>OV815293.1:18047412-20447412 GCA_929108145.2 Limnephilus rhombicus
GCATTTTTTTAGATCGGGTGTTTGACATTTAACAAACATTTCATCGTGGCCCCAGTACTTTTGCAGTAAGAAGGAAGTGAATATTTGGTCCACTAGAACATTTTCCACTTGGTGAATTCAGTTACGCAAAAGATGAAAACAATAACTGATCGATTAAGGTATCCACTTTGGTGTTTTAACACAAACCGCACGCTTATTTTAAATGGAATTGTTTGAAGTTATTTGAATGGTTAATAGACCTCGCATCCAAAAAAGTACCTTTGATTTAATGAACCAAAGCAAAATTACCTTTGAAATCATGAGATTTGATAGTAGATTTCCAAGTCCAATTTAACACGACCACTTCATATTTGAAAATCTTTGCTGAATCATCAAAACGGCAACAATCTTGAACCGAAAACGAAACCTACAATTAAATTTACAGATAGATGAAACGTAAAGCGGTCGAAAAAATAAGACCATTAGACAATAGTTTTGCACATGCCTTGGATCCGTGGGAAAGTTTTTCTCGCATTTGTTATTTTCACTCGTCAAGAGTTTTTGAGAATATAAAATCAAAACCAGCGATTAGTAGGCAAAAAATATATTGTGTTATTGATTAACAAAATTTTGGATTGCTTTTTTAAATTGTCTTCAGGAAGAAGTACACAGAAGGCTAGCATGGCCCAGCCGCAACGTTAGTTGGTCCGCTCGGTACACGATTAATCTGATCAATTAGGTCACCGTAATAAACTCTGCTCCTGTGGAAAACGCCGATCACGTAAATTACACATAAAGGCGGCTAGCGGCTGTTCCTTTTAGGAACAAACCCATACATGCCTTATTGCGAATTTCTCGACTTTTAATACTGAGATAAATAATTTAATGAGTTTACTTTTGACATCTAATTTGCGAAATAATTGATATTAATTAATCATTGAAGAACAAAATAATACTTATAAATCCGAGCGAAGCATGAAAGCGAACAAGACACAGTCAAAAGGTAACGGTCGCAAGTGGATTCAAACCCAGGATCTATTGTCTTACCAGGACACAAAGCTTTAACCAACTCGGCCATTGGGACCTACATTTTTTGTCGTACGGAGATAGTTGTATCGATTTATCCGGAGATAATTGGATCAGTACCATTGACCGGTGCTACAACTATTCCCAAATTTTAAAAAGTTTGGTAATGTAAGTTGGTTCAAAAACTTATATTTTTTTTTGTTTTGGAAGAGTTTAAGTTCTTTGTTAAGTTTTTATCGGGATTTTAATAAAAGTGAATAATTTTAATTTGTCAGACGCCGCGAAAAAGAAAAATAACAACGCCAAGCATGTTTTGTGATTTTTTTGTTACTCTTTTGTTGGTTTATTGGGTATGTTGTATTTTCGAAACTAAGTCGTGTACGAATGAGTAAATTGTTTATTTACAAGTTTATATTATCGTTATTTTAATTTTTAAAATGATTTTCGTGAAAACTTTAATAAATTATTATTAAACTTTATTAAATTTGTTCGTCGCACCTTTTTTTTTTTAAATGTGTATAATGTTTGAGGGATAGTTAGACCACCGGGAAAAAATTTGGTTTTATTAATCGGCAACATTTTTTGTTCTACAAAAACCTTTTTTTTCCTTTTTCTTGAAATTATATTAATATAATTAGAGATGTTCGTTTCGTAATTTTTAAGGTTCATGATAGTACTTCAAAATTTATAAAATAACTCTCTTTAAAAGATTTACCACCCTTCCAATCACCCTTCTGTTCTAATTCTAATCATAATATGTATTTTACCTGAAATATCCTTGTAACTACTATATTCATTTATGTACGCCTGTCTCGACACAGGTATACCCTAGTGAGACAGGCATACAAATAAAACCATTGTAAATATATTTTATTATAGATAAATAAATTAAAAAAAAAAAAAACTGACGAATTCTATGAGTTCTAGAGTTTTTTGAGGTGAGATAATTTGGTTATTGCATTAAATGTAAACGAAATTTTGAATAATAATTTTAGAAACCAATACATTTACAATTTTTTCTAGCATTAGCATTTCTCCCAATCTGTTTATGTGCTTATAGCCAAATTTCTGTAAGATTTAGAGAAATAATAGTATAAGAATTTGGTAGACGACTAAATTGTCTGCCGTCGAGTACGAGTTTTCTTTCATAAACATTGCATCTAAGACGCACAGAGAGGTAAAAGTCAAATTGGTAAAACTGTCCCTGGTCTTCCCTACAAAAAAAACATGAATTATTCCAGGGCAATTTTTTTTGATGGGGAATAAGAAATAAAGTTTAATTTCTAAACTAACTAACTAACCATCACGCCGTTTCCCCGCAGGGGTAGGCAGGGAGAGGCACGCCAAACAAGTCGGTCTTGGCACACACTCTTTGCCCCACTCACATTCATTCATCGTCTCATACATTCTCTTCTATTATTCTGACTTTTGACATGACCCGACTCAAGTATCTGATTCACTTGATCGTGCCATGTCTTCCTTGGGCGTCCCCGACTTCTTCTACCATTTTTTACATTATGTAAAATATTATAATAAATATAAAAAAGCAATGTGCAACTTCATCATCCTCTGATGAGTCACTAAAACGGATGAAAAAAACTTGGTTTAATATGTTACATTAGGTTTTAGGTTATGGCCTTTTTAATTTTTTTAAAATCACTTTTAAAAAGTCAGGTACGCCTCATACGTCATACGTATATCTAGCAATGCTACGAGTATATTGTCTTGAAAACAAGCTTATGCGTCGGGGTGATTAAAGATTTTCAAAGGTGTGTGGAAACTCCACTTTGTTGAGTTATCATGGAACCAAAAAATGTATTATAGTTTTAAGCAAAAATGTACCAGTCGAAGATTGTCATAATTGTCTGAAACCGGTCCGGTCGGAAAGAGATAATAGTGGAATAAAGTTATAAAATGGTTTCGTTACGATTTATTTCGTGCCGGGAATGGGTACCGCCGCTCCGGGAACCATTTATTGGATAACCAACATCTCTGCCGTAGGTCGCCCCAAGTGATTCGCTAAGGTCTTGGCGGCGGATGCGTCTGCCCACCAGCTGCATAGCAGGCCGGATCGAGAGAGAATGGTTGAGGTAATCCCTTTGACTATTCCAGCCGTACTCTCTCTGAACATCGCCTTGCACCGCAGTGGGAGAGATGGATTCATTCGTCTACTCCTGGACACATTGACTCCCAGAATCCTACCCATATCTCATACCTTTTTTCTTACCAGAACTTCCACTCTTTCCTTTCCTTAAAAACACTCTCCACACAGCATCCCCAAAGATGACATAGGTGCCGAGGGATTTTTTTCCTTTGTAAAAAAAACTATCCAGTAACGATTTTTTTTTATGTTTTTAGTTAAAAAAATTCGAGTGCAGTTTACACACGGTAGAAGCGAAACGAAGAAGTAGTAAGCTTCCGTCACTCCTGGACATACTTACCCCAGATTCCTACCTTCCCCTAATACCCTCTTCCTTCCCAGAACTTTCTCTCCTTCCTTTTCTAAACGAACCCTCCACACCAATCTCCGATCCCCAAAGATGACATATACGCTGAAGGGAATTATTTTCCAAAAGGCCTCCTGTTTGTAATTAAAGTTTAAAAAATCCCTCCATGCTTACGAAAAAAACCACTTATAATAAAGAAATTACATTATAGAGAAATGCCGGGAATTTCGAAAGACGGATTTCCTATCTCCTTATCTAAATCATTCTTCAAATAAAATATTATGTTTTTAAAATATTTAATATCACAATGGCAGGGTTTTTGAAGGATAATTTTAAGTGAACTAATTTTTATGTTTTATTGCCTGCTGCTGCCTTCGATATATCTTTTCGTCGATCAAGATCGAGGATATATTGGATGGTCTCAAGCCATTATCAACGTAATTGGCTCAGGATGAAATATAAGAAGAGGATGTCTTGTAATTAATCCAAGATGCATCTCGATCGTCAATTTTTCAATGAAACAGGATACTATCAGCAAAATAATCTTGAATTGTTAGGAAATTTCTAAAATACATTTTCGTCAATTATAGTAAAAGGAATGACCAATAAAAGGCAAAATTCTATAGACATCCAAATGGATAGACAAGAAGTTACAGATGAGGGGTAAAATCAAAATATGGAGGGCGAAGAGGGGAAAGGTGACTGTGATTCGTTAAACAATCGACAGTATATAGGCATCTCGCATTACAATATCACCATTTAGTTCTTAAAAGAAAAATCTGCTTTGAATGAATAGACCTTTTCACATGGGAGCGCGAATTGCTTGCCACGTTAATAACATATTTGCTAAGGCCAAATGCTCGCCCCAAAAAGACTCGCCCCAATACAAATAGCAATATTTTGTTGCCGTGTTTAGTTGAAACACTTTTACAAATGTTTCATAATTTACTTACCCCTGTAACCAGCGACGAGCACACTGGAGAACCGCCCACATTCGCTATGTGCACATTGATATGTAGATATATTGTATAGCACGAGCTACCGTTTTGGCGTGTTATTTCGTTAAATGTATGGATGTTAGCTTCTCGCTGTTCACGGCAAGAATGATGACGTCACACATTTTAGATTCAAGCGAGGCTCTATCCCCTCCCCATGGAGCGAGCCGGTTCCAAGGAGGAGCTCCAGCCGGCGCCATATGGAGGGGGAAATAATACGTTTTTATCACTTAGGGCAGGTCCAGATATATTCATATGTCCGTGCAAAATTCGAATTTCAGGTGTGTAAATAGTTTGGTAGTTAGCTACGCGATGTGAGGAAAGGTTTATTATTTGATGATTTAGGTATTTATTTGTATCATTAACGCTTATCAGCCTTTATCCAACATAATATAACATATTATAATGCATAAACTATAACATTAGAAATTAGAATTGCGTTAGAAATAAAAAAAAACGAATTGTTCAGGAAACCAAAAATTAAGTTTGATATTTTCCCGATAAAAACGGTCCTACATTATCGACTAATGTTTTTCGAAAGAAATTTAATTACCTTTCTAATGACGCATATTGCAAGCGTGTTGGATGTTACATCAATTTATAAGAAATACTTTTTTCCAAATTGGAATTTACTATTGATAATAAACATATTGTTCATCTAAAAGCTCCAGTGAGCTTTATACATAGTATAAAGCAAAGTCGGATTTTCATGCGTTTTCACCAATAGCTATTCATGAGGAAGGTTTAAGCATATAATTTGTCAAGGTTTTTTGTTAATTGGTTGAAATATACAATGTATAAAGGGAGTGGGCTGGCAAGCGGGCGGTGTGGATTTGATATGTATGCAAATTAACAGATGGCATTGGTTATAAAGATTGGGTAATGGCGTTGTTAGTAGATGGCGTTGTGTTTCGTAAGCCACAGAAACGTGTGGCCGGGTCTGCTAGTACTAGATAGTTATAATAAAAACAGGTTCTTGTGTGTTTGTTGGCATGATTATTAATTATTTTGGATAGGTGTTGGTTATTGGATTTTCCTTCCCTAAACTTCCTATCCTTCCCTTCCTTGAAAAGACTCTCCACACAGCATCCCCTAAGATGACATAGACCCTGAGGGAAATAATTTCCCTCAGGGCCTCCTGTGTGGATCTAATGTAAAAAAAAAAAAAATGATACACTCGATTTAGGCTTCGTGCTAGTAACTTTAGTTATTGAATTGTAAAACTAAATTTGAAATATAAAAAAAAAACAATAAAAAAATGAAATCAGGTACCTACATACACTCTCCTTGGGAGAGACCTGGGGTCTTAGCATGGTCGATCGATATAGGTTTTATCGAAAATGTCGGTAACTTGTCATCGCTCCCGAGCACGACTGCAGGCCGCTAACGAACAAAAAAAAGTTCACAACGACTAAGGGTTCCTGATTTATTTGACCTAAACTGTTATTTCTTCGTTAGCGGCCTGTAGTCGTTCTCGGGAGCGATTACAAGTTACCGACATTTTCGATAAAACCTATATCGATCGACTATGCTAGGGGGGCTGGCCCCCTAGCATGGTCGATCGATATAGGTTTTATCGAAAATGTCGGTAACTTGCCATCGTTCCCTAGCACGACTGCAGGCCGCTAACGAATAAAAAACAGTTTACGTCAAATATATTAGGAACCCCTAGTCATTGTGAACTATTGTTTGTTCGTTAGCGACGTGCAGTCGTGCTCGGGAGCGATGGCAAGTTACCGACATTTTCGGTAAAACTTATATCGATCGACCATGCTAGGACCCCTGGTGAGAGTAGTGCGAGTGGGTATATGATTGTCCTTTGAATTTACACATACTTTTGAAAACAAGTAGTGAATAGTAAAGTTTTCCCAGTAGTTTGTCATTACACAGTCCATAATTTACTAAGATTGTTTTTAAATATTTTTCATAACTCACACTGACAGCACGGGCAGTAATCATAACAATATCTGTTTGTTAATGTAAATATGTGTTTGTAAATGTAAATATGTGTAACATTCATAAATAATTATTTTTAAGACATATAATAATAAGTCATTAATAATACGATTAGAGTAGTTTTGTACCCGATTTTAAAAAAGTAAGTATAGTTTTAAGTCACTAGTCATATAGGTCTTAGTTGTAAGTTATTACATTAGTTACCAATCTTAGTAATAAGCCACTTGTAATATACATGTATAGATTAAATGTGTAAATGAGTTGTAAAGCGCCCTTGAGGTGATTTTCTCACGAAAATGGCGCTATAGAAATCATCCAACAATTATTATTATCTCGATACAGGCGAACCATAGTGTGGTTAATAATTATGGAAATTCAAATTAATAAAATAATTAGTTTTTACCTCTTTTATTGATTACAAAAACCAACATGTTTCGTGAGCAACGCTCACTTCTTCAGGGTTTTTATTGATACTAATTATAAATAATAGATAGACAATGGTGTCAATTGAAAAATAATGGACATAGACAATGGTATCAATGGAAATATGAGAGTAGGTAGAGGAGAGAGGGGCAATGGGGGACAATTTACAAAGGGAATAGGTTCAATATTGGGTCGTTTAAGAAATTTTTTTGGTTATTTATAATTTTCAAATTCGCATTAACACTCTTTCGGATTTCTAAAATTTCTATTTTATCCAACTGAATGCCATTGACATAACAATGCATTAATTCTATTCCACTATTGAAGTTAAATTGCTGTGATAGAAGAAATTATGTAAATGCTGAAAATGTTATTAAAATTAAAGAAGAAGCTATAATTAAATAATAAATATATAAGAAAATTGTTTTTGTACTAATACCAGGTACAGTAACAGTTCCGATTCAACATAAATATTTAACGCTTTTAAGATTCGAGTTTACTGCTGTGCACCAGAAACGCAGCTTGTTTCCTGTTCACATTTCACTTAATTATGCCGTTTGTTTTAATTACTTCAATTAGCGAACTAACAATGGAAATACGCTCAATTACGATCACGATACCTTAATAATACCATTTGTAATACCTACTAAAAACGAATGCCTTACTATTGTAAAAGAAACCAAGTCACGTTTGTGAATATGACAGATTATTATTTATTGTGATGTTTTCTCTATTATTCTCAATTTTTTAAAAACAAAGACATTTTTTTAAAGACTTTTCTTTTCCATGTACATTTGTTACTTACATTTTAATTTATCTGCTACTGGTTTCGATACATCTGTGACATTCAATTGCATACTAAAAACTAACTGAAAATTTATATACAGATATGATTAGATTTTATTAGGTGGCGAAAGTGGGAGGAGTGATTTTGGGGGAGGAGGAGAATGGTGGTAAGAGCGAAAATAACGTGGAAACGTTGTCAATAAGGGCGGTTTACAGGGTGCTTTTATTTTTTTAACTAAATGATTTTTTTTAAATATTTTTTTTGTTTATTTCTAAAATTACCCCTTTCACTACCCTCACCTTATAAAATCTAATTATTTCTGTAATGTCTGTGTGAATTGTATGAGTGCAAGTGAGATAGCATGCTTGCGAGAATCAATACAAGGCGATGCGTGCAATGGGTGCTTTTACTTTGAAGATATAAAACAATTTTCTTTCGGCTAACCAATTCTTCAACACAATATTTGTTTTACCATTTGTACATGTTTAATTTCGATAGGTAACACATTTAAGCAATTAGGTATCATGTAGTCCAGCGTTATTTGTCCGTATTTGTTTAAATGCTTAGGTTAAGAATAGTATATAGTAAGTGTGTCTGTAAGTATAAGTTGTCCATTTCAAATTGAAAGTATTTTTATGAATTAGTAGTGCCTCAAGCTTTTATAAAATCTTATTTAAATAAAAATGTATTATAATTTACTCTTTGATATAATACCGGCTACAGGATAACTTTTATTGAGGAATACCCCCAAAAACCAATGCCGGAAGGCAAAAAGCTTCTTAGAAGCAATTTTATCAAATGTGTCCATGGCAGAAAAAGAGAAGGTGAAAAAAAGCTAATTTTGCTAAATACAATTACAGATTCTTTAAAAACAAAGTTAAATTAAGCAGATCCCAGAGAAAAGAAAGTAGGTACTAAAAAAGTAGCTATAAACCAAATTGTAAATAAACACAAATTAAAAATAGCTGTTTCGATAGTGATTCAAATTAATACATTTTTAAATGTTGCAAACAGTGCCTGTTCTTTTATTTATAAGGATTTGTTGAATATTGTGTTAGGTACTTAAATTTGGGAAGCTGATAATTTTATTAAAAAACATTAATTAATACTTCTTTGTTTTATTTTAAACCCCTTACAATAGGTACAACAAGAATTTGGATCATGAGTTTATGTATGTTTGTAGTATGTACAATCAATAAAAAAAGTAAAAGATAATTACGTACATTTAGGAAAGACGAATATTTTTTAAATTAAATAAAAAAAATAATAATAATAATTTAAAAAAAAATGTATTGTTTATAACAAGCTTTATGTTTACTATTTAGTTACATCTTAGGACTATTTCGTAATAATATTTCGTAACAACCTTTTCGTTACGTACATTTATTTTGAGAAATACTCAGTTAATACCCAATGATATACAAAAAAAATAAAAACAAAGACACTGCAGCAAGCTTTGATACGGAGGCTTTCGAAATGTGAATACACTTACAGGTTCAATATACTAATATAGATAGCCGACTAATAAATACTGATTTGCAAAAGATAATAAGTTTTGTCTATTTTTTGGTGAGATACAATAGTTCAAACAGTTTGCACTTGTCCTGAGCCAGTAATACTTTAGCATTCGCAATTGAGATATTTTATGAGGTTCAAAAGAGTCAAAAATACAAGAAGATGTGCAAGAGAAAGGTGGTAAGCACCTGGTTGTTCTGATCAGGTAACCTAAAATGGTTAAATCCAATTCTATAGATGTGTAGATTGAGAATGATGGCGACACTTAGAGCCAATTGTTTAAAAATTTCATCAAATTTCAAAGTTACTTTACAAGTTCTGTTCTGATAATTCTGTTATTATTTCATTATGGGATTGTTGTTTCATGCATGTCATGCAGTCAAGAAATGTCATGCATGAAAACATGTACTTACCATTCTGAAAACAAACACATTTTTAAATAATTGGTTGTTTTCATTAGTACACGGGCGAGACTTTAATACGCAGCCTGTTTTGCAGATATTTCAATAAAACCTTGCGCGGCATTTGCAGCATTGATCACTGGAGTGCCTGCGACTTGACAATTTGATAAAAAAGTGAAACTCCCGTTCACATACAGAAGTTTTCCGACATCTACTATTGAACGGCACGCATGTCGAGCGTGCTACTGGCAACCGTGTTAATTCTCACCTAATATCACCAAATACAGTTGCGGCGTAATAGTTCTTCAGTTTTTTTGCAAAACTGCTTTAGACATAAACATAAGAAAATTGAAAATGTTGGCAATTTCCGGAACTGGAACGAAATCCATCCGAGAAACATAGAAAAGTCTCCGGCTGCAACGGTTTTGAAATGACTATTGTAAAACAAATAAACCGAGATTTTTTTGTCTTTTTAAAAGAAACACAAACATTTCCGGGTTACGAATAACCCGACAATATTTGAACATCTCCTACTGCCACCACAGTAAGCTAAAAATGTTGCTTGGGTCATGATGGAGGACTTAATCTAAATGATTAGTTTAAAAAATTGGAAAATTCTAGTGGTTGAATTTCATTACACAGGGTTTGTACATATGAATATTGCGTCGTTTTCTAGACGTATGAACATTTTTTAAACGGTTCTTCTTCCACATAACCGTTGCTTCCTTTTTCGGTGCTTGAAAGTGTTCTCGATTTTCTTTATCGTTTCTCGTTTATTGTTCTGAGAGATACAATTGATATGCAAGACATAAGCTATTCGAATTTGTATACCCAGGAATGTCTTCACAATTATTGCGAAAGTTATATCTAAAAAGAACCATTGAAGAAAACAAGAAATGGCTTGTGGACGTTTTTCGTGATCCAAATATTTGCCCCATTGGGGCTTGATTTCCAATACAAAACGGCGATAGAGATCTACGATGTCAGGCGAGTGTGAAGGAGATAAAGCGTTGGTCTATTGGGCTAAACGAAAAAGTTTTTTGTTTGAATCAAATTTGGGTCGAACTTCTAGTGTTCTTCTTTATTCGGTGAATAAAAAGTGTAACCTTTTTTACTACATTAGCTCCATACGTGAGGAAAAAATCCCTTACGGTCTATGTTGTCTTTGAGACGCTGTGTGGAGGGTCTTCTCAGGGAAAGAAAGGAGAGAAAGTTCTGGGAAGGAACAGGTATGAAGGGTGGGTAGAAAACTCGGGATCAGTGTATCCAGGAGTGGCGGACGTAAGAATGCATACCTCCCACAGCGGTGCAAGCCGATGGGTCTGGAGAGTTCAGCTGAAGAGGTCTATGTTAGGTCTTCCTCAATCAGTCTCTCCCGATTTCTGTCTCGCAAATGCATTTGCCGCCAAGACAAACCTTACCTATGAAACCGGCCACCAATGCCATTTCATTCGACCGCCACAATATGGGCATGGTCCTAGCATGGTGGTCGAAAAATCCTTAAATCACGTAATGCTAAATCACCAAACGGAGTGACCTACGGCAGGAATGTTGGTTATCCAATAAATGGTTCCCGGAGCGGCGGTACCCGCCTCCCGTAATCCTTAGAAGAGGGCGTCTTTCGGCAAGGCTGTGTATTTTTTTTTCTTTTAAGGAAGATCCCAAGTCACAAATAACTTCACAATATTTGATCTCGGCTACCAACCAGTTTATTTAGTGTACTGTATCACATCTACAAACTGTCGCTGAGCGTTATTTATAATGAAAACTTGTAACGGTCGTGGTGGTTTCTCTCGTCTGTGGTAACACTTTGTCTGGCCCGACCGCATGATATATGACTAGAGAAAGCTTTAGTTAGCTTGGAACGCTAACAAGTTAAAAAACGACGATCTCACTTTATATTTTGGTATATTCCAAAGGTTTTTCTCACACTTAAAAAAATATTTTATTTTTTGTCTTATTTATTCTCTGTTATTTATTATATTGGCATTTAAAAATAAAAGTTAATTATAATCTTCCTATTTGAAATATTAAGCTTAATTTTCTGCCTTTTTTATGTTTAAAGTCATCTTGATTAATTTCTATCTATGGACCCCACTACTTTCGATTTAACGTCCGTGTCGCATTTTATCTTAATTTTTTCTTTGCTTTTATCATTTGTCTACGTTCTTTTCTTTATCTATTTTTTGATTCTCTAGTTCATTAATTCATCAAAATCAAAACTGAAATTTCATGGAATGGTTGAAATGCATACATGTTTATAATTTTTTAATTTTTTTTATTAGAATCATATAGGTACTTAAATTAACATGACAATATGTATTTCAAATAATTTTTTTGTTTGTTTCTTTTTAAATTTTCTTTTTATTTCTCTTCTCTATGTTCGTATTAGATACTATTTACATTCATAATATTTTCTATTTACATTCATATATTATTTACATTCATAACCAACTTTTTGTATCTACCATCAAAACTTTAATATATATATATATTTTTTTTAAATACCCATGTATTCTTAAAAATAATTACAAATAAAGTGATTTCTTGTTAATGAATCTACCCAATTTAAAAGAGAAAACATTTCTCGTGTTTAAATTGGGGAGTCGTGTCATTACAGAAAAAGATAAAAAAATAAGATATAATTTTTTTTTTTTGAATTAAGAAACAAATAAAACTTATGAATGATAACAAATATTAAATAAAGAAATATACTAACGTGTTTTCCACCAAGTGTAATATCTAAGTAAAAGTCAATATTTAGGTACATGCAATAAATCTGCCGATGAATAAATAAATAAATTTCCTAGTTGGACAGAATTCAAATACGTAAATAAAATAAAAATTTTACAACAAATTTGTCATTGTTTCATTTTGTCTGTGCATTTTCTAGAAACGAAAGCGTGAAATCATTTCGTAACTATTTTCATGAATTCCTCTCAAAAACATAATGATTCCATTTCAGGCTGAATCAAAAATCATTTCACTTTTTTGTAAGTTTATTTGAACCATTTAACGCAATCAAACAATGTGCCAGTAATTGAACACAAGTATTCCAAGAATAATCTTCAAACTTACTCTGCAATCAACCCATCGTTTTGGAAGAAGAAAGAAGTAAAACTAGGAGCTCGATTTAAGACCGACTCGGGGCCTTCAGAGACGACCAAGGGACTTCGTAAATATTTATAAATTTATATATAACGATTTCGGAGGTGATTTCCAGATGATGGTAGAATTAAAAAAGTAAAAATGTGTTTCTAAATTCCTTTTTTTCGTACAAGAATATTAATTTTTATGTACAAACCATGCCGGTTTTTTATCTAAAAACTACTTTAAAATGTTAGAACGTCGAAAAATCTTTTTTATTTGCATATCAAATAGAATCACCTCCTAAGTTAGTGCACTTTACCCCCGGATACCTTGTGTATACATTTATACGATAAAATAATAATATTTCTTTTCATTTCTTCGCAATTAGTGTGTTCAATCTCTTTTTACATGTGTGTTAAGGGGGAACAGCCGCGCGAGAATTTTTACAAAAAAACGTTTATTTTTGAATTGATGCCAAAATACCCAACCGAATTGAAAAATATTTTTTTTTCATCAAAAGGTATGCAAATATTTAGTACGGATGTACGGATATTTGTGTCTTTATTATAAAAAATAAGTCATAAACGAATTCAATTTTTAAATGATTTTAGTGGTAACTTTTTAATTTTTAATTAAATGAAGACTATATATTTTCAGATTTTTCTGTCTCAGATTTTCGATTGAGTTTCGCTAATATTGTCTTCATTTAATTAAATATTATAATTTGAGATTTTACTCATAAAGTTTAAAAAATTTAAATAAACTTTTTAATTATTCGTGATTTACTGATAAAATCATTCAAAAAAATATTTTTCTATATTTACTATGCAAATATAAAATTAACTATCTGTAAAATAAAAATAATTGAAAATGGTGAAAAATGCATTTTGATTTGCGTAAATTCAAATTACAAACAAACGATTTACGTTACACAAATTTGCAGTATACAAATTAAAATTTCTACCCGAAAAATGCTATTTTTATGATGTTTAATGGATATTTATTGTTTCATTGTAGTAACACGTTGGATAGGTCAAGATTATTTTTTTAATAATTTAATTTAATTAACTCTTAATAAATACATCCCAAAACACGTAATCGCGTTATACTTTCATAAGACCAAAAACGTCCCGAGCGACCTTACATTTTAAAAGCTATATATCTCTCTTCCTCTCATGCAAACATATGTATTTTTCTTTTAACCAGAAAGAGAACGAAATAATGCTTCTTATTGTCTTTGAAACATGAAAGCTATCTTGCATAGATATTTTACAATCGCGATCCAAAGTGACGGTTTCAGAATTTTTGCGCGAAACTGAGGCTTCCGGATTGTGAGGTTCGAATATATTGAACCAAGCAGACGTGTTAAGATTTTGTTTTAATGGTATTCTGCCCGAAATTATTTGTACATATCTCTTGATACGAGAATTATTAAGGGGGAATATCCAGAAAAAACCGAAAATATGTCATTTTTAAAAAAAAATTTTGACGCATTGAATCTTTTCCACAAAAAATTATTAATTAATTTCGAAAGGCTGTTCTATTATTTAGTAAAGGCATGTTTTAAATTTTGAGAAAAAATGTTTATTTTTAGTATTATAAGGTTACACCGTAGGTCGTTGGGAGATTTGTTAATTTTCAAACAAAATTTCGTATTAAACAACACACATTTTAAATCATATAATCGTGCTGTAAAATAAATCAATAAATTATCTGGGAAACGCGTGTTTCAGAATTTTAATTTTAGTTTAAAGAAAATCATAAAAAAAAGATCCGCGCACGTGTTTTGTGATGAAAAAACTTCAGTTTGTCTATTTATTTACGGTCCTACATATTAATAATATATATTAATAATCATCCATATTTATTTAAGTTTTATTTTGCATTCTTATTTGACATTATTGAAAAATTATAAATACTGATGATCAAAAAATAATTATAAAAAGTACATAATTTTTATAGTTTTATCATCACGCCTTTCGGCATTTTTGGATGTAGGTATAAATTGAGACGACAATATACCCTAAAATATATTCAGAATCTTAACGACGCGCGACGTAAGTAAAGAAGCCGTGCACACAAATTGCAATTCGCGACCCTGGATGGACCTACTGTCGAATTTGCCGTATCAAAGAAAAGAAGAAGAAGATAAATAATGTGGGAATCTTAACGACGTAAGTGAAGAAAGCGGGTAAACAAATATACGCAGCGGCACGGCGTATTGTACGAACGTACGGTCAAATTCACCCTAGCAGGCCTGGAGATTCGACCTTGTGATGAATTGCATTGATCAACAGTGAAAAATAAGAAAATATCGTAGCTTCCCACTTTAATTTAAAAAGAAAATATCAATTACTTATAAAACGGACACGTCTACGACATCTATCGGATTAGAGTAAAGTGAATTCATATTTACGGTAGGGATCTATAATTAGACAAAGTGAGACGAGTATTGATAAAAAAATCACAGATGGTATCAACAAATAATCAGGGACAGGGACTCCCCAATATACTTTAGACGTGATATATTGACAGCCAATTGAATTGCAGCAAAAGCGATTAAAAACCAATTCAGCCTATCAACGGGAAGAGGGCCGAACCCATTTTTAGAACAAAGGAACGACCTTTGGACTTAGCAATTAGGAATGTAATTAATGAGTTTGACGTTCCCACCAAACCGAGAGGTGAATAAACTCCATGGGAAGAAATAATCTGTTCAGGGACAAAAGTACGGTGACCCCAAGAAATGTTGTGATTAACCGGTACGTTCCAGGGATCAGAAACCCTAGTTCTCGAACGCATTAAAGCATATAAGGTGCGGAAAAAAGGATACACGTAAACACGATGCAAAAGTTTAAGTGAAAGATTGCAAAGCAAGTGACGAAAACGTATTGTAAGATGTTAGGGAGATTTCCATCTATAATACGATTGTTTGTGACGACCGGAGATGATCGATTCGAGGGAAAACGTGCTAAAGGAAATGGAAATGTTGAAAAAAACAATGGAAAATTATTGTTATCAATTTTAGACGGAGCTAGGATATTACGATGAAAGATTTAGGGAGGAAACGTCAAAAAAAAATGAGAGTTTTAAAGAATAGGCGAGGGTACATTTCAGATGTCTAGAGCAGTAACAAGTGTTAGAGAAGAAGATAGAGTGCAGTACGGAGGGGAGTGGAAAATGCTGAAAACATTGCGATAGAAAAACTCAGGAAAAGGAGTCATTTTACGTAATTAAAATGGAGGTTATAGAGTAACATAGTACGCGATTGCAGATAAAAAATGAGGCATTACAATGGTTGTCGATTTCAGATGTATTTTGTTGTGATAAACAAGGAATATTCGAACATGAAAATTGTTTAGATAAGGACGATTAGCCGTTAAAAAAGGTAATAAAAATTATCATGGGTCTTATGAAATATTTATATTAAAGAATTCTCATAAAAGTTAACGACACTGAAATAAAAAAGGATTTATTGCCAGGTGGGTACAGGAACTAATGTATACAACTGTCAAGGCATATAGTTTATGGGATTTTGCGTAAGAACGGGACAAAATTTGGAAGGCGTTCTCTATGAAGCAATAAAAATGACAGAAATTTAAGGGCCGAAGTGGGGGTATCCCCTATAAAGATGTTAAAAATGATATATTTATTAATAACAAATAGAAAATGAAATTTTCCAAGAGGCAGCAAACATCAAAAAACGATATGGTTATATCAGGGAAGTACGGGGAAGTGAGGGGAAAGGAGATACGACAGAGAAAAACAAAGGAAATCTTAGATTAACAGTGAATAAAATAAATACGGCTTGAAATATAAAAATCTATAGAGATATGAACAATAGCGTAAGAATAAATAAGGAAATTCATGGAAAGAGTGTCGTGAATAAAAGAAAATTCGAGAAAAAAATGGAAAATTCAAATATACGACGTAAATAGAGAAAATTCGGTTTTAAATGGAAAGGTTCATATAGAATACAGAAAAACTCGAGGAAAAATAATAAAATAAAAATGAACAATTTGCGAGAAAGGCTTCGACATGAAGATATCTCTGATAGGCGAATTTGGGGACAGATTTGGAACATATGGTAGATGCCGTACGCACGGACATGTTACGGAATAGATGAAAATAGAACTTTAAAATTATTAAATTCAAGCTAATTTTGTATGAACAACAGGACAAAGGAAGTTGGGCCATTAAACATGGATCTTACTAAATCCGGATCTTGTAAGTATGGAAGTACGAGACAGAATTTAATGTATCAAACGCAAAACGTACAAAGAGACCGCATTCGACAATAATGGAGAGGTTTCAAGAAATTACGAGTTGATAGTAATTAGATTGGTTTATTATAGGAGATTCAGATACGATCTTTTGGACCTGAGAGGGGTATAAAAGTCTAGACAAATGCCAGTTGAGGACAGTCTACGGTCGTGGTCGAAAAGTTTGTAACTTCGCGGAACGTGACGAAACGGTGGGTGACTTAAAGTGGAAAAATTCTAAGTGATAATTATTTTGATACTTAGAAAAATTTCACATTCTAGTCAGTGATATACAAAAAAATACTTTGCAGTTAGAGTCAGTGAAAAATAAAGATAAAGCCAACGCATTAATTACTTGTGAAAAATAAAAGTGCTCGTGATAAATACAATTTGTTTTAGTGGAAAATTCGGATTTTATAACCAATTAATATCGTAAATTTAAACTTAGAAATTTCGCGTTTAATATTAGTGCAATAAATAACTGAAGTGATGTGATAATTTAGCGTGATGAAGTTATAATTAAATACGTGTGTTCAATCTAAGTGAAAGTGTTCTAACAAATAATAAATATTTAAATTAATTATCTTAAATAATAATAATAAAACAAAATAATATTTTATTAATACATAAAAGTTCGGAGGGATAAAAATTTAATTTAACGACAATTTACCATCTCTAAATTAATCGTGAAGTAACTATCATTTAAAGTGTTATCTAACCAACGAGTTTTGAGATAAAATACAGTTTAGAACGATAGAGTTCATACATCATTTTAATTAATTAGATTAAATGAAAAAAAAAAAAATTGAAGTCAAAAGATTTAATTAAATTTAGGAAAATAAAAAATTAATTTAGGAAAATCGCAGCAAGGTTACCGTGTATTTCCCGGTCGGAAAAAACCTTGGTAGGGGTAAGTCTTTTCCGTTATAAAATTTTACAGATTCCAAGGAGAAGGCGGAATGCAGCAAACATTGGTATTTGGATTAATTATTTGACCAAGATATTACTCGCTTAATATGTGATATGTAACTATATTAAAATATTATAAGTATAATGAGTATATTTTATATATTTATATATGTATGTATATAAACATATATATATGTAATTTTGTTCCCAAGAAAAAATTTAATCAAAAAGGAAAACACTTATATAAAAAGAGGAAAAAAGGGTATCGATTCCTACCTCTGAATTCACCAATAACTATTAAAAGTAGTTATGTGTGATAAATTTACAAATCAATATTTTATATTTAATGTTATGTATGTATTAATATAATTTCAGAAAATCCAGAGCATTTGAAATAAGTTATGATATTAGAAATTATTTCAATCATAAAATTTATGTATATACATATCAATATTATAAATTATTTATTGAGACAAAGTATATATAAATGAATAAATATGTATACGTAATCGGGTATCAGACTAGACAATTGCGCTAAGTACATCATTATCAAACAAAGAAAAAATTTTAGAGTCATCTCACACGTCTCCGGAATGTCTAAAGTAAACATACCTCATACGCTCGAATCTAGGTCACGAGTCCGTCGAGAATGTTTACAAAGCTCAAATTGTTTACAAAATAATTCGGTCACTGGGGCACTAGTTCGAATACAGTAAAAAGAAAAAAAAAAAATGACCTTGATTAGTGGATATCGTACTTAGGTATTAACTTCTAGGAACGGGATAAAATTATTATATTGCGCAATTATTAGGAGCAAAAAGAAAAAAAAAAAAATTTAAACACTATTTTTAATTTGAACGTAACGAGGTATCTACAGACCTAAGCAATTGAAAATTAACAGATTTATTTTAGCAG
Source organism: Limnephilus rhombicus (assembly GCA_929108145.2). Lineage (NCBI taxonomy): Eukaryota > Metazoa > Arthropoda > Insecta > Trichoptera > Limnephilidae > Limnephilus > Limnephilus rhombicus. The sequence goes on from OV815293.1 coordinate 18,066,118, forward strand.
TTCAAAAGGGTGTATTGAAGGTTTACATGAAACAGTTGAAAAATCACGGGATAGCTTAATAAGGGGTAATGAGGATTTACATGATTCAATTGAGAATCACGGGATAGCAAGAGTTTATCAAAAGTTGAACATTGGAGGGGAGGGAAAGAAAAAAAAAAAAATACAGTTCAACCAACAGAAGGCAGTGTTCGCTTCTGTAACAAGGACCATTAATCAAACCATAGAGATGGCGGATCTCTCAAACAAAACCGTCAACAAAACCAAACAAAAGCTTGGAGTTATGGCGAATCTCCAGAACACATCGCCAGATAAGATCTTAATGTACTAATATATATTTATATTTCACACTATTCTTACGTATATATTCGGTATCAATCTGAAAATTTCGCAGAATTTGATGGGCGAGATCCGAGCTCGGGATGCGTTGCAAGTAGTTTCGCATTGCGAGTTATAAACCTTCCCAAAACGTATGTTTACATATATATCTTTTTATGTACTGTTCATTGAATGAAACGAACTCACTTACAATTAGTGCTTTAGGCCTGTCGGGTCACTCTCGTCTCATTTCTTGAACGTGGAGGGAGGATTCACGACCCGTAACTCCACACAAACCCGTGAGTATATGATTGCATATAGGACGAAACCGGTTCGCCCTAAGTAAATAGTAAACTTTGGAGGAGTAGGAATTTGGAGGTATCTGGGCTTGGAGGAAGACCTGAAGGCAGTGCATGATGGCGAAAGGAAGGTTCATTGGGACGCGATAACTTAGGTATCAATCAATTGAACCGTGCCAAAAGACTGTGCGAATTTTGGGTTGACTTCTGATCACCCTGCTTACTTGATGGAGGCAGGAGCCAAATTTTGCCAGAAAAAGGGTTATTCTGAGTTCGTCAAATATGCAATTAACTAATTACATTAACCTACTAAATCCATCTTTATATGTACCTTATAGCAGCTGAATCTAAACGGAGGGGCGCCCAGCAGATACGAGATACAATCATAATCAAATTTACTAACATTTAACCATTTGAGTTATATTTAATTATCTGTTCAATTAGTCATGTGTAGTTTCGATTAGTATTGCTTATTCATGAATTCATTAGGATGTAGGGAATCATAATGAACGTCAAAGGGAAGTTAGTTCATTTAGAGAAATTACTTAAGGTTAAATTTGCAAGAGAAAGACCAATACAGTTTGAAATTCAACACTCTGTTTAGAATCAAGAGGGTTACCACAAAATTTAAAGTAATTAAAGTCCTATATCATAAATCAAAAAAATTACACAACGTTTGATGGAGTTTAATTACAACCTAAATACGAAAATATTTACGTTCAAAGTCGTAAATAACGTATTTATTAGTTAAGTACATATATCGCTAAAGGTATGTAGTACAAGGGAGCTTTAAGTAGCTTTCTGTAGTTATCAGAGGAAATAAGGGTCCAATTTTATAAAGGCTTGTGTGACGTAGGGGAGGAATTTTCCATCCCTACCACACATATGCAAAGCCTTAAGAATTTAAATATCGATCAGAGCCAAGAGAAAAGGCGAGAATATTACAACTGTCTTGCCGATGAAAGGAGAGTTAAATAAGTATGAAAAGACGAAACATTACGACTGGTGCCAAGTGCCCAGGAGTAAATAAAATACAGACAAATATAAGAGAGTAGAAAAGACATACATCACAACTGCACAGCCGTGACAGGAGATCAGAGTTTTACAAGTTGTTTTAGAAAAAAAAAAAAAAAAACTTTTATTGGTCAATATATTGCAAAAAAAAAAAAAAAAAAGTGAAAAAAAAAATAATAATAATAATAAGTAGGACGTTATGTTAAATGAAGTGATAATAAAAATAAAATAAAAATCAGAACAGTGCGCCGTTAAATAAACACGGAAAAAATATATAAATAAATAAATAAACAATACATTTAAATAAAAAAAAAAAAAAAAAAAAAAAAAAAAAGTGTTAACGAATAAACTCTACATGTTTTAAAATAATTTATAAAAGTGTCGATAAAGTTTAAATCAAGTGACCATGAATTTGTTGATTGCTTATGAGATTATAAATATCGTAACAAAGAATGTAGGTCAGATACAAGCGTAAACAGTTTATTCAAGGCAGGCCACAAATTGACAGAATAATGGTATTGACATTCCTGAATCCAGAATGTTAATGACCGTAATGTAAACAATCTGATACGAGATACCGCGGTGTTTGTAAGCATCGAAAGATTGATAACCTAAGCATCGAAAGTGATAACAAAACATCGAAAAATTTTGAAGTAGGTGACATCGGGGGTAACGCGCATCGCTTTAAGAGATTGTAGAATAAACAAACTCGAAAATGATATCAACACTCGGTTACGGAAAAAATAAACAGACTTTACAGATAAAAACGGGGGAACTTACCTACATAAAGTGACCCTTTGTTTATAGTTAATGTTGTGGGTTTGTATGTGAGGATTATCACATAAAAAGTCATAACATAAAAGATAAGGAACATAAAATAAAAATAACATAAAATATTTGATTGGGGATAGTGTCGAGTTGAGAACTTTAATATCACAGGCGAATGTTTTATAGGTATATACCTATTTAAGGGAACATTTGATCATTCGGACCAAAAAAGGAGGGGATTTGACGAAATAACATCAAGATAGGTATTGCGAACTCTAAATAGATTTTGCGAAAATATCGTAGGTAGTGCGGAACTTGAAGGAATGGTTGGCATTCTAAACAATGAGTAATTATTGGTTGAACGAAAATCACGGGATATTCATTAACATTGGAGTAACAATATTCATTCCGTTTTTTTTTTGCAATTGCCTACATTTATTTGAAATGAAGAGTGATGGTAGAGTTGATCTAATTTGGGTTACAATCATCATGCAAACAAATATAAATAATTGAAAATATTGTGTTTTATAGGGGGACAGGTTCCAAAAAAAAAAAAAAAAATAATAATAATAAATAAATAAAAATAAAATAAATTATAAATATATATAGGTATATTTATAATAAATAGTTGGTATTGAGTTAAATTCATTAAAAATTTTAAACAAAAAATGGCGGAAAAAAGGAAAGTGGATGCGACGGAATTAGAAGCTAAAGAAATACCGTCGGGAGATGAATTACGGGAGATATTTAGACGTTCAAAGAGGTCTAAGTTACGAGTCGAGGATATGATAGAAGTCGTTCAGCCAGAGGGGGAGACCGACACAAAATCGGAGGAACAGGGCGAAAATAAGCGAGAGTGTGAAGAGAGACTCACACATGGTATGTTACAGGAAAAACCCGAGGAAAAGGAACAAGAAAAGTTAACGAAGTAAAAGAAAAAAAAAAAAATAATAAAATAAAAAATTTAGAAAAACGAGAAAATTGGAAAAAAAAAAAAAAATAAAATAAGTAAATAAATAGAATAAGGAAGGCAACATAATTTACATAAGGTAATTTAGGAAATTAAAATAGAGATTATAAGGTTGTCGCTTAATAAGATAAAATATAAACATTAACCAGGCGGCACTCGGAAAATAAAGAAAATGGTTGGGAAACGTGGAACAAGTAGGCGAGCCCAGGCTTTAGTGACAGCAATCGGGGAAAATGTCACAACCGAGACTTCAACAATAAACATAGGAGATATAACTACAATAATTCAGGCAGCTTTGGCACCGCTCGTCAATAAGATGCAAGAACTCGAGAAACAATTGGAAATCCCAGCAACAGTGGCGGTGATAGGAGAGGATAGTGCGCCGAAAAGCGTTCTCCAAGTAGTGGAAATGTTACCACAGCAGGAACGACCATCATTCTCCGGTGGAAATCAAAATCCCATTAGTTTCCTAGAAGATTTAAAAGAATACACTAGAAAAGTGAAACGAACGGATCCATTAGTCGTCGTACGGGAAAATTTGAAAGGGGAAGCTAAATCGTGGGCAAAATTGTACAATAAACGATGGGAGACTATGTTAGATTTCGAACGAGATTTTTTAGCTACCTATTGGGGAGACATAAAGAAAAATGAAGTTCGCCGTCGTCTTGCAGAAGGGGTATATGATGCCAAGAAAAATATATCCATGCTCACTCATTTCGCAAACTATTGGGAGCTAGCGAAGGCTTTAAAGATTACTGACACACCGTTGGGCATAGTTGACGAGATTATGAGACATTATCCGAAGGAAATTCAATCGCTATGGTTTTCGGGGCAATCAGGAGATGAGATTGTCGCCGCTGAGTTTCTACGAAAACTAGATACAATGGTATGTACACCAGAAGAACGGAACATGAAGAAGAGGAGTGGGGAGGAATCCAGCAAGAAGGACAAATACCGTGACCGTTACCGCGCCATAAAAAGGAGGATACACGCAATTGAAAGTGTGGGCGAAAACGCTAGTTGCAGCAAGTGCACCGAAGTTAACAGTTCACCAAAAGAAAATTCTACAATAACTACAGCCGGGAAGGAGCTAGTGGTCGCAGCTAACTCGGGAGATAAAAGGAGATTATAGCGCTTTACATTTAGCTAGATATTACACAAGTAATAAGAAACAAAAATCAGGTTTACAATTAGTGGAAATCAACGGATAGAGTGCGAAGTTTACAAATATTTGTAAATGTTAATAAATAAATAAACGATTGAGAAATACAAATAAAATTATGTTAGGGTACATTATAATTGGGGAGGGGGAAGAAAGAAAATTACTAAAATATTAGATTATCAGATTGCTTGCGAGGGGCGGATCGTCGTTAAGTCTTTGAGGGTGAGTGGACAAGTTCTTAATAAGCGACAATCATATTCAATTATTGAAATAGAGTAAGGCAAATAAATTCGTTAATTTTGATTTTGTAGTTGAAAAAAAAAAATTTTACTTTTTTTTATGTGTTAGTGAGAGAAAAAAAAAATGTTAGATAAGTAAGGACACTCAAAAGGAGAGAATTAGAGATATTATATGGCACACAAAAGGGACATTTTGAAAAATAAACAATGCCTAGGGATTTTTTTTTTGAAATATTGAAATAAGAAAGTTTATCTATAGATATAGGGTAGACATTAAGTATAGAGATAAAAAGGTAACATTTGAATTAAGGTATAAATAGTTTAGATTTCAAAAAAAAAAAAAAAAAAAAGGAAAAAAAAGGGAACGCTGAACCAATTTGAGGATAATAAAGAACATTTATAAAAATTTAAATATTAGAGTGGACAACACTTAGGCTAGAACAACTTTGGATGAATTAAGAAATTACAATTAGAAATTAAGAATTATAAAATAAAGTTTAAATAAATAAAGAAAAAAAAAAAAATGCTGGAAAAATTATATGAAACATGTATACCACTGATTGTCGGATTGGGTGAGGTCGTGCGAAAACACACATTTCACAAAAAATATTCATACTTACAAAACAAAAAACAATTAATTGCACACCAAGAGACCACCCGCTTTTCAGTTGTTCGAAAGGCCGCGAGATTGTAAACAATCTTTACTTAAATCATTGTAAGGGAGGTCTTAGTCCAATTTGGTTGGGGACCACCAAAACACGCGAGTCGAGGGGCGTGTTCCAGCAAAAAGAAATTAATTTTGAATCTATCAAAATTAAAGAAAATTTCATAAAGTAAAATCTACGCGAAAAGAAAATAAAGAATACAATGAGATTCAAATTCAAGATTGTTAACAATCCGAGCAAAAGAGAAGAGGGAGATAGGAAGTAATAGGATGCGGAGAAGAGATAGGGGATAACAAAATGAGGAGGGGGAGATAGGAAGTAATAGGATACGGAAAAGAGATAGGGGATAACAGAATGAGGAGGGGGAGATAGGAAGTAATAGGATACGGAAAAAAGATAGGGGATAACAAAATGAGGAGGGGGAGATAGGAAGTAATATGACACGGAGTAGAGATAGGGGATAACCAAATGAGGAGGGGAAGATAGCTAGTCTAAATTTGAACACAATTTCGGTGTCTAACGAAAAAAAAAAATTAAAAAAAAAAAAAAAAAAAAAAAAAAAAAAAAAAAAAAAAAAAAAAAAAAAAAAAGAATAGGACATTAAAATAAAATACAACGTTAGCCACAGCAAATTGAGTTCAGAGGAGGGAACTGTGATGAATTGCATTGATCAACAGTGAAAAATAAGAAAATATCGTAGCTTCCCACTTTAATTTAAAAAGAAAATATCAATTACTTATAAAACGGACACGTCTACGACATCTATCGGATTAGAGTAAAGTGAATTCATATTTACGGTAGGGATCTATAATTAGACAAAGTGAGACGAGTATTGATAAAAAAATCACAGATGGTATCAACAAATAATCAGGGACAGGGACTCCCCAATATACTTTAGACGTGATATATTGACAGCCAATTGAATTGCAGCAAAAGCGATTAAAAACCAATTCAGCCTATCAACGGGAAGAGGGCCGAACCCATTTTTAGAACAAAGGAACGACCTTTGGACTTAGCAATTAGGAATGTAATTAATGAGTTTGACGTTCCCACCAAACCGAGAGGTGAATAAACTCCATGGGAAGAAATAATCTGTTCAGGGACAAAAGTACGGTGACCCCAAGAAATGTTGTGATTAACCGGTACGTTCCAGGGATCAGAAACCCTAGTTCTCGAACGCATTAAAGCATATAAGGTGCGGAAAAAAGGATACACGTAAACACGATGCAAAAGTTTAAGTGAAAGATTGCAAAGCAAGTGACGAAAACGTATTGTAAGATGTTAGGGAGATTTCCATCTATAATACGATTGTTTGTGACGACCGGAGATGATCGATTCGAGGGAAAACGTGCTAAAGGAAATGGAAATGTTGAAAAAAACAATGGAAAATTATTGTTATCAATTTTAGACGGAGCTAGGATATTACGATGAAAGATTTAGGGAGGAAACGTCAAAAAAAAATGAGAGTTTTAAAGAATAGGCGAGGGTACATTTCAGATGTCTAGAGCAGTAACAAGTGTTAGAGAAGAAGATAGAGTGCAGTACGGAGGGGAGTGGAAAATGCTGAAAACATTGCGATAGAAAAACTCAGGAAAAGGAGTCATTTTACGTAATTAAAATGGAGGTTATAGAGTAACATAGTACGCGATTGCAGATAAAAAATGAGGCATTACAATGGTTGTCGATTTCAGATGTATTTTGTTGTGATAAACAAGGAATATTCGAACATGAAAATTGTTTAGATAAGGACGATTAGCCGTTAAAAAAGGTAATAAAAATTATCATGGGTCTTATGAAATATTTATATTAAAGAATTCTCATAAAAGTTAACGACACTGAAATAAAAAAGGATTTATTGCCAGGTGGGTACAGGAACTAATGTATACAACTGTCAAGGCATATAGTTTATGGGATTTTGCGTAAGAACGGGACAAAATTTGGAAGGCGTTCTCTATGAAGCAATAAAAATGACAGAAATTTAAGGGCCGAAGTGGGGGTATCCCCTATAAAGATGTTAAAAATGATATATTTATTAATAACAAATAGAAAATGAAATTTTCCAAGAGGCAGCAAACATCAAAAAACGATATGGTTATATCAGGGAAGTACGGGGAAGTGAGGGGAAAGGAGATACGACAGAGAAAAACAAAGGAAATCTTAGATTAACAGTGAATAAAATAAATACGGCTTGAAATATAAAAATCTATAGAGATATGAACAATAGCGTAAGAATAAATAAGGAAATTCATGGAAAGAGTGTCGTGAATAAAAGAAAATTCGAGAAAAAAATGGAAAATTCAAATATACGACGTAAATAGAGAAAATTCGGTTTTAAATGGAAAGGTTCATATAGAATACAGAAAAACTCGAGGAAAAATAATAAAATAAAAATGAACAATTTGCGAGAAAGGCTTCGACATGAAGATATCTCTGATAGGCGAATTTGGGGACAGATTTGGAACATATGGTAGATGCCGTACGCACGGACATGTTACGGAATAGATGAAAATAGAACTTTAAAATTATTAAATTCAAGCTAATTTTGTATGAACAACAGGACAAAGGAAGTTGGGCCATTAAACATGGATCTTACTAAATCCGGATCTTGTAAGTATGGAAGTACGAGACAGAATTTAATGTATCAAACGCAAAACGTACAAAGAGACCGCATTCGACAATAATGGAGAGGTTTCAAGAAATTACGAGTTGATAGTAATTAGATTGGTTTATTATAGGAGATTCAGATACGATCTTTTGGACCTGAGAGGGGTATAAAAGTCTAGACAAATGCCAGTTGAGGACAGTCTACGGTCGTGGTCGAAAAGTTTGTAACTTCGCGGAACGTGACGAAACGGTGGGTGACTTAAAGTGGAAAAATTCTAAGTGATAATTATTTTGATACTTAGAAAAATTTCACATTCTAGTCAGTGATATACAAAAAAATACTTTGCAGTTAGAGTCAGTGAAAAATAAAGATAAAGCCAACGCATTAATTACTTGTGAAAAATAAAAGTGCTCGTGATAAATACAATTTGTTTTAGTGGAAAATTCGGATTTTATAACCAATTAATATCGTAAATTTAAACTTAGAAATTTCGCGTTTAATATTAGTGCAATAAATAACTGAAGTGATGTGATAATTTAGCGTGATGAAGTTATAATTAAATACGTGTGTTCAATCTAAGTGAAAGTGTTCTAACAAATAATAAATATTTAAATTAATTATCTTAAATAATAATAATAAAACAAAATAATATTTTATTAATACATAAAAGTTCGGAGGGATAAAAATTTAATTTAACGACAATTTACCATCTCTAAATTAATCGTGAAGTAACTATCATTTAAAGTGTTATCTAACCAACGAGTTTTGAGATAAAATACAGTTTAGAACGATAGAGTTCATACATCATTTTAATTAATTAGATTAAATGAAAAAAAAAAAAATTGAAGTCAAAAGATTTAATTAAATTTAGGAAAATAAAAAATTAATTTAGGAAAATCGCAGCAAGGTTACCGTGTATTTCCCGGTCGGAAAAAACCTTGGTAGGGGTAAGTCTTTTCCGTTATAAAATTTTACAGATTCCAAGGAGAAGGCGGAATGCAGCAAACATTGGTATTTGGATTAATTATTTGACCAAGATATTACTCGCTTAATATGTGATATGTAACTATATTAAAATATTATAAGTATAATGAGTATATTTTATATATTTATATATGTATGTATATAAACATATATATATGTAATTTTGTTCCCAAGAAAAAATTTAATCAAAAAGGAAAACACTTATATAAAAAGAGGAAAAAAGGGTATCGATTCCTACCTCTGAATTCACCAATAACTATTAAAAGTAGTTATGTGTGATAAATTTACAAATCAATATTTTATATTTAATGTTATGTATGTATTAATATAATTTCAGAAAATCCAGAGCATTTGAAATAAGTTATGATATTAGAAATTATTTCAATCATAAAATTTATGTATATACATATCAATATTATAAATTATTTATTGAGACAAAGTATATATAAATGAATAAATATGTATACGTAATCGGGTATCAGACTAGACAATTGCGCTAAGTACATCATTATCAAACAAAGAAAAAATTTTAGAGTCATCTCACACGTCTCCGGAATGTCTAAAGTAAACATACCTCATACGCTCGAATCTAGGTCACGAGTCCGTCGAGAATGTTTACAAAGCTCAAATTGTTTACAAAATAATTCGGTCACTGGGGCACTAGTTCGAATACAGTAAAAAGAAAAAAAAAAATGACCTTGATTAGTGGATATCGTACTTAGGTATTAACTTCTAGGAACGGGATAAAATTATTATATTGCGCAATTATTAGGAGCAAAAAGAAAAAAAAAAAAATTTAAACACTATTTTTAATTTGAACGTAACGAGGTATCTACAGACCTAAGCAATTGAAAATTAACAGATTTATTTTAGCAGTTCAAAAGGGTGTATTGAAGGTTTACATGAAACAGTTGAAAAATCACGGGATAGCTTAATAAGGGGTAATGAGGATTTACATGATTCAATTGAGAATCACGGGATAGCAAGAGTTTATCAAAAGTTGAACATTGGAGGGGAGGGAAAGAAAAAAAAAAAAAATACAGTTCAACCAACAGAAGGCAGTGTTCGCTTCTGTAACAAGGACCATTAATCAAACCATAGAGATGGCGGATCTCTCAAACAAAACCGTCAACAAAACCAAACAAAAGCTTGGAGTTATGGCGAATCTCCAGAACACATCGCCAGATAAGATCTTAATGTACTAATATATATTTATATTTCACACTATTCTTACGTATATATTCGGTATCAATCTGAAAATTTCGCAGAATTTGATGGGCGAGATCCGAGCTCGGGATGCGTTGCAAGTAGTTTCGCATTGCGAGTTATAAACCTTCCCAAAACGTATGTTTACATATATATCTTTTTATGTACTGTTCATTGAATGAAACGAACTCACTTACAATTAGTGCTTTAGGCCTGTCGGGTCACTCTCGTCTCATTTCTTGAACGTGGAGGGAGGATTCACGACCCGTAACTCCACACAAACCCGTGAGTATATGATTGCATATAGGACGAAACCGGTTCGCCCTAAGTAAATAGTAAACTTTGGAGGAGTAGGAATTTGGAGGTATCTGGGCTTGGAGGAAGACCTGAAGGCAGTGCATGATGGCGAAAGGAAGGTTCATTGGGACGCGATAACTTAGGTATCAATCAATTGAACCGTGCCAAAAGACTGTGCGAATTTTGGGTTGACTTCTGATCACCCTGCTTACTTGATGGAGGCAGGAGCCAAATTTTGCCAGAAAAAGGGTTATTCTGAGTTCGTCAAATATGCAATTAACTAATTACATTAACCTACTAAATCCATCTTTATATGTACCTTATAGCAGCTGAATCTAAACGGAGGGGCGCCCAGCAGATACGAGATACAATCATAATCAAATTTACTAACATTTAACCATTTGAGTTATATTTAATTATCTGTTCAATTAGTCATGTGTAGTTTCGATTAGTATTGCTTATTCATGAATTCATTAGGATGTAGGGAATCATAATGAACGTCAAAGGGAAGTTAGTTCATTTAGAGAAATTACTTAAGGTTAAATTTGCAAGAGAAAGACCAATACAGTTTGAAATTCAACACTCTGTTTAGAATCAAGAGGGTTACCACAAAATTTAAAGTAATTAAAGTCCTATATCATAAATCAAAAAAATTACACAACGTTTGATGGAGTTTAATTACAACCTAAATACGAAAATATTTACGTTCAAAGTCGTAAATAACGTATTTATTAGTTAAGTACATATATCGCTAAAGGTATGTAGTACAAGGGAGCTTTAAGTAGCTTTCTGTAGTTATCAGAGGAAATAAGGGTCCAATTTTATAAAGGCTTGTGTGACGTAGGGGAGGAATTTTCCATCCCTACCACACATATGCAAAGCCTTAAGAATTTAAATATCGATCAGAGCCAAGAGAAAAGGCGAGAATATTACAACTGTCTTGCCGATGAAAGGAGAGTTAAATAAGTATGAAAAGACGAAACATTACGACTGGTGCCAAGTGCCCAGGAGTAAATAAAATACAGACAAATATAAGAGAGTAGAAAAGACATACATCACAACCTTTCTGCCGCGTTCATTTTTATTAATTCTGAAGAACGTGCTACAAATATTAAAAAAGGGTCTTCATATTGTCCTCCCAAAATTATTAATTCTTCGTCTAGAAAAATAAAATCTGGTGCTTACCGCTAACTTTGTAGGTGAAAAACGGGTTCTATAGTTTTGAAATCGTTATACGTAAAATATATTAATGGTAAGGTACTATTTTTATTAGTCTAATATATAAATAACTCAAATTTATTGTGCGGTGTGGAAAAAAAAAGTTATTATAGTTACGGATTCGCCAGAAATAATGTATTATATGTGAGTTTTGATCATACAAAAATTATTAGGATTGTGTACCGCCTTAAAGCAAATTTAGAATGACATAAAATCGATATATCGCGTTATAATTTTTAAAAAGCTGTTACGGAGAATAATTAATCTTTCTCATGGGAACTGTCCTGTACGATCTAAAGAACATCTTTCGACGAAATATGGATTCTCGGCCGCTGGTTGGTTAAAGACCCTTAAAGGTTGAATATATAGAAAAATATTTCTTTTATATTTGTGTGCCTACTTTTGCGTGAAATCAATATTATCAATTTGTTGCTCATGAGAAATAAGTCACAATGTAAACAAATGTAAGTTAGCTATCTTTAGATACATACAGTTGTTAAGTATACCTCCATAAATAATAAAAAATGATTTGCTTTGGTGCCGTTCTACATAGGTTCGACTTTTTAGTTGGTTTTAATGGATGTTCAACAAAAACAAGCGTTACTTTTTTCTTCAGGAATTAACAAACTATGACTACAGTTACTCTTAGCAATTTTGTAAACGTGTTTTAAGTGGAGTTTTATGCACACACGAAGACGAGTGACAAACCGAAAAACAAATAAAAACCGGAGAGGAAGAGGTACCGAAAGAAATCCATATCAAGCGGTTGAATTTTTATAATACCATAAGTGAAATAAATTAAAATAAAAGTCATTAGTTTCAGGGGTGAGTTCCAAGTATATAACGTTCGCGTGTTTCTCTACAGTATTTAGTTTAGACATCCAATTAGCCCTCCGAGTTTTCAAATGAAAAGTCGAGATTTCTCAGGCAGTTCAGCTTTATTTTTCAAATAACCTTTCAGGGTCGGTAGAGAAATGATTAATGGGCTGGCGATTGCGTGGCAAAGGGCAGTTATCCCTCGATAAGAGTGTAGCCTTTTGCAGAAAAAATAAACCTTGATTTTGAAAAGCATTGCTTTTTATTGCTCTAGACTTGCCCTGCATAAAACTGCAGGGAAATAATGATGATTTAGTCTTTAGAGCAGGGGTGCTCAAACGGTCGATCGCGAGAGCTTTTTGAGTCGATCTCGAGAAAAATTTGCCCCAGATTCACAGTTTTTATTATAGTTGATCCGCAATTAATAAAAACACCCATTTTCATGTATTGTTGTTTATTATTTATTTGTAACTTATATTATCTATGGTGTATGACGTCACAATTCCCCATAGAAAAAAGTCTAATTATTGCATATTCATGGTGAAATATTGCCGAAAATTTCCCCCTTTCAAATCCCGAAGTTATCGATCTAGTTTCTAGTGTGTTGTTAGTTTATTTATGAGTCAGTCAGTCTGAGTTGTAACTTGAAGGCGATGCGAAGTTTATTAATAAATAATACAAAATGAGTCCCGTGAATAGATTCACTCTTAATTTAAAACCAGTTATATGATCAAAATATAAAATTCCAGTTGTGGATTCATCTGCTCACACATTGCGAAGGAAAACATTATTTTATTCGATGTGCAGTTATAAAATTCTAGTTGCAGACTATGTTTGTGCTGCCAGAATGAAGAAAAAAAAACATTTTCTTGTACTGAGTGTAGTTTTAATTAACCGCACACAGATTTAATATTAACCAGTTTTGTGTTCAGAATGTAAAATTCCAGTTGTGGATTCATCTGCTGACACATTTTGAAGGAAAACATTCTCTTATTCAACGCATACAGATTTAAAGATTTAATTTGAAGCAGTTTTGTATTCACAATATAACGATAAATTAAATAACGCGTTACCGATTCACTGTGTACGGGGTGAAGCTTTGCATTTGAGTTACATGATTTTTATTGGAAGAATACTAGTCATATGTGATATAAAAATCGGCATAAAATGAGGTCGCAGAGAAATGATTCCTATCCCCCCTCCCACCCCCGGCGCTACAGCCTACAGTCGATCGATAGGGGTCTAATAATATTTAGGTAGATCGCCAGCAGTACAATTTTTGGGCACCCCTGCTTTAGAGTAATTGAATATTTATCATCCGGCAATTCCATATAATTCATTTATACTTTTGCGAAAGTAATACATCTTTTTAAAGGCTTATCTTAGAAATTTAGAACTTGCATTTTGGAGTAAGTACATTTATAAAAAATCTGTAATGGAGTTATGCATGTAAGTGCGATCATCTACAGTCAAGTACCCACAAAAAAATTCAACACTTAAATACGCTACAAGGTTCATAGAAAACTTATTATTACCAAAAGCACACAAAAAATATTCCAAAAAGTACCATATTACATGGCTATTAAAGTATATAACAACCTTCCACATAACATTAAACAAATACAAGATACACACAAATTCAAATCGTCACTAAACACTTTCCTAATAAACAAATGTCATTACACCTTAAGTGAATACCTCACATAAATGTAACCTGTTTTTGTATTTTTATTGGTATATTTGTATTTTTTTTTATTTGTTTAAACATTATAATATAACATGTATGTGGTTAACTGGAAGAAATCTAAATCTATCTATAAGCTACACCATTTGTATTTTTTATTTCTACAATAAGTATTTTTTGATTTGGATTTTGAAAATATTTGTGTGTTCCCAGCTTCCTAACAGATTGAAACTTTTTTTTCTTTTTTCTGTTACAAAATTCACCCACAATTGAAGTTAGCTACAAATAGTTTCGTTTCCTAAAATTTATGGTCAGAATAAGCTGGAAAAATCTCACCACGCCGGATCCTTTTGAGATATTTCGCAGCTTCATGAAACAGGTATTACGAACGATGTGCAAGGTTTAAATGATTCAAACTCCGTCGTATTTAATCAAAACATGAAACAAGCCAAAATTCAACGTTTATCAATGACCCTTCAAATTTTAAATATTCACAATAGCGGTGATCGTCTATTAGATCAATAATCAAATATGACGAAAATTAAAACACCCCAATCTTGATTCGTAGACACATAATATGTATATTATGAGAACAAAGCTCTTGCATAATGCATTATTAATTCAGATGGCAATAACGTAACGGTCCATTAAATTGCCTTGTATTATAGATGAGTCAGTCTAGTACAGCCTATATCATAGTACCTTACCCACAAGGGTCTGCTAGTCAAGCCAAACACGGTAAGTACCTACTGAGAACTAATCGCCTAAATATACGTTACACGCATATCAATTATTGGCATAGAACACATTTGGTTTGATCAGTTTACTTCGGAATTAATTAGGGCTGTTGTAGCACAAGATTTTTCTTAAAGAACACGATTTTCTATAGCATTATAAGCACTCTCAATTGAGAAGGAAATTATTCAACCGAAAAGATTTTTATTGAAAAAACTAGCTGGTTCCCGGCATGCGTTGCTATGCCATTTCATAAAGAAATTGTTTCTCCCTTTGAAATTGTCTGTCCTTTCCCATTCGTCCCTTTTCCCTTCCTCTCCCGCGTCCCCTTCCCCTCTCATGTTCACACTTAGCTACCTCCATCTTCCCTCTCCCCACTCCACTCCCCTCCTTCCCCCGTCCCGCGAACCCCCCTTCCCCTCCAGCATTCAGTCCCGGTACATTCAGTTTTTAAACAGCTCGCCTGCCACGTATTGTATTTTTTTAAATATAAATTTCATAATGCCAGAGCTCACCAGTAGTTTTATACAAACCTTGACCTGACAATAACGAACCGAAAAAAAAGAACTATTCAATTTGGTTCAGGCTTTCGGAAGTTATGCGCGTACATACATTTCGGCGATTCATTTTTATTTATATAGATAGATAGATTGGTTACATCCATGATCATAAAAAACTGAAAAATGGTGTAAAAATAATTTTAGAAAAATAAATTAATTTAGTTTTTCCTGGGAAAACAACTCATTTTCTTGTCCTTTCAAACATTGATTCCCAAAAATCAACATATCTGGGTAAAGGTAGTGCGGTAAAATTTAAACGAAAAAGTGGGTGCACGGTGGGTACCAAAAAAGTTAACTGACCAGAATAAAGAAATCGGTAAAACAATAGCCTCACAACACTTGCAGCGCTTAGTTTCTGTTCTTAGGTTTATTTTTTTGAGCCTGAATCAATGAGGCAGTCAATGGAATGGCATCACATAAGGACAAAAAAAATCAAAACTGTGTGATCGACGGGGAAAGTAATGGTGATGGCGTTCTGGACGTGACCTTGCTTTTTACAACACTATGATACATGCCCTTCTTAAAGGATGAACCAAAGCTGTGAAAATGGACGGAGATTTTATTAAAAAGTAACGAATTAATCGTCAATGGTGTTGTTTTCGACACGTGTAAATGCATTTTTTATTTTTTGAAAAGTAAAGGAGAAAAAAATTAGGAGGCATTACTTATTGACTGACCAATACCTACCTTCATAATTTCCTACTAAAGACTTTATTGCGTTTGTGACAAAAAACGAGAAAATAATAAAATAAAGATTTTTTCTGTGTTACACCACACATTAGTTTAATTACCAGGAACCCTTTGAAATATTAAAAACCCTTTTGGAGAGTGTTACAAAACTGACAAATACCTACATTGACAAAAATATAGTAGTCGGAATTGGAGTATACCCCCTTGGGAAGTACCGACTTGGCTAGATATTTAGATCTGGTCACGAAACACGTAAATCAATATACAGAGCAACGTTTCAACTCCAGATTGTGATCTCTCATACGGGTGATTAGGGAAGTTCCTTCCACGTTGAAACGAGATAAAAATAAACTACCGTTCAAATCCATCTTATTCACTCTCTGGGATTTGAAGACATGGCCGATTGAACTGTGAGCCATGCGCATAAGCCTTGAGCTCAGAACATAGGATCTTCGCTTTGCAAAGGAGGTCATGCAGTATCCGAAGAACGCTTCATACTGATTTTATTGAATTAACTAGGTTCCTACATCTTGATCCTTTAAAATACATTATTCATCTCTTAAAATACTTTCATTCCAGCCGAATCAACCAGAGGGTAACGTAAATACTCTCTTCCGGACAGTCCTGTCGTCGAGAAAGAAAATTAATGAGAATGACAAGTAGTTAGGTTGAGTTTCATTTCAGCCAATCAGAAGTGGCTAATGAGCAGCCTCTTCTCCTCTTTCTCCTTTCCCGTCCCATCCCCTGTTCTAGCACTCTCCCGCCGCAGGCTGTATAATTTCAAGGAAGGCGCAAAACCGATGGGTAGGTAGGTGAACCACATAATCAAAAAAGTAGAAGAATTTTTAAATTAATGTCAAAAATGAGAAGTAAATTTATGTTGTCATTTTGATTATACTACCACGCTTTCTTTTCTTGTCTGTTTCTTTATAATATAATTGATTTATTTATTATAATTTCTCACGGTAAATACATTTTAACATAAAAAAATTAAACTCACTAGGACAAGAAGCCTGTTTTGAGGTTAAAATTTGTCAATTTGACTTAAACCACTATTTACAAAATACTAAAATTACACGGAGAAAGAAAGAAATAAAATATTACGACGCATGTTCAGAAAGTAAGTGTACTGAATTTTCATATATTTTTTGAAAATGTCTATCTGTAAAAAAAATACAGGATATTGTTGATACACTTGTTGACT
This sequence comes from Limnephilus rhombicus, assembly GCA_929108145.2. Classification (NCBI taxonomy): domain Eukaryota; kingdom Metazoa; phylum Arthropoda; class Insecta; order Trichoptera; family Limnephilidae; genus Limnephilus; species Limnephilus rhombicus. The sequence goes on from OV815293.1 coordinate 18,083,549, forward strand.
ATTTTTCTAAATAATTGCCATCCCGTTCAATGCATGCTCCTTGCGAGTTTTTTAGGGTATCACAATATCGTTGTGCATTGATGGCGTCCCCCTGAGGCACAAATTCGACCAAAATTACGCCTTTTCGGTCGCAAAAACATCATCGGTCACAATAGAGCTCAGAAATCCTCACCTTTTTTTTCTTGTAGGTGTTATTCCTTCCTTGAGTAAAAAGCGGATCACAGCACTTGGCGGGATATTAGCCGACATCTTTCATGAAACTGGACACTACAACGTGAGTTTACGTACTACAATGCTCGTCCTGGTCATAAGACCCCCCTCTACAACTCAGTGCCGCAAACTTCCAAAAAACAAAAAACCACAGCCCTTTATGGTCACAGTACACCTACTTTCTGAACATGCTAAGTACATAAATTAGTGGCCAAATGTGTAACTTGAGAATGAATTGTAACATTATTTAGAACATAAATGAATCATTTATCACTATACCCACCAAGAAGCAAAGTGAATGTTCAAAACAACTAGGGTGATACCCTGATTTTGGCAAATGTAATTTTCGGTGTTTTTTTATTAATGACTATTGTTGGGGACTTAAAACAGATGCCCGCAAAGCGGATGGACTGGGGATAATCAAGGATTGCCGATTTACCCTGTTTTCTTCCTTTGCTTGTCTAATTTCCTCTGGTTCATCACATTCATCACCGAACTCACGAGTTCACGATGGTAATCTGTTTCGATACGGCGAACCAGGGCTCCGTAATCAACACTCACAATATGTTTTAACGGGACGGGTATTAATTTTCAACTGAATAGTATGGCACATGATTGTATTTAGTCGGCATGAGGTAGGTAGGGAAAAAAAGTATGTGTGGATAGACATTACAAATTTGGAAAAGGGTTAAGGATGAGTGCTTGGTACCAACAACTGTAATGCTTATTTTTTTAACCGTAGAATTTGTGTTGTTTAAAATTATCACACGCGTCACAAAGTGCTCAGTACTTTGCAGTATTCTGCTGTTAGAGAGTTGTAGCGTCCGTTTGCCTGAGAAAACTATCCACAGCAGGCGCGGCTGGCGCTAACGTGCAATGGGGCGCTGAACCGCCAAAAAAATTCAACATCATTTTACAACTCATCGTATTTCTACGTAATGTGTTTTTTTATTAAATTGATAAAATTGAGCACAATCTTTAAATTTAATTATATTTATTTATCAATCTAACAATTAACAATGTATTATGGCCAAATAAACGCATTGTTCCCACCCGCCAGTTACGGCGGCTACCCGCTAGGAGCGAGGAACCGAGATAGGTACAATGCCAAACCGCGCGCCAGAGCTAAGCGCCCCGTAATTTGAATGATCCTCGTAGTAAAAAATCCAAAACGTCAGAAAAATGTCATACTAAAAATCGGCTGACCGCGCGCTGCACGGCCGACCCGAAGAGCTTCGGCATTCTTCGGAAATATTCCGAAGCTTTGGTTCCAGCGGTAGTAAGGTTTGAACAAGATAATATTAAGTAATAATATTTCTCTTCTAAAATATAACCATTAGTCAAAAGGTCAGCTATGCGTCTCGTGTGACATTATCTTGTTCGAGCCCTTGGGATGTACCTTTTTGACATTATTATTTGTTTGTCACCCATTGATCGAAGTTGTCACGACAGTAAATGGCAATATTGGCGATCCACGCCGCAGAGTGTTTCTTGTGTGTTAATTATTATTATTGGATTATTGCGTTATTATTATTATCTTTGGAAGGTTGAGTATTTTTAAATGGATATCACACCCACCCTTTCCACTAATCTTCTAATAGATGTAATATCAATAGTAATGGAGTGTAAAATGCTTCTAAAAATATTGATACCAGAATAATTCTATAATAATTGAATAATTACTAGAGCGCCGTTTTAGTTATGTTGCGTTGTACAATTTATTATGAGTTCCTAGGCTATATGTATTTTTATTATTTGAATTTACAAACACATACATAAAACATACCTACTTACCTGGCAGGTCAATTCACTATATTAAACTCTAGACATCAGCATGATTTTACATCGCACGAAATTTTTACTATTACAGTTACATGATATTTTTAGATACTTAGCAAATAATGTAAAATTATGCATGATGTCTAGATTTAAAAAAAAAATATTATATCAACCTTTCGTTTTTTTATGAATGGCTTGGTAAACCACCTATAATTTGAGGCACCGGCCGCGCCTGATCCACAGTACTAACTTTTTACATAAAAATTACCTGCGTCCGGGTTCATGGGGTGAAGTTTGTTAAGGCCTGCGTGACGGATGCGTTTTCCCACCTACCACGTGGTGGGCTTGATCAGGAGAGACTGGTTGAGGAGACCTTTTAAACTCTCCGGCCGGACCCTCTCAAGTCTCAACCTATCGCTTTGCACTGCAGTGAGAGAGATGGATTCACACATCCGTTACTCACCTACCCACCTATTTCTACCCACCACTCATAACTTTTTCCTTCCCAAATCTTCCTCTCCTTCCTTTCTCTAGAAAGCTCTCCACACATCCAAAGATGACGTAGGCCCTTAGAGATTTTTATTAGTGGCTGTTCTTTATATGCCTTAAAAATATTATTGAAGAGTCACTTGCCTAAATGCTGATAAGGTAACTAAATTGTACTATCATTGGAATTATTCTATTATACAATAAAAATAAAAAATAAAAATAAAATAAAATAAATTCCTCCGGGCCTCCTGTATGGAGCTAATGTAAAAAACCGGTATACATATAACTATTTGTAATATTCATAAATATAACTATATGTCAACTGCAGACTTGGCAAGGAAACAACCAGTGAAAATGTCTCATTCTAGGTACCTAAAAATGCAAACAAGAAAATAAAATAACGATCATAATTACAACGTAAACCAAATACAAAATTTGAAGGTACTGACCACCTACGTGTATATTGGGTGAGTGTACGCTTCAACATAGTTTATCGTACAGTACACTAGTGTAAATGGAGTCCGTTATCTCTGAAAAATGGTCAGCACTTTCAAATATCTTTTAGCGGAATTGAAAGCTGTTGTTGACAACGTAATACAAAGGAATGCGTATTTTGCACAGCTGAAGAACATTATTTAATCAATGCCAACCGATGAGAAAAATATATACGGAAGCTAAGATGCAGAAGGATAATTAAAGAAAGGCTCCTTCAAATGTGAGGAGAGTTCATAGTTCCAAAAATTAATTTCAACTCCAATAACTTCGTTGAATTAATTGACTGTCAGACCACAAATTTAATTCTGACAACCTTTACTTCTGAATAACATAAACACCAACAAATTGTACAAAATATGTAATGAACGAAATATAAAAATTTATAGCTTCCTTAAAATTCCTTGCCACACAAAATCGGTGGAAAGATGTGCGTAGTTGACCACAGATGCATTATCTTCTATGGCTATGATGCTCGAAAAGCTTAATATTTTTTCCGTAAAGCCACATTTTATAAATATTATAGGTAATGCCAAATTTAATCCCAAGTAAGATTTTAAGGTGATACATAAGAGTCAATCTTTTAAGAATTGTACTGAATTGTTTCTCATGTGATTTTATAAGACACCATTGCATATTTTATCCAACTTCGTCACTTTTCAACTTTTTTTAGGTGTCGAAAAACTATCTGTTTACTGTCGTTATTAATTCTCTTTCTGATCAGAAAAAAGTTGGCAACCCCTAAAGTGAGTGTGGAAGAAATTAGACTGGGAAAATTGTAGCAAAATATCTAGTTAATCAGATCGGGATACCTAGCACAGTCGATCGATAAAGATGGAAAGGATAACTTTTGGAAACTTCTCAACGTTCCCAGGACAACTGCAGATCGCTAACATGCAAACAACAGTTGACGTCGAATATATTAAGAACACTTAGGCATTGTGAGCTGTTACGTATTCGTTGGCGATCTGAAGTCATGCTGGGGAACGCTGAGAAGTTACTGAAAGTTTTCCCATCAATCCTTATCGGTCGACTGTGATGGAGGGCTCATTAAAATTGGCTAATGCCAACTTTCATCAGGGCGACACTGTGAGTTTCTTCCATTCTGGAAATCAATCTTTATCAATAATGAAATTATTAGTTTACTCGATTCCCATGCACATGACAATTCAAGAATTTCTGATTTTTTTTATATTCATGAAGTAATATGTTCATTAGTTATAAACCTTGAAACAGAAAGTACCCACTTTATCACTGTGTTTGACAACTCTGTCAAATTTGACAAGAGAAAAGGGTTAAATTCTAATGAAAATCAGGCTTTTGTTGGAGTAGGCATTCATTATTGGAGATTTCTATCAAGGGTTTATGACAATATTTTCTTTGCCACAAGTAAGCATTTTTTTAATGATTGGCTTTAATTATTTCAGCGGTCACCAAAATTTATATAAGAATATGCTTTAAAAAAAAAATAATTAAAAAGGCAATATTAATCCCACATGAATAATTAGGGATGGAATAATTGGATCAAAAAATAAATCTGTTTTCATTTTCTATCAAAATGAGTTTTATATTGAAGATATTTAAATTTTAGATTTATTGGTATGTTATGTTAAGTAAAAAAAAACATTGCTATTCCTTGTGAGTACTGCACAAGAGTTCCAACCAAATAATTTTTTTTTTTTTTTTAATTACAAAATTGCATTGTGGCACCATTTTTACATGAATAATACCGCGAAGAATGCAAGGCTGATGTAAGCGTAATAAGTAAGATTAAGAAAGGGACGCTCTGATGGTTTGGGCATGTAGAGCGAATGAACGAGGAAAGGAGTGTAAGGAGAATATATGACGCAAATGTGATTGTTAGAAGAAGTCGGGGAAGCCCGAGGAAGACATGGCACGACCGAATGAATCAGATACTTGAGTCAGGCCAAGAGTCGGAATAGTAGAAGAGCATGTATGAGACGATGTATGAATGTGAATGAGGCAAGGAGTGTGTGCCAATATCGAGTTGTTTGGCAGTCCATCCTCTCTGCCTACCCCTGCGGACGGCGTGATGGTTATTTAATAATAAAGCGCATTGTTTTTATCATGAACCCGTGACTTGCGGATTCGTAGACTGAGATCTTAACCACTCGACTACGGAGGTTCTCAAACGTAATTTTGTCCAAATTGGGAGGTGGGTACAGGTACCGCTGCTCAGGGAACCACCTTTGCCAAAGGTCGTGTAGTTCGGTACGTTTGGTGACTTCGCAAGGATGCCTGAGTTCATGGGTTGAGGTTTATCTAGGTCTTGGCGGCGGATGCTTTTACTCACTTAATGCATGGCGGGCCGGATCGGAAGAGAGTGATTAAGGGAGATAATACTCTATTGCCCCATCGTCTTGCATCGCAGTGGGAGGGTTAGATTCAAACGTCCCCCACTTTTTGACCCATTTAACCCCAGATTTCTACTCCCATTCCTTTTTTCTTGTTTCTACCCAGAACTTACTCTCCTTCCTTTCATTTAAAAGATCCTACTCACACTATCCCCAAAGATGATAAAGGCCCCGAGGAAAATTATTTTCCACTGGCCCTCCGTGAATCGCGTGAAGCTATTGATAAAAAATAAAAAGCCAAGTGCATTATGTAAAACAGTTTCTTACTAAGCTACATTATTTTGGAATATACTGAGAAAAAGGAACAAGGAAGCCTCAATCATTTTAAAGCTTCTAGTAAACGGAACCTGTAATTTAACATTATCCACCTCATTTTTCGGTCCGTCGCCAAACGCAATGTCCTTCCTTCCAATAACTATTAGCGTCCTTGAAAAATCTGTGCTCCTGGTAAGCAATAATAAAACATCTTCATTTACAGACACGTCATATTGAGACCCTGAGACAGATTTATTGTTATCTTATGCATATCTAAAAGGGTCAATTTTTGTCCAATATTTTATCGTGATTTCAATATCTGTTTAGTCTTACTGAATTAATGTACCATGTCTGCGATATTTGGCAATTCTCCAAGAAAGGCGAAAAATCTCTTTCCCAGCGTATTGCTTGTGGAATATTTCACTAGGTTTGGTCTGCATATTTAAAATATGTAACAAAGAAGTACTTGAAAAACGGTTTTTTAAACGTAAATACATAATAAGAATATTAATGCTAATTCTGCTATATGAATGATTATGCTATTTAAAAAACTATGACATTACTCTCTAAAGGGAAGGAGAGGTAAAGAGAAAGGTTACCTGGCTAAAGGATACAGGACTTACCTGGCTATTCAGATCTGGTCACCAAATGCGGTTTATGCTTTTTAAAGCAACCAGGGGCGTTATCTTTAAAATGGTCGCCTTTCGTCATATCAATACTTTGCGTGTCTACCAAAATGTGAAAATATATAAGATCCCGAACCCTTGGGAAGGCAAGGTTCTATCTGGAATTTTTGCCAAAACTGATTTTTTTTGCCAGGCTTCTTAGATTTTTTTCCTCTTTAAAACCCTATCTTAAATACGTCTTCCACATATGCATGTGAGTTCGAAGTTAATAGGTAATTATTATGCAATAAATTTATATTCAAGAAGCTTTATGTTTATTTTTTAGAACAGAAAGGTTGCATTTGAAATTTAAAAATTAATTTTATTTTTGTAACACGGTTTTTTAGCAAAATTTAAAAAAAAAACTTAGTTTTTATCTAACAAATATGAATGATTTAAGGAGCAAAATGGTTCCAATAACTTAACATATTTTAAAACATAATTTGATAGATAATTTCACTAGGTGCATTACTCATGCTGAGACCCCAATTTTTAAATTCTATAAAAAGATAATATCAAATTTTATATTCCTGGGTTCGTTCTCCACCTTCCCAAGCTAATCTGTATAATAATATAATATTAAATGTTTATTGTTAAATAAACTGGTAAGTACGAAGTATTCTAAAATTGATATACCATAGCGTAAAACCTAAAAATATGGAATAAACGGTGAAATCGAACGTTATTAATACGTCTGTAAGGTTGAAATTTAAGAACCCGGCTAAGAGTGCAAATCTGACGCCGCGCCTTATGCCAAGCAATCTTTTTGAAGTTTGTTTGAAAGCGACTTTTGTAATTCGGTTTTGAATTCAAGAATTTTGGCGCCACTTACGTTAGTAGATCGCGTGAGGACGTGTGACGTGTCCCTGGCATCTATAAGAACTACGGATTTGTAAATTTGAGTTTCTCTCCGGGTATGGAAAGATTGACGGTGTTGTGAATAATAGTATCACGTGGCTATATATATTACATATGACGTCATTGCCTGTCGTGGCTACTTTGTCCCGGTGACTAGCTATCACTGGATCACATTGGATCCGAGGAACCGGCTATTTTTGGAACCAGTTCCTTTCGGATTTATAAAATGGTCACCATCTCTCAAACTGAAGCCACAGAAACAACAGATACAGAAGCCACCCGCAGGCCGCAGGGCCTTGCAGAAAAAATCTGCGGAGCTGGTTTTTAACTTCTAATATCAATGAATTCATTTGCTCTACAGTAGTTACCGTAAGTAGTTTACATATCTCCATATTAAAATTGAGAGGCACGATTTTTTTAATGAGAGCTGTCGAATCCAAAACAGCGTTTAACGCAACTTTTGGTAAATTTCTTGGCGCTACAGTATAGGATAAATGGCATGTAGTTCATAAGTGGTTTTAATAACTCTTCCTTATCTTGTTGCCTAGTTAATTTACACGGCGATTACAAATTTAGCCATCCCTCGAGGTCTACTCCACTCACTTTGTTCCACCTAAAGACGGTTTAACATCCAAGACAGCCCATTCATAAGCTGTAGCAGTAAGCTCCTTCATACTGCTGATATCCCGTAGCCGCTACTTTAGCAACCTTAATGTTGTTGGCTGCAGCTACTTTGGTCGCTATAATAGCGACCCCAAAGCTGTAGCTAATCACAGCTGTTACATGAATAGCCCAGGCCCCTAGTAAAAAATAATGGTACAAGTTATTTCGGAAAATTCGGTAACACGTCTTTTCCGAACATGACTGCAGATAAACAACGAACCAAAAACAGTTCACTTCGACTAATTATAGTTTTTCATCGTGAAGAGATTTGTCTGGAGCTAGTGGGACTTTGGAATCCCCGATTGGGGAAAGTTATCAGGATAAAGATTGTGAATGTGATAGTGTAAGTAGCCGGTTTCGTGTACTCAGATAGGGGTGTATAATATATTGTTTATACATATATCAATTTGTATGTACACGTACATATGTATGTGTATGTGTCTATATATATATATGTGTACATATATATGAGTACCAACATATGTAGGTACACACGTGTGGGTGTGTACACGTATTTACACACGTTTACTTACATGCAAACATATAAAACTAGAAAAAGGAATTATGTAGGTATATGTATATGATCTATGGAATTAATTGAAGATGTTTTAATGTGTAATGTGTGTCGTAAATCAAATAAGCAGGATATCGGTACAATGCTACCAAGTTTATTTACACTTTACAACAGAAACAGAATTCAATACCATGGTTAAATATAAAATATTAACAATAATAATTATTCTGAACCAACACGATATACAAGTTGCGTCTGGCCCGGGAGTTTAACCCGTCTGCTTGTTTAGGAATAAATACATTCCAAGACACGTAATTGCGTTATACTTTCTAAGACCAAAAACGTCCCGAGCGACCTTACATTTTAAAAGCTATATATCTCTCTTCCTCTCATGCAAACATATGTATTTTTCTTTTAACCAGAAAGATAACGAAATAATGCTTCTTATTGTCTTTGAAATATGGAAGCTATCTTGCATAGATATTTTACAATCTCGATCCAAAGTCACGGTTTCAGAATTTACGCGCGAAACCGAGGCTTCTGGATTGTGAGGTGCGAATATATTGAACCAAGCAGACGGGTTAAAGCAGAATAATCGGTGATCTTCGTCCCAGCGCAAGCGAGAGTCTTGTGACAGAGATTGCATCCAATTGGTTACTGGGGTACCAATCGGATTGCCGCACGACTGCAGATCAATGACGTTGAACCTTCACATATCCAATCCTGCATGTCTTTTTGTCTTTTCTATTTTCTACCTTTTATTAAAATTTTTCATATTTTCTGCATGTTTATATTGTAATTAATTCATATGTTTCCTAAACTTCATTCAAAGTATCTATATTCCATTGGTCACCGTGAAACAGGTGGCAGCCCAGAATGGTGATTTAATGTGTCTATTATAACCAGGATATATGTATAGAACTCCAGATTCCTACCCACCCCTTAAACCCTTTTCCTTCCCAGAACTCTCCTCTCCTTCCTTTCCCTAAAAAACCCTCCACACAGCATCCCCAAAAATGACATAGGCCCTGAGGGAAATTATTTTCCTCAGGGCCTCCTGTGTGGAGGTCGTGTACAAAAAATGAGAAAAAATAAATATAGATAGTGGGAAAAGTGTTGAAAAGTACAGAGCTGCTTAGATTTTGTCACCGAACACGACGGAAGCAATTTTCAGCAACTTTTCCATTTAGAATGGTGATTTTTCACCAGGGTGAATCTGAGTTTCTTCCGCTTTGGAAATTGATAAAGTAAAGTCTACCTTGTCGACAGCTCTGTTTGTCGTATCTATTCTATTTATTGTTTGATAGCCGTAGCCGATAGCCGTACACCCTCGTAGCAGTAGATAAGCGTAGCAGCTATTCTATGGCTGATAGTACCAAGTAACACGAACAAAAGTTAGTATGTATGATATTATATTCCTCTCGCTAGGGGCTATAAATCACAGCACATTCTAACTGAACATGATTCGCTTGATTAGAATGAATATTCAACTAAATTGAAGCTGCCGGTGTGTTTAATATCAACTGCAGTAGAAGATAATATAGTAAACCAATAACAATATTAATTAATTTTCATTTTTAACTTTATGAGTTTAACCTCAAGTTGTAATATTTAATTAACGGGGACAATATTAGCGATTCCCAATCGAAAATTTGAAACAGAAAATCAGAAAAAGATACGGTCACATCCGTTTTATCACCCTTTTTATAGATGGGACTAAGGATATGCGACATCTATTGACATTTCTGCAAGTCTAGGATGAATATTTAGTTTTATTTTAACTTAATGAGTTATGTAAACCACAAATTGTAATATTTAATTAGTGAAGACAATATTAGCGATTCCCAACCAAAAATTTGAAACCCACTAGCTCAATGGAAGAGCACCGCCCCGGCAAGGCTAAGTTCCTGGGTTCGATTCCTAGATTTAGCCGTACGTTTTTCTCATTTTTGTTTCAAATTTTCGATTGGAAGTCGGTAGTATTGTCTTCATTATTCCAGTTAGTATAAGTTATTTTTGTTTCAAATTTTCGATTGGAAGTCGGTAGTATTGTCTTCATTATTCCAGTTAGTATAAGTTATTTTTGTTTCAAATTTTCGATTGGAAGTCGGTAGTATTGTTTTCATTATTCCAGTTAGTATAAGTTATTTTTGTTTCAAATTTTCGATTGGAAGTCGGTAGTATTGTCTTCATTATTCCAGTTAGTATAAGTTATTTTGTTTCAAATTTTCGATTGGAAGTCGGTAGTATTGTCTTCATTATTCCAGTTAGTATAAGTTATTTTTGTTTCAAATTTTCTTAATTTAATTAAATTTTTTTAAGTTTTTTTTTTAAATCTTCATTTTAAGCACCCGCTAAACTGCCAAACCAATTTGTCAGCAGGTCAATTTAATAATATTAATATAAGACTAAATCAAAATTATAACAAGAAATCACATAATACAAAATAGATCCTAAAGAATAACTTTGAAGTAATTAAATATAAAGGCATAAAACACGCAGAGAGGCAGATGAGTCCTTTAATTTCAATACCCGCTATATCCGATTTTTTGATAAAATGATCTGAGTATGATAACTTGTTCACATATTTGCGAGGAACAAGACTAACCTAAAATTGAGTTTCAAAACCTCCCTTATCACGACCGAAAACCATGTTAAAACTGCGAGTGAGAAACAAAACCCGCTATGTCATTCAAGAAGTTACTATCAAAACCCGCTGTATCGGAATTCAACCAATCACGAGCAGTTATTTTGCCAAGATGGCGGGTGTAGAAACACCCCCCCTCAGGTCATTTGAGTTTCAAAAGCCTCAATATTTCATATAAATTTCGAAGTGAGTATCAAAATCCGCTATATCCATTTTATTTATTCAAATTACCTAAATATTTCTAGACATGCATTAAAAAATTAACACTCTTCGAATGTATATTACTACAATTCATAATGTATTTTAAACAAATGCAATTTTTTATTTACGCTAGAGATAACTAACCATCACGCCGTTTCCCCGCAGGGGTAGGCAGAGAGGACGGACCGCCAAACAACTCGGTCTTGGCACACACTCTTTGCCTCACTCACATTCATACATCGTCTCAAACATACTCTTCTATTATTATGACTTTTAACACGCTAGAGATGACGCTAGAGATGTGACAGTTTTTTGCGGTTTTCTCCGAATCAGTGAAAGTTGATATTGCGAATATATAAATTGTACGACTCCAGATACAACAACGTAATTTACTCATAGTCATATTTATACATAAGATAACAAACAATATCAATATAAAAAGTCTTCACCTCTTAGCCATTTGTTAATTCTTTTTTTAATTATTAATAATAAAAATAATTGGTTAATTTTGGAGCGTCATTTATGTGAAAAATCACCTCAAAGGCGCAGGCTCCCCAAGTTCCCATAAGCAAGATAGAGTTCCTTTCATAATCTAACGTACATGTAAATCGCTTTAGCCGTGTTTGGTGACCAGACGGAAAAAGCCCGGAAATTCCCCACCCTCCTCTCCTTTCCCTCCATATCCCTTTCAGCCTCATTGCATACCATAATTGGGCGTATTCACATTGATACACTTTTATACTTTCTTTGCATGCTTTTATTTTCACTCAAAAAAACCTTGAATTGGGGATACCGTAGTCTCACTGGATCTGGTAAACAAGGAACAGTTGACACTCTTGTGCGTAATTCACTTCAAAAAACTTATAAAAAACCTGCTGTTCCCAAAAAAGTTTGCTTACAACAAATCGACGCTTAAAAAAATTCGTAATAATTCTTACATATAAAAAAAATATTTAACAACGTTGAAACGAGTTGGTAGCTAAAAAAGAAAACTTTTATGAAGTGGTCCAGTTAGCTTAACAGAAACTTTAATAGGCGAGGAACTAATTATTTAATGTAAAACTTCGATATAAACCTACTTCGTACGAGTTTACATCAAAAGTTTGCTTTACAAAGCGGAACAGTAAGACCATCTCAGGATAATTTGTCAGAGATCAAAAGAGATTATTTTTTCACATCAAGAAAAGAAAATCAAAAAGACAACATCGTTAATAAAGCAAAATGTTTCGGTGTTGTTAACTTTTTCTTCTTAACACAATAATAAAAGCAAAACATTGTGGGAGGAATAGGCTTCAAAATTAGATTTTATTCTTAATGCAGTATTGTAGATAATAAAAAATAAAATTAACACCTTGACAATAAATAGTACACAACATTAACTCAAAACGAAATATATTCGAATTCGACTTATTTTTTGTTTTTAAGTTATTTAACAAATTTTAATATGTGAAATGTTTTCTTTCATAAAACATTGTCAATCAAGTTCCCCAAAGAGGAAGCCATTGTTAAAGCTATTTTACAGCATGAAGTGCTGAACGTTTTGCTCCATAAACCTACATTTTTTAATGTTCTGAGCTTGCTCCCACTTCCATCAGGAACTTAATGAAAATTAAAAGCGAAACAACTTGATATAATTTTGAACAAAGGTTTTATGATGCATCGTTGTATAAAATGAGCTTTTTCTTTAGTTAACCGTTGGCCATAGTTTGCATGCCTCTCTGTACAGGGCAGCGAGGATAATATTACTAAGGAGAAAACGTTACTGAACATTTTAGTCAAGGTGTACTCGTATTTCTCGTACGTTACACTTTATCATGTCCCACAATTTTTTATAGTAACGTGTTGCAGAATATCGTAAATTTATATATTTAAATAAGAACACGTATTAATTTGCTCGATTTAGTCAGCTAAATACAAATGCCAAACCTCTTCATATTTTTAATCAATTATTTAACTGAAGAGGTAGTGTGTTTTTTTTAACAAAATATATCTGCAACAACGGGGTTTTCCCAAATTTTGGATTCGTCTTATAGGTGTATAATATTGCGATGTTGAAAAAGAATTGTTACAGTAATACGGTAGGTATTGTAAACACATTAATGGAAAATAATTCTTCGTTCCGATATTTTTAAAACATTTGTTGATTAAAGTAGGTAGCCGTTAACTAGGCAAATGTATCTGTATTATATACCTATGTATCCTATATGAGAGATTTTGTAGATATGTAGAAGTGATTATTGTAAGGTAGACGAAACTATAATCCTCTGTTTACGATAAAGCAAAACTTATTTGTTGTACGAAGCATTTATTTAACATCTGATGGGTGTGTAAGTCTCCAAAAAATTTCTTGCTATTTTCTATCGTCATTCTGTATCTTTTTAAACCTCTTTCATCCAAGCTGGTAACTCGATTAAAACACGTTGACGGCAAATTTCTCAACTTTACAAATTAAGGCGCGCGATATAAAAATTGCATTTTTCACAGAACTCCCCCTAAACCACCCACTCCCCCCTTCCCATCTACACCACCGACTACATAACTAGGGGAGAAGTGACGTGGACATGCCAGGTTTTGAACTTAATGGAAAATATGGTAAAAAATTGGCAGTATCTCGTTTGCACTGACATCGACTTGTGGAAATAATAACAATAACAATGTTAGGTTATTAAAATTTGACAGCAGAAAAAAATTAAAAAGACGGTAAGGATAGGATTGGCTTTTATTTTTTTACCATGGGCGGAAGGCGTAATTTGAAGTGTAATGGAATAATAAAATGAAACGGAAGATTACTCATAGAATATACCGCTGTGACTTCTCTCCAACAAGCATTCCTGGCTGGGCGACACTTTTAGGTGGGTAGAATTAAAAGTTTAAAATGAAATGCCGGAGTCTCTAATGTGGTGGTGGCAATCCAGTTACCTGGAATGGCGTGTATTAATGAAAAAGTTCGCTATTGGTTGAAGGTTTATTTGATAAACTAAATCACAAGATCACTTCTTTAAATTTTTGAAACTTAAATGCGCGGGAGGATCGTTGCTTCCAGGAAGATCCGTGCACCCAAAGATCCACGTCGGAGGAATGCGCGGAGAATGTTGCTGTTACGATCGACGTTAGTTCAGTTTTGCCACCTCTCGTCGACGATCAATGCTTGAATTGCAACGGCGACAGTACCTGGCTACAAACCTGCGCAACTAACTAAGAAATCAATTATGTTTGTTGTCTATTACGTAAAAATAAAATAAGCTTTAAGCTTGTATAAATACCTATAATTCATGGAATCAATGAGTTTGGGGGGCATTATTTATATTTGCCATTTCTTCTTCTTCTTCTCGTGCCCTGTCCGTTCAATGTCAGTTCAAACAGCTCTACAGTAGACTGACCAAATCATTGTCTCATGTAGTATCTATCTGTTAATCTCAATGATTAAGACTACTTGAATGTGTTGGGAAACTTCCAAATAAGATCGTGGTTCGTTGAGATCACAAATTGCTTTATTTAAAGAAAAGTTTACAATGAACATTTAACTGGACCAGGCGTCCTTTCTCTAGTAGGCTCTAAGTTATTCTAACGCTGCGGGTCGAGAAACTGATGGCGTCTGCCCGAATAGCAGATGCCTTCAGTTATCATCGGAATCATTTGAACATTATACATTATAAAAAAATACTTAACTGACATCTGTTAAATACTACAAAACTTCGTATAAATAACTATACTAACGAAATCTATTGAAACTCCGTGACTAACACTTACACCACAATTTTCGTTACATTGGTTATGAACAATTTAAAATATAGTATTAAACTAAAAAGTATCTCTACATCTCTATCTCTACATACATACATACTATCCTACATACATACATACATACATACTCTGTCTGTCTGTTCGCGATAAACTCGAAAACTACTGAACGGATTTTCATGCGGTTTTCACCAATAGATAGAGTGTTTGGTGAGGAAGGTTTCGGTATGTAATTTGTCATGGATTTGTGTAAATTGGTTGAAACATAACTGAAAAAGTGAAGCCGCCTGGTAGCTTACGTACATTGCGGTAATTGAAAAGTTATTTAGACGGATGCAGTATTAATCCCTATTAACCCGTCTGCTTGTTTAGGAGTAAACACATCCCAATACACGTAATTGCGTTATACTTTCATAAGACCAAAAACGTCCCGAGCGACCTTACATTTTAAAAGCTATATATCTCTCTTCCTCTCATGCAAACTTATGTATTATTCTTTTAATCAGAAAGGGAACGATATAATGCATCTTATTGTCTTTGAAATATGAAAGCTATCTTGAATAGATATTTTACAAACTCGATCAAAAGTGACGGTTTCAGAATTTACGCGCGAAACTGAGGCTTCCGGATTGTGAGGTGCGAATATATTGAACCAAGCAGAGGGGTTAACTTAAATACGTCAGTTACCCCAAGCATTTCATGCACATTATTATAATCTTTCACACAATCTCTACGTATTATAAATTAAAGTCCTCCGCGGCATCTGTCTGTCTCTTCGCGATGAACTCAAAGACGGCGGTGGTTATAAAGGTTGGATAACCATCCAGTAGATGACGTTGTGTTTTATTAGCCACAGCAACGCGTGGCCGGGTCAGCTAGTTAAAGATAATTTTGTCAAGTAAATATAAACTTTATTTAGCTTCTTGTTGGCCGCATGTTGTTCTTTAAATATGCTTTAAAAAATAATAATATGGTGTACAGAAAAAAGCGGCCACTTCGTGCCACCTCTCCCCTAACTCTCCATTACAACACCCCCTCCCCCCGTCTCTATTGCAACACGAAAGCTCATCTCTGGGAGACACTTTTAAAATCGCATTCTTTTTAAAATGAGGTTTTCGTTAAGGGATGGTTCTTACTTTTTAATCAAAGACTACTCTTACTCTGGTGGGGATACCAATGTTTCTCATAATATAAAAGCTGTCGAAAAATCTGTTCTAATATAGTACAATAATCTCACACTCTCTATTGATTTATGGATATTAACTATTAACAAGTTTTTTAATACGTTTTTTTATGTAAACACCGCACTGGAGTCCTAACTGCTCCAAACTCAATTGGGGTATGATCTGAGACTGAAAGTGAAGGGAAGGGGATTTGGGGATGAGAAAAGTGGGGAAGTATAATCATAATTAGTTGATAACCCATCAATACGCAGCAATTCTGGCACATTTTGTATAGTTTATTAATCACCAAACATACTAATTTCGGTTGTCTGTGATTTAGTGGGTGGTGAGAAATATGTCTGCGTAATGTAATTTTAGTTTTAAAAATTAGCACTAATTTATTTATTAAAATTATTTCATTTTAATAATACCTACCTATTTTGTTATACTTTTGACAGATCTAAATCTGGCAAAAGTTTAGTAGTGTACGTAATTAAAATGGATTGAATTTATTTCAAAATATTCGATTAATACAATAATAAAAATTGTTTCTCTTGCTGGCTTAAAAAACAAAAATAGAATTTAGACAAATAAATGTATCAAAAAATTCAGTCACCAAAATTTTAAACCATTGATTTGCTTCAACTTATAGCTTCAGACCCCCTAGCGCGGTCCATCGATAAGGATTCATATGATAACTTACATGGGGTAAATTCTTCTAACAAGACTGCAGATCGCTAACGTATAAGCTATAGTTGACTTCGAATATATTAAGAATACTTAGAGATTATAAAGTTTTACTTATTAAGGTAACATGCTAGGGAACGATGAGAAATTACCGAAAGTTATTCTATCAACGCGCTCGCGATCGATCGCGCTAGGTGGCCAGGTTGTACCTTGTAAAAGATTATTTCAAGAATCTTCTTCTAAAATTAATACATTTATCTTTAGCTAGTCTTAATTTAGTCCTATCTGAACCTAAACATAACACTGGCTTTATGAGTATACAAATACATTGGTGACTTTGTATAAAAATATATTTGCCCTTTCTCGAGGGCAATCTCCACGTATAATTCCTCTTGACATCGTAGCAACATCTGTTGGCCAGACTGTCACTAAAAATAAAATTTAAAACCACTGCCGTGTTTCCATATTCCTTTGAATACCATATAAAGCGACAAACGCTCCAGCAACTAGGCGCGCCTACTCCCTGTACGATCCAAAGCACTCTAAAATTATAATTTTTGTTCATCCAATCCAAAATTTTATGGAAATATACAAGATGTCTGAATGCAGTGTTACATTATTTGCATTTATAATTGTGCTTTATTTAGTTTGAATATGAGAAATAAGATCTGTAAAGCCCAACACTCTTTAGATGCAACCTAAACCTCAATGTTAAATATATAACTATGATAAATTTCATAATACGGGCGTGAGCCTAGTTTTACAATCACTAAAACCCAAAAACCTCTTAATGATACATTATACGAAACAGACAAATTTATTAAAAAATATATTATTTTTCCTAGAACAGACTTACAGTGCCGCTTCATTTGGTGACTCAGCAGGGGTGCTCGGTAACATGGAGTGAGACTTGTTCAGGTCTTGGCAGCACTACCTGCGTGGCGGGCCGGATCGGAAGAGGCCTCTCCAGCCAGACTCACTTGACTTGTAGGAGGGATGGATTCATACGTCCTTCACTTCCGGATACACCCATCCCCTGATACCTACTCACTCACCCCTCATACCCATTTCCTTCCCAGAACTTACTTTTGATTCTTTCCTTTAAAAAAAACCCTCTTTCCCAAAGAGGACGTAGGCCCTGACGGAAATTATTTTACTCAGGATCGCCTGTGTGGAGTTAAATGTTAAAAAAAAAAAATATATATATACAGTTAAATTCAAACCCACTTACTAATAAACATAACGTTATAAATATTACCCACCTGATGAAAAATCCTTTACCCTACATTGATGGTTGCATATTAGTTGTGCAAAATTTAATAAACTTTTGTCACTAAGTACCACGTATTTAGATCGTGGAGTGTAAGGTAAGATGGTTGGGTTTTTCGTACTTAAATTGATTTTTCCACGAAAACAACATTGTAGAAGTATTAACATTATTATAATCGTAGATATATATATATATATATATATATATATATATATATATATATATATATATATATATATATATATATATATATATATATATATATATATATTAAGGTATGTCACAACATTTGGTGTGGAAAATATATGCTGATATAATCGTGTTTTAGTTTAAGATGATGTTATACGTGAAATCGTATTTAGATTAATCTTTACGACGAATCGGCTTACAGTATGAACATCAAAAAATATGCTACGGATAAATCGAAGCTTTTACTAGCTTTTCTATGGATTGGAATTACAATAAAATTATTATTTACGTAACAAAAAATATAAGCGTAAACCACCAAAAAAAATGTTTTTTCATGACTTAACTATGAAGTGATACAAGAAACATTTTTTTAAAAATACCCCTTTATGGCTAAGATTATTTTTGAGGTTTTCCATATTCTTACTTTTTTTCGTTCTTATAAAATTGTGCACAAAATAAATAAAAACCACTTTTTCGCTTACTTGCCTCGTGCAAATAAGACGCTCTATTTTAAAATTTTGCAGGCATGAGATTCGAAATATTTCTAGCGTTTATATTCCTCTTAAGTGTTGTATGTTTATTGCTGGGGATTGAATATATATTTTTATGTTAAAGTAAACAATATCACAGCAATAAACCCACATTTATTCTAAAGCAAATAAATGTTTTGCATATGAACTTCTGAATATCAGAACGTGCCAAATCAACAGATCGCGTTGCAAAGCCGTTGACATTATCAACGTCACGTACAGATAGTTTAGCGACTGTCTTTCGAAGCATATCGCAAATACATTAAAACTGCCCCCCATGACCTTTTTATACTTCTTTATTGTTGTATTTCCTATCCATCTTTTTTAGTTATACTCGTGGCATCATATATTGTATAAATATATCGAGATTCAACAATTTCATACCAAAAATGTTCAAAATATGCACATCACTACAAAAGCCGCTGTCAAATTTGACTAGTAAATTTAATTCACTCCGTAAAACACGCTATGAAGTAGTGCTTCAATGCGGATATTCCGTTGTTTCAACAGCCAAACATTCCACCTTCTGGCATGTAAAATCCATCCCAGTACAATATGAAAATACTCTTCCGTTTCGGCGGCCAAAACTGACAAGTCTCCTGGGAATACACTGCGGGTTTATATTATTAGAACTAGAATTCACTACAAAACACTAAATACGAGGAATGGAGAGGTTTTTGCTTTGAAGCAAACAAAGATTTATGGCGCTTACTAAACCGGAACGGAAAATAATTATAGGTACTTACTAAAGAAAATCTTTCCCATTAAGCGAAATTCGGAATCATGTTAATAAGTTAATTTGAGTTTGGGCTAGCTAAGGAGAGAATATGTTAAGATTATTTATTTTTTTATGCGACACCTCAATAGACTGCCCCTATCTGTACAATGTAAAGAATGGGAACTGTAGCGCCACCCGAGTGGGCAGTGTTGTAAGGCCGGTTAAGGTAGGGGTTTTATGAATAAAGAAACTCGGATGTATGAATAAGAAAAATCAGATGCCGGAAGCCTGTTCTAGATAAGAGCCGACTTCGAAAACGAGTCGAAGAAAAGACCCGTTCTCATGAAGCCAACATCAACTTTGAACGGGTGTTTTGCTTGTGACTACGGCCTAATTAGAGTAGTTTGCATACGAAAAGAATTTGTTCATTTCGTTGATTTTTTGAAGGTGGGTATTAGTATTGGTTGAAGTGAAATATCACAAAACTGCGCTATATAAATACTGCGATATTATTATTAACAACATAGTTTGAATACGGAAAGAATTCGTTCATTTAGTTTAGTTTAACGTTCATAAATTGTAAAACGCCCTTGAAGTGATTTTTCACAAAAACGGCGCTCTACAAACATTATTATTACATTATTATTATTATTATTATTAACGTTCTTTTGGTTTATTCGTTCATTTAGTTTATTTGTTAATTGGTAAACAATATCGGCGTCACCCGGAAGCGCAGTCCCACCTAGTAAAAACTGCAGACAGCACATCTATTATATTTCAATATCTTTGTGTTTAGCATACTTAGACCGGAGCACAGGGGAACAAAGGTGCAAGATCCTTAAAGCAGGATTCATTTATATAACTGTAGAATATACTCAAGATCTCTACATCACGTATGTGTTTTAGCCGCCCTTTTTTTTGACCAAATTGTATTTATTAGCCGGTACTTTTGTGTTACCCAAAAATATCTTGAAAACCAAACATGACCACTCAATACAACCTATAAATTTGTTGCTAGGGCATTATTAAATTTGCATGGTTTACAATTATGTCAGACGACCTCCGTAGTCCAGTGGGTAAGACTCTTGACTCACAATCTGGAGGTCGCGGGTTCGAACCCGGCATGCGCAAATAAGTTTTATTTGATTAATTTGTGTTATTTCACAATTAAATCATTTAAAATAATATATAGTATGTTCCAGAGTGGAAGGTACTATCAGTATCGCCCTGGTGTAAGACCACCATTCAGAATTGAAACGTTGCTTGAAAATGGCTTTAGCCGTGTTTGGTGACCAGATCTGAATAGCCAGGTACTTCCCAACCTTCCTCTTCCCCACCTCCTTCCCCTCCCCACTACCTTCAGCCTCACAACATACCCCAATTGGGGATGCATAGGCTCCAGATGGGATCGTGGCCGGGTCTGCTAGTTTTACTATAATTTGGTGTTGTTCAACTCAACTTTTTCCACATCGGCTGGCACAAGTGTGGAGCCCTGAAATATCTTCATTTTCAATATTGAAATTTGCTATGGAGTATTTTTTTTTATCAAATGCAGGTCATCGTATCCATCATCTCATCTTTTACAACATAAAAATCCTATAAAAAAAGTAAAAAATAAAAACCTTGAATCAATCCTAGCCATGTAGATACTTAGCAAGACTCATGAAAACTAGAAAAAGCAATACTATTTTCCTCTCCTTCCTCTCCCGCGTCAGTTTCCTCTCTCGCTTTCCCACTCCGCCCCCTTCACCTTCCCTCTCCCCACTCCACTCCCACCCTTCCCCGTCACGCGCACCACCCTCCCGGGTTCCCCCCCCCCTCCCGCGAACGCCCTCCCCGAGTTCTCCTCCCCCCTCCCATTCCCTCTCCCTCCCTCCGCTCCCCACTCCTACATTCCATACATTAATTCCCGGTACATTCAGTTTCAACACCCATTGCAATTGCCACCTATTGCATTTTTTAAATATAAATTTCATAATGCCAGAGCTCACCAGTAGTTTTATACAAACCTCGTCCTGACAATAATAAACTCAATTTTTTTATCTAATTTGGTGCAGTCGTTCGGAAGTTATGCGCGTACATACATTTCGGCGATTCATTTTTATTTATATAGATAGATAGAAGATAGATAGAAGAAGATAGAAAAAGACCATAGAAGATTGATAGATAGACAGACCATAAACGTTTAATAAATACATATTAATATTTATAATTTCATAACGCCAGAGCTTACTTTAACATACAACCTATTTTAATCGCATAAAATGTAACTTTCTATTGGTGAAAGAATTTTTAAAATCGGTTTAGTGGTTTAGGCGTGATTGCGTAACAAACACACTGGCACACTTTCGCATTTAAAATATTAGTACAGATAATTTATATTTATGTAAATCCTCCACTACAACTTTTCTGCAAAACTTCTAATGATCAAGTCCAAGCCTTTATGGCCTTTCCGGCGATTAGGTTCTTGGATAAGTTGCTTAGATTAGGTACTTAGATTAGTTGCTTAGATTAGGTGCTTAGAATAGTTTCTTAGATAAAATGTTTAGATTGGGTAAACATTTTTCATTCCAAAGGACTATAAGTTCCAAGCAGCCCAATAAAACCTTTCCCACGTAGATACTTAGATACGTTATGGCGGTAGTTTGTGCAGAGGCTCTCAAATAACAGAATTATTTTAGCACGTGTGCCTAAATCGAGTTGAATAAATTGGCTGAACCTTTTGATTAATAATAATATTGTCGTGCATATAAAATAACCGCACTAATTCATGTTTTTATAGTAATATCTCTTCCGGGGGTAAAGTGCATTAACTTCGGGAGGTGATTCTACACGATAGTATAAGATAAAAAATTTAAAAAAATTTTTTCGAAATTCCAACTTTTATGGGTAGTTTTGAGGTAGAAAGATGAAATTAGACCGGCGTGCGCGATCAGCTTTATTATTTTCCGCTGTTACGATACGGGCCAATCACCACCATACAATGTTGCCACGATCGTGCCCGGCAGGCTCTCAGCAAATAAGATCGTACCTCACACTAAGGATTTTTAGTAGGTTGATCTTTTTGTATGGGAAAAAAAAGTTGGAATTTCGAAAAAAGTTGTAAATCTTTTTTACTCCTACCATCATGTAGAATCACCTCCCAAAGTTCATGCACTTTACCCCCGGACACCCTGTATATTTTAAGTCGTAGAGAATACAAATTTACCAGCATATTTTTCAGCATGCAATTCATTACTATCTGGTTGAAAAAGTATCATATGTGCATTTCGAACATCAAATTTTGGGTTATTTATGAATAATTAAGACTTTTCAATATTTTGAAACTCAACCAAGAGTCATAATAATTTATTTATTTATTTATTGTAATCGACTTTTTGCATACTGTAAATTAAACAAATTAGTCCTAAACATTTCTAAGTGCAACAAATTATCTTTTACGCGTAACAAAAATAAAATTTCTTTTAATTATAACTTTCGTGATACACAAATCCATGAAATAGAATCAATCCGTGACCTTGGGGTAGTACTGGATGTAAAACTAAATTTTATCAAACACATTAACGAAGTAATCAACAAAGCCAATAAAATGTTGGGATTTATAATTCGCATATCTAAACCTTTTCGCAATATTAAAACTCTGTATTCCCTTTACACCACGTATATCCGCCCCCACTTAGAATACTGCACACTAATTTGGGCACCGTTCTACCAATGCCATATTGACAGAATCGAAAGTGTACAAAATAAATTTTTTAAACACATAAATTATAAATTCAAATTACTCTTTGCAAATAATACTGAATCCTTAAAATTTCACAATTTTACTCCACTTCAAACACGAAGATTAATATCTGATCAAATATTTTTATACAAAATTCTAAATAACGGCCTGGACTCTCCTGAACTCGTAAATTATTTAAGAATTCACATTTCTACAAGGCCAACCAGACTAAACCATTTTTTTCATTTGCCAGCGTGCAGAACCAACCGTAGAAAAAATTCTCCAATCCCCCGTATATGCGCGCAATATAACACGCAATTTAACAATATCGATATTCTTAATAATACTCTTGTGAAATACCGAAACGAAGTCAAACGTACGACCACAAATTTTAATTAAATTAATGCACAAGTATAGAAAAGATACAGCATGAGCATCTGCTGTCCCCATCCCACCTTCCTCTGCCTCTTGCCCTTTCCTATTCCTTCTTCCTTCTAATTTACTTATATATTTTTTCTTTGTTGTTGTTATTTTCATTTTCATTTAATGGTTATTACCAATTACAATTGTATATTATATCATAATAACCAACATTAGCATAAGAAACTGTTTTGGCTTACCTCATGTTTAACCTCTTGTTTAACTCATCCTGTATATAAATTGCTGTTTGTTTCATACAATAAATAAATAATAATACCCATTGACGTTACATGGTAATCCCAAATTCAGCAATACTGTAAAAGTCTCAATGACAGAAAATGTGGACAAAATGACGTAGAAGAGGAATAGTGCTATTAAAAGATTTTACCACTTTACCACAAAGTTCGTTGTTCAGGTTTCAGGTCATATTCAATAAAAAACACATACACCGTTTATACAAGTATTCTGAATTTATTTTACAATAATACTGGATGATTTTGCACTTTTTATTTCTACCCATTCAAACACAGACTCGGCCCCCCTATTTTTTTGAAAGAACTGCTTGTCATATAGTAAATAATTGACAAAAATGACAGTAGGTTGTAGTCAAGCTCCGAACCAAATGCCTTTGGGTTTTTACTCTACAGAGGGTTTGGCAATTAGTTTTCAAGCCTATTGCTTTTTAAACAGGCGTCATAATCCATAAAAAAATATTATTGAAACATCAATTCCAACCCCCTTTCAATAAAAGCGAAAGTTAAGATTCCGATCAAAGATTTTATCTGTATAATTATACCTACAAACGTGAAATTTGACATCATTAATTCGCCTTTCATGAAACATTTACATACCCTCTGGGCGAAAACTTGGGTTCAAGGACAACTTCACAGAAAGTATTATCTAATAGTCCCCAAGGAACATCTTCCAAACGAAATTGTGTGTTCGTTAATAGGTAGTTGCCGGATTGCGGCACAGATGTCGCCAGATACAATACAATTAAGGCGCGATGTAACATCTCAATTCAAGATGGCGTTAATTCAATATTGAACACAATGTGACAATAGCCTGTAGGTAAACCTCAGCACAGTCTGGTAAAAAACATTATCAGAAGTTTGAGAAGATACGAGGAAAAAATATACTCTGATATTTTGTACCAACTTCAGAAGTTTTTTAAATTGAGTCCCAAAGTCGTTCTTTGTGTATGTAATGTGAATAAACGAAGCAAGCAGCCCACAATAGAGTGCTGTTACCAACCCTGGTGTTGGACAGTGAAGCAAATATCTGGCAGAGAATGGATGAAGGTAGATTGAACGCATTAGAAATGAGATGTCTAAAACGTATGTGTGGTAAAACCAAGTATGACCGTTTAACTAATGTGAATATTCGGAAGGACTGAGGAGAGCGTAAGGAACAAGATTGTGAAAGCATGCTTAGATGATTTGGGCATGTAAAGACATAGGTAACGAAAAAAAATATTTTTCATATAACACACTAATTGCCATCACTAATGCACAGATGTCATGCAATGCAGGAGAATGCGTGCTGAGTATTTCTATAGAACCTGCTTTAAGGAGCTTGCAGATTTGATCCCCTTTGCACTGGTACATGTTCGCTTGATGGTCACGACCGGAACACCCATACACGCTTGATGATGGCTTCGTGAGATCTGGTCGTTTTTTCGACTAGTTTTAGTGTAAGGGGTAAAATCCGTGCCTCTTCAAGATTCGCATTAATAAATTTCTTCCTACAACCTATAGCTTAATCCCCCTTGATGATACCCAACCGGGTGGCGATATAGTTCTTGTGAGGTGTTATACGATATTTTTTTAGTGAGTAGGCCATCGGAAAACAATAACATAACCATTATGCTACCAATGGAGTGTTTAAAAACACCATCGTATAATTAACATTACAAAAGCAACTATAAAGATCTATAATGAAATGTGTTCGACACTACCCCTAGTCTTCAAACCTTGCTTTTTTTACATAAGCTCCATACAGGAGACCCTGAGGAAAATTATTTCCCTCAGGGCTGTGTCTATGTCATCTTCTTCTGTGGCGGGTCCTTTTAAGGATAGAAAGGAGAAGTAGTTTTGGAAAGGAAAATAGTATGAGGGATGGATAGGAATCTGAGGGTCAGAGTATCTAGGAGTGACCGACGTATGAAGATCCAATCCTCCAACTGCAGTGCAAGGCGATGGGTCGAGAGCAACCAGCTGGAGTTGTCATAGGGTCTTTCTAAAGCGACCTCTCCTGATCCGGCCCGCTATGCCGCCAAGACCCCGCCCTGTGAATCTGGGCATATCTGCTAAGTCACCAAATCACCAAACGTAGCGAATCACTTCGGGAGGCGGAGGTGTTTGTTATCTAATAAGTGGTTCCTGCGGCAGCGGTAAATTGCATGCTGAATGGGATTTTGAAAATTGCCGCTTGCTACAATCAAAGAAATCTTTTATAATAATAATGCTGATGTTCAAAATGTGTTTAAAATTTTTTCACCACAATTTTTTTGTCACTTCGGTTGGATCGGGTTCTTACTTCATTTAACCTCCTTCCGAGATTCGAGTTGTCAAAGTTTGTGAATACGATTTCTCACAATCCTGATCTTGAGGTTGAATCATGTGCAAATTTTTTTATTTCAACATATTTTTTAAAGGAAAATGTTTGAAAAAGACGTATACTTACTATTTAAGAATATTGTTAAATGTAGAGTTAGGACCTTACGCAACCAGCTAAGGCAAAATGCTTGACTACATTTCCCCAATACCATCTTAATATAAGAAACAAAGTCGGGTTAGTTACACCATTTATAACTCGAGAACGGCTGGACCGATTTTTATGATATTTGATTTGTTGGATTTGTCTCCGCCCCAGAAGCAGAATAGCTATTATATATCGGAAAATTTCACGAAAAAAATAACTATGAAGAGAATTATTTTCCTCTTACATTTTGTATGAAACGAATTTTCATCTTTTGAAAGAATTGTAGGAATATTGTAATAAGTGTTATATTGAGTAGTGAGTGAATTCCAAAAATTCAAAAACGTCAAATGTCAACGGGCTGATTGTTTTGCTTTTGTTCTAGCACATGCAATGCTGCCCCTCTTTCTTACACACTAAATATCAACAGTCGAAAATGGGACAAACGGAGAATGTATGTCTGCGCCCCTTCAAAGGAAAATACAATAATTATAATAAATCTCGGTAGGTATGTGGAAAAGTAAGAAAATCACAAAAAATAAGAATCCGCACACAACGTCATCTCTGATAATGACTAAAACAAAACACGGACAATTGCGCATCATTGTGTAATTGTTGACTTAATAAAAAAACTGAATTTAATTCAGCTAATAAGTTAATAATAATAAT
This sequence comes from Limnephilus rhombicus, assembly GCA_929108145.2. Lineage (NCBI taxonomy): Eukaryota > Metazoa > Arthropoda > Insecta > Trichoptera > Limnephilidae > Limnephilus > Limnephilus rhombicus. The sequence goes on from OV815293.1 coordinate 18,110,508, forward strand.
ATTTGGCTGATTTATAAAGCGCCGTTTTCATGAAAAATCATCTCAAGGGCGCTGTACATATAATAAGCATACAATAAAATAAAATGAATACGATAGGCTTACAACTAGGATTCAAACTTATAACTAGGAACCTACATTTAAGACTTATATGTAGCTAGTGACTTACAACTAAGACTTATTACTACTGACTTAAAACTGGTGACATACAAATATTTGCAACCGTGACTTAAAATTAGAGATTTACAATTAAAATAGGTATTTACATACAACAATAAATATTTTTAGTTTTGCCAGGTATCTAATATTACCAAGTTATCAACAAAACTCTACAGATATAGGTACAGACAGAGAAAGAGAGTCGAAGCAGTTTGAGGATATTATATATACATGTATACATACATAGATATTTTATTCTACACATTTTACAAATTATTTTATACCGTATTTTAATATTAATATTGTTAGCGCCAGAAGAAGAAGGAAGTTCGTACATAATATTACAATTTTATAACACGGTTGTGAAAATGATTGTAATGGGTTAACAGTTTTTAAAGGAAAGCGTAGGTATCTTAAATGAATGAATGAATTTAATCGTCGATCTCAACTGCAATAAGATAATTCATCGCTCAACAACAGATTGGATAGCAATGTTTGAATGAAATAGCGAATTTATGGAAATGAGTGTTTAAATAGGTGAGTTTTAAGTTTGGATCTAAATTCTGTTGGACTGGTTATACATCTTAATTCCATAGGAAGTTTATTCCAAGCCTCAGGGCCGGATACTTCGAAAGCACGATCACCAAAGTTAGTGTTCGGATTTCGCTTAGGTTCTTTCAACCTTCCGATTGCAGATGATGTCGCTGATCTAAGAGTTGAATGTCTTAGACCAATATTTTCCGGAATGCACAGTTCAGAGATATAGGGTGGAGCCATTTCGTTGAGAGCTTTAAACACCATCCAGCATAACTTGTATTGGATCCGTTAACACAACAGTTATTGATTCTGAGGCGGTACGGAGTTAAAAATATGTTAAACCATAATATTTTATCCAAGATTAAACCTCAAAATCAGAAATTGTTAAATGGTTTATGAGAATTCGTCTTTGTAAACTGTGATACCTCTGAAAATGGTAAGGCGAAGAACTCCATCCAACTAAAGTAACGAACTTACCGCGCCTCGTAAAAACGATCAACTGTCAGATAAAACAAAATGGCAATTGCAAAAGGTTTAAAGTGACGTTTTAAACATGTAAATTAAACGGATACTTTAGAAACTTGATGTTATATCTTCGACGTAATAAATACCTATGGAAATGCGAGACAAACGGCTCTGAAAATTATTTTGGTTAGAAATGAGAAAAATATCAGCTAGAAACTTGTCTAAATAAGGTGACGAATTAGCAAAATTTTGTACAATAAAGGAGGTATATCAAGAATATAAATGAAAGTACGACAGAAGAACAATACCATACTTCAAAAACATAAAGGTATGTATGTATGCTTAAACATAATTCATTCTTAGGATTGTTCCGGAATTGTGCAATTTGTTTTAACTCACCAAATGATACCCGTTGACACTAATGTTATACCTACAATGTACAATAATTGAATCATCTATTTCTGCGAATCAAATTACATTGTTATTTTGTAGTTTGTGCGCAGTAAACATATTAATACCAATTGAATGTACTTTAGTCTGGAGATAAACGAACAAACTGCAAAGAAAAATGAAATTTTCTCATTCTTGATATCAATCATAAATCAAATCGTAAGTTTGTGAATTTTACAAAATTGCTGAATTTTACAAAGGTGATTGATGACAGATTTTATTCGTTTTTGAGACATCTTTCGTCAAAATGTCTGCTACTCTAAGTAATTTTTTTTCATCTGCACGCTTTGAATTGGTATTCCGTTGAAAGCATAATAAAAATATACTTTCAATACTCACAAATACTACTTTTTTCCTTCTAAAATTACTACAACATACAAATAAAGCAAAGTTTTCATCATCAGGTACATTAAGTTTTCCTCCTGTCCAATATTACCAAAACAATCTCAATTTTAATGTAATGGCAAGGGCCCCTGAAAATGAATGTGGAGAAGACCCATTATTTTGGAATTTACAATAGGCTAATTTACGTACAAATTATTTAAATTATATATTTCATTTCAACTTTAAATAATATAAAATAGAAGATAGGTTACTGAAACAACGCGGGCGTTCCATTGAGCTCGGTCCAGTGGACATACTTGGGAATTGTTTAGTATCGCACATAAGTTCGTTGGTCAGACAAGCTGTCATCAGGTGCCAAAAACACCACGCTCTAGGCTATTTTTCATGAAAAAAATGCCTTCCTGTGCTTTTGAGATCATTCTCGAGTAAAAACCAAATCTATGAATGATATTCTCTTTACGGTATGTCGTATTTTCTACTCGCTCGTTCGTTCTTCGAGAAGTAGGCGATCACGTCCGCGGCGAACAATCCATGCATGACGTCACACGAGCATGTCCGTATGAGTGGATCGAATTGCTCGGCGGACATCGATACAGAAATGCTAGTCGCTTGCCTGTGACGTCATGCTCGTCACGCCCGTGACGTCTTGCTAACGTTTTCGGAAAATATCTGAGAAATGTTAGGTAACATGCTAGTGGCAGCGGTTATTCATCAATCATATCATCTAAAAGATAAAAAAATAAAAAATTCAAAATCTATGTAATTTATAGAATATCTGTAGAATAGACGTATTCACATGAAGTTTTATCAACCGTGCAAGAATACGAAATTTAATTATTTGTGCACTGATTTTTTTTTTTCATTATTTGAAAACCCCAAAGTTTCGCGGTGTTAGCATGGAACACCGTGTATAAACGGGGTGTTAAGGGTGTACTTGACTTACCAGTGATTCTTGACATAATTTGGAGTTGATGAATAGTAATGTATAATAAAATGTACATGAAATTTTGGTCACAGGTGACTTTTTCGATATTTTATTTTTCTTTTTTTATTTAAAAAAAAATTAAAAAATCTTTCGCATATCGTCAATGGTCACTCAGCCGAGTAACCGCCCAATCCCTTAACCCGCCCCCGACTGTCAAACATAAAAAAATGTCACCGGAGACCAATTACATTTTACATTCGAAAAAATATCAGGATTCACTGGTTAAAGTCAAGTAAACTTCCTGATTAAAGTCAAGTAAAGTCCTTTACCCTGTGTAATCTTCCAGGGTGTAGATACATTCAAAACCCACCTTAGAACCAGGCTTGAAGCAGTTGTGGCTCCTTTGCGTTATTCACATCTCACTCCGTTACCTTTTTGGTTACAGTTAAAAAAATACTACTCTGTCTGAATTTGAGGTAGGTACTTTTTTCCATTGTTCATTCAAATTCATTCCATGTTCCACACCCCTGTTTGCGTTCCCAACCGAACTATTGGAAAAGTATCCTAACTCGTATTTCACTGTGTCTTCGTACTAAACATTTCACTCACAATATACCCGTGGAGGTTTATGTCACACTGATTCTACCCACATTATTCCGTGTTTGTTTTTATTTGAATATAAATGCTACAAGTATCAAAAGAATTTTATTTTTTATAATACAAAATTTCGGAAGGAATAAAATTTAACAAAAAATCAAAAGGGTCGGTTAATTGAGTTTCGTAGTGAATTTATTAAAAATGTTTTTTTTTATTTCACCTTTTATCCTACCGGCATGGTGAACGCTGAAAAATTATGCGATATTTATTGAATTTTGAGAAATAATGCTGACCCAGCCACACGTTGCTGTGGCTAACGAAACACAACGCCACCTACGGGATGGTTACCCAAACATATATGTTAACCAATTTACACAAAACCTTGACAAATATATACCTAAACCTTCCTCATGTATCACTCTATCGTATCTATTGGTGAAACCAGCATGAAAATCCGTTCAGTAGTTTTTGAGTTTATCGCGAACAGACAGACAGACGCGGCTGAGGACTTTTATTTATAATATATAGAGATTTATTTACACTAGGTTTTACAGATGTTCTCACTTAGGTTAGAATATATGACTATAAATTCTTTTTCGAAGTGAAAACTTCTTTAGCGATAAAAATAGCGATACTAAAAATAGAAAAATATGTACATAAGATTTAGCCTGCAAGAGAATGAAATAGGCTTATCGGTATCCTTGTGCGGTTCTTTGTAGTCTCTAACTGTTGTCTACTTTACTTTTCTGAAGGTTACACTTCTAACTCTCTGTTTTTTTAATGTTTAAATTAGCTCCACACAGGAGGCCTTGAGGAAATTAGTTTCCCTCGAGGCCTATGTCATCTTAGGGGATGCTGTGTGAAGGTTTTTTTAAAGGAAATGAAGAAGAGGAAGTTTTGGGAAGAAAAAGGTGAGGGTGGGTAGAAATCTGGGGGTCGGTGTGTCCAGGAGTGACGAACGTATGAATCCATCCCTTCAGACACATCGGCCGACAAGACCTTGACAAACCTCCACACATGAACCTGGGCACCCCTGCTTAGTCACCAAATGTAGTGAACCACGTGGGGTGAATTATGGCAGAAATGGTACCTAATGTATAATTAATTCCCTGGGCGGCAGTACCCATACCCTCCTCCCTAAATGTTAAAGTCTCCGTTACTATCCAAAAAGATACTCAAAAATACCAAAATCTTCTCAGTCTGAGGATTTAACATATTTACGTGAAAATACAACATTACGTAATTATAGAAATGCTCACTCAAATGACCAATAATACAAAGAGAGGCAGGGGGCACAATAGACACAAGAATAGACTGAAGTAATGTGCACATAATATGATTAGCTTTGCTTCTAAGCAATAGCAGATTATTTTTTCTAGACCATATAAATTATCGACGAAAATGTCTACTTCAGCACATTTCCTTAATATAATTTATTTTTTATTTTTTTTATAATTTTATTTATCTTAAAAAATGGAACATGTTACAGTGTTACTTTTCCTCCATTAAAAGCATTTGCTTGTGGATGGAGGAGCTTGTGGATACATTTTAAATATTTACAATTTATACAGTCAGGTGTTTCACATAATATATATATAATTGACATATTCGGGTTAGAAGGATAAATAGGTGATATTATTTTAAAATGTGTTCAGGTGAAACTTGGGTGAAATATTCTACGATGTCAAACAAAAGGAATTGAGAACATTTATTATTTTCAGTTGAAGCATTGAAAAACCTACACAATTTAGGTTCCTTACGTATTTAACACCCTAGTTTGAACATTTCTAGCCATTTTACCTATGTTAATTGCTGTGCAATCATTACATTTAGGCTTATAGATGCCAGAATAGCTTTAATTGTTTTCTTTATCCTTAGTATTCATGAAAAGTTTGCGTAGGTTATTATTAGTGTAGAAAGCAGCTTTAATTTCTGTGTGATGTAATGCCTGAAAGCCTGAAGAATGGACGAAGAATGAATGTATTTAAAATAAATGTTTTGCGTCTCTGAAAATACTATTTTAAAACAATAAAATGTAACCCTACAAATAAGTGTAAATGTACAAATTAAATTAGTTTATAACAATATTACCAAAATGTAATATGAACTAACTCAATAAAAAAATAATTAACAATTCCGTTTACTGAAAGAATTCCCGAAATTATGTAGGTTGTCAAATCACTGCAAACTGAGTAAATATCTCGTCTTTCTCAGACCTCTTCCTTTGATGAAATTTTTTACTCCAGTCCCTACCCTGACCCCACTCCCGATTTCTTCTCCCAGAGTGCACTTGAGAACATGCAAAAGCTCTCGCCCTTATTCCAATAATGTTTACGAGGTTCGCTTACTTCAAGCTTGAGATCATTATTTACAAAGTGGCGGTTGTGCTTTTTATAGGGGGTGCTAATCATTCTTAACTTACCAATTCAATATTTTATGAAGCAAATGAATGGCATTCTGGCATGGCGTAATTAATAATAAACATATATTCAAGACCCAAACAGTTACCCGTGAACATATTTTTAGATCTACTGTGGAAAATTGTAATCATCGTATAAACATTCAAGCAACAGGTAAAATAATATACCACAAAGCCTTAAATGAACACTTTTCTTAAATTAACGTTGAAACTTTTACCTAATTTACCTAATAAAATATGCAGTGTATTGTACATAATATTAACTATCATGTACCTGTGTTGTAATGTAATAAATTAATGTAATACAGCATACAATTTTAACTATTACCCACGGTATTTATATTTTCTTATTTAAATGTATATTTTTTTTACAAAAACATGTCAACTTACAAAAACAAAAACAAAATTTATAAGTAAATATTTAATATAACAACATTTTGTATGTATGCATGTTTGTGTATGTATATATGTATGTATGCATGTATGGATGTGTGCATGAATGCATGTATACATGTGTATGTGTATATGTGTATAAGTATAAATGTGTGTTTATATATATATATATATATATATATATATATATATATATATATATATATATATATACATATATATATATATATATATATACATATATAGATATATGGAAAAGATAATGTACATGTATGAATGTTCATGTATGTACTTATAAGTATAAATCTTCATAGTTTTTATTTTTTATCTTTCATATGTATTTCTTTATCATATAAGCATAGTAGGAATAGGCAAAGTGCATAAAGGCATATAATTTCACATTGTTTTTTATCTTTTTATACTTCTTTTTTTATCATTTTTATTATCACATCATTTTTTATCTTTTTATACTACTATTTATCTTTTTATAATATTATATCTACTCTGGTTCATATCCTTTTTAATAAATATAAAATGTTATTTACCTACCTCGGAACAGACTATGTCTAGTGAGGTGGGTAAAATAAAACTTTGTAAATAAATGAAAAATAAATAAACGCCCGGGATGCCGGCACTGAAACTGAACTGAATTAGCAATTACCATTTTTCGGGTCTCTACGGATTGATGTGCAATTTTCATCATGTTTTTTTTTTATTTTTATAAAAGGTGTCCGGTGACATAGTGCTAAACAACACTATGTGATACTTCATGATGATAGAAGTAAATTTTTATTTTTATTTTTTTTGTCGGCGACCTGCCAACTCAACAATTTATCACTCCTTTAAAAAGTCATTCAAAGTGAAAAGTCATGAAAAAAAAAATTGTTTGAATAAGTTATGTTAGGTTAGGTTATGGCCCTTAAAAAAATCATCACTTTTAATGACTTTTCAAAGGTGTGTTAAAATGCCACTTTGTTGAATTGTCATGAAACCCAATTTTTTTCAGTAAAAATAATGATTAAAAACATTTTTTGGTATTCCATTAATGAATAATGGAATTCCAAAAAACATTTTTTTTACATTTAAGAAACGCAACCTTTTTACGTGGAACCTCTTAAAACGTTGAAATTTATAATGAAGTTGCTTTAAAAAGTTTTTTTTTTTTAAACTTTTTCTTAGTTTCTTGTAGAATCAACTCGGAAAGTTAGCGCACTTTACCGGATACATTGTGAGTGGATATAACTTAAAACCACTCTTTAATATTATACACATTATTGAATATTTTTAAACTACATAATATATATAGATATCAAAATGTAATAAGTATGGGTAGTTACCATCTAGTGTGCTTTGTAACTATTTCATCAAGATTAAATTTAAGTGTAAAATCCAATAAGCCAAATACCTTTTTTATCGGACTTACATTTTTTTACAAACAAAGAAAAATATTTTCTCAATTAGAGCATTGTACCTGTGAGAAAATAACGGTAAAGTGCAATTTATTAACTTTAAAAAATATTTTTTTTTGTTCGATGTAAAATCCTCATTGAAAATTAAAAAGTATGTAAAACTTCGTCAGCCGAAAAAAACATAACATTAATTTTAGCATAAAATAAAACAAGCAAAACGATACATCAATAAAATAAACCACATAAAATAAAACCTTTTATTCAAAAAACTCCCACAAATATTAGCAAAGTCGCAAATCCTTTTGCTAACGTATCACGAAAAGCAGGAGTCGAAAACTCTTGAAATTGAAATTGTAGGTACGTGATGGCGAAATCACTTCTACAAAGGCGAGCTCTATATACTTTACTATTGCATACGTCAGCTAGTGTGTGAAACTGGTGAACTTTATTGGAAACATTCTGAGAACTACAGAAGGAAGTTACATTCTGATACTCTTCGTTCCATTATTTATTCTTTCATCAATTTCGCAGAATTTTTAAATTTATAAATGGGTTCGTACTACATGAAATTAAAGTGGTAGAAGTAAAATGGAGATTCGTTTAAATTACTCATTCTAGTATCCTGTGATTAGATACCTTTTTTATTTTTTATTATAGCGACTATATAAAAATTTTTACATACAAAATGCAATGTGAAATTAAGTACAAAATATTGTATTTCTTAGTCCTCCTCACTAGGGGGTCCTGTGCCGAGGCGGACTAAAGTTATTTAAATATAGTTCATTTGTCTTCTATGTCGTTTTTAGCGTCTTCGCTAGGGTTTTCTCATTGACCTCTTTAAGCCATATTTTTATTCTTGATTTGTATTCAATTGGATTTTTTATTAGTTTTATGTCTTGGGGAAGGATGTTATGGAGTTTTGTTGCAAAGTATTTATAGTTTCTTTGTCCAAATGTGGTTTTATAACTTGGATTTTTTTTTATATAATTTTTATTCGATCTAGTGTTATGCATACACGGTCTAGTAGAGGATTCATTATTTTTGAAGAGCTTCAATAATATATTTTTGGAATATATTTGTTGTACATTTGGTACGTCAAAATTATTGAAAATTTCAATTGAAGGCGTTCTAATTGGTACTTTCAATATAGTCTTTATGATTCCTTTTTGAATCGTATTCAGGCTGTGTAGGTACGTATTTGCAGCAGATCCCCATCCTATGATTCCATATTCAATTTGAGAATGACATAACGCACAGTAGACCTTTTTCATATCCTTTTTATTTAGCACGTTTCTTAGATTTTTGAAGAAATATATAAGGCTTGTGAGTTTTTCCGTAATACCTTTGATGTGTAGGTCCCATCAAAGATTTTCATCAATTATTACTCCGAGATATTTTATGTTTTGTGTTTTTTCGATGACGGGGCAGTAACATTGTATATTATTTCCATGGCATTCATGTAATTTTAGTTCTAGTGATTTTATTGGTTGGCCCCTTGAGTTCATTGAAAATGTTATATATTTTGTTTTGCTTATATTAAGGGTAAGCGAGTTGATTTTAAGCCAATTTTGAAGTGCACTAAGCCCTTTTTCAGCCTCATTAAATGTATCAGTCCAATTTTCTTCTTGAAATAATAAAACAGTATCATCAGCAAAACTGATTATGTTTCCTTTAATGGTAAGGTTAGTTTAATCTTTGATGTAGATAATGAACAGAATCGGTCCCAGTACACTTCCTTGAGGAACGCCATATTTTAAAGATAGAAGTTTGCTCTTTTTTTTGCCAATTTGTACTTGTTGTTCTCGCCATGTTATATATGACTCCAATAAGGTCATTGTTGATTCGGCCATTCCTATTTTTTTTAGTTTAGTTAGTAATATTTTATGGTCTATTGTGTCAAAAGCTTTTTGAAGATCTATGAATAAAGCCAAACATTTTTTCCCATCATCTATGTTTTTTATGGCCATGCTTGTTAGATTTTCTATGGCATCATTGGTGCTATTAGGTGCCTATTAGGTATTAGGTACCTATTGGTACCTATTAGGTAACACTGGATGACGTAGGTACAGTAGGGTTAGCGTGAATACAGTGCTCACACAAATGCATCGCTTTCGTATAGCTTTTCTTAAACTTGGCATTCAACTTCGGAAATGAAAATTCCAGTGAAATTTTTTTTTTAAATTCGAGAGAAAATGCATGATTTATTCTTATTTTTATTTTATTTTATTTTTTTATTTTAGTTTATTTAGGAAACAAACAGTTATACATATTTTATAAGAAAGTAACATATTACATGATTGCATTAACCAGCGAAGTTTCCGCTACAATTTATAATATATAAACATGGATTAAAACATTAAAGAAAACATAAAGTGGTAGAAAAAAAAGAAAAAAATATATATATACAACAGAAATGAAAGAAAAAAACACACACACAAATTAAAGCATATGGGATATATAAATCATCCAAATATTATTATTATAATAAAAAGAAGGAAAACCAAAATAATGAGAATGAAAAATAACATGCAGCAGGGGTGGAGAGTTCGTAATCAACAATTTGTTTTAATTTTTTCTATTATGGATTTAATAAATTGGCCTGAGGACAAATGGAAAATATCAGCGTCGTAAAAGATATCATTGTATTTTGTGCACGTCCTTCGGAGAAATGAATGTTGTGTGTAATTTGTTTTTGAGTGTGGGATGTGGAATAGTTGGTTTGACCTTGTGTTTCTTATTCGACAGTGGAAATTAATGTGTTCTAGAAGATAGTTGTTGTCAACAACGTTGTTAATGATTTTGAATAAAAATTTTTGGTCGGATATATTTCTTCTATCTTCTAAAGTTGATAAATTATGGAATGTTAATGAGTCTTTTAGGTTTTCTGAAGTTCGAAAGGATTTAAAGTCAAGGTGTTTCAATATCTTTTTTTGAATTCTTTCTAACCTTTTAATATTTACTTTGTATTGGGGATTCCATATGACTGATCCGAATTCTAATATTGAGCGAACAAAAGAGACGTACAGTATTTTGATTACGTGTGGAGACCTAAATGGTTTGGTCACTCTTATGATGAATCCTAGAAGTTTGTACGCCCTGTCACAGATGGAATTTATATGTGTTCGGAAAGACATTCCGGAGTCCATTATTATTCCTAAGTCCCTCACTTCACAACATCTTTTTATCTCTACGTCATTGATTTTGTACGGGAATATTAAGGGGGTTTATGCTTTTGGTGAATGATATTGTGTTACATTTTTCCAGATTAAGGAACAGTTGGTTGTTAGCACAATATATTCCAAGCCTATTGATATCATCTTGCAATTCTAGGCTGTCATTAATATTAGTGATTTTTTTGTAAATCTTAGTGTCATCAGCAAAAAATTGGAAATTGGAATTTTTAAAGCATTTACCTATATCATTGATATATAAAATAAACAAGAGAGGTCCGAGATGTGATCCTTGCGGGATTCCTGAAGGTATACTGTAAAAACGCGAGGAGAAACCCTTAGCTCTAACTGCTTGACTTCTGTTTGTTACATATGATTTGATCCATCTGAGAAGGTCACCATTAATCCCGATTTTTAACAGTTTCTTCAGAAGCAGGTCAATGTTAATTTTATCAAAGGCTTTTGAAAAATCCGTAAAGATAGAGTCTACTTGATTTTTACCACCCATAGAATTTAAAATAAAATCTGTGTATTCCAGAAGGTTTGTCTCGACCGGCCGTTTTCTGAAAAAGCCGTGTTGATTTTTAGATATGATTGTTTGTACCGCCGAAAAAAGTTGAAAAAGAAAAAAAATCCGGAAAAAGAACTATGTTTTCCATGATTTTGCTGACAATTGGGAGTTTGGAGATGGGCCTGTAGTTGGTAATGTTAGTTTTGTCCCCGCTTTTGTGGATTGGTGTAATGAGTGCTTGTTTCCAGACGTTGGGGAAGTTGCCTTCTTCAAATGACATTTTGAATAGCAAGGAGAGAGGATAAGCCAATTGGTCCCGGCATTTTACATGAAATATGGATGGAATTAAATCAGATCCCGCACTTTTATTCGGATCAAGTTTTTTTAAATAACTAAGTACACATGATTGATTGAAGTTAATATTATGGATATGTAGATTAGAGTTGTCGTCATCATTCTCACAGTTTATAAGATTGAGGCGAGGGTTGGAATTTTCTACAAAAACTGATCTAAAATAATCACTAAAATGGTCGCATATGGATTGTCCATCATTGCAGGAAATATCTCCAAGATACATTTGCTTTGGTAAATCGGAAGATGATTTCTTTGATTTAACAAATGACCAGAACTGTTTGCTGCACTTTTAATTGAATCTTCTGCCATCGTACTGAAAATGATTGGTAGTCAGCCAGGTTCTTGTATTTTTTCCATTTCTTGTGATATTTTAATTTCTCTTTTACAATTTTAATAAGTGGTAAAGTGTACCAGGGGGGAAACCTTTCTAAATTACCGTTAATTTTTTTTCGGAGATATATTTGCGAATAATGTCATTTATGATATTGTAAAAATCTAATACGGCTTTTTCGGTATCCCTTACCTTGAAATTGGAGTTTCCAATTTATTTTGGATAATTCCTCAGTGATTTGACCGTAATCACCTCGGTGAAACATTTTAACTGTCCTAGATGAGCTGGAGAGAGACGGTACAGTAACAAGTGATAACTCTATGTCTAATGCTCTGTGATGAGAATCTTCAGGCGTCAGAGGTTCGGTACAATGGGTTATACTACATTTTGAAATATTTGTCATGATTAAATCAAGAATTCGTTTGTTTGTATTGGTTATAGAATTGAATTGGTGTAGTTGGGTGAATGAAAGGAAGTCTACCAAGGCACAGCTAGCAGTGTCTTCTGGAAAATTTGGTTCTAATTGGTTTTGCCCTTCGGTTAACTTCCAGTTTAGTTTGGATATATTGTAGTCTCCAGCTAATAAAAACAATCCTTCCGGGTGATTTGCGTGCAGGTCTGATGTGGTGTTGAAGTGATGAGTTAGGTTGTGGATGTAGTTGGTGTTTTGTGGATGATATGTGCAGCAGATATATAAATTTTTGAGTGTATTATTGTTACCTAGTATTGGCACTGATATCCAGATCTCCTCAGTACACGTAGACCAGGGAATTCTCTGAGCCTTCAGAGATTTGGATGTTGCAATTAGTACCCCCCCTCCCTGCTGCTGTCCAGACAAAAAGTAGTTCCGATCCTCTCTAAATACATCATACCTATTGTCAAACAATTCACTGTCCTGGATTGATTTATTTAGCCAAGTTTCACATATAAGAAAAATATCGTAATTGTTCAAAAGGACCTGATTTAAGAAGCTATGAGTTTTTGTGCGAAGACCTCGCACATTTTGAAAATATATGTTAAGCATTTTTAAATACTATGTTCGTGAAATTGTTTGGAAAATAGTTTGGAAAAAAATAATTATGCTGTGATTGAGGGCATTTTTGAACATACGATTTTTTTTGTTTTTGTTTGTGGTAAATTAAAATGTCTATGGTTTTAAGAGGCTTTTGTTTTGACAGATTGATTGTTATATCTATGGACAGATTACTAATACAATTGCAATTCAAACAATTGATAAAAACATGTTTTAACATTATTTGATAAGAGTATAAAGGGAATTTGTAATTAACGTATAGTGATGATTCGTGTATTACGACTAAGTAGAAATTGAATATTATGTTAAGGTACTGCAAGAGGTTAAATTTGATATAAATAGTAATACGTTTGATATTGTTCTGTAAATTTAGTTTCCTAAAGGGAGGGCCGATGTAGAAGCGTCTTGTGTGGGCATTGTCTTCAATGTTGAAAGTCTGTTAACGTCATCTTGGTCCGCAATTAAAATTATGGGTGTTGTATCACTTACACGAATGAAGATTTTCCCATTTTTTATCCAGCAGTAGAGAATTTTTCTGTCCGTTTTTATATCTCTACATTGTTTTAGGAGATGCTGATTTTTGTGGGTTAAATGTTCATTGATGTAAATTCTGCTGGCACCAGGAAGCTGCAATTCTGAGGCAAACATTCCCTTCCTCTTCCTTATTGCAGCTAACAGGTTATCTCTCAGGTGTCGGCGTGTAAATTTTACGATAATGTTCCTCTGTTTTCCATTTGTCACATTTCGGTTTATTCTGGGGGAGATTCTGCTTGCGCAGTCCACTTCCTCTCGGGTGATTTTACAACCAGCTGTACCACCAATTTTGGAGAGAATGTCATAAATATTTTCGTTTCTATCTTCTGGAACGCCACTTATTATAAGGTTATTTGCACGATTATATTGATCATTGCGCTCTATTTGTCCTTCCAAATGTTTCACTTTCTTCTTAAGCTCCTCAATTTCCTCCTTGAACTCCTTTTTGATAACTTCTACTATGGTATTTTTGAAGTCTGCAAATGATTTTTCTAGAAACTGGATTTTAAATTCATCGAACTTTTTATCTAGAATTTGCAGTAGTTCGGGATTAGGATTATTGGTGGTCTTGGAATTTGCACGTGTAGTCATTGTTATATATCGGTTTTTATCACAATATTAATTTTAAAAAGTGGAAGAGCAAAATTTGACAGTAGTTTTGACAAAATTTAAATCCAGTGATGGGGGTGAAGAAAATATTTTCGCTCGTGACCTATATCATCTTTGGAGATGCAGCGTGGAGGGTCTTTTTAAGGGCCCGCAACCCGGATTTTTACCGATTTATTACATATTTCCCTTAAACACGGTAAGTTTTAAAGCTCTTATTAAAATATTTGTTATTCTTGAAGATAATATCTAGACTTTTCCCGCGCCGAAACGCAAATTATATAAAATTACCTCGAGAGAAAATAATCGCAAAGTATACTCCAAAAATTATTATTAACACGTCTGTTTCAGTTATTTTACAAGTTATATGTATGAAAAAATTCATAGTGTTTCTTTAAATGCTGTTTAAGATAATACCCGCAAGATTTTTGCTCTATTTTAAACGAGTCGTGTTTTATTAAAACATTTTCGCAATTTTCGCATCGATTTTGTCGCTGTAAATGTTAGCGCTCTCCTCTAACATTCGTAATTTCGTATCTCTCCATCTTCTTCTTTTCGGGACCGGTTGCAGAGCCTTAAGGAAAGGAAGGGGTGAACATGGTTCTTGAATACGCCCATTTTGTAGAAGGGAGAAAACTATCAAACGCACGGTCCATTTTTGCACAGAGTAAAGGGTTTTTCACGTATCTTGGGGCACAAGATCAGAGGAGGCTGCTGAATTCAACAATGGGGCAGAGGGATTTTTACATTTTTACACTATTAAAGTATCTGCGCGCCTTTACGTGTACGGACAGGATGGAAGAATTTATTTGTAAATCTGAGATTCACGAATTTTCGGGATATTCAGCAGCAAAAAAACGTTCATAAAAAATCCTGAATTAGGTTAATAATCACAGGGAGCTTTTAATTAAAATTTCTTCGAATGAATGTGAAAGACCGACAAAAAACCAAAATTTCATTTTTAATCCACTTTTTTGTTTTGGCAACTTCTTATTTGAACCACCTTCGAATATAACCCCCTCCCATAACAAAAACGTAAATTATCAGTTATGTAAAATTTAAAATATGTTTATAAGGGCCTAAAACTTTAAACCAGAAAATAACTCTAATCAAAATTGTTATGGGTTACGCCACTTACACGATGACCGCCTCAAATAGATATACATATAACTAACAAAAGCTCTATTCTGAGCTGTAATTATTTTTATTTATAATTATTGGAACCAATATAAATTCTGTACAAGAAGCAGAATGATTTAGAAAGCAGATAGCTTACATTTTTTTTCCTTATTCATTTTTATTAATTTTATTACAATTGGTGTGCTGTGGGTACTTGTAAACATAGCACATCAATATGCTTATTATAAAACACAGATTAAAAATGGATGCTTTTATTATTTTAGTTAAGTTTTAGATTGTCTCGAATACTATTGTATGAATTTCTCAACCCTGCCGATAGCATTGGGACAACATTGCTATAAAAGCGTTTGATCTGTATTTTCTTACTGAATTATTCATAGTTAAGCTGAACAACAAAGATAAAATGTAGCCTGTTTTGTGTTGTGGAAGATTCAATAGGTTTTAGTAGTAAGGTATATTTGCATTTTTCAAGATGCTGCAAAGAGTTGCGAACAACCTTATAGTATTTTTTTTTTATTTCTTACCGAAGAAATGTCCATTTTGCATCAGGAAAATCATAAATTATAACCATTTCAATTTATTTTTCAATGTCGTATTATAAAAGTTAAGGTTTTTCCGATTTTTTTTTTATTGCAAATCTTACCTATCTCCACAAGTCTGTATCTATTTTTCATGTAAATTAGTATCAATTTGGGAGGAGAGTATGGGAACCGCTGCCCCGGGAACCATTTATTGGATAACCAACACCTTTGTCATAGGACACCCCACGTGGTGGTTAGCTATGTTTGGTGACTTAGCTGGCGTACCCGGGTTTATGGGTTGAGATTTTTCCAAGTGTTGGCGACAGATGTATCTGCCTACCTGCTGCGTGGCAGGTCGGATCGAGTGTGACAGGTTGAGGGAGACCTTTTGACCATTCCAGCCGGACTTTCTCGAACCACCGCCTTACACCACAGTGGGGTGGATTCATGTATTCGTCATTCCTGGACGTTAAACTTTGTATTCCTACCCACCCCTCATACCTTATTCCTTCTCAGAACTTTTCCTCTCCTTCTTTTCCTTAAACATACCATCGACACAGCATCCCCAAAGATGACATATTCCCTCAGGGTAATTTTGTTTTCCGTAGGGTCTCCTGTGTGGAGCTAATGTAAAAATAATTTAAAAAAAACGATTTTTATTTCGAAGTGAAAATCAAGTTTTTTCTTAATTGCTTAACATTTTACCTATCTCCACGAGTAGGCTCTATCATAATATATGCCTTGTAAATTAGTAATATGAATGAAATTTTTGATTAATGGTCCACGCAGTGACTCATCCTACCGTACTCGTATGACGGTCATACCTTTATCAAATGATGTTGACTTTACTGGACCATATTTTTGACTTTGAATATTCGTCCCGGCCTAATTAAACAGAAACCATTTTCATATTCCATTAAAGTACATAAAATGTTCGCATAAGGTTCGCCGCTTTTGATGGTTTTTTTTTTTAAATGATTTTATTTGACGTTCAATTTAGTTTATCTTTCCACAGCTTATCACTGCTTTGAGTCTACGAGAAAATAATTAGTGATGTCCTCAGTGCGTATGATGTGATGTTAGTCTGGTTTTCTGTGAAAATATGGCACTAATATGTATCTAAACCAAATGACTCAACCTGTCTGGGACGCTTACCACATTAACATAAAAATATTTACTGGGTATACCTACGTATTAAATTGAATAAAACGAAAAGAAAAATTACAGAGGTCAGAGCAGGAAAATATTAGTAATAAACTAGAGAATAAAAAAATTTTTGCTCCTTGCCTTTTCAAATATTGCCCATCAAAAGAATAATTTTACCTGTCAAACCATTTATTGGATAGTCAACATCTCTGCCATAGGTCACCTCGAGTGGTTTGCTACGTTTGGTGTCTTAGCAGGGGTGCCCGGGTTCACGAGGTGAGGTTTGTCCTGGTCTTGGTGATGCATTCATCTGTCCGCCTGGTGCGTGGCAGGTGGGATCGGGAGAGGCTAGTTTAGGGAAAACTGATGTTCTCTCCAGCAGGACTCGCCTTGCACCGCAGTGGGAGTGAAGGATTGGTCTGACCCCCAGATTCCTACCTACCTCTCGTACCTTTATCCTTCCCACAACTTCATGTCCTCAAAGGACCCTCTTATCATCCCTAAAGGTGACATAGGCCCTCTAGGTAAGTCGGAAAAATCCCCAAAAAAATAAATAACGTGTTTTGATGATCTTTTTTGAGTAAAGTCTCTTAACCAATACCAGACCAACTTGTAGATTTCTAGTATATGTGCCAATTATTCGTTTTCTTTATCATCGCCCTCTTTAATTTTAAAACACCTAAAGAGTGAAATCTCCAAAAAACGAATCCCTCCGAACAAAACACGGTTCGTGTCGATATAACTAAAAAAAACTGTAACAGGATTAGTGCCTATGCGCAAAGTGAATAAAACAATACGATCTGTTACTACTATAAAACCTCCACCTCGCTGACGAAATACAACGACTCAATAAGCACCAATGATAATTATTATCTCATTCCGCAACTTTCATGTTCAAAACATTAATTTAAGTATACCTACCTTATACTCATAAACAAATTACATACCACATTCATTTCTCAGAAGGACGTGCACAAAATACAATAATATCTTTTCAGATGCATATATTTTCTATTTCTCCTCAGGTCAATTTACTAAATGCATAATAGAAAAAGTAAAACAAATTGTAAATTACGAACCCTCTACCCCTACTGTGTGTTATTTTCTCATTCTAATTATGTTGTTTTTCTTCTTTATTTATTATGTTTTTCCTTGAACATTATCTTATGATTTGAAAATGTGTTTTTTTTGTTCATTAACTGTAATGGTTCCATTCCAAGTTCCGGGAAACTATATTATAATGCAAGCGCCTGTACTATATAACATTATATACAACGGGTTCCCGGCATGTGTTGCAAGGTCACTGTAACGTCAGGGTCAACTTAACTGTAATGGTTCCATTCCAAGTTCAGGGAAACTACATTATAATGCTAGCGCCTCTCAAACGCCTGAACTATATTATAACATTATATGCAACGGGTACCCGGCATGCGTTGCAAGATCACTGTGACCTCGGGGTCAACTTAACTGTAATGGTTCCATTTCAAGTTCCGGGAAACTACCTTATAATGAAAGCGCCTTGCAAACGCCTGCACTATATTATAACATTATATACAACGGATACCCGGCATGCGTTGCAAGGTCACTGTAACCTCAGGTTTCTTTATATATTTAATTTAACACACACTCCTCCTCGCTTCATCCACGTTCACACGTCAAATCGCATAGTTTTAACACGTTTTAACCCGTTAGTTGCTTTTGCAACGGGCCCAGCTAGTATAGTTTAATTCACAGTTCATATTTTAATTTCACAGGTTCATAGTTTAATTTCATATTATCCTTACCTTCATATTTTAATCTGTGTTTTTTTTATTTCATTTTTTTTCTTCTTTTTCTACGAGTTTGTGTTTTGTTTTATCATCTATGTTTTTCTACATATACAATGAATTTTATATTTAATTAACTGTTTATATCCCCCAATAAACTGAAATTAAATTAAATAAAAAATAGCTTTAAATATAAATATCATGTACGTACTCGTATCTGTTTTGGTACGATATGATGTACCCTGATTTGCTTCCAAAATGGTTTAATTTTCGTCTGTAAATAATGTCTGCCTGAGCCTCGTGAAATATAACTTAAATATTTAATTATTATGTATCTCCGCTGGATTATTTAGGTTAATTAGTTGCTCTGTCCCGAGTTGTGGCTAGTCAAATGCTGGAATAAACAAACCTGTGAGTTAGTCTGGAAACAACTAACGACGGAGTTTAAAATGTTTACAGTAAATGATAATTCCGAAAAACTGACCAATTTTTTTTTTTACATTTGAAGATGCTGTGTGGAGTATCTTTTTGGGGAGAGGAAAGAGTCAATATGGGTCTTGAAGAGGAAAGAGAAACAGGAGTCAACACGGGTCTTGTTAGGAGGGAGGAAACACAGAGGCCGGCAAATCGTTCCACAGCCGAGCTGTTGAACTCAAAAGCGAGTCATAGAAATAACCCGTTCTCATGTGACTAATGTCAACCGCGTACGAATGTTGTGCGCGTGTTTGGCGTGTTTCCCGTCTATGCACCGTCTATCATTAAAATATTTTACTGATATCGAATTAAAAAATAGAAAAAAATGCATATTATATAATACGTAGTATTATAACATGCTAGCGTTGTGATGTTTATCTTTTCTACTCTCTTATATTTGTCTGTATTTTATTTACTCCTGGGCACTTGGCACCAGTCGTAATATTCTTCTTTTTATCTTATTTAACTCTCCTTTCATCGGCAAGACAGTTGTAATATTCTCGCCTTTTCTCTTGGCTCTGATCGATATTTAAATTCTTAAGGCTTTGCATATGTGTGGTAGGGATGGAAAATTCCTCCCCTACGTCACACAAGCCTTTATAAAATTGGACCCTTATTTCCTCTGATAACTACAGAAAGCTACTTAAAGCTCCCTTGTACTACATACCTTTAGCGATATATGTACTTAACTAATAAATACGTTATTTACGACTTTGAACGTAAATATTTTCGTATTTAGGTTGTAATTAAACTCCATCAAACGTTGTGTAATTTTTTGATTTATGATATAGGATTTTAATTACTTTAAATTTTGTGGTAACCCTCTTGATTCTAAACAGAGTGTTGAATTTCAAAACTGTATTGGTCTCTCTCTTGCAAATTTAACCTTAAGTATTTCTCTAAATGAACTAACTTCCCTTTGACGTTTATTATGATTCTCTACATCCTAATGAATTCATGAATAAGCAATACTAATCGAAACTACACATGACTAATTGAACAGATAATTAAATATAACTCAAATGGTTAAATGTTAGTAAATTTGATTATGATTGTAACTCGTATCTGCTGGGCGCCCCTCCGTTTAGATTCAGCTGCTATAAGGTACATATAAGGATGGATTTAGTAGGTTAATGTAATTCGTTAATTGCATATTTGACGAACTCAGAATAACCCCTTTTCTGGCAAAATTTGGCTCCGGCCTCCATCAAGTAAGCAGGGTGATTAGAAGTCAACCCAAAATTCGCACAGTCTTTTGGCACGGTTCAATTGATTGATACCTAAGTTATCGCGTCCCAATTGACCTTCCTTTCGCCATCATGCACTGCCTTCAGGTCTTCCTCCAAGCCCAGATACCTCCAAATTCCTACTCCTCCAAAGTTTACTATTTACTTAGGGCGAACCGGTTTCGTCCTATATGCAATCATATACTCACGGGTTTGTGTGGAGTTACGGGTCGTGAATCCTCCCTCCACGTTCAAGAAATGAGACGAGAGTGACCCGACAGGCCTAAAGCACTAATTGTAAGTGAGTTCGTTTCATTCAATGAACAGTACATAAAAAGATATATATGTAAACATACGTTTTGGGAAGGTTTATAACTCGCAATACGAAACTACTTGCAACGCATCCCGAGCTCGGATCTCGCCCATCAAATTCTGCGAAATTTTCAGATTGATACCGAATAGATACATAAGAATAGTGGGTGACATATAAATATATACTAGTACAATAAGATCTTATCTGGCGATGTGTTCTGGAGATTCGCCATAACTCCAAGCTTTTGTTTGGTTTTGTTGACGGTTTTGTTTGAGAGATCCGCCATCTCTATGGTTTGATTAATGGTCCTTGTTACAGAAGCGAACACTGCCTTCTGTTGGTTGAACTGTATTTTTTTTTTTTTTTTCTTTCCCTCCCCTCCAATGTTCAACTTTTGATAAATTCTTGCTATCCCGTGATTCTCAATTGAAGCATGTAAATCCTCATTACCCCTTATTAAGCTATCCCGTGATTTTCCGACTGTTTCATGTAAGTCTTCAATACACCCTATTGGACTATCCCGTGATTTATCAAATGTTTCATGTAAATCTTCAATACACCCTTTTGAACTATCCCGTGATTTTTCAAATGTTTCATGTAAATCTTCAATACACCCTTTTGAACTGCTATAATAAATCTGTTAATTTTCAATTGCTTAGGTCTGTAGATATCTCTTCACGTTCAAATTAAAATAGTGTTTAATTCCTTTTTTTTTTCTTTAATAATTGCGCAATATAATAATTTTTTCCCGTTCCTAGAAGTTAATACCTAAGTACGATATCCATTAACCAAGGTCATTTTTTTTTTCTTTTTACTGTATTCGAACTAGTGCCCCAGTGACCGAATTATTTTGTAAACAATTTGAGCTTTGTAAACATTCTCGACGTCTTCGTGACCTAGATTCAAGCGTATGAGGTATGTTTACTTTAGACATTCCGGAGACGTGTGAGATGACTCTAAAATTTTCTTTGTTTGATAATGATGTACTTAGCGCAATTGTCTAGTCTGATAC
Source organism: Limnephilus rhombicus (assembly GCA_929108145.2). Taxonomy (NCBI): domain Eukaryota; kingdom Metazoa; phylum Arthropoda; class Insecta; order Trichoptera; family Limnephilidae; genus Limnephilus; species Limnephilus rhombicus. The sequence goes on from OV815293.1 coordinate 18,132,341, forward strand.
CCGATTACGTATACATATTTATTCATTTATATATACTTTGTCTCAATAAATAATTTATAATATTGATCTGTATAATTTTCTGATTGAAATAATTTCTAATATCATAACTTATTTCAAATGCTCTGGATTTTCTGAAATTATATTAATACATACATAACATTAAATATAAAATATTGATTTGTAAATTTATCACACATAACTCCTTTCAATAGTTATTGATGAATTCAGAGGTAGGAATCGATACCCTTTTCCTCTTTTTATATAAGTGTTTATTTTTTTTTTTTTTTTTTTGATTAAGATTTTTCTTGGGAACAATAAATTACATATATATGTTGATATACATACATATATAAATATATAAAATATACTTATTATACTTACAATATTTTAATATAGTTACATATCACATATTAAGAGAGTAATATCTTGGTCAAATAATTAATCCAAATACCAATGTTTGCTGCGTTCCGCCTTCTCCGTGGAATCTGTAAAATTTTATAACGGAAAAGACTTACCCCTACCAAGGTTTTTCCGACCGGGAATACACAGTAAACCTTGCTGCAATTTTCCTAAATTTATTTTTATTTTCCTAAATTTAATTAAATCTTTTTGACTTCAATTTTTTTTTTTTTTTTTTTCCCAATTAATCTAATTAATTAAAATGATGTATGAACTCTATCGTTCTAAACTGTATTTTATTTCAAAACTCGGTGGTTAGATAACACTTTAAATGATAGTTACTTCACGATTAATTTAGAGATGGTAAATTGTTGTTAAATTAAATTTTTATCCCTCCGAAATTTTTATGTATTAATAAAATATTATTTTGTTTTATTATTATTATTTAAGATAATTAATTTAAATATTTATTATTTGTTAGAACACTTTCACTTAGATTGAACACACGTATTTAATTATAACTCCTTCACACTAAATTATCACATCACTTCAGTTATTTATTGCACTAATATTAAACGCGAAATTTCTAAGTTTAAAAACACGATATTAAGTGATTATAAAATCCGAATTTTCCACTAAAACAAATTGTATTTATCACGAGCACTTTTATTTTTCACAAGTAATTAATGCGTTGTCTTTAATTTTTATTTTCACTGATTCTAACTGCAAAGTATTTTTTTCTGTAGACCACTGACTAGAATGTGAAATTTTTCTAAGTATCAAAATAATTATCACTTAGAATTTTTCAAATTTAAATCACCCACCGTTTCGTCACGTTCCGCGAAGTTAAAACCTTTTCGACCGCGACCGTAGACTCCCCTCAACTGGCATTTGTCTAGACTTTTATACCCCTCTCAGGTCCAAAAGATCGTATCTGAATCTCCTGTAATAAACCAATCTAATTACTATCAACTCGTAATTTCTTGAAACCTCTCCACTATTGTCGAATGCGGTCTCTTTGTACGTTTTGCGTTTGATACTTTCAATTCTGTCTCGTACTCCCATACTTACAAGATCCGGATTTAGTAAGATCCATGTTTAATGGCCCAACTTCCTTTGTCCTGTTGTTCATACAAAACTAGCTTGAATTTAATAATTTTAAAGTTCTATTTTCATATATTCCGTAACATGTCCGTGCGTACGGCATCTACCATATGTTCCAAATCTGTCCCCAAATTCGCCTATCAGAGATATCTTCATGTCGAAGTCTTTCTCGCAAATTGTTCATTCTTATTTTATTATTTTTCCTCGAGTTTTTCTGTATTCTATATGAACCTTTCCATTTAAAACCGAATTTTCTCTATTTACGTCGTATATTTGAATTTTCCATTTTTTTTTCCGAATTTTCTTTTATTCACGACACTCTTTCCATGAATTTCCTTATTTATTCTTACGCTATTGTTCATATCTCTATAGATTTTTATATTTCAAGCCGTATTTATTTTATTCACTGTTAATCTAAGATTTCCTTTGTTTTTCTCTGTCGTATCTCCTTTCCCCTCGCTTCCCCGTACTTCCCTGATATAACCATATCGTTTTTTTGATGTTTGCTGCCTCTTGGAAAATTTCATTTTCTATTTGTTATTAATAAATATATCATTTTTAACATTTTTATAGGAGATACCCCCACTTCGGCCCTTAAATTCCTGTCATTTTTATCGCTTCATAGAGATCGTCCCCCAAATTTTGTCCCGTTCTTACGAAAAATCCCATAAACCATATGTCTTGACAGCTGTATACATTAGTTCTTGTACCCACCTGGCAATAAATCCTTTTTTATTTCAGTGTCGTTAACTTTTATGAGAATTCTTTAATATAAATATCTCATAAGACCCATGATAATTTTTATTACCTTTTTAACGGCTAATCGTTCTTATCTAAACAATTTCCATGTTCGAATATTCCTTGTTTATCACAACAAAATACATCTGAAATCGGCAACCATTGTAATGCCTCATCTTTATCTGCAATCGCGTACTATGCTAATCTATAAACTCCATTTTAATTACGTAAAATGACTCCTTTTCCTGAGTTTTTCTATCGCAATGTTTTCAGCATTTTCCACTCCCCTCCGTACTGCACTCTATCTTCTTCTCTAACACTTGTTACCGCTCTAGACATCTGAAATGTACCCTCGCCTATTCTTTAAAACTCTCATTTTTTTGACGTTTCCTCCCTAAATCTTTCATCGTAATATCCTAGCTCCGTCTAGAATTGATAACAATAATTTTCCATTGTTTTCTCAACATTTCCATTTCCTTTAGCACGTTTTCCCTCGAATCGATCATCTCCGGTCGTCACAAACAATCGTATTATAGATGAAAATCTCCCTAACATCTTACAATACGTTTTCGTCACTTGCTTTGCAATCTTTCACTTAAACTTTTGCATCGTGTTTACGTGTATCCTTTTTTTTCGCACCTGATATGTTTTAATGCGTTCGAGAACTAGGGTTTCTGATCCCTGGAATGTACCGGTTAACCAAAACATTTCTTGGGGTCATCGTTCTTTTGTCCCTGAACAGATTATTTCTTCCCATGGAGTTTATTCACCTCTCGGTTTGGTGGGAACGTCAAACTCATTAATCACATTACTAATTGCTAAGTCCAAAGGTCGTTCCTTTGTTCTAAAAATGGGTTCGGCCCTCTTCCCGTTGATAGGCTAACTCGGTTTTTAATCGTTTTTGCTGTAATTCAATTGGCTGTCAATATATCACGGCCTAAATTATACCGGGAGTCCCTGTCCCTGATTATTTGTTGATACCATCTGTGATCCTTTCATCAATACTCGTCTCACTTTGTCTAATTATAGATCCCTACCGTAAATATGAATTCACTTTACTCTAATCCGATAGATGTCGTAGACGTGTCCGTTTTATAAGTAATTGATATTTTCTTTTTAAATTAAAGTGGGAAGCTACGATATTTCCTAATTTTCACTGTTGATCAATGCAATTCATCACAGTTCCCTCCTCTGAACTCAATTTGCTGTGGCTAACGTTGTATTTTATTTTAATGTCCTCTTCTTTTTTTTTTTTTTTTTTTTTTTTTTTTTTTTTTTTTTTTTTTTTTTTTTTTTTTTTTTTTTTTTTTTTTTTTTTTTTTTTTTTTTTTCGTTAGACACCGAAATTGTGTTCAAATTTAGACTAGCTATCTTCCCCTCCTCATTTGGTTATCCCCTATCTCTACTCCGTGTCATATTACTACCTATCTCCCCCTCCTCATTTTGTTATCCCCTATCTCTTTTCCGTATCCTATTACTTCCTATCTCCCCCTCCTCATTTTGTTATCCCCTATCTCTTTTCCGTATCCCATTACTTCCTATCTCCCCCTCCTCATTCTGTTATCCCCTATCTCTTTTCCGTATCCTATTACTTCCTATCTCCCCCTCCTCATTCTGTTCGGATTGTTAACAATCTTGAATTTGAATCTCATTGTATTCTTTATTTTCTTTTCGCGTAGATTTTACTTTATGAAATTTTCTTTAATTTTGATAGATTCAAAATTAATTTCTTTTTGCTGGAACACGCCCCTCGACTCGCGTGTTTTGGTGGTCCCCAACCAAATTGGACTAAGACCTCCCTTACAATGATTTAAGTAAAGATTGTTTACAATCTCGCGGCCTTTCGAACAACTGAAAAGCGGGTGGTCTCTTGGTGTGCAATTAATTGTTTTTTGTTTTGTAAGTATGAATATTTTTTTGTGAAATGTGTGTTTTCGCACGACCTCACCCAATCCGACAATCAGTGGTATACATGTTTCATATAAATTTTCCAGCATTTTTTTTTTTTTTCTTTATTTATTTAAACTTTATTTTATAATTCTTAATTTCTAATTGTAATTTCTTAATTCATCCAAAGTTGTTCTAGCCTAAGTGTTGTCCACTCTAATATTTAAATTTTTATAAATGTTCTTTATTATCCTCAAATTGGTTCAGCGTTCCTTTTTTCCCTTTTTTTTTTTTCGAAATCTAAAATATTTATACCTTAATTCAAATGTTACCTTTTTATCTCTATACTTAATGTCTACCCTATATCTATAGATAAACTTTCTTATTTCAATATTTCAAAAAAAAAATTCCTAGGCATTGTTTATTTTTCAAAATGTCCCTTTTGTGTGCCATATAATATCTCTAATTCTCTCCTTTTGAGTGTTCTTACGTATCTAACATTTTTTTTTTTTTTCTCACTAACACATAAAAAAAAAGTAAAAAATTTTTTTTTTTTTCAACTAGAAAATCAAAATTAACGAATTTATTTGCCTTACTCTATTTCAATAATTGAATATGATTGTCGCTTATTAAGAACTTGTCCACTCACCCTCAAAGACTTAACGACGATCCGCCCCTCGCAAGCAATCTGATAATCTAATATTTTAGTAATTTTCTTTCTTCCCCCTCCCCAATTATAATGTACCCTAACATATTTTTATTTGTATTTCTCAATAGTTTATTTATTTATTAACATTTACAAATATTTGTAAACTTCGCACTCTATTCGTTGACTTCCACTAAATGTAAACCTGATTTTTGTTTCTTATTACTTGTGTAATATCTAGCTAAATGTAAAGCGCTATAATCTCCTTTTATCTCCCGAGTTACCGGATCAATTAGGGTATATGTGTTACTGTAAACTACTGAACCGATGACGTACGGTCCTTCGTAAATTAAACCGAATTTCTTGATCTGTTTGCGCAAAAAACTTGATTGTGTAATCTTTTTCAACTTGACCATGGTTCCGATTTCATAGGTAACTAGTCTTTTATTGAGATTATAATATTTTTGTCGATTTGTAGCGCTTTTCTCCAAATTCTTTTGAGCTGTTAACCTAATTTCATCTATTGTTTTCGTAGGTTTTCCACACCCTTGAGTATACTGGTCTAAACTATAAGTTGGCGATTTCCCGAAAGCTATTTCATTTGGTGAAAATCCTGTTGAACAATGTATTGAGTTATTGTAGGTCTGCTCTATTTCTTTAAGAAAAGCTGCCCATTTTGTATGTTTCTCGTGACAGTAAATCCGAAAAATTCTTCCTAGTTCTTTATTTACGCGTTCAGTTATATTCGGTCCAGGATTTCGCACTGAAGTATGTACGATTCTTATGCCCATCCTATTCATGTGGCTTTCCCATTTTTTTGATGTAAATTGAGATCCGTTGTCAGTTAATAAAGCATCTATTTGTATGGTTTTATTAAAATCCTCTACACAATTTAACACGGTCTTAGTACTTGCTATCCTTAATTTATATAATTTTACAAATCTGCTGAAGGAATCTTGGATCACAAATATGTATTTCACGCCTCCTACTCCTCTCGGTAATGGTCCGTATAGATCTGCCATAGCCAATTGTCCTACTTCTTTGGTCATAATTGATTTACTCGGCCCTACAGTCGGTCGAATTTCGCGCTTCGCCAGCTGACAAAGGTGACATTCTCTTACTATGCGCTTTATATCTTGATTCATACCCGGCCAGTAATACCTGTCTCCCATAGCTGATCCTGTTTTAAAAATTCCCCCATGCCCAATTTCTAAATGTATCATTTTTATTAGCTCTTCAGTCAACTCTTGGGGTACTGCTAACACCGTTTTGTTTAGTCCTGTGGTGTAATACAAAGTCTTACCTATTTTTTTGTAATTTTTTAAATACTTATTTACTCTTTTTGTTGGTGGTCCGAATTTTCCCTTGCGCAAATACCCGAAAATTTCTCCCAAAAATGTGTCCTGCTTCTGTAGCTCCGTTATATTTTCTAAGTGTTTTCGAATTTGTTGTCTACCTTTAACCGCAAAAGCTGCTATTTCTGGACATGTGTTTTTCTCCTCCTGAACGTTTTCCGCATCACAAGAGTAACGAGATAAAATGTCAGGTCCTATATTTTCTTTTCCTTTAACGTACTCTACAGTGAAGTTAAATTGATTTAAATACAAAATCCACCGAGTCAGGCGACCACTGTACATCTTCCAGCTCTTCAAAAACGTCAGTGCTTGATGATCTGTTCTAATTATCAAATGCACCCCTCTTAAATATGTCTCAAACTTATGTAAAGCATATATTATCGCCCACAACTCTTGTTCCGATGTGGTCCATTTCAACTCCGGTCCCCTTAAAGCTTTGCTAATAAATCCAATAACGTGGTGATTTCCTTCGGCATCTAGCTGGTATAGCTCCCCCCCTATTGCGAATCCCGAACTGTCTGTCTGTAGGTAGTATGTACTATTTGGATCATGATGGTGTAAAATAACTGTCTCTAAAAATAATGTTTTCACCTTCTCGAATGCACGCTGTTCTGAGTCACCCCACCTCCAAGTTCTATTTTTCTGAAGTAAATCACATAAAACTCGTGTTGATTCCCCATATTTATTCGCGAATCTACGGTAATAATTGCAAAGTCCAAGGAAAGCTCTAACTTGTTTGATTTTCTTGGGTACCGGAAAATTTTTAATCGCGTCTATTTTTTCCGGATCCATCTGAACTCCCAAAGGCGTTATAATGTGTCCTAACATACGCACTTCGGTGAATAAAAATTGACATTTTTCGAGTTTACAAGTCATGTTTGCTGCCTCTAACCTCTCAAGTACCGCGCCTACATGTTCAAAATGATCTTCTTGGCTCCCACACGTATATATTATTAAATCATCCAAATAATTAGCGCAGAATTCTCTCAGTCCTGGTCCTAGGATTTTGTCAATTCCCCTTGAAAAACTCCCAACTGATGTCTTTAACCCCTGCGGTAATACCTTGTATACATATGATTTTCCATTGTATACAAACCCTGTATATTTGCGACTTTCTGGACTGATAGGTATCTGAAAATAAGCTGAATTTAGATCTATCGTGGTGATGAATTTTACGCCATGAAAACGCTGTATTATCTCAGAAGTTAAAGGTGGTTTCTCTACTTCGGCAATCATTCTAGTATTTAAAAACCTAGCATCCAAAAGTATCCTGACTGTTCCGTCCTTTTTTAAAGTAAATGTTAGAGGACTAGAAAACTGTGTGGCCTCTCTACTGATGATTCCGAGTAACTCCAATTCTCTAATTTTTTCGTCAACTTTATCTCTATAAGCAAAAGGTACAGGATAAGATCGCTTAACGAAGGGCGTCTCGTCCGTCATCTTTATTTCGTGAGTGTATAAAGTTGTGAGACCCGGTCTGTCTCTAAATACATTTTTATGTTTGGTTAAAATCTTTTCCAACCCTTCTTTTCCTTTTAAATCCAAATCTAGCCCGGACACAAATGTCGTTATTTTACGCTCGAGACACGCCGTATTATTTTTTTCGGGGTTTACTTCAATACTAATTAATTTTCCACTTGCGCAATTTTGACCGCTAATCTCTCCTTTAGATTTCCTATAAGTTATCGATGAATTTACCAACTCTATATCCTTTTTACCATTTTCTGTTTTTATTTTTAACTTTCTATTTTCGCCACACTTAAATTCAGCTATATATTCGTCTAACCAATTGATTCCTAATATAATGGGCCTGATCAACTTGGGTATTATTAAACATGGTGTATTTATCGTAACATTTTCAAATCGCAGTGGTACCAAAACCAATCTAGATATCCTCTGACTTTTGTGTCCTACGGCTACCCTGATCTGAATAGCTGTTACAGGCATAATCGGATAAAGTGTTTGATCATTTAAATAATTTTCGTAGAATTCTTGTGCTACACACGTGATCTGACTTCCGGTGTCTATTAAACAATGAACTTCCGTGTTATCTATATGTGCTTTGGCTTCCGGTAATGACGGTAAAGTGCTACCCTTTTCTACTTCCTCATAATCTCGGTCCTCAAAAATGTTGTTAAACCCCCTAACTTCCCTACCCACTTTTTCTTCAATCATTTCCAATTTATTCCATTCATCAGTTATTTGTTGTAGTAAATTGACGCATCCTTCCACACGCATTTCCTCCTCCGTTCTCGTTTCTTCCGCTCCATCCTTTCGTCTCCTTACATTCCGTTCAGCTTTTACTGGGGCAGTCATCCCTTGTTCACTCTTCCCCAATCCTTTCGTTGGATTCCATCCCCACTTCAGCATAATCTTCAATGCAGTGCTGTGTCTTGGTGCCGGCGTCCCTCTTCCTGTGTGAGTCGTATCCATCAGGACTAATGAATCAACCCCCGTCCGTTTCCCGAGTTGGCTGCGACCACTAGCTCCTTCCCGGTTGTAGTTATTGTAGAATTTTCTTTTGGTGAACTGTTAACTTCGGTGCACTTGCTGCAACTAGCGTTTTCGCCCACACTTTCAATTGCGTGTATCCTCCTTTTTATGGCGCGGTAACGGTCACGGTATTTGTCCTTCTTGCTGGATTCCTCCCCACTCCTCTTCTTCATGTTCCGTTCTTCTGGTGTACATACCATTGTATCTAGTTTTCGTAGAAACTCAGCGGCGACAATCTCATCTCCTGATTGCCCCGAAAACCATAGCGATTGAATTTCCTTCGGATAATGTCTCATAATCTCGTCAACTATGCCCAACGGTGTGTCAGTAATCTTTAAAGCCTTCGCTAGCTCCCAATAGTTTGCGAAATGAGTGAGCATGGATATATTTTTCTTGGCATCATATACCCCTTCTGCAAGACGACGGCGAACTTCATTTTTCTTTATGTCTCCCCAATAGGTAGCTAAAAAATCTCGTTCGAAATCTAACATAGTCTCCCATCGTTTATTGTACAATTTTGCCCACGATTTAGCTTCCCCTTTCAAATTTTCCCGTACGACGACTAAAGGATCCGTTCGTTTCACTTTTCTAGTGTATTCTTTTAAATCTTCCAGGAAACTAATGGGATTTTGATTTCCACCGGAGAATGATGGTCGTTCCTGCTGTGGTAACATTTCCACTACTTGGAGAACTCTTTTCGGCGCACTATCCTCTCCTATCACCGCCACTGTTGCTGGGCTTTCCAATTGTTTCTCGAGTTCTTGCATCTTATTGACGAGCGGTGCCAAAGCTGCCTGAATTATTGTAGTTATATCTCCTATGTTTATTGTTGAAGTCTCGGTTGTGACATTTTCCCCGATTGCTGTCACTAAAGCCTGGGCTCGCCTACTTGTTCCACGTTTCCCAACCATTTTCTTTATTTTCCGAGTGTCGCCTGGTTAATGTTTATATTTTTATCTTATTAAGCGACAACCTTATAATCTCTATTTTAATTTCCTAAATTACCTTATGTAAATTATGTTGCCTTCCTTATTCTATTTATTTACTTATTTTTTTTTTTTTTTCAATTTTCTCGTTTTTCTATATTTTTTATTTTTCCTTTTACTTCGTTAACTTTTCTTGTTCCTTTTCCTCGGGTTTTTCCTGTAACATATCATGTGTGAGTCTCTCTTCACACTCTCGCTTATTTTCGCCCTGTTCCTCCGATTTTGTGTCGGTCTCCCCCTCTGGCTGAACGACTTCTATCATATCCTCGACTCGTAACTTAGACCTCTTTGAACGTCTAAATATCTCCCGTAATTCATCTCCCAACGGTATTTCTTTAGCTTCTAATTCCGTCGCATCCACTTTCCTTTTTTCCGCCATTTTTTGTTTTAAAATTTTTAATGAATTTAACTCAATACCAACTATTTATTATAAATATACCTATATATATTTATAATTTATTTTATTTTTATTTTTTTTTTTATTTTTTTTTTTTGGAACCTGTCCCCCTATAAAACACAATATTTTTAATTATTTATATTTGTTTGCATGATGATTGTAACCCAAATTAGATCAACTCTACCATCACTCTTCATTTCAATTAAATGTAGGTAATTGCAAAAAAAACGGAATGAATATTGTTACTCCAATGTTAATGAATATCCCGTGATTTTCGTTCAACCAATAATTACTCATTGTTTAGAATGCCAACCATTCCTTCAAGTTCCGCAATACCTACGATATTTTCGCAAAATCTGTTTAGAGTTCGCAATACCTATCTTGATGTTATTTCGTCAAATCCCCTCCTTTTTTTGGTCCGAATGATCAAATGTTCCCTTAAATAGGTATATACCTATAAAACATTCGTCTGTGATATTAAAGCTCTCAACTCGACACTATCCCCAATCAAATATTTTATGTTATTTTTATTTTATGTTCCTTATCTTTTATGTTATGACTTTTTATGTGATAATCCTCACATACAAACCCACAACATTAACTATAAACAAAGGGTCACTTTATGTAGGTAAGTTCCCCCGTTTTTATCTGTAAAGTCTGTTTATTTTTTCCGTAACCGAGTGTTGATATCATTTTCGAGTTTGTTTATTCTACAATCTCTTAAAGCGATGCGCGTTACCCCCGATGTCACCTACTTCAAAATTTTTCGATGTTTTGTTATCAAAACACCGCGGTATCTCGTATCAGATTGTTTACATTACGGTCATTAACATTCTGGATTCAGGAATGTCAATACCATTATTCTGTCAATTTATGACCTGCCTTGAATAAACTGTTTACGCTTGTATCTGACCTACATTCTTTGTTACGATATTTATAATCTCATAAGCAATCAACAAATTCATGGTCACTTGATTTAAACTTTATCGACACTTTTATAAATTATTTTAAAACATGTAGAGTTTATTCGTTAACACTTTTTTTTTTTATTTTTTTATTTTTTTTTTATTTAAATGTATTGTTTATTTATTTATTTATATATTTTTTCCGTGTTTATTTAACGGCGCACTGTTCTGATTTTTATTTTATTTTTATTATCACTTCATTTAACATAACGTCCTACTTATTATTACTATTATTTTTTTTTTTTTTCACTTTTTTTTTTTTTGCAATAGATTGACCAATAAAAGTTTTTTTTTTTTTTTTTTTTTTTTTTTCTAAAACAACTTGTAAAACTCTGATCTCCTGTCACGGCTGTGCAGTTGTGATGTTTGTCTTTTTATACTCTCTTATATTTGTCTGTATTTTATTTACTCCTGGTCACGGCACCAGTTGTGATGTTTATCTTTTCTACTCTCTTATATTTGTCTGTATTTTATTTACTCCTGGGCACTTGGCACCAGTCGTAATATTCTTCTTTTTATCTTATTTAACTCTCCTTTCATCGGCAAGACAGTTGTAATATTCTCGCCTTTTCTCTTGGCTCTGATCGATATTTAAATTCTTAAGGCTTTGCATATGTGTGGTAGGGATGGAAAATTCCTCCCCTACGTCACACAAGCCTTTATAAAATTGGACCCTTATTTCCTCTGATAACTACAGAAAGCTACTTAAAGCTCCCTTGTACTACATACCTTTAGCGATATATGTACTTAACTAATAAATACGTTATTTACGACTTTGAACGTAAATATTTTCGTATTTAGGTTGTAATTAAACTCCATCAAACGTTGTGTAATTTTTTGATTTATGATATAGGATTTTAATTACTTTAAATTTTGTGGTAACCCTCTTGATTCTAAACAGAGTGTTGAATTTCAAAACTGTATTGGTCTCTCTCTTGCAAATTTAACCTTAAGTATTTCTCTAAATGAACTAACTTCCCTTTGACGTTTATTATGATTCTCTACATCCTAATGAATTCATGAATAAGCAATACTAATCGAAACTACACATGACTAATTGAACAGATAATTAAATATAACTCAAATGGTTAAATGTTAGTAAATTTGATTATGATTGTAACTCGTATCTGCTGGGCGCCCCTCCGTTTAGATTCAGCTGCTATAAGGTACATATAAGGATGGATTTAGTAGGTTAATGTAATTCGTTAATTGCATATTTGACGAACTCAGAATAACCCCTTTTCTGGCAAAATTTGGCTCCGGCCTCCATCAAGTAAGCAGGGTGATTAGAAGTCAACCCAAAATTCGCACAGTCTTTTGGCACGGTTCAATTGATTGATACCTAAGTTATCGCGTCCCAATTGACCTTCCTTTCGCCATCATGCACTGCCTTCAGGTCTTCCTCCAAGCCCAGATACCTCCAAATTCCTACTCCTCCAAAGTTTACTATTTACTTAGGGCGAACCGGTTTCGTCCTATATGCAATCATATACTCACGGGTTTGTGTGGAGTTACGGGTCGTGAATCCTCCCTCCACGTTCAAGAAATGAGACGAGAGTGACCCGACAGGCCTAAAGCACTAATTGTAAGTGAGTTCGTTTCATTCAATGAACAGTACATAAAAAGATATATATGTAAACATACGTTTTGGGAAGGTTTATAACTCGCAATACGAAACTACTTGCAACGCATCCCGAGCTCGGATCTCGCCCATCAAATTCTGCGAAATTTTCAGATTGATACCGAATAGATACATAAGAATAGTGGGTGACATATAAATATATACTAGTACAATAAGATCTTATCTGGCGATGTGTTCTGGAGATTCGCCATAACTCCAAGCTTTTGTTTGGTTTTGTTGACGGTTTTGTTTGAGAGATCCGCCATCTCTATGGTTTGATTAATGGTCCTTGTTACAGAAGCGAACACTGCCTTCTGTTGGTTGAACTGTATTTTTTTTTTTTTTTTCTTTCCCTCCCCTCCAATGTTCAACTTTTGATAAATTCTTGCTATCCCGTGATTCTCAATTGAAGCATGTAAATCCTCATTACCCCTTATTAAGCTATCCCGTGATTTTCCGACTGTTTCATGTAAGTCTTCAATACACCCTATTGGACTATCCCGTGATTTATCAAATGTTTCATGTAAATCTTCAATACACCCTTTTGAACTATCCCGTGATTTTTCAAATGTTTCATGTAAATCTTCAATACACCCTTTTGAACTGCTATAATAAATCTGTTAATTTTCAATTGCTTAGGTCTGTAGATATCTCTTCACGTTCAAATTAAAATAGTGTTTAATTCCTTTTTTTTTTCTTTAATAATTGCGCAATATAATAATTTTTTCCCGTTCCTAGAAGTTAATACCTAAGTACGATATCCATTAACCAAGGTCATTTTTTTTTTCTTTTTACTGTATTCGAACTAGTGCCCCAGTGACCGAATTATTTTGTAAACAATTTGAGCTTTGTAAACATTCTCGACGTCTTCGTGACCTAGATTCAAGCGTATGAGGTATGTTTACTTTAGACATTCCGGAGACGTGTGAGATGACTCTAAAATTTTCTTTGTTTGATAATGATGTACTTAGCGCAATTGTCTAGTCTGATACCCGATTACGTATACATATTTATTCATTTATATATACTTTGTCTCAATAAATAATTTATAATATTGATCTGTATAATTTTCTGATTGAAATAATTTCTAATATCATAACTTATTTCAAATGCTCTGGATTTTCTGAAATTATATTAATACATACATAACATTAAATATAAAATATTGATTTGTAAATTTATCACACATAACTCCTTTCAATAGTTATTGATGAATTCAGAGGTAGGAATCGATACCCTTTTCCTCTTTTTATATAAGTGTTTATTTTTTTTTTTTTTTTTTTGATTAAGATTTTTCTTGGGAACAATAAATTACATATATATGTTGATATACATACATATATAAATATATAAAATATACTTATTATACTTACAATATTTTAATATAGTTACATATCACATATTAAGAGAGTAATATCTTGGTCAAATAATTAATCCAAATACCAATGTTTGCTGCGTTCCGCCTTCTCCGTGGAATCTGTAAAATTTTATAACGGAAAAGACTTACCCCTACCAAGGTTTTTCCGACCGGGAATACACAGTAAACCTTGCTGCAATTTTCCTAAATTTATTTTTATTTTCCTAAATTTAATTAAATCTTTTTGACTTCAATTTTTTTTTTTTTTTTTTTCCCAATTAATCTAATTAATTAAAATGATGTATGAACTCTATCGTTCTAAACTGTATTTTATTTCAAAACTCGGTGGTTAGATAACACTTTAAATGATAGTTACTTCACGATTAATTTAGAGATGGTAAATTGTTGTTAAATTAAATTTTTATCCCTCCGAAATTTTTATGTATTAATAAAATATTATTTTGTTTTATTATTATTATTTAAGATAATTAATTTAAATATTTATTATTTGTTAGAACACTTTCACTTAGATTGAACACACGTATTTAATTATAACTCCTTCACACTAAATTATCACATCACTTCAGTTATTTATTGCACTAATATTAAACGCGAAATTTCTAAGTTTAAAAACACGATATTAAGTGATTATAAAATCCGAATTTTCCACTAAAACAAATTGTATTTATCACGAGCACTTTTATTTTTCACAAGTAATTAATGCGTTGTCTTTAATTTTTATTTTCACTGATTCTAACTGCAAAGTATTTTTTTCTGTAGACCACTGACTAGAATGTGAAATTTTTCTAAGTATCAAAATAATTATCACTTAGAATTTTTCAAATTTAAATCACCCACCGTTTCGTCACGTTCCGCGAAGTTAAAACCTTTTCGACCGCGACCGTAGACTCCCCTCAACTGGCATTTGTCTAGACTTTTATACCCCTCTCAGGTCCAAAAGATCGTATCTGAATCTCCTGTAATAAACCAATCTAATTACTATCAACTCGTAATTTCTTGAAACCTCTCCACTATTGTCGAATGCGGTCTCTTTGTACGTTTTGCGTTTGATACTTTCAATTCTGTCTCGTACTCCCATACTTACAAGATCCGGATTTAGTAAGATCCATGTTTAATGGCCCAACTTCCTTTGTCCTGTTGTTCATACAAAACTAGCTTGAATTTAATAATTTTAAAGTTCTATTTTCATATATTCCGTAACATGTCCGTGCGTACGGCATCTACCATATGTTCCAAATCTGTCCCCAAATTCGCCTATCAGAGATATCTTCATGTCGAAGTCTTTCTCGCAAATTGTTCATTCTTATTTTATTATTTTTCCTCGAGTTTTTCTGTATTCTATATGAACCTTTCCATTTAAAACCGAATTTTCTCTATTTACGTCGTATATTTGAATTTTCCATTTTTTTTTCCGAATTTTCTTTTATTCACGACACTCTTTCCATGAATTTCCTTATTTATTCTTACGCTATTGTTCATATCTCTATAGATTTTTATATTTCAAGCCGTATTTATTTTATTCACTGTTAATCTAAGATTTCCTTTGTTTTTCTCTGTCGTATCTCCTTTCCCCTCGCTTCCCCGTACTTCCCTGATATAACCATATCGTTTTTTTGATGTTTGCTGCCTCTTGGAAAATTTCATTTTCTATTTGTTATTAATAAATATATCATTTTTAACATTTTTATAGGAGATACCCCCACTTCGGCCCTTAAATTCCTGTCATTTTTATCGCTTCATAGAGATCGTCCCCCAAATTTTGTCCCGTTCTTACGAAAAATCCCATAAACCATATGTCTTGACAGCTGTATACATTAGTTCTTGTACCCACCTGGCAATAAATCCTTTTTTATTTCAGTGTCGTTAACTTTTATGAGAATTCTTTAATATAAATATCTCATAAGACCCATGATAATTTTTATTACCTTTTTAACGGCTAATCGTTCTTATCTAAACAATTTCCATGTTCGAATATTCCTTGTTTATCACAACAAAATACATCTGAAATCGGCAACCATTGTAATGCCTCATCTTTATCTGCAATCGCGTACTATGCTAATCTATAAACTCCATTTTAATTACGTAAAATGACTCCTTTTCCTGAGTTTTTCTATCGCAATGTTTTCAGCATTTTCCACTCCCCTCCGTACTGCACTCTATCTTCTTCTCTAACACTTGTTACCGCTCTAGACATCTGAAATGTACCCTCGCCTATTCTTTAAAACTCTCATTTTTTTGACGTTTCCTCCCTAAATCTTTCATCGTAATATCCTAGCTCCGTCTAGAATTGATAACAATAATTTTCCATTGTTTTCTCAACATTTCCATTTCCTTTAGCACGTTTTCCCTCGAATCGATCATCTCCGGTCGTCACAAACAATCGTATTATAGATGAAAATCTCCCTAACATCTTACAATACGTTTTCGTCACTTGCTTTGCAATCTTTCACTTAAACTTTTGCATCGTGTTTACGTGTATCCTTTTTTTTCGCACCTGATATGTTTTAATGCGTTCGAGAACTAGGGTTTCTGATCCCTGGAATGTACCGGTTAACCAAAACATTTCTTGGGGTCATCGTTCTTTTGTCCCTGAACAGATTATTTCTTCCCATGGAGTTTATTCACCTCTCGGTTTGGTGGGAACGTCAAACTCATTAATCACATTACTAATTGCTAAGTCCAAAGGTCGTTCCTTTGTTCTAAAAATGGGTTCGGCCCTCTTCCCGTTGATAGGCTAACTCGGTTTTTAATCGTTTTTGCTGTAATTCAATTGGCTGTCAATATATCACGGCCTAAATTATACCGGGAGTCCCTGTCCCTGATTATTTGTTGATACCATCTGTGATCCTTTCATCAATACTCGTCTCACTTTGTCTAATTATAGATCCCTACCGTAAATATGAATTCACTTTACTCTAATCCGATAGATGTCGTAGACGTGTCCGTTTTATAAGTAATTGATATTTTCTTTTTAAATTAAAGTGGGAAGCTACGATATTTCCTAATTTTCACTGTTGATCAATGCAATTCATCACAGCGTTAGTTAAATAAAGAAATTATTTCTCCCTGCGTGTCCTTTCCCATTCGTCCCCGTTCATAACTTCATCCACCTATTGCAATTTTTTATACAAATGTCATAACGCCAGAGCTCACCGGTATTTATTTTTTAATTTTTATTTATTTTTTATTTTAAATACATAAACGGCTATACTGACTTTTATAAATAAACATATAATAGAGTACAAAAGTAAGAAAAATAATATCATTACATAATAGTAGTTTTAAACTTAAAAATAACATACAATTATTTTGTGTATCACAACAAAAAATAACAAAAAAGAACAATGAGAAATATCATCATTTCATTTCAACATGTCCATATTGCGTATATAAAGTTACATTATGGAAAAATAATTTTTGAGTGCATGTTTATATTGCGCTAATTTTAAGAAATAACTGTCGCCGATGTTAGCATATTCATTTCCCAAAATGTGTAATCGACTGATTGGTGAGTAATAATGTGATAATGTATGTGTGTTATTATAGTAGAACGGTAGAGTCAGTCTATTGTTAGCGCGACCAGGGCAATGAAATCGTATTAGTTCTATTAAATCAGGGGTATCCAGGACCGAGTGAATTATTTTATATAATATTAATAGGTCACAGATTTTTCTGCGATCTGATAAATTTACGAGATTAGTTCAGTTTAATAACAAATTATACTGCACGGATTCTCTTGGAATACCTAATTTAAAATTAATATACCTAAGGAATCTATGCTGGACTTTTTCAATCGCTTGAATATGCATATTGTAATGTGGAGCCCAAATCGTAGAATTAGTTTCTAAAATGCTTCTCACTTAAAAATAATACCTAGATCATTTATTGTTTCTACTGAGTTTAATATAATTTTGTCAAGGTTTTATTCAAGTTTATTGCATATACACCAATTAAACAAGTTGTTTAAATTTTTTTGTAAAATTATGCAATCAGAAATATTTTTAATTTTTTTATATAATTTTAAATCATCAGCAAATAACAGGATATCAACATCGGAAAAAAACGTTTATCTTTATGTCATTAATAAATAAAATAAACAGTATTGGTCCTAAATGGGAGCCCTGTGGCACACCACTAGTGGCAGAAAAAGCATCCGATATTACGTCATTTAACTTAACAAACAGTTTAGAGACCTTCGCGGGCGCGCACACAACAAATCATCAAAGTTTCATCATAATCGGATGAATAGTATAGGTAGAAGAAACAATTTCATAACCCTATAGCTCACTATTATACTCGTGTATAGAAACCATCGCGGGCATGCCAACATCAAATCACTAAAGTTTCATCGCTATCGGATGAATGGTTTAGGAATGCATACGGGACAAACAAAGAAACAATCATGTCCATGTATTAGGATTATATTACCCCCCCAAAACTGTTTATTGCTAAAAATATTCCTTTATAAATGTAATGTAACTGATTGAAATATTATTTTGTGTCTTTTAGCACGTTAGCGTTTGTCCCCTCGGTCATACCTTCCACAAACGCTAGGGGACGCCCACGCCGAGAGTACTTGGAGGACCTGCTGGTGGACGTGCGCTGCTTATCATATGCAGACTTCAAAAGAGCCGCACAAGACAGGGAAGAGTGGAAGAAACGAATAGATGAAATTGCTGCAAACCAATCCCAGGATTGAAACCAGAGAGAGGAGAGCACGTTAGTGTTAGCAATTAATTAATGCAGCGATTTATATGACATTATTTGTCTAAATTCATTTTAACTTATCAAAATCTTACGGAGGACTCTCAGAAGTTAGTTAAAATTTATGTCGTCGTTCGGAAGTCTCCAAAATTAATCACAGTGATGTATTCTTGTTCCCTAATTATAACTTCTCTTGCAAAGGAAATATGAACATTTTAGTAGGTAAATATGACTTATTTAACAAAATTGCTAAATGTTTGAACACAACTACTTTCAACCACGCAATTTCCATCTTGTTGAGCTAGGAAATATCCGTTATACGAGTATAATATAATAACTACCCACGTAAATCCATATTTCAAACCGTTCTCAAAATCGGATCGCTTAACTAGTTTCATTTTATGAGGTACGAAAACTCTAAGGATCCCCGCAGACGAAAGACTTTAGTTGCAGAGATAGTTAACCTTCGTGTACTCGCGCGTTGGTCTCTCAGACCGACAAATCTTTGTTTTCTCAAAAATTAACATCACTGGGACTTTGCGGTTTTTGGTAGTAATTTGGTGTTGGGCATTGTTTAGTACGGCGCGCGCGTTGGTGGTGGGAGGATGTGTGACACTTTATTATTGTTATCGATCCGTGATACCAATGCGAGTATAAGTGTTACTATTTTAGGTTAGTTACAATTGCTACACAAGCAATTATTTTTTCTTATTTTTATAAAATTTTATAATTCTTGATACTTTCATTTATTAGATTTCAATTTTTTTTTTTTATAATTAACACATAAAAATTAAAGTTAAATATTGTTTTTAAGAGGCTACATATATATTTATAACATTCGTAGGGCGTTGGACGCCAAATATAAGAAAGTAAATATGCGATGAGCGCTAAATCCACAGTAATTGCATAGCGCAAAAATAGAAACTCAATTGATTGTCCTAAAATAGGAATACTCCTAGTTGGGAAAAAAGAGGAACTTCCAAAAGATAGCAGCGAACATATCCAGGGTTCAGATGTGAGTAGGTAAAGACAGCCATTCATAAACCGTGCGCGAGCACCGGTCGCATAGGAAAAGTTCCTTTTTTTAACAATCAGTCCAAATGCCCTCCAACAAAACTAATGCAGGGGAAACGGCTCATCATTTTCCACGAGTCAATACTACACCAGTAGCAAGTAGCAGTAAATCCAACATGGTGGAATTACAATAATTTACAGGTCTCTAAGCCAGAAACGACCGGTCGATTTCAGTATTTCACTGCCACTTATTTTTAAATATCTCACGCGTCTTATCACGAGTCTTTAACCACCAACTCTCTAGACTCTAGAAACTCCGACTAACTTCCTCCGTAAATTTACGTCTTTCGCCGTCTTGCTTTTTCTGCCGCTTCTGTTCTCAAAACGCAAGGCCGCCAATTTGCCCATAAAAAATTGCAGCTGTAACAACTTGCAAATAATACACACATTAGTGCTCAATAGTACTTACTTGTAAGTAAAAGCAATAAATAATTATTTATGCGTTACAACTGAGTAAAAAAAACGGTTTCTTTCAAATAAAGTAAAAGTTCCAATATTTTTGTGATTTTTTTTAAAATTCAATTACAACCTCTTCTATGTAAAAATAACCTACAATGCTTAAAAGTATAAAAATAAAATAATACAGGCCAGATCAAATCTCGGTCTGAGAGACCGTGCGCAGGTATACGTGTGACGCCGTTGGGCGCGAGTATACGAAGGTTAAAACACTACTCCAAATTCATTCAAATTTAAAAATGTATCCCAACTAAAAGACACTTGACCTCTTTGTGCAATTCTTATGCCAGTAACTATTGTTGCAACGCAAGTGTCTCCGCAACCAAAGTCTGGGGCTCCAGATCAGAGGTGGCTGCCAAATTCAATAGCCATTTGGACAAGGTCAGCAATGGTGTACTTTGAAGCCAGTGAGACAATTTCATCCCCAAATGGGGAATGTCGTGAGGTTGAAGGCAGTGAGGAGGGAAATGGGAAGGTCGGGAAGTACCAGTTCAGATCTATCTATTCAGATCTAATCACCATAGATGACTAACGCCATTTCAAGCAAATTTTCAACTAATTCATGGTGGTATTTTACCGGGGTCATATTAAAGTTATATTAGTATTTTCCACTCTGGAACGCACCGCAAACGTATTGAATATTATTTTTTTATTAATTTACTGTGAAAAACGCAAATAAAAATATTACTTGCGCACGCTTTCCGGGATTTTGAACCCGCGACAACCGGATTGTCTTACCCCTCGACCACTGAGGCCGTCAAAATGATGGTTTGGAAGTGTTGAGGTTGTCTATTTTAGTGTTAGTAATAAAGTACCTGAAAAATGGATGTAGTTTTAAGTTTTAAGATGAAACGATGTAGTTTTTGATTTAACCTTTCGTTTTCAAGTATATAAAAAAGGTATTTTCCGACGTTTAGTCAAAATTTAATAAGTCGGTCGTGGGAAAATTAGTATAGTTTTAAAAAAAAGTTTCAATGCGTAGACCTTGCCCCAAAAGCATTTTAACACCTTAATTGCCGTATTTAGGAGGCGAGTTTAAGTGCCGCCGCCCCGCGAATCACTTAATGGAAAACGAGTATCTCTCCCATTGATCACTCCAAGTGGTTCGCTGGGTTTGTTGACTACGGTAGAAGGGAGTCCGGGTACATCGGGTGAGACCTGAAAGTATTGTATGCGGATGCGCCTGCCCATCAAATTGCAAACGGTTTAGGGAGTCTCTTAAACCTCTCCGGCTGTTAAATGTTTTCACTTCTTCAATAATCGCTTATTCACTTTGTGGCATCATTTTAATTAAATCAAAATAAATATCATTGTACACACTACTATTTAATAAAAAATATTTGACATGTATCAAAACTGATGGTTCCTTCCTCAGGATAATAACATTATATTATTTGTAATTATATTTCATGTTTACCGTGACGAAGACACATGTCGATTATTTTGATTAAATAGTGATTTAAGCAAAGTTATTTATTTATATATGTATATGCTTCACAAATAATATGAACTCATGCACCGAAAACTGCAAAGTTTAAGGTATGTTTTTAGATGAATATAACCTAGTTTTGAAAGGTCTTTATAGCGGTGTATGTATTCTGTAGGGAATCATTCTGGTGTAAATGTGCCAAAACCGCCCCTAGAATGTGGTTAATGTTTGTTGTCGACATGTCTCCCCCCCCCCGCCCCTAGAAACAAAGGTTTTTGCCAACAGTCAATATTCACCTCTGCTAACACACATACAGTGATCAATTAATAGGTGTTGGTACTAATAGTGGCGGTGATAATAATAAGATCTGTAATAAGGATTGGACTGGCCCCTACAGAGAATAGCCCTCAAAATAGAAACAATAAAGTAACTTTAACTACGTGAAGGGATACATTTTCCAATTACCTCTCTCGAGTGAATCACGAGTCACAGTTTGTTCAGATAAACAACTTATCGCCAGTGGATTTATGATTTTTTTCGTAATCATTTTGAGTGCGACCAGAATTTTGTTTGTTATCTTTTAGAACACCTTCGACACAGTTGATGTATGATTTATATTATCCATAATAAATTTTTATGCTATTTTCAGTTAATTAGAGAATTCTCTATAATCTGTCGACTGACTATGTGTTAATTATTTTTTTCTTAAGAAGAGCAACCATTGCTGAGTAAACCAAAAAAGGTGTTGATTTATTGAGACACTAACATATATTTTTTAAATTTTGTCATTTATTTCCCACAATTTTTATCCAATTAAAGGTCATTAGATGTCGTCGAAAATCATAGTTGAATTTTTTTTTTATTTGCAAGGATTGATTTTCATTTTTACTCACTCATTCGAAATGAAAATTTGTAATTTTTAATTTGATTAAGCCTGATTCTATATATATATCTATGTTAAAATTATAAAATAAAATTAGGTTATAATTTTTTTTTTCTGTTTAGTGCATAATTGAACAAATTACAAATTGATTTAAGGTTGACAAGACTGTGCGCTTCGTGTCGAGAAGGGGTGAGTGCATTATTTTTATATGAAGAGTCACGTAACCATTATTTAACTTCGGGCATTCGATTTCGTCAACAATAATAAACGGCGAATTGGAATATATAAATGCTTTAAATGCAGAACCTGTAATATTTCAATCGCAATAATTATCAACACTTTCACATCACAATTCAGCTCATAATCAAATAGGTCAATGCGCGAACTTCTCGTTCGAGATTCGGAATTTAATAGTTTATTGAAAAAAAATTAATAGTTTATTGAAGTGAAAAGAAAGTTAAAATGGAAAAAAATTACAGGAGGAAACCTTAGGTTAAACTTGTTGTTAGTTTTTTTGGACGAAGAATATATTTTTTTAGGTAAATTTTGGGGATCGCTGGCAACGGTTAATACGCACTTTTTTTTTGAAAAAATCTTTTGATTCACCTTAATTACATTAAAAGACAACTATTTGCATTGGGGGAAGTGGAAAATATTTGTGTGTAACATGGTTTGTGATACAAAAGAAAGTGCCCCTTTATAACGCCTACTCGCGTCAAGGCAAGAAAAACATCCCAGTTTTCAAGTAGTTTAGCGGCTACGCTAGGTTTGTGTAATATGGTTTGTGATTCAATATTTTCCACTTCCCCCAATGCAAATAGTTGCCTTTTAATTTAATAAGGTGAATCAAAAGGTTTTTTCAAAAAAAAGTGCATATTAACCGTTGCCAGTGATCCCCAAAAATTATTTTTTTTTATGTGCGGTTTTGCTTAAATGCAGTTTTTTTTAGTATAAATTATGGATTCTCAACCTTTTTTTGCCCACCGCCCACTTTAAGTTTTTTTTTCTAGCGCCCCCTTATTCGCGAATCTGAAAATCTGAAACAGCAATTGTCATCACCATTTTATTTACCACAACGGAGGGGGCGTAATGGGATGGGATGGGCAAGATGGGATGGGGCAAGATGGGATTGGATGGGATGGATATCTCTGAGTCTCCAACCGCCCCTCCGAAAGTCTGAAACGTCCTCCAATTTTCTCTCGGTATTCTACCGCCCCCTGAAGGTCTGGAATGCCCCCCAAGGGGGCGTTATCGCCCACGTTAACAACCTACAGTGGCTAGCATGAAGTATCTCCGACGTAGGTAAGTGATTAGTCAGCGTAATATTTTATAATAAAATGAAAAAACCCGAATACTGCTCTCTGTCAAGAGACATTTTAAAAATATTCTTAGGAAAACAACTACTGTCACTTAATTAATCTACAAACATCCTTTGTTTTCCATAATATTCTTTCTTTTTTTTAAAACACACTATTATCAAAATAAATACTGCAGCTCACATATATTTATATACAATGAATTATTTAAGTACTTACTAATAATATTTATGTACACTCCCCTTCCATACACAAGCAAATGCTTTAAATAGAAGGGCAGTAAAAAAAAACCTGAGATGTTAAATTATCAAGTAAATACCATGTAAAACATATTATCAAAAATAAAAAATAAATTATTAAAAAATATATATTTATATACATATATACAGTGTATTAAAGGACGTACTTGACTTACTTTAACCAGTGATTCCAGACATTATTTGGAGTAAAAAATGTAAATGAAATTTTGGTCTCCGGTGACATTTTTGACGTTTTTTTTTTTTTTCTACAAAACATAAAAAAATTGTAGTTGTTGAACAGTTGGAGGCGGGGTAAGGGGTTCTTGGGACACCCGGCTGAGTTACCAATGACGACATGCGTAAGAAAAAAAATTTTGGTTTGATTTTGAAGAAAAAAATTTAAAAAAAAAAAGTCTTCAAAAAAAGTCACCGGAGACCAAAATTTCATTTACATTTTTTACTCCAAATAATGTCAGGAATCACTGGTTAAAGTAAGTCAAGTACGTCCCTTAACACCCTGTATATATATTTTTGAATTTTATGAATTATACATATTTTTTAAATTTTACATTGAATACACATTGCAAATTAAATTGATTAACTTTGTTAATTTTATCAAAATGTATTAAATGAATAATGGTATTAATAAATAAAAGTTGGTTCTGCTGATTTCCCTTGCGCCCCTGGGTAAAATAACTAGCGCTGAAATTGTAGAATCATAATATCGAGTAACCTGGCATTATCTCCCGGCTGAAGAAAGGTGAAATGCGGCTGATAATGGGAGTGTGGGACCGTGAAATGTTGGCAAATTCAATTAAAATCTGAGGCTCTCCGGATTCTATACACTCCCGGCACTTTAACGGGATACATTGGAACCATTGGCCTGTAGAACACTAGGTAAACCCCAAAGATGGAATAACGGAAAATATAATTGCTTTAGGTTTATTGAATTTAGATCCATTTGGTCCAACACAACCGCCATGGAAGTGACGACATTGACACGATAAGTCTTTTTATCAATATTGCCGGTATTTTTATTTTTATTGTTCTTATTTTTTGCCAGGGCAATGCCGATGAGTTACAGAACTCATTTTAGAAAAGAAGGAACTTACAATTATTCATATGTGGCAAGAAATAGTTACAATTTCGCAAGATATTTTGATATTAAAAATAAAAGTTTTACTTACATTATAGACGAAAAATTAAAGACGGGTTAGATAGAATAAACAACAATAGTAAACCAATAAAGAATAAAGAACAAGGTTATTCAAATATGATTACAAATAAATGGAAAAGAAAAGGAGAGAAAAATAGAATAGAACACGATAAGAAAATAACACAGTTTCATTCTTAAAAAATTGCATAGTTTCATCCTTGAAAATTGATCGCCAAGGGAGATTTATTATAATTATTATTTTTTCTTTGGAGGGGTGCAGACATACGTCCACCGTTTGTCTCATTTTCGACTATTGACATTTACAGCCTTACTAAAAAACCCAGTGAAAATTTTATTCAATTGACAAACGGCCGCGGATGTGAAAACATTACTAATTAAAAATTTGTTCTTTGAAAGAAATACACATGGTTTCCACGGCCTGAGAGGGTAGTTTATCTCTGTTTTAACCATTGATGTCCGAACGATATTTGTAATTTTTCCATAGTATTTTGAATGTTCTATATATTTCTTATTTTTGAAGGTGTCGTAAAAACAAAAACCATTTATGAAAACTAGATAAAATTACCTTTTAGATTTGAGTATTTGAAATACACTTTAGCTTTCAAAAACTGCCATATTTTATGATTCAATCTCGGAAAAACATGGAAAAAAATTTCCTCCGACAACATTTTTGACCAAAATGTAGAGAAATTTAAATAAAATCAAAATTTAAAAAACACAGTCCTTTTATGTAGTAAATTTGGAAGGAAACTATCACCTCACTTTTTTATCGTGTATACAACAAAAAAATAATAAAGAATTTCAAAGTTTTTTTTATAGCCAAAAAAATAACTTAGAAATAATACAGAAATTTAAAACAGATTTCTTGCATTTCTAAAGACGTTAATTTTTTTGATACGTTTACGAACACATGTATTAGATTTTAATATTATACAAAATTATCACTTTTAAGAAATTCTTTTAAAATAAAGATCTTAAAATGAAAATTTTATCTAAGTAACCTATAAAAAACAATATTCTGACAGTTCAACTTTGAAAGTACGGCGTTTGTACAATAACTTGATTAAACTGATGTAAAACACACAAATAATATGGTAAATATATCAATTATGTGAACAGAAGAGTAATTTCGTCACTACAATAGAAATTATTTAGTAAAATCACAACATTTAGGCACTAACAAAATTTTCCATATCCCGCCATAAACACACCAAACTGTTTTGTCATCGCGGGCCGATATGCACCGGCGCACCAATAATGCCCCTAGCGGAGAAGAATTAAAACAACATTGTTTCTTAGGAAATTAAAACCATTTACAATATTGTCAGATCTTAATGCATTTTAACAGCGTGATCACGCAAGAAACGTTATTGGTAATAAAACGTGATTTAGTGTATACGGGGATTAATTATTATGTTATTGCAATAACATAATAAGTTAATTGGTCGCGCTGTGGTTTTTTTTAGTAAGGCTATTTGTGTTTAAGAAAGAGGGGCAGCATTATATGTTTAAGAACAAAAGCAATACAATCAACGCATTGACATTTGACGTTTTTGAATTTTGGAATTCACTATTCAAAATTATATTTATCACAATATTGCTGCAGCTCTTTCAAAAGATGAGAATTTGTTCCACAAAAAATGTATGAGGAAAAGAATTTTCTTTATAAATTTTTTTTCGTGAATTTTCTAATGACAATATATAAATAGACTTGCCATAGTCTCACAAATTCAAGATATAATGTGGCAATTAATCAAAACTCTTTTGTTTTCAGCGATTTTCAATAATTTCTCAATTCAAAAGTTATTCGTGTATGATAAAGATAGACGCTTAAAAGAATATGTGCATTTGAACGAAACAAAAGATAGAACGCGGGCGGTATTTTCGTATTCAAAATTCAAAAGTTCCGTCGGATACTGTCTCAAGGCCGACTGAAGCAGGAGGCCTGGGCACCAGTCGAATTTTGAGGTGTCAAATAGCTAAAATGAACAACGATAGTTTGCAAATGGCGTTGATTGTTACTGTATTTGTTGTTTTTGCTGATTTGTATGTTGTTTTACCGCAGGCAAGTAAATAAAGAATCATTAGATTATTATTATAAAAAGTAAATCTTACTTAGCGACGGCATGGCATCGACTTTGTAATTTGGCTGTTGCGCATCCAGACCTGTACTTTAGTAGGCCTTGAGTTCTCTAATGACGCATAAAATCTTTCGGCAGAAAACAATTGTATTATTTTTATAATCGATAATAATAATAATAATTTGCATGTATTTACAAATGAAATGTTATTCCTTCGCTTTTACGACTGTTTACCGTGTAATGGAAACATTTTCTCATCACACAGGAGGGAATTTTGGCGCTTTTTAATGCAATTTACTTACTAGTAGGACACGACCTTACTCGACGCGTGGCAGTTTAGTACTAAAGTACTAGAAATCGAGTACTCTACAATTGTCTTGTTGTTGGCTTCCCATTTTGAGATTTCTACCCCGCATCTAAAGTATCTAACGTCTTTGGAATTTTCCCGATGTTTTAATAGCTTTTGTGCTATTTATTTATCATTAGAACTTTGTACATTGAATAGATTTTTTTATTATTTCATCCGCCATGCTAAGGATGTCCATGTGTTATGGCGGGTGAATGACAGATTGGAATTTTTCATAATATGGTTGATAATTAAATAATAAAATTAAATTATAACAAATTTATATTTCATGTTTTAAATAGAGTAATAATAATAAAATTGGGTGGTTAAAAAGTTATTAAAATTATAAAAATAAATTAATGTGATTAATAATAGTTATTAAAATTATACAATTCAATTAAGTACTTAGCTAATTTAATATATCATAGTTTTTAAATGTAAGGATACATTTTTTACCAGTTGTATACGTCTACTTTAGCGAAATCATGACTGTTCCGAAAACAGTTGGCACGTTTGCATAAATTAATGATCTTTTCAAAAGTGCAGAGTTGCATGTATTATTACATTGTATTAATTTTTATCTGATTGAATTTTTGCGGTGATGCTTAGAAACATAATGAAATTCATCAGCACGTTGTTCAGCATTCTCATTACACCGTAAGGGTGATGTCTAACTGAAATAAGTATTCTAAAGCTTGTATATAAAAATTGATCACAAAATTTGTAAACCTTATGGAGTAACTGGAGGAAACTGCTTGATTAAGCAGAGAGGACGTGTATATTTTATACTCGCTATTAAAAAATATATTTATCTACATACCTTAATTTCTGACAAACTATAATCAAAAAGTTGAAGCTAATGACATTATAACTGACGAATTCATCACCCGCGAAATTATAGGATATAACATCTGTTTCAAGGGTAGCCAAGCTGTGCAGGCGCATAACGTGTGCGGATCAAGATTCAGATCATTGGAATATTACAAAAAATAGAGTGCACTTTCTCGGTGTTACAGAACCGTTCATCGATTAATTTAAATAACACGATTGTTTTTATTTGTTTTAATTTTATCCTTTCAACATACGGCCGTATAAATATTTCACTGTTGAATCTACGAGTATGTAGTTGAATGGATTTGTGCTCATGTTATAGTACTCAGTTACTCCCACTATTTTCTCTCTCTTACATTGATACAACTTGTTAAAATATTATTTTTAAACTATTTTCAGATCACAATCCTGTCTGCATTGAATATCAACAAATATATATAATGACCAAAGATACCAACGGTATACCAAAACACTCAGCTCGGCCTTCTAACTCTAATGGGTGTTTGTTTCCTGATAAAATTCGCTTTCCTTAAGCAGTCATTTCTTTAAAAAGACAGGATCCTGCTCATTTACAATTGGTTCTTCTTCAGGGTAATGTTCAGTGCACATAGAAAGGTTGCGTAATTTACATATTTTATTATGTAAAAGTACTGGTCCATGTACTGTACCTTGAGGGATTCCAATATCCGATAATTCTGGATCAAATACAACATTCATTATGTTTGCAATTTAAGGAAGATTTTCTTGGTACTTTCTTTTAAAACTATTACGGCGTGTGTCGCAAACAGAAGAGAAGAGAAGACATTATACTAAGAAGCATGGAAACCAATCATAGTCATTGTGCTAGGCATATAGGCGTAACCTTTTGTTCTACTTTAATAGATTATTTTAACTGATCAGTTACCGAACTCAGGAGATTAACTGTTGCTTAATTCATGCACAATTAGTTCACCGTGCGGCGTAAATAGACTTTTATCATATTTACTGATCCCTTCTATTCGCGATCCCTTTCAATCTAATTGGCAAATCTTGGGCTACCTGCGTCAATGGGTCGAACTTCCCTATCTACGGTACTCAGGCACAGGTGGGATAGTATCTATCATACTCCAAGGGTGATTTACGAAATTAATTTATATGGATAACTATAAACATTCATGAGTCCCGCTACATGAGCCGTGCTTCGGGTTATTATTGAATTAAAATTGTTTCATAACATGTTTAATAACGCGTGAAACTCGTATTCTTGGAATTTGATAACTTAGTTCTCAAACGGCGCTGAAATTGATTATTAAATTAGCGGTAACTCTGAAAATTTTACGAAACATTTTATTTAGCTACACTTTAACCTCTTTTCCAGTTTCATGTGCTCCCAAACAACGCAGTGTTATAAATATAAGTAACCAGTTTATAATTACCATTTACGTTCGCTCGAGTTTCAACACCCTTTCTTGGAAATTAGAAATATTTTTCGTATTTTTTAATACAGGGTGGGCCAAAAACATTTCCACTTTTGTGTGCTAGCAGGGATTCTGAACAAGGGAGGAGAGCGGGGCCACTTCTGCGTGGCTCCTCGCTTCTTGGAAATGTAGTCACTATGGATGGCTTTACGGGAGAGCAACGTGCTTTCTGGGTAAAACATTTTTGCAAAACCAACGATTTAGTTATTTTCTGTTCAATAATGATTCTATTCTGTTTTAGAAAACAAATACGCATGCCGCCTATTTCGTTTGCATCACCAATTGCAGAGCATAAATTAGTGCCCAAGTGTTAATTTATTTAAATCACGGTTTAAAAAATTTCGAAGAAACCAGCAGGAAAACAAACAGGGTGGCCATAGAGCAAAATAAATTTTCCCTAACAAAATGATCTCGCGCAGAGGAGATATTCCATGGCTTTCGCGCAGCCCGGATCTAACACCAGCTATTTTTTTTATGAGTTATATTTGTGTGTATAATATGTATTTTATCTTACAAGTCTACGTAAATAAACCAGCGACTATTCTCCAATTATAGGAGAACACCCATCAAGAAATGGTCAACATACCCCGAGATTTGTGTCGAAAAGTTTTCAAAAATCTAAGGGCCTGATTTGAGGAATGCCAGCGGCATTTTGAAGAAATTACTTTTACGTAATGATTTTCCAGCATATTTTTGTTCTTATCAATAATCATTTATTTAATTACAATCATTATTGTAGAAAGCAATCACTTTGTGGTTTGACATATTTAATAAAATAAAATACTTTTATGTTTAAAACCACGAGATTTATTAATTTATGAACCGACCGGTTTCGCTTTACTCAAGCATCTTCAGGATACAAATTAATAATAGATAATTAATAAAATGAATACTAGTATTACTTTGTACCCCGAAAATGCTTGAGTAAAGCGAAACCGGTCGGTTCATAAATTAATAAATCTCATGGTTTTAAACAAAAAAAGCATTTTATTTTATTAAATAGAATCTTTATTTTTTTCACGATTATTTCAAAAGTGCAAATATTTATGGCCCACCTATAGAAACTAATCAATGAGCTTAATGGCTCACGGGCATATAAATAAAGTTTTAGTATTCTAATCGAATATGTGTAGCAACTGAACAACGACTAATAAATAATATTACAAATGTTCAACGTAGTGGACTAGTATTTCCCGGGTACACAAATTGGTATGGGTAATTAAATTCACGTATCAAATCGTCCGTGACATAAGAATAGCAAACTGAATCCATGAAACTAACTAATGCGCTTCTTGGCTCGCGAATGTAATTACGTTGGCTGTTATTTCTCACTTGACAGCTTTCCAAATCGCTCCCCCACACTAACGATTCTATTCATCCGACCTATGGAGGAACCCTCGCACTGTAGGGCAGGAAAATCAATTTAGGAGCCACCGGAAAAGAAATCAAGTTTTAAGATATTTTTTTTGCTTATTATAACAAAAAATATTCCTTTGGAAAAAAAATCGCTTTTCATCTCCCTCCCACAAAATTGCATTAACTACATATATGTATAAAGGCCTGCGAGAAAATGAGATAGAATAATCGGTAGCCTCTATGTGCGGTGCTTCGAAGTCTCCCCACTCCTGTCAAGATTCAAACAAGATATAAAAAAAATGGATTGTAAGGATTGTACGTCACACTACTGCAAACATTTGTAAAATAAATTACACATAGACAGAAAAAATAATTTATATACGACCTAACCCACACAAAACAAATTAAAATAATAATCCTGTCTAACTTAACTCCATAAATAGATTTGACAGGACTTCATCTCTTCCTACATTTATAAGAAACTCTCTTTGTGGGATTTATCCACACTTCCAATCATCTTGCTGTTTTAATTGTATTCAAATTGATACGTATTTACCTTTAAATATTCTTGTAACTATGATATTCATTTATGTATCTACGCCTATCTCGACACAGGTACATTTTAGTGAAACAGGCATAGAAAAAACCAATAAGTAAATATTAAAACAAAGTAAACATTCTTTATTTCGATAAATAAATAAAAGTTTTGGTTTCACTTCTGCCGCGTGTGAACTGCGCACATGTATTTTTATAATTAACACATGAAAAAGTTTTTTTTTATATTAAAGTTAACTCAAAAATGATGTTCTTTTTTAAGAGATTGAGCGAAAAGTCTTTTTCTACCAAATAATGTAAAAATTTAAATGTGTTTTTTTTATTAAACTAAATTGCCTTCTACCTAATAAATATCAAAAATGCTTAAATATGCTTATATATGCATATAATTAAAATAATACAGACGAGATCGAGTGCGCGAGTATATGTGTGGTGCCGTTGGGCGCGAGTACACATTGGTTAACAAAGTCAAAATCTAAAAACTGTAGAACTAAATTGCTGCAATTTATTTAAAATGTTTT
This sequence comes from Limnephilus rhombicus, assembly GCA_929108145.2. NCBI lineage: Eukaryota > Metazoa > Arthropoda > Insecta > Trichoptera > Limnephilidae > Limnephilus > Limnephilus rhombicus. Next base: position 18,164,735 of record OV815293.1, read on the forward strand.
AGTTTTTGTTCTTTATTTCGCAATAATGATCCACTGTGCATGTTTCCGTATCTCTGGGGCCTTGCACAGTTGCACACCATTGCAGCGAGCGGCGAAGGCTAATTACACGATACTGTCAGAAGCGATGGTACTTCCGCAAAAATAAACTGAAGCAAAGAAAAAAAATCTAAAGAGTACGAATAATGTATATTGTAGGAGGGCAGCTAATACTTGAAGGTTGGGCAGCAATGGCTATCGAGAAGATTGTTCTTTCATGTTACATTATAGATATAAAATTATTAACCTTTTTCATTTTTTTTTGTAAACATTTACATTTTCGACGTCGTAATAAGTATAAAGTTTACATCTTTTTGAAGTGAAACTTCTTTAGCCCCGCTGTGTCTTGGATTTCACATGAAACGGAAATTACGATTACTGACCTGCGACGCATACATTGCGCTCACTGGTCGCTTTGATTATGATGTCACTTTCAACCCTAGCTCAATAAACATACTTCGATGTAACTCTGTCACTAAACATTCGACTTACAAACGAACAAATAAAAATGCATGTGTTTTATTTATTTACTATAATTAAATGGAATAATTAACGACATAGCCAATTTAAATCTTTTATTAATCTAAAAATTATTATAACGTTATTAAATCTTTGCATTCATTACATGGAAGAACTGTGTGCTTACCGCAAATTGCTTTTCTGCATGAGTGGCAAAAGTATTTAGTCATTCTGCGTTTTTATATGGACAAAATCTGCATATCTTGCGTTTATTTGTTTGTCCTTGAGACGTACATAGAGAAACGTAATTGATTTTTGAATTTCTTTTATGTATGTAGTAAATGTTTATATATGCAGTGTAGTCCTACGCATTCGTCTGTGAGTCGACTATTTTGTTATAACTCCAGAACTCGTAGGCGTGCGTCCGCGTCGCCACCGCACGAGTCACTAATTAGCCAATCAGGAAGGTACTGAGAGGGGCGGGGCGACAAAGTGTCGGGAACATACCCAAACATCGAACGCGACAGGTGCTGGTCGACTGTGAGACGAATGATTAGTGATCTAGGGTTAAAGGCACCTATTGGTCTTTTTAAATTTTTTTATTTTTTATTTTTTTTATTCTTCATTTTAAGCACCCGCTAAACTGCCAAAGCAGTTTGTCAGCAGGTCAATTTAACAATATTAATATAACATTAAATCACAAATATAACAAGAAATCACAATATGAGATATGAAACAGAAATGACGCGAGGTTTGCGCTCATTGGTCGCTTTGATTATGACCTCACATTTCAAGTATTGATTAAGATTCTTTCGATTAAGTTTCGCTTCTGCCGCGTGTAAACTGAACTCGATTTTTTGTTAACCAGCGAGAAAGCGAGTTGGGAAGATTTTGAGTTGCTCGTACTTTAAATTCTTTGAAACAAAAAACAAACCGGTAGTAAATGCGTTTTAAAACGATTTTTCGTAATAAAAAATTCTAAAAAAATTGTTTTGCCCAAATCGTGAAAAATGGAATTAGGGTCCAAAGCTATAGGTATAAATAAAATAACAATTTAATATTTTAATCGTATTGTCTATAAGCTGTTACTTGAGTATTTCTCGATATGTCGCACAGTAATAATTATTATTCCTTTTTTACTTCCTCATGCTTTTCCATCCCCTCTCCTGCGTTCCCCTCCCGCGAACCCCCCTCCTTCGCCCTTTCACTCTTCCCAGATTTCCCTTCCCCTCCCGCATTCCTTCCCTACCACTTAACTATATAAAATACACATATTCTTAAAAACTACTCGAGCGCCACCTTGTGTAATTTTTTAACATAAATTTCAGAATGCCAGAGCTCAACAGTATTGTATAAAAACCTTCGCGGGTGTACGCAATGTGCGCAACTCACCAAAGTTACATTGCAATCGGATTAATGGTGTAGGAAATATTTTCATAATGCCAGAGCTCACTTTTTTATATATAAACTATCGCGGGCATGTACACATCATGGTTTGGGAACGCGTAAGGACCAAACAAAGTAACATTCATTTTTATTTTTTTTATTTTATTTTATATTTTATTCCAGTTAAAAGAAAATTACATTTTCACTCATTTAACTAGAAATAATTATACACATTAAGATAAAATAAATATTTCAATACAGCGTTATTCTATTTCATTATTTTGTTTATCAAAAATAAATATAAATAATATTTTTTAAACTTACCCAGCTTCTTTTCATTCTTAATGTCATTTGGTAGGCAATTATATAAGTTGCCCTCCTCGTAACCAATGGATTGTTTACCATAGTTAGGTGGGTGGTGTTTAAATGTATGTTATCGCGTTGTCGTGTAAAGTGTTTATGTACTTGGGACGTTTTAATGAATTCTGTGTTTGTGTGTACGAGATTATTTTGTATATAAGGAGACATGTATTGTATTCATATAGTTTTCTTAGTGTTAATAGTTTTGTTTCCATAAAGAATTTTTTTGTGGTTGTTCTGGGCTTGTAATTAAATAGTTTTTTGATTACCTTGTTTTGTATTGCCTGTAATTCATTTATGTGTGTTTCACATGCGTTTACCCAGATTTCAATCAAATAATTTAAATGTGAGTGTACGAGACTATAATTTAAACCTATTTTTAATTTATTTGGCAACAGATATGATAGCCGGCTAAATACGCTAATCAAGGGGATGATTTTATCTTTAATACCTTGTATGTGTTGTTTAAATGTCAAATGCTGATCAATGCACAGCCCAAGATATTTTTGCTGGATCAGGTTTTGCAAGTCGTTGTTTTCAATTTTTAAGGGAAAATGAGGAGGAATTATTTTACGGGTTGAGCTTATGATCATGTATCCTGTTTTTTAACATTCATTGTTAACATATTTGATTGGAGCCAACTGTTGATTTTATCTAGATCTGTTTGTGCATGTTCTAGTAAGATATCTAAATCTTTACCCCAATAGAAAATTGCTGTATCATCTGCATATAAAAAGATTTCACCATTTAAAATTAATTTAAATTATATAAATAAGCAGGTAGGAATCTAAGTATCTTAACTCATATGGTACATTTTTCAACCAACACTCTCTTCCACATACGAATCCGTTATTATTAACCGCACGTCACTAATAAATAATAATGCAAACGATAATTTAATTGCGTAATGCTGAAATTCGTTACCCGTGGTATTGATGAATAGGGGAGATAGGGGAGGTTTGGGCAGTCGAGAGATATGGGCACCCCACTCTAATTTCGATTCAATAAAAGAATTTATTCTTTCCTCATTTTTGTAGTTTACTTTACCCACTAGCAACACTGTTCATCCAGAGACTAACTGTCATTTCGTTCAGTTGCCAAACCTACACGTTTTATAAGGTTATGTGCCGGTCAATGTAAATATTTTGTTGTGATTTCACAGTAAATAGACGAAGACCCAACGAAAGGTATTTATGTTTTACATTTTTTTCCCATTGTATATTTGTTAACGTATAAATTAATCCGAAAGTCATGTTAAAATATCGAACCGAAAATTTTCACAGGAATATTAAGTTAGGAAAATATGGAGATGGAGTAATGGTCACTTATTTTGAGGGAGATTTGGGCATGCCCAATGCTCCCGGCTGTGGTGCATTATGTCAGCCGAATTGAGTAAATTAGTCAAACAATGGCTACAATCAAGAATGAGACTGAGCAAGATACGAAATACTTTTCTGTTGCCCGTAATAGATGACATAGCCAGCGTCCCACTAGACGACATCAAAAGTAAATTACCAGCACCAAAGACAAGCAATAATACTTAACGTGGTAGCTCTAAGTATACATTCTATAAACCTTTATCGGTCATACCGAATCTTAGATAAGAATAAATTTTAAAAATACTATTTAAGATTATATAACTCTTTTTAATTGCTTTATATTAAAGATATTGTATGCTTTATAGGTCATGCCCAAATCTCCCACAGGGGGTGCCTAAGCTTCCCTACCATAGGTAGCTTTGGGAACAATTGACATATTACTGAAAGTTCTATTGTAACTTTGAGACTGATTGTAATTTGGAGACTGTTATTTGTAAAACATGTAGCCAAATGTATGGTGAAGTTAAAATTGGCAATAAATGTTGATTTATATAAAAAATGGGTTTTTTTATCAATTATTATGTGGAAAAAGTGCCCATCTCTCCCCTATCTCCCCTATACAAGCAAATTTCTTCCCACGCACTATGGATTACTTGAAAACTTTAACAATAATCCTTTAATAACTTTTTCATTATCCAAACTTTCCGATAAACCTGATGGATCTACGAATAACGTTACTGGTGTAATTATTATGGTTAAATGATCTCATTTGGTACGGAGAAAAGCACGTTAAACAAATTTATTGAATTTTAATGGAATGACTTTTTAATCACTTTTAAAGGTTATATCCATTAATGTTATATTAATTATTGAAGAATGAGATGCTACCATTAAATTTAATCGAAATATGAAATAGAAAAAACGCTGAAAAAAATGGGATCAGTCTCAACTGCAAATCGAACCCAGGATTTCTGTCTTATGAGACAATGCCTTAAACCACTCAACAATAACTTCGATTAACAATATTATCATCTACTATTTTTTCCTGTATTTTTGGCTTCTATTTTGGAGGATAATATTGCTATACTCGTAAAATCATTACTATTTTATATCTCATGGATGGTTTTGTTGCCTCTGTGGGTTTGATGTTGCACTAAATGTCTTGCGCTTGTTGAAGTGCACATTAGAAAGCAAGCTAATGTTTAAACAACAATGTGAATATTGCTTTCGTCAGGTCGACTTGAAGTCGTAATCCGTATATCAAGAAATATAATATAATTGTGGCAGGTGCCATTTGGTATGTAGAATCTAACTGGAAGACTTTTAGGAAGTTTGGTGCCATTTTTTATGCATTTAAGTAATTTAGGGTTACCATTTTTGAGATACTTTATTATTAATATTAATTTTGAATTGCAGAAAGTCTACTTAGTTTGAAGTTATTTACATATATGCCCTAAGTTTATACATTATCCATTAATTGCTTGCATTCTCTTCATGCATCATGAAGATCTTCTCGCCAAAACGTCTCCAGTCGTGAAGGAGTGGGGTCCTTGTAGTGACAGCGTACAAAATCATTAATAATTTAATAGATAGCCCGTGCCTCCTTGAATGCTATAAGTTGTTCGTGCTGAACAACTACAGACAGGGACGGTACCATGATCTTCTATGTATCCCATAAAGCAGAACGGACGTACTGGCTAGGCACAATATGACACGTGGTATGGCGCTGTTAAATAACGCCTTCAAAACTGTCAAAATATTTAAGAGTAACCTTGAAGAATTCAAGAGGCATCAGTCAGTCAAAAATCAAAAATTTTAATAATACTTTGGGAAAAAACTGTAATGGCCATTTTGGTAGAGAATGAAAAATGATGACGGTTCAGAGAGTACGAAATACAAGAATGCACGTAAGCGCGTGCCAAAGGGAGTACTCGGTAGTTAATAATTCATATGAACTGAAAAATTGAAGACTTTTAGAGGATTGGAGGATAAATAAATTATTTTTGTTAGTTTGGTAGTAATGAACGTCACAATTTAATGGATTCTTACTATTTTAATATCAATAACTTAACTACCTACTTACTTAGCAATATTTTAATTGATTGTCGTTAAGTATATTTTGTCACCTACTCAAATTTACCTGTTAATAAATATTAATATTACTTAGTTAATAAATATTAATATTGTAAAATCATTTACGCAAACCAAAAAAATGTCACATTAATTACATGCACGGTAGGTACACAGTACACACCCAATAGTCTCTTTATTATTGTCACAAATAGGAAGTACCGTCGTACAAGTAAGACTGGCAGCCAGCCAGAATTACAGATATAATCCTCCTGCCCATGATAGTGCCCTGCACTGAAGAGATAAATCGATAGACATGCGTTGAGGGTGCGTTCGTGTGTCCGAATTGAGCTCACTTTTTCCTCGTTTCTGATAAAAAAAATAGTTTTAGTAATGTATCACATTTGTCTATGATTTAGTTCCTATCTATATAATATATATATATATATATATATATATATATATATATATATATATATATATTTTGATTTATATATATATATATATATATATATATATATATATATATATATATATATATATATATATAAATCAAAATATGTTTGTTTCTGGGTTTGTATGTATGGGGCCTATGCGTTGCTAAACCATTCATTCGATTGCGATGAAACGTTGGCGATTTGATATGCGCATGCCCGCGATGGTTAATGATTCGATAATTTCATAACCTCGAGCAAGATAACACCGGTGCATCCCTTGTTACTGATGTGGAATAATACGCTTTCTGGTCTTATTTCAGGAACATTTTCGTGTGATACCTTTGTGCTTTCCGTGCTATTGAAGAGGTCAACCAGAAGACCATAGTATGGACCAAATTAACTAAAGTAGGTAAATATTGTTATATTGTGGTCAGTACTAAAGTAGTTGATAATATTGTGGTCAACGAATGATGCAGCGATCTTGAATCGGAAGCATTCCTATTGGACCCTCACTCGCCAATACCGATCCTCAACATTCTCACACAGTCACCGTCTGCCGTGGCAAATTAAACGGAACCATTCTGTTCCAGACTGCCGAACAGCTTTGAAAATAGCTTCTTTTCACTCCCACTTTTCACATATGATCACTAGCTTGCTTGGGGCCCAGAGTTCGAAAGATCTGTTAGTTATCTGTCAAGTTGGTATGGGTACCTTCTTCCTTGCGCTGTCCCAACGCATTGCCTAGGTAGGCTGTTGGGGTCGGCTCTTCTCGTTCTCAGGTTGTAATATCTTCTGTTCTGGGTATCGCCTTCATCCAGGCCGTTTCTCTGAAGAATTTTGGAACATTGAGTCATCCAGGAGTTCTTCGGTCTTCCTCTGGATGACTGTCGGTGAAGTTCCATAGACATTGCCTGCCTCACTGTGTGGTCTGATGGTCTCCGTCTTATGTGTCCATACCATCTAAACTGTCGTTCTTCCAGCTTAATATTTATGTCTGTGACACCCAGGCTACCACGAATGCGTAAACTTTTGAACTTATCTTTTAGTGATACTCCTGCCGACCATCTAAGCATTCGCATTTCTGCTGTTTCAAGTTGCCTAGTGTAGGAGTTGTACATAGTCCAGCATTCGGAGCCATACATAATTGCGGGTCTTACAATAGTCTAATATATCTTTCCTTTCAGTTTTATAGGCATTTTGGAGTCACACAATATTCCTGTTACGGATCTAAATTTAATCCATCCCACACCTATTCTATGGATTACATCCGCTGCACATCCCCCGTCTCTGTGGATTAGTGAGCCCAGATACTTAAATGAATCACAGTTGGCTAATGTTACTCCATCCAGTTGCATCGAAGGAGTTACAGCATTTGTGTCTTCAAATGGTAAATACAAATATTCAGTCTTTTTCCTGCTAATTTTTAGGCCATTATCCTTACCGTACCACTTCTAGGAATTATTTTTTCAGTGGGTGTCTGGTATCCAACTCTTGGCAAGCAGCTCAATGCCTTCTCGATGAATGGACCACTGTATATTTATCGCGTTATTTATCTTATATTTATTATTTTTCAAATTGGCCATGACCGAGACCTCCATGCGGTTTAGGAGTGGTCAGTAAGTAAGTCATTATTAATAATATTTGGCTGATTTGTATAGCGCCGCGCTATTGGTAAACTTTAGAAATCACTGGACACGCAAAAACGAATATCTTTTAGATAAAACCTTTTGATTCAAATAATTCTTCTTCTTTTTTGTGCCGACATTGTTTTCTGCGGCCCAGAATTGCTTTACGGTAGACTGGCCAAACCTCTGTCAGGTTTTTCAGCCATGAGGTTCTCCTTCTTTTCAGTCTCATCACATGTCCAAGATATTGAAGTTTTTGGATTTTTATAGTTTTAATAACTTCTTTCTCTTTATGCATCCTAACCACAACATCTTCACTCGTAACCCTGTCCATCCAGCTTATTTTAAGTATTATTCTGTAGATCCACATCTCAAATGCCTCAAGTCACCTAAATAGGTCTTCAGTAAGCGTCCATGCTACCATTCCATAAAATGATATCGAAAACACGTATCACGTGTTTTCGATATCATTTACGAATTCGAATGGTCAAATCTGACGTAACGGTCAGATTTGACCATTCGAATTCGTAATCCAAGGTTGAGATCGTGACTGCAGAGCATCTTTTTCATGCGGATAAAGGTTGCACGAGCTTGCTGAATGCGGCATTTGATTTCAACCGAAGGATCCCATCTATAATTTACATTGAAGCCCAAGTACACAATATTCTGTACCTTCTCTAGTTTTGTTCCAGCAATGTAAAGATTTTTTCTTATGAGCATGAATTTTGTTTTATTTATATTCAGTTCTAGCCTAAAATTCTCACAAGCCTTCTTTACTTAATTCAGCAAAATTTGTAGATTGATTCACCTTAATGACAAAAAAAAACTTTTTCTATTTGGGGCGATGGAAAATACAGTATTCAAAATTTGCCTTCGTCGTATGAGATCGCGGCCGCGCATATAATTTATAATAATAGTTGTCTTTTATAGTCATCAAGGTTAATCAAAAAGTTTCATCTAAAACAATATTCATTTTAAGTGTGTATACTAGTGTACAGTGACTCCGTTAGTTCACCGTACCGTTTTTGTGAAAAATCACCCCAAGCACCCTGTATTCACACAACAAATCAAATCGCGGTAATCACATATCTATAATTCAGTTTTTCTGTAAATATGAATGAACGAAAGCGAATGTAACTAAAAATACCACTGAAATTACAAGTTGAAAACTAACATAAAAATATGGCTGTGTATGAAGACGAGGTAAACAAATATGACGAGAAAATTAACGAACACAGTCTTCAAAGAACAAGAAGATGAAGAAATCGTAAGAACTGTCAATTAACACCTACGAAACTAACAGTCCGCCTCGGATTAGGAATCTCTAGGGAAAAGGGCTATTGATATTGATATTATTTCAAATAATAAAAATGTTTAAAAAAAATATTATTTAAAGACAAAATTCCAAGAATCCCAGTCAAAAATACAAAAAAAAGTTTAGGAAAAGTAATAAATGTTGTACATGATCCACAAAACTCGCTCGCCAAGTTGATATTAAATATGTCAAAATCACCTAAGTACTGATTTCCCGGAATAAGAAATCGTTGTATCGGAGAGTGAGCAAAATACTTACGCTTATAAATGCTGCAGTGAAGAGTATTTTGTCGTGTCGTTATTCCTTATCAAATTATTAATTTTAACAAAGCACACCGATAAGCATTTAATATGTATTTTATAAACTTACTCATAACAGACCCCTTTACGGGATTTTATACAAATTATCCAACTACTACCTATTATAAAATAAAAAAAACACATGTACCTGAAAACAGTAGATATTTTAAAATACGTGGCAACATTGGGAACACAAAATATTTTCATCGAAGTCTTCGATTGTTAATTCGCTGCGAAAGTTTTGAATACTAATTTAGAGTTTTTGTTATTTTCCAGTTCTCGACAGAACCGGTGTCATCCTGTTTTGGGAATCTTAAGCCCTTATATTAACCCTTCATAAGTTTCCGTGAAAAATTGGAGTATAATTCCGTTATCTTAGTTTTTCTTAGAGCAAATGAACTAAGTACCAACACTTTTTTTGAATGCCTTAAAAATATGCAAACGCTTGAGGATCGGCAAAGGAGAGACAACCAATGCTTATTTTTTAAAATCTATATTAATCTTTAATCTATATTAATAAAAACGAATCGCCGAAATGTATGTACGCGCATAACTTCCGAATGACTGCACCAAATTAGATAATTCTTTTTTTGTTGTGTTCATTATTGTCAGGACAAGGTTTATATGAAAGAAATTTTTAAAAAATAATTTTTTTTTTTTTTAAATCCAAGATTTTTTTTTAAATGTTCATAATATGAAAAGTTAGTGCGTGAATGAGACAGAAGACTGTGAGAGATCTTCAGTATATTGACAAAAGGTTTGTATTAAAAAAATAAAAATAAAATATCAAAAATATTTTTTTTTATAATCTCATAAGTTTATTTTTTAATATCATAAAATATGAAAAGTGAGTGAGAATGAGATGGAAGAGTGTCAGAGATCTTCAATATATTGACAAAAGGTTTGTATGAAAGAAAATTTAAAAAAATCAAACAGAATTTTTTTTATAATCTCATAACGTGAAAAGTGAGCGAGTGAATGAGTGAATGAGACGGAAGACTGTGGGAGATCTTCAATATATTGACACAAAATAACTGATTGACGTTTAGTTACTCAGCCAGCAGTTGATAAATTCAAACAGATCAAATCGTTCCGCAGCCGAACTGTTGAACTCAAGAACGCGTCGAGGAAGCGACCCGTTTTCATGTGACAAATAATGTCAACCGTGTACGTATATTTGGCGCGCGTTTGCCGAATTTTCCCGACTATTCACTGGTGCCGATGGGATCAATGATGCTAGTTCCTCGGAGCATCTTCCATTGAAATACCGGTAAAACAAGGATTTTGATTATTTATGCATTAAACCGCTTACTCGTTAATACGGAAAACTTTTTATCCAAACAGTTAGATTTAGCTTTATTATTACGAAAAGTGAGTATTTATGTCGGGGGAGACCAAAAAACATGCAAAAAATATGCATTTAACATTTTAATGTTATTAAAATTAATTGACTAGCGCGGTAACGCCATGTTTATTCATCGTTTTTATTTTGACATTTCATCAATGCTGCCAATCATAGAAAAATATTTTTGCGTAAAACAAAGTAAATGCATCATTGACAAGTTTGTACCAGTATTTATAACAGTAGAACATGGAAAGAAATGTATTAAAATAACTACACAAACCCGCTAGACAAACCCTGCGTAGCCAAACAAACCATTCAAAACCTGAGATGTTTTTTAAAAGCATGATGAAAAGCGAGTTTATTTTAGAGAATTTATTTTATAAGATTGGTACTTCCAACAAATGTCATATTTGATTGTCTATTAGTTAAAAACGAAACATTACGTATTATCCGTGCATCAAACTCCGACAACACGAACGTTCCGTGTTATCCGTGAGGTGGACTAACTGCATATTTACCGGATTTTGTTCCTACCTGACACCCTTGCTCTTAAGATTGCTATGCTTTCGTTAAGATGGGAGAATCTATCAAACGGACGGCTCGTTTCTGCACAGAGTCGAGGTTTTTTCGGGTACGTATTTTGGAACTTCAGACCGGCTGTAGCTGCCAAATTCAACTGTGGGGCTCACTTACGATTTGTACATTTTTATGCTTAAGTGAAATGTATTTATAGCCTACGTCCTTATAGCCCAGTCAATAAACGCATTGAACTGGAACAAATTAAGGGAAAGCTGAATTTTTGCAGGTGGATAGTACTTCTTACGGGGAGTATTTTCACAAAAGTCCCCACCCCTCCCCCGCTTGCTTTCCCCCCTGCCCCCCTCCAAACTTTGAAATTGTAGAGTTCCACAAAATCCATCATATCTCCTAAACTATACAATATATCTGAAAAAAATAACACCATTATACTCCTTAAAAAGCTGTCTACAAAAAAATGGAATATATTTTTTTAAAGGAAAACAATCACTTTGTTTGTTACCACGATTTATTGATTTAATTTTTATTTACCGACCGGTTTCGCTTAATACAAGCATCTTCAGGGTAAAAATTAAAACTGATGAAAAAATACATTGTGTGAGCTTATATATACATACTGACAGAGACAAAACATAATATAAAGTAAGAGTGAGAGAGTGTAATAAACATCCTACATAGTGATAGAGAGAAAGAGACGGGTATATGAATAATTACATTATATCTACCGGGACAAAACGTCATTTGAACAGGTGATTAAGGAATAAAGTGGCTACGGGTTTTTTTAGTTTATGGGAAATATTCCTAATATCGGACTGTTGGACACATTTAACTGATTATTAAGGATTTGGGTTTTTGTTTTAACGGCTTTCTTTATTTCGAGTGCTTCTAAATTATTAAGCCTGTTACCATGACCTAGTGTTAAGATTTTACACAGAAATGGTCCAAATACAAATCTCATTATTATTGGCCAAACTAATACAGATAATAAAAAAAAATACTTAACACAATTTTTAGGCGATTTTGTTAGAAGCTAGGTGATGAAATTTTTTTTATGATATATGTTTTGGTTTATGAGATATAATCGCTTTAGTAGAAGCCCACATTTTAATGTTTGGGAGGGCACAGGGGGGAAAGCAAGCGGGGGAGGTGTAAGGACTTTTGTGAAAATACTCCCTAAGGTACGTACTACTTACTTGCAAAAATTCAGCTTTCCCTTAATTTGTTCCAGTTAGGGCCTGTTTTTTGTCTAGATTGACTGGGCTATTAATATATTTCTCTAAAATATATCAAAGAATTAATTAGGCAGGCGAATTGTCAAATACCTACCTCCCTGTATATACAGAGATCCAAACCGCCATAAATCACCCATCTCTTAATTTGAATCAAAACAAAAGAAATCTTGCAGTAGACGGTTTCTTTGTTTTATTTCTATTCCACCATGTTCAAATCCCCTGCTTCTGATATCAAGAGAAAGAAATCCTCATTCACTCTTCTCACTCCCTCTAGTAAAACGTTTGAACTTAATTTTTGAACACCATCTTTGTAAGTACCACCCACTTTGAAATATATTCTGCAGTATGTTATTTATAGATAGGGGTATAAAAAGCTGGAAACTTAAAAAGCGATTTATTTTGCGACAAGGTTCTGTGAAAACGCAGTCATCTGAGCGTGAAAGCTTCTGTGGAATTTTAGGTTTTGATAGTATCAATAAATAAAAACATTTAATTTTTCAAAAGAAGCAAACCATTGTGACTTGACATTTTAAATAAATAAAAAGAAAATACTTTGTTTTAAGTCACTTTATTATTTATTTTATTTTTTCCGTCTACCGGCTTCGGTACCTCCGTACCTTCATCAGAACTGAATATAAAAATACTGACAAATACAGGTTAATACACATATATATATATACAAATTGTGACAGAAAGAGACAATGAATTAGAGTGGGACAGTGCGGAAATATTTATGCAAGAAAGAGACAGTAAATTAGAGTGGGACAGTGCGTCAGTTGTGGGAGGGAAGTGGGGGAGGAGAGAGTGGGATAACGGTAAAAATACTTATAATAGGGCTGAATGTTAGATTTAGTTGATTATTAATGATTTCAGCGTTTGTATTAACTGATTTTTTTTATTTCCAATGCCTCTAAATTATTTAATCTTAGGCCTATCCCATTTTTGTGTAGGACTTTAATACCCGTATCCCGGTTAAAAGTGTGATCTTTATTAATTAAGTGCTCTGCGAATTCTGAAAACCCTGAACTGGTTAGGCATGTTATGTGTTCCTTTACTCTAGTGTCCACATTGCGTGACGTTTGACGACAATCATAGTTCCATGGGTGTTATAAATTAGACTTCATGTGTGTCTGTCTGTCGGTCTGCCTGTCTGTGTGTCTGTATGTGGCATCGTAGATCCTAAACGAATGGACCGATTTTGATGTGGTTTTTTTGTTTGAAAGCTGACGTGATCGAAATGGTCCTTAGCTACAATTCATGAAAATCTGTTCAGGCGTATCAACGCCATCAGCACTTTTTGCGTCGAGAGTTGCTGAAAATTTAGATAATTTTACTAATCAAAAGGAAGATTGGATTTCACGTGGACCATATCCATGGTGACCATTTTCTAAAGAAATACTGGAACCATTTCACGTGGACCATGGAGTATCCACGGAGACCATTTTCTACATTTTACTTTAAGGATATTTTTGTCGATTCAGATCATATTTTGAGAATATTTATTTATTTTTTAAGGATAATTTTCAGGATATCAGGAGTTATTTTTGAGCATTCTTGTGTGTATTTTAAGGATATTTTTGTTGATATCGGTGGGAATTTTTGAGTATTTTTGTTGATACTTCAAGGACATTTTTGTTAATATTTATAATATTATATTTATATTATATTTGTGTCAATAATAGTGGATATTTTTCAGCATATTTCTAGATACCTTAACCCTAGAGTAGTCGCGACTTTCCGTCAAACGTGAGTGCTCGCGTAGGGAGCATTTTGCCGTCCATATTTAAAATGTTTTTTTTTTTTAAATAATACTTAAACACATTTGCAATGATTGTTATAAATGGGTAATTGAGCAGAAGGACTTCAATAGAAACATGGATTCACGTAGGAAATCTTCTAGTTTATTTCACGGCACATTTTACAATAACTTTGTTCCCGACCCGAACAAAAACACTTAAATTGGCCACTTTGACCACTCGCTAGATAATGCTAGCTGTTTACAGGAGATCCACGTTATTAAGAGAGCATGTTTTTAACTGAAATTGCCTTATTTATAACTGGACTTTCACATACTAAAACAAAACAACCACCATTGTTAAATCTAAATAATATACAGATTCCAGAAATCTGCTTTATCGTCTATCCTTAAAAACAGTGCGGCCCTATGGCCGTAGCTTGTAATCTGTAATTCAAACAGTCAAGTTACAAAAAATACCGCTAGGTGGCAATAACCTTCACTTTTTGAACATACTGCCGGGCGGGGAATGAGAAAAAACAACAAGTTTTTTTGAAATTAAAAAATCAAACTACAAATTCCTAAATTTACAATATGTTAGCGTCAGCGGTCGGCATACGGCGCCAGTGTCGGCATACCGCAGGCCTACGGCCTCTAGCCAAACCAACCCTGGAAAGGACATGCAGTAATTAATGGGCCAAGATGCTAGCTCACAGTCGGCGCGAGCAAGATTCTCCTAAAACGAGGGCGAGTGTTTGTGGTTCGCTGGGTATTTCTCTTCCTCCCTTCCTCAAAATCTCCGGGGTCTCCTTCCTCAATCAGAACACAGTTTTGCACGTAAAGGGTTTATTCAATAGTAGGAGACAGGGTTATTACAATCGCCATACGGCACACTTCACATGAACATGAATAGCACTAAAATACCCTAACCTAACAGGGACTGTTTCTCTCAATCTCTCCACACGCGTTATTGGCTTTAAGAGCGGGACATGGCACACGAAAGAGGGTAAGTGTTCATTCTACTCACTGTAGCAGGAAATGCAGTATCCAGCAGCTTCTGGTTGCACAATTCACAATATAAAATAGATCGCAAGTTTTTAGGTTCTCGAGTGCGCGTTAGGCGCTCCCCTTGGACACTGCTGTCTTGCCGGCTGGCGGCCGATGAATGAGAGAATGCGCTTGGGCTCCGGGGGAGACCTGCGCGAGTCGACGCGGCGTAGTGCGGGAATCTACCGAAGCTATTCTTGCGTAAAACGGGGCGACCGTGAATCTAGGGGTAACGTTGCTACTTTGCAACGTAACACTTCCCCCCTCGCCGCAAAAAAAGCGACGTGGTAATGGAGCAGTAGGGCTAAGAAATCCTCTTACCCTTCTAGCACTTGTGCCAAAAAACAAAAATTTTTTTAAGAAAGGAGGAGAGAGCGAGAGAGAAAAGTTGCTAGCTACACAATAGTAGAAAACAAAAACAAAAGAGAAAAAAAACATGGTGAACAAAGAGTTAACTATAAATGTACATGAAAGAGCAGTGACATACATAAATGTGAACAAGGACCTGCTGAAGAAAGGTACAAGGGTTATGTAGTAATAGAAAAAAAATGACTCTAAATTGTATCATTGGTCTGTGAGCTATGTTTGCGTAGCGTGGTTTTTGCGTAGGATGTCTGGGGTGTTTGGACGTTACACTGAAGTTACACGGTTACTTTGTCACAGTAACCTGGCCCGTTTGAGATTACACTCAAGGAACACTAGGGCCTTAAAGGAAACACGAAGAAGAGAACGCAGGATGAGGCTTCTTGGTGGTGGAGAGGGTTCTACCTGTCACAGAGGTCAAAAAGGTAGCTGCTTCCGGATCCTGTGGGTGGGCCAGTATGACATCATTGAGGTACTGGTGAGTGGAATTGTAATTGGTGGTTTGTACTTTTTGTAGAGGAGGCGGTTTGTGTGCATGACAGCCGTTGTTGTGATGGTGGTTGGTACACTGGTTTGTATACAGTGGGATTGTTGTGTGAACAATTGTTGGTATTGTTATTTGCGCAAGGGCACAGGAGCATTGGCATGATGGCAACAGAGCATTTGCAAGGTGCAGCTGGAACATTTGCAAAATGGCAACATTTGCAAGATGCCGCAGGAACGTTTGCACCAAGGCAACAGGAACATTTGCAAGATGCCGCAGGAACGTTTGCACAATGGCAACAGGAACATTTGCAAGATGCCGCAGGAATGTTTGCACAATGGCAACAGGAACATTGAACCAACCTAGAGCTGACGTGCTCGGGTTTGTTTGAGTGATGGTTTGTGATGATACAATTCGCAACTACACGCACGACTCACACTAGGTTAATTTAGGTGCGGTCGGGTGCTTTTGGTACGCAGGGTTTTGAAGGCATGGGACCTCCGTGACGGTAGTGAAGGCAGCATGAAGGGAGGCGCAGGTGTAGATAGGGTGAAGAGCTGCGGGTCTTCTTATTAATCCGGGGAAAAATTATTATTAGGAACAAAATTCTTGAGGTTTACCTGCCTAATAGACCAATGATGAAAAGGTTTGGAGAGAAACAAGGTTAGCATGTTGAAAAAGATTGGATTTATTTGGCGTGTAGAGAGAGAGAGAGACGGAGAGAGAGTTAACTAAATGCAACTACAGACTTATACATATTACAGGTACGTATTCAAGGAAGGTTCTGCTTAACCCATTTAGTTTTTTTGAAACTAAATACATTTCCAAGAACACGTGGGTAAGGGTTTGTACGTATGACAAAATGCCCCGTTCGAAAGAAGTTGGTCTTCAATGACCTATGCTCACGTCTATACGGTAGCATTTTTCTACTTTCGAAGAACAAAAACATTGAGTACAAATAAGTTATGAAAAGTGGGAAAGGAGTAGGAAATTGAAAGGATCCGTGTATGAAGGTTGTCCCATTTGACAAACGAAACGCCATGTGCGTAACGCATATATCCCCAATCACGGATAATTTCGAGGAAGGGAAAGGGTGACAATTGGGAACATTTGAACGAAGAAAACTGCTGAGGATTCGGCGATTTCCGAAATTCGACCTCTGAGTGGAGGTGAAACAAGGTCTACAGCAGTTATCCTGGCACATTACAAAAAGGAATACACTGACATGAAAGAGTCTAATCCTCCACGTGTATTGGGTAGAAGATTAGAGGGTCGTTTTATTCTCCTACTAGTTTGCGAGAAATGACAGACCCTTGCTCGAGTCTCACAAACCTGGGGGTTTTCTTATTCGTCTCCCAGACAACGAGTTAGGTGTTTTTTGTGTCCATCAACTTAACTCCTACGACACGATGCCCCATAATCATGAGTGAAGCGTATGATTAGTCCTTTTGAGATAATGGATAGTTCCTGGGTTCTTGTGACAGGAAGTCCATGGGCATGTTAATGAGTATTCTGCTGCAAAAGCAATAATTTTCTGTTAACAGAAAAATAAAAGGCGTGTGATCTACACTTGGTAGGTCACACAAACATGGGGTAGATATTATTTCGTTCGCACGACTCATGGTGAATATTGTCACGTTTTCACGTCTCACGTGACAGGAATGAACGATTTACAACAAGTTTTTGCCCAGTATTGAAAGACAGTAGCCCAATAGGTATTTAAAACAATTTAATGAGATAAATCACCCTCTCGATCAACAACCCTGTGTTGACGAGCAAACAATGAGTAGTTATGACGGACTCCCCGTGACGTGTAAAAACACAAAGATATTATAAGATTCGCATCTATAGCAGTGGATATTGTAAGGTTCACACCTATAATGGTAGATATTGTAAGGCTCGCGCCTATAATGTTACAAAAGTTTACCTTCGAAAATGTGGGTCCCCATTCAATACAGACGGCGGGTTGCAATGATGTAATTAATACGGTACTGCTGTAGCTTAATAAATTCATATTAGCATACGTTACAAGACTTGCCAAAAGGCGATAAACACAAATTTTTATTGAAGATCTGGCCAAGATTTTAAACTTCAAACAAGAATAATGGTACAATAAGGGACAAAAGAAACTGATGTCATGATAAAATATTGTACCTCATAATGAAGTTGTATGTACACGGAACAATGTTAATGAAGGGACAAAACGTATTGTCACTTTTATAACAAGAAAAAAAAAAATCTCAGAATTCGACAAAAATGCGATTCTGGAAAAAAATAGAGCAATTGGGTTGAGCGCCATTCTAATTTTTGGAAAAAAGAAGAAAAAAAAACACAAGTAGCGACGAGGTTGCTCCTGAATAGTTTCGAATCCAGCGAATGTGACCTGATAGGTGTATTCATTTGGTGTATTCGAGACGATCCCCATATACAACATTATTATGAATGTGTAGGATGGGGTGAGGAGGAACAAGAAAAAGGTAAGAAGAAAAAAAACGGGAGGATTTCCTTTATAACAGAAATCGTCGCGGCATTCTTACAATATGGTACTGTGACCATAGTAGCGAGCTGCGGCAATGGTCTGAAACCAATGGTTATTATACAGACTTGCACTTATGATTTTTATTTACAACATTAGGGTAGGGACGTACTGGTACGACAAAAACCCGACAGAAAAAAACAATTAAAAAAGGGTGATATGACAAGATGAGACGATGAGGTGGGAAAAAAAACGCGAGGATGCTGCAAGAGTTGTGAAAAGGAAAGCGACGTCTTGGAGCAAGAGTTTTCCGGAACCGTTGATGGTAGGAGGAAAAGGAGGCCCTTTCCCGAAGTGATCAATTTCAGGAAGAGGATGCATACAAGTTATGAAAACGGTGCCCCAAGAGGTGCTCTTGTGGTACAGCAGGCAAAGCACGCAGGATGTAAAAGAACATATAAAATTATGCAAAAGAAAAGAGTGTACAGGATTTAGGCTACCGTTGACATTGATATGCCTTCGGGTGTAAGGATTACCTTACGAATGCCCGTATGGGTGATTATTTACATTTAATATTTACAAGTAACTCATGTCATTTATGACAAGAATTATAAGACTTCTAAAGAGACCGCGTCGCACTGATTGACGACTGGCCAAGAGAGGTCAGGGGGGTAATAATGATCAGGGTTAACAAGATGCATGTTTTGCCAATTTGATAATGCCTGAGTACTTGATGTGATGGAATTTACTGATTCTGTATTCCCAATTTTGGCAATGTCTTTCACATGGTAATTTCCGATGTGTTTACCAGAGATGTCAGACAATCGATAAACAAGGTCTGAGATCTTTTTTAGGACTTTCGTTTTTACAAAGCGGGGTGCCAGTTTGGCAGAGAAGTACAGCGCACCTTGCGACAAAGTATTGTTTTTTCTCCAAACGATGTCTTCTTCCTTGAACGTGACGTGCTTTCTGCGAAGGTTATACCTGTCGGCGCTCTTTTGGTGGGCCAATAGTAGAGCGTCTGTTACTTCACTATAGATAGCGGAGAGTTCCTCTAAGCGGTGCGCGTAATTTGCTGCGGGGTCTGCTGTGGAGGAAGGGGTGGGTGGAAGGCGAATGTCAGGGTGTAATGAACCGTGAACTACTTGCTCCATGCCGTGTTTGAGAAAGAATGGTGTATAGCCTGTAGCGAGGTTCACCGTGTTGTTCATGGCTGCTTGTATTTTGTCTAATTTTTTGCACCATGTACGTTGGTCCTTGCCAACCAGAATTGCCAGAGCCGTGTTTATGGTCTGGTTGTATCGTTCGACGGTGTTGTTCTGTGGTGTGTAAAGGGTATTGTAGAATATATCCTTTATACCATATTTAGACAAAAACTCTTTAAATTCTAGAGCTATAAATTGTTTGCCGTTGTCGCATATTATAGTACGGGGAATACCGTAGGGTATGAAAATATGCTTTTCTAACAGATTGATTATTGCTGCCGCTGTCGCCCTTTTCAGAGGAAACAACCAGCAATATTTGGAAAAAACGTCCACCACACTGAGTATATGCATGTAACCGGCGTAGCTTCTAGGGAATGGTCCGATGAGGTCCATTGAGAGGGATTGAAGTGGTCTATCGGCACGCTTGGGGTTGCCCATTAGACCAGACGGTGGTGCCGTACTGTGTTTGTATGCCTTACAGATGTCGCATTTGGAGATGAATAAGCGTACTTGTTTGAATAAACCAGGCCAATAATATCTTAAAGATATTTTTTTGTATGTTTTAAAAGTTCCAGGGTGTATGGAGTCTGCGGCACTGTGGTTATTGTTAATAATCTGTTCTCTATTTTTGAGAGGGACTACCATTTTCCAGGCATAATCCTCTAAGATTGACAGTGGTGGCTTGCAGTTGCGGTATAATTTTCCGTTTTTAATTGTAAAATTCGGAAATTTTTGTGGGTTGTCGCTGCATCCTTTAAAGATTTTTTGATACCATAAATCTTTTGTGGGGAGACTAGAATTGGATAACTCGGCATTTAGTATTGCAATCTCGATTCTAGAAAGGGCATCCGGGACGATATTATCCGCGCCTTTGCGGTGGATGACATTGAAGGTATATTGAGATAGGCGGGACGACCAGCGAGCCAATCTTCCGGAGGGATTGTCTAGCGAGATCAGCCATTTTATGCTGCTATGGTCTGTAACCACGGTAAACTTGCTGCCCTCAATGTATCCACGGAAATGTTGAATGGATTCCATGACTGCTAATGATTCTCTCTCGGTGATTCCGTAGTTCTTCTCGTGCTTGTTTAAGGTGCGAGAGAAATATGCCACGGGGTGTTCGCCGTCCGTAAAATTCTGAGTGAGGACTGCTCCGATTCCGACGTTTGATGCGTCCGAATGGATTGTAAAGGGGAGGTTGAAGTCAGGACAATTCAGTACCGGGGCTGATTGAAGGGCTTCCTTCAGGGAGTTGAATGCTGACTCGGTCTCTGCGGACCAGGCAAAGTTACTGGTACCTTTACGGACGCCCGTGATTTTGTTGAGTGGTGCAGCGAGTGTTGAGAAGTTTTTTATGAATCTTCTATAATAACCGGTTAGTCCGAGGAAAGCTTTTACCTCTTTTGCATTTGTGGGCCGGGGAAAGTTTGTCATAGCCGCAATTTTTGCGGGGTCGGTTCTTAGACCTTCTTCATCTACTATGAAGCCCAAGTATCGTAGGCGATGTTTGCAGAATTCCGATTTCTTTAGGTTGATAGTCAGACCGGCTTGTTTGAGTTGTTGAAAAACCTTTTCTAGTATGAGTATATGTTTTTCAAAAGTATCGCTGATGATGATCAAGTCATCCAGGTAGCAAAATAAGTTGTTATCGAACTCTGGGCCAAACAATTTATCCATGAGCCTTTGTAGCTCCGCTGGGCTGTTTTTTAAACCGAAGGGTAGCCTTTTAAAGTGAAACATACCCCTGCCAGGCACTACGAAAGCAGTTTTTTCGCAGGAGCTGGGATCCAAAGGTATTTGCCAAAAAGCTTTGCTCAAATCTATAGATGAGATGTATTTAGCGTTTCGAAGTCTGTCGAGGATGGAGTTGACCAAAGGGAGGGGGTAGGCGTCTGACACTGTACATGCGTTGAGGCGTCTGCTATCGAGGCAGAAACGGGCCGAGCCGTCTTTTTTTGAAACTATTAAGGTGGGGTTGGTCCATGCACTGCGGCTGGGTACCACCACTCCCATTCTTAGCATATCGTCCAATTCTTTTTCTAGTATTTTTAATTTTTGTGGAGCGAGGTTGTAATACCTTTGTTTGATTGGGGGGCCTGTTGTTTTTATATGGTGTTCTACTAAGTTGGTTAAGCCTAACCCGCACCTTTCGAAGGAGATTGATTCAAACTTGTTGATCGTCTGATCCAACTGATTTGTTTGTAGGGGGGTCAAATTTTCGTACGGTATTACTGTACGGATTTCGTTCACTTGGGGAGGGACGGAGGGGTTGTTAAACAATTGTGGAGCAATTTTGAAAGCCATCCAAAAATCCACTCCCAGGATAAATTTTTGTGAGATTGTAGGTACAACCAGAAATTTGATCCGAACTGTTTTTTTCTCGCAATTTATCGGCAGGGTAAGAGAACCAATGACACGTTTTGAAAAGTTGTCTGCCGTGGTGACATGTGAAGAATGTTTTTCCATTTAAAAACCACAGTTTGTGAATAAGGTGTGAGCGTTGTCGCCCAGACAGCTGACAGACGCGCCGCTGTCGAGGAGGCCGGAAAAACCCACATTGTTTATGGAAAAATGCGCGAAGGGTCTACCGTCTATTGCCTGTTTGCAGCAAACTGTAGAGAGGGGTAAGGCCTGTTTGAAGAATTTGACGTGTTCCAACCACTCCGACCATTCCTTCGGCCTATGGGGAGGATGGCCCGGGGGGTTGGGTTCTAGTTTTTTGTCCTCTTGGCTGTCCAATTGGGAGGGGGTCTGTAGAAATCTGTAGGGGGTTTGATGAATCTGAGGTCAGGGATGGCTTTCTCAGTATTGTCTTGGCGTGGTCTTTTGCCGAACTTCCTACCTTCGTCTCTTTTTGGAGAACGATTAACGGATCGCCTTTTGTTAGAATGGGGGTCTCTTGAAGATAAAAGTTTAGCTTGCTTGAAGCAGGAGGCTTGGGAGTGACCAACCTTGTGGCAAAAAGAGCAGGATTTCTTTTCGTTGTGCTCTGGTTTTATGCCGGACGAAGTGCTGGGGCGAAAGTTTTCCTTGGGGAACCTTTCGTCCCTCTTTCGATCCTGGTATGCCTCCAGTAGCTGGCAGACATCTTTAAGTTGCTCCAGCGTGGAAATTTTCTGGGAAGTGATGATGTTTTCGTATCTGGGCAGGAGACCGTCGATCAAAACTGGGAGGAGTTCCATTTCAGGGACGGGTTGGGCAAGCTTAATATTGATGGCCTCTGCCCTCTGCGTAAATCTAGCGACAGGCTCTCCGGAGTGCTGCTTGATAGCGAGTAAGGATAGCCTGATTCTGTGTTGGGCCTTTTTTTCTCCGAAACTTGTTAAAAGTGCCGCCCTGAGTTCCTTCCATGAGTTTGTTTTTCTCTTATGTATCCTGTGCCAGGTAAGCATTTCAGGAGCGATGAGGTCTATGAAATTTCTGTGTAGGATATTTTCGGGAATTCCTCTGACTTGTGCTGTTTCTTCTATTCTGTTGATGAAATCCTCCACATCCGTGAGTCCGTTGTATTTCGTTTTCCAGGATGTCAGATCGTATATTTTTGTTGGTTCATGGGCTTGCACCACCAAGGGTTTTGCTTTGGAGACTGTGAGGGGTGTAGGGATGATTTCCGAGGTGACTTCCGGTTGAAATTGCAATCTCCTGGTGTATTTTTTGTTGTAAAAAGAGGCATATAGGGACAGGCATTTTTTGGATTTATTCCTAGGAGAAATCTTTCTATTTCTCAGGGCCTGTAGTAGTTCTTCCTTTCTTGAAGTAAAAATGTGCGGGATTATACCCAGCGTGACTTGAGGAACTTCCATGGTGTATAGGAACGTGTCAGAGTGACCTTATGTTGGAAAAAGGTGGGAACTAGACTCGCAATTGGAAGGAAATTGACCAGAGATTGACCACTTAGGCGTATTTTTTTGCAAAAACGCGTTTTTTTTTTTGACCGAGAGGAGAGAGAAAAAAAATCAGCCTCACGTTGAAGCCAGTGTTAGCGTCAGCGGTCGGCATACGGCGCCAGTGTCGGCATACCGCAGGCCTACGGCCTCTAGCCAAACCAACCCTGGAAAGGACATGCAGTAATTAATGGGCCAAGATGCTAGCTCACAGTCGGCGCGAGCAAGATTCTCCTAAAACGAGGGCGAGTGTTTGTGGTTCGCTGGGTATTTCTCTTCCTACCTTCCTCAAAATCTCCGGGGTCTCCTTCCTCAATCAGAACACAGTATTGCACGTAAAGGGTTTATTCAATAGTAGGAGACAGGGTTATTACAATCGCCATACGGCACACTTCACATGAACATGGATAGCACTAAAATACCCTAACCTAACAGGGACTGTTTCTCTCAATCTCTCCACACGCGTTATTGGCTTTAAGAGCGGGACATGGCACACAAAAGAGGGTAAGTGTTCATTCTCCTCACTGTAGCAGGAAATGCAGTAGCCAGCAGCTTCTGGTTGCACAATTCACAATATAAAATACATCGCAAGTTTTTAGGTTCTCGAGTGCGCGTTAGGCGCTCCCCTTGGACACTGCTGTCTTGCCGGCTGGCGGCCGATGAATGAGAGAATGCGCCTGGGCTCCGGGGGAGACCTGCGCGAGTCGACGCGGCGTAGTGCGGGAATCTACCGAAGCTATTCTTGCGTAAAACGGGGCGACCGTGAATCTAGGGGTAACGTTGCTACTTTGCAACGTAACAAATAATATACTAAAATTTTACCAGATGTGTACCTATCTAAATTTAAAGGGTCCGGGAACCTAACCAACAATTAACAATAACCTAAAAATTTACAAATTTCTATAAAATCATAAAAATTTCATAAAATATAACAACATCACAACATTAATAATAAATTTGTACAATTGACAATTCAATAATGTCTCATTGTCTCTATGGAGATTTTTCACTTCAATTATATTATTTTTTAACTAACACCAATTCACAAATAGCAATAAATTGTTAGTTCGCTGTGAACTGACTATCAGTTTATCACTGGCATGGCACTGCCAAAACCAGAGAGAACACTTCACTGGGTAGACTACTCGGCCATCTTGTCCAGGGTGGTCATCATATTTTAATAGTACATCACCATGTACTTCTGTGTGTCATCATTGGGTAGATCATCATGGGGCGGCTGTGCCCTGGTAATCAGATAGTACCATTAATTCTGCAGCGGGGATGATCAACTCGCTTTTGTTAACTGGAAGCCCCAGTGGCTTCAGACAGGATACAATGGTGTCAACAACACCAATACCGATGCTCCATAATAATTATAGTTGTGGTTTGGTTGCATCGGTTCAGCCCTAATTACAGTTAGGCTGTGACCTTGGGAAAGTCCGTGATTTGCCGGGTCGGGAATTTTGGATCCAAGTTTGCTTCTATTGGCATCAAACATATTTTTGTGATGGGTCTCACAAAAGTGCCTTGTGCTGTTTTGAGGGTAACCACCCTCACTACTCCATCCGGGCCTGGATGAGTAGTTAATATGCGCGCCATCTTCCACAATGCAGGAGGCAGATTGTCTTCCATCAAGATTACCAGATCGTTCTTCTTTATTGCCTTTTGGTTGCTGGCCTGCCATTTGGTCCGTTTTTGCAGCTCGGCAAGGTAATCTCGTTTCCATCTGAACCAGAAATTTTGAATTAGAGTGTTTAATTTTTGATATTTGCTTAGTCTGTTCTCCGGGAGCTCGCGGACATCCACCTCGGGAATAACCGAAGCATCCCTGCCCATGAGGAAATGGTTGGGGGTTAAAGGGAGAAGGTCGTCTACGTCATCAGACAGGGAAGTTAAGGGACGGGAGTTCAAACAAGCCTCTATCTGACAAAGCAAAGTATATAATAATTCAAACTGCAATGGGTTATTTTTAGTAATTCGATATAAATGAAACTTGGTGGACTTGACTGCGGCTTCCCACAGCCCCCCATGATTCGGCGCCCTAGGCGGTATAAAACTCCAAGAAATTCCCTTATCAGCTAAAAACCTATGGATTTTGTCATTGTTCAGTCTCAGACTGGCATACAGTTCTTTGAGCTTATTGGAAGCTCCTCTGAAAGTGGTTGCATTGTCAGAAAATATTTTTTCCGGCTGACCCCTACGGGCAATGAACCTCTTTAAACAATTTAAAAAAGCATCGCTTGACAAATCTGTTACGAGTTCCAAATGAACCGCTTTGGTAGAAAAACAAACAAATATGCAAAGATACGACTTAATGAGCGGAGATTTCCTCAGCGCTCCAGCCTTCGTGTCTATCGGTCCGGCAAAGTCGACCCCTGTGACAGAGAACGGTAGACTGGGAGTGATTCTCTCAACTGGAAGGTCTCCCATGATCTGCCGGCAAACCTGAGGTCGGTATCTAAAACATACAACACACTTATGTAGGATACGCTTAACAGTGTTTCTCCCAAATATCGGCCAATATTTCAAGCGTATTTCCGATAACAGCGCTTGGGGACCTGCATGTAAATGTTCATAATGATAATTACGTATAATAAGTTCAGTTATTTTATGTGACGGTGATAATATTATCGGGTGCCTTTGATGATGCGATAAATAAGTAGCTAATTTTAATCGTCCACTTGCGCAAATTAAACCTTCCATTAAACAGGGATTGAGAGCTTTCAATCTACTGTTTTTGTTTACTAACCCATGTTTCTTTAGGTCTTTCAATTCTCTTTTAAATGAGTGTTCTTGAGATGATTTCAGTAGGCATTTTAAAGCTGCTTCCAGCTCGGAGACAGTTAAATTGCCATACTTTTTATCCTTAGGGTTACGACAATTATGTATAAATCTTAACGCTTGAGCGCTTACTCTTTTTAATTTGGTTAGCAATGAGAATTTTTCGAAAATATCCCATTCTTGAGCATCAGCTACCAATAGTACATTTTTACTTTTTATTTCCGGGGGATCCAAACATGACATCTTGGATACTGGCCAAGTGTTGACATCTTCCGTCAACCAGCTTGGCCCCTTCCACCATATTGAAGCGTTGACTAACCTTTCAGCTGTGGTACCTCGGGACAGTATATCCGCTGCATTTTCTGACGATGATACGTGCCGCCACTGCGTTGGATCGCTGATTTCCTGTATCTCAGCGACTCGGTTTGCCACAAAGGTGTTCCAACGAGCTGGTTGTCCTTTCAACCAGCATAACGCTATTGTTGAGTCGCACCAGTAATAGGTGGCTGATTCCTCTACACTTAGCGTCAATTTGATATTTTTTATTAGCTTGGCCAATAGTAATGCACTACATAACTCTAACTTGGGTAGTGATATACATTTTAATGGTGCCACTCTAGACTTGGAGGTAACTAACTGTGCATGCCGCTTACCTTCTGAATCTGTTGAGACGATGTAGGCGCATGCTCCGAAAGCTTTCTGCGAGGCGTCGCAGAACCCGTGCAATTGTATATTCTTTGGTGTTCCGCTAATAACACCTCTCGGGATTTTTAACACATTTAGTTGCGATAGTTGGTCTAGATAGTCCCTCCAAGGTAGTAAAATTTCATCAGGTAATATGTCATCCCATGATGCCTTGGACTGCCATAATTTTTGCATAATTAATTTGGCTACCACTACGATGGACCTTAAAAGTCCTAAAGGATCAAAGGTGGAAGCTATGCACGATAATATTTGACGCTTGCTCTCCGTTTTACCTGACGGCCTTGTAATTTCATAAGACAGGTAATCGTATTCATTATTCCAAATTAATCCAAGTATTTTTTCATTCTTGGAATTGTCAGTAATCATTTTTTCACAATTGCCCTGTTTGGCAATTTCACCTTGGCTCCGCCCAGATGACAATTCCAAAACATTTGATCTCCACTTCCTCAGGGTCATCCCTGCGGACAGCAAGATATCACTTATTTGTTTCTTCAATTTGAAACAAACTTCCAAGTCATCCCCTCCAGTCAATAAATCGTCCATATAAAAATCATTTTCTATGACTTGACTTGCTACTGGGAAATTAACTTGATTATCCATACCAATTTGTCGAAGACATCTCGTTGCTAGGAAAGAGGAAGGTCCCAGCCTATAGGTAACGGTCTTCAATTTGTAATGTCGTAGTTCCTCTTCTTGTGATTCGCGCCATACAATCTTCTGAAGGCTGCGATCCGCTTCGCATACGTTGATTTGACGGTACATTTTTTCGATGTCCGCAGTCATGACGTATCGATGTTTTCTGAAATGTAATAAATGGCTGTATAAGTCCTTTTGAATGACAGCTCCCACCATCAGAGCATCGTTCAGGGATATTCCGGTCGACGTCTTTGTCGAACCATCAAACACTACACGCACCTTCGTCGTGGTGCTAGCTTCTTTAATAACCGCGTGATGCGGCAAAAAATAGGATTGCTCATCCTCTCTCCATTTATCACATAACTCCATATTACCTAGTTGTTCATATTCCCGCATAAATTGTACATATTACAATTTCAATTCAGGATTTATTAAAAATTTCTTCTCTAAGTTCTTAAATCTTTTCTCCGCTGTGTTTAGTGAGTCACCAAGTTGACTCACACAAGGGCGGCGCGGCAGACTTACAACGTATCTACCATCGCTCTCCCTAGAGTGCGTGGCGACAAAATCTGCTTCACACGCCTTCTCCTCATGATTTTGAAATCTCGCAGGATTCACTTCCTCCATTTTCCAGAATTTTTCTAATTGATTGGATAATGTGTTTATTGATAAACTACAAATTTGCGGTACTGGCCTTTTTTTATGATGAATGTTGATCGGGCCCGATATGATCCATCCTAATTCAGTCCTCTGAAGAGTAGGTCCGGTATCCAATCTCAGCCGATCATCTTGTAGTATATCCCAAAAGCTCTCAGCGCCTAACAGTATATCAATAGGTGCCGCTACGTTGAAATTTGGGTCCGCCATTTGTAATCCCGGTGGCAGCTTAATATTTTTTCTGGCCACTGTTGCTTGAGGTAGGTTTGTGGTTATTTCCTGTAATATTAGACAATTGATATTTTGGTTATAATTTGTCCTCAGAGATTTCATTTTAATAGCAACACGTTTCTTTATATGAGTAACATTGTTGTGTATGCCTAACACAGGCTTGTTTATGTTTTCACATCTTAAATTTAATTTCATTGCGAACTTTTCGCACATAAAATTGGCTTGAGCTCCAGAGTCAATCAGGACCCTTGCCTCATGCACTTTATTATTGTGATCTACCACCCCTATGATAGCAGTCGACAATAAAATTGTTTTTTCTGCCTTCGCTAAGGCTGAATGGTTTGACACTGAAACTCGTTCAGCATCCATTTGGCAGTC
Organism: Limnephilus rhombicus; assembly: GCA_929108145.2. Classification (NCBI taxonomy): domain Eukaryota; kingdom Metazoa; phylum Arthropoda; class Insecta; order Trichoptera; family Limnephilidae; genus Limnephilus; species Limnephilus rhombicus. The sequence goes on from OV815293.1 coordinate 18,193,737, forward strand.
ACCTCCGGGGTGATCTTCACCTTTATTCATGGAGTCATCGCTCGGATGCATCTCCCTGTGCAATAACGTATTGTGGCTTTCGCTATCACAATGCTTGCATTTCAAATTAATTTTACAATATGGGGCCGTATGTCCTAACCTCAAACATTTGAAGCAGGCACGGTACCTCCTTATTGCGTTGGCTCTCTCTCCTGAATTTAATTTTAAAAATTTTTTACAATAATATATTTTATGTCCCTTGTCATTACAACAAATACAATTATTGTGGGTAGCAGCTAAAAATACCGATTCCTTTTTAGGATTATTGTTGCTACCATTTGCTTTCGGGTGGGTAGGAATTTTTTTCGAATCTGAATTTAACATTAATTCCAAAACTTGTGCACGCGAGGTTAAACATTTAAGAAATTCCTGTAATGTAGGTAGCTCATCCTGTAATGGGGTTTGTTCCCAATGCTTTCTAGAACTTGCATACAATTTATTAGAAATTACGTATATAATTAAAGCATCCCATTGTTCGGTTTTCACGCTTAAATTCTGCAACGCTTTGAGATTTACATTCGTTTCATCAATCAGGTAACGCATGGCTACTGGATCCTCATGTTTCATCTCTTTAAGTTGAAACAGAGCAGAGCTGTTGCAACAACTCAAAGGCCGATATATAATTCAGGTCTGATACCTCGAAATTGGCGATTATCTTTGCTGCATTCCCCTTTAAACAGGATTGCAGATAATAAAACTTCTGTACATTGCTTAAGGCAGTATTGTTATGAACTAGTGTCTTAATGGTTTCTAGAAAATTAATCCAATTTTTTGGATCGCCGTTGAATTCTCGTAATTGGAGGCTAGGTAATTTTATTTCCAATTTGGGAGTCTCCACAGACTGAATTGCTCCCCTTGCAGTCGCTAAAATTGAATAATATTGGTTTTCAAAATTCTCCCTTTGCAAATTATTATCGATTTCGTTGGAATCCGGAAGGCTTTCGATTTGTTCCTGGATTTCTTCGAAATCATCAATTATTTTCTCAATTCTAGCATAGCGAATTTTAATTTCGTTTACTGATAATGCATTTAATGAATCCGCAAATCTCGTTAGTTTACCTTTCAACACTCCTCGTTTGTTAATCAATGATTTTAAATTATCCATTTTTATTACGTATTTGACAATAATTCAACAATAAAAAATGCTGAAAATGTTCCTTCAAAAACAATTTCTGTGCAATAATCGCGTAAAACAACAGTAATAACCAATTCAAGCTTTGAACAATGACAGAATCTTACAATAATTATCTTCTAAAATAAATTTGCATGACTTGCATTTTACACTGAGGGTAGTTAATTTTTTGTTTTTAAAATAAGTACATCGACACACAAAAAATAGCGCTTGTTTGAACAGGAATTCAATGAATAATTGTGACAGGATGGCAGGGATACTTATCTTATCCTTCGTGGTTCATGTTTTCATCCTTCTGGTTTTTTTTTATTATATAGCTCGCTGGTTCATTCCGGTAATTCCTTTGATGCCTTCATCCGCTCGTAAGGGCTATCCGGCTCGAAGGACCATGTTATAAATGGGTAATTGAGCAGAAGGACTGTTACATAAATATTATGTGACTAGTGCAGTTCTTGCCTATTTGTTTTTTTTTTGTCTATGGTGTTTTTTTTGAGACTGGTAATTTTTTTTGAAAAGAGAGAAGCTCTTTTGTTTATGGTCACTTCCTCCCGGGCAGCTATGGGCTAGCTGTGCGTGAATTGGTCACTCACTGGAAAAGTGTTTTATTGGATTTTATCATGTGAATCGAAGTCGATTTTAAACCTAAAAGAACGCGGGGTGTTTTTACGTAACACGCAAGGTTCGTGTACGAGTTATTTATAGTGGATGACGTGAAAGTCCCACTTTTTTCCGATGTGGCTGGTTGGCCGTTTTGTGGAATTATTTCTGGAAAAGGAATCGTGAAGTGAATTGGTCCTGGTGTTGGCTACTATAATATGCCTTCACGATTCCGCGTCGCAAAGTCACGGTCTGCTAACCGTAATACGCCAGACTTGGATACTGTTGGGGGCCACGTGCCTTTTGATTGGAGTTCGTCAAGATGGCCCGTGGCTGAATGCGCTCCTTGGAGGTATAGCGGCCTCCTGCCCAATTAGAAGGACGACCTTGGTGCTCTGGATTTAGCGCCGTTCCCATATGGGAAGACTGGAGTTCCCGTCCCGTCTCGTGTTTTCTCACTGCGAAGCAAGATCGCGTTCGTCTACCGGGGTTATTTCCGTATAGTTAGTTTAGCGTGTCCATTAGAAGTCCATCTGGTATGTGTATTTTTTATATTTCCTTTTGTTACCTTGGTATGAAGTTTGTCACTTCCTTGTTGCTTTTTGGTTTGGATTCAATACATTTTTATAAAGTTCCTCTTCTTTTATTTGACTGAAAACCCTACCTACATGACAGATAACTACTTGGACCACTATCCTGAGCCCTGGTCTCTGCTCTGCCGCAAGGTTACATTTTATACGAACATGATACGTTTCAGTGGCGTCCAACGTTTCAGTGGCGCTTCCAACGTGTAAAATCAGTTATTTTCGGTGCCCGAAACGTACTTTTCTGTCATGTGGGGTGGATTTTCAGAATTTTTGCTGATAATATTAGAGATGAATCGGTGTGTGTGCGCATATATTTGGTTATATATCTATCTTGTTGATATAGAGCTTGATTAACTTATCGCCTCTTCATCCCGTCAAATGACATTAACCGGTCTGCAGAGACACTGTGTGTCGTATTATTGTTATTAATTATTGTTATTGCCGTCAAATGACATTAACCGTTCTGTAGAGATACTGTGTGTCACTTAATTGCTATTAAGAAAATTAAATTCTGAAAATACATTTCATTGTGTTATATTCTGTTTCTGTTGAATATTATTGTTTGTTGACCTTTTCGTAAGGCATCTGATTACTTTGACACCAACTTTAAGTGTTGCCATTAAGATAATGTTAAACACAAAATTCATTCATAATATCTCTAGAGGTGATAACCGAAATATTGTTGGGAACATTTTTTCTGTTTACTGGCAATTCTGTTTTAACTGTCAGCTATCTATGTTATGGTTTATCGGAGCCGAGCTGTCAATTCTTGTTGACATTTGTCAGGTTATGTGCATTGTTTACTTACAAAGCCGCGGAAGTTCATTATTGAATACATTATTTTTGTTTTTTAAACATAGGACGACTTGTGACAGACATTTATCATAAATAATTGTTTATTATAAGCTTGCGGTTACTAAAATATTGGGAGAATATAGTAACGGCACTATTCTTGTTCGCATTTGTGTCCGTTTATACCTTCATACATATAAAGGGAGTTCGTGGAACGTATGTTATAAAAATAATTATTATTTTAAAATATTTACTGCATTCTAAGGTGATTTTAAATAAATTATAAATGGCTTTGTCGTTATTGAAAATCAATGACTATTTATCGAGTTCATACGTACAGGGTGTTTGGTAATTGACGTGTTACAAATAAATAATTATTTATAACAGTTTGGTTAATCCTATTATTACCTTTTATTTCATATAATTATTTGAGAATAATAATTTAATTATAAATTAAATTAAAAAATTTATTTACATGGTAAGACATTTATCATAAATAACCGACGATCTTTTGCGTTCTGTGCACAAGGATGACAGAAGGTCGTCGTCAGTTACACAATATGGACGCATATATTTTAATGTCAAATTTTGGTGAGGATTTTAGACCTCATAAGTATATTTTGATTAAAATCCTAGTTTATTTATAGGTTTATTTATTTATATAGTTTATTTATAAGTAGTCGTTTATACATAGTTAGCTATATTTATTTATAGGTATACTTATCTTTATAATTAATACTATGCATATATTAGTATTAGAATAATACTACCTTCATATAATTAGATATATTAAAAACTATTAAGTTTTTTTAAATATTTTTTTTATGCGGTGGCATGAGGGAATACCAAACCTTCATACTGCTTCATTTAATTACATTTGTTTCTTTTGGTGATTGTTCTGGTCTCATGCTTTGGAGTTTGGTACCTCCAAATCTTGTGCTCAGTACAGACACTTAATTCTAGTTCATTGACGATAAACCGTTTATTTACCCTCGGTAAACTGGAATGTGATCCTTGTGGTCACTGGCGCCCAAATTTTGTTAGTTAAGTCTTTCTTTCCTCCGTTAATATGCTTTTCTGTTAATAATAACATGCACTAGTTTCGAGTTTTTTTTTGTATTATTAAACGTATGATTATTTTGGTAATAATATACTTGTTCACATAAGTACACACACACTGATTTCATACCTTGTTCCATCTGTTTAATGGAATCAGTTGTAATGCTATTATTTTTAAGTTTATGCCCTTCTTTCTTCAGTCCACTGGAGGCTCTTTTATTGCCCATAGCCCATAGAACCTCCAGGGAACTTGAGAAGAATTATCTTGGAATTTTGTGTTTCGGAGACTTGAGCTACTTTCTGATGCACAAAAGTTTTGTTAATTATACTATTGATAGTTAAGTATTCATAAGTTTAAGTATTGCATAGCTTTCCTATAAGTTCTTTATATAAATCTTAGTTCTTAAGAAAGTTGTTTCTGTCTCTATCAAGGAAAGTACTGCTTTGGCATGCTTAACCTTTCCCATACCATGCTAAAAATACCCTCGACAAACCGTCTTGTAACACAGCGTTACTCTATGGGATTTGGAAATTTTTTCGGGTTTTTTGTAAAAATATTGTTGTGAATATTTTTTATTTGGCTTATATTAATTTATTGTAAGAAAAAAATATTGATTTTGTGCCCTAAAACTGAAATATTAAAAAATAATCATTCATAATAAATAATCAAATATTATTTGAAACGCCCAACAAGGCGGGCCGGCTGTGACAGCGACCGCCTAGGGTCACGTTAGCCCTCAGAATAGCACCATTGTTTCAGAAAGCCACATGTGGAGTGCGCTAGGTACTAGTAAGGGCTGACACCGACCTACTATCATTTTTTAAATACATTTACAAAAAATACTTTATCGTTAAGAGCTTTTTATGTTTGCTGATCTAAGTTAATACCAGATTGAATGGTTTTAACGCTAGTTGCGTAGAGAAATAGATTACAAGAAAAATACAATACTTAAAGAACACTCGAATTGTATTTTTTTTACAGTTTTACGCAAAAGCAAACCACGATAAAAAAACTATAATTGTTTTGAAGTGAAAAACTTCTTTAGCACCATTGTGATTTGAAACTGGATGAAACGAAAAAGCGACACTAAAAAAAAAACAGTAAGCAAACCACGAAAAAAATAATTTTATAATTATTTTGAAGTGATAAACTTCTTTAGCACCGTTGTGATTTGAAACTGGATGAAACGAAAAAGCGACACTAAAAAGAAACAATAAGCAAACCACGAACAAAAAGAATTTTATAATTACTTTGAAGTGAAAACTTCTTTACCACCGTTGTGATTTGAAACTGGATGAAACAAAAAAGCGAAACTAAAAGAAACAATAAGCAAACCACGAAAAAAATAATTTTATAATTATTTTGAAGTGATAAACTTCTTTAGCACCGTTGTGATTTGAAACTGGATGAAACGAAAAAGCGACACTAAAAAGAAACAATAAGCAAACCACGAACAAAAAGAATTTTATAATTACTTTGAAGTGAAAACTTCTTTAGCACCGTTGTGATTTGAAACTGGATGAAACGAAAAAGCGACACTACAAAGAGACAAACACATGCATCTATAGCATTTATAGAGAATGGGTTAGAATATTCGGTCTCCTCTTTATGCGGTGCTTTGTAGCCTTCCGACTCTTTTTTCTGAAGGTTTCGCTTCTACCGGTGTGAACTGCATACTAGTATTTTTTATAATACTCGTATGTTTTAACATTTTTCAGAAAATTTGGAGATAACCTTTAGATTAAAATTTACTTTTATGAGTGGAAATAGTTTACATAGCAAATTAAAAACATTTATTTCACAGGAACATAACGACAAAAAACCAATTAGGTAAATTCTTATTTAAACATTAATCCGACGTGTTTAACATAACAAAATATAAGTAAAAATGTAGATGTAAGAGATTTTTACAAAAAAGCAAAACAAAGACTTTGTTATTATATGTATTTACCTACCTATTATGTAATCCATTCGTCTATAGTAAATCTACATTAAATTGTAAAATGGCGACCACGCGCCATCTAGTACTATACGAAAATATAAGAACTTTAGCTGTGGATACTGTAGTGCAGAAATACAGTTTTTTTTTTACATTAGCTTCACACATGAGGCCCTGAGGAAAATAATTCGCTTCAGGGCCTATGTCATCTTTGGGGAGAGTTCTTCCTGGTGAAGAGGTGAAAAGGTCTCCCTCAACCAGTCTCTCCCGACCCGGCCAGCCACGCAGAGCCAGTTGGTAGGCAGACGTACCCGCCGTCAAGATCCGGAACCAAACCTAACCCATGAACCTGGGCACCCCTGCTAAGTCATCAAACGTAACAAACTACTTGAGGTCACTTATGACAGAAGTGTTTTTTTTTTTTTACAGTGAATACCGCACAAGAATCTCAACTGCTCCCGTCTGGAGCCAGTGAGGCTATGGCATCCCCAATTGGGGTATGTTGTGAGGCTGAGGGTAGTGGGGAGGGGAAGGAGGTGGGAAAGAGGAAGGTTGGGAAGTACCTGGCTATTCAGATCTGGTCACCAAACACGGCTAAAGCCATTTTCAAGCAACGTTTCAATTCTGAATGGTGGTCCAGGGCGATACTGATAGTATCTTCCACTCTGGAACATGCCGCAAATATACTATATATTATTTTAAATGAATTAATTGTGAAATAACACAAATTAATCAAATAAAATTTATTTGCGCATGCCGGGTTCGAACCCGCGGCCTCCGGATTGTGAGTCAAGAGTCTTACCCACTGGACTACGGAGGTCGTCGTTGTTGTCTAATAAACGGTTTCCGGGGCGGCGGCGTGCCGTTTTTATGAAAAATATGCATTTTAGAAGATGATCGAAATAACAAATTAAACAAAGACAGTAAGCGTTCTAAAATAGTAAAAAAAAATAATTCTATAAAAAAAAAATTCTCAAAATCCTAACATTCATTGCAAGGATAGATTTAATTCATTGAAACCTAACCATTTATATTTATTGCTACTTCCTTCCATGTAATAATCATTTGTAAAGACGTCACTTTGCTACTGTTTAAATGGAAAGAAAGTCCCTTTTTAAAATAATTATTTTATGGGGGTAGTTTTGGTAATAAAATAGGTAGGTAAGATTCTAAATATTGCACCCGACCCTCACAAAAGAGTTTTATGGTGGTGCAGTTATGTTTACAATCGTATTTTGTATGAAGTATTGTCTACGATTCCGAAACTACATCATGCAGCAGAGAGGATATACCACCAAAACCCTCTATCTCGACAAATACTCCTTGCTTCATTCGCATTCTTAAACCGTCTAATACTCGTCCAGATAAATCTGAATAAATAAATGCTTGGTTGCGTTACGGTGCACTCTATCGGAGGACTACCGCGAAGTATATATATATAGATAAGAGATACATTCAAACGTGCTCTTTTTAAAATGATTTATCTATATATTTCTATTATTCTGTCTCTTGGCGTGGTCCGACTGAAAGTATTCGATTCACTAGACCATGCCATGACTTCCTTAGCTATTATTCACTTCGCGTCATATCTTCCTTTTTGAATGCCCTAACTAAATAAGTGTACCTTTTAATCCCATCCATCAAGTACACTTGTCGTGACTTTATCACTAAACGGCGCTATAAGGTGGAAATTATTATAATTTTTATCGGCCTTATATCCCTTCCAGATCTCCACAAATTAACATGGCTCTACCTACAATCTAACTATATGGTTTTACAACACACATATATCAGGAATCTCATTTATAGAGCATTTCAACAATTATCCTTCCTTTGCCAGTTCAATGCCTTACTTTTCAATTTGCCGCCGCCAGGGAAGCATTTATTGGATAACCAACACTTCTGCCAAAGGTCATTCCAAGTAGTTAGCTACGTTTCGTGACTTATTAGGGGTGCCCGGGTTCGTGGGTAGAGATTTGACCAGGTTTTGGCGGCGGATGCATCTGCCTACCAACTGCATGGCAAGCCGGATCGGGAGAGAATGGTTGAGGGAGTCCCTTTGACTTCTCCAGCTGTACTCTCTCGGAACATCGCCTTACACCATAATGGAAGAGATAGATTCATACGTCCGTCACTCCTGGACACAATGACACCCAGATTCCTACCCCCCCCCCCCTTATATCCTTTTCCTTCTCAGAACTTCCTAACCTTCCTTTCCTAAAAGACCCTTCACACATCATCCCCAAGGATGACATAGGCCCTGAGGGGAATTTTGTTCCTCAGGGCCTCCTGTGTGGAGCTATTGTAAAAAAAGCACTGCATTGTCATTGTCTTAATCAAGTCTTCCACGAAGAGATTATTTGATAAAAATGAAATGAAATTAATTAAACATTTATTATTTCTGAACTAATGTGGCATGACCCTGCAAATAACCCAAAACCCATAAAACTAAACAAAAAACATCCCCCGTCATCTGATTGTCTACAATCGTAACATTTTGTCGTTAATTTTTAGGAAATACGCAGAGAGGGATTAAAAAATGACTCTGGTTTGAGGATCAGGTGGTCGGTTGGCCGAACCTTCCGATGTGGTTCCTTATTTTTTTGTGGCTCTTTTTCTAATGAAAACGAAATGTCAAGCAACCCAAGTTTTTTGCAGCAAGATAATTAATATTGTCATCTCTGTTTTCAGACATTTCAAATTAATGCTTTAGAAAGCGACGACAAACGTATTATGATGTCAACTTTGAGAAGTAAAATAATCTCTACAGATAGGCAAAAGGTTTTTACGTTTTATTTTACATCTCTTTTTGTCATACATAACTAAAAGGAGATCGTTATATTGGACGTAGGTTAATGAGGTTGGAATGAATTAATGTTTTGTCTTCTCTGTTATTCCCATAGAAATTTAAAATTTGTTGTCTCATCTGACATAGAAATGTGTCGACTTTTAGGAAAACATTTTTTATTATTTTATGCAGAATCGTCACAATTTTTTAAATATTTTTTACGGATGCAAAAATATATTTTTTAGGAATACCTAAAATGTTGATTTAATGATTGAAGCCTTTCAGGAGTTATTAATGTTTTAAAGGGCGTTGTAAACTATAATCGCATCGTGGATCCGGGAGTGTTAACTAATAATTAATTCCTTTGGAATTATCGCTTTGCCTCTAATACAGGAAAGTGTGTTCTGTATAGTTTTAACTCTAAATAATATAAACATTAGTGTCTTACTGTTAGTATCATTATTAAACTTTAAATTAAGTATTACTAGTGTCATTCATTAAAATTTTGAATTGATCACACCTCGAATAGTGTCAACTCACTGAAAGCCATAGTTGATCACACATTTTGTTTTGTTTGTACAAGAAATGCTGACTTTTGTGCACTCGTGGAGTGTTTTTTTAAGGGATGCCAGCTTGGGTATTACCGTGGTCTCATTTTTTTTACAAACAATGTCACTCTTTTGAGTTTTTGATGCAGGTTGTTTAATGGATTTTTGGATATCCTAAGCTGCGAGCTTAACTTTCTGTTTTGCTGTTAAGTACCAATTGACTTTTGTCATGATCTAATAGTTAGGTATTGTGTTATGTAAATCCTAATCTGACCACCTTGATTGGCAGGTATTTATTGTTTTATAAAACCTGACCTGATTTGATTTTTGAAAATTGGATAATTTAAATATTATTCTAGTTTGACGACCTTTTTACATATAGGTATTTCTTCGGAATTGTAAATCCTGGTTCAATAATGACAGTTAGATAATTCAATGTAAGATCCCTACTCTGCCCACGTCTGATAGACAGTTTGTATACTGATTCTATATTACTTATGACACAGAAAAGTATTTTCTTGTGTCCTAGTTTTGCCAACATTGAACTCCATTGTTCTGATTGAAAAATGTATATTTATATAGATATTTTCTTAATTTAGGCTTCTATAATTTTAAGTATTTGTTTATTTTTAAGTTTTATCTTAAGAATGTTAAACCGGATGGACTTAGTTAGAAAGGTTACTTTTTTTTGCTATTCAAATATAGCGTAAATTCAGTGCGAGTGAGGGCTGTTTAACCCTATAAAGTGAAGCCAAATTGGCCTTTATTTCCTGTAAAAGGAAAAGTGATCAAATTTTTTTTCTTTTCTACAATTTATTTAGTTGTGTTTTTTCTTAAAATATAAAATGTTGAGTATTTTATAAGTATAAATCTTGTTAAATTGACACGAAAACAACAGGTCTCCTTTTTTTTTTAAGTAAATTCAAAACTTTGTTTAATTTAGTAGATGATGGTTGACTCCTTGTTTTCGTGCCTTTCTTTTCTTGTTTGTTCTTTATTTTTAAGAAATTTAATTTTAAGAGATTTACCTTTAAGAAATTTAGTTCTAAGTTGTTATTTTAATTACTAATTAATGTTTTGTTTTCATTTTTTAGATACCTGATGGACTCATAGTTTAGTTAGTTTGTGGACTTAATTTTTCATGTTTGAGGGCAAACATTTTCGTGGGAAGGGGGGAATTGTCACATAAATTTTTTTTTTTTTTTTTTTTTTTTAAATTTATTTATTTTAGTACATACAATAATGACATTACATTTTTCAGATACATTTTTTATATAACGTGATTCACCTTTTTTTAGAGCATGCTCGTGTAAAAAAGGCGGAGCAGCGTGTGTGAAAAACTATTTAACATATTTTTTTAGAATTATAATATATATTTTTATATATATATATACATATATGTATTATATATATATACATATATATAATACATATACATATTCAAAACAAGATATATGAAATAGAATAGAAAAAAAGAAAACAGTATAAAAAAGAAGAAGAAGAGAAAGAGGAAGAGAGAAAAGAGAAAAGAATATAAAAGTAAATGGATTTCCAAAGTCAATTGTCGAGAGACATTCTATTGTATTATTAAATTGAATTATTGTAATATGCTAATGATTTAGTGTTTTTATAGAACTTTTGAATTTTTTATAATTAATTTCCAATCTTAAGTTAAGGGGTAACTGGTTAAACCACTTGACTCCAATATATTTATAAAAATGTTGGGCTGTAGTGGTATTACAACGCGGTATAGTTATAGAGCCAAGAATACTTGGTCTTTTGCTGTTTGAAATAGATAATGAGTTATCATTGTTGAAACAATCTTTGTGGATTTGTAAAAGTGTAATTTTTTTATAAATATTGTGTAGTGAAAAGACTTTAAATTCTTGAAATAATCTTATGGTGGGGAAGTCATATGGTTTTTTTAGAATTATTTTTATTAATAATTTTTGGATGATTTCTAAAGGCATGAGAGAAGTTTTGAATGCACCACCCCAACCAAGAATTCCATATTGTAATACAGATTGGATCAGTGAGAAATAGATAGTTCTTAATAGATTAAAATTTAAAATGTTTCGTATTCTAAGAAAAATGTACATTAATTTTCTTAATCTTTCTACTGTTGCATTGATTTGTATTTTCCACTTTAAATTGCTATCTATAATTACACCGAGGTATTTTATATTAGTTTTAACAGTGAGTACAGAGCAGTCAGGTTTACATAAATTTGTGTTTCTATTGCAATTGTATGAATGTATACTTATCTTTAAATTTTCAGGGAATGCATGTTTATTAATGGTGAACGGTATTACAAAGGTTTTTTCCGTATTAAGTGACAGCAAGTTCGAGTCGAACCATTTTTTTAGGATGTTTAAGTCTAATTCTGCTGTTTTCTGGGTTTCATTCCAAGTTAAAAATATTATGTGACTAGTGCAGTTCTTGCCTATTTGTTTTTTTTTTGTCTATGGTGTTTTTTTTTGAGACTGGTAATTTTTTTTGAAAAGAGAGAAGCTCTTTTGTTTATGGTCACTTCCTCCCGGGCAGCTATGGGCTAGCTGTGCGTGAATTGGTCACTCACTGGAAAAGTGTTTTATTGGATTTTATCATGTGAATCGAAGTCGATTTTAAACCTAAAAGAACGCGGGGTGTTTTTACGTAACACGCGAGGTTCGTGTACGAGTTATTTATAGTGGATGACGTGAAAGTCCCACTTTTTTCCGATGTGGCTGGTTGGCCGTTTTGTGGAATTATTTCTGGAAAAGGAATCGTGAAGTGAATTGGTGCTGGTGTTGGCTACTATAATATGCCTTCACGACCCCGCGTCGCAAAGTCACGGTCTGCTAACCGTAATACGCCAGACTTGGATACTGTTGGGGGCCACGTGCCTTTTGATTGGAGTTCGTCGAGATGGCCCGTGGCTGAATGCGCTCCTTGGAGGTATAGCGGCCTCCTGCCCAATTAGAAGGACGACCTTGGTGCTCTGGATTCCGCGCCGTTCCCATATGGGAAGACTGGAGTTCCCGTCCCGTCTCGTGTTTTCTCACTGCGAAGCAAGATCGCGCTCGTCTACCGGGGTTATTTCCGTATAGTTAGTTTAGCGTGTCCATTAGAAGTCCATCTGGTATGTGTATTTTTATATTTCCTTTTGTTACCTTGGTATGAAGTTTGTCACTTCCTTGTTGCTTTTTGGTTTGGATTCAATACATTTTTATAAAGTTCCTCTTCTTTTTTTTGACTGAAAACCCTACCTACATGACAGATAACTACTTGGCCCACTATCCTGAGCCCTGGTCTCTGCTCTGCCGCAAGGTTACATTTTATACGAACATGATACGTTTCAGTGGCGTCCAACGTTTCAGGACTTCAATAGAAACATGGATTCACGTAGGAAATCTTCTAGTTTATTTCACGGCACATTTTACAATAACTTTGTTTCCGACCCGAACAAAAACACTTAAATTGGCCACTTTGACCACTCGCTAGATAATGCTAGCTGTTTACAGGAGATCCACGTTATTAAGAGAGCATGTTTTTAACTGAAATTGCCTTATTTATAACTGGACTTTCACATACTAAAACAAAACAACCACCATTGTTAAATCTAAATAATATACAGATTCCAGAAATCTGCTTTATCGTCTATCCTTAAAAACAGTGCGGCCCTATGGCCGTAGCTTGTAATCTGTAATTCAAACAGTCAAGTTACAAAATATACCGCTAGGTGGCAATAACCTTCACTTTTTGAACAAAGAGGATAGAATAAAACGTAAACTGTCAGGAAAAGTAACATTTATTAAAGTTTCATATTTAGTATTAGAAAAAAAATGTCTTGGAAAATCTCAGGTAAAATTTCTTGAATTTTAACAACTTTTTTGTCTTAACCTTCATAAAAAAAAAGAAAAATCAAACGTAATCAATATCTACGACATGTATTTCAGCAAAACAGTCTTGACATATGTACATACAACGTTCGATCGTTGCACACTATTGCATCCTTTTTTAGTCCTTCTATTTTTCTGCGCATAAACCTTAAACGGACATACTGCGCATAAACCTTCTCTACCTGAGAGTAAATTTTTATGTTCTCACGGCACAAATCAGGTGATTTGGTTTAACAGCTGTTTCTGCAAAGTGTCTACGTCGGATCTTCTTATTATATGTGGTCTAGTCATTGCCAGAGCAAATTCTTCCAAAAAATTTCTTCGTAATTCCGCAGGCGGGAATTGTTACCGATGCATTTATTGAACATATATCGGGAATCATTTATTTATTACTATTGGAACAATTTTTTCGACATTTTTTTATATATGAATACCCTAAAAGTCAAGTCCCAATCGCTCCCGACCGCCTGCTGCCAGTGAGACTATGGCATCCCCAATTGGGGTAAGTTGTGAGGCTGAAGATACGTGGGGAGGGGAAGGATATGGGGGAGGAAGGTGAGGAAGTACCTGGGTATTCAGATTCACCAATGCAAAAGCCATTTCAAGCAACGTTTGAATTCTGAATGCTGGTCTTACACCAGAGCGAGACTGAAAGTATCTTCCACTCTAGAATGTGCCGTAAATGATTTAATTGTGACAACACAAATCTATCAGGAAAATAAATTCATAGGCCTATGTCATCTTTAGGGATGCTGTGTGGAGGGTTTTTTTAAGGAAAGGAAGGAGAGGAGAGTTCTGGGAAGGAAAAGGGTTTAAGGGGTGGGCAGGAATCGGGGTTCAGTATGTCCTGGTCATCCGCCTCCAAGACCTAGACAAACCTCACTCCATTAACCCGGGCACCCCTGCTAAATCACCAAACCACTTGGCGTAGCGAACCACTTGTGATGACCTAAAATGGCAAAAGCTTTGAAGAAAATCTCGGTCTCAGTAATATTTAATTTTATTACCTGCAGAGATTATGTATGTGTTAGCTGTGAAAAGTAACTCATTACATTTATTATTATATTATTATTTATAAACATGAATTTAGGTAATGAAATAATTAAAAACACTTTGTTTTTACCACAATAAACTTTATTAAAAAGTCGACATGTTTCGAGAACGATGTTCTCTTCATCAGGACATATAATGTACTAAACAAATGATCGAACAAAGAAAGACAGGCGTGGGTAGAAATGGAAGTAGTGGGGGAGGAGGGAAAAATAAAATTGCATTTGATAAAAAATGCACACAAATCCCAAAAATACAAGAAACAAAAATTAAAAATTACAGCGATTTCATAGATTTACAAAAATACAAGGAAAATGTTTAGGAATAGTGTTGGAATACATATTTTATATGATCCACAAAACTCGCCAGGTTATACCATCACTTCATGAGATTAATAATTATTATGCATTGGTGGCAGTTTAAGTGGCAGTTGCGGTCGGTAAGTTTGCAGTGAACTAGTGTGCTAAGATTGAAAAATAAGACGTTATTGATGTTGTTGTAGCTGAAAATGAATTTGTTTTTTTTCATAATATATTTTTTGTATGAATATTTTCAGGATTCTTTCGGTTAGGGCAGGGGTTCCCAAACTTTTCCACGTCGCGGCAAGCTTAGAAAATTTGAATTTTCTCACGGCACCCCGGTCATATAATGTCTTTCTGTGGTAGCCCCGGGACCGAGTGTCACCCCCAAGACCACAATTCTCTAGCCACCCCCCCCCCCTCCCGTCCCCAGGATGGACCAATTTTTTACCTACTCCACTAAATAATACAACTCGTATTTAAAATGAATAAGTACATTTATTGGTAGGAAAACTTACAAAGAAATTGCAAACATAATTACAAAAACCGTTTAGTGCGGCAGCTCGCTGCACAGTTTTTCAAACCGGGGAATAAGGCTTGATACAGCTACTCTCATTTCTTTTTCCACATTTATTTTCGAGCGAAATTTGCTCTTTATAACCGCAACCGCTGATAATCTAGCTTCGCACAGGTATGAAGTAGCAAAGGGAATGGGGACCCTTACAGTTTTTGCATTTAGATTCCGATACTGATTTTTGACTGATATCCAAAACTCCGTCAAATCCGAACAAGCGTATTTTGTTTTTAGGCTGCTGTCGCTCGAGAGGTCAATTAGATTTTCTTCTTCCTGTGTAGTAAAATCTTGGGGAGCTTGAGCACGGAATGGATCTTGGATCCACACAAACTTCTCCACTTGGTCTTCTGCCACGCGGGTGATTTTCCATTCCATAAAATGTTCGTATTTGTTCATGTTAATTTTGATTTTTAGTAGAGAGATCAGGGGCGCCTCGCGGCACCCCTGATCTCTTTAGGAACCTCTGAGTTAGGGGATGCGCCGCTTCCATCGACTTTGTCCAGTCAGCTATTTAAGATCCCGCATTCCGGATTAACCGAAACATAACATACTTCCTTTGAACGCTTTTTGTACTACGACTGTTTAAAAAATATTAAATAAACACATGTTTGTAAAAATCACTCCGTGCCGTAAATTTAATTAGATGAATAAACATGCTCTTAAAAAAAAGTGTGTTGATTTTTAAGATAATCTCTTTAAATTTGCCAAGTTGAAAAGCTATTTATGTATGAAATTTCCTCCATAGAAAAAAAAATAATAAATACCAACTTCTTTTCGAAAATAAATATTTTTCTTACCTAACTGTTGCCAAAAAATGTAAAAATACGTTTAATTGTGATGCCATGGGTTTATTCATAATGACTCTTGCGGAATTAATAACATATTGATTATTATGTTTCGCAATGAAAGACAAAACCAGATAAACCTGTTAGTCGAAGCTAGTCAAATTTATTTTTTAATTGTCATTTATTATTCATCGAATCAGGAATAAATTTTCATAACTCGTACTGTGGCGAAGTATTCTGGAGGAAAAATGAAAAAAAATATTAGGAACGGAAGAATTCAATCAACGGTGATTTAAAAGTACAATTTAAGTGATTTAATTGAATAATTTCTCATTGAATAATACATAGGTACCTACTTTAATTGAATGTAAGTCGCGATTTTTATAATAGCGCCCCCTTCTATCGGAGTTTTACTATTTGGTATTTACTATGTAGAAGGAAATAAATTATTACAGACTTACTTATTAATTACTTACAATTACACTAATTTACGCTGTATACGTAATTTTTTACATTTACAAACTAAACTTCCATGTTCTTAGTCTCAATAAACGATAGTAATTAACCATATCTTCAACAAATTGCACAAGCGTGGAGCGTTCGCGCGGCTCGTTTCGGCCCATTTTATACAAATCTTAATTTTGTATTTGGGATCGAAATACCCAACAAACCGAAAAATTATTTTTGTAATCAAAAGTCATATCAAATATCTCGTACGGATGTAAACTATTTTATTTATTTTTGCTTTAAATGTTAACATATTATTTAAATGTTTCATGATTTTAGAGGCAACTATTAACATTTAAAGCAAAAATAAATAAATCAGCTCGCATCCGTACTAGATATTTGATATAAATTTTGATTACATAAATAATTTTTCAGTTTAGTTGGGTATTTTGATCTTATATCCAAAATTAAGATTTGTTTGAAACGAGAATAAAATTTGTATTATGATGGGCAGAAACAAGCAGCGCAAGCATTCCTCTTAACCCTCAGGAAGGTTTTTTTTTCACAGAAATTGAAGAATTCATCAAAATTTTAAGTTAAAATTCAAGTTCTGTGAAACTTATATTCAAGTTTAAACATGCAAAGCACGTTGTATTCATACTACACTAATTAAAAATATAGCACCGCATATAAAAAAGAAAACCATTCAAACAATATGTGCATATATGACCGAGTTTAGTAAAACTACGCGCATTCTCTCATGAAGGTATCTTGGCCCGATTTATTCATTTAAGGGGGTATTCTACTCCAGAGACATGAATTGTAGGTATTTTTTTTAATTTATAAAGATATATGTTTTTTGTAGCCATTATTTGACCAAATATTTTTTTATGTTTGAAGAATACATTAAAAAAAAATCAATAGAAAAAATTCAAAATTCAAAAAGTTACAGGGTTTTGAAGTGGGGTTCTCAAAAAAATGGCACTCCCTGGTTGACACGATTGCAACCCTCCTAGTAATCGGAAAATAAAAACATATTAATTCTTAATTCATACAAATGTTGTAGGACCGAACTAAGGAAAAATAAAAAATAAATGTTTTTCGCAAAATGGTGAAAAGAAAAGACATATTTTAACCACATCAACGGCAGCGATGTCCGAAACGTTGGCTAAAGAAGGAGGTAGCGCAACACGGCATAACACCCCAAAAACAAATAACGAAAATACTTTTGGCCGTGAAAATCTTAAAACTTATCATATTTTTACCAGTTTTTTTTACTTTTCCGAATTCTTTAAAAATTGTTAAAATGGAAATTTTGGTATAATTTTATTTAGTGCAATAATAAATTGCAAGTAAATTGGTTCAGTAGAACTTGAGATTTCACGTCAACAGTCTCGAAAAAAGTAGTTTCGAGAAAAAAGCGTTCAAAGTTTTATTCTATTTAGATTCTAGTTAGATTCCGTGTAAACCGCGACACTAAAATGGCTTTCACTTTAAAAATAATTCGAAAAATCCTTTTAAGGGGGTATAACCAGAGAAAACCAGAAATATGTCATTTTTAAATCAGATTTTAGACATATTGACTATTTTCCACAAAAAATTATAATTTGATTTCGAAAGATTGTTTTTTTTTATCTAGTAAACGCATGTTTTAAATTTTGAGAAAAAATGTTTATTTTTAGTAAAATAAGGATACACCATAGTTCCTTGGCAGATTTTTTAAATTTTCAAAATAGATTTTGTATTATACAACACCCATTTCAAGTCATTCAATCATGAAGTATAATAAATAAATACATTATCTGGTAAACGCATGTTTCAGAATTTTAATTTTAGTTTAAATAAAATCATTAAAAGTTTCTTGGCGAAAATTGGTCCGTTTGTGTATTTATTTGCGCACTTACAAACTAATATATTTCATTTTCGTTATTTGTTTTTGGGGTGTTATGCCGTGTTGCGCTACCTCCTTCTTTAGCCAACGTTTCGGACATCGTTGCAGTGTCCATCATCAGGGCAGATCCGGCAGATCCGGTAGATGTGCACACATTTGCCGGATCTGCCCTGATGATGGACACTGCAACGATGTCCGAAACGTTGGCTAAAGAAGGAGGTAGCACCCCAAAAACAAATAACGAAAATGCTTTTGGCCGTGAAAATCTTAAAACTTATGTAATATATTTCAGATTTTTTTACATTCTCATGTTGCTTAGACATTTTGAAAAAAGATTATTACTTATGGTCAAAACATAATTACACAAAGTACATAATTTTAATAGTTCTATCACCACGCCTTTCAGCATTTTTTGGATGTAGTTATAAATTAAAGCAAATTTGGAATGAAATAAAATCTATTTTGAGTTATTATTTTAAAAAACTAGTAATTAGAACAATTAATCTTTCTCATTGGAACTGCCCTGTACGATCGTAAATGTGGATTTTCGGCCGCTGGCTGGTTAAACGCCCTTAAGGAGATATTTTGAATATCTCAATTCTTAACTATCGAAATATGAAAAAAAAAATTCTAGGCTTCTCCTTTAAGCATCAGTCGAACATTTTAAGAAATTTCAAACGAAGAATTGTTATCGCAGAACAAGATAATACTGTTTTTTTTTTCATAAATCTAAACTAAACAAAAGAATAAAAAAAGTTAGCGGTCGTAATTGGAAATCAAACCTAGGATTTCTTACCGGGACAAACACCTTAACGAACTTGGCAATAAGGAACTCCAGTGAAAAATATTATGGCTTTAAAAAAATATGTTTATATAGACCAAGAAACGCTGATTCTGAATATATAAGTTTTATTTCATAATATTAAACGCAGAGTTTTTAAAAAATTATTAAAAAGTGCATTTTTAAACCTCTCCTCAAAATACAGCGTCAAGTTGGCATTACTGAAATGGTTAACGATGACGTCACAGTTAACCTGTCACCTGGTAATAGCGTCCGTGTTGAATGTTGTATTGACATTTGAAAATTGACACGTATGCAATTCAACATTTCGTGTTTTTGGTTTATTTTCATACTGTTTATAGAGATTTAGATAAATAATAGTTATTGTGTTTATTGAAACATAATTTAGGCCCTCAACAATTTACGAAAAGGGCTATATTTGCGGACAATCTGCAATAAATTTTGTCTATTTGAGGTTAAAGTCATGTCATGTTTTGACATTTGGTTATGTATTTTCAAATTGTTTTTAGTGTAGGGCTTTTTATACAAGTTGTTACACACTCGTCATGATCAGTGTATTATAAATACCAGTGTTTCTGTATGTATTATACATAAAACAATGCACCTACAAAGTAAAGCCTGACACAAAACACGACGTCACATGTATTTGCAATGAAAGAGATGATTTATTGTTTTTATATTGCACTTTGATTAAATACAATAACAGTAGTGGTGAAATGTGGACATTTTACCAATGTTTTTCTATATTAAAAGCAGTTAAAAGTCATTTCAAAGCATTCTGCCCAAATTGCTAGACATCATAGACATCTTACAAAATGTTGCTAGATTGCCAGTTTTTTTTACCCCAAAAAGTTGCTAGAAGTAGCTAAACGTTACAGTAAGTAGTAAAGGGAACGTACCCATACTACGTGACCAACTTTTTGCAATTTTTAACCCCCCCCCCCCAATCTTCTAAATTCTGACAATCGTTTTATTTCCAGGTTTTATTTGGATAAAACAAAACAACACAAGGTAGAATAAGAGTAGTGCGTACTATTTTGGTTGTATTCTGTCTGTCGTAGCTAGCTAGCGCACAGAACAATATTACAGTGCCACAAAGTTATCTGTTCCGGTGGTGGTGTCGCTAGTTGTGAACAAATATGTCATAGAAATATCAAAGATTGTGGCACTGTACTCCAAAAAGGGAGAGCTAGTGCAGCAGGAAACGGGGATTTTCCGGCTAACGCCACTTATACCATAGCGTCTATGACCATAGAGTTGCGTTTGTTTTTTACTTTTAACTATACGACGTAGCGTTTTATGTTCTCTCATGACGAAATCGAAATATCAAACAATGACGAAAAGTTGCTATAAAAAGTAGCTAAAAAGTTTAGCTACAAGTTTCATTAAAATGTAGCTGTCTGACATCAAATAATAGCTAGATCTAGCTATAAAGTTGCTAAGTTGGCAACACTGATTCCGCCATGACCGCAAACAGGGATGTTCTGCCCAAAAAAATTATTTCCCTAGATTTCGAAGTGAAATTTCCCTAGAATTTCACATTTACGCAATTACCTACGTAGCCACCCGATTGTGTAACACTAATCCTGTTATATGTTAATTAATATGATAATTAATTGGAAAGATATCGGAACTTGGTAAATATACTAATAATACCGTGATTTTCCAAATAAAACAATAAACAAAAATTTTAAAGTACGAATACACTCACCACTGAATTAGAAACTGAATTCCAAATAAAAAAAACACTTTGCAAAATAAAAATCATAAGCAACCCGCCGCTCATTTGTACCAAGAGTGGTATTTTGAAGACCCCCCCCCTCCCCCCGAACGTGTCACGTAGTATGGGTACGTTCCCTAATATCATTTTGAGTTGTCAGTGTTAAAAATAACATTGCATGTAAGTACATGAACAATAATTAAGATTCATAGGAATTCCAAAAAATATAAATACGTATATATATTTATATAAATAATACCAGTAATATTGTCATATGTAATAAAAATTTTGCCAGAGTTCGAAATTTCCCTAGATTTTGTCCTGATTTCCCTTATCCCTAAAAAATATTTTTCTCCCCTAGATCTAGGGAAATTTCCCTAGACATGACATCACTGATTCAAAATGACAACTTAAAAAGTAAAAAACTATGGGTGGGTGAAGACCACCATAGATACGGTGCGTTTCTGGGAGTCTTTAAAAATTAAAACTTTGACAATTATTTTAACTATTAAAACTAACTATAAAAATAAAAATAAAAATGCAGTTATTTAAGTTTGAAGGTCTTTATTCATTAAAAAAAATAAAAAAATTGGACTGGAGTTCTCTATTGGGAACTTTTATTTTAAGTAATTTTTGTCGATCTCATATTTCAAATTCAGGATTAACAATATTATTCTAAAACTATGTACCTACTGTTTCCATATTTTTTGTTTAATATCTCTTTATTTTTCTGTCATGTTTTGTTTCATGTTTCGTTTATATTTATTAGTGTTATTTACAGACTTGGGTGTAGACTTAGGATCTATAAATATAATCTATAATATAAATATAAAAGCTACGTACTAACTAACGAGCTGGCGTTAGGAAAGGAGAGCGAGCCGGTACATACCTTTACATACCTTTTATACCTAGATCTGTTGTCTCACTCTTACATCTTCAAAAAGCAGGCGTGCCAAAACTTGCTAAACCATTCTTACAATTAGTATTATCTTCATCTTCAATGATTTATTACATGATAATCATTAAAAAAAACTTGTTTGCCATTAAAATAGAAGCTTTATTAATTCATAAAATAATTTTGAGATCCATACATGTATACCCACAAAGAGTTACGATTTTTTAACTATTCTGTAGTCATACAAGCATAAAAATCGATCGATTTTAAAAGTCTCAACCTTGCGCTAAATACGTTTTTTGACATTAAATTAAAATTTTCTTAAAAATATTTAGTTGGCAGGGCTGGCACCGGAAACTCGAAGCTTTCATTACAGTAAGCGAAGAAAAAGCATGTTCTAATTTTAAAATGTGATTTTTCATCAATCTCGTCAATCAAGCAATATTGGCAGAAGTCGGAAATGAATATTTGGGATTAGGAGAGCAGAAGTAGGGGGGAGGGCGTGCCAGAATCTGGGTAAAGGGGGGGATAAGGAGACAGGGAAGGTATCGGCGGGATTTGTAGCGTGTAATTAATTTCACGTCCGGTAAGGCGGTATAATTGGGGCCCGCGGCTTCTCAATAAAAAATGCTAATTTTAGCGGTGTAATTATGAAGAATCGTGATTTTTCTGGAAATATATAACTGGATATTCTTAATTTGTGGTAAGAAATAAAAATTAAATATTAATTTTCTCCTCCGTGCAGAAGAAAACCAGGTAGTAGGTAGGTATACATTTTCATACAAAACCGTGGTTTCTTTATCGTAATCTTGAGGTGATTTTTCACAATAACTGCGCTCTACGAATTATCCAATTATTATTGAGAATTAATTTTGGTTTTAAGTTTTGATAAAAGCGGTCGGTTTTTATATTACTTTTTACCATACCTTTAATAGAGATACAAGAGTCCAAATCTATATACATAAAAATCAAAAAATGTTTGTATGCCCGCTATGCGTTGCTAAACCATTCATCCGATTGCGATGAAACTTTGGGAATTTGATGTGTGCATGCCCGCGATGGTTCCTAATATATAAAAGTGAGTTCTGGCATTATGAAATTTGTATAAAAAAATTGCAATAGGTGACACAATTTCTTTATTGAGTGGCATAGCAACGCATGCCGGGAACTCGCTGGTAATACATAAAAAAGAATAGGAATATGCATTAATAATTTAGAAGCATTATAAATATCAAAATCAATTAAAAATAATTTCCAAACTTTAAACTTATAGAATTAACCTACAGTCCGATTTTAAAAGTTCTTCCGCTTCTCCTTATGTAATCCCCACCCTTTTTCTAATCATCTTCCTACCCCTCCACCAACCAGTCGCTGATGTTCTCTCCATCTCTTATAAGCTTTCTCTTTCTCTTTTATTTACCTTATATAACCTTCCTCTGTTCTCTAATTTAGTTTATGTGTTTATTGTCCTGATGAAGGTTGAGGTCATCCGAATTCAGTCGACGTGTATATATAAAATAAAGTAGTTTTAAACAAAGAACTCTTTTCATTTGTATGTAGGTATTTTTTAAATTTATTGATGCGGTGCTGATTTGTAACACTACAGAAGTTCTACATTATTTTGTATCTAGGGTGAACGAAATAGGTATGAAGAATGAGTGTAAGTAAGTCTAAAGACATGGTGTTTAAAAGAGAGAGTACGAAAACAGTGTGCAATATAGTTATGAATGATGAATACTTGGAGCAGGTGTATCTGGGTAGTATGAGAGATGGGAAGGCTGATAGAGATATTGAAAGAAGGTAACTCCATTTAGGGCCTTTAACCAGCCAGCGGCTGAGAATCCATATTTCCTCGAAAGATGTTCTTACGATCGTACAAGGCGGTTCCAATGAGAAAGATTAATTAATCTCCATACCAGCTTTTTAAAATTATAACTCAATATCGATTTTATTTCATTCTAAATTTGCTTTAATCCAAAACTGCTGAAAGGCGTGATGATAAAACTATTAAAATTATTTACTTTTTGTGAATATTTTTTGATCATAAGTATTTATAATTTTTCAATAATGTCTAAGCAAAATAAGAATGTAAAAAAATCTTAAATACTTAGTTTGTAAATAAATAAATAGACACACTGAAGTATTTTCGTCACAAAACACGTGCGCGGATCTTTTTTGAGTGATTTTATTTAAACTAAAATTAAAATTCTGAAACAAGCGTTTCCCAGATAATTTATTGATTTATTTTACTGAATGATTATATGATTTGAAAAGTGTGTTGTATAATACGAAATTTTGTTTAAAAATTTAACAAACCTGCCAACGACCTACGGTATAAGCTTATTATACTAAAAATAAACATTTATTCTCAAAATTTAAAACAAGCCTTTACCCACTGGAACGATTTCGGTCGAAAAATCGACCACTTTTATTTTTCTGCGATTGAAATCGGTCGAAAAATCGACCGATTTTTCTACCATTCGTAAAATATTTATTATAATTATTTAAAACCTTTCCATGGCCAGCTATTTGTTTTATCGAATAGCTGATAAAATATTCTTTATTTCTATGACCTTATCGGTTGTCTCTGAAGTGTTATTCAATGAGTTTTCGCGGTTTTCTAAGGCGTCCTGTCAAAAAAACAAAATAAAACTTTTGACTATTTCGACGAATTATGGTCTCTACCTAAAATGCCGTAAGTAATTCATTTATTGGGTTTTTAACGCATAATTATATATCTGTGTTATCATGATTGAATTATCTATCTTTGAAATGCGTTTTTAATTCGTTTGTTCCTAATATATTGTTTTGCTGAATGTTTTTGTGTAAAAATGCGTCAACTGAAGACGTCATCTGTTTTTGATTTACAATAATTTCATAAATACTGCACTCGCGCATTTGAAATATAGTTATTCAATCAGAGTGATTCATAACAAAGAGATAAATATAAGTTTTATTTGAATTGGTTCATTATTAATACAGATATTTGCTGTCCAATTATTTAAAGTCATATGTCAAAAAGTCTGACTTTTTTTAGATGTAAAATGGTGTAAAGCCTTCGTCGCACAATAAAAATTTGGTTATTTAGTTGTATAATCAATTAATTTGTTTACTTTTACCAAATTTGTGCAGAAACAGCTATCGTCCAGGGAGAGGGAGTACTCCACGACCCAGGTTTAAATAATTATTTTAAAATTTTGTATTACTGCAATATTTAACAAAATTTAAATATTTAAGTACTTACCTACATTAAGTGTTTTCAATTTAAAATATATAGAGTGGTGCTGACTGCAAGAGGTGGCAGAGGAAGAGGGAGAGGTGGGGTACGAGCTGCAGATGGAGTACCAGCTGGTGCCGGACTACCTGCACGTGGACGTGGGAGTCAACGCAGAGCTGCAATTGCAGCCTCGTCTGGAGTGTTAGTATTTTTTAATGTTTTTTATGAAAGTACTTTGCTGTGGCCGTTGAATTCATCATATATTTGTATTTATTTAAACGGTGACCCTGCTTTGCTACTGGTGCAAGAGGATCGCGTCAAGGCCCTAAAGGCTGTTAGGGCCCTGCCTGCTTCCTTCCGGCTACAGTGAGTTCCACTGTTACAGTGAGAGTTGGTAAGATCAGCGCTCTGTCCATTTGGCACATTCAGTGCATATTGTACAGAGTTCTAATTTTATTCTTTATTTACATACTGCACTTACTATTTCACACGTGAATGAGAACAATTCATATGATTTATGTATATGTTTTCAGAATTACTTCTCCGGAGAGAATAACGTGTCCCTTTTCACAAGGGACACCTTCACCATTGCCAAGACCCGTTCCACCACCGTGGATGTCCACTCCCGCACAGACCCAATCAACGGCTTACAATGCAACAATTACGCCAATCCAGGCAGCATCTCCGGAGCCGTTAGCTGGGACATCGCGGAGTGGGGAACTCCAGCGTGGGGAACTCTTCTCTCCGGAAGCCGGCTACCACAGCGAGCTGTGGGTGGACGTGCCGTTCTACCAAGAATTGTCGGCGTTTGGGAACGGTGAGTTTATTTTTTGAAATGTCATACCAGGGGCTCAATATAAAATCAATTATCTATATTTTATATTGATGTCCCTAGCACAGTTTCACTGTTGGTATATTGGCAGGAGATAAGCATAGTACTTAAAAATTCCACATAACAAACATACAAAATGTACTGTAATCCAAAAAGATATGATGTACCTACATTCTATGCAAGTAAATATGTAGTTACTAAAGTAAAAAGTCTGAAATTTGAGTTTGTTTTGGCTAATTTTTGTTCGATAGTAAAAACTTCGCACAGCATTGTGAATACCGACATCATAGTTTCACACATGACATTGCATAATATATTTGTTCTTGAGTTAATGTCCTGAAACGTTAAGTGCCTCCATACATGACGCTACTTACAAGCTACTCGATCCTCGTGAGCGTATCATACGCGCCGATCGTAAGTACCCCCCGTACGATTTTGCTGGTAGCACCGTGTACGGGGCGCTATGCGACGTCTGTCGGTTTCAAACGCAACCGGCGCGGCGGTGCTGAACACACGCGACGCGTTGCATCATTTGTGTCTGATACTTTTCGTTTGACGTTTGACAGAAATGGCATCGGAACATGAAAGTAATGTTAGATTTGTTCTAGTAGAAAAAATGCATGTTTATGTAACGATACCTTACCAGAATACGTAAGAAAGGATTTAGTGGAGATGGAATGGATTGATGTTGGAAAAAAGTCATATGACATCATGTAAACTCCACGGCTGCACGTAAAAAATGATCAAGTTCAGTATATTCCGGATAGCGCCGTGTACGGAAACCAGCATTAAAGA
The DNA here is from genome assembly GCA_929108145.2 of Limnephilus rhombicus. Classification (NCBI taxonomy): domain Eukaryota; kingdom Metazoa; phylum Arthropoda; class Insecta; order Trichoptera; family Limnephilidae; genus Limnephilus; species Limnephilus rhombicus. The sequence continues at coordinate 18,220,407 of OV815293.1, forward strand.
GTGGTATATATGCAGAGTACTTGTGGTTTCGTCACAATCATATAGTTTGTAAGTATCTCCATGAACGGAGGGCCTTACATTTCAAAACATTGGCATTAAACAGGGATTCTATCTTTTTTTTCTGTAACGGGTATTGTAGAATGAGAAATGAGACATGCCGAACTTCTTTGCGAGGGTTACATGTGATTCACCGGCTTCGAAACGGTGTAATACAGCACTTTTTTCATCAATTGAAAAAACACTTTCGCTTCACGGGACTCATTGTGTCGAGCTTCCTAGTCAAAAGCGAGGCTGTATTGGTAGTTGGGTTTTGTAACCGGACAAATTATCATTAAAATAGGTCGCTTTAAGTAGTTGGTCACTTTAAACGGATACGTTTTCCTACTAAAAGCTATGAAACCTTACTAGAGTTTCCATTATCGTCGCTTAAAACGGTAGACCGTTAAATGCATAGTCATTATATCCAAATTCTACTGTAAATTTGTGTTTTCTATTATTTCAGAGTCAGACATGGGCAGAACCGATAACGTGGACGAGGCAGCTCTCTATCAAGAAGAGTCGGTACTTGGAAACCGTGAGTTATAAAGATAACTAACTTACCTTCACGCCATTTCCCTGCAGGGGTAGGCAGAGAGGATGGACCGCCATGCAACTCGTTCTTGGCACACACACTCTTTTCTTCATTCCATACCTACCTGACTGTGCTATTCTGACTCCTGACATTGCCCGCCTCAAGTATTTGATTAAATTTTTATTTTATTATTTATATGAATACCTCACAAGAGCCTCAGCTGGAGCCAGTAAGACTATGGCATCCCCAATCGGGGTATGTTATGAGGCTGAAGGTAGCGGGGAGGGGAAGGAGGTGTGGAAGAGGGAGGTGGGAAAGTACCTGGCTATAAACACGGTAAAGCCATTTGAAGCAACTTTTCAATTCTGAATGGTGTCTTACACCAGGGCGATACTGAGGGTATCTTCCACTCTGGAACGTACCGCAAATATACTATATATTATTTTAAATGAATTTTGTGTGAAAATAACACTAATTATTCAAATCAAATTTATTTTCCCATGCCGGGATTCGATCCCGCGACCATCGTATTGCGAGTCAAAAGCCGTACCAGAGGCAGTGGGTAATCGTAATATAGACACGTTAAATTAATTTGGGTTTTCTGTTGTTTCAGAAATGGATATGGACAGAATGAGCGACGTCGACCACAAAGAGAGCGATGAGGATACCTTCTACATGCCACCAATACCTTATCATAATATTATCAACGTTTCACCTAACCCCGCTATGGCCATAGACTTTAGTAGACAAGACCAGGTAGATAGTGAGGCAATGCATGCGATTCTGCCGCCTGAAGGTTACTCTTTCGATTGGTCCAAAGATATCTCACGTTTTACTGGGATAAGGGAGACATTCACAGGCACGCCAGGACCAACTTTCAATACCGACGAAATGGGCAAACTTGTGGATGCCTTTCTTAAAATCTTTGATGCAGATGTCGTTGAACTGATGACGAGAGAGACCAACAAGTATGCAGATCAATTGATTGCGAAAAAACAATTTAAGCGCCATGCGCGTACCAATAAATGGGTTCCCACTAATAAAGAGGAAATGTATGTATTCTTGGCAATTTTAATGTATCAAGGTATTAGTCCCCTTCCTGTTGAAAAAGACTTCTTCTATTAAAAAAAAACTCACCGCCATGCCTTTTTTTTTTTTTTACATTAACTCCACACAGGAGGCCCTGAGGAAAATAATTTCCCTCAGGGCCTATGTCATCTGGGATGCTGTGTGGAGGGTCTTTTTGAGGAGAGGAAGGAATGAACATTGGTCTTGAAGAGACCCATGTTGTAGGAAGGAGGAAACACAGAGGCCGGCAAATCATTCCACAGCCGAGCTGTTGAACACAAGAACGAGTCGAAGAAACGACCCGTTCTCATGTGACAAATGTCAACTGTGTACAAATGTTGGGCACGCGTTTGGCGTGTTTCCCGACTATGCACCGGTGCCGAAGGGATCAATGATACTAGTTCCTCGGAGCATCTTCCATTGTAATACCGGTAGAACAAGGATAGCATTCCCACCCGACGCCTGTGCTCTAAAGATTGCAATCCGTCTGTTAAGATGGGAGAATCTATCAAACGGACCGCCCGTTTCTGCACAGAGTCGAGGGTATTTTTCAGGTATTTTGGAGCTCCAGACCAGAGGTGGCTGCCAAATTCAACCGTGGGGCGCACTTGCGATTTGTACAGGGTTAGCAGTTGTGTACTATTAAAGTATCTGCGGGCCCTGTACAGTACGCCCAGTTTTTGGGAGGCTAACTTTACTCTGGCTTCGATGGAGCCCCCATACCTGAGCTGGTCACTTAGGGTTACACCAAGCATATCAATGGAGGGCCTGTTCGGAAGATTGCTTCCGTTAAAAGAGACTAGATTTTCATTGCGATCCCTTTTAGACGTAATCAGACAAGATTGGGTCTTTGAAACGTTAAATTCAATGCCTTATTTCAGCCGAGCCATGGATTATAATCGTTTTCTTCTAATTAAAAAATTCCTTCACTTCACCAACAATGAAAGTCTTTCTTCTGATGTACCGTTATCTGTGCGAAGATTACAAAAGATTCAGCCCGTCTTGGACCATCTCTCAAATAAGTATGAGACTTTATACCTGCCCGAGTAAGACATCTCACTGGATGAATCCATACTCTGCTATAAAGGCCGTTTGGGATTCGTCCAGATGATCAAAACCAAAGCGGCCAGCGCCGGTATAAAGTCTTATGCTAAGTCCAGACTGAAGCCAACCTTCCAACTCCGAACTTAGTTCGGAGTTGGAAGGTTGGCCCATCGTGTGGTCGCTGCGGCCAACCCTCCAACCCCGAATTCCGTACTCCAAAATGGCGGACATGAAACAGCTGTAGCTACGCTGTATCTTTTTCAGTTGCCTACAATTATTACGTACGTATAATCATATAATTATATACACGACATATTTTCAAACAATTGTTATACCACTCTCCGTAATAATGTAGTCATTTTAATAGTACGCGGCACGGTGTGGACAGCTGCGGCAGGCTGGTTCGTGTGAGTTGGCCGTCGGGATCTCCTCGAAGGCGATCCCGGGCCAACGCGATCTCCAACCTTCCAACTCGAACTTCCAACGTACGAACACCCCTCCACACGATCGTCCAAACGTTTGAAGTTGGAACGTTGGCCGCAGTGTGGGCTTACCATTACGAGCTTTGTGAGTCCAACTCTGGCTTTCTTTGGAAATTCCAAATTTATACGGGGAAGACCATTTCCAGACAGGCTGAATCGACAAATCCAGACCAGGAAGACCATGACGGAAGACATAACGGAAGATATGACGGACGACACGACACTGATACTGAGAGTCTCACTCTACATCGAGGCACAATGACATTATGTATTGATTTTCTTAAATTATGAATAAACCAATATAAATTGAATACATTTTTATTATGATAAAGTGTGTAAACAATGTTTAAATCAATATACTGCTCTTTCATTGTAACTATTGTGTTTCCTCCTTCCTACAACATGAGTCTCTTCAAGACCAATGTTCATTCCTTCCTCTCCTCAAATAAACCCTCCACACAGCATCCCAGATGACATACGCCCTGAGGGAAATTATTTTCCTCAGGGCCTCCTGTGTGGAGTTAATGTAAAAAAAAAAAAACTATAAAACTAATATTAATTTAATTGATTTAAAAGAATATAAGGGCTTAATAATTAAAAATCAATTATTGGTTCCATCAATTATTTTCCCCTCAACCATTTTTTTTCGATACCTTTGCTTTTAGATTTAAAATTATCACTATGATATTGTTTGCCATTCGACGCTCATACAAAGGTTTGATATATATACAATTTTATCATCATCATCATTTTACATATTCTGATTTACCCTATGTAGATTGACCTTAAGGTAGCTGTCAGAAGTGATTTTTCGTCAAATATTGGTGGATTTCATCAACTTGCAAAGTATCCCCCTGAAATATTGGCAATGTGTGTATCTATGATATATATTTCATTTTAAGCCTTATTTCCTTGTTTTGCACGTTATATAAAAACATGGTTACAAATCTCCAGTTCTAATTTACAATTATTAAAAAAGTATCACCATGATTTTGACACCGTGAAATAGGCTCTCTGTATAATTCATCAAATGAATCAAATAAAGCCAACACGGCAACTATCCTTATAAATAATTGTAGGCAGTTAATGTATCTTCCTAATGTAATACCAGTTTTTGTGGTAAATTCATTAAATAGTATAATACAGTGATTTCAATTTTGCACGTCACGCACTCAAATTTTACAAAATCATTTTCCGACCAAACTTTTGAAGAGATCATAAACATACAAAAAATTATTTTTCTATTATATTCTTGCATCTGTGGTTATCAAACAGGCCATATAGAACATAAAAACCTAGAAAAATATTCAATAAAGATATTTAAAACTGCTACTGGCGGCAATTTCAAATCACAAAAACACAAATTTCGCGCATTTATAAAGTTTAAGATTTTTTAATAATTTATCTATGAATTTTAAAAATATAGAATAATTAGTAAAATATAGGTGAATTCATTAGCTGTAAAGCACTACAATCAGTTTTATGTCTCCATGTTAAAATTCGGAGGTATGATTTTTTTAATGTTGGCGGAAAATATTCAAAATCGTCGCCAAAAAACCGCGAGCAATCGGAGAAAAAATATTTTTGACGCGCGATCGTTCGAGTGGTTACTGGATAAAAGAACAATCTTTCGAAATCAATAATTTTTTGTGGAAAAGAGTCAATAGGTCTAAAATTTGATTTAAAAACGACATGTTTCCGGTTTTCTCTGGTTATTCCCTCTTAATGGAGGACTGAATGCCGTTGGCGCTAATAAAAAACTTTCAAAAGAAGCGAAGCTAGCAGTCCACAATGGAGTGCTGGTACCTACCTTGATGTATGGCAGTGAAGCATTGTACTGGCAGAGGAAGTATAAAAGTAAACTGAATCTTGTTAAAATGAGATCCCTGAGGCATATGTGTGTAAAACCATGTATGATCGTGTGAGAAATGTGGACTTCCGCAAAGAATGAAGAGCTGGTATAAGTTTAATGAGTATGATTAAGATAAGGACCCCAGTTGGTTTGGGCATGTAGAGCGAATGAACGAAGAAAGTTTTGCAAGAAGAAAATATGACGCAAATGCGAAAGGTAGAAGTAGTCGGGGACGCCCGAGGGAGAGATGGCAAGATCAAGTGAATCAGATACTTGAATCGGGCCATGGCAAAAGTCAGAATAATAGAAGAGTATGTATGAGACGACGTATAAATGAGGCAAAGAGTATGTGCCAAGACCGAGTTGTTTGGCGATCCGTCCTCTCTGCCTATCCCTGTGGGGAAATGGCATGATGGTTAATTAGTTATTTTCGTTGTAAACAGTCTTGCGACCATCCCTTTTGTTTAATTATAATTATAGTTCGGCAGATTCGGTTCGGCAAAAACCGAAACTGATGCCGAAACTAGAATTTTTTCCGAAATTTGCTGAAACCGAAACCGAAATCGAGCTTTCGGTTGGTCACTAGTTGGTCAATTATTATTTTTTTTTTTTTAATTTTGTAAAATTATGTTTAAATGCAGTAAAATTATAGTTTTAGCTTAAAATGAAAATACTTATTATTGCAAAATTAACAGTTGAATGAAATTTTAATCAATAGTAGCTTCGCATTGTTTCTCCATACTACATAAGAAATACTGAATACCTACATACATAAAAATTTTGTTGGGTTTAAACAAAAAAGAAATGAAAAATAATTCGTTTCCCATCCTTTGTTCACTAAGCCACGTCTCTAGCGAAAATATTACCTCAAACATCAAACCAAATGTTTATGCAAACATGAAACATAAGGCCCGGAATGTTTTTTGAAGGGGAAACATCTTTAGCATTTGAAACTCGATGCAACAAAATATAGCGACACTAAAAAGACACAATCACATCGAGAGAATGATGATGAGAGAATGAGATGAGTATCTATGGGATATATGAAATTGGTCTCCTCTTTGTGTAGTGCTTCGTAGTCTATCGGTCTCCTCTTTGTGGGGTGCTTATTGCCTCCCCACTCTGTAGCAGTTCCTACCTGCTTTTATCGGAAGATTTAATTTTACCGCTGCCTGCAATTCGATACGGGCCACACCGGAGTACCGAGATTCACACTGGGAGACGGTCGGCCGAAGAATTTACGCCTGGTAGTTAGGTTGAGAGTGGACTACACGATGGACGTCCCAACAATCCAGAGATTCAAACATGGGCCGGCGTCAGACACTGCGAACATTGCCAAAATGGATCTAAGTAACGTTACTACTTAATTTTATTTATTAGAATTCTCATGGTTTACTTTTAATATTAATTTCATATCCTTTCTCGTTGGGATATAAAATTACAATGAGATGGCGTCCACATTTCCATAATTAATTTAAATTACTGCATAGATCTCACTAGAAGCTTTTACAACGTAACTTTATGATTATTTAAGTTTAATATTAAATTCTACTAAGGTTTTCTTAGAGCCTTAAGCGACCTTGAGTTTCTTTTAAAAAAATCACATTAAATTATTATTCGAGTCTCATAATATTTCCTAATTCATAATTACGTCATTGTAACGATTAATCCATCATTCCAACCATCTTTCATTCCTTTTGGACATTTTATTCTATTATTTCTTTGCCAATCATTCATTTATGTTACAATTTGACTAATCTCATGTTATTTTATTGCTACAACTCTTTACTTTAGCTTTCTGAAGGTTTCATTTCTACCACGTGTGAATTGCACACTCTGTTTTTTTTTCCGTGGCCATGGAAAAAAAAACATTGTTACTTTACCTAAGTAGCCTGCCTATGAATAATGACGCCATGTAAATTAATGTTAACAATACAACTGTTCTCCGTATTCCACCGCCTTGCTTAGAAAGCCTTGAAAATATTAAAGCAAATCCCTAAAACCGATCACAAAGTTCGTTCTCATTATGTAGTTTTATCATCCATCAACCAATAAGCCTCGAAAATCACGCTTGACGTATTATGGAGATGAATTTATCAATACCTTGGTATAAAATAGCCGTACACGCTCGTAAAGTCACTTGAAGAAATAACCCGAGAGCGTTCATTGTGTGACAAGAGGTTCATTGTGTTTTGTTTTGTCCTTGTGTGTCAATGTATTAGTGAACGAACCGGGCCAAGCGAATGACGTCAGAAACATTGCTCGACAAATTTCAAAGACTATATTTTTTCACTTTAATGAATGCGGTGTGTAAATGCGATCTGTAAGGCATATATTTTCTTTTGTATTCTGATAGCTGACTCCGTTTTCAAAAATAAAATACGCGGCGTGGACCTTGTACAATATTCGGTAGTGGGATATTTTTGTGTTCGAAAAATTTAACCCCGGTCCGGACGGCTGGAATGCAAATTAGTTTCAGTGTAGAACTTATAGACCGATAAAAGGTACAACACTAAGAACTATGCGATCTAAACCATGCAAAACAATGCATGCACTTTTTCATAAAAGGGCCTTGAGCCAATTTTATTTGGTTTCGGGGTCATTATGATTTTCACAGTGCACGTCTATATATACTACGTCAATGTACGGGGCCAATGTTTTTGTTTTGGCACAATGTTTTTACGACATTTGGTCGCTGGAGACCCAACATAATACGAAGAAATACAAACTATTAAAATGGTTCCAAAAAGATTTACAAAATATCTTAAATGCTAAATAATTCATTGTTAAGTGTTCATAAACCGAAACTGCTTCCAATAAAACCAGATTTAACACAAAACATTTATTCAATATTTTTTCCTGCTCTTTAGGATTTTATATAAAACAGTGATTTTCATCAATAATAATAGATATGTACGAAAGTTTGGTAAAATAGTAGGCTGTATGTTTATGGACCGTTTGTCGCGATTTAATGATGTCGTTAAAGAAGCCTCTTTATAGTTTCAGAGTTGTCGACAGACTTTTTTCTTTTTCTAACAAAATCGATATCAGACATCATTAGAAACGCAAAACATGAAAAATCACAAAAAAAGATACTTTCCTATCATCGGGTTTACAACTAGCCCGTTGAACCATCGTTATTTCGGATTAAAATCTATTTTAAAGTTTCTAAAAGAGAAAAATAACATGAATCTAGGTTTTAGAAATAGGTACCTACTAAAAATAAGTTAAAGTTTCAATTTGTATGCAAAATACGATCGAACCGCAATTCCGTATCCCAAACTCAAAACTAACCACACAACATTAATTTTTTCAAAAGAACGTGGAGAAATTTTTTAATAACATATTTTCAAAGGCCGATATCTTTATTTTGGAAAGGGTTGGAGAGGGTTCAGAAGAAATTTATGAGATTTCTTTACCTGAGGAAGTATGGCTACTACCCGTGGCTCTACCCTACCCACTTTCTCTTGGGCATGCTTGGTATGAACCTTCTACGGGTCAGAAGGGATGTGCTCATTGAAACACATTTCTTCAGACTGATTCGAGGAAAGTTCGAAAACTCGGCTATCATGGAGAGCATTAGTTTCTATGTTCCCGATGGTTATCTCCGTCACCGACAACATAGACTGTTTTATCTCCCGGCTTGCAGAACTAACTTGCCAATCGTTATGCCAGTTGGTAGAGCTGTCTTGTTATTAAATAGAATCACTTCGAGTATCGATATGTTTAATATCAATGAAGCACAATTCAGACAACAAGCTTTGGAGTTGTTAGTATGATTGTGCTTCATTGATATATAAATTGCATAAATCTGCTTGAATCTTAATACTTTATCGCTTTTAACGCATTGAAAATTTATTTTGTAATGTTTTAAAAATTAACAAATTTAATTAAATTAAATTTAATTGAATTTAATCTTCCAGCCATGTTAGAAGAGTGGCCGATCATGATCACTTCACGATCTGCCGCCAGGCACTTCACGATGTGGCTAGGCACATTACGATCTGTCTGATTTTACGATTGGCCTGCGACATATGCATTACCAATTAGAAAAAATAGACATTGAGGTTTTTAGTAGCTTCTTTATGTATTTATTGAGAATTGTTTAGTGCGGCGCGCGCATTGGTGCTGAGTGGACGTGTGACGCTTATTTACTGTTATCGGTGTTTTAGGTAATTAACAATTACTTCCCATAAATCCTAATAATGATTTATTCTTAGTTATGTAGTATTTTATTATTCCTGATACTTTCTTTAATTAGATTGCAGAGTTATTTTCAATTAACAGAGGAACATTTTTATTTTTGTTATTAAAGTTAGAGTACATAAAAAATGTTCTTTTTAAAAGGCTGAGTTATAATTCTGTTAATTAAAAATGAAAAACAAAGAAAACGTCTTAATAAATATACATATATATTTTAATTCAATTATACCCCCTTCTATATAATAAATACAAATAATGCTTAAAAAGTATATCTCTACACATTATAAATAAAGTCCTCCGCGTCGTCTGTCTGTCTGTCTGTTCCGCGATAAACTCAAAAACTACTGAACGGATTTTCATGCGGTTTTCACCAATAGATAAAGTTTAAGTATATGATTTGTTAAGGATTTGTGTAAATTGGTTGAAACATAACGATAATTGTTAGAAGTGTCGGAAAAAGTCAAACGCCTGGTAGCTTTCATCGAAAAACTGCCTAATCCCATTGATATATAACGAAACGATGCATGGTGGGATATTCCTCTTATAATCTACAAAAAAATCCTCAATGGCATATATCAATCTTTTACGGATAGCTTACTATACCTATTCTATCTTCTATTGATCAAATACCTATGTGGCAGCCACTTTTGCCGAATTAATTGCGCCGCCACTGGACTCCAACAAACACAAGAACACTGCACACAGCGCAATGTGCTGCCGGTACATCTACCTACAGCAGTTAATAATTCCGCCACTTACGCGAAAGGCCTAGAACGTGTGGCTGTGCTATACAACGGCCGCAGAAGGTTCGAGTGATTTTTCAGCTTTGCGTGAATTCACGCAATATTACCTGGCGTGCTAGCAAGCTACTCTACCACGCGTCGCGGCTTTATAAGCAGCAATTCCGCTCGCCCGCTCCAGTCAGTCAGTACCTAGTCTCCATTCATCGGTCGAGTGAGTAACACACACCGGGCAGTGATTTTACAACTGTGCAGCGACGCGACCAAGTACGTGCCTGCACGGGGAACTTGTCCGCGCAGTCAGCAGCAAGTGAATAACGTTTGTCCAGTGTGACTCCAGGAACATTTCCAACACCTTCGAGGACCCCTTCTTCAACTACCATCCGCTGTCCGGCCCTTCGCGCCTCGACATGAGATATCTTCGTCTGCAGCAAATAAAGCCCGCCGCGCTTTCTGCTTGGGATGCAACCCGTTCTCTGGCATTCGAAACCCATCGCGTTCCGCTGCCAGAGATCATCCTCATCGCCTCTCAAGGTTCCTTCCTGCATCACGTGTGTGCGCCAACTCAGAGGACACACAGCCGCCATACCTCGACGGTCGACCGCCTGGACCAAGGTCACTTCTACACCACCATGGTGTAGAGCAACACGCCGGCTCCCTGAAGACCTGTGATCTTCACCGTCTTCTGACCATCTTCACGCATCAGCAACGCAGCAGCAACACTCACGGCACCACTGTCAATACGCTCCGCTTCACCTTGCTATGTAGCCACAAATAAATGACTTACTCACCACATCGACTGACGACTTTTATTCACGCCCCGTCTCTGACGATTCGGCTCGCTCCCTCACCTAGAATAATATAATAGTCTGTCTCTTCGCAATAAAGTCAAAGATGGCGGTGGTTATAAAGGTTGGATAACCATCCCGTAGATGGCATTGTATTTAGTTAGCCAGAGCAACGCGTGGCCGGGTCAGCAAGTAATTAAAATAATACAGACTAGATTATATCTCGGTCTGAGACACCGTGTGCGAGTATAATATTATGTGCAATGCCGTTACGAAGGTTAACCAGTGAAGTGGGCTAATTTTCGCTCTCAAGTTTTCGGTTCATTCATTCATCAATTTATTCATTCATTCAAGAATATAAAATGGAAATTAATATAGATGTGAACATATGATATGAAACATTTGAAGATGTATGAAAGTAATTACTGGTGAAAGATTAACAAAAATCTAAGCTTTCGAAAATTACAAAAAAAAAAAAAAATTATATGTAGCAAAGTAAAGCATTAACCTTCACCTTCTTTTTATTGGACCAATTATGTCACCCGAAAGTCGATCAATATTAGAGAAAATATAAGTCTCATAACCTCAGAACATTTAAAATGTGAAAACGTTAGATTTTTTCTATTATTAACATTTATTTTGAACTGTGGAAAAATTAAGACAATCCCGTTGATTTATGAGGGTTAATGATACCTACGGGGCATCAATATAATTTATCCAAATGTCTCGATAGCTCTCGAGCCCCTTAAGACTTTAAAAGAATGACAAAATTCTGCATCGTAAATGGCCAAGACAGATGAAATAAGAAAACGAGATTTTGTTTGGACGCAATGGATTATTTAATATTTAAAAAATCGCTTCGAGGGTGCTGTACAGAGTCAAACGCCCCCTTCCTCCACTTTTGTGAAAGGGATGCTAGACAGTTAATTAATAAATGTAGGGTAGAGGTTACCATTTTTTTTGGATACTGAATAAAATATAGCATCCAATACAGCCGGGTCATGCGTCGCTTCGTTGTCTGAGAGTTAAACGCAGCGAATCTCTGAGGACGATGTTACTGATATGTCTGTGCCTACACGTTGTGCGTTTTACTAGCATGAGAATATATACATGTATTTTGACTCGCTTCGTGCGTCGGTCATTTTATTGTGTGCGTTATCTGTTAGTTAATTACTTAGAGTATTGTTGTGTCTAGAAAAAAAAACTTTAACTGAGAATACCTGTGATTGAGAATTGATTACTTGTGACCAACTTATAATTGATGGAAAATACTCGTATAACTGAAACCAAAAATGCACAACCATTCTATGAATGTTTCCATTTTTGAATTAACTTTACTTGGTTCATATTTTTATTACAACGTTTACGACACTCTGCTAGCTTTGCAAAAAAAAATAGAATCATTAAGGCCAGGTAGTAAGCGTTCAAAAAGAAGGATAAAATGAGATATGTAAATACGAATGCAAAGCCCGCCTTCCACTGGGAGCGGAGCGGACTCCGTGGGATCTTTTTAGGAAATTTGCTAAAATAGGTCCGAAAGAGACCGCTTGCGCACACTATCGCCGTCTAGTTTCTAGCGGACTCCGCTCAAGAACTGTAGCCAATTCAGTTGCCTCGCTGCGTTTTTGTCGAGATGGGGGTGTTTATTGAAGCCGTTTGCCAATTTTAGTGTTTGTAGGATACGACTAGCAAAGAATGTCTCAATGTCGTCAAAAAGGATGCGGTTTGGAAAACCATCATTGAGGCGAAATTGCCGGAAATAAGAAAGTTAGAAAAAAAGTTTTTAAAAATTTCATTGTTTTTTTAAGCAAACATTTCTTCATTGTCTACGCGTAAAAAAATCATCCTCACTAGAATCAGTACTTGAAATCACAAAAATCACTATGTTCACTTCGAGACGGTCAATGACTAGTTTTCAATGGAAGGGCAAAACTATTTCTCATTTTTCGTTGACATCGCTCCGCTCGCCTTGCTCATTTCTCGCACGGGCAGTGGAAGGCAAACACCTATCTTCTTAGCGACTCTTTTTTGGTGGAAGGTCAAAGCTATTTCGCTCATCTCCAACCCCGCTCAGCTCGACTCTTTTCCGCTCGCAGTGGAAGGCGGGATTAAGAGGGAGCGCGCTTATTTAAAAAAAAAACTAACTAACTAACTAACCATCACGCCGTTTCCCCGCAGGGGTAGGCAGAGAGGACGGAACACATTCCTTGCCTCGTTTACATTCATACAACGTCTCATACATTCTCTTCTATTATTCTGACTCTTGACATGGCCCGACTCAAGTATCTAATTCGCTTGGTCGTGCCATGTCTTTCTTGGACATCCTCGACTTCTTCTACCATTCACATCTGCGTCATATATTCTCCTTACACTCCTTTCCTCGTTCATTCGCTCTACATGCCCAAACCATCGGAGCGTTCCTTGCTTGATCTTATTCATTACGCTTACATCAGCCTTGCATTCTTTGCGGATTTCCACATTTCTCACACGATCATACATGCTTTTACCACACATACGCCTGAGGGATCTCATTTCTGACGCGTATGTTAAAAAAAAACGATTATAGTTAAGCGAAAATAGTAAAAATATTTCATAAAACACCACTCATTCAAGATAGAGCAAAAGTATTTCGAAAAATGCTTAAGTTTTATTTAAATATAATAAAAAAATAATAATAATAGTAATAAAAACATTTCATCAATAGATTTTTTTACAATAAACATTTTTTTTCTTTTATCATTGATTCTATTGATCAAAAGGTACAGCTACAATTTAGGATTTTTCCTTGAAAACAGCTGGTTTTCAGCAGTGCCTCCAGCACTGTAATTTATTCATGGCTAAAACATGTTAAATAACAGAACAAAATATGTTTTTAATAAGTTTCGGAGCATATAGGTACTTTGCGATCTTTCTCTATCGATTACCGTCGCGACTCGACAATGGACATATATTATCTTCAAAATTAACATACGATTAGGTATATTTTTTTAGGAACTTCAAAACTGAAAAATCTTTCTAATGCCGGCGCCAGACAGAAGTTCAAAGAAGTGATCACTTATTTGAAGACTTTGCTCACACATTTGGTCACATATTTTTGTATCTGCCAGATATGTGTTCAAAGATTTGATCACTTTTTTGAGCTCACAGTTTTCAAATAGACTTCACATAACATGGACGACGATTTGGTCGACACAGTTTGTTGTTTCGATATTACAAGCCGTTGACAATAACACTCATTTTGTAGATGGCAATAAGGTTTAAATTCCCGTATACCAGCCGCCTGTTTTGATTTATTCAAGAAAAACTCCACGAAAATGAGTGTCTTATTTTATTTCGCGTAGGTCAGGCACAAATATTTAAATGTTTTACGATCATTTTTTAAAGAATTATTTTTTCACATTATAAAATAAAGTGAAAACCGTTAAAAATTTTCGCAAGTGGGAGATTTCGAACCTACAATTTTTATAGGCCCTTCTTTTTTTCTGGGCTTAGATTAATAAAAATAAAAATATTCTAATTTTTTAATGTAGCTATTACTTTGTGGTTATCCATTATAATAAAATGAAACAATGCAACTTTGTATAAACCACTTATAAAATGTGCAAATCCGACCGGTTTCGGAACAAACGTTCCTTCGTCAGGGAAAAAAAAATTAGTATAAGCTTTCCCTGACGAAGGAACGTTTGTTCCGAAACCGGTCGGATTTGCACATTTTATAAGTTGTTTATACAAAGTTGCATTGTTTCATTTTATATTCTAATTATTTCGAAGGCAAATAAATACATGTGTTCTTATTTTTAATTCTTAAACTAACGTTTAAGACAAGATTTTTATGCATAGCACAAAGGGTAACAATTATTATAAGCAATAATTATCAGCCTGAAACACTCATCCACATTGAAAAAATCTTCCGAGAAAAGATACACGTCCCGTTGGCGTCATGTATTAAGTATTTCCCCAATAAATGATGACATAATTTGTCTCGATTTAACACTAACAGTGTCTCTCTTGCAAAAATAAATTTGGTTGTTTTCAGGTGGAAAAAATATAATAAGCAGTAATTGTTGAATGAAACACTAGTATATATTGAATCATTTGGCCGGTATAAGATAAACCGCCATAGCTCAATTGGGAGAGCAGCTGACCGGCAATCAGAAGGGCGCGGGTTCATGTCCCGTTGGCGTCATGTATCTTTTCTCGGAAGATTTTTCAATGTGGATGAGTGTTTCAGGCTGATAATTATTGCTTTTAATAATTGTCACATGTGTTTTTGCAGTATTCAATTAAAGCAAACGAAATATATTTGGCGATCTAACTTTTGAATGATTTTACATTTATATTATGGTTTTTGTTATTAAGAAATAACCATATTTAGTCTAATCCAGTTTTAATCTAAATTTGATTATAGATGTATCGATCATGTACAAAGTCCAAATTCTAAAGTTCGCCTCAAAGATGTCTCCACTCCATAAAAGGATTCTCGGATCACGAGTAGCATCCAGGGTAGGTACCGGGGGATGTGAAGAATCAACTCTCCCTGGTGGATTTAAACCGTTTACCTCGGTGACTCTTATTTCCGCTGTTTTGATTTGACCCGCCTCATCTGTATTATTTTCGCTACATCCTTATTTGCGCTTATTTCCTTATAATATGCTTCTCTCATTCATTCTTACTGATTTGACATTCTTCTCTCATAACCCTTTCATCTTCTCTGGAACAGCATTTCAAAATTTATAAAAAAAATGTTGAAAATGACTTAATTAATAATAATTCACGTATTATTTTTAACAATTTCGTTTAATGCAACGTAAACGTGTGACTGAGCGTAGGAAGAAATGAAAAACTTTCTATAAATATAATAATGATGAATATCAATTATCTATCTACAATCTCTACATACGTTAAAAAAAGAAACTAAATTAAAATCCTCCGACGCGTTTGTCTGTCTGTCTATTCACGATGTAATGTTTCGTCTTTTATCGTTGTATTTAATTCTTATATAACTCTCCTGGTCATCAGCAAGACAGTTGTAATATTCTTCTTTTTTTTCGTATATATATTTATTTACTCCTGGGCACTTGGCACCAGTCGTAATATTTTCGTTTTCTCTTGGCTCTGATCGATATTTAAATTCTTAAGGCTTTGCATATGTGTGGTAGGGATGGAAAATTCCTCCCCTACGTCTTAAAGCTACTTAAAGCTCCCTTGTACTACATATCTTTAGAGATATATGTACTTAACTAATTAATACGTTATTTACGACTTTGAACGTAAATATTTTCGTGTTAAGGTTGTAATTAAACTCCATCAAACGTTGTGTAATTTTTTGATTTATGATATAGGACCTTAATTACTTTCATTTTTGTGGTAACCCTTTTGATTCTAAACGGAGCGTTGAGTTTCAAACTGTATTGGTCTCTCTCTTGCAAATCTAACTTTAAGTAATTTCTCTAAATGAGCTAACTTCCCTTTGTCGTTTATTATGATTCCCTTCATCCTAATGAATTCGTAAATAAACAGTACTAATCGAAACTACACATGACTAATTGAACAGATAATTAAATATAACTCAAATGGTTAAATGTTAGTAAATTTGATTATGATTGTATCTTATATCTGCTTGGCGCCCCTCCATTTTGATTCAACTGCTATAAGGTACATATAAAGTTGGATTTAGTAGGTTAATGTAATTAGTTAATTGCATATTTGACGAACTCAGAATAACCCTTTTCTGGCAAAATTTGGCTCCTGCCTCCATCAAGTAAGCAAGGTGATCAGGTTTCAACTAGAAATTCGCACAATCTTTTGGCACGGTTCGATTGATTGATACCTCAGTTATCGCGTCTCAACCGAACCTTCCTCTCGCCATCATGCACTGCCTTCAGGTCTTCACCCGAGCCTAGATACCTCCAAATTCCTGCTCCTCCAAAGTTTATTATTTACTTAGGGCGAACCGGTTTCGTCCTATATGCAATCATATACTCACGGGGTTGTGTGGAGTTACGGGTCATGAATCCTCCCTCCACGTTCAAGAAATGAGACGAGAGTGACCCGACAGGTCTAAAGCACTAACTGTAAGTGAGTTCGTTTCATCCGATGAACAGTACATAAAAAGATATATATATAAACATACATTTTGGGAAGGTTTTATAACTTGCAATACGAAACTACTTGCATCGCATTTCAAGCTCGGATCTCGCCCATAGAATTCTGCACAATCCTAAGTTTGGTAACCGAATACATACGTAAGAATAGTGGGTAATATAAATAAATACTAGTAGATTAAGATCTTATCTGGCAATGTGTTCTGGAGATTCGCCAAAACTCCAAGCTTTTGTTTGGTTTTTTGACGATTTTGTTTGAGAGACCCGTCATCTCTATTGTTTTGGTTAATGGTCCTTGTTATAGAAGCGACCACTGCCTTCTGTTGGTTGAACTGTACTTTTTTTTCTTTCTCTCCCCTCCAAGGTTCAACTTTTGATAAATTCTTACTATCCCGTGATTCTCAATTGATTCATGTAAATCTTCAATACACCTTATTAAGCTATCCCGTGATTTATGAACTGCTTCATGTAAATCTTCAATACACCTTATTAAGCTATCCCGTGATTTATCAGCTGCTTCATGTAAATCTTCAATACACCTTATTAAGCTATCCCGTGATTTATCAGCTGCTTCATGTAAATTTTCTATACACCCTATTAAGCTATCCCGTGATTTATCAACTGCTTCATGTAAATTTTCATTACACCTTATTAAACTATCCCGTGATTTATCAGCTGCTTCATGTAATTTTTCATTACACCTTTTTAAAATATCCCGTGATTTATCAGCTGCTTCATGTAATTTTTCATTACACCTTATTAAGCTATCCCGTGATTTATCAACTGCTTCATGTAAATCTTCAATACATTTTATTAAACTATCCCGTGATTTATCAACTGCTTCATGTAAATCTTCAATACACCTTTATTTGATTTGCTATACTAAAAATGTTTATTTTCAATTGTTTAGTTCTATAGATATCTCTTTACGTCCAAATTAAAGATTGTGTTTAATTTTTTTTCCTCATAATTGCGCAATATCATAATTTTATCCCGTTCCTAGAAGTTAATACCTAAGTACGATATCCACTAATCAAGGTCATTTTTTTTCTTCTTTTTACCGTATTCGAACTAGTATCCCAGTGACCGACTTATTTTGTAAACAATTTTAATTATGTAAACATTCCCGACGGCCTCGTGACCTAGATTCAAAGCGTATGATGTGTGTTTACTTTAGACATTCCCGAAGACGTGTACGATGGCTCTAATTTTTTTCTTTGTTTGATAATGACCTACCTTGCGCAATTGTCTAGTCTGATCCCCGATAAATATAGTAATTACGTATACATATATACTCAATTATATATACTTTGTCTCAATAAATAATTAATAATATACTGGTATATATAATTATATTATGATTGAAATAATTTCTAATATCATAACTTATTTCAAATGCTCTGGATTTTCTGAAGTAATATTAATACATATATAAAATTAAATACAAAACATTGACTTGGAAATTTATCAAACACACAACTATTTTTAATAGTTATTGATGAATTCAGAGGTAGGAATCGATACCCTTTTTTTTCTTTTTATATAAGTGTTTTTCTTTTTGATTAAATTTTTCTTGGGAACAATAAAATTATATATATATATAAAATATACCTATTATATTTATAATATTTTAATAAAGTTACAAATCACATATTAAGCGAGTAATATTTTGTTAAAATAATTCATTCAAATACCAACGGTTGCTGCATGCCCCTTTCTCCTTGGAATCTGGAAAATTTTTATAATGGGAAAAACTTACCCCTACAAGGTTTTCCCACCGGGATCTACACGGATAAACCTTGCTGCAATTTTCCTAAATTAATTTTCATTGTTCTAAATTTAAATAAATCTTTTTGACTTAAATTTTTTTTTTCGTTTAATCTAATTAATTTAAATGATGTATAAACTTTATCGTTCTAAGCTGTATTTTATTTCAAAACTCGTTGGTTAAATAACACTTTAAATGATAGTTACTTCACGATTAATTTAGAGATGGTAAATTGTTGTTAAATTAAATTTTTATCCCTCCGAACTTTTATGTTGTAATAAAATATTATTTTGCTTTATTATTATTATTTTAGATAATTAATTTAAATATTTATTATTTATTAGAACACTTTTCATTTAGATTGGACACACGTATTAAATTATAACTTCTTCACACTTAATTATCACTGGTACTAGACGCGAAATTTCTAAGTCTGAAAATAAAATATTAAGTGATTATAAAATCCGAATTTTCCACTAAAACAAATTGTATTTATCACAAGCACTTTTATTTTTCACAAGTAATTAATGCGTTAACTTTATTTTTATTTTCACTGACTTTAACTGCAAAGTTTTTTTTTTGTAGATCACTGGCTTGAATGTGAAATTTTCTAAGTCTTACAATACTTATCACTTAGAATTTTTCAACTTTAAATTACCAAACGTTTCGTCACGTCTCACGAACCTTCAACCCTTTTCAACAACCGCCGTATACTACCTCCAACTGGCATTTGTCTTACCTCTTATACCCCCTCTCAGGTCCAAAAGAGAGTATCTGAATTTCCTGTAATAAACCAATCTAATTTCTATCAACTCGTAATTTCTTGAAATTTCCTCATTATTATCGAATGCTGTCCCTTAGTCCCTTCCGCGATTGTACCTTTGACTCCTGTGCCGTACTTTCATACTTACAAGACCCGGATTCAGTACGATCATGTTAAATCGCCTCAACTTCCTTTGTTCTGGTGTTCAAACAAAATTAGCTTGAATTTAATAATTTTTAAGATCTATTTTCATCTATTTCGCAACATGTCCATGCGTACGGCATCTACCATATGTTCCATATCTGTCCCCAAATTCGCCTATCAGAGATATCTTCATGTCGAAGTCTTTCTCGCAAATTGTTTATTTTTATTTTATTATTTTTCCTCGATTTTTTCTGTCTTCTATATGAACCTTTCCATTTCAAACCGAATTTTCTCTATTTACGTCGTATATTTGAATTTTCCTTTTTTTTCTCGAATTTTCTTTTATTCACGACACTCTTTCCATTAATTTTCTTATTTATTCTCACGCTATCGTCCATATCCCTATAAATTTTTATATTTCAAGCCGTGTTTATTTTATTCACTGTTAATCTAAGATTTCCTTTGTTTTTCTCTGTCGTATATACTCTCCCATCGTTTCATTGTACCCTCCTCACATAACCATATCATTTTTTTGATGTTTGCTGCCTCTTGGAAAATTTCATTTTCTATTTTTTATTAATTAATATATCATTTTTCACATTTTTATAGGAGATACCCCCACTTCGGCCCTTAAATTTCTGTCATTTTTATTACTCCATAGTGAACGTCCCCCAAATTTCGTCTCTCTCTTACCCAGAATCCCATAAACTATATGCTTTGACAGTTGTTTACTTTAATATCTGTACCCACCTCGCAATAAATTCTCTTTTATTTCAGTGTCATTAACTTTTATGGGAATTCTATAATGTAAATATTACGTAAGACCAATGTTAATCTTTATAGCCCTTTTAACGACTAATTGCTTTAATCTAAAAAATTTCATGTTCGAATATTCCTTGTTTATATCAACAAAATACATGTGAGATCGACAACCATTGTAATGTCTCATTTTTCCCTGCAGTCGCGTGTTATTTTACACTATTATCTCCATTTTAATTACGTAAAATGACTACTTTTCCTGAGTTAAATCTATCGCAATGTTTTCAGCATTTTCCACTCCCCTGGATACTCTACTCTATTTTCCTCTCAAACACTTGTTACTGCACTAAACCTCTGAAATGTCCCCTCGTACACTCTTTATAACTCTCTTTTTTTTAAAGTTTTCTCCCTAAATCTTTTATCGTAATATCCTCGCTCCGTCTAGAATTGATAACAATAATTTTCCATTGTTTTTTCAACATTTCCATTTTCTTTAGCATGTTTTCCCTCGAATCGATCATCTCCCGTCGTCACAAACAATCGTATTATAGATGGAAATTTCCTTAACATCTTCCAACACGTTTTCGTCACTTGCTATTCAATTTCCAATTAAATCTTTTCCATCGTTGTTTACGTGTATCTTTTTTTCATCTTTAATTTTTCCATATTATCTCGAAACTACGGTTTTCTATCTCTTAATTTACTCTTATGTTTAGTTTCAAACGCGGGTTCAATGTGCTTATGTCCTTGGATCGGTTTCTGTTTCCCATGGAGTTTATTCACCTCTCGGTCCGATGAGAACGAAGGGATAATTAATTACATTCTTAATTGCCGAGTCCAAAGGTCGATCCTTTGTTCCCCGTTGGTGTACGCCTTTCTGTTTAATAATGGGTTTGTTCAATACTTTTATTGCTTTCGTTGCAACCTAATTGGCTGTCAAGATATCAATATTTGGAATTTGGCCTAAAAAAATTGGGATGTCCCTGTCCGTGGTTATTTGTTGATACCATCTGTGATTTTTTAATCGATACTCGTCTCACTTTATAGATCCCTACCGTAAATATGAATTCACTTTACTCTGATCCGATAGATGTCGTAGGTGTGTCCGTTTTATAAGAAATTGATATTTTATTTTTAAATTAAAGTGGGAAACTACGATATTTTCTAATTTTCACTGTTGATCAATGCAATACATCACAACGATAAACTCAAAAATTAATGAAAGGATTTGCATGCTGTTTTCACCAATAGAGTGATTCACGAGGAAGGTTTAGATATATAATTTGTCAATTTTTTGTGTAAATTGGTTGAAATATACAGTATATGAAGGGAGCGGGCCTGCAAACGTGAGGTGTGGATTTGGTTTGTATTAGTCCTGGGTCGGTCGTGAATGACCCGCTCATTGAAACCCGCTCACGGACCACCAAAGAGCGAGCCGGTCATTTTTTCGTCAGCACTCGGGTCTCGCGACCCACTTCTCGCAACCACTCTACTACTGCAACCTGGGTTTCGGGTGCGGATGTGGCGGGGCGATTGACGATAGATAGATGTATGAGAGAGCGAGCGCGTTGTAAACATCGGGTTTCGCCACCCGCTCTCTCGACTCAGGTAGTAGAATGCACCCGGGTGAAGCGTAAGTGCGAACTGCGACACATTCGGTTAACACACACGTGCGTGACGTTAATAAATAACAATACATAATATACATATTAAAACAATTTGAAAAATTTCTCCACAATATATTTTTAACCGTTACCGGTCTATGCTTAGTCTATTATGGTCATCTTTAAACAATTATTCAATATTCATTAGGTTTAATAATATAACATTAGACAAAAATCTATGTACATACACGGATAAGAATTTTTATATTATTATTAAAATTCTAATATAATAAATATAAAAACATTGCAAATATTATTTATTTTGTACACCCTCTCCTCTTGTAACTTGTACTCCTAACCTAACTATCCCACTATCAAAAAGTATCATAGCAATCATAATAATTCATGGGCACGTTTATTTTATTTTTTGTCCTATTACACAAAGAAAAAATATAAAATAATAGTTTATAATAAAGCATTACAGCTTACAGCTAATTTACTTATTTAAATTCTCAATAAAAGCTTCATAACAACACGTTTTTTACATGGTTTTTATATCCTTCAAAACATGATAAAACATTGATTTTTACCCCTGAGGAATGTATTTTTTTTATGTATTTCTGGGACATGACATTACTAGTTACAGGTGTGAGCTGTGAGCGAACGTTCACACAATTATAACCTGGGTTTCGTGTCGCATATGACTTAACCGAACTGGGCGGCGACCGGCGCGAGAAACTCGGTTACCGAGTTTCGTATTTTGTGTCCCGAAAAGAGCGGGTCTTTGCGACCCGCTCGTGACGCCAGTGGGTCGTGAGCGACCCGGGTCGTGTAAAACGATCGATCGACCCAGAACTAGTTTGTATGCAAATTAACAGATAGCGTTGGTTATAACACTTAAAACCAACCAGTAGATGGCATTGCGTTAACCAAAAGTATGTTTATTTATTTATAAACATTAAATTTTATAAATAAATGAAGCAATTTAACTTTGTTTGAAACACTTAAATAATGAGTATTTTAGCTTTTGTGGCTGTACTTGCCAATTTTATACTTTTGAATGTAGCTTTAACTTTGTGGTTATCCATTATAGATAAATGAAACAATTTTACTTTGTATGAACCACTTATATAACGAGTATTTTAGCTTTTGTGGCTGTATTTGCCAATTTTAATTCACAAAAGCTAAAATACTCATTATATGAGTGGTTCAAACAAAGTTGAAATGTTTAATTTATCTATAATGGATAACCACAAAATTATAGCTATATTAAAAAGTATAAAATTGGCAAGTACAGCCACAAATGCTAAAATACTCATTATATTAGTGGTTCAAACAAAGTTAAATTGTTTCATTTATCTATAATGGATAACCACAAAGTTATAGATAGCTACATTCAAAAGTATAAAATTGGCAAGCACAGCCACAAAAGCTAAAATACTCATTATATAAGTGGTTCAAACAAAGTTAAATTGTTTCATTTATCTATAATGGATAACCACAAAGTTATAGCTTCATTCAAAATTATAAAATTTTATTTTCATATCATATAGAGTTCACAAATTGGGGTACGCTGCGAGGCTAAGATGAGGAAGAGCAAGGTTGGTATTTATTCTTTATATCAGAATGTACACCGGACAGTTGGGAACAGTTGGGTCCTTGGAAGAATCTATGTTGGGATTGTTGTGCGGTATTCACACAAGTAGAATTAAAAATAATGCTGATACGAGTGTTTGCGCCTGAGCAGAATTGTTTGCCTTTCATCATTTAATTCTTTCATCCCTATCTACTTCTGCTGTAATATTACAAGGAAATTGTCATTAATAAATTTAGATTCACTAGGTTACTTATAAAATGTTAATTTTATTCATTCAATGGAAAACTCAATTCAGTTAAGCGATGTAAAACTTCTAAGTGCCAATACTTCGGTACCCCTTGTTCTAGCGCCCCACCGAATGAACTAAAACATTTGATTACCAAGTTCGTCAAGAAGCAATTTCTGGCTAGATCTGCAGTTGCTTCAGGTGTACCTCAAAGGAAGTTCCCTACGAATTATCCCGAGTTACATAGGTACAGTTTGATGGTAGTTAATTGAAGAATCTCATTGAGGTAAATTAATACCGGCAAGTCTGCGATGTAAACGGAAGGATGAAATTGTTTAGCATTAGTTAGGATAAACTCTTTTCTCATTTGGCTTAATTCCAAGGCAGCTTCGGTTAAACCATTGAATAGAGAATGATAGAGGAAGTTCTCTAATAATAATACAGAGAGAGAAAATAAATAAATGGCTTCTTATTACCATCGCAGAGTTGCACTCTTCTCTTGCAATCGCGCGTCCCTTGTCAGATAGAGACTAGAATAGTTTCATCGCCAGATTGTTTTGAACTGTAAACTACTTTAGTACCGTTTTTGGAAACTCGATGAAACGGAAGCATGCGTCACTAAAAAGAGACAAACAGAAACATCAATAGGATTTAGCCTGCGAGAGAATGAGAGAGCAATAAAATATTTAATTACTAGCTGGTCCCCGGCATGCGTTGCTATCCCATTTAATAAAGAAATTGTTTCTCCCTGCGTGTCCTTTCCCATTCATCCCGTTCCCCTTCCTCCTCCACCTTCCCTCTCGCGTACCAATTATTGCAATTTTTTTATGCAAATTTCATAATGCCAGAGCTCACCAGTGGTTTTACACAAACCTTGTCCTGACAAAAACGAACCAAAAAAGAAAGAATTATCCAATTTGGTGCAGTCGTTCGGAAGTTATGCGCGTACATACATTTCGGCGATTCATTTTTATTTATATAGATAGATAGATTTCACGGAGACTCGGTTCCATCTCTCTCTCTGGTTTCAATCCTGGGATTTGTTTGCAGCAATTTCATCTATTCGTTTCTTCCACTCTTCCCTGTCTTGTGCGGCTCTTTTGAAGTCTGCATATGATAAGCAGCGCACGTCCACCAGCAGGTCCTCCAGGTACTCTCGGCGTGGGCGTCCCCTAGCGTTTGTCCCCCCGGTTCCATATAATACGATAAATTCACTGTCCCATGCAAGTCTCCTTTGATCTCGTGGTAAAAAGCACCTAACGTACCTTAGCGGCCGGATATTCAGCGGACCAAGGATCGAATCCCGCGAAAAACCAAAAAAAATATGGTTATAAAATAAATATCCAATCTTTAAACCTCTCCAAGATTAATAGGCAAAGAACAAAAGAAAGCAACATCTAGCGACTCTGAAGAAAAGAATACAAATACTAATAAGATGACCAAATGTATAAGAAAATGTGCACTGGAATTTGATGATAAAAGTATGGAAAAGATTATTCTTCACATTGTAACCTTATCGCGTGCGTGATAAGAAAAGTGTAGAAACTACCTACAACTCGCACCGGCAAGAAGGAATCAAATCGACATGAATCAATAAAATAATAAGTCTGCTGTTGAATAAGGGCATTTATTGATAACCATGATAATGAAAACAGGTAGAGCAAGAAACATAATTCTCAAAGCATGTCAGGTTATAACCTGATAGAGGTTAAAACATTTAAATAGCAAACGGTAGGAAATCCATGCCATCAAGCTATGGAGAATTTAATCAATAGGGCGCCAGCCAGGGAAAACATCCTGACATATTTTAAAACAGTGACCATAATCTAAATTATAATTATATTCATTTGTCTCACGCGCAATCGAAGTTTCCAGAAACCACCCAGCTGCGTGCGTAAGGCACGACCACCTTCACTTCACCGGCTCTCCACGCTAATTGACGGTTGCGGATATCACTCAAACTATCGAACCCCGAAACTCAAGCGTGCCACCGTCGGGAATAAACATGCGTAGTTATCACAATGCGGAACCATCCAGTAGCTACCTGCTACAACATTGATAAAAAAAAGTGCTTCGTAGTCTCCCCGCTCTTGTCTACTTTAGTTTTCTGTGGGTTTCATCACTACCGAGTGTAAATTGCACACCCTGATTTTTTTTAAACTACGTTGTCCAATATCAATCGTCTGTCCAGTTTTACGTGTGACGCCATGGTTTACAAATCTTTTCTTTTGAACCGTCAGTCGACTAATTTATAAAATATTATTTAAATAAATGAAGACAATATAAGCGAAAATCAATCGAAAATCTGGAAACAGAAAAATCAGAAAAAGGTATTGACACCTCTGGGACTTGAACCCAGGACCTCTTGCTTTCCGGGCAAACGCGCTAACCACTGCGCCACGGTGTCGATATCAAATTCGGTCACTTTTAACTGTATCATACTTCGACTAAGAACCACCAACATTATCTTCATTTTCTTAACGCATATATTATTGGCAACTATCTTTATGTATGATTGCAAGATTCAAACCCGAACTAAATGCTCTCTAGATAGTGTCTGGATAAATCTTTATCCATTTTATTTTCATATGCGACATCTATTGACTTTTTCTGCAAGTCTAGGATGAATATTTTATTTTATTATAATATTCAATTTAAGACGTTTTATAAAAGGTTAAGATTCGCAAAGAAAATAATTTTATTTTTACTGAACTATTTTTCTGAAAGTTCCTACCCTAGTTTATTTTCGATTTCTGTTATTTAGTAACTTCCATTTTTATAGGTACATTGTTTTACAAGTTTTTGATATAATATGTAAGCACACTTTTTGTAGACGCGCAAAATATTTTGAAGAACATTTCGTCAACAGAACATTGAATGTAACTCGATGAATGAAGCCACAGCATATTAGGGAAGCAGGAGTGTGTTATACTTAGGTTGATTAAGTGTGTTATGGGTTTTAAAATTTCGGTTTTTATTATCTTAATGCAATCCGTCGTTATCTCATCTAATCCAGGAGTAATTCGGTTTTTTAATGTGTTTATTATTTTGTCAATTTCCTCTTCCGAAGTTGTTTTTATTGCAAATCTGTGTTGTGTCGGTTGTGTATTGATGTTTGAACTGTTTGTTTGTGTTAGTGTGTTTCCTGTACTTGCCAAAGAAGTTATTTACTATATGATTTGCTATAGTTTCTTTATTTGTATTGGCGTCTACTTTTTTGAGTTAATGTTTAGATGATCGATTGTATTTTCTTGTTTGAATTTTTGTGTGTATGTAACTTCTATTAATATTTTCCATATTTCCTTTGGGTTATTGTTTTCTTTTTATTAAAGTTTTTCTCTAAAATACAACTCCTTAGCTACTCTAACATTTTTCGTGCAGATGTTTCGATATCTTTTGTAGTAATTAAGTTGTTCTATGTCGTACGGCATATGCTTAATTTGTTTGTGAATTCTGTCTTGTTTACGAATACAGTTTAATATTCCCTGTGTTATCCATAGTTAATTTTTTTTAGCTTTGTGTGTAAGTTTTATTTGTTTTAGAGTAGCTCTAAAATTGTTGTAAATTTGTCCCAGGCCTATTCGAGCTTCTTCATTTGGTATATTGTACTGAAGTCTATTTTTTTGAGTTTTTCTTTAAAGTTTGTGTAGTTAATTATTATTATGTGAATATTTTATGTTGGTTAGGTTTTGTGTTTTCGGTATCAATTGCTATCATATTCATGTAGAGATCTGTAATAGTGCTTTCAAGTACTATGATTTTGGTTTTTAGTTTTGTTTTGATCATTATATGATCTATTCAACTTTTTGTGTTGTGTGTGATCCGTATTGGAACATTTATCGTTGGCTCCAGTCCATGCTGTGCTAGTATTGTTAGATATTCTAAGTTTTGTGGGTGTCCGTTTTGTAGAGTGTTTATGTTTAGGTCTCCAATGATGATGATTACATCGTTTGTATGTAACAATTGTTACTAATGTGCATTTTACAACAATTTATCGATAAATTTTTATCCGCATGCCTTATTATTTTGTTTACAACCCATAAAATTATTATATTACACACTCAAATTAAAACTTCCCATCCTAAACAGAAAATCAATTTCTCAACTGTAATGGGTAGTAAAGTTAAATATAGTTACGATGTGATGATGCATGGATGATGCCAAGGATTCACCCAAGTACCTTTTTACAAAATTATAATTCCTATCCACTAATTACTTTTTTCCCTACCCACCTCATTTCGACTAAATACAACAATCATGTATCATCGTGTTCAGTTGAAAATCAATACGCTTCCTGTCGACACATATTGTGTACAATACGGAGCCTTTGTTCGATCGTGTTGAAATAGATATTCATCGTGAGCTCGCGAGTTCATTGGTAAACGTGATGAACCAGCGGAATTGACAAGCGAAGGAAGAAAAACCGGGTAAGTCGGCATTTCTATTCTTATATATATCCATATCCTCATTATCCCCAATCTGGTATTGTCCTTACCTTTTTTGCCACCAACATAATGAAAAACTTATAATTGTACTTTTATCTAGGTATACATATATCTTGTTAACATCCAACCATTGTACACTTAAAAAAAAACAATTTTGAATTTAAAAAAAAATAACAAAAACTAAAACTGAATTTGCCGAACTTTCTCAGCTAGCAAGAGTTTTGACATCGTCCCTCCCGTCTTCTGCTACTGCCTCCCACTCACTGCCCTCTGTGCTCTCTACCCAGCTCCTTTCTCTATTCTTCTCCCCCCACCAATAATCAGTACCCCAGCCAGGAGTCCATCACTCATCTCTAAAGTTATTGGTTTTCACGCGATGCTGCGATGCATTTCAGGATTTAAAAATATATTATCTGATTGATGAGAAAAACGGAATTCAAACTTGAGTGTCAGTTGTTTCAAAAATGTAACTGTAACATTGTCATAATTTTTTTGAAGTGAAAATTTTTTGCATCGTTGTGATTTGAAATTCGATAAAACGAAAAAGAGACAATACATACATTTATAGGATTTAGCCTAGATAGAGTGAGATAGAATAATCGGTCTCCTCTTTCTGGGAAGGAAATAGGTATATGGAGTGGGTAGGAATCTGATGGTCTGTGTGTCCAGGAGCGACGGGCGTATGAATCCATCCCCTCAACTGCGGTGCAAGGCGATGGGTCGAGGTAGTCAAAAGACCTCCGCAACCAGTCTCTCTCGATCCCGCCTGCCATGTTCCAAGTGGGCGGATACATCGGCCGTCAAGACTTTGACAAACCTCACCCCGTGAACCAGGGCACCCCTGCTAAGTCACCAAACGCAGCGAACCACTCGGGTGGACTTATGGCAGGGGTGATGGTTATCCAATAAATGGTTCCCGGGTACCATACCCGCCTCCCAAAATGCGTTAGAGTTAGAGATAATAATTGGGGTAAGTTGTGAAGCAGAAAGGGAGTAGTAGATTCTTTTTCAGACTGTATTACTATTTGAAATTACACATGTACGAGTAGATTGTAGAATTTTTTCCTCACTTTAAAGCGAAAAGAAAGGAGGTTTTCGTTTTCCAACTGCTGATATTGCTGGCCTGGCGCACATTTTTTTACTGGATTTTTGCTACAAGTTCAGGCAGACGCCATTTTTATATATAGAAAGGTTTTCGTTGTGTTTAATCCCTACAGAATCACGTAAGCTTTAAAGGTAATTTATAATGAAATTTTTATGTTATTTTTTTAATTTAATAAAATTTTATATTTTTAGTATACAAATGTACGATTTGTCATTTTATTAGGTTTCTTTAAAAAGTACCAACAACTTCTAAATCGCTGAAAAAAAAACACCCACAATTTTCCAAACACAAACACCAATTGTTACCAAGCATCAAATTAATATATGTTCTACTACTGCCAGTTTTAATTCAGGCCTAAAAGGGTTCAGAACTTGGGACGTTGGAAAATACCCAACTCTACACCGTTGAGATCTGATCGTAAACTCAGTTTAAGCCATTTCAAGCAACAATTCCATTCTGATTTGCCGTGTTTCACCAAGACAATAGAGAACTCCAGTTCATTTTTTATTTTTTTTTATGAATCTTTTTTTTTTAATGAATGAACCTTCTAACTTAAGTAACTGCATTTTTATTTTTATTTTTAGAGTTAGTTTTAATAGTTAAAATAATTGTCAAAGTTTTAATATTTCACGATCCTGCTAAGACCACGGTGAGTATGTACGGTGAATCGTGTGACGTCATCACTCCTGAAAAATTACTATAGGATTGGGCAATCAGCTGATCAATTGCCGCCATTTTGAATACCATTATTCGAAGCATTCTCCCTAGAAGTAGCATTACTATTTTTTTGTGCAGTAGTTTTTCAACATTTTAAATAATAGAGATAAACTAATAGAGATACCTCTATTTTTGATACTGAATTATTTAGGCTAAATATTGTTTCAATAAAAACAACAACTAAATCTCTAAAAACAGTATGAAATGACTAATAACATGAAATGTTGTTAATAGTGATGGCTTATGTCATACCTACATAATCAAAGTTTCAATACAATGACTGGTGACGTCAGCACTAACCATTCAGTAATACCAACTTTACAGTGTGTTTTGACGAGAGGTTTAAAAATGCACTTTTTAATAATTTTTTAAGAACTCTACGTTTAATATTATGAAATAAAACTTACATATTCAGAATCAACGTTTATTGGTCTATATGAACATATTTTTTTAAAGCCATAATATTTTTCACTGGAGTTCCTTATTCTGAAAGTATGGAATACTCTGATGAGTATTGAATATCCAAGATAGTACTAAAAACACCGACGTTACCTTGATAATTCAACCCTTGGTGCCATCTACTACCTTTTAGACAGCTGAAACGAAATTGTCATATTTTATCGAGCAGATGAAGACAAATTATTTAACTCCCCGTAAATTTTGACTTAAATTATTATTATCTATCCCAAATCCATTCGTTCTTCAGATTTAGTTCCGTCGACATTCTAGGGTAAAATTCGCATTTCGAAAAGCCGGGGGCGGAATATAAATTTAATTTTAGGTTGGGCAAATGGAATTTGGTCCGACGTTTAGCATTATACCCTTTTGTGTTTCGGTATTAACGTCGCACTGATCTTATCTGTCAAGTGTGTTTCTCATTCTACTATGCCTGTATGTAGGTAAATGAATAGGAAGGGAGTCAAATAAATATCTTTGTTGCTTGTGGCATCAAAATACTCGGTGTATTCAAACACTTTTGCTGTCTTCTACCAACAAAATAAAATGCCGCTTAAGGTGAAGCTTAACATGAAATTATTATTTCAGATTTATCTTTACAACTAATTTGATTATATCTATAATATAAAAATGAATCGCTAAATTTGTTGGTAAGCGCAAATCTCGAGAGCGGCTGAACCGATTTCGCTAATTCTTTTTTTAGAATATTCCTTGAAGTTCGAGGATGGTTCTTACGGAGAGAAAAATTAAGAAAATTGCGCAGAAAATTAGATAATAACAGAAAACATCGCACGTTTGACAGTTCGCGTGTTAGAGAATGACATTTTGCAAAACAATGAATGATTTGGCAATCAGGATTCTATTTTTGAAAAGTTGAAAAATTTATTTAAAGTAGGTACTCCCCTTATATTTTGAATCGAATCAAGAATTTTAGATTTTTTAAATAGGTACCTATGTTAGGTACCAAATTTAATATACATGAAAAATGGAAATTTGAATAAAAATTGTAAAAGGTGGCACGCGGGCTGTTTAAGAACTGTATGTACTGGGATTGAATATATGGAACGCGGGAGGAGGGTTGGCGGGACGAGGGAGCGGTAAAGGGAAGAGGGAAGGCGGGGAAGGTGGAAGGGGAACGCGGGAAGGGGGACCTGGGAGGGGGAGGGGAACTCAGGAGGGGGGTTCGCGGGACGGTGAAGGGGGGGGGAGTAGAGTAGGGAGAGGGAAGGTGGAGGTGACGGAGTGGGAACGCGAGAGGGGAAGAGGATGCAGGAGAAGAAGGGGAGGCGGAAGGGGAACGGGACGATGGGAAAGGACACTCAGGGAGAAACAATTTCTTTATTAAGTGGAATAGCGACGCATGCCGGGACCAGCTAGTTATGAATACAAAAATAGTTTATGAAAAAAAAAACTTTAACGCTTTTTTTTGCTGTATTAGAATTAACATATATTTATACAGTGCAAATACAACAGATTATTTCTGACAGTTTTCTTGATTATTTTTTTATTTATTTATTATACGTACAATTATTCAGAAAACAAATATAAACCACTTTTGCGCTTGAAGTCAAGGTTTTCGGTCTCTCTTTGCCAAGCGATTTTTATGTCGGTTACCTACATTCATGGCAATATAAGGCACACTAAGAATGTACTCATTTTTAGATTGTAGCTTTTTCTTAAAGTATATTTTGGTAGCCAATTCCTCTTGGAATGCTATGGCTTATGGGCATTTTTGCTAAAGTTTGTACATTGTATTTTTATAGGTCCCACGATTTGAATTGGATTTTTTACCATTATGTATTAAGGAATATTGGAAAGTTACATATTTTTAATTTATTCATTTTGCCAGTTAATTACAACTTTAGAACCTGTAATACTTTGAATTTATTATTTATTATTTAGTTTTTTATTTTATTTTTTTTTTTTTTATGTAATATAGATATATAGTACAGTGGTTTTATATAAATTACATATCGGTACACACATTATTTAAAATTGCAATCTCACCAAAGAAGAAACTAGTTCTTGTGCTTGATGAGCGAGTTACACTAATTATAACAGAAATAGAATAACATTATGCAATAGGTAAGTAGGTATATAATGGGAACAATTGAAACTTCTGGATTATCTATAAGTGTAGGTGTACATACATGGAATATGGTTACATACTAAAATATTGTGCACTTAAGTGAAATTCGAAAAATCTAATTAAAATAGAGATGAATATAGATTGATAATACATAGAAAGAAAGAGAAAAACAGGTAATTATTAAGTTAATTATTCCCGATGAAGTGGTTAATGATGAAGTTCAAAGGTAGTATTTTTTTACCATGTCCCATTTCTATATTCATTAACACCATATCTAATTTCGAAATAAGTATCATGCTTAAAATATTATTTTGCTGAGTCTTAAATAGCTAACCTTCATGTCTTATTTTTGGAAAACATACAGATTTTGTGTAAGTTTGTTCCAAGATTAACAA
This sequence comes from Limnephilus rhombicus, assembly GCA_929108145.2. Classification (NCBI taxonomy): domain Eukaryota; kingdom Metazoa; phylum Arthropoda; class Insecta; order Trichoptera; family Limnephilidae; genus Limnephilus; species Limnephilus rhombicus. The sequence goes on from OV815293.1 coordinate 18,253,327, forward strand.
AAATCACGTATAAAATTTCTATTACGGAATCTGTTAGTTCCATTCCGTGACCATGTATAAATATAAATATGTATTTCATAAACCCGTTTTTATTTGCTTTTACATAATTATTTTAAAATTAAAAATAATGTATTACTTGGACGAACTTTTGTAAATTATTTTTTGTAAGTAACTGAACTGCTCCAGCAAAAGCTTTTTGCATTGATTGAAGATGTCCACTGAGGAATTCACATTAGTACCCTCGAATAGAATTCTGGGCAAAGCAGAGAACACATTATGGTTGTTATTCCCAGAATTTCTGAACTGAAAAGAAACCGGCTTATAGCGTTCTAGTGTTGGTGGAAACTTAAATACAAAACGTAAAAGTAACATAATGGAACCCTAAAAATGAAAAAAAAAGTGTACAAAGTTGGGGAAACTTTTTTTTTCACATTAACTCAAATAAATAATTTTGCTTTGAGGGAAAATAATTTCTCTCAAAGCCTATGTCATCTGGGATGCTGTGTGGAGGGTCTTTTTGAGGAGAGGAAGGAATGAACATTGGTCTTGAAGAGACCTATGTTGTAGGAAGGAGGAAATACAGAGGCCGGCAAATCATTCCACAGCCGAGCTGTTGAACATAAGAACGAGTCGAAGAAACGACCCGTTCTCATGTGACAAATGTCAACAGTGTACAAATGTTGGGCACGCGTTTGGCGTGTTTCCCGACTATGCACCGGTGCCGAAGGGATCAATGATGCTAGTTCCTCAGAGCATCTTCCATTGTAATACCGGTAGAACAAGGATAGCATTCCCACCCGACGCCTGTGCTCTAAGGATTGTAATCCGTCTGTTATTGGGGGTTGAGTTATCCGCAAACATTTTACCTAATAAGTTAGCCTTTTCGGTGGCGGTGTTTGCTAGCGAGCCGTCAGGTCTGGTAAGAGGCAGCAGACTGGATTTGCAGAAATTGAGCCCGCAAGCGACCAGAATTGCTTGCTGCCATGCGGGCATGCAGCCAGCTTTCTGTTGATCTGCTGGTCGTGCTCGAATTTTGATCTATTTATGATTCTCTTGGTTTCCTTTGCCATTTTGTTGTAAGTTGTTCTGTCTTCGGATGTTCTAGATGTGTTGTAGGCTCGGTAAGCCGCGTTTTTTCGTCGCACTGCTTCAGCGCATTGTCGACTGAACCACGGCTTTGAGCCTATACCAGTTTTCTTAACAGTAGATTGGATGAAGCCATCCATCGCGGATGTGATGACTTCACCAATTTCCTGGGCACATCTTGAGGGATCTGAAGTCCAAAAACAGACAGCTGACCACGGGAAAGCATTAAAATATACCCGCAGACCGAACCTCTTTGCTGACCTATAGTGCCACACTTTTCTCTTCAGCCTCTCGTTTGGTGGTCTGAAGTTTACAGGGATTGATATCGTCACCAGGCAGTGGTCGGACGATCCTAAAGGCGCTGTGACTTCAATCTTGTAACCGTGTGGCACAGTAGTTAAAAATAGGTCTAACAGATTGGAACGGTGAGTCTGGACATCAGGAACCCTTGTGGGCTCCTGAACCATTTGCTCCAATCCGTAGCAAAAGGCAAAGGATTCTGCTTGGCGTCCAGCCGAGTCTGTTGATTCTGAGAACTTCAACCAAGGTTCGTTATGAATATTGAAGTCCCCCAGGGCCACAAACTCTGCCGTAGGGTAGCGGGGCAAGAGGTCATCAATAGTGTCGCTTAAATGTTTGAAGAGCTCGTACGTGTCGGATTCGCAAAGGTTCGGTGAGCGGTATAAACACGCGTAGAATCTTACCGTACTGGTAAGATTGACGCGTACCCACATTACGTCGAATCTGGAGTTTTCCAGATTCAACAGTCGCACACAGTTGACGTCAGCTCAACTATAGAGACAGACACCTCCTTTAGGTCTGAACTTGCCTGCGAGGGTGAAGCCCGGGCAGTCCAGATAGGAGGCATCTACAGGCTCAGCCATCTGTGTTTCAGACAGGAAAAGTAGGTTGGGGCGTTGAGAAAAAAGATGGTGGTGGACAGAGTTTAAATTGGTGTGCAGGCCGCGAATGTTGGTGTAATTCACCAACAGTTTTGGCCTGCACCGGGGACTCCTACTCCTTACCGCTGAAATGACGTTAATTGTTGATGGTTGTATATTCATGATTTTATTTGTAAGGTTATTTAAGTGTGATATGAGAGGAAGGAAGGTCTGGGGGGGAAAAGGTAAAGGGGTACGTCGTATAACTATCCTTATACGACGTACGTGATTGAAACCTTCGGCCGTATCGTCACCATGACTTGCTCAAAATACCGAACTAAAGAGCAGATGTACTAGCACAGCATACAATGAAAAGAAAAATGGTTCTATTGAATGAATTTTCTATAACAGTAGAAATAATTATTTTCGATTTAAATAATCTTTTGCAAAATGTGTACCTATTTTCCCTATTATGTTCAAACCAAATAAAAACTGATTTATAAATGATTAATTTGTCGCACATAATTCAAATAAATAATTTTTTTGGCGTTTCCCATGAGCTATTTTTGACACACATATTTGCCAATAAAAGTGATGTAAAAATTACCTTAAGCGAGGTTTTCTAGTTTTTTTTTTAAATTTAAATCTGGGATCAGTTGACGATGGTTTTTGTAAGTTCATTTTAAGAAAATTAGGGAATGAATCTGAGTCCTCTAGGAACATGCTGTGACTTAGAGAAGCAAAATGTAGGGGGATGAAACACGCAACTAAAAACATTGCACTGCAGAGATTTTAATAAAGAGTTCCTAATCTAAGATAAGCAGTCCATCGATTAAAATACCAGGATCTATCAACTGAATTGCATATTTTTGAAAACAGTTCTAAACTTTTCACGAACCGTACCTAATTGGCCGTTATAGAGTGTTATGGTACGCCCAAACGACAGAGAATTCAAACTCCTAAAATCGCCGCAAACAACAATACCCTGCTCTCCCCCCTGTTCCCTGCTTCCCACTTCCTCTCCCCTCTGCCCTCCCGCACGCGATCTCTTCCGCCGACAGTTGAGAATTGCAAGCCGCCTCGGGCACACGTTACGCCCGCGGGTTAAATCCCACTGTTCGCGCCCGGCGTACTGTCGCTCGAATTGAACTCAAATATAACCCGCGAAGTTAATTGAATAACCTACGGGTTTAGCGCTGATATTTCGCCATGCCTGTGTAAACTTCGGTTCTGTCCTAAACTCGGGAGGTGCCCCTGGAAGCCGGAAGACAAAGATCCCCAACATCATGTAAGCTGTACAATTGTTTCCTCATTTGATTGTGTCCTTTAACGATAGACTGTAAACTCCCGCGAAAAGCCATCACTCAGAGAGTTTCGTTTTCAGAGATCTTGAGGTATAAACACGATAGCTAGGTTTGTGTAGTATGCATTTCTTGTGTTTATTTATTTATTATTTATTTATTTCAAAACATACGGCACAACATGTGCCATTTACATAATTATATTTATATATATTATAATACAATAACATAAGAAAGTGACATATAAATGTAAAGTTAAATATAAAAACAAAGGGTAAAAGAAAGGAGTTAAGGTAATGAGTAGTAAATAGAATTATGATGTATAAAATGGAAGTATAAAGTAAAAGTGTAAACTATAAAATATAAAGTATAATGTAAAAGTAAAAAGTTAAGATAAAAAGTTGAAAGGCAGGAAATAATATAAACTATAAGTTACCTTTGTAAATAATATAAAGTACAAAAGTTATAAATATAAAAAAAGTATGACAAGTAAACAGTAAGAAATGCTCTTAGGAGCCAAATATTGAAGATAACCAAAATTTAAAAAAAAATATATAATAAATAAAAGGAAGGTATTACGGAGTATACAAAGCGATATGAAAAATAGGTACCTATGATATGTTTCTAAGCCATAGGTATTAGAGTGCATACTGGTAGGACATAATATTATGGTTACATGATTATACTTATTATTTATTATGTAGTACTAGCAGATAAATTTTGTCTAATGCATCTTTTGTATGATGACAGACTTTCGGAATGATCGATATGAGCAAATTCATTACCTAAAGTGTGTAAACGATGTATTATTGAATTTTGTTCTGCATTACTGAGAGTGTTGTTGCAATAATAAGGTGTTTTGAGTCGAGTTGTTCTACTAGGTACATGATAATTTATTAACGATACCAATTCAGGGGAGTCAAACCAGTTATTGTTTATTTTAAATAAAAAAATAAGATCATTGAGTATTCTTTTAACGATAAGAGTCGCATTTTTTGTAATAGAGAATCATAGTTTATGTCATCCGCGGGAATTCCTAATTTGAAATTAATTGCTCGGAGAAATTTGCGTTGGATTTTTTCAATGGAGTTTGCGTGGCTTTTGTAGAGAGGGTTCCATATGGGGGAATTATATTCCAAATGACTCCTAACCAGAGTTGTATATAGTAATTTAAATGTATGAATGTTTTTGAAATCTTTACATAGTCTTAGAATGAAACCCAGCATTTTCATAGCTTTATTAGTAATGATATCAATGTGGTTGATAAATAGTAGTTTAGTGTCGAAGGTTATTCCGAGGTCCCTTATTACAGGTACTGACATTAAACTGAGATTGTTAAGTGAATAACTGTATTTGATGGGGTTTTTTATTCTAAAGAAACTCATGATTTGACATTTTTTAATGTTGAGTGTAAGTTTGTTAATGGTACACCATTCTGCGAATTTTACAAAATTGGATTGAAGGGACAAGCAGTCGTATATATTTTTAATGATTTTATAAATTTTCATGTCATCAGCAAATAATAATATGTTAACATCAGAGAATATGGAGGTGACATCGTTTATAAATAGTATAAAAAATATTGGACCAAGGTGCGAACCCTGAGGCACACCACTAGTTGCTTCAAATTCGTAAGACAAGTGTTCTTTAATAGAGACAGTTAGTACACGTTTTGATAAATAATTCCTAATCCAGCATAATAATTTACCACTTATTCCTAGTTTAGACAATTTATTTATAAGAATTTTAATGCAAACCTTATCAAAGGCTTTACTAAAATCCGTATAAATTGAGTCAACTTGTTCTCTATTAGCAAGAGCACCTGAGATAAAATTTTCGTACAGTGTAAGGTTAGTTAAAGTAGATCGTCCAGAGATAAAACCATGTTGAAACGATGAGATATTAAATTTTATGCAAGAACATATTTTTCGAAGAATTAACTTTTCAAAAATTTTTGGTATCGACGATTGTATGCATATTGGTCTGTAATTTTCAACTAAAGACTTGTCTCCGCTTTTAAATATTGGAGTGAGAAAGCTATTTTTCCATATTTGCGGGAACTTGCCTGATAAAAGTGATTGATTAAATAGTAGGTACAGTGGGTAAGAGACACTAGCCCCGCAGTTTTTAAGAAATACGGGGGGAATTTTATCTGGCCCTGAGCAAGATTTAGGTTCCAGTCGTTTGATACATACTGCAATTTCTTTAATCTCAATATGTACCTGAGATAGTTGTAAATTTATATCTGACTCGAAGTTTGGAATGTCATCATCAGGGATATCGGTTTCATACACATCCTTAAAAAAGTCTGCAAACAAATTAACAATTTCATTGATTTTACAGGAAGTTTTCAGTTTGTAGTGCATAGTTTCAGGTATGCCAAGGTTATTATTATTTTGGGATTTACAATAGTTAAAAAAATGTTTTACATTGTTAACAATCGAAAATTCAACATTCTTAATATAATTATTATAACAAATGTTTGATAATTTATTACAATCTTTTCGAAACTTGCTGAAAATTGTAAAATCAGAAAGACTTTTTGTTTCTTTGTATATTTTATGGGCTTTTTTCTTCTCAATTACTAAGTTAATGAGGTCCTTGCTAAACCAGTTAGGGAAATTTGAAGATAATTTATAACTAATCGGAACAAATTTTTCTATGGCTTTATATAGGTGATCATAAAAGACTTTAATATTTTCATCAAGGTTTCCTCCTTCTAATATAGACCAGTCAGTGTTATGTAGATAATCGCATATTGCGACATAATTGGCTTTATTAAAGTTGAGAAATTGAGTCTGGTTTTTAATTTGGCATTTTATAGGGTTACATAGTATAGTAATGTCTAGAGGTGGGTGATGAGAATCAGGGGTAAGAACTGAGTCGAGTGACTTACCAACCGCAGTTGCCATGTCGGTACAAAGAACAAGATCTAGTAATCTATTATTGTCATTTTTTACATTGTTTAATTGAACTAGGTTAAGGAAATCGCAAAATTCAACTATTTCTTTTTCTGTTTCAGATAAGCTTGCGTTTTGTGATACTGTAGAATTGTCACGGGTGCCCCAATTAATTTTTGGTAAATTGTAGTCACCGATGATAGTGATTTTACTGTTTGGAAATTTGTACGACAGTTGTTCAATATCCTCAAAATGACTCTTGTATACACTTATATCCGATGAAGGTGGAATATAAACACTGCCTATGATATTTTTTTGATTTTTACCGTTTAGTAAGATGTAAACTTGCTCCACATTACAATTTTTGGTTTTCAGAAGTTTTGTACTGTAATGACCTATGTACTGTGTTTGAATTTGCAATACAAGAATCTATTTAACTCAATCCTGTTGTTAATCTGCCTCGGCAGGAGTATTTCCTAGAGTGTATTTCCCCGACGCCCGTGGAAGAGAGAGAATTCTGTAGCAATCGTGCGGCCTGCCCCCTGGAATAGAGGGTACTTTTGTCTCTGCTGTGAGCTGGCCTGGGACATGTTAGGGCCCCCTTGGCCCCGGAGAGGGCGTTGGTTTTGAAGCCAGCAAAGAGGGCCATAACAACTGGCGCTATAGCGTGGAGCTCAGAGTTTTTTTTCCAACCCGGTCGCCATGCGAGGTACAACTTGTCAGAATGCTCCTCCCTGTATAGGAATTGTTTTGTAAACATTAATTATGCCTTGATATTCTACACCCAGTGTACCCTGAAATCTGTGAAAAAACCACAGAAACCCATATGTAAATTAGATCCATAACACAGATCTGATTGAAACTATGAATCACGCCGCAATTGAAAACACGACCATTTTGAAGCAACTAAAAAGACGCTAACATTAAACCGCGAATCTGACTGCGCATGCGTCACAAAACAACGGGCGGGTGGCAACAGCCTCACGCCAATCTCAACGGCAAATGTTCACGCGGTAAATACCTATTCTCTGGACTGCGCGCGCAAGTGCACTGTCTCGCGCCAAAATTCCAACGGAAAAAACCCGTCGAACGAAATAATTACCTGTTGCTATGCAGCTTTTATAATCAAACCGCCTTTTTATGACTGAACCGGATAGCAACGGAAATTATTATTATAAATTTGATTCTGGAACCCCAGTTATTTTGCGAATTCCTTAATCAAAAATTTCGGACTTAGGTATTTTTGTTGTTTCTGCACAATATACCAATTGGCCCACTTGTGTCTGTCAAATTAGTACAACTTATACTCCACCAAATGAACAAAATAATGACTTTCTTTCCCCATTCTACATTATAGGTACCGCTTTTTTTCAGCATAAGTGTAAAGTGAATTGTGTTTTTTTCCTTACATAAAGAAAAGTGAAATAATAATAAAGCCCATGATTGGTTCCATGAATAAATAAAATAATTTTAATATGGTTGACGTAACAAATCCCATATTCAGTTATTTCCATCCGGAAGTTTGTCCTTATTTGCCAGAAGAGTGCCTTTTGTGAATTTTAGTGCCTTTCTCAGTGCAAAGTGGTTTGTGAAAAATAAAAAACCCGTTTTCTAAAGGTCAGTCCTGGCAAATTTTTTTGAAAATAAATAAATACTTGTGAATTTCACAGTTTTCTCAAAAGTGGTCAGTGAAACACAGAAACCTTTACTACTAAGGTCTTTCCACGCAAATTTTTTTTCTCCTTCCTTTTACAAAGATCCTGGTGTCATATACCAAATTGTAGTATGGAATACAGTTTTCTATAACTATTTTAGAAGTACCAACCAGTGATTACCAAGTGAAAAGTGCCTCACAAAATTAATTTTGCGTTTGCTAAAGAAGACCCCTGGCAAAATTTTTTCACCACCCGGGAAACTCACAATGGAAAACAATCAAGCTATGGCATCATCCAATTTGGGCATCATTCCCAACGTGCACAACTTATCCAAAACTCACTTACAAACTGCTTTAAGGGATAGAGGACTCTCGCCATCAAGCAAATCTAAATCTACATTAAAGGCTTATGCACTTTTATTTAACAAAAAGTACATTAAGAGAATAAACCTCGCCCCCTCAAGCAAAAATAATTCACGCTCGGCTACGCAAGTTTTGGATAATCTTGTTCCTAACAAAGAACCTATGCCGCAAGTAATGATAAAACAGGACATCGCACCCACCTTGACACAAGATAAAACCTACGATTTATCCTCTTGGAAAATCAAATATAATGGCGTCTCCGATGTGCTGGATTTCATTGACCGTATTGAAGAAACGGCTACAATCAAAAATATCCCATTCGAGATTCTACGAAAAAACTTTATAGAACTCATCTCCCCAGAATTGATACCCTGGCACCGCATTCAAAAAACTAAATGCAAAGATTGGAATAAACTCAGATCTGCCCTAATCTCTAGCTTCAGAAAAACTGAAGCCCAGCACCGGATCAAATTATCTTTACTATCTATTAAACAACTAGTAAATGAACCTGTAGCAACATTCATAGAAAGGGCTGAATCCATTAACATCAAGCTTTCACATCCCGTTTCGGAAGCTGAACTATTACCAGTCATAACTGACGGCCTTTTAAGCAAATACGAGAACATCATCACCTCGCAGAAAATTGCATCCCTAGCCCAGTTAAATGAAGTCTGTCTCCTTCTGGAATCGTACCAGGATAGGAAAAACATAAAGAATGTGTCAAATAATGTAGTTGTGCCAAGCCGTTCGTCTGGTTTAAAACCAGAATTCGACAACACAAAAGTGTGCTCTTTTTGCAAAAAAAGTAGGCCATCTGGCCACTACTTGTTTCAAGCAAGCAAGGTTTCTGGAATCCAAGGAACCCCGAACTTTTAAGAGGCATCACTCTAGGGACCGCTCTCCTCCAAGCGACGAACTGCGCAACATTTTCAAGAAATCAAGGCACAAAATGGAAAGGTTACAAAACCCAAGCGATGTCAGACCTCAGGTGGATTTCTCCAAGCCCCCACCAAATTTCTACATGAAGAGGCCAAAAAACTAAATAATAACCTCTCAGGCACCCATTCTGAACCAAGGTCTAAAGAATGGACTGATTGGTTAGCACACATTAAGTATTTTAACCAGACCTTAAATGTTTCTTCGGTTTGTTGCAAACAAGCTAAAGATGGGAGACCCTATGCTTTTTTCTCTGTTAACAATGTGCCCTTTTCCGGATTACTTGATAGTGGCGCATCTGTCAGCTGTCTTGGCAACAATGCTCACCTGCCTTTTGTTAACAGTGATTTTAGAATTTCGCCCCAATCGACACACCTGACGACTGCGGATAATGTTTCCCAACCGGTCATCGGTGCCCTTGCCCTGCCAATTAATTGTAACAATAAAATAGTTACAATCAATTTTCTAATAGTGCCCTCTATATCCCAGAATTTCATCCTTGGTGTTGACTTCTGGAAGGCATTCAATGTTGCTCCCCAAGTATTTAATACTCTTGGCGAAACCTCCACTGCTGCTCAAATTAGTGAGATCCGCACAATAATACCTCACGAAAATTTAAGCACGGACCAGGCTCTCCAACTAAAAGAAATGGTCAATAAATTCGAGTCAATATCTTTCGGAAAATGTGGATTAGGTTTGACAAATTTGGTTGAACACCATATCAAAACCAATGGCCCACCCATCAAGCAACGTTATTACAACTTAGCCCCCCAAAAACTTAAACTTTTAGAAAACGAACTTGACGAAATGTTAAAAATGGGTGTGGTGGTTCCCAGCAGGAGTGCATGGACCAACCCAACTCTTTTGGTTTCTAAAAAAGACGGCTCTGCACGTTTCTGTCTCGACAGTAGACGTTTAAACTCTTGCACGGAAGCTGATGCGTATCCCTTACCTCACGTTCACGCAACCTTAGACAAGCTGCGTAACGCCAAGTTCATCTCTTCTGTCGATCTCAGCAAAGCATTTTGGCAAATACCCTTGGACGCAGAATCGTGCGAAAAAACTGCTTTCGTTGTACCTGGTAGGGGAATGTTCCATTTTAAAAGATTACCCTTTGGTCTAAAAAACAGCCCCGCCGAGTTACAAAGACTGATGGACAAACTTTTCGGTCCTGAAGTCGATAACAGCCTGTTTTGTTACCTTGACGACCTCATCATCGTCAGCGATACCTTTGAAAAACACCTATTAATGCTGGAAAAAGTTTTTCAACAACTCAAGTTCGCTGGTTTAACCATCAACTTGAAGAAGTCTGAATTCTGTAAGTCCCGTCTACGTTATTTGGGATTCATTGTCGACGAAAAAGGTCTAAGAACAGACCCCGCTAAGGTGGAAGCCATGGCAAATTTTCCCCGACCCAAAAACGCGAAGGAAGTCAAAGGTTTCCTTGGACTTGCAGGTTACTACAGGAGATTCATCAAGACTTTTCCACTATTGCAGCCCCCTTAAATAAAATTACCGGCATCCGTAAAGGTGTCAGCAATTTCCGATGGTCTGTTGAAGCTGAAGAAGCGTTTACAACTTTAAAAAATGCCCTTCAAAAAGCTCCCGTTCTGAATTGCCCGGATTTTGCACTCTCCTTTACCCTCCACACGGATGCCTCCAATGTAGGAATCGGTGGAGTCCTTACTCAAGAATTCCCAGATGGCGAACACCCTGTAGCGTATTTTTCCCGTACATTAAATAAACACGAGAAAAACTACGGAATTACAGAAAAAGAGTTATTGGCTGTATTGGATTCTGTTCACCATTTCCGCGGTTACATAGACGGTAGCAAATTTACTGTAGTCACAGACCATAGTAGTTTGAAATGGTTGATCTCTTTAAGTAATCCCTCCGGTAGGCTCGCTCGTTGGTCCTCCCGTTTGTCTCAATACAATTTTGATGTTGTTCACCGTAAAGGCGCGGACAATATTGTTCCCGACGCCTTTTCAAGAATTGAACTGGCTTCATTAAATGTTGACACAATTGCCCCCCCTCCATCTACAAAAGATGAATGGTACTTGAAAATCTTCGAAGGTTGTAAAAATAACCAACAAAAGTTTCCTAATTTTATCATAAAAGAAGGACAACTATACCGTAATTGCAAGGTACCACTATCCATCCTCGAAGATTACTCGTGGAAACTTGTCGTTCCCCTCGAAGGTAGAGAACAAATAATCATTGACAATTATAGTGCTCCCGACTCCATACACCCAGGAAATTTCAAGACGTATAAAAAGATCTCCTTGAAGTATTACTGGCCTGGTCTCTTTAAGCAAATTCGCAATTACATCTCTAAATGTGAAACTTGTAAAGCTTATAAACATAGCACGGCAGCACCTGCCGGCCTAATGGGTAATCCCAAACGTGCCGACAGACCCCTACAATCATTGTCAATGGACCTCGTCGGACCTTTTCCTCGAAGTTATGCCGGACACATGCACATACTTAGTGTAGTGGATGTTTTCACTAAATTCTGTTGGATCTTCCCTTTAAAAAGAGCCAACGCGTCCGCCATCATCAAACTTCTGGAAAAACACATTTTTATACCTTACGGAACACCCAGAACCGTAATAATTGATAACGGAAAACAATTTATTGCCCAAGAATTCAAAAATTTTCTTGCCAAATACGGAATCAAGGATATTTATTATAATACCTTGTATACTCCCCAAAATAACACTGTTGAACGTTATAACCAAACAATCAACACAGCGCTGGCTATTCTAGTTGATAAAGATCAACGTACTTGGTGTAAAAACCTAGATAAAATTCAGGCTGCTATGAACAACACTGTTAATCTGGCCACTGGTTACACACCTTTCTTCTTAAAACACGGTATGGAACAAGTTGTTCATGGTTCTCTACATAGGGACACAAACTTTCCTACGTCAATTGCCACCACAAGCAACCCTACCGCGGACTATGCCCATCGTCTGGAAGAACTGTCGGCCATCTACAGTGAAGTCACTGATGCTTTGCTCCCGGCTCATCAAAAGAGTGCAGACAGATATAACCTACGTAGGAAACATGTCACCTTCAATACAAGAGACATAGTTTGGAGAAAGAACAACACACTTTCCCAAGGAGCCATGTATTTCTCTGCCAAGCTGGCACCACGTTTCGTGAAGGCCAAAGTTCTAAGAAAGATATCAGATCTAGTGTACTCCTTGTCTGACTCCTCTGGAAAACACATTGGTAATTACCATATTAAGGATATTGTTAAGTCTGGAAGTGAGGAGTCAAGTAAAACTACCCCCACTATCTCAGCAAACTTAAAATGATCCAGTGTGTATCACCACAACCTTTTTGTAAGCACATCAAGTCTTACAATGGCTGGCGTGTAAAGTGTCAATTACATGCCCACCCTTTCGTTGATAAAACGAATATTGTTAAAAAATCATTTTTGTAAATTTATGTACACTCCACGGTGTAGTTTGCCCCGTTCATGTTCGTGAATTGGCAACCACCGTAATTTTTGTTTCACACGTTTTTTTATTTTTTTTCTTTTCTCTCACCTGTTCCAAAATTGATCACTTTAGAGCAGAGACACCCCTCGAGTAACAGTGTTTGGGAAGTCATGAACCCAATCATTGCCTCTCAACCCCTCACACTACGCAACGTTCATGCCATGACACGCTTTGCCATGTAATGCAATATTGTAATTTTCACCATTTTTGTTTGTTGTTTTTTCATCATATCGGAAGGAATCTCTTCAATTTTTTTCTTTTTTATGTTCTGTAAGTACTGGAGCGTCGTTTTAAAGTCGGATTTGGTAAACTTCAAAGCGTTAAATCACGACCCAGGACTAGTAAACCATCTTAACATGCTCCATATTTTACCCATCATGGTAAAGATAAGTGGTTACTCACATAATCACATTCCTTGTGTATAGTAGTTTTCAATTTTTTCTCAAATGTTAAAAAATTGATGGCGTCCTACCCGAGCTCTTTGCTAACAAATTGGATTTTGACACGTCCATTTTGAAATCATATGTATATAAATAAAGGAAAAGCCTTTAAATTGGTCTTTCCATCCTTACACAAATCCTCATGGGCTCGTTTCAACTGAAGTACGTAAAACCAAATACTCGGTCTTTTGTTGTCTTAAAAAGTCCTCGATTTGTCCCTCTTCACAACATGTATGTCTTGTATTACATGCTTCAACCCTTACGGAAAAGGTTAATAAAACCTAACGGCAGCCCTGATTTCCGTACATAAATAACCACAGTTTAACGTAAATCATCAATGTTTTGTTTGATCATCGTTTTACAAACATAGGCATTCAACTCCTGTTTCGCCATTTAACCAAGTATTTGCAACCTAAATTGCACATAACCTGGTATGTTTTAACTGCACAAAGGGTATGTAAAACCACAATTGGTCCCTTTTGTTTGTCCCCACTGAAGTTTGCTATAATAGACAGTATGTAAAACCATGTAGGTCTGTCTTTGTTTGTCACATGGTGTAAACAGAAATGTACTCTGTCATCACCCCGCCTTTATAACATACGAAGTGACATTAAAATTGTTTACCTCCTTGTTATTCTATCGTACGCTCCTGGGCTACGGAGTTAGTTAATCTAACGAATCTTTATAAACTGTGTTAAAACAAGCATTGTTAACGTTTATTGTGTTGTATTTAAACGTAACCCTGTTACATTATAGGAGAGATCCTTAGAACATCCACCATTATAGGAGAGATCCTTAGAATATCCACCATTATAGGAGGAATCCTTAAAATACCTGCCGCGATACGAGAAGTTCGTCATAATCACTTTTTCTCATAGCTAAATGTTATTGAGCTGGTCGTGTGACATATTTGTCATGAGAACCGTTTTGTACATTCTATTTTGGTCATGTGACATATTTGTCATGAATACCGTTTTGTACATTCTATTTTGGTCGTGTGACATATTTGTCATGAGTGCCACCCGTTTTGTACATTCTATTTTGGTCGTGTGCCATTCATTTGTCATGAGTACTACCCTTTTTGTATAACCTGTTTTGGTCGTGTGTCATTTATTTGTCATGAGCACCGCTTTTATGTATAATTGTGTATAAACTCTGTACACGAGACGTGGAGACGTAATAACAATACTTACCGTGATTCGTGTGAACGACATAATATCGGCTTCGCCATCTTCTTTAAGATGCATTGTATAAACTCTTTGACTTCTGTCTATAATTGAGTTATATCTTGTATGAACTTACATATTTTGTACACTATACGTGGAGACGTTAAAACACTTACCATGAGTCGTGCGAACGAAATAATATCAAACCTTTTGTGTGCGATCTACGAAATGTAGTCCACAACCCTTTGTTGTCATTCAACGCCAATGCCCGTGGACTTCCTGTTTTTTACTTCTTTGCAAAAAGGAAAGAAGCCCAGGAATATCTACTATCCCAAAAGGACTAGTTTTCAGCTTCACTGTCAATTATGGGGCAAAGTGCTGTGGGAGTTAATCGATTGAGCACAAAAACCACCTAACTCGTTGTCTGGAGAACGAATTAGAAAACCCCCAGGTTTGTGAAATTGGAGCAAGGGTCTGTCTTTTCTCACAATCATGTAGAAGTTTTTAAAATGACCCCTAATCTTTTGCCCAATACACGCGAAAGATTAGCCTCTTTGATATAATGTGTATTCAAATTTCTCCTCATCCTTTTTGATAAATGTAAAGAGTCAGGAAATCTGCTGGTTGATTATGTTTCATTTTCACATAGAGTTTGAATCGGAAATTAGTCCAGTCTCTAGCAAATTTCGTAACTCGTCTCCCTTCTCCCCTCCTCCTCCCATTCCCCATGTTTCAGACTTATGTTATGAAGTGAAAAATCTGTCGTTGACCATATTTTGCCCTCACTTGGAGTTCGAATAGGTAACTGTCCGGTTATCTACAGGTTTTCCCCCTCAATCTCTGCATATGTCTCACCATTTTTTTTTCTCTTTTCTCAATTCTACGAAACACATTCATGAATGTTGGATATGTACGATATGCACTTGGCGTACCGTCTGTCTCCTTTTTTGACAACCTTTATTCATGAATTGGTTTCCCTTTGCCGTGACTAGTTCACGATTCTTTGTCTCGTTCTTTGAAATTCTACGAAAATGTTACCATCTCATGTTAGCATAGGCCATAAAGGGCCGGTTGTTTTTTAACCAAGACATACTGTCACTAGGCAAATGCCAAGTCATCCTGGCAAAAGGAAAATATTCATGTAATCACAATTTAGTTAGGAATCTCTCCCTCTTCGTCACTCTCTGGGTCGGTGGTTAAAATTTCGTTTATTTCATTATCTGGACACATTTTAATTCTCTCCAAACCTTTTCTTCATTGGTCCCTAGGCAGGTAAACTTCAAGAATTTTGCTCTAATAATAACTTCTCCCGGATTTAAAAAGAAGCCCAGGCGGATGTCATCACCAACAGCCAAGCTGAGCTTCACTTCCTGACAGCACGCGCTGTGGTTACAAGGTCCCTCCTGCTGCCATTTTCTACGCATTTGTTCCTGAAAGCACAGACCATACCGCTCATATGTATGTTGTCTTGTCGTGCCACAGCAAGCTGAGTTGTCCCACTATACTTTATGACACTCTAAACTACCTTTTGGGCACGCTAGCTCCTAGGTTTGTTCTTACTCTTGCTATCAATGCCAACCTTGTCGTCTCTTGCTCTGTCATGCAGTGACGCATATATCGTCATGTGTAAACCATCATTACCCTGACCCACCAGTATTCGCTGAATGCGTACCAATACAAGTTATCTTGAGCTACATTATGCTTCAATAACCATTATATACGATCCGTGTTTACCATAATAACACTTAGGATTCGTACTGGCATGTCTGCAGATACTGGATTCTTCTCTTCAATGACCTCTGTAACCATAGTCGCGGCACAGCAACCACAGTCTCCACTTCGTGAACTTCGACGTCTTCGACAAAACCAAGTGTTTTCTAAGGCCCAAGTGTACTCCTGAGTGTTATCTCAAATGGGTCTGATTACAGTGATAATGTAATCCTTAGAATCCGTGAAGTCACGTACTTTTCTTCGAAGTTCTCCGAAACCAAACAAATCCACGCTTCGCAAACTTAGCTCCCAGACCAATGAAACCTTAGAATCACTCTTTTTTCTCTTCTCTTGTACAAATGTATTGTCATTCTTTCAATTGCATAACCATGTGCATTGTCATTCTTTCAATTGCATAACCATGTGTATTGTCATTCTTTCAATTGCATAACCATGTGTATTGTTATTTTCAATTGCATAACCTTGTGTATTGTTATTTCTCAATTGCATAACCTTGTATGTTGTTTTACACCATGTACTTTTCCCAAATTTGTCTTTTCCAAACATTGAATGTACCCCCACCCATTCCCTACAAACATTGTGACCTAAACTATAGCATAAAACTGTATGTTCTAGCTAGGAAATCTCTCAAGCAACGAATCTCTCAAAACCCCGATGGAAGCATAAGAGGATTTTTTTTCCCTACAGCTCCATTGCCACGTCTCTTTTTTTCCAAGCGTGGGGGGAAGTGTTATGGTACGCCCAAACGACAGAGAATTCAAACTCCTAAAATCGCCGCAAACAACAATACCCTGCTCTCCCCCCTGTTCCCTGCTTCCCACTTCCTCTCCCCTCTGCCCTCCCGCACGCGATCCCTTCCACCGACAGTTGAGAATTGCAAGCCGCCTCGGGCACACGTTACGCCCGCGGGTTAAATCCCACTGTTCGCGCCCGGCGTACTGTCGCTCGAATTGAACTCAAATATAACCCGCGAAGTTAATTGAATAACCTACGGGTTTAGCGCTGATATTTCGCCATGCCTGTGTAAACTTCGGTTCTGTCCTAAACTCGGGAGGTGCCCCTGGAAGCCGGAAGACAAAGATCCCCAACATCATGTAAGCTGTACAATTGTTTCCTCATTTGATTGTGTCCTTTAACGATAGACTGTAAACTCCCGCGAAAAGCCATCACTCAGAGAGTTTCGTTTTCAGAGATCTTGAGGTATAAACACGATAGCTAGGTTTGTGTAGTATGCATTTCTTGTGTTGAATTGTACTGTAATGACCTATGTACTGTGTTTGAATTTGCAATACAAGAATCTATTTAACTCAATCCTGTTGTTAATCTGCCTCGGCAGGAGTATTTCCTAGAGTGTATTTCCCCGACGCCCGTGGAAGAGAGAGAATTCTGTAGAAATCGTGCGGCCTGCCCCCTGGAATAGAGGGTACTTTTGTCTCTGCTGTGAGTTGGCCTGGGATATGTTAGGGCCCCCTTGGCCCCGGAGAGGGCGTTGGTTTTGAAGCCAGCAAAGAGGGCCATAACAAGAGATATGCGTTTGGTGTAGTTTCTGCGAGCTTCATTCATATATATCGCAATATTACATTCTGACGGACAGACGGGGTGGTCGAGATATAAGGCTCTTTACTCGCGACCCAAAGGTCACGGGATCGAATCCCGGCAGAGCCAATAAATTTTATTTGATTCGTTTGTGGTATTTCTCAATTAATTCATTTAAAATAATATATAGTGTATTTGCGGCACGTTTCAGAGTGGAAGATACTCTCAGCATCTCAGACACTCTCAGCATCTTAGATACTCTCAGCATCGCCCTGGTTTAAGACCACCATTCAGAATTGAAACGTTGTTTGAAATGGCTTTAGCCGTGTTTGATGACCATATCTGAATAGCCAGGTGCTTCCCCACTTTCTTCTTCCCCCCCCCTCTATCTTCAGCCTCACAACATACCCCAATAGGGTACGCCACTCTCGCTGGCTCCATACGGGAGCAGCTGAGACCTTTGTGAGGTATTCATATAAAAAAAAATAAGAAATGTAATAAAACACCATTTATAACGGATTATATCGCAAATTACCCTTGCAAATCGCTGGACGTCAGTTTTTATTAGAAATAGTTTCTGATATAATTATCTAGGTAAAACATCTCCCAACCACCTTATTCTACATCCTAGACACATTAAAACCCAGAACTATCCCTTTCCTAATTCCTTGAAGGTTTCTCTATTATCTTCCGGGTCCGGCCTAAAAGCCCTAAGGAAGTAGAGAATAGGTAGGAAGGCTGGATTAGTCACACATGTAAAGAGGAAGGAGATAATGCGAATCATCCCTTCGTGCTTTAGTGGAACTCCACGTAATATTACCCATTTATTCTGTAGACAGAATTTATTTTATGGAAACTTCACGCATTATATAATATATTACATTGAATAATATAAAAGTCGTGCAATGCAATTTAATGAAGAAATTGTTAGAAAATTTGCATTTAAAATTTGATGGTAAAGAGGAAGTTGGGGAAATACTTGGCAATTCCGATCAGTAAGTCAATTATTTCAAGCCACCTATCCATTTTGAATGGTGGTTTCTCACAGGCTTTTAAGTTTCATTTTACTATCAACCGTAGATTGTCAAATATTGTTGACAATCTACGAAAAAAGATGAAAGATCGTCAACTTTACTCGCCACACGCTTGCTCTTGATTTGTTTATTTATAATTTTCAATTATTATTTTTAATTGTTAAACTAACGTTTAAGACAAGATTTTTATGCATAGCACAAAGGGTAACAATTATTATAAGCAATAATTATCAGCCTGAAACACTCATCCACATTGAAAAAATCTTCCGAGAAAAAATACATGACGCCAACGGGACTTGAACCCGTGCCCTTCTGATTGCCGGTCAGCTGCTCTCCCAATTGAGCTATGGCGGCTTATCTTATACCCGCCAAATGATTCAATATATACTAGTGCTTCATTCAACAATTACTGCTTATTATATTTTTTCCACCTGAAAATAAGGGTATAAGATAAGCTGCCATAGCTCAATTGGGAGAGCAGCTGACCGGCAATCAGAAGGGCACGGGTTCAAGTCCCGTTGGCGTCATGTATTTTTTCTCGGAAGATTTTTTCAATGTGGATGAGTGTTGCAGGCTGATAATTATTGCTTATAATAATTGTTACCCTTTGTATATTTTTCAAGATGGCTGCCAATAAACAGCTGATTTCGACTGTCAAACATCATAGAATTAGTTTAAGCAGGCGTCGTTATTCTTGTTACTGGCGCTAGCAGCGACCTCAATTTCCTACGCCACTGAGCGAGTGGACAGTTTAGTGTGTCATCATGACAATCTTACTCGCCGATTTATCCTTTAAACTTAGTAGATAGTAGCTTGTAAACTCGCCCTATGTCATCGAACCTTTAGCTACAATTTATGAAAATTTGGTCAGGCGCTCTAGGTCATCAGCTTTTTTTGTTTCAGGGGTTGCTTAAAATTTTGAAAATTTTACTTATTTCCATATTTTCATTTCAAATGGAATTCTCAGTTCGGTGAAGCCACACTTGAATCCAACATTCCTTAAATCATTATTTAATGCCATTTATCTCAAGAAATAAATTCAGATTTATCCAATGTATGGGATGAATAAAATGGAAGTATGGATGGAAGTATCACTTCTTCAAATCTTTAGTTTGCTCTGAAAATGGGATATCGCCTCCAGTCATTCTGTCCCCTGGACTTTGGTCAAATTTGGATTACACGAAAGGGAGGAATGTATGAACAAGAGAAAAAAAAATTGCAAATGTTCCGAGAAAGTTGAAAAAGCCAAGAATTCTTTTATTTATTATTTCCGTAAAATAATATTTAATAGACAATAATGATTATTTTCATTCATGAAATGATTATACTATGATTTTTGATACAAATAATTAGCATTTGGAAAAGCCGTTTTCCCATTCTATTAGAGATAGTTGGGACTCTTTTGCGGTATTAAAAAAAAAAACATTTAAAACTTTTAAACTAGATCTCGCTTCTGAATTGTTGCAAAATATCATCAGAGCAATTCTTTGGGGTGTCTTCTAACCACTCGAGCGATAACTTCCCAAATTTAAGAAGATCGTTTTTGTGAATTGACATATATTATAAATTTATCGGTTTAATAATATTGACTTAAGCAGTATATATGTTTCCTTCAGATATGATTCTTCCAGGTATGATATTAATGAAATCGAATGACCTTAACGCAAACCGAATCCAGAAATAATTTTAATAAATTCAAAAATATATTTTGACCATCGTAATTATTTGCTTTCAGTGGAATTTAAACCGCACCCTTTGTATCTAACTTGCATTACACATAATATCAACATTAGTCAAAATGAATGCTTCTCCTACCCACAAAGACAGAAATATGATGTAATATTTCACCCGAAACACAAGTTGTCACATGGAAATAATGCAGGAATGCTTCAGATGAAATACCCAGCTATTCCTCGAGATAACTTAACTATGACATTTGTATGTACATCACTTCCTTTATTGCATCAAAACTGAAAATTTTAAAGAAACTTTGAAAAATTTTTACAAGTAAATAGTAGCTTAAAAGCATGAACAATATAATGTCTTCACGCATGTTACCGAATAATCGTTTCGCCATCCATCGTCTACGAATATGTTATGTGAAATGTGAATTAATTTCTAAGACAGAACGTTTTTTATCAAAATGCGTCCAAGTACAAAAGTTCACTAAAGCCCCGATGACATTGAGCGAGTTTACAAGCTACTAGCCGACAAGCTTAAAAGCGGACGAATGCGGTTGCGATGATGACATTCAAAACTTTACACTTACTCAATAGCGAACTAGCTAGCGAGTTGAAACCACTTGCAGCTAGCTCACAAGCAACTATGATGACACAAGGTTAGGTTACAAGCTAACAAGCCCACAAGCTAACTCCCGTTTTCGACATTTTAGCGAGAATTTAGTCTTTTTTTATAGTATTTATGTATGTTTGTGTATAAATGAGTGAGGATTGTTTTTGCATATATCTGACGAACGTCAAACACATACATAATATTAAAGATAAAGTTCGAGTCCGTAATTAGGGGTAATCTAAGAATTATTTTTATAATCGTTTTTTGTGCCTTTATGATTGGATCTAGTGCTGATGCAGTACCGCCTCCCCATGCTATGATACCGTACTCAATAACAGATTGACAGACTGCAAAATAAATCATTTTCAAGTGTTGCAATTAATACAATTAATACCTCGAGATTTTTTCAACGTCTTTTTATTTCAACGAAAAAAATAAGGTCTCCATAAACAACTTCAAACTCAAAGTGTATTGAGAGGATAAATTTTTTTAACCTCGAAGAAAAAAAGTTTCTAATGTTTCATTAGTTAAAATAAAATTATACAATATTAGCGTACAGCCAATGTGACCCTTGAGCTTGCTTTGCAGAACAAAGTTTTAGAAAATTTGGCTTAATTTCTCATAGGTAGAGCCTCAACTCTGGTTCAGCATTCAGGTGATTGCGCTTTTTGTTTTTAATAAATGCATAAGAATAAAATGCGTTTTCACACAAAAACGTACTTGTGAACGGTATTAATATTTTTAAAGCTACTGCTGCTATTGTGGGAAATACCTTCGAAACTTTGAGCCAGAAACCTGCCCGAGTCATTTTTTCAAAGTAAGTTTTGAGCTTAAAAGTAGTTGATATCTCGCACAGATTTTCCACTTTTTTTTATTTGTTTGCTGACATAGTTACATCGCCTCTGAAAAGGTTTCGATTTTTAAGAAATATTCCCGAAATTTTATTTTTATAGATTCTTAATATTTAATGACACATTGATTTGAACATTTTCGCATTTCCAAGTCACAAAGCGTTTGTTTTGAATGCTCGACAAGTCTTCACATAGCAATTTAGAAAATCTAGAATTCATGGGTCTTGCTTTTATAAAATTTACAATTTTCAGCACTTATTTCAAATCATTAAAGATGCGTTTTATTGTAAGTGCTTGCCTGTGAAAGCAACAGTTTGACCATGATGCGTTTAACGCTACTTTTTTTTATTAGAGAACGTTAGCCAGAATAATAGCCGCTCATCGATTTGCCGCCATTCATCGGTACAAATGCCATAGCAGCAGGACCTGTCGATTTGTTTTTCAGAAATGTATGTATTTGTAATGTTAAAATTTTCTTGACAAAAGAGTAAATTTTCTTTCTGAATATAATTTCAATAACAATAAGTTCGGCCTGATTTGAAATGTCTGTACTTGCGTCTTACTTGCAAAGAAAAATATTTACTCTTTTTTACTATATCTACAACTGACATCTCGACATCACGAGACATTTTCTGAATTCGCTGGGAAACAGTGGTGTCCGATAGCTGCATATTTGTTATTTTCTTTGATATTTCGTCGCCGAGCGTGCATCAGACAATGTATTTGGCACATGGTACCTATAATTAAATCCTCTGCTTTATGATTTTTTCCTGATTTAGCGATGCGATAACTAACTCTATATGATCCATCCAGAGCTGTTTCCTGTCCTTTAGTAGTTGTTGATAAAAGCGAACCGAAATTTGAAAACGTTGAGCCGAGTTTTAAATCCTACATGGTGCTGCATACCCCCAATCTTGCTTTGCGTACCCTAAGGGGTACGCGTACCACAGGTTGAAAACTACTGGATTATATGAAGGTTCAGATTGGAAGACATGCGGAATTAGCGCGCTGGCCCACCGGACGCGCATTTACAATCCTTACCGCGTTTCAGTCGCGCTACCGACTGAAACGGTAGGGATTGTAATGCATAAATCACCTTACAAACACTACCTCGTTTCAGTCGCCTTACGCGCTTTGTTTCTCTATCTGTTTCTGTGGGGGTGACGACCGTAATTATAGAAGGGTAAGCAGAGAGGATGGACGGCATTTTGTTTACTTACATTACGATGCCTACCGCGTTTCAGTCGGTAGAGCGACTGTAACGCGGTAGGGATTGGAAATACGCCACCTGGACGTTTTTTTATCAAATTTTGATTAAACACAGTTTTCATCGATGTTTCTAGGACGTAAGAAAATCACATCATGTAAATGGAACCGAAATGAAATATTTTGATTAATAAGGGTATTTCTTAAAGAATTTCAAAACGCCGTGCCCGGGAACAATGTTCTCTCCAAAGTACCTTTAAAATCATGTTCCATGTTAAGGATATTTTATTTATTTCTTACGACTTTATGTCCGGGTTAAATCTTCCCCACAGGAAAAACTAAACCTTTCCAAACACTTTTCCACAAATCATCAGAGTGCGTGATCAAATTGTTAATTTAACGTCTAGAAAATCTACTCTTGTTTGAAAGACGCAAATCTGTACAATTTCTTAGGCCATTATTTAATCCTTGAATGATAATCTTATTTGGACCTACGTTAAAGACAATGATACGTCATAAAAACGTACTGAAGTTTGATAGTGCATATTTGACATATTATCATACTTAAACAGTTTCAAAGTAATTATATAATTAGTTTAGGGTTTTGTACTTTAAATAAACCTACATAATTATAAAAAATATATTTTAATTAAAAAATGAATAATTCTTACAAATCAACTACAAACTTTAATTTTTTTTTTTAAATGAAAAATAATGTTTAATTTTATATCTAAATCGCATTTTTTGTATGCTTTGAAATTTTAAATGTTAATCAGTTGTTATATTTAAAAAAGTTTTGTTCGCTAAATTACATTTATCAGTACCTACAAGTCCGAAAGTAATACAAAATATAATCGTACGTCTTTCGAACGTCCGGTGTATATATTTCACCGTAATTATTGTACTTACCATGGTGACAGAGCCGCCCCGCACAAGTTCTACTCTGCAACTGAGTTAACTGAGATAGATACCGAGCTACGTTGCGAAATAAAAAAGACGGCTATACTTGTGTCTCGCTTACTTACTAGATTATCTTTCTAGGGTTAAATAGACAAAATTTGAATTCGCCTTCAACTTTCCTCACATTAAAAAGTCACTGTTTTTTAATCAATCCGTAGGTATGTAGGTACTGAACAGTCTGAAAAAGTTATTAAAGAAAACAAATTTCATCCCTTTACGTTTATTTTAAATCCACTTAAAACATCTTCTTTGCGTCTCAAATACTCAGCGTTTGATAAACTTCCCAACTACTATCCATTAAAAATAAAATAACGAATCGTCATTTTTTCTTTCATAAAGCTCGTCCCATTTATAAGCGAATAAGACTTCGCGTTTTAATGGTGACCGTGGATTTCTCTTTGAAAAGATTGGCGGCCTTCCGAGCTTTGGGCTTTGTGCAAGTTGGCTTAATGAGCCGAAAGTTGCTGGTGGCACAGTCTGCAAGAAAGGGCAAGTTGCTCCTACTGCTGTACTCGTAGCTTTGAACAGCAGTTGGAACAACTAATGGCATTATGTACCTAGCTGAAATGCAATTATTCCGGTAACTAGAAGGAAATGATGGTGGAAGAATTGTTAGAGGGACAGTGCAGAAGATAGTTCAGTACCCACTAAAAAAATTATCGGCATAATATAACTTTAGTCAGTGCAGAGGTTTTTATTGGGGTTCATAGCGAAAACGTTGAGATTCTTCGCATTTTTGGTAAAAGTCAAAAATAAGTTAATAAATAGTACCTAAATTCGTAACGAATGTACCTACCTAATGTGAACTATACCAGGCAATTTGACTGTCCTAAAATGGGAAATCTCTTAGATGGGCAGTCAAAGGTTTCTTATAATGTAGGATATGTATTTTTGTTCAAATAAATAAAATAAAAAAGTTATACTTAACGATGGGTCACATTTTATGTTTTTGACTTTATTAGTTTGTAAGGCATTCATTAAAGATTTTTCGTTAGACAGAAGTTTGGATTTAGTTTCTTCGCTTTCAGTTTCTTTTCGGAAAAAAGTTTGTTAAGGAAAAATGGTCTTTTCATGCCTTCTGAAGAAAAATATTTTCAACGATTTCTAAAATATGCCTTTTGCTGAAGCATATCTTATATATAAAAATGAATCGCTAAATGTGTTGCTAAGCGCAAATCTCGAGAGCAGCTGAACCGATTTCACTAATTCTTTTTTTAGAATATTTCTTGAAGTACGAGGATCGTTCTTACGGAGAGAAAAATTAAGAAAATTGGATAATTTCAGAAAACCTAACGACTATCGCACGTTTTACAGTTCGCTGGTTGGAGAATGACATTTTGCGAAATGTTAAATCAGGATTCTATTTTTGAAAATCTTTAAGTTAATAAATTTATTTAAAGTAGGTACTCTCCTAATAGTTCGAATCGAATCAAGAATTTTAGATATTTTAAATAGGTACCTATGTTAGGTACCAAATTTAATCGTACATGAAAAATGGAAATTTTAATAAAAATTGTAAAAGGTGGCACGCGGGCTGTTTAAAAACTGATTGTACTGGGAATGAATATATGGAACGCGGGAGGAGGGTTGGCGGAACGAGGGAGCGGGAAAGAGAAGAGGGAAGGCGGGGAAGGTGGAAGGGAAACGCGGGAGGGGAAGGGGACGTGTGAGGGGGGAGGAGAATTCGGGAGGGGGGTAATTCGGGAGGGGGGTTCGCGGGACGGGTGAAGGCGGGGGAGTGGAGTTGGGAGAGGGAAGGTGGAGGTGACGGAGTGGGGACGCAAGAGGGGAAGAGGACGCAGGAGAAGAAGGGGAGGCGGAAGGAGAGGGGACGAATGGGAAAGGACACTCAGGGAGAAACAATTTCTTTATTAAATGGCATAGCAACGCATGCCGGGACCAGCTAGTTTTTAATAAATGAAGAGTTTTTCGAAATCCAACTTTGCGCAAAATAATTTACCAAATTGGCGATGTTTTACCTTTCAATATGCAAAAATCATTTTTTGCTATTATAATAGTATCCGGTTAAATTTAAACAGTCCCATGTAATGTGTCGCTCTGGTATTTATCATGCTTATTGATCAGATCTAAAATTTATTGATTTGCAGGTAGGTACTTCGAAATATTCCTCCCCCTTTCACGATCTTCATGTTCATGCCACGAAAATATTCAACATTCTCCCAGAAAACATCAAACTGAGTCAAACTCAGAAAGAGTTTAAAAAATCTGTTAAAATTTGGATATATTCTAATGATCGAGCCTATACTGATGCTCTCACCCAAACGCCCTGTCATTGACAGTTGTTATTGTAGTAATAACCTTGCAGTTTTTGTATTGTGTAGGTATATACAAACAATAATGCAATCTAAAATAAAGTTTTTGCTGTATAGAAACCTACATTATACATTTATAAAAAACCATAGATAAAATTGTGAGAAACATTTTGCAAAAAATTCTGCCTCATTACAGGTTCACCTAGTGAGGCAGGCTATGCACAACTAAAAATATTGTATAATTATGCTCCTTCTGTGTAACCGATCTCACATTACTTTCCACTTGTTAATTTTATTGTACTGATATAATCTATTTGTAATCTACATTGAACATGTATTTTTTTAGTTGTAATGTTGTCAATTTCATTGAATAAAGATATATTATTATTATTTAAAATCATCAAAACCGCTGAAGATTGTGCCTGTCTACAAAATAATTTGAACAAATTAATAAGTTGGTGCTCTACTAACAAACTTTATCTGAACATAAATAAGTGTTATTCAATAAGTTTTTACAGAATAAGTCAACCAATTATTCATCCTTATGAACTTAACAACTCTACCCTTACCTCTGTCGAAGAAATTAGTGACTTGGGCATAACTTTCGACTCTAAATTAAACTTCATATCCCATATAAACTCAATTTATAATAAAGGTATCAAAATGCTTGGCTTCGTTCTTAGAAATTCCAGAGGTTTCAAGAATATTTCAACTTTAAAAATTTTGTATACATCCTTAGTACGTAGTCAAGTCGAATATAACTCCTCGATCTGGTCCCCCCATTTTAAAATATATTCAGATTCAATCGAAAAAATTCAACACAAATTCTTAAGACACATTAATTTTAACCTCGGTATTCCCATTGAAAACATAAATTATAATTACTTGATGAAATAATTAAATTTACTAAGACTGTCAGATCGAAGAATTATATCCGACTTAATATTAATGTTCAAAATTGTAAATGGTAGAATAGACAGTCCTGATCTAACTAAGCTCATTGAATTTCATATTCCCACGAGAACCACTCGTTCTAAAATCCTTTTTAAATGTAACAATAATCGGACTGAGTAAACGAAACACTCACTTTTACCTAGGTTGCATGAAGTTACTGATAGATATGCAGATGTGATAGATATATTCAACTGCACGGAACATAGGTACAAGACGGCTATGCTATCATATTTTTTTAATCACTATTAATTTTATTTGTATTATAGATTTTTGCATGTAAATGTATCTCTGGTGTCACTTCCCAATTTATCGTCACAATTAACTGTTATACATACACTGTTTTACCATTAGTAATATTTTGAATATGAATTTGTGACATGTAATTAATGTTTATGGCATACTTATGCCGTTTGTATTAAATAAATAAATAAATAAATTTAAATAAATGAAGACAACATAAGCGAAACTCAATCGAAAATCTGGAAACAGAAAAATCAGAAAAACATATTGACACCTCTGGGACTCGAACCCAGGACCTCTTGCTTTCCGGGCAAACGCGCTAACCACTGCGCCACGGTGTCGATATGAAATTCGGTCATGTTTAACTGTACCATACTTCGACTAAGAACCACCTACACTATCTTCATTTTCTTTAACGCATATATTGAAGCATTATAGAAAACGCTAACGCATTAACGAAAGATTAACGCATTATAGAAAAAGATAGTGTAGGTGGTTCTTAGTCGAAGTATGGTACAGTTAAACATGACCGAATTTCATATCGACACCGTGGCGCAGTGGTTAGCGCGTTTGCCCGGAAAGCAAGAGGTCCTGGGTTCGAGTCCCAGAGGTGTCAATATGTTTTTCTGATTTTTCTGTTTCCAGATTTTCGATTGAGTTTCGCTTATGTTGTCTTCATTTATTTAAATATTACAATTTGAGGTTTTACTCATAAAGTTAAAAATTAAAAATAAAATAAATAAATTATTAAATAAATTGTTAACAGTACCTTAGTGCGTGATCAAATACAAAAATTTAAACAGTGAATAAACAGCGTTTCATGATGTATTGTCAAAAATTTATATAATTATTTTTTTTGACCATGCGAAGAAAAATACTGCGGATCAAGAAGCTTCGCTGCATCATCTACATTTCTAGCACAACCTAACGGAAATACTGCCAGCGGTACGAACAGTTACCTTCCAAGTAAATAATGCTTGCTCAGGATCCTTGCCACCACCTGCATTAGGATATCTGCAAGGAATGTAATGGGTCCACCTGTCGCTGAATTATGCCGCGGTAAATTGCACCCATTAGATGAGCAACAATTTAGAAGGTGTAATTGCGATCTCAGTTTGAATTGTACCTATTCAAAGAAATATTTTTCTGTTTTAAAAATATCTCCGTTTGATTCATGGAAGAGATAGACCAATAGTACTGATTAACAACATAAGCTAAATAATATAATAATGGTTATACTGAATGGTCCGTGGACCACTAGTGGTCCGCAAGAGGCTAGAAGATGGTCCGCGATGGTCCGCCGGTCAATAAGCGAGCCAGAGCGCGGCGGTCACTGGTCGAGAAGTCTGAATAAAAAAAAAACATTTATCATTGTTGTACCTTGTGGCCATTATGGTATTCCGTTTCGCCCCACCCCATACTACCCCGTTCCACCCTATATCGGGTAAATATTCTGCTAGAACCCATCCCACCCTATCCCATTACGCCCCTTCTGTTGTGCTATCCGCCCCGGGTTCCACCCTTGCTAGCCTACGCCACTGCTTGCGATCCCTGTCGAAAAAATAAATACAAGTGGTCCCGGGTCAGAAAAGATTGCGATCCACTGCCTTAGTGCATTTATTTATACGGTATTACAGTAAAATGCAATAATATTACATACTATGTTTTAAACCACAACATTTTTTTGTATATTAACGTCGTCCGGTTTCGGAACAACCGTTTCTCAGGGAAAAATGTATACATAGATTCTAACTTAAATTTTCACAAATTCATGGATGAACACTTATTAGGTGTTGAAGTGGGGGTGGAGGCGTGACTATGGACTAGAGTGGATGATGAAAACGGACGCTGAATGAGAAAATATCTTAAATGTACTGAATATATTATTTAAGATGCACAGATATGTATGGAAAATTTAAATAATGCTGACTGGTACCCGGCATGCGTTGCAATGCCATTTAAAGAAATCTGTATGCCCTTTCCCGTGCGTGCCCGTTCCCTTCCATCTTCCCCGCCTTTGCCCTCCCTCGTCTCTTCCCTCTCCGCGAACCCCACCATCCCCCTGCCTTTCCTCCCTGCCGCTAAAATATATGAAATACATACATTTTAATTTTTATAAATTTCATAACGCCAGAGCTTACCATTATATGCAGCCTAGGTTACTCGCTGATAATGTAGCTTTCTAATGGTAAAATAATTTTTGAAAAAGGTTTAGGCCTGAAAGCGATACAAACAAACACAAGCACTTTCGCATTTATATTATTAGTATGGATGTTAGATAAATAAAGGTATGAAAACACTAGGCTTCGTATTAAGAACAACTAAAAACTTTATTTCCATAGAAGCCATTAAACTATTATATGTATCTCTAGTTAGAAGCCAAATTGAATATAACTCGGTAGTTTGGTCTCCATCTTACAAAATTCACGTTAATAATATTGAGCGAATACAAAAAAAGTTTCTGCGTTTTATAAATTTTAAATTAAGTATCCCACTAGAATACTTAAAATATGATCTATTACTAAATATTCTAAAAATACATACACTAGAAGACCGACGTAAAATAAACGACTTAACATTTTTATTCAAAATACTTAACTCTAAATTCGACTGTTGCGAACTCCTACAACTCATAAACTTACGAATACCGACAGTAACCACGCGACAAAATACACTATTCTACTGCAGCATTCACAAGCGAAACTACATTGCCCACTCTCCCATACAACGATTTCACACTATGGGGAATCAGTACTTAGGTGATGTAGACATATTTAACATCAACCTGCCGAATTTTGTGGAACTTGTTGTAAACTTATAATATATAACATTTTGTAAACTTATCAAATCACAGTACCGATATTTGTTTTTTTTTGTATTTTTGTGACTTGTGTGCATTTTTTATCTAATTTTATTTTTATTATTTCTTTATCTGTTGTAAAATCATCTGTCATAAATTTATTGTACTACCAACCATGTAAAAGCCCCCTGGGGCTAAATAAATAAATAAATATTTGAAGGGATCTCCATAGTAACCTACATTTTCTTAAAAATGAAAAATTATTACACACATTTTCATTTATACAAATTTCATAACGCCAGAGCTTACCATTATATAAAGCGTAACAAATAAACACACGCACTTTCGCATTTATAATATTAGTTTGGAATATAATTCAATTTGATTAAAATGTAATTTTGTATCTTTATGCAAATATTGGTTATTCTTTGTCTGAGTAGATTTTTGGCTTAATTTTATGTACCTATATGCAAATTAAGTGAGTTTTTATAACTGGATTATTATCTAACGCAAGTAAGATTATTCACGGTATTACACTAAACACCCATAATGAATAACATTATTAAAGAAAAATGAAACAATATAATATAATATTGTTTCATTTTTCTTTAATAATGTTATAATTTTCTTTAATATAATATTGTTTCATTTTTCTATAATGGATAACCACAAAGTAATAGCTACATTCAAAAATATAACATTATTAAAATTTCCCGTGCAAATTTGTCGAAACTGCTTTTCCTTGCTTTGCTTTTCCAAGATTCAACACTCTTTTATCAGAATATTTTTACTAACAATGTAGTAATGTGGAATGGACAATGTGTTAAGTTGTCTTATTTCTTCACAATTACTCGTAATTTCGCAATCATTCCGTAAATCTGCAGTTTATGATGGAAAATACGTTGTGGAGTAAATTTTGACATTTAATATTAGAAATGACTTGCTTTTGGCTAGTCACATTGAGATTTCTACAG
This sequence comes from Limnephilus rhombicus, assembly GCA_929108145.2. Taxonomy (NCBI): domain Eukaryota; kingdom Metazoa; phylum Arthropoda; class Insecta; order Trichoptera; family Limnephilidae; genus Limnephilus; species Limnephilus rhombicus. The sequence goes on from OV815293.1 coordinate 18,284,414, forward strand.
CACGTCCATTTTTTATAGCCTTATTTTGTTATATATTATAATAAAACGAATATAAAACTTTATTCCACTTAATTTTATTGGACCGGAACCGGTTTCAGCTCGTCAAAGCCATCTTCAGACTGGTACAAATATTTCCTAGTCTACGGTTTATATACACAACATATTAGGGAGGGGGAGAGGGGTGGTCTACAAGGATTTTAATCAATTACAATAATTATATTTGTTGCTAAGTCATTTTAGACTATCGAATTTCTAAATATTTTGGTTATTCCAGTAAGTACATTGGGTTTGCAGCTCACTTCAATGATGATTAGGGAAAAACCTTACAAGTAATATGTGTTATTAATGACCTAATTTTATTGTCAAATCGTTATTATATTTATGAAGTTTGGTATTTTTATTGCTTTTTGAAGGGATACGTGTATATTCAAAAACAAATTACACACAACATTCATTTCTCCGAAGGACGTGCACAAAATACAATGATATCTTTTACGACGCTGATATTTTCCATTTGTCCTCAGGCCAATTTATTAAATCCATAATAGAAAAAATTAAAACAAATTGTTAATTACGAACTCTCCACCCCTGCTGCATGTTATTTTTTTCATTCTCATTATGTTTGTTTTCCTTCTTTTTATTATAATAATAATATTTGGATGATTTATATATCCCATATGCTTTAATTTGTGTGTGTGTTTTTTTTTCTTTTTCTTTTTTTTTCTACCACTTTATGTTTTCTTTAATGTTTTAATCCATGTTTTTATATATATATATATATATTATAAATTGTAGCGGAAACTTCGCTGGTTAATGCAATCATATAATATGTTACTTTCTTATTAAAATATGTATAACTGTTTGTTTCCTAAATAAACTAAAATAAAAAATACATTGGAGTTGAAATGGTCTAAACTAATTACATATTTTAATATCGAAAATTATTATGAAAATTAGACTGGATATAAAAGCGGGGACTCTTTACAAAGTTACTTTATGAAGGGGTACATGTTTACATTGGAGTAGGAATGGTCTAAACTAAATACCTTATTTTGTTATTTCTTTTGTCTATTCTTTTTTCCCTCCTATTCATTCCACTAGATAATTTTCCAATTTGATGTAGTAACCACAATAACGTATCCTTATGACCATGAAACTATTATGCAGAATCTACATTAATGAATCATCAAAAATTCTAATTTTGGTTGTGCGTCTGTGATTGTAACTCCGATTCAATAAACTGGTATTTGCTTTTAATTAAATAATAATTTTAGAAAATTGTAAGAAGAATTCAGACAAGTTATAAAGTACCAAGTACCTACGTATAACATTTTTACAGAAAAGCATGTTATAATGTACTTTCAGAACATGTTTCTTAAATTCAAATGCAGCACAAAACAAATTAAAACACCTTTACTGAGATCACGCTGAAAGCTCTGTCAAATAATAAATCTCCACAGCCAGACAAATGCACTATCCCGACGGTGAAATAAAAAGCAGCCTTCTGTAATGTGCATAGAAGTTCCAGTGAAACGTAGATTCACATCTCCAAAAGGGATACCGTGAAGGGGATTTGCCTAATGGCCTTTCCATATGGAAAATATAGAAGCTTTCATCTTTAGACTGTTCTCTCGGAAAGGGGGACTCTAGATTCGGGATGCATGAATATAAACTGAGATATTGTTATTATTTACGGGACAGTTGAACGCTTGCTCATGTTTTCATCAAAGCTGCACAAAATGTACATAAGTTAGTAAATTATTTTTTATTAATGATCGTTTTTCTTAGAAGATTATATTTTTTTACATATCCATGTTTTTTCGATAATAATTAGTACCATGTAGTCGACATATAAAGTAATTTGGCTATGTAGTGGTTGAAAATGTCGTTAACATATATGGTGAAAAGAATTGGTTCGAGTAACGTACCTTGGGGGAAAAGTCTGATATTTCTATATCGCTATTAAACAGATTTTTTTTTACGACTTGCGGTCTATTTTCTATGTACTTCAAAATCCAATCAATCGCATTGTCTTTTATACCTGTATTGTTCAATTTTTTCAGTATAATCTCATGGGATATACTATAAAAGGCTTATTAATTTACGTATGATCTGAACCCAGGTAGGTAATTACATGTATTGACGCAACTATGTATATCTACCTTCCTCCATCCAACCTAGTTTCCATACCTATCCTATCTGACAACATGTGCCAATATTTCGTACCTGTGGAACAATAATTCCAAGGAACAAACAGCAGTATATTTAAGTAAGACGTGCAGTTATCATCTCCTATGGTCCTTCGGTCCTTTTATATCGATTCGTATGGAACTTGCACAGTGCTGATCCCCATGATCCCTCGGTGCCGTAATATTGAACCTCAAAAAATATGCTTTGTGAAATTAAGATAATTCAGAATTCTTCCCGCTGTCCATATTCACCAAGTTATTCCCATGGTTAGGTCATTTTATTGACTGATTCGCAGTCAATCCACCTACGACCACAACATGATATAAAGTTTTCATGTGATTTGAAAATGAAAAACTTATAATTTATGTTGGCATTTTGTAGGACTCAATTCAATGCTTTTATACATTGATTTTTTTCCTAATTCAAATATTTTGTCATCTTATATCGCTTTTTTGCAGTTCAAAATTGGTTTTTAGGCAGCCCTTAGAACTTTAACTGACTTGTTAGGTTTACATTGAAATACCAGTTTAAAAAATGGGTGACATTTTCATTTTGCCGGTGCTCGCCAATTGATAGTTTTTACAGATTAAGATTAAAAAAATTATCTACTTGGCGCACATAAAAAAATATTTATTTCGGTTCAATTGAATTGATGAAAATTCGCACACAATTTTTAAATGAGCTTATTTGCAGTTTTCTTTCTTTTTAGTTTATTTGATTGTGCTCTTGGATTTAATGTGACGTATTAATTAATTTATTTTTATGTATTTACAATCTGGGAATGAGTTTTAAAAAATGGTTTTCTATAAACATCGTAGGTATGTACGAAAATCCAGAATAGTTCTCAAAATGGTATTTTAAGGTTTCGTGTACTTTTGGTGATTTTATATTAGCTCCACACAAGAGGCCCTGAGGAAAATAATTTCCCTCAGGGCCTAAGTCAGGGAATTTCAGGGAAGGAAAAAAGGAATGAAGAAAGGGAATCTGGGAGTCAGTGTGTCCAGGAGTAACCGACCTATTATGAATCCAACTCTCTCACTGTGACGCAAAGCGATGTTCCGAATGTCCTGTTCGAGAAATCAAAAGGTCTCCGTTAATCAGTCTCTCCCGATCTGGGCTGACACGCGATTGGAGGGTAGACGCCACCAAGACCCGGACAAATCTCACCTCATAAACCCGGGCACCCCTTTTAAGGCACCAAACATAACGAACTACTTGGGGTGACCTTTAAATGAGTGGTTGATGATTTTGATTACATTCGAACAATCTGGGTAAACTTACATAATAGAATAAACAATAATGTTTATTCAACAAATATAACGTTATAAATGTTTGAGAACGCTTGACTTGATGTGCTTTTCCATTTAACAAGAATGCCACTAAAGGTCATAGCAGAACAGAATAGAACTTTATATTTCTACCTCCCGGGGTAGAAGAACTCGGGATCACATGAAAGACTGGAGGTGTGTAACAAGACCAATGCATTCCACGATTCCACTGCACTATAATGGAAATATGCAGCATTTTGTTCCTAGTTTCATTTCAAGTCAGTGAAAAATAAATTATTCTTCATTTTACGTGTGGATTGAATGAGTTCAACGAGGGACTATGTATTGAAACCAATAGTTAATATATTATAAGGATACTAAAAATGTAATAACTAATAACACATGCACACCGGTAAAATTTCTTCTTAGAATTCAGTGTAATAAAATATTTCTGGAACGTATCGTTGAGAGCGATCATATTTCTGATTTTAATGTGATTACCGCACAAGACACAACAAACCTACAAGACAGAATCAAACTGAAAACCTACCAGTTTGGGCTTTTCAGCCCTTTTATTAAATATACCTATCTGCCAGTATCATTCTTGAATTGCATCATATGAAATGTCTTAATCACACGTTTTTTATTGGATTAACATTGTTCGAATCCTTACACATCAATGTGTCTCTTACCGAGAGACGCATCATTTTTAGGAAGATAAATATTCTGGTCAAATTCTTGTCAAATTTTTGTTCTTTGTGGTTCAAATTCGCTCTTTAAGGAACATACTATATATTAGTATTAATGTATAAATCGGGATTAAATAACACGTGTTCCCAATTATATCCGCTGCCTGCGAAGAGTACCCAACTTAACCAAAATAAACAATAAACAGGGTTAATATCAAGTGACCTCCTAGGTAGTATTGTCCGGTATATTTTCTGCCTGTACGGAGATAAATAAAAATATGTATGTACATGTTTACGCAGCATCGCGTTCATTTTTTTAAATTTTTTTTATTGAAATAATAGATAATACATAATATAATCAACAAACAAGTCCTGCTAAGCCAATTGAATCGGCTTGTCAACAGGTGCTTATATTTTAGTTACATATTTATACATTTTTAAAATTTAAAATTTACATCTTATATCTACAGATACAACATTTTTTCATACATATCAAAATCAATATAAACCTTTTTTTTCCGATAGCCAATTTTTCACCATATATTTAACCTTATTCATAGAATTACATTGCTTTATAGTGTCAGGTAATAAATTAAATATCTTCGGTATGATATATTCAAACGTTCTCTGTCCGTACTTGTCAAATCATTGTACATATATTTTCGTATCAGTGATCGATGAACCGATGGATGCAATTTTTAGCCTTCAGTTGTTATGTGGTTTGTCTAGTTTGTAACTGGACGTAAGATTGGGGAAACATATTATAAGTTTGTACGGCGCCGTTTAAGTGATTTTTCACAAAAGCGGCGCTATACAAATCATCCAAATATTATTATTAAGACTACAAACAGTTCCGACCATCTGCAGCCAGTGGGACTATATCTTCCCTAATTGGGGTATGTTATGAGGCTGAAGGGAGTGAAGAAGGATCGAAGATTGGAAAGAGTAAGTTTAGGAAGTATCTGACTGTTTCAGCCTCGCGATATCCGTTTCGATCGAGATAGATATTGGGCGAGATCTCTTGTCAGATTTGTGTGATTTTCTAAGGCTGTTAAATGAATTAATCATGCATACTTGCATGAATTCGTGTTTAAAACGAGCTAAACTAAAACACGTGTTAGCTCACAGCTGAAATTCTGACATCGGCCCGTAGAAAAAGCAAATAACACCAGAGAAAATCATGCAAATCTGACAGGAGATCTCGGCCGAGATCTGTCGCAATCTTACAAAACATAGCGAATCGCTTGGCAGATCTAGTTACCACACATGGCAACTTTTCACATCTACATAAATTGTGGTCTTTCACGCCTTTTCTTTGCATTTTTTTCTTCTTTTTCTTATTTTCGACAGGAACGTCGTACGAGTGTTTAGGAACTGATGCTGAGAGGTATTCAAACAAATTTACCTAAATGTTCTTTTAGTTATTCTAACAACAAAGTCTTGTATCTCCTGTCGTGCGTGCCCAAAAAAAAGAGAACGCATTTAAATTATGATACTTGACTATGTAATTTTTTTTAAATTGTGATACTTAAGGGCCCGCAACCCGGATTTGTACCGATTTATTACATATTTCCCTTAAACACGGTAAGTTTTAAAGCTCTTAAAAAATATATATGTTATTCTTGAAGATAATATCTAGAATTTGCCCGCGCCGAAACGCAAATTATATAAAATTCCCTCGATAGAAAAAAATCGCAAAGTATGCTCCAAAAATTATTATTAACACGTTTTTTCCAGTTATTTTACAAGTTATATGTATGAAAAAAATCAGTGTTTCCTTAAATGCTATTTTAAACGAGTCGTGTTTTATTAAATATTTTCGCAATTTTCGCATCGATTTTGTCGCTGTAAATGTTAGCGCTCTCCACTAACATTCGTTATTTCGTATCTCTCCATCTTCTTCTTTTCGAGCCCAGTTGCAGATCCTTAAACATATACATAGTTTCGTATTAGGGATTGATGAACCGGTGCATGGAATTTTTAGTCTCAAGTTGTTATAATGGTTTGTCTAGTTTTTAGTTGGAAGTAAGATTGTAGAAATATATTATAAGCTTGTAAGACGCCCTTGAGGTGATTTTTCACAAAAAAACGGCGCTTACAAATCATCCAATTATTATTATTATTAAGATTCCAAATAGCTCCTGACTGTCTGGACCCAGTGGGACTATGTCTTCCCCAATTGGGGTATGTTATGAGGCTGAAGGGAGTGAAGAAGAATAGGAGATTATAAAGAGTAAGTTTAAGAAGTAACAGACTATTTCAGATCTGGTTACCACACATGGCAACTTTTCATATCTAAATGGTGGTCTTTTACACCTTTTCTTTGCATTTTTTTTCTTTTTCTTATTTTCGACCGGAACGTCGTACTAGGTCAGGTAGATACTGATCCAGAGAGGTATTCAAACAAAATTACCTAAATGTTCCCTTAGTTATTCTAACAACAAAGTCTTGTTTCACCTGCCGTGCGTGCCCAAAAAAAAGAGAACGCATGCAAATTGTGATACTTAACTATACAAAAAAAAATTTAATTGTGATACTTAAGAGGAAATACCAGCGGCGTTTTTTTCCATACAAACGTATTACCCGTTTATATCTCTGGATTTTGACCCTAGAGCAAAATTTGATAATTTACTTCTTATAGAAGTTAGGACCTTCCAAAAATGAATAAAATTGCCTAGTTTAAACGCCGTTAAAAGACGTTCAGTATTCAAACTAAACAATGTATTTTGAAAAAAAGCAAAACGTACCGACATAGAATATTTTCTTCTTATACAGTTAGTGAAATTTTTTTTTAAATCGGTCCCGTTTTGGAGAAGGAAAATGGGGAATACAAAACATCGATTTTGACGATTTTATTTAGGTATTTTCGGCCCGATATGCAGTTGTCCCTTTCGCTCAGTTCCCCTGGGGGGAGCGCGGAGTGGAACAGAAGACATTGGGTACAATACCTATCGATGATATTTTTAAATGACCGCATAGCTCTTAACAATCTTTCCTGGGAGAGTATAATAGTCGTACCGCCTCTATGAACTGCAAGCCTCTCTGATGTGTTTTTAGATTTTCACGGCCAAAAGTTTTTTCGTTATTTGTTTTTACTGAGTTACGCCGTGTTGTGCTACCTCCTTCTTTAGCCAACGTTTCAGACTACGTTGCAGTGTTGCAGATCAATCACACATCTACCGGATATGCCAGATCTGCCCTGATGATGGACATTGGAGGACCCACCACTTAGCCGCCCTGGTATAGGTAACAGATGGTTACCCCTTCAAGGCTCTTGCAAGGACTCTAATTTTTTTGGTAAAAACGACTCTACATTTGATAACGAAACTAGACCTCCAATGTCCCTGCATACGTTGTTAGTAAGCAGTATGCAAGTGCTTAGCGGGAAATACAGATACAATAGGTGTTAGTATGATAAAATATAGGCAAAACCATGAGACAGGTTGGTGAAAGTCCACGAGGTGGCAAGCGCTGGGTGATTGTATTCAGCGTATCCTACAAGCACCTGTTTGGGAAGAAGACACAGTAGATAAGTAATAAGGGAATGGCAATCGATTGGCAGTCCCAGCAAGAATGCGCATGACATTCGGTCTAGTCGTGAACCACACTCAGCTTCCGCGCCCCTTAGCCGGTTCCTCGGTGATGCCTCAAAGAAAAGTAAATGGGAGATTGGGGGGAAATACCCGACGACCCTAAGGAATTCAGCGTCGAGTAGCCGGAGGCAAGGCGAAGGAGAGCCGAGGTCGCCCCCCCAAACCTAAAGCCTGATGATGGACACTGCAACGCTGTCCGAAACGTTGGCTAAAGAAAGAGGTAGCGCAACACGGCGTAACACCCCAAAAACAAATAACGAAAATGCAAGCCTTCTTTTTGTTTACTCTTAATTTCAGTCGAAGATTTGTAGGAATTTATTTTTTAATGTAAACTCGTGTGTAGAGTTGCGGCGTGTCGCGTCGGTTGAATAATGTAATATTATAATTTCGAAAAGTAAAGAAAGGTTTTCTGCCCCAAAGCAACTAATTTTCAAAATGTTATATTTTAAGAATCTTAATTTGTAAATTGGAAGACACAATTCAGAAACTGAATAGAAATTTGAGAGAGGTATGTTACCGTAATAATATTATTATTCTGAGATCCGATTTACGACCAAACGAACCCTTGTAAGGCAGATACACCATTATTTTTTTTTCGTTTCTTGATAAATTGACAAGAATTTGGACATTTCAGTTAGTGTAAATTCGAGAAGTCCTTTAGATTAAGCGTCTAAATTGAGTTAGGTTGTGTTGGATCGCATTGAGTTAGCATAAATCATATTAGAAAAGGTACTGAAGATTTGTGAAATGTAATTTTCCGAAATGATTTTTTGACAGGAATTTCGCGCACTCGAATAAATATGAGAAATATGTTTTTAAATAAGTTCACATTTTTCAGATACGGAACGAAAAGAATGATTTTATTAGAAGGTTGTTTAGTATTAATTAGTATTAGGAATCAATGTAATAAAAATTCAAGACAAAGTAATAAAATAAATAAGAAATTGGTAATCCAGGGGAAGATTACTGGAAGACTTATTAGAAGAAGTCATAGGTCGTGAATTCGAAATAACCCCAACTGTTTGTGTGTCGTTGAGATGTTCCAGATTGCAGTGTAATAATAATAATAATATTTGGATGACTTGTTTAGCGGCGTTTTTGTGAAAAATCACCACAAGGGCGGGATGATGATCACCTTGATGAAAGCTTTCTTCCGATAGGAGAGGCTAGCAGAAGAAAACAACGTTATTAAATATTTTTCACAATGCTCCATCTAATGGGAGTACTTACATTAAAAAAAAAATTATACATATAATATATACATATAGGTACAGATTTAGAATTATGAAATTGAAATATTTCATCTATCGTATGTACCTGTAATTTTTTTTATATTTTGTATTAATTGTGTTTGTAGTTTTTATTAATTATGTTCATATTTTGTATTAATTATGTTTATAGTTGGTATTAATTATATTTTTGAATGTAGCTATGACTTTGTGGTTATCCATTATAATAAAATGAAACAATGCAACTTTGTATAAACCACTTATAAAATGTGCAAATCCGACCGGTTTCGGAACAAACGTTCCTTCGTCAGGGAAAGCTTATACTAATTTGACAGTTTAGAACAATGTTTTATTAGGGTAGGGGTGGAGCCGTTGTTAGTTAATAATGTAGATTGGGTGGGTAAAAATATTGTCATATAGCCCAATCATGGATTTGTTCCCCTACCCACCCACTTTACACTAATACCTACCCACCCAATCTACATTATTAACTAACAACGGCTCCACCCCTACCCTAATAAAACATTGTTCTAAACTGTCAAATGAGTATAAGCTTTCCCTGACGAAGGAACGTTTGTTCCGAAACCGGTCGGATTTGCACATTTTATAAGTGGTTTATACAAAGTTGCATTGTTTCATGGTATTAATTATGTTCATTCTTTGTATTATGTTTATATTTTGTATTAATTATGTTTGTAGTTTGTATTAATTATGTTTATATTTTGTGTTATGTTTATATTTGGTATTGATTATATTTATATTTTACCTTAATTAGATTTTTATTTCGTACAAATATTTATTTTAAAAATTAAATACATTTTTTTACATTCTCTACATATAGAAAGCCCCAAGGAAAATAATTCCCCTCAGGGCCTATGTCATCTTCGGGGATGCAGTGTGGACGGTCTTTTCAGGGAAAGGGAGAAAGTTTTGGAAACGAAAAAGGTCTGAGGGTTAGGTAGGAATCTAGGGTCAATGTATCCAGGAGTCGTGAAATATGAATCCGTCCCTCCCACTGCGGTACAAAGCGATGAGCCGAGAGAAGAGGAGAGGTCAAATTCGGGCAGGTGAGGTCAAAACGCCTCCCGAAACCAGTCTTTCCCCATCACACATTAGGCGGGCAAAAGCATCCGCCACCAAGACCGAGACAAATCTCACCAAATCTACCCGGGCACCCCTGCTAAGTCACCAAATATAGCAAAACACTTGGGGTGACCTAAGACATTTTCAAAGTGTATTAATAATAATCATTATAAATTTTATATTTTTGAATGTAGCTATTACTTTGTGGTTATCCATTATAAAAAATGAAACAATACAACTTTGTATAAACCACTTATAAAATGTGCAAATCCGACCGGTTTCGGAACAAACGTTCCTTCGTCAGGTATTATAATATTGTAATTCATATTGTATTGTAATTCATATCTTATAATTTTCTAAATATTGTCATATAGCCCAATCATGGATTTGTTCCCCTACCCACCCACTCTACACTAATACCTACCCACCCAATCTACATTATTAACTAACAACGGCTCCACCCCCTACCATAATAAAACATTGTTCTAAACTGTCAAATTAGTATAAGCTTTCCCTGACGAAGGAACGTTTGTTCCGATACAGGTCGGTTTTGCACATTTTATAAGTGGTTTATACAAAGTTGTATTGTTTCATTTTTTATTATAAATTTTCCTCACTGTAGAGAGACGAGACTATTGTGTTTTGGTGAGAGAATTTGAGCACTCGATTTAAAAAAAAAACTCAATGTAAATCCTGGACGAGAATTTCGGCTAGTAATAAATATCCAGCGATAGTTCAATGTTTTCAAAACAAACACTTTATATTTTGACTTTAAACACGCAGTTATTATGTTTTACACCGCCATTTTTAATTTCATTCCGAACAATTTCAACAACGACTTTATCCAGTTTTTTTTTTTTTTTTACAGTGAATACCGCACAAGAATCTCAACTGCTCCCGTCTGGAGCCAGTGAGACTATGGCATCCCCAATTGGGGTATGTTGTGAGGCTGAAGGTAGTGGGGAGGGGAAGGAGGTGGGGAAGAGGAAGGTTGGGAAGTACCTGGCTATTCAGATCTGGTCACTAAACACGGCTAAAGCCATTTTCAAGCAACGTTTCAATTCTGAATGGTGGTCTTACACCAGGGCGATACTGATAGTATCTTCCACTCTGGAACACGCCGCAAATATACTATATATTATTTTAAATGAATTAATTGTGAAATAACACAAATTAATCAAATAAAATTTATTTGCGCATGCCGGGTTCGAACCCGCGACCTCCGGATTGTGAGTCAAGGACTACGGAGGTCGAGTTTATCAACTCGATTACAAAAAAAAATTAATTCAAGATAAAATTTAATTAAACTGTATAATTAAATCCAAATTACAAACTGTTAAGATTAAAAACCCTCGTGAAATTGTTCCATTTGCTTGAAAAGTATGATTATGTGTTTCTTAAATCATAAGTACAATACTTTCACAGTAAAAGTATATTTTTTTTACATACCTACTATTGTTAATATTACCTACTCCCAAAATGATGGTTAGTTATCAAAATCAATTTATTTCAAAAATGTTTTTTTTTAAATATTGTTGAAGAGAACTACTTGAGACACTCTTGAGATGTATTTGAGGAAATTTTTCTTTAATAATTTTTAGGCAAGATCTTTCATTCGGGATATTTATCATTATTGCCACTTTTATAAAATGTTGCTATAACGTAAATACTAAAGTAGATAATTACTTTTGTCTCATCTTAATACTACCTCTTCATTAAGACACTTCTACTGTAATGGATAAGAATATTTTTTAATTAAAAAGTTAATATCGTCGGGTAAATGCAAATGTCGTGAATCCGCAAAACCTTCATTCGGAGATGTTGAGGTTTGAAGTTTAGAATTGATATCACAAATCTAAAATATTTTTACCAAATCAGCTTATAAATTTGTAGTTTACATTTGATAACGTGTAATAAAAAATAAGGCAGAGTTTGCTGCGTTTAAAATGAAAATTTTGTATGTTTTACTGAAAACTGTCAAAAATGCGAATTCGCGACTTTGGCAATGGACCGTCGATATATTGCGCTTATAACTGCACTTATTTGGCTAGATAAAAAAGATTAAAAAAAACAAATAAGGGAGTAATGAATTACTTTGAATAATATATTTGTATACATATAAATATGAATTCCTGTTTCCCTTGGTCACGCCATAACTTCCAAACGACTTTACCTCTATTTTTCATTCATCTTTTTTTTTAAATTGGATAATTTCAGAAAACTTAATGACTATTTTAACTTCGTACGTTTGACAGTTCACGCGTTTGATGAATGTGAATTTAGCAGGCAGCTATTTTTTTTATTGAAACAAAAGAATTACATATGGGTTTTAAAAATTAAAGATATTTTGAGTACCTATGTTAAGTACCAAATAAGATTCATTATAATATGCAAAAATGAATATTTGTAATATATGAAAAATGAAAATTTCAATAAAAAAATTGTAATAGGTGGCACGCGAGCTGTTTGAAAACTAAATGTAATGGGACTGAACGTATGGAACGCGGGAGGGGGGTTGGCGGGACGGGGGAGCGGGAGAGGGTGAGGGTTGGTGGGGATGGTGGAAGGGTACCGCGGGAGGGGAAGGGTATGCGGAAGTGGAACGGGGACGCACGGGAAAGGACATGCAGGGATAAACAATTTATTTATTTTTATATGGCATTCCAACGCATGCCGGGAACCAGTAAGTATTATACAAATACCTATTATTTAAAATTCATACATAAAACAATTTTAATAACTGCTGGTTCTTACAACTATTTACTTTTTTTATTGAAAGAATAGATAATACATAATATAATCAACAAACAAGTCCTGCTAAGCCAATTGAATCGGCTTGTCAACAGGTGCTTATATTTTAATTTCATATACATTTTTTAAATTTAAAATTTACATCGTATATCTACAGATTCAACTTTTTTTTTCATACATATCAATATCAATATAAATATTTTTTTTCCGATAGCCATTTCACCATATATTTAACCTTATTCATAGAATTACATTGCTTTATAGTGTCAGGTAATAAATTAAATATCTTCGGTATAATGTATTCAAACGTTCTCTGTCCGTACTTATTGTTAAATTTCGGAAATATTAACCCGTCGTTACGCGTGAATCTAGTGCTGTATTTATGTTCTAATTTCTCTTTATGCTGCGGGGTAAATATATGCTGAATTATAATTTTGTGCCATAGAATTGCCTTAACAGGTAACATTTTGGCACTCTGAAACAGCAACGGTGTATCATGTCTCTGTTTGAAAATATTAGGGACGACTAATAATTTTACAATTGCGTTTTGTACAACTTGGACTTGTTTCAGATTGGTTATAGTAGTATATCCCCATATTGTTAATCCATATCTTATAATAGATTCTGCCAGTGACATATAAATTATTTTAAGTGTTTCAATTAAAAGAAAAAAAAATAATGTGTACATTCTGCCGGCAATTGATCTGAGTCTTTTAGAGTTTTTTTTTATATGTTTGTCCCATTTAAAAAAAAACAATCTACTGTAACACCAAGGTACACGTATTCCGTAACTAATTATATGCTTTCACATTTATAATTAGTTGGAATATTTTTATGGATGCAATTAAAATCGTAATAAATTAATTTCTTGTTTACAAACTTTCCAACTCAATATAGAAAACATTTATGTATACATATATACCCACTGGGAAGGAAATTCAACCTGGAGCATAATTCATTTTATTCCATTTGTTGCGAAGTAACAAATTTAATGACGAATAAAATTCCCACGGGACGTAATCAAAATGCATTGATGAATACGAATTATTATTGTAATAAACTATTTTTTATAAATTAACTAATAATATTATCGAATACATAAAATATATAAAAAAAATTGTAATCATTATATACAACGAAAATTTGAAACATAAAATCAGAAAAAGATACGGCCACATGTTAGATTTGAACCCAGGACCTTTGTCTTGCGAGGCTCTGTTCTCACCACTGAGCTAATTTGACCCTATTCCTTTCGTTCATAAATATCTAACTGTATCATAACTTCGACTAAGAACTACCAACATTTTCTAATTTTTTTTTAATTTTCTTGACCCATATTTTTTTATCCCCTAATATCTTTATATGTGATTGTGATTTTCTCTTTCAAATTTTTGATTGAGACTCGCTAATATTGTCTTCATTGATTAAATATCACAATTTGACATTTTACTAATGAAGTCATTCCAAAAATAAAATATTATCGAGTAACAGATTTCATTATTTTTTCAAACTGGATTTTCATAGGGAAAGGGAGCGTTTCAAACTCCATAAGTTTTAAGTCACGTAAAACTCTCTACCACTTAGACTTAGACAAAGGGATAATAAATCCGTAGAAAGTTAGGCACTTAGACGAGAATAAACGTACGTATCAGACATATATTATTTTACATACATAGGTTGAGTTAAACATCAAGGCATTGGCAGTGTTCCAACGTCAATCATTATTTTTTTAGCTCTAATCTTTTAAAAGTTACATTTAGGTACGCTTAACCAGTATTAAAACGAAAGAATTTTTTACTGTATCAGACTTCGACTAAGAATTACAAACATTTTCTTCATTTTCGTAACGCGTACTTTAGTTTGCTGCTATCTTTATGTATTATTTAGAAATATTAAGAAATGGACCCTCAGATGGTTTGGCCACGTAGAGCAAACGAACAAAGAAAGGAGTGTAAGGAAATTATATGATGCAAGTGATAATGGTAGACCTTATGGAAGCTGGAGGAAGACATAGCAAGATCAATTGAATCATACTTGAGTCAGGTCATGTCAAAAGTCAGAATAATAAAAGAGTTTATATGAGACGATGTGTGAGTGTGAACGTGGCAAAGAGTGTGTACCAAGACCAAGTTGTTTGGAGGTCCATCCCCTCTGTCTACTCCTGCGTAGAAAAGGCTTATGCAAGACTTAGAAAAGGGTTATGGTTAGTTACTTAGTTATCATTATGTATGGTTACAAAATTATTCCCGATCCAGACTTGGATGTATCAATTTTTATTTTAAGTTGCGTCATCTATTGACTTTTCTACATCTAGAAAGAATATTTATTTATTTTTTGGAATAATTTAATGAATAAACCCTCAATTTGTGATATTTAATCATTGAAGATAATATTAGCGACATCAAATGAAAATTCGAAACAGAAAAATTACAAAAAAGATTTGTTCGAAACTAGGAATTAAACCCAGGACCTTGGCCTTACAGATTTATCCAAGACACTATCTAGATTGCATTTGATTAGGGGAAAATCTTGTTATCATACTTCAAGGTAGCAACCAATAACGCGTTAAGAAAATGAAGATAATGAAAAAAAAATTATTTCACCTTCAATTTTTTTGTATACCCTAGTATTAATATATATTTGATAGACAGAATGAAGTTATTTATATTTATAAACGGCTTTAAGAAACATTTCACGACTACAGTTGCTCTCTCCCATCTAAAATAAATAGTTAGATAACAAGTCTTTCTCAATTTGACCCCAAATAAGTAGACCTTCTCATGATGTTTGATTTTCACAAGTCATCACTTAGCTCTTCCACGAATCCAGCTTCTAATTTTTAAACGACTTCAAAAAGGAGTAGGTTCTCAATTCGACCGTATTTTTTTTTTTTTAATGTTTGTTACCTCAGAACTTTCGACTGGGTGAACCGATATGATGATTCTTTTTTTATTTGAAAGCTGGTACTTTCCGTGTGGTTCCATTTCAATTTGGTGCAGTTCTGACAATGACATCCATGAGAAAACCATATCAGTCTTATATTTGCATTAAGTATGTGCTGGACAAATGGACAAATAACTCAATATCACGCAAACCGATTTCGATGTTTCTTTTTTTATTGGAAAGGATGTACTTATTTTTATTGTGTAGTTTGATGAGAGTTTGGTTAGGTTCTGATTATGGGATCCATCACAAAGTAACGGAACTTTTCAATTCTTATGAGCAAATTAACAGATATTCGGCCGAATCTTTTATAGGCTATCCGGATCTTTGAGTCACCTACGATTAATTAAAGTAATGTCTGTCTCATATGAGCAGCACGTTTAGTAGGTCCAAATTCGGAGAAATTAGTTAGTGTACTTCAGATTCACTAAAAATAAAAAAATAAACAAAAAATTAAAAAAAACAAAAAAACGCACTAAAACCTTATGATCAACTTACTTTTTCTACTCATCAATATGTAGGTATGATTGTTATTTTTGGAGTCGGTGTCAGCCAAGGTACCCGGCCCGGCGTGTTCACTTGACAGATCCTCTCCCGCCGCGGCCCCGCTATCGCCTCTCGCCTCGTCAAGTCGCGCGTGCGACACAAGCACATCTCACCTATAACTATGTATGTAGTTACAAACCTACATTGGCTGACACCGACTCCAAAAATGACAATCGTACCTACATATTGATGTGTAGAAAAAGTATTAAGTTGTTGAAGAATAGGAATTTACTTTTTTACGTTTTTTTTGTTTTGTTAAAATTTATGTTTTTGAAAGAAGAAGAGATACTCATTAAATTAATTAATTGTTCACATTTTTGTCCAGCAATTTACGAGTTTGACATTGACGACGGCTCACACATCAGCATTTAAAATCGTTTGTAATAATATCTCAAAATAACTGTTTTATTTTATTTTTGTGAGACATGAATTTAAAAATAGATGTAGAATAAATAATTGATAGTTCAAAAAAAAATCTGGAAATAGAAAAATCAGAAAAAGGTGCAGTCATATCTGGAACACGAATCCAGGATCTACGTCCTGCCGAAGCGGAATTTTATCAACTGAGCTAATGTGTCCCTGTACGTTCGGTCATATTTAACTGTATCATATGTACTTCGACTAAGAATTACCAACAGCATCTTCATTTTCTTAACGCGTGTTTTTATTGGCTGCTTTCTTTATGTGTGATTTATGTGAGATTCAAACCTGCACTAAATGCTATAGACAGTGTCTCGGATAAATTTGATACCAGGAGGTAGGAAAATTATTGTATAACTTTACAACAAAAAAATGGAGCATGTATCAGAAAAAAACAATATTGTGATCGCTTTAGAAAATTTAAAATCTTCTTCAAATTTTGCAAATTCACTTTGTGGCACCATTTTATTAATGGAATAATTATTAACAACTGTTTTTACCAAGATAATCATTATTTTAAAAAATCAACATGTTTCGAGAACGATGTTTTCTTCATCAGTACATTATATGTACTAAAACTAAATGATCAAATATAGAAGTAGTGGTGGAGGAGAGAGGTGGAAAGAGGAGGTGATTAGAAGATCAACAAGGGGGAGGGGGGGGGGGGGAGGTGGAAAAGGGGGTGCTTAGAAAAACAAAGACAAAAAATTACAATGGAAATATGTTTAAGATAGGGTTATTCACAAAATTAATTTGATAATTAATTATATTTAAATTTCTTTTGACATTTTTCCTAATTTCTAATATTTTTAAAAGATATATTTATATAAATACTGGTTTTAAAATTTTACACACTGACGTTAGTGGTTTTCACTTAGATCTTTTAGAAATATTAGAAATTAGGAAAAATGTCAATAGAAATTTAAATATAATTAATAATCAAATTAATTTTGTAAATAATCTATCTTAAACATATTTGCGTTCTAATTTTTTTTCTTTGTTCTTCTAAGCACCCCCCTTTCCACCTCTTCCCCCCCACCCTCCCCCCTGTTGATCTTCTAAGCACCTCCCCTTTCCACCTCTCTCCTCTCCCATTTCTTCCATTTCTACCCATGCCTGTCTTTCTATATTTGATCATTTAGTTTTAGTACATATAATGTCCTGATGAAGAAAACATCGTTCTCGAAACATGTTGATTTTTTAAAATAGTGATTATCGTGGTAAAAACCAAGAGTTCTTAATTATTTCATTTTTAAAATGTCTATTATAGATTTGGATAATGTTATTTCTAACGGGCATGTAGTAGTAAGTAACTACTTTAAATTAATGCTAAGGGTTCTGATTTCATAAAACCTGATTCACTGGTTTTGTGGAAAATATCTAAGTACTTTGTAATTTAAAGTAATCGGCGCAACTAAAGTTTTGTGGTTGTAATTTGATTTTGCATAATCGAATCTTTGAGTGCTAAAAGACTCTAATGGGTTTCAAAATATTTCAACAAATTTAATTATAAACTATTGAAATTTAATTAAAATAACAAATAATCGCTCACTCATGAATAGTTTTATGACGTGTGGGAAGAGAAGGATGGAAAGTTCCTATCTATTCAGATGTGATAAACACGGTTCAATCTTTTTCATACCTATCGTAAATATGCTAAGAATTAATTGTATAGCAGAGGTACCTAAATTAGATATTTTTAGAGTTACCCAAAATTAAGCACTAAATGTACACGTGAAATAAAAGCCTTCAAAACTAAATCACTCATATCACTCTTGGCTCTACAACCCCTTGTGGGTCTTGGCCTCTTCAAGAGTCTTCCTCCACTCATCTCCGTTTTGGGCCAGCTCTCTCCAGTTTAGAAGCTCCATGGTAGATATATCTTTGAGGACGTTGTCACTAAATACCTAAATTAAATTGTTTTTATTTTTAGATTAAGGCGATCCAATAGTCCAGGAAAAAATCGAAATCGGAATTAACGCCCTTTTATGGGACGAGTTTAAAAATACTTGAGAAAAGGCTTTTGAAAAGGTTGGAAAAGGTATTGAAATTTTTTTTTTTACATATTGATTTCGTAAAGGCCTGTAAAAAACATTAACTCATTTTTTACGCATTGTTTATTATAATAAAACAGAATTTTAAAATTGATTTCACGGAACAAAGCGACGTGAAGCCTAGCGTCCGTTTCCCGCTCCGTTCGGGGGCGAACTGATAAAAAAACGGGCGTGTCTAGTTATGTCCCTTGGGTGGACGGCATAGAGTTCACTTTGAAAAACCAAATTCGTCTACTGCCGGCCGTATTGTAAAATAACAAAACGATAATGCATATTTAATTTTATTTTGTGAACTTCGGGCGTAAAAATCATTTTTTTTGCGATTATTATAAAAGAAACTGAATTCGCTACATTAAACAATAAAACCATATCCGAAAAGGGGTTTGTAAATAGGAGAGTTTGGACTTAAAAGTGTTTTTTACAGATCAGGATCTGTACTTCCGCTCTCCTGACAGAGCAATCCGGCGTGGTAACACCAGATTCCAAAGGGAAGTGTGGCTGGAGTAACTCTTCAATAATAACTCCAGCTCTTGAATAATTGGTCTTTATTCACACAATAAAAAGACCCGTAGGGTAGCTCATGTAGGGTGAGCTCAATGATGCTATCTCTCTCCGCGGTTTTATAACCCACATGAAGTGAAAACCTGGCAGCAGACGTTTTGCCAAAAACGACCCGCCCAAGACGGATGGTAACAAGAGAAGAAGGAATTAAAATCCGTGGCAATACGAACTCGCCCTGGCAATTGCCAACACAAAAAAATGTTGCCACAACCATTAGGGTGACAATCACAAATATTAATATTTCAGTACCTGAAATCTTAACATATTCCCGCCCAAAAACGAGTATTAAGGAATAGTCGTTTTTCATACAATAATATAAGAAGAGAT
Organism: Limnephilus rhombicus; assembly: GCA_929108145.2. Classification (NCBI taxonomy): domain Eukaryota; kingdom Metazoa; phylum Arthropoda; class Insecta; order Trichoptera; family Limnephilidae; genus Limnephilus; species Limnephilus rhombicus. The sequence goes on from OV815293.1 coordinate 18,304,068, forward strand.
TGCAACATTGGTACTCAGAATTTACCCAACGAGTTCACATACAAAAATAAACAATATTCAATATATGGATATCCAAATAATAACAAAAAACTTATAACTAAGTATATAACCCTATGTCAGACTTGACATTAAAAAATAAAGTTTAATAACGTAGAACCTTCTGGTGCGCTGCACCCACTTATGAGAAAATAGTTAAACACTTGGCACTGATGAGCCTGACGGCACTTTGATTTACACATCACATCACTTTTAGTGTTGTAATTGGTTCTTAATCCAGGTTGGAGGAAGGATCCTCCATGGGAAGTAGACAGAGCTGTGTCACGGCTCTTTTGGTGACACCTCTGGCCGTCCTCAAGGAGACGACGCGGACGCGTCCGTCTTGGCCAGGGTGGATCTCCGTCACTCGCGCCATCCTCCAGTACTGCGGAGGTAGTTGGTTGTCTTTGATGATGACCATGTCACCAGGCTGTAAACTGCGTTGACGTCCTTCTTGCCATTTGACTCGGTTCTGCAATTCTGCTAGGTATTCCCGGCTCCATCTGTGCCAAAAAGATTGAACAACGGTAGACATCTTTTGGTAAATATTAAGCCTGTTTGTAGGCAGATGGTGGATATCAAGCTCAGGCAATGCTAACAGGTTGTCGCCAATAAGGAAGTGTGACGGAGTGAGTGCGTTTAAGTCATTTGGATCTGATGTTAATGGAGTCAGAGGACGGGAATTTAAACAAGCCTCAATCTGTATTAGTATGGTATTCATGCCTTCGTATGTCAAAACAGTTGACCGCATTGCTTGGTCATTTTAACTGCACTTTTCCAAAGTCCCCCGTGATGCGGTGAGCGGGGAGGCAAAAAACTCCAGCTAATATTCTGCTGGGCCAAAAAATTATGGATTTCTTTATCAGATGCCTTCAAAAAATCAAATAGTTCAGTAAGTTCCCTATAACTACCTGTAAAGTTAGTTCCATTATCAGTAAAGAGTCGTGAGGGTTTACCCCTCCTAGCTATAAATCTTTTCAATCCATTCATAAATGCCATTGAAGTTAAATTAGTCACTAATTCTAGGTGAATTGCCTTTGTTGAAAAACAAATAAATAAACATATGTAAGATTTTACACTCTTAGCATTTCTGGTTAAACCAGACTTAATTAACATTGAACCTGCAAAATCTATGCCGGTTACATAAAATGATCTTTGGATTCGGAATCGGTCAGCAGGAAGGTCACCCATGAGCTGGCGACACTCGCGCGGACGGACTCGGAAACATACAATACATTTATGCAGTGCTCGCTTCACTGCGTTTTTACCATATATTGGCCAAAAACGTAAACGCAGTAATGCGAGCAGAGCATTACATCCTAAATGTAAATTCTCATAATGCAGATGGGTTATTATTAAGTCAGTCAACTTATGATTTTGTGGTAACAAAATTGGATGTCTTTGAGAGAGCGAGGTAATATCGGATTGTGATAGTCGACCTCCAACACTCAACAACCCATCCTGCATAAAAGGATTTAGTGCCTTTACCTTGCTTCGCCTAGATACAAATCTTCCATTACTCACAGACGCTGGTAACGATAAATTTTTTAGTGGGGCTACACGAGATTTAGCGCATATTAACTGTGATTGGTGAATGCCGTGTTCATCGGTAGATCTTAAATACAGACAAGCGCCATCTGCTCCTTGAGATGCATCGCAAAAACCGTGTAAGCTAAAAGATTTTTTATTAAAGCAGAAAATTTTCCTCGGTACCCGAATATGATTTGCTTTACTGAGACTCAGCGTGTAAGTCTGCCAGGCCAATAAAAGGTCATTGGGTAGCTTGTCATCCCAGGATGTTTTTAGCTTCCACAATCTTTGCATAATTATCTTACCGACAATGATTACTGGGCCTACCAGTCCTAAAGGGTCAAACACTTTTGACATTAATGATAAAACTTGACGTTTTGTTACTTCTAACTTTGAGTCTATGCTTTCTACCTGATAGGTAAACTCATCAAGTTTGGTGTCCCATATTAATCCGAGAATCTTAGCTTCATTGGATTCATTTGGCAATAATTCTAAATTATCTTTAGAATCATTAATCGAGGGCGCATTAGACCTCCATTTTTTAATCTCCATGCCTGCTGTAGCAAGCGCATTAATGATTTGTGATTTAAGCAAGTGACAAGTATCAATGGAGTCACTACCAGAAAGAAAATCATCTACATAAAAATTTTCCTTAAGGGATTTACTAGCTAATGGATGAGTAAATGAAACGTCATTACCTAGCTGATGCAGACAACGTATTGCTAAATAAGGCGAAGGAGCCAAACCATATGTCACCGTGTTTAGCGTATAGTGTTTCGAACAATCCTCCGCATCCTTTCTCCATAATATACGTTGGTAATTTCTGTGTTCTGGGTTGATATTAATTTGGCGGTACATCTTTGCAATATCTGCGGTGACTGCATATTGATGTTTTCTGAAAAATACCAAGTGACAAAATATATCATTTTGAATGGTGGGCCCAATCATTAGAGCGCGATTCAAAGAAATCCCTCGAGCGGGTTTAGCCGACCCATCAAAAACAACACGAATTTTAGTAGTTGTGCTTGATTCTTTAAATACAGCGTGATGTGGTAAATAATAAGTAGTTTCATCGCGTTTTGGAGGTTCACATTCAGTCATGTGACCTAATGCAAGATACTCATCAATAAATTCCGAGTATTGTTCCTTTAAACTAGGTTGTCTTAAGAATTTTCTTTCCATTGACACTAATCTACCTTTAGCAATACTAAATGAATCTCCTAATTGAGATAGGTTAGATTTAAATGGTAAGTTGACTACAAATCTACCATTTGCATCGCGTTTATGCGTGCCTTTGAAAATCTTTTCACATTCACTATCTTCCAGAGAGTGATGCTTACTATTTTCATATTCTTCAACCTTCCAAAACCTTTCTATTTGATTCTGCAAAGAATTTAATGAAATATGACAAACTTTAACTGGCCTCGTATTATGACGCCTCTGTACAGCTCCTGATATTATCCAGCCTAGCTCCGTTCGATGCAATATAGGTTTATCCTTTCCTAACTGTATCTGATCCGTACGAACCACCTGCCAGAATATCTCTGCTCCAATCAGCATATCAATAGAAGCTGGCTGGTAAAACTGCGGATCAGCTAACTGGATACCGTCTGGAATGTTCAACATTTTTGGATTAATCAAGGTCTGCGGAAGATTGCAAGAAATCTCATCTAATACCAAACAAGATATTTCATCCCGGTATTGAGAACATAATGATTTAAATTTAATGTAAACTGTTTCCTTTACATGAATTAAATTATTATGCAAACCTGAAACAGGTATATTCAACTTTGTACAATGCAAATTTAATCTTTTACAAGTATCCTTTGTAATAAAATTAGACATTGAACCCGAATCCAAAAGTGCGCGTATTTTGTGTGTTCCACCATACGCGTCTTCTATTTTTACTATTACGGTAGATAGTAAAATTTCCCGCCCGTTCATGTCACTATGACATGTTAAATTTACTGGTACCTCCGACTGACCCTTGCCAGTTGAAGTATCCGCTTGTACATTATCAGTATTGATATGTAACAGAGTGTGATGTTTTCGATCACAAACACTGCATTTTTCCTTCCACCTGCACAACTTTGAAGGGTGCCCCGGTTTTAGGCAGTTATAACATAAATTGTTCTCTGATACGAGCTTTCTTCGTGCCGCTGGTTCTTTGTTAACAAATATTTTGCACGAATAAATGAAATGACTGTCATTACACAGCATACAATTAACGTTGCTCGACGCTAACATAACCTTGTTTGTAGAATTCCTTTCCTTAAAATTAAAAAACCTTGGTTTTGTTGCAACTGGTTCCGATTTCTGTTGCATTCCACCAATGTCACCTTGGATAGTTTCCAGGATCTGAGACCTTTGTGAAATAAAATTGCTAAACTGCACGAATGTAGGATAAACTTTGTCGCACTCTATTGATTCCCAAAGGCTACGTGTGTGATTATCTAACTTTGAGGTTAGAATATGTATGATTAATGTATCCCAATGTTCTGTTGGTAGCTTTAAGTTGTGTAAAGCTCTCAAATGAATGTTTGCTTGATCAATTAAATTCCGTAATTCATGATGATTCTGTCGTTTTAACGGTGTAAAATTAAATAAGAAATTCAAATGTCTATTTGCTATAAGTCGGACATTTTCGTATCTCGAAATAAGCATTGTCCAAGCTGCACTATAATTATCCCCGGTTATTTCTAGAGAACTAATCAAATCAAGTGCCTCTCCGGACACATAACTAATAAGGTAATGAAATTTCTGAACATTATTTAATTTACTGTTATCATGAATTAAGGCAATGAACGAATTTTTAAAAGTCAACCATTTATGGTTGTCACCTGAAAACACTGGTATAGAGATTGGTGGTAAATTTACTGAGATATTTGGGACATTTTCAATCTTCTTAAATTTTGATAACATTTCCTGTCCTAATGCAATTATATTAAAATATGTACCTTCAAAATTATCCCTCGCGTCATTATCTTCTGATTTGTTCAATAAATCAATCTCCAGCTGAATTTTGGAGAATTCTATCAGAGAAGGCTTGATGGCGTCTAACCTCGATGACAATACGCCAGGTGTAATATCATTTTCGTTGCTTAAATAGGTTTCGAATCTCGTTAATGAACCTTTCAAAACCCCGCGCCGTTTAATCAACCTGTCGAGTTCCATTTTTTAACGAAATAACACTAACTTGATTTAAAAACTGAAAACACAATACGGCAGTTTGACGCGGTTTGACGTAAACAAAAATGATTAGTACTATAGATCATAGAGAACCCAATCACAATACTATGGCATACAAAGACGAAACTTGCAAACGCGTGGCTAGAAATGTAGGTAGGCAAAGCAAAGTTATTCGGCAGACTGAATACAACAATAAAAATTATTATCACCAATAAATTTATGCTATATTGAAAGCATCTGATTATGAACACCCGAATGTAATTCGATATAATCAATGCGAAATAATGTGGCATCTACACAGATTTTTAGCTTATTAAAATGGAATTTGAAAGGACAATGAAAGGAAGGCTACAACCTGATTTTCTGTGCATGCGAGCGTCGTGATGAGGCTCGCTTGATCAATCCAATGATGGTGATGAGGACGCCGACTGGACCACTCCCGATGATGATGAGGCCTGACTGGGCCACTCCAAATAATGATCTTCCGTCTCAAATGGATCAATCCAAATAATGATCACCCAGCTTGAATGAATCAATCCAAATAATGATCACCCGGCTCGAATGGATCAATGTTCAGGATCTGTACTTCCGCTCTCCTGACAGAGCAATCCGGCGTGGTAACACCAGATTCCAAAGGGAAGTGTGGCTGGAGTAACTCTTCAATAATAACTCCAGCTCTTGAATAATTGGTCTTTATTCACACAATAAAGACCCGTAGGGTAGCTCATGTAGGGTGAGCTCAATGATGCTATCTCTCTCCGCGGTTTTATAACCCACATGAAGTGAAAACCTGGCAGCAGACGTTTTGCCAAAAACGACCCGCCCAAGACGGATGGTAACAAGAGAAGAAGGAATTAAAATCCGTGGCAATACGAACTCGCCCTGGCAATTGCCAACACAAAAAAATGTTGCCACAACCATTAGGGTGACAATCACAAATATTAATATTTCAGTACCTGAAATCTTAACACTTTATATACATTTTTTTATAGGCTTATTAAAAGACTTACCGATATTTTTAAGGGCCAAGGTATGTTCTACACGGAGTATTTAATTGAAGCATCTATAATACCTCTAAGCTCTAAGCGATCAAATTTTCAAAACAAAAACGTATGATTTTGTGTGATTTTGCATTATTTACTATGGCTTCATCTTAACTGCACACAAAAAGCAATTCGGAAAATAATTTTCTTCAGGACCTAGCTGTGAGGGTTTTTTTAAGGAAGGGAAGGATAGGAAGTTCTGAGAAGGAAAACGGTATGCAGGGTTGGTAGGGATCTGAGAGTCAGTTTGTCCAGGAGTGACGGATGTATGAATCCAACCCTCCCACCACGATATAAGAAAAGCCTCCCTCAACCAGTCTCTACGCAGTAGGCGGGAAAATGCACCCGCCGCGCGCCGCTAAGACAACCTCAACTTATGAACCCTGGCACCAAACGTAGCGAACCGCTTTGGTGTCCTATAGCAAAGATGTTGGTTACCCAATAAATGGTTCCCGGGGCGGCGGCACCCATATCCGAAACCCAAATTAAAAATTTATTTGCGTACACCGGAATTAGTCCCTCGCCCACGATCTTTAGATACTAATCACTATCATTCAACCGCGTATGTCATTAAATAATATTGTCAACACGTTAAAACAAAATCTTTAGTCTATGTGAATAAAAATTAATCCCTGTATCCCTTGGTCATGCCGTAACTTCATAATGATTTTACCTTTTTCATTAATCTTTTTTTTAAAGTTTTCTAATACTTTGTAGAAGGTTGGAAGAAGGAAGAAAGGACATGCAGGGAGAAACAATTAATTTCTTTGAATATGGCATGCTAGGAACCACCTAGCATGTTGTAAATATTAAATTTTATTTTTCCTTTTTTCGAAATTGCCTAATCCTAAATCGCACTTTCCTTGAAGGACTGTTTGCTTATAAAGCCTAATTTACTGCCAAGTTGTAACCATAATCCGCAATAAATAATTTTATGTGTAAAAATATTACCCATAATTAAAAAAATTCTTTTAAAACGTTGAAAAGGCTTTGCTTCGTTAAAATATATGATAATAAGTACCCAATCCTTATCAAAAGTTTCATCTTCTTAAATTTAATTTCCGCAAAATGCTGGCGTTCTTTTCTTTGTGTCATTTCTCAGCATTATTTAGGCATTTGTATCAGATTTTGTCTAATTTTGAAATTAATTGCGAGATGAGAGAAGATGGGAAAAGATGAGGGACGCTAAGGGTTGCATGGAGAGGAGAGGGTCGGGGTAGGCAAGGAAGGGGGAAGAGGAAGGGTTGAAATGAACAACTTCCGGATAACGAAAGTTGAGGGTTAATTTTATTTCTCGTTATCGTGGCACTTGATACAATCAACGATCCGGAAGGCTGTGGGACTTTGAGATATTTACTGTGAAATTATGGCGGTCTTTTCAGCAATGAAACAGTTATGTTTTAATGTAATGTGAACGTAAATAACAATAGGTACCTTCCTTAAGGTAATTAAAATTAATATTCGCTTTGTGCGAGTCCCACTGGCTTTTGATTTTCTTTTTATAGTAAACGGTCAGACCTCCATGGTCGATGGCAAGGCTCTCGACTAGCGAGCCGGAGTTCGCGGTTTCAAATCCCACAATTGTGTCTTAACAATTTATTTATTAAAAATAAATTAGCATCTGTCCACCTGCTGCATGGCAGGCCGAATTGGTAGAGAATGTTTGTGGGAGTCCCTTTGACTTCTCCAGCCGTACTCTCTCTGAACATAGCTCTGTACCGCAAAAATTTAACGAAACCTTTCATAAAAAGGCCCTCCATACAGCGTTGATTAATTTGTGTTATTTCACAATTAATTCAATTAAAATAACATATATTTTATTTTCGGAACGATCCAGAGTGGAAGATACTCTCAGAATCGCCCTGGCGTAAGACCACCATTCAGATTTGAAACGTTACTTGAAATGATTACAATTTCATTTATTTGCGTTACTGTAAAGATAAAAATTAATATTAAACCGGACCAGACGTCCTTATTAGAGTAGGCTCTAAATATTGGTATATGCTGGAATTCTCGATGCATTCGGCTATCAACGGAACCGTTTGTTCAATAAGCACGAACGACGATTGATGATACTGTTCTGATATGTAAAGTAATTGACATCTGTTGGGATATCGTAAAACTTCATATAACTAACTATCCAACTACACCAACGACATCTATTGGAGGATGTTGAAACTACATGAATAACCTATACACTAGGTACCCATATCAAGTGCCAGAATAACAGAAGAATATCTTAATAAGATGTAGGTTTATGAATACGAATGAATGAACAGATGGTTGGCGGTCAACATTTTCTGCCTATCCCTCGGGTGAAGCGACGCACGTGATGGATAAATAGTACGACATACGGATAAGTTTTAAGATTTTCACGGCCAAAAGCATTTTCGTTATTTGTTTTTGGGGTGTTATGCCGTGTTGCGCTACCTCCTTCTTTAGCCAACGTTTCGGACATCGTTGCAGTGTCCATCATCAGGGCAGATCCGGCAGATCACATCACATCACATCTGCCCTGATGATGGACACTGCAACGATGTCCGAAACGTTGTCTAAAGAAGGAGGTAGCGCAACACGGCATAACGCCCCAAAAACAAATAACGAATAGTACGACATACATTTAAAATGAACATTTCTTATGATTAAATCGACCAATCTAAAAAACATACTTTTCCTACAACTGTAAAAATCTATTTACTTTTTCATCACTGAAAACTTTGTTCAAACAGAATTTCAGCCTTTATTTTATTCCCTCTAAAAGCTACGCTAGCCCAAATTTACAACTTTCACAAAGAACTAAATTTGATCCACATGCTTTGGACTGCTTTATATTATTTTCGATTCCAATAACGATATATTTTACAAACCATTACTCGAAAAAAGTTTGATCCCTTATTTTACTTGCCAACCATGCGTCGCAAGCTATATAAAATATAATATATAACTTTAGTCAATTTATTGTATTTCATTTGAGAGTTTTACATTTTACGGGAGTTTCAAAAAGTATAAGGCAATACAAAGAAAAACAATGAAAAACATGATTCCGATAAGAACGTTTTATATGGTTTTTTATACATTTAATCAATTACACATTAAATTTAATTTATTTGTGGATACCGCAGCGTTTCATTTATTTGTGGATACCGCAGCGTTTCAATTTCACAGAGCCAGGGTCCCGATGGAATCCAAAATTGGGGAATGTTCTGCGGCTGAAAGTAGTGTGGATGGAAAGGGGATGGGGAGGAGGCAGGTGGAGAAGTTACCTGGCTATTTAGTTCTGGTCACCAAACACGTCTAAACCTACGTTGAATGGTGGTCATCAATAGTAGGTACCTAACTACGAGTATCTACGACTATGGCATGTCCTTCTGATTTTTTTTTACATTAGTTCCACACGGGAGGCCTTAAGATGCTGTGTGCTGAAGAAGAGGAAATTCTTGGAAGGAAATAGGTATGAAGCGTGGGTGGCAATCTAGGGGTCAGTGTGTCCAGGAGTGACAGACGTACGAATCCATCTCTTCAACTGCGGTGCAAGGCAATGGGTTGAGAGATTCTGGCTGGAGAGGTCAAAAGACCCCCTTAGTCAGTCTCTCTTGATCCGGCCCGCCACCCAGCAGGTGGGCAGGCACACCGCCCGCCAAGACCTTTAAAAACCTCACCCCATGAACCCGGGCAACCCTACTAAGCCAACCATTTGGAGTGAGGTATGGCAGAGGTGTGGGTTTTCCAATAAAGGCTTTCCGGGGCGGTGGGACCCATACCCGCCTCCCAAAATCATCATGGTGAAAGACCATCATTTAAATCGAAACAATTCTTGAATTAACTTTAGCCGTGATTAATGACCAGATTTTAAAAGCCAAGTATTTAAATCCCAACCTTTCTCTTCCCCATCTCCTTCCCTTCACTTCTTCCTTCAACCTCACAACATTCGCTAAATTGGGGATGCCTTAGTCTCATTGTCTCCCGGCAATCACAAAAATACGTAAATTGATCAAATTTGATTGTGTACAACTGACATATATCCTCTAATAATTAATACACAAATTCATTAATTATATTTTTGTCTAACTAATGCATTTTCACAGAAGCCTTACTATATAATTTCTAAAAATAATGTCAAGGTTTTATTTTACAACTTTAATTTAGAAAAGTGAAAAACTAGGTAAAGCGTAAAGTTCTTAACCGGGTTCCAGAAGACTGAATAGCTATTTCTTTGGCATTAGCGTGAAACGCAAGATACAACCATCCCTTATCGCGAAAGAGAAGGACATATCCAGACATGAAAAACACTTGTGGAAATCCTATCTTTAGAGAGAGAAGCAACATAAGCTTGGAAACGCAAAGTCGTGTGAATGAAAGAGACAGCAAGCTCAATCGATCCAGCGAAATGTATAGACAATATAGACATCGAATTCATATGACAGATTCTGCTTAGGTATTTTCAGTACTAATTTGGTGCAGAGTTCTGTCGCCAGATGTCTCCGGTGATGTTCCAGATTATGATGGTAATATTATAATTGTTTATTAATTTACTATTATTTTATTGTTAAGCTGGGAATTGTCATACTTGGGTAACTGGGACACAAGTCTCTTTAAACTAGTATGATAATACTTTAAGTTTTAAAGTCAAGTCCCTTTGTGACACCTTTGTACCAATCTCGTTAAATTAGAATAAGGAATCATTGGAGAGTCAAATTATTTTTTAATAAGTAGGTTCCTATGTAAAACAAAACTGCCTTTTAGAAATTTATTGCACTATTGTAAAATTTAAAACTTATTATTGAACGTACCTATTTAAATTTCGGTTTTGTTTTTCTGAATGAATTAATGGAAATCTTTGAAGTGGAAATTAATTCACTTCCCAACGTTCGATCGAGCTGAAACACGGCAAATAGATTCGTTGTCGATGACAGTGCACCTTTGGTGGCACTCACGAATATATGCGCACACAAATGCGTTTTTCTGAAATTGCATGACATTATATATAAAATTTTATGAATAATATACGAAATAATTGTCAGCACCATTCAAATAGGAATTGGCTTAGTTGTTAACTTGTTTTAGTTAGTCCCTGGAGAGTAAGGTTCAATTCTCAGTCAAAACAACAACAAAAATTATATCAAAGTCAATATAGCAGAAGAATGAATGAAGCTAGAAATCTGTATAAGATAGAATTAGTGTAAGGCTTGATAGTTCAATAGTTGTTGGTAAATTAGTTACCACCCGGTGTCGCCCAAGTCTTTACATACTTATTTTAGAAACTATTTTTTGTTGAACATTTGAATAATAGTTAGAATATGGCGTCCTATCTTATTTTTGGACTATTTATTGAACAATCATTTTTTTATTAGAATGACTCTCTTTATAATAACTTATGAAGGTTATTCCTATCAATGTAATTTATCATTGAAGAATAAGATAATGCTAACAAATCTAAACGAAATAAGAACAAAAACAAGACATAGAAAGCTAAAAAGCTAACGGTCGCAATCGACACTCGAACTCAGGATCCCGCGTCTTACCGGGACGAACGACTTAACCAATTCGGCCACTGAGACCTCTTATATTGAAGTATTTTTTGTCAATTTTATGTATAAAATTCGTAATTAACGATATTATCTTTGATTAATTTTTTTCGCATATTTTTGGTAGCTACGTTTTTAAATAAAAACAAATGTTAGAAGAACTGGTTTGTAACCTAGATAGTATCGCGGATAAACATATCCGGTTTTATTTATGTACATGGGACACCTATTGACCTTTTTCTAAAAGTTTAAATAAATACCCAATTTTTTATTTTAATAACTCCCTTTTATGATAACTTTTGAAGGTTATTTCCATCAATGTAATATGTATATCATTGAAGCAGAAGATACAGTCCCAGTTGCGACCTGTTTGCTTTTTATTTTCTGTGTTTTGTTCTTTTTCATATTTCACTTAGATTTGTTAGTGCAATGTTCTTATTTAGTGGTATTAGTGGAATCTTTCTTGGCTTGTGATAAAGATTATTTTTTTATACTTTTGAATGTAGCTATAACTTTGTGGTTATCCATTATAAATAAACTAGCTTTTCCCGCGTCGCATGGTATTAGGGGATTCCCGCTCAGCCTCCTCCACCTTCCCTCTCCCCACTACACTCCTCCCTCCACCCACCCTTCCCCCACTCCACTCCCCCATCAACCCCCCTCCCCCTACACCCACCCCTCCACCCCACTCCACTCCCCCATCAACCCCCCTCCCCCTACACCCACCCCTCCTCCCACTCCTCCCCCCTCCATCTTCCCTCTCCCCTCTCCACTCAACCATCAACCCCCCTCTCCCTCCCCCTACTTCTCCACCCACCCCTCCCCCACCCCATACCCTCCCCACTCCACCTCCCCCCACATTCCTCCACCCCTTCCCTTCCCCTTCCCCTTCCTTCCCTCCCCCCCTCTCCCACCCAGCTCCGCCTCCTCCACCTTCCCTCTCTCCACTCCACTCCCCCCATCAACCCCCTCCCCCTCCCCCTCCACCCACCCCTCCCCTCACCCCCTACCCCTCCACATTCGCTCTCCCCACACCACTCCCCCCCATCAACCCCCTTCTCCCCACCCCCTACATCCTTTCCCCTTCCTTTCCTCCCCCCTCTCCCACCCCTAACCACCTCCCCCCACCCACCTCCGCTTCCCCTATTCCCCTCCACAAACATCCTTCCAATACCACCGCCCCCCCTCCCCACTCCCTCCTCACACCCCTCGCATTCCACACATTCATTCCCGATACATTCAGTTTTCAAACTGCTTGGGTGCCACCGATTATAATTTTTTATACAAATTTCATAGTGCCAGAACTCAACGGTAGTTTTATACAAAATAACGAACAAAAAAAAGAATTATCCAATTTGGTGCGGTCGTTTGGGTTTATGCGCATATATACATTTCGGTGATTGATGTTTAGAGATAGTTATTAAGTACGACGCCAAGAAAGCACTCTTTTTAGGGTGAATTGCCTAGTTAAAAAATAATTTAAAAAAACATCGTTTCCAAGGCAACAATTGGTTAACGTTTGCAATAAATCGATTTTGTTATTGACAGAAAACGTATGATTAATAATTTCATAACGCCAGAGATTATTCATAACGCCAGAGCTTACCAATATATATAGCCTATAGATCTCGCAAATTATGTAGCTTTCTATTAGTGAAAGAATTTTCAAAGTCCATTGAGTAATTTTTGTGTGAAAGAGTATTGTACCGGACGGGTCAACGAGGGAAAGAAGATTCCCTTCCGGACGTCTTCTTCCTTTATTTTTTAAGAAAAATTAAATATATTTTGTAGACGAAGACGAGGATGAGTTCCCTCACAGGCCGTCCTCGTCTCCTTAAATAACGTAGGCTTAAGGGTTAGAGGCAAATGATATGAAAATAATTATGTTCACAATTATAATGTACCCCGTTTGAATAAAGACACGTTCCCATGGCCCCAAGAACGGGCTCCTCTTGGTCGTCTTGGCCGGGGGCGAAATTCCCCCGCGTGGACGGGCGGGCACGGCTTCCTACCCTTCCCCTACCACCTACCCACCGGGCGGACCGATAGGAACGCTCCGTCTGGGGGAGTAGGTATTCCCTGGCCCCAAGAACGGGCTCCTCTTGGTCGTCTTGGTCGGGGGCGAAATCCCCCCGCGTGGACGGGCAGGCACGGCTTCCTACCCTTCCCCTCACCTACCCACCGGGCGGACCAATAGGAACGCTCCGTCTGGGGGAGTAGGTATTTTTGAATCGGAAGTACACGAAAGGTTTCGAATGTTTTGTCAAATTATGAGAGTTCGGTCTAATCTGTCACCGAATAAACGATATGGACAGATAGACCGGACTCTCCTTTAGGTGAATAAATATCTCTGGTAAATGTACAATTAATTATGACTTAGATATTTAAGTTTCCCTGACAAAATGTGGGTGCAGGGACCCCAATGAAAGTTATTTGACATGCCATAATAAAATTGAATAAATTACTAGGGGAAAGGTCATGAGGGTCAGACATAAGAGAAGGATAAGGGGAAGAGCTGAGACAACGGCAAACTCTGCTGTATAGCACACAGCAGAGGTTACAGCCCGCCAAAGCTCGAACCGCCGGAAAAGTGGGCAAAAGGTTCGGGCCCGCCCGCGCCGGCGGCAAGGGCAGGGGGCTAGCTATAAATAGAGACGTACCCCGGGAACATCGAGTCATTCTGCTTTTGCCTACGCTAGCGATAAGACGTCTGTCTCGCACATTATATTTCTCGCTCCCGTCTGCTGAAACAGTTAGAATATTCTACTCAATTCTTTCTTTTGCATTGTGCTCCGCACATGTGATTGTGATAATTGCGTACACTATTTGTTGCCTAAATAAAATCTGTTGTGATATCTCGGAACTATACGAGTGTTTTTATCTCGGGGAGAATTTTCCACTCGTGGTTCCGTTTATACGGTCCCTGCCTGCAGTGTGTGTTCGTGGTTTCAGTGCATCCGGTGTTGTGGTGTTGGTGCTAGTGTTTTGGTGAAAAAACCGTGTGTCGAATGGTGATTAGTTCATCAAAATTATCGAGAATCTCTCCAAAAGCAGTAAGTCATTTCCTTTCATATCGCTACATTGATTGATTTATATTACAGGGTTCATCGCCTCCGTTTCATTCAAGTAAAATCTTGTCTCAAATAACAAAATATTGCTTTCTACAATTCCCCATCGCATCTTAAAACGTGCTATAATAACAAATTCCCCGCATAGTAACAGTTAAAAATTACTGAATTTACTTATTTACCGTTCTAGTAGCGGTGCCCAGCGACCGAAGTCATTAAAAAGCCATTAGCCAAGCCGAGCGGCTAACTTTCTCAGAATTTTCAGGCAATTAGCATCGCCATCAGCTCATTAGCGTCCCACTTAACTTAGCTCGCACAGCAACTGTTAAAAATCTCAATAAATAACAATGTCCCAATACAAGGTAGAATTTGAATCAGATGTAAGGACGTTTTTGTCCAAACGTCTCGGCCGTGACCTTTCTCCTGAGGAGAAAGACCACTTGGCAAGGATTGTCCTTCAATCATACTTGGAGGAATCATTAGAAGCCTCACCGAGGCAATTAACTCCTCAAACCCAGCCCGGTAGTTCCCGCGGCTGGGAAAATCATGTAGAGATGGAGGATTGCCCATCCTCATCCGAATCGGAATCTGGTTTTGAGCTAGTTTCAACTAGGCGCAAAAGAACGCGCACCAGCTCTAACGGATCGTTAACTCCGGTAAATTCACCGCGCTCGTCTCCGTTACTAAAAAAGAAAATCGCGACCAGCGATAATAAATTTGCACCTTTAAGGGCGCAGTCCCCAACCCCAACGTCCCCTGCCCAAGTAGAGCCTACAATTAACGACGATGCGCCAAAAAAATTTGCGCGTATCCCACCTATTGTTTTACACAAAAAATCTGAAACGACGGCCCTTCTTCGCTCGCTCGAAGACAAGGGAATAGATTTTATGGCCAAAAATATGGGGAACGGCCTCCATATTTTAACCAAGGTGCCGCGCGACCATCATGCCGTCACGCGTTATCTCCTCGCGAAAAAGGTGGAATTCCACACTTTTAGACTTCCTGAGGAAAAGCCCTTAAGGGTGGTTCTGAGAGGAATCCCTGAAGATATCTCCCAAGAGGAGGTAAGGGAAGAACTTGTACATAAATATCCCGTTATTTCTGTCCACCGTATGAAAAACGGGAGGACCAAACAGCCGATCCCATTAGTTCTCGTCACGCTGACTAAAAATGAGGCAGGAAAGGATATTTTTAATAGCCTTTCATCAATCTTCCGCCTGAGAATTCAAGTGGAATCTCTGAGAAACAAATCCCGAGTAGGTCAATGCTTCCGTTGCCAGGCGCACGGACATTCAGCAATGTGCTGCCATGGCAGCGAACGTTGCGTGAAGTGCGCGGGTCTTCACCGATCCTCTGAATGCAAAAAGCCCAAAAATACGCCGCCCAAGTGTGCCCTCTGTGAAGGACCGCACACAGCTAACTATGGAGGGTGCCCTGCCAGGCCCCAAAAAAGCCTAAATTTCAATAGGAATAAAAATTCTAATTATTATAAAAATTATAATAATAATAAAATCAACAATTATAATAATCAACAGCATAGCCAACCGCAAAGACAAGCCGATCTTAGACCTATAATCAATAACCAGGCCACACCTGCAGCCTCTTGGGCGGAATACCCCCCCCCCCCTCCCCCCCTCCCCCTCTCCCACCCCCCCTACCACCGCCAAGACAGCTCCACCTCCCCCCCCCCACCGTAAGTGGCCCGAGCCACATTATTATAAGCCCCGTTCTTCCCAGAGGGAGAAACGAGCTCCCACGAACCCAGGGCCTAGTCAGCAACAAAGGTTGGAGCGAGAGCCCCAACCCGCCCAAGCGTCTAAACGCGCCTCCGATCCTAACCTTCCCCCGCTCACTTTATATCCAGTGCATAGGCAAGCGCTTATCGAACAATTGGCGACGATTACCAAAGAGATGGCTAGAATTCAATCAATTTTAAATTATTACGATGTCTAGACAAAATGTTAAATTAATCAATTTTCAGACGGCCTATTGGAACGCCAACGGCTCTGTCCTAACGCACAAGGAGGAAATAATTGAATTCCTACAAGATTACAGCATCGAAGTATTCCTCATTAATGAGACCTGGCTTAAGCCGTCTAGAAACTTCAGAATTCCAAATTACATAACCTATCGTGACGACAGACTAGCCAATAAGGGAGGCGGAACCGCCATCTTGGTAAAGAACAACATTGACCACCGTCTAGCGCATTCATTCTCTAGTGTTAATATTGAATCCACATCGGTAATAATAAATACCTCTTCCGGACCACTTAAATTCATTTCAATCTATGTACCTCCTAACCGTCAATTAATTCCATCCGAATTAGACAGCCTCCTGTCCGAAAATGTCCCCACTATAATAGCTGGGGATTTGAATGCAAAACACGGATCGTGGCATTCCAAACAGAATAACACAAAAGGAAACGTGCTCGCAAAGTACGCGAGTACCAAACCTATCGTAGTCGATGCCCCTGATAGACCCACGATTCATCAGCACAACGGTAATCCGGATGTGATTGATATCGTTCTACTTAAAAATACCAGTCATTTACACTCCCTCCGAGTACTAAAAGAACTTACTTCAGACCACGATCCAGTCCTTCTAACTTTAACAGGAGGCTCTAACCCCCTGGTCCCCGATAATCCTCCTCGCACTAAAATCAAATGGAAAAAGTTAACCGAGCTGCTAATTAAAAACATAGTTATACCTACATCTCTTCCCGACGAAGCCTCCCTAAATGCCGCTACCTCCAACTTTATCCAGACAATAAAATCATGCATCACCGAGGCGTCCGATGAGATTCCCAACGTCACAACACGTCACGGAATACCCGAAGAGATCAAAGATCTTATTAGGGAAAAAAATCTTGTTAGAAAGGAGTGGCAAAGATCTTGCAACCCGATAGTGAAACAACATTAAAATCGACTCAACAGAGAAGTGCGCGATGCCCTCAGCGAATTTCGCAACGAGCGTTGGCACGATTTCATTTCAACTTTAGAAGACGATAGAGCAGCTTACTGGAAGCTCTCCAAAGCACTAAGACGCCCGAAAACTAAAATTTCCCCGATTCAAGGCCTCAACGGAAAAGTTTACTCCGCTGCAGACAAGGCAGAAGCCTTTGCAGATAGCCTTGAAAGTCAATTCTCTCCAAACACCGATCACGACGATCCTGCGTTCGTAGCAAAAGTGGATTCAAAAGTAGAAGCAATCTTAAATCTAGACCCTGAAGACCCCCCAATCAGGTGCACAACTCCTAAAGAAATTTTAAATATAATTAGGAAATTAAAGAAGAAGAAGGCCGCCGGGCCCGATGGCATTTCAAATAAGATTTTAAAACATCTATCAACTAAAGGCATCTGCGCCATCACAGCCATCTGCAACGCGTCACTTCGGCTGCGTTGCTTTCCTAAGGATTTTAAAGAAGCTGACGTAATTTTAATTCCCAAACCAGGCAAGGATCCATTATTAACGGAGAATCATCGGCCAATTAGCCTCCTTCCATGCCTAGGTAAAATCCTGGAAAAAGTAATACTAGCACGACTGAATGCATTCACAAATAAAAGTAAATTCTTGCCAGACTTTCAACACGGTTTTAGAGCAGGTCATTCCACCTCTCACCAACTCCTACGTGTGGTGGAACACATCACGGAGGCATTCAATATCAAGAAAAAAACAGTAATTCTCTCACTCGATGTCAGTAAGGCTTTCGACAAAGTCTGGCATAACGGCCTCTTATATAAAATGTACTCTCTTGGTTATCCATTAAGACTTATTCAACTAATAGCCAGCTACCTAAGAGATAGATCCTTCAAAGTCAAAGTAGAAAATGTATTCTCCACATCCCGCCCCATATCAGCTGGGGTTCCACAAGGCAGCCAACTCTCACCATCCCTATACAACATCTATTGTAGCGATATTCCTAAACCCGTGGATCATAATGTTAAAATCACTCAATTTGCGGATGACACTAACATCATTTCTAGCTCAACTGACGAGGCCACTGCTACACGCCGCGTACAGATACAAACCACTCTAACTGAAAAGTGGTGTAAAAGATGGAGAATATCTATTAACCCGACTAAAAGCGCCGCGACCGTTTTCTCAAAGACACGGCCAAGACGGCCCCCATTCATTAGACTGTTTGGGGATAATGTTCCATGGGAAAAGTCAATTAAATACCTAGGTGTAACGCTAGACTCCAAGCTCACCTGGAAGAAACACATAACTGGAAAAATTAAAGCAGCTAATAAATGTCTATCTTCACTCTATCCAATGATGGGAAAAAAAAGTCGTTTATCAACGGGCAACAAATTACTGTTATATAAAACAACCATAAGGCCTGGCTTCACCTATGCTTGCCCCGTTTGGGGGCACGCGGCCCCCAGTCTCTTAGAGAAGATTCAAATATTTCAAAACAAAGCCATTAGACTTGCCTTAAATGCGCCTACATGGAGTAGAATTTCTTGTCTCCATAAAGACTCCAACATTCCGTTGATAAAGGACTTCATTTTCTCACAAGCAACTAAATTCTACGCCGGCCTACCCAGCCACTCAAACCCCACGATTAACACGCTCGCGAAATATAGCGAAAATGATAATTTTAAATATAAAAAACCCAAGATAGTCCTCCGGAAGGAATAAAAAAAAAACCTGCATACAGTCGCAGTATAGTTTTAATCTCACTTTCAAACCAACCATAATAATAAAATACCAGTAAAGTATCTATAGATAATCCATTATATAATTATGTTAGAGTCAGTAAACTCATGTTTAGGAACTCTGTAAAATAAATCAATCAAAAGTCAAAAGTCAAAGAACATCGAGTAGCATTCATCAAGAAGCGTTTCCAACGCATACACGCATTCTTACAACTCGATCTGGTACCGTCGCAGCACTTCTCCGCCTCTTCTGCCTGACCTAAGGACCTCACCCCGGACTTGACTTGAAAAATTGGATTTCATTTCTGCCCCCCCCTTGGACGCTGTCTCTTCCTCTTGTGGGCCATTACCGGGGCGTTATTGACGAGCATCTTGGCGGCTACCCAGGACTACCCAGCCCCCCTATTTTACAGTCTATGTGAGTGGCGGGAAACGTCGCTTACATAGTGGTCCTTCGAGCCGGATAGTGGTCCTTCGAGCCGGATCCAGTCACCAGCCGCTACGATGCCCAGGTCCTTGCGGTCAGGAAGAGGGGGAGAAGAAGACGGTGCCGATCGCCCCGGCCCGAGCCCCGCCGGACCAGCTGCGGACACACATGAAGCTAGAGCACGAGCTGCCCCAGAAGCGGCTCTAGCCACCGCACCGCCCGCAGCCCCTGGCCTGTATCCTGCCGGACCAGCTGCGGACACACACGAGGCTAGATCACGAGCTGCCCCAGCAGCGGCTCTAGCCACCGCCACTCACCGGCCTCGGCGGCGTACCGAGGACACCATTCGCCAGCTACGAGAAGAGCTGCGCGAAATGAGGAAGCGGAACGAGCAGCAAGCGAGAGACTCCGCCCGGCAGATAGGGCAGTTAATCGCCTTGCTGGGAGCTTCATGGCCACCTCCCGAGCCCGCACAGCCGCCTGAGTCCCGACGGCTGCCCGAGGCAACACACACGGAGACGGCGCGGCCCCTCCACATGACACGGTCGCTCGAGACAGCACCGCCGCTCGAACCATCGCGGCGGCTCACGACCGTACCTACAGCGCCCGGGGTGTCACCAGAATCGACGCCGCTCGACGCACATCAGTCGCCCGCACCAGTGCCTGGCCAGGCAAATTGGATTTCATTTCTGCCCCCCCCTTGGACGCTGTCTCTTCCTCTTGTGGGCCATTACCGGGGCGTTATTGACGAGCATCTTGGCGGCTACCCAGGACTACCCAGCCCCCCTATTTTACAGTCTATGTGAGTGGCGGGAAACGTCGCTTACAAGTAACAAACATACATCCATACAAACTTTCACCTTTATAATATTAATAGGAAGGATGAAACAATGTAACTTTGTTTGAACCGCTTATATATTTGAGTAAAGTGTCTTAATAATAATAATATTTTTTCTGAGTTCGCTAACCATATCATTGAAAGTAACCATAGTTTTGAAAAAAAAACGGGGATAAATATTCTTCACATTATACACAAAGGAAAACGCTTAGATAACTTAGAAGCCTTGGAAATTAAAAAAAATTACTGAATCTATTATAAACAAACAAAAAATATTGTCTTACAGCCCAATCATGGATATGTTTCCCCACCCACCCACTTTTCATTAATACCTAGCAACGGCTCCACCCCTACCATAATAATACATTGTTCTCATTCACTATTTTATAGCTGTCAAATCAGTATACGTTTGCCCTGAAGAAGGAACGTTCGTTCCGAAACCAGTCGGCTTTACTTAAATATATAAGTGGTTCAAACAAAGTTACATTGTTTCATTTATTTATTTTTTTAAATTATTTTTCTATTGTAGATCCACTTCATATGGTCTAATATAAATATAGGTACAATTGAACATTGTAACTTACACATCTAATACTTATTACATACATCATTTTTAAATTTGCCTTTAAACTACGTACACTTTTAATTTCCCTAGGAACTAAGCTTTATAATATTTGGATGATTTATATAGCGCCGTTTTTGTGAAAAATCACCTCAAGGGCGCTGTTTATATTTGGATTCCTATATTAAGTAAACAACTACGTACTTGTTTTTTTTTGTCTGGTGTTTTCTGTGATGCATGGCATATGTGGAAGTCTTTATTGTGTTGGGGTTTTTATTTATTTATTTATTAGAGATAATAGATTACAAAATTATTATATACAATTTATAAAACATTACTCCCAATGAGTTTTATGAAACTCATTTCGGGAAGGACGACACTATACATCTAAAGGAAAATTATTTTTTTCATAAGAACACGGAAATCAATGAAACAATACATAGATTTTTAAATGGACTAGACACACTTGACACAGGTAATTGAAGAATATACAAGAATTACAAAGGAAGACAGCAAAATTCGTCACTGGTTAATAAAGTTGCTGAGAAAATATCCTTTTAGAGCCTTTGCCAATATTTTTTTGTTTGATTCTGGTAATTTTAGGACATTAGATAATGCATTGTATTGCGTATGTGCGATGTATTGTAAGGAGTTAATGCCAAATTTAGTTGTGTGAGTAGATGACGATATTATGTGTATTTGATTTTGTGATCGTGTTTTGTGCTGGTGTATATCGTAATTAAAGGCCGGTTTAGTGTTGGTGTGTGAGGAGTGTTGAATTATTTGTAGGATGGCAAAGGGAAGAATTTGTGTCAGTGAGTATATATCTTTGACATGTGTATCCCATGGTAGATGGTATATATTTCTTATGACTCTATTTTGGATAACTTGTATTTCGGATATTTGTTTCTTAGTAATGGTGCCCCAGATACTAACCAGATAACTTAGGTGAGAGTGGTTCGTCTCTAGAGTAAGTTGGTATTAAATTGTTTAAAACATTGAAGACAAAAATTAAATATTATTGAAAATTCTTTGTTTAACACTCGATATAAATTATTACTTAAGCATTTTCTGTATGGTTTTAAATTTATAATACCTCAAATTTTGTATCTTTGTTCTATTCTGGATGATTTGAAGATTTATTAAGCCACCTACCACAGAATACTAGAATAGTAGTCTATGTTTGGTGCAACAATTGTTTTATAAATTAGTAATCTTGTTATTTTATAATTTTTTTATAATTTTTCTAAGGTAAGATGATGCTTATTTCATTAACTAAAAACTCAATGTTTGAGAGTTTTTTTTAATTTTTCCAACAGTTCCCAACCATCTGGAGTCAGTAAGACTATGGCGTCTCCAATAAGTCTGGTATATTGTGAGGTGGAAAAGGAGATGGAGAAGTGAGAGGTATGGAAATATCTGGTTATTCAAATGTGGTTTCCGTTTTGCACAAATTTAATCAAATTAAATTTACTTGCGCACGTCGGGATTTGAACCCCTGACCTCCAGATTCACAGCCGAGGATCATAACAAAAGCTTCGAATATACGAAATTGAAAATTTTCTTAGATAAAAAAAATGAAACAATACAACTTTGTATAAACCACTTATATAATGTGCAAATCCGACCGGTTTCAGAACAAACGTTCCTTCGTCAGGGAAAGCTTGTACTAATTTGACAGTTTAGAACAATGTTTTATTATGGTAGGGGTGGAGCCGTTGTTAGTTAATAATGTAGATTGGGTGGGTAGGTATTAGTGTAGAGTGGGTGGGTAGGGGAACAAATCCATAAATGGGCTATATGACAATATTTTTTGTTTGTTGATAATAGATTCATTATTTTGAAGGGATTTTTTAATTTCCAAAGCTTCTAAGTTATCTAAACGTTTTCCTTTATGATTAATATGAAGAATATTTATCCCTGTGTTTTTTTCAAACTATTTTCAATCAACGTTTCAACCTTAACCGGAACGCACGCCTGCACCGCTGTATCGCGACAGTAATATTATTAATTCCGGGTTGGGTGCTGCTTGCCCTAACCCTTTGCGCTCGCAATAAGTGGGGTCTCCAATATGTCGCTAATCGAAATTTTGGAGACGTTAAAGAGTGATGTATATAAGAATATCAAAGAAATAAAAATCAAAAATTTGATTGAAAAACAATTCCTACAACTTGAAAATACAATTAACAAAGAAAAAATATCGGACCAACAGGAAATAATCAAATTAAAAGACCTACTGCTAACGAAAACTGAAGAATATGCCAAAGAACTAGAAAATAGAAACCGAAGTTATCCTGTAAGTAACGAATCCAAAACAACAAATAATTTACCTCAAGATACAAATAAATTTTCAATTATTATTTCTTCTGATGATAAAAACAAATCATCAGAAGACATTGAAAAAATAATCACAAAAAAAATTTCTGCTGCAAAACTGAAAATTGCAGTAAACGGAGTTAAAAAAATAAGCAAAAATAGACTGATTATACACTGCCCCAAAAGAAATGATGCTTTAGTATTGTCAAAAGAGATTAACGAAAATCTTCGTAACATCCAAGCTGAAGAAGTAAAGAAGAGAAAACCTAGGATCATTCTAAAAGGACTACATGAAGATATTCAAGATGATGATATCGTACCAAACCTAATTGCACAGAACCCGGACCTGGAGGAAATGTTAAAAATGAATCCTGACTTAGACTCACTAAAAATGTTAAAAACATTTAAAACTAAATATTCAAAAAATTGTGTCCTGGAAACTAGTGGCAGTATGAGACAATTACTACTGTATAAACAAAAAGTTAACATCAGCTACCAGCGGGTTAAGGTGGAGGACAGCAAAGTATTGACGCAATGTTTCCATTGCCTTCGATTCGGTCACACTTCGCTCCGATGTCTGGATAAAACAAATGCGGCTACATGCAGCCATTGCTCTGGAAACCACAACTTTCAACAATGTACTAACAAGAACTCCGATCCTATATGTAATAATTGTTCTTTTCAAAACAAAAACTACAAACTTAGTTATGACACTAATCACAATGCATCCAGCATTAAATGTCTATATCGTGCTAAAATGATTAGAATCGCTCAAGACAAAATCGATTATTCGTAAAGTAAGTAGAAATATGATACATAAGTATCTATTCACGTACTAATTACCCGCATTATATATTTACACTCCATAAATGATTTTAACATGCAAACTAAAATAAATATTATTGCTACATACTTTAAATACATCTTACTATTATTACGAAAATATTTGACCATGTCAAATACAACTGTTAAAGGTCGTTTTATGAATATTTTTGTCAACTGTAAATCTGAGATAAGTATGTATTTTATATTGAGAGTTTTTGTTAATAATTTTTATTACTGTTGTTAATATGTATAACTCGAAGAACACTTTTTCTACTAAAATATATTTTTTTCTCCTACAATTACACTCAACAATACGATAATGTCAAAATCAATATATTGTCTAAAAATTTGTTTGCTCAATATTTGCATTATCTACGTAAACCTAAATATTATATCGACTGCATACAATCCTCATTATTTTAAAATCATTACCAAACGAAGAATGCATCAAATCACCGATTATTATCAACTAAACATACACTTACTAAATTCACAAATACTTTCTATTTTCTATATACTAAAGGTATTGGTGTTAAAAAAAGAAAATATATTTTTCTTGTTCAAACCAATTGTAAATATTACAAAAAATTATTTGCATTTACAAAATAGAAGAATGAACAATAATATTAATTTAAGAGATGTTTTTAAAAGTATCCTATGTTTTTTACAAAAATTTCCTATGTGTTTTAAAAGTATCCTATTGTTTTTAAAAGTATCCCATGTTTTTTTCTCAATGTCTTATATATGTACATATGAATATCCAAAAGATATAAAAATGAATAATTTTATGATCTATACATTGAAAAAACGGAATATTCTTCAACAATCTACACATTATAAAATCTATATTCGTATTACTAACTCTATGTCACACTCTACTTTGAAAATACTCTATATATTTAAAAGAAATCAAT
The DNA here is from genome assembly GCA_929108145.2 of Limnephilus rhombicus. Classification (NCBI taxonomy): domain Eukaryota; kingdom Metazoa; phylum Arthropoda; class Insecta; order Trichoptera; family Limnephilidae; genus Limnephilus; species Limnephilus rhombicus. The sequence goes on from OV815293.1 coordinate 18,329,000, forward strand.
ATCACATTAATATGTTTATTAAATGGATGAATTCATAGCTAATGAATTAGAAAATAATTTTAAAATACAAGAATATGAGTGTGTATACACCGATTCATGTAATGACATAATCTCAAAGAATCTCAATAATATTTTCATTTTTCATATTAACATACGAAGTATGGAACGAAATTGGGATGAATTAATTCTAAATTTAAACAACCTAAATAAAAAACCTGACATTATAATATTATCAGAAACTTTTACAAATGACGAATCACCCACTTATCATTTACCAGAATATAATTATGTTACAACCAAAAAAAACATAAATAAAAATAGTGGTCTCGTCATATTCATTCATGATAAATTTAGTATTGTCAAAATAACTGAACATCCTATACATCTAGTAAACTGTATTGAAATACAATTAAAACTCGACAAAACGAACTACCACATAATAGCTGTTTACAGAACACACGGTTCGAATATCTCGTCATTTATAAATGACTTTAAACACATACTGTCAAAATTTAGTAATAAACTTTGCTTTATTGCAGGAGACTTCAATATTAACATTAATGAAAACGTAGAAAATAATTTAAAAAATGAATATATTAATTGTATGACTGAATTTAACTTCATATCGTGTATTAATAAAAATACGAGAGAAATAAAAAATCACACTCCATCTTGTTTAGACCATATATGGACTAATATAAATATTAAAGATATTGACAAAATGAAATCAATTGTTTGGAAAACGAATATAACTGACCACCATGCATGCATACTTCTCTACGATAATAAAATTAAACCTAAAAAATTTAATCTAACAAAGACAAAATCCTACACAAATATGACTATTTTATCGAACAAACTAAGAAATGAACAATGGAACAACGTTTTAAATAGTTATGATACCGAAACTTGCTCAAAAAACTTTGAAAATATATTATCTCAACACATAAAAAATTCAACTACTGAAACAACAGTCCACATTAAACCAAAACTTAGAATTTTAAAGCCTTGGATAACACAAGGACTTCTAATATCAATTAGAAACAAAGAAAAACTTTATAAAACAGCATTGAAAAATCCTCTAAATGAAAAAGCATGCACTTTTTACAAAAATTTTAAAAATAAATTAACAAAGTGTATAAAAAAAAATAAAGAAGACTATTTCAAAAATAAAATACTTTCTACAGACAATAACAATAAACAAATATGGAAAACAGTCAACTTAGCCATGGATAACACTAAAAAAACACAAAAAATTAAATGCATTGAACATGAAAATAAAATCATAGATGCTAATATTCATCCTAAACAATGTGCAAACATCTTTAATTCTTTTTTTGCTAATGTGGGAAAAAATCTTGCGAAAAATATCAATAAATCTTTTAACATGAAAACACAATCGATTGAAAATGTACACAATCAAAATAATTTATCAAAATTTGAAAAAACCTCAGAAAGTGAAATTTTAAAAATAATAGAAGGCATGAAAGGAGGTTCATCTCCCGGATTTGACCTTATTACAGTACATTTTCTAAAATCCATGAAAATTCATTTGGTAAAACCAATTACTCATTTGATAAACTTAAGTTTAACAGAAGGAATATTTCCGACAAACTATAAAAACACAATTATTTCACCTATTTATAAATCTGGAGATCCACAACAAGTAACTAACTATCGTCCAATTTGTCTAATCTCAAACATTGGAAAGATTTTTGAAAAAATTGTTAAAAACCAATTGGTCACTTTCCTAGAAAGTAATAAAATTCTTCACAAAAACCAGTTTGGTTTTATAAAGTCACTCTGCACACAAGATGCTATTTCTAATGTAACCTCATACATCAACGAATCATTGGATAAAGGTGAAAAATGTGCCGGTATATTTATTGATCTCAGAAAAGCCTTTGATAGTATATCCCATGAGATTCTACTAAAAAAACTGAACAATGTAGGTATAAAAGACAATGCGATTAAATGGATTTCGAACTACCTAAAAAATCAACCGCAAGTCGTAAAAATAAATCAAATTAATAGCGATAAAGAAATATCAGACTTTGGAATCCCGCAAGGTACAGTAATCGGACCAATCCTTTTCACCATATATGTTAATGACATTTTTTTTCAACCACTACATGGCCAAATTACTTCATATGCCGATGATACGGTACTAATAGTTAGCGATAAAACTTGGGAAAAAGTAACATTTAAAGCCACCGAAGACATAAATATTTTAAAAAATTTCTTCGACGTAAATTTACTATCACTAAATAGTGATAAAACATTTGTAATTCCATTTGCAATACACAAAAATGATACCCCTAAAAACATTGACATCATCATCCATGATAATTCCAAAACACATAGTAAAAACTATTGTATCCCAAACTGCACAATATTAAAAACAACAAACACAATCAAATATTTAGGAGTTATTATCGATAAAAATTTGAAATGGAAGGAACAAATTTGTCAAGTTGTAAAAAAAATTAGAAAATTGATTTATATATTTTTAAGAATCAGAAATTTTTTATCTGTAAAAAACTTATATCTAATATATTACGCTTTGGTTCAATCAACTTTACAATATGCTATCATTAGCTGGGGATCCGCATACAAAACTACTCTTTCCCCGATTGAAGTTGTGCAGAGGCTAATAATTAAAATTATATTAAAAAAACCTTCTGACTACCCAACGGATCAATTATTTAAGGAATTCCAAGTACCTTCATTCAAAGATCTGTACAATAAAAATGCATTGATTCAAATTATAAAAGAAAAAGAAAAGTATCAATTTATAACTGAAAACCGTACAAGACATAAATATATTTTTTCATGCCCAAAATTAAACACTTCCTTCGCACAAAATTTTTATACTTATCAAGGAAGACTTATTTTCAACCGACTACCGGATGAAATTAGAAAAATTAATGATAAAATCAAATTAATAAACACTGTTAAAAAATATTTTAAAGATAATCTCAAAAAAATAAAAATAAAAGTTTCCAACTAATCTAATCTCAAAAATAACTTATAACTCAGTTTCCTAGTGATACTCCAATTCTAGATACATTATCCAAATAATAGAATTGTTTGATAGTTGATAAATACTTATAATTACAATTACATTAAACCGAACTTACAACTTATTGTTTTTTTTTTTACATTCACATTGTAATTTAAGAACTTAAGATATAATAAAGCATTTAAAAAATGTACACTACTCTTCCAGACACAAGCTAATGCTTCCATGGAAGAGTGGTATTAATTAAGATATTTGAACATGAATGTACACAAATTATTACATAATGTACACTTAACATTATATTTTATATGCTAAAATAAAATAAAAAAAAAAAAAAAATATGGTTATTTTCAATAATATGGTTAGCGAACTCAGAAAAATTATTATTATTAAGACACCTTAAATTAATGTTCTTTGATTCTGATTTCAAAATTACGAGTTGTTTTTCCAATATAAAATGAGGGACAATCATTGCATTTGAGTTTATATATTCCGGAATTAGTCAATTTATGGTCTTTATCTTTAGTATTTCTCAAAAAAATACCGATATTATTTATTTATTATTTATTTCTTAGATAATATTAGCTTCAGTTTCTTTATAATAAGTAAATAAGTAAACAAATTGTAATCAAAGCTTAGCTACCCCGGTCCGCCCCGGGTTCCGCAATTCTCATGAAACAAAACCAGGAGTTTCCTGAACAACTGAAAAAATATGTGTTAGGGTATTTCATTGTCAGGTATTTTTTATAATGGAACCTTCTTTAGATTTCAAACACTTTGTTTTTTTTAGTCGAGTTCTTCTTCTTTCGTATGGTGGGGGGTCAGAGGTGGACATCTAGGTCTGCGAGCCAGTCTAGGGCCTCAGGCGTTGCCCTGTGGACCTTATCAATCCCGCCGGGGAATGAATGGAGCGGGCATTCGTTGACCACATGTTCGGTGGTCTGCACAGCACCGCATTCACACGTCGCCGACTCTTTAAGGCCCCATCTATGCATCATGTGAGCACAACGGCTATGGGAGCACCTTATCCTATTGATGGCAGTCCAGAGTTTGCGAGGCAATGAGAACCCAGGCTGTCTCTCAGTGGGGTCTAGCACGAGATGTGCGTTTTGGACGTTGGCTGATTGCCACTCAAGCTTCCACCTATCTTCTGGGGTGAGAGGTGTTCGAAGGAGTCTTTCTCCTTCCGTCCAGCAGGGTTTTCGAGACTTTAAGCGGCATGCCGGGTGAGAAACGACATCATTTAGTCGAGTCATTTATTTTCACAAAAACTTTTAGATAATTTATACTTTGAATCAAAACAACACTTGAAATGTTTCTGAGTTTTAAGGTACCGCCCGATCCCCGCCCTTAAATCTTTTAACAAGATTATTTTACAATAGTAAGAATAATAAGAGAGAGATTATTACTAAAATCATCATTTTTATTATCAACGGCAGAAAGCCCCACCATCATAATCTGTCGGTATAGAAGTACAATATTGTTACTTGGAGGCCTCTAACCGCAGTGTAGGAAATTTGGTTTTCAATAGGTAACCAAACTAATTAAGTATGACAAGAAGAGCATAGTCATGTCACTAATTGCGTTGTTCATTTAAGTTTTAACAATATGTACAACCACATTTCCTTAGTGATAGTCAACATTTGATCATAAAGTACACCGGAACACGAAGAATATACTCGTATTGTATGTATTTATTGTAATCAAATTTAATTTATAGAACTCCGTTTAACTTCAATTCTTTACAGTTTGATAATGCCTTCAGAAGGCAAACAGCTGTTATGCGTGAAGATAATTAAAACCCTTCAAAAATTTGTTTTTTTTTTCGGATGGTCAAAATATTTTCGCTTTACAATAAAATGCAAATATTTGGAATATTTCTGAACACATTCAAAAACCAAAAACTGTTTTAGAATGGTGATGAAATACGCTTTCAAATTATAGAATTCGAAAAATATATATTTTTTTTAAATTATAAAATTTTTGCATACAAACATAAAAAAGTTTTCAAAATGGGTCACCTTATGTTTTTTCTAACTAAAGTTACTGATAATAAAAAAAAAATAAAAACAGATGCACATTTTATTAGACAAATGTATAACAAACACATTATTGTAACCTCAATTTTTTGTCGCTCTATGAAATTTTTTTTTTTTAAATTCCCGAAGTTTCAAATTCTTTTTTCAATTTGCGATTCAAAACTTTATGTACATAAAAGTGTACATTTTATTTTTTTGGTGGCTATTTTTTAGATTGGAATATAAAGCATGATGTTTTTCCTTTCTAACACCGATTAGAACATATTTCTAACTATGATAGTAAGGGAGTTACGGCGTCTTATGTGAGACCTATGTGCGTTGGGACAAATCTGGTCTTCTGTGATTAAACGGGTTAAATTTCAGAACTTGTTTATAAATAAACTGTTTTTATGTAAATTATATAATAAAATCATGAAATATATTTTTTTTACATGAGCTCCACACAGGAGGCCCTGAGGAAAATAATTTCCCTCGGGGCCTATGTCATCTTTGGGGATGCTGTGTGAAGGTTTTTTTTTAAGGAAAGGAAGGAGAGGAGAGTTCTCGGGAGGAAAAGGGTTTAAGGGATGGGTAGGAATCTGGGGTTCAGTGTGTACTGATCATCCGCCTCCAAGACCTAGACAAACATCACCCTATGAACCCGGGCACCCCTATGGCATATGGCGTGACCTATGGCAGCGGTGTTGGTTATCCAATAAAGGTTCCCGGGGCGGCGGTACCCATTCCCGCCTCCCAAATTGAGATAAAAGAAATAAAATATTAAATCTATATATATAAAAATCTAAATATTTATTTGTTTTTAAATATGTTTGTTTCTGGGTTTGTATATATATATATAAATATAAATACGTGAGAGGCCTATGCGGTGCTAAACCATTCATCCGATTGCGATGAAACTTTGGGGATTTGATGTGCGCATGCCCGCGATGGTTTCTGTATACAAAACTGACATCATGAAATTATGCATTGCCAACCGTTCATCCGGTTGCGATGAAACTTTGGGGATTTGAACGTGTGCATGCCCGCGTTAATGAATAAATGAATGAATTAATTAATGAAGCAACCAATTAAAGCATAAATGAATGAATGATAGATTTAATGAATAAATCAATGAATATATGGATGAAAGAATTAATTTATGAATGAATGAATTAATGAATGAATAAACAAAGAACGAGTGAATGAATAAATGAATTAATTAATGAATACATTTATGAATTAATGAACGAACAAATCAATGAATGAATGAACAAACAAACGAATGAATGAACACCATGAATAACACCATGCGAGCGAAGCCGCGGGTAAAAGCTAGTGAATGTATAAAAGAAATAATATTTTCTACATGCAAGTATCTACTTAATCAATATGAAATATCATCATCTTGCGTATAAAATGTTATAAACTCAAAATTTATATAAATGCTCAAATTTCTCGAAGAGCTCATCAAAAAATCTGAGCTTGAAATATTGAATTATAACAAGAAGAACTTAGTCGAGCCTACCTTTTGATATCTTTTTTATAAATTAGGTTTCTGAACTAAAGTACTTGCAGGTACTCAAGTAGGTTTATTTAAATATAGATAGCTTTGGTGGAGCTTTAGGTTAAGTCAAATTTATGTAAGTTGGCAAGTAATCCCAAGAAAGCTCTAACACTGGGCGGAAATTGTTATAGACGATTCAGTTCATTTATGGCGATGAGTCATGGCTAAAATGGAGTAGTGAGTATCTTTTGTTGAGTAGAGTTGAAGGTTTTATGTAAGCGTGTGCGTAATATGCTTTTTTTTACCAAAGACAGTAAACTAAATCAATTAAAAGTTGTGGTTTTTATATGTTGTAAGCATTTATTGAGAAATTTAAAAGAATTCAATATAATGTGTATGTGTGAAAATATAATGTTAATGTATTTCCAACACAACAATGTAACACCTCATTTGCACAACATCATTAAACATATCTAGGGAAAAAATACTTCAATAGCCTACCCGAAAAGATAAGAACAATCGAAGACGATAAGTGCCTACTAAAAGCAATTATTAAAGAACAATTCTAAGTAAAAATTACAAAATAATGAAATTATCTTCATTATATAATTTTTAAATTTGTCTTTTTTTTAAGTTCCTTAAATCATAATTAATTATAAGATTCAAAATATATTTTCATTCCGATACTCGTCCCTCTTCTAATCACAAGCGTCCGCTTCTATAGAAGAGAAACATGAATACATCTGTGAAAACTTATTTTGTAATTTATTTTTGTAATCAAAATTATTATACCATGTATACTCATTATTGAATAAATTTAACAAATTAATAAAAATAAAAAAATAATTTTCAGAATGTCTCAACTTGGCTTTTTCATCTTGATAATATCAACAAACTATGTAAATATATTTTATAGGTAAATATTTTTCTATAATAAAAATAATATCACTTTGTTTAAACCACTATTTAATATTATAATGGTGCCACAAAGTATGTTTGCTAAGATACAAGAAAAAATATTTTGTCTATTTTTTTACATTATCTCTACATAAGAGACCCTGAGAAACAATTTCCCTCAGGCCCAAAGTCATCTTTGAGGATGCTGTGCGAAGGGTATTTTTTTGCATTAACTCCACGCAGTGTCCAGGAATAACGGACATATGAATCTATCCTTCCCACATCGGTGCAAGGCGATGTTCCGAGAAAGTGTTTAGTTTAACCAGACAAACCTCACCTCATGAACCCGGGCATCCCAACTAAGTCTAAAGTAACGTTTTATATAAACAATACTATAAATTAATGCACATTGCAAATTGAATATTTCCAAAAATGAGTGCATGAACTAAAAACTTTTCTTTACTGAAAATTCCATGTAACTCGTTGAAATGTAAATACATATATGTATATTTATTCCCAAATCCAGGGAAATTTTCCCCGGAAATTACATCACAGGTTGTTACCTGGTCATGTTACAAGTTTCAAGCTGTTTCTAGGAAACTGAAACGAGTATGAGCAATTTCAAGATGAAACGGAAGATAAGAGACTTCCGAACTGAGATACAAAGTCATTTGTCAACCCGATTGAAGAGTTACAAGTTAAGTTAAACGTCACTCAAGATACTTACGTGGGCGGAGAAGTTACATTATAACGTAATAGGCAGTAAGGCACATGACAGATTCATTTCACGATAATTGAAATCAGTCAAAGCAATTTGTCAGATGACATCAATTCTTGAAATAACATTTTTTCGTGGAAATCTTTGGGGTTTGATGTTTTATTGTGAATGAAATAATTCTATGACATTGTAAGCCACACTCATTTTTAATAAACCTTTTTTGCTATTTTCATATTTTCAGGTTAATTTTCGTCTTTGTTCAATTTACTAGTAGTTGTATTTTGCTTTTATTTTACATTAGCACCACAAAGGAGGCCTTGACGAAAAAAACTCCCTCAGGGCCTTTGGTAATCTTTAGGGGTGCTTTATGGTGGATCTTTTTATGGAATTGGTGACAGTAGGAATCTAGGGATAATATTGCGTCCAGGAGTGACGAACCCACGACTACATCCTTCCACTGCGGTGCTAGGCGATGGGTCGAGAGATTCCAGCTATCAAAAAATCTACCTCAACTAGTCTTTTCCAATCCGGCCCGCCACACAGTGGGTGGGCAAACAAATCCGCCGCAATGGCCTAGATAAACCTCACTCCATGAACCCGGGCACATTGATAAGTCACCAAACGTGGCGAGCCACTTTGGGTGACCCACAGCAGGGGTTTTGGTTATCCAATAAATGGTTCCCGGGGCGGCGGTACCCATACCCACCTCCCAAATAAGAAACTCATTATCACCACTATTTAATTAGCTAATATTTTATAACTGGAAACCAAGCGGTGTCGCTGACTCTTGACATTGTCCGAATCAAGTATTTGATTCACTTGGTCATTTCTTCATCTAAAAAAATGATTATCAAGATCTTAAGAGAAAAGATTATCTTGGATTTATACCTGACGAGCAAATGCTCATTGTAGTCTGGTCTTGGAAATGATTTTGGTGTAAACAGTTATAGAGCATTCTTTCGGTGCTCTGAGTGTGTTCGCCGAAATATAGAAGAATGCTCGTTCGTTCCAAGTAAACACTGCAAGTGTGCCCGAACAGTTGCCTAGAGCATTTCTTCGTGTTCGGACACGTTCCTCGCTCCGTGTTATTGTGTTCTTAGAACTTGCATCGACTTTTAGTACTAATAATTATGGATTTGAGTAGGGAATGCAATCCCGGTATACCGGGATCCCGAAATACCGAGATCCCGCAGACATTTTGCGGGACTAATCTCGGTCAAAAATTTTGCGGGATCCCGCTGGACTGGCGGGATTACAGAGAAGCGTAGTTCATACGGATTTCAGAGCGGCGAACTAACTTGACAGCGGTTTTATTATACTTACATGTTCCATATAAGTACGAAGAAGACAGAAGTCAATTTATTAATGTTGATGACACATTTAGTCTACCTTCAAAGAGTGTAATACGCAAGGCAATCAAAACTATAGTCAAAAGGCTAGAGTACACGGGCACGGATAACAATGCAGTAGCCAATGCTCCTGCTGACGCTGATGATCCTTACGATGACGATGACGACACTCCTCTCGCTAATCTGGAGACATACGCAGCAGCAGCATAATGTCACTTCAAGACGAACTCGAACATACTTTGATTAGTATGAAGAGTTAGAGATCAACGGCCCAACAACCTAGATCTGGTAATATGAGCAACCTTGAGGTTTTGAAAAAGAAGGAAATGAATTACTTCGAGTCCGGTGGATTAAAAGGCACATATGTACCTTCAATTCACTTACAATGCGCTAATGACTATTGTGCCAACCAGCGTGGAAGCTGAACGAGCTTTTTCAGCCACTGGCTACCTTGTGTCCAATATCAGAAGCCGTTTATAGGACGACACAATTAATTCTGTAACTTTTTTACGAAGCTATTTCCAAAATAATGTTTAAACTTGTGATGCTTATTGTACAAGAATATTGTTTATCGTGTGAACGTTATTATTTAAATTTAAGTTGTTATGTAAATCTATGTCTTATCTTATTGTTTGCCAATTTAACTTTAAACTTTTAAACAATTAAACTTTACCCATGTCTAACTAAAGGTATATTAATAAACCATTTAAAATGTCCCAAAGAACTTGTTTGATTAGGTTTAAATTTAAAACTCTAAAAACAAGGTTGGTTGATGGAGGTATTAGGTCTTTATTATACGATTGATTGAAATATCTAAGTCCATCTTGCTGGATCCCGCAAATACCTGGATCCAGCGGGACTAAGATTGTTCAGTCCCGCAAATATCTGGATTAACATGGTCTTGTGGGATTGCATTCCCTAGATTGGAGTAATAAAAAATGTCTACAAATGACAAAAGTGTACCAAAATTTCAGAATTGTCTGGGAAAAACTTATGGAAAATAACCGCAAATAATAATATCACTCTCATTGTCGGAAATGGTATGGTGAACACTACCACTGATTGTTAAATAATGAGCAATGAGCTTTCGCTCGCCTGATCTACGAGCATCTGCAAGAATTCTGTTCTCCAACTGAATTATTGTTCTCGTTCTCGTTTGTTTGTTATTTTGGTGTAAATGGTGAAAACGAATTACCGTTTACACTAAAGATTAAAAAGAACGCCTTTTTCAGTTCTAACTATAATCTTATTTGGTCTAAATCCAATTTGATCGTGTTAATCAAACAATTTGTAAAAAAAAATATTCGCTGCAAATTATAGTATCGTCTCCATAGTTCAGATCGTAATATTTGATGTTTTTCCGATTTTCCTCAAGAAACACTGCTTTTTCTTGTCCCCGCTGAAGTTGCGACACTTGACAACCTCTGGCAAACAAATCTCCGGTGGCTATATCAAAGAGTTAAGGCCTCGCCAACCTTTCTGTAGGGGCACTCGGCTCTGTACACACGGTTCCTAGGTGATATTACTACCTCACACCCCATACACCCGCACTCCACGAGAAGGGGAGGATTTTTATGTGCTAAACATCGATGTGATGTTTTTTAAACATCGCTGTTTTAATACGGAAGACAGCAAGGGAAAAATGCAATCGCCAAACACAAAATTTGAGTAGGATTTCTGACTACCCGACTTTGCAATTTATTTGATACTATTTTTTTTTTTTTGTTTTATTGTTATCGAGTTTAATTTGTACGGGTAAAACTACATTTTAATTTTACGCGATACCGCTGAATTATTATCTAGCTAAATCTAGAGGCAATTATAGGTTTGTACTTAATTTTTTACTATCTGTCCTTTCAGTTATGTATTAGAACTAGCACAATGTTCAAAAACTTTTTTATTATTAAATGTGACTCCAGAACTACGTCTTTAAATATTTCTTATCAAATCCAGTCACGCTGCATAAACGACTATTGAATATTATTTTAGCCGTGCGGTTAAACTTAGATTTATTCCTCCACCGTCATATTCCAATGCATTCCAGAAATGTGTATTTAATCTCTCACGATAATAATTATTTCACTTTGGTCATCTTTGTAGCAAGATTCCCGCCGCAACTCTCATTTCGTCTATTGCAGGGAAGTTTGGCAGGTACGAATACCTCGATCACAGCAACCGCAAGCTTTACGATTGTTGATTTTGGTCCTTCGATTTGGATCGGAACGGGTGGTCAATTAAATAACAATATGGGTAGGAATATTTACATAATTATCATTGTTTTGATTGTCTTCAATCTATAATTTAATTGTCACCTAAAGTATCTGTCATCTTCGGGAATGTGTGTTGGAGTTGTATTAGTTATGGGAAGGTGAGAACAAAGATTAGGACAAAATGTTAAACAAATAGCTTTTCATGCACAGAAAAAGGTATTGGAGGTTATCCACCGCCCCAGTATAAGTAAGTGATGGTTACTCTTTCAGGGCTCTCTCAAGTAAGCTGCAGTGTTCTGTTATTTGAAGACACACTAGCAGTTTCTCCAACACACTTGGATGGAGAAAATAGAATCTGGTTTGTTATTTGCGTTTAGGAATAAATAGAATCTGGTTCGTTATTTGCGTTTATTTATACTTTGCGTATACAATCGGGACTGCGGTAGTCTACCTAACTAGGAGCTAGCTAAAATGGTTGTGGCCAGTGATCATTGAAACACAGCCTCTGAGACCCCCTGATCCCCTGCCGGAGAGCTTAAGCACTACGGCTTGCCATCTAGCGGATTCTACCGATAGCTGATGTCACCGCCATCTGTGTCCACAAGGCGGAAGCTTTTACGATATACCACATTTTTAATAGAACATTTAATTAATCAAAACTAGACCCCCATTGTCCTTGCACACGGGGTAGGAGCATTATGCAAGTGCTTTCTAGTATGCAAGTGTTAGTAAAACTAGTGTAAAAATAAACATACCTTACTTTTTTACTTATAATGGAAGGGGTAGAAATAAATAAAAACGTGTAGGTGGTTTGCCCACCCTTCCTCTTTTTTGTACATTAAAAACAAATGCATAAATTAAAAAAATTAAGCAAGATATAAGCAAGTGAGTGAGAGATCCTGGGTCGGAAGCAGCGTGAAACAGAAACACCCGGCAGTCCTGTTGAGAGTGTGTCGGTGATAAGGAAGGCCAGGGATGAGATTCGGTTTCCGCGCCCCTAAGCCGCCTTCCCGGTGATGCTTCGACGAACAGCAATTGGGAAGTGGGGGGTTGGACGCCCAAAGACCCTTAGGAGATGAGCGTCGGGTAGCCGGAGGCGGTTCGAAAGGTCCCCTAACTTGCACGGACGTCCTTCAGACCCACACCTTTTCTCAGGGGTAGCGCGGGTGATCTATGAGACGGCGTTTCAGGTCCACGTCGCGGCGCGTCGCTAGTACTCGTATGCAGGGACGGGGTCAGACCACCCCCTGATGTTGATGATGGACAAAACAGAACTTACTTCAGTTTCTGTAACTATGACGCTCACTCTTTGATGACTCAATAATTACAAAAATCCAGAAAGAAAACCAACAGAAAAAAAAATGTATAAAAGAAGAATAATTTGTAGCTAGGAGACTAGCTATGTCAAATCCATAGTTGGTTGTGGGCTCTCTTTATGTGCCAACTGTACAGTCTGTTACAAGTAGGGTTGCAATGACAACTTCAAAACGGTTTCCTAAAAAGGTATAAGAAAAGCTGTTTTTTTCCGAATCTTCTTCTTTGAATGGTGGAGGATAGTTGGTAATGGTCAAATTGCGAAGCTGAGGTTATAAGCCAGTCAACGGCACGGATAAATCAATTTAATGCAAATGTATCTTCAGGGTACCAGTCAAATTGACGATGTGTTACCTAGATGACATCCGATTGAAAATAGTGCAACTTAAATTATCCCACGACGATGCATTTAATTAATTTTTAATTTAGATTAAACCTTACCATCAGTGAATCAGAGCGAATTTTTATTTTGCCATTGAAGAATGGGGTGAATGAAGGCTCTCGAGTCGTTTATATGTATGAATATGAACAACATGCTAATCAATAATACATATTACTCCCAAAAGCATTGAAAATTTTGTTTAAAAAAAACAAGAAATGGACTATGAAAAAACTTAAGGTGGAATGAAACTACTTGAAACATCGACTCTAGGAGTTAGATTATGAACATCTATATCAACATTTTGATGTTACGTGTTTCAACCCTGCTTTTCGTAGGGTGGATTATATTTACTGAGCGCGGGATATGCAGATTCAGGGCTAAAATAAATATCACTCTCCCTTCTGGCACTCTTCGGCTAAAGGCCCCGCTTTCTGAAATGTGGACTTTTCGTTTCATTCAATGATTTTCAACAAGGACGCACGTCCCGTAGAGCCCATTCAAAGGTGCCGCCTAACAAATATTTCGCTGCATTCGCATGTTCATAATTTAGATTTTGGTAGATTTATTATGAAATATTTGTACATGAGATTTAAACACATTTTATTTGCGAACGAATTCTAATAGTATATGCTGTCTTACTTTTAGACACTGAGGTAAGTGATTGACAAATCGCGGTATTCAGGGAGGCTCGAGTGAAATCAAAACCTTTCAAGGCCACACTAAAACGGATCAAGTAATGGCGTCAATTTAGGTGAAAACTTTTGGCAGATCAAAACAAGTAAATGTGCATTAGGGCGCCCAAGTACCTAATCATTTGCAGGTTGATAGCTTCTGATGATTATGCATGATCTTTAAATTTAATTAACAACTTCAAACATAATTATTATAAGATACAATTCATGCAGCGCGCTTGAGGCGATTTTTTACAAAACTGACGCTATACCAATTATTATTATTATGCACTGGAGCATTTTTGGTCACATTTTGGTCTATTTGCAAACTGGAAAATTTCGAGCTGGAAAAAAATATGGCCAAATTGGAGTGATATTTTTAAACATTTGTTGGAATTATTTCAAAGTTCCCTCGACTCGTTGTGTTCATCAGAAACAGGCAGCCATATGCTTTTACCGTTATTCACGAAATGTCCTCCATCTGTTTATAAGGAACTGAACTGTGGTCAAGTGTTCTTTGCTTGATGGTTATTTTCTCCGATATTCGAATATATTTTAAACGATGCAAGTGTTGGTTTAAGTTACATCTTATGTATCGGTGTGTTTGCTATTGAATTTTCTGCTTATTAAAGTTATTTCAAAGTAATGGAATTAAAAAACAATTCGTGAAAATGGAGTTGCGACTGTCCAAATCAGGGTTTCCCAACCAGTGGTCCGCAAGAGGCTAGAAGATGGTCCGCGATGGTCCGTCAGTCAATAAGCGAGGCAGCGTGCGGGCGGTCCCTGGTCGAGAAGTCTGAATAAAAAAAAAAAAACGGGACAATGTTCAGTGTATCATTATTGTACCTTGCGATTTAACGATTTTTGTTAGAAAAGAACCAAATTTCACGCGTTTATGAATATAATGATTTGGTTTTAATGTAAAATCTACAATTTTAAGACAAAGTGTGAAACACAGGTAAATTTTATTTTGGGAGGCCGGTATGGGTATCGCCCCCCCGGGAAACATTTATTGAATAACTAGCACCACTGCCGTAGGTCACCCCAAGTGGTTCACTACGTTTGGTGACTTAGCATATGGGGTGAGGTTTGTCCGGATTATGGCGGCGGATGCGTTGAGGGAGTCCCTTTGACTACTCTTTCGGAATATCGCCTTGCACCGCGGTGGGAAGAATGGATTCGTATGCCCGTCACTCCTGGACACATTGACCCCTCGTACCCTTTTCTTTCCCAGAACTTCCTCTCCTTCCTTTCCCATAAAGACACCTCCACACAGCATCCCCAAAGATGACATAGGCACTGAGAGAACTTATTTTCCTCAGGGCCTCCTGTGTGGAACTAATGTAAAAAAATAATCATTGGCACTAAAAAAAGGCTCATCATTTTTTGGTAGTATTTTTTTAATGAACGCGGCCTGTATTAAAACAACACATACGAAAATCTCCAGCGCTCAAGGCAGAAATCGATTAAATAGCCAAACGCTTCAGTGGTTACAGGTGTCAACTCTTGCCGGAATCTTAATAGATGCAATTTTGTATGAATTCACTTATAATTCATCTTAACCTTGTACCTTCACATTTAAAAACAGCTCAGTTATGGAAAGGTTTAGTACATTAGGTAAATTTCACGTAATCTTCTTTATATATAAAAATGAATCGCTGAATGTGTTGCTCAAATCTCGAGAGCAGCTGAACCGATTTCGCTAATTCTTTTTTCAGAATATTCCTTGAAGTACGAGGATGGTTCTTAATGAGAGAAAAATTAAGAAAATTGGATAATTTCAGAAAACCTAACGACTATCGCACGTTTGACAGTTTGCGTGTTTGAGAATGACATTGTTAAATCAGGATTCTATTTTTTTTAAATCTTTAAGTTGATAAATTTATTTAAAATAGGTACTCCCCTAAAAGTTTGAATCGAATCAAGAATTTTAGATATTTTAAACAGGTACCTATGTTAGGTACCAAATTTAATATACATGAAAAATGGAAATTTGAATAAAAATTGTAAAAGGTGGCACGCGGGCTGTTTAAAAACTGAATGGGAAACTGGAAAACTGGGATTGAATATATGTAAAGCGGGAGGGAGGGAGTGATTGGGGCGGAGGGGGGAGAGAGGGTGGAGGGTGGGGGGGAGGGTGAAGGGGGGGAGTGGGGAGGGGGAGATAGAATGGGGGAGGGGGGGTGAGATAAGGGGGGAGAGGGGGGGTGAGAGAAGGGGGGAGGGGGGGGTGAGAGGGGGGTGAGAGGGGGGGAAGGGGGGGAGGTGGAGGAGGCGGAGTGGGAACCCCCGTTACACCATGCGAGCGAAGCCGCGGGAAAAATCCAGTTAAAAATAATTATAATCGAAGTATTCCATTTTTCACAAAATACAGTAAATACATTGCGATCTTAAAAGTTGTCCGTTAATCCAAAACTAACCTTAAAATAATGAATAAAAAAAGTGTGCTAATTTTATAATGCCGAATTTCACCGTTGGGAAATTTCGGCTGCTTCGGATAGATGACAGTATTTTGCCTGATGTCTTTAAAAACATTTGTTCACTTTCATCAATGCATTTTACTTTATTTTATCAGCTCAGCGTACATGTTTTCGCACCTTGGTAACAATCTTCTTTAAGGAGTAGATTGCAGACGGTATGAGCGGCAGAAACGTAGAATTGGAGGTGAACCCCATTAAATCAAATCTTCATTTTCCCTCAAGACTTCGTTTTCCTCCCCTAATTGAGAGATGTTAGGTTTGATAACCTTTATATCATTTTGATAGCAGCTATCTCTTTTACAGTCTTGTGAAATCTGTAAAAAGCTTACTCCAGGAAATTTATAATAAGAACATATTTCTTCCACGGGGTAATCTCTGCAACGAAGCAGAAAATCTTTGTGCTTCACTTGCAAAAACTCTCGTACAATGAGTTTTGGCATCATAAAATTTGGACAGCTGTGTCTGTCTGAAGCATCAAGGTTAATTCAACTATTTTTAGCTATCGGTCATTAGAAATAAACTTTTAATAAGTTCGATAGATATCTTCATGTTGTTAATTCTTCTTAATCTATTATTTCGAGTGCTCGATTGAACGTAAATCTTAACTCTTTTTATTGTCTTTTTTATGCATTAGCTGGGGGCGGATCGCTATTGATGCCTTTACCTTATTAGGTAGTTTGGTTATTTATTTTTATTATAATAATTTACTGTTTTTATTTAAATGCGATCGCGACAAACGTTGTATATACTTGCGAAGGCTGTTTTCTTGATACGTATTTATCCAAGGATGTCAAGAACAAAAATGATCATCATCAAAGGACTAGGTACATTTTAAAGAATATTTGATAATAAATTACCATGTATTAAATAATATAATTTACGAAATATTTTAATGCAAAAATAACTTAACAAATAGGGTAATTATCAAAAATGTTCACCTATCTTTTCATTTTTCATGGGTCTGCGCTAGTATATCACCAAAGAGCTTTCGTGAACCGCCATCGCGTACGGTGTTTTCATATTTATTTGGAAAAGGCTTTTTTTATACTGCATCCTGCAAATGAACTTTGCTTTGCACATTAACAATAAACATTGTTTATTCCAATTCCTTTATACATCTAGACACAAATAGTCGTGGGTAATTTCTGAAGTTTTGTTTACATTGCACATTTTTTTTTGTTAGATTTCTTATCATTTTTACCAATGTATTTTATTTTATATTATACGCATTTGTTGTTACATTTTTATTTTACAATATTTTCTTTTTTGTTTAGTTTCAAAGTATTTATAAGTACTGGATTACTTAACTTATAAACAAAGAATGTAAAAGCCCATTAGGGCGTGTAATAAATAAACAAATAATAATGTTTTTATTTTTATTTTAACTTTATGAGTAAAATCTCAAATTGTAATATTTAATTAAATGAAGACAATATAAGCGAAACTCAATCGAAAATCTGAAAACAGAAAAATCAGAAAAAGATATTGACACATCTGGGACTCGAACCCAGGACCTCTCGCTTACCGGGCGAACGCGCTAACCACTGCGCCACCGTGTCGATATCCAATTCGGTCACTTTTAACTGTATCATACTTCGACTAAGAACCACCCACACTATCTTCATTTTTCTTAACGCATATACTATTGGCTGCTATCTTTATGTATGATTGCAAGATTCAAACCCGAACTAAACATTTAGTTCGGGTTTGAATCTTGCAATCATACATAAAGATAGCAGCCAATAGTATATGCGTTAAGAAAAATGAAGATAGTGTGGATTCAAACCCGAACTAAACATTTAGTTCGGGTTTGAATCTTGCAATCATACATAAAGATAGCAGCCAATAGTATATGCGTTAAGAAAAATGAAGATAGTGTGGATGGTTCTTAGTCGAAGTATGATACAGTTAAAAGTGACCGAATTGGATATCGACACGGTGGCGCAGTGGTTAGCGCGTTCGCCCGGTAAGCGAGAGGTCCTGGGTTCGAGTCCCAGATGTGTCAATATCTTTTTCTGATTTTTCTGTTTTCAGATTTTCGATTGAGTTTCGCTTATATTGTCTTCATTTAATTAAATATTACAATTTGAGATTTTACTCATAAAGTTAAAATAAAATAAAAATATTCATCCTAGACTTGCAGAAAAGTCAATTGATGTCGCATATTAAATAAAATGGATAAAGATTTATCCAGACACTATCTAGAGAGCATTTAGTTCGGGTTTGAATCTTGCAATCATACATAAAGATAGCAGCCAATAGTATATGCGTTAAGAAAAATGAAGATAGTGTGGGTGGTTCTTAGTCGAAGTATGATACAGTTAAAAGTGACCGAATTGGATATCGACACGGTGGCGCAGTGGTTAGCGCGTTCGCCCGGTAAGCGAGAGGTCCTGAGTTCGAGTCCCAGATGTGTCAATATCTTTTTCTGATTTTTCTGTTTTCAGATTTTCGATTGAGTTTCGCTTATATTGTCTTCATTTAATTAAATAATAATGTCTCTACCAGAGATTGTGGGTTCAATTCATGTAAAATAACAATATTTCTATAGTATGGGTGAAATACCCTCCTTGTTAAATACCACTATTCAGAATTGAAACTCGTTTAATGGCTTTAGCCGTGTTTGTAACCATATTTGATTAGTCGGCTACTTACCCACCTTCCTTTTTCACATCTTCGTTTCTCCTCATTGTCCTCAGCCTCGCAGCATACACCAATTCGGAATGCCATAGTCTCGTTGGCTACAGTCAGATGCCAGCAGTCTTGTTCGGTATTCACACAATCAAAAAATTAAATTACCGACAAATAGCCTAAAACATATATTTTTAAATAAGTCTCTATGAACGAAGGTTGCTTTCATGATATTTATTTAGCAAAGGCTGTGCAGCACACACGCCGAGCTTCCGTTTGCCTGAAACGGGGTCAAGAGGTTTCAGTTTTCAGCGGTGCTCTATTCCCGCTATGCACACTAACCGGGAAACTGAAAATGCTTGAAATCGTCTCTGCTCTTTCATTTCATGGGGAATAAGAAAGAGCGTGGTGCTTTATTCACTGCACTGATTCTCGCGAGATTAAAAAAGAATATTGGCTAAGTGTTTTAGTGTGACTTACGCTAATTATTATTACAGAATATATTAAGACTGAACTTTAAATGTTATCTTTTTAAAAAATCTGAAATCACACAGCCCTTCACTACTTTTTCAGAATCCATAAAACCAGGCATAAAAATAAATCTCGTGATTTTATATGCATTCGTAGGTGCCTGGTTTTCTGGTGGCTTTGTTCTGCTTTCTGCCAAAGGCAGAGCCAAGATTTAATCAGTAAAGTTGAATCTGCGCAAGGTGTACTGCGCAATACGTGTTGCTCTCGGCTCCACTGCATTCGGCTGCACCCAGCCAATTTTCTTTCCGATACGCTGTAACTTATGAATTGACCATTAAAACTAATATCTTTACTCTGTCATGACAACCTTAGGTTACGATGTTATCACAACATGTGTATCGCTGTGAAAAGTTATCTTCTTGCCCTGTCATAATATATCAAGTTTATGACATGACTGTTCGATGATTCTGAAGTGTAAAGTCTTTCACATTGCAGTATTTTTAGGGTGAATTGCCTTACAAAAAAAAAATATCATTTTGTAACAGGCTGACGCTGGTTTATTACCATCGAGGACTACCCTGTTTTAAAATAATTTATATATCCGATATCAAATGATATTAATATTGGAGGACCCACCACATACCCGCTCTGGTATAGGTAACAGATGGTTACTACTTCAAGGCTCTTGCAAGGACTCTAATTTTTTTGGTAAAAACGACTCTACATTTGATAACGAAACTAGACCTCCAATGTCCCTGCATACGTTGTTAGCAAGCAGTATACAAGTGCTTAGCGGGAAATACAGATACAATATGTGTTAGTATAACAAAAATAGACAAGACAATCGGACAGGTTGGTGAAAGTTCACGAGGTGGCAAGCGCTGGGTGATTGTATCCAGTGTATCCTACGAGCACCTGTTTGGGAGGAAGACACAGTAGATAAGTAATAAGGGCATGGCAAACGGTTGGGAGTCCTCTCCAATCGATTGGCAGTCCCAGCAAGAATGCACATGACGTTCGGTCTATTCGTGAACCACACTCAGCTTCCGCGCCCCTTAGCCGGTTCCTCGGTGATGCCTCAAAGAAAAGTAAATGGGAGATTGGGGGGAAATACCCGACGACCCTAAGGAATTCAGAGTCGAGTAGCTGGAGGCAAAGCGAAGGAGAGCCAAGGTCGCCCCCCCAAACCTAACGCCTGCACATGCACTGCCTATCAAATGATATGCATATACTTTACATATCCATGGTTGTTTAATCCGTGGCGTCAGCCGTGACCAACCAGTGAACTAGAAAGTTATAGTTAACTAACGCTTTTGTATGAGTCAACCTTTCAAAAATCGTGATCAAACCACTATTTGAGTGCAAACCAAATGCGAGCCCCAGAAATAAACATCGCAAGATAACCAACCAGTCGTAAGTATCATTGTGAGATTCGCTGGTGTTGCTTTTGGTGGCATTCAATTCGTTCG
This sequence comes from Limnephilus rhombicus, assembly GCA_929108145.2. Taxonomy (NCBI): domain Eukaryota; kingdom Metazoa; phylum Arthropoda; class Insecta; order Trichoptera; family Limnephilidae; genus Limnephilus; species Limnephilus rhombicus. The sequence goes on from OV815293.1 coordinate 18,350,136, forward strand.
GACGTGAAGGTAGTCAATCGTGCAATCGGGAGGACGCTAAGCTCCTACTCTGACACGTTAAAGTAGCCTTAAAGTTTTAATATTAGATCTACCCTACAATATATAGATACCTACAATACCTAGATAAACCCTACAATATATAGATACCTATATATTGTAGGGTAGACCTAATATTAAAACTATTATATTGAACATACCAATAATATGGCATTATTTATTATTACAAAGCAGCGAATTTTAAGTGGGTCACATTGGCTTTTTAATTATTGATGATTTTGCGGAGTTTTTAAAGAATTTGAATGGTTGATGAATGCTGAATGCTGATGTTTATATGTGTACATATATCTTAAGACTTTTCCAGCTTAGTTGCTCGGGTAACTAAATAAAACATATAAAAATTGTTTGATACTACGAAATGCGCCAGTCAGTGCGCCCCACGGTTGAATTTGGCAGCCACCTCTGGTCTGGAGCTCCAAAATACCTAAAAAAAACCATGACTCTATGGAGAAACGGGCAGTCCGTTTAATAGATTCTCCCATCTTAACAGACGGACTGCAATCTTTAGAGCACAGGCGTCAGGTTGGAATGCTGTCCTTGTTCTACCGGTATTACAATGGAAAATGCTCCGAGAAACTAGCGTCATTGATCCCCTCGGCACCGGTGCATAGTCGGGAAACACGCCAAACACGCGCCCAACATTTGTACACGGTTGACATTAGTCACATGAGAACGGGTCGTTTCTATGACTCGTTCTTGAGTTCAACAGCTCGGCTGTGGAACGATTTGCCGGCCTCTGTGTTTCCTCCCTCCTACAACATGGGTCTCTTCATCAAGTCATCAAGACCCGTGTTCACTCCTTCCTTTCCTCAAAAAGACCCTCCACACAGCATCTTCAAAGATGACATAGGCCCTGAGGGAAGTTATTTTCCTCAGGGCCTCCTGTGTGGAGTTAATGTAAAAAAATAGGGTTATTGTGTATTTTCTATATGTACCTTCTTTATATCGTTGCGATTTTTTTTTCAAGAGGTTTAGAATTTTATTTTATTTTATACGGTGTTTGCCGTATTTTTTAAACTTATTTCACTTGTTTATTATTATTCTATAATTGTGTTTTAAGGCGTGTAAAAAGGCTCAATCCAGTGTTCCGTTAATATTTGGCACAAATTCCAAAGTCATGTATTCCTAAGTTCCTAGTCTAATGTGGCGACAACCGGCTCGTGGAATGGGGGCATTATACTCTGAAAGGTTGCTTTACACTTTAAATGGCTCTGTAACGGTGTTTTTAGGGCGGGGGCAAGGTGATACCATCCCGGGTATGTGTACTGATGCAGTGCAATGTGCAGCGATATGTACCTATGTACGGTGTGTACACTAGGGTGGGCCGGGCAATCAACGGACATTTTTTTATATATATATTTACCTTACCTATTTACCCAAAGAAGGGTGGGCCGAGCACTCAATGGACTTTTTTTTGCTTTTTCATTTTCTCAGAGGTTTTCGCTTGTCCCAGTGAAGTTAAAAATTAAATTGTGCATTGAAATAACATGTAAAGAAATAATAAATAAATATTCCCGTGACAATTGAAATCACAAACTGATTTGAATCTCAATGGTAAAGTTAGCTACGTCGATGCTTAAAAATTAGGCAATTAGAGTGATTTTCAAAAAAAATCGAGAAATAAAAAAGTTTTTTTTTGCATAAAAAAAAATTGTACATTTGATATATTTTTTTGAATTATTTTACCCGCAATGCCATGGATCTCCGTGTGTTATGGCGGGTGAAATTTACGTATTAGAATTATAAATAACTCGCTGACACGGCGAACTTAGTACCGCCTCATGATCAATGAGTTAGTATTGTGTTAACTTATTAGCTGAATTAATTATATTTTTTTAATTAAGTTAAAAATTACACAATGAAGCAATTATCGACGAGCAACTGTCCGTGTTTTGTTTTTGTCAGTATCATAGATGGCGTTGTGTACGGATTTATAATTTTTGTGATTTTCTTACTTTCCACTTACGGGAATTGCGTTTCTCTTTCTTTACACGTATGTGGGAGATTTATTAAAATTATTGTATTTTTCCTTTTGAGAACAAAGGCAAAACAATCAGCGCATTGGCATTTGAATAATGTTATACTTATCACAATATTCCTGCAGCTCTTTCAAAAGATGAGAATTCGTTCCATTCAAAGTGTTTGAGGAAAAGAATTTTCTTCACAATTTTTTTTCGTGAAATTTTCAGCTATTCTGCTATTCGGGGGGGGAGACAAAACAAATCAAAGATCATCAAAATTGGTCCAGCCGTTCTTGAGTTATAAATAGTGTAACTAATCCGACTTTGTTTTGTGTATTAAAATAAAAATATGTTTGATGACAATACTAATTAGATTAAACAACTCTGATTAAGTTATAAATATTTTATATCGTTATTAAATTAAGGAGATTAAGAACGTTCATTGATTTTTACACATCATTCATGTTTCAGCAGTTTGGTAACCGCTTTTTCATACTAGCCTGTATTTTTTAAATTTGAAGGAAAATGTTATGAGGGATGGGTCAATGTGTCTTGGAGTGAAGGACGCATGAAACCATCCCTCCAACTGCGGTGCAAGGCGATGGGCCGAGAGAGACCGGCTGTAGCGGTCTAGTTGTGGTCTCCCTTAACCCTTCTCTCTCAGCCCGGCCCGCCATGTAGTAGGTGGACAAACGCATTAGCCGCCAAGACCTAGAAAAACCTCACTCCGTGAACCCGGGCACCTCCGCTAAATCATCAAACGTAGCGAACCACTTGGAGTGACCTATAGCAAGGATGTTGGTTTTCCAATGAATGGTTCCCGGGGCGGCGGTACCCATATCTGACGTGTGGAATGTGATTCCATTACCAAATCACTCGATTGAACGACTCCGGATCGAATATAATAATAATAATAGCCTAAGAAATTATTTCGATACAGAAGGTACAACCGTGAATTGGCAATGTACACGGAACTAGGGCTGATAGATTTGCCGGTCTGATGAGACACCGGGTCACTGGAGCCAGGTTGTGGCTAATGGCCTCTGACAACAAGGTGGTGACCACCAGGGGCGTGCACTCCATATAGGCACATAAACACTGCCTACCCTACCGAATTTGTAATACATGAGTATGTAAATAATATTATAATCTATTAAATTATTGCTAAAAATAAACACACACTTTCAAAAATAAGCGCGAAAAAGCTGAGCGAGCGCGCCTCATCAAACAGCATATCTGCTACAAACATGGCAAAAACTGTAACTAAAACTTCAAGCGCCCCCTCCGACTGCCTCACTAAAACGTGGCCTTATTTCTGCTGGGAGCTAACTTCATAAAAGATATAATGTTAATGTTTACGAAATGCACATAGCATAGAGTAGAACTGTCGTTTTGAGTTTGCTTCTATGAGTTTTTTTTGTTAGTATTAGGCAGTGCTTTCTGGAACAAAATTAGCAAATGGCAATCAGTGACGACAGTGACATCTGTTGTTATTTCTATCAACTAGTTGTCTTACCAGCAGCAAGCATACTTAGCGAAAACTTGTGCGAATGGAGTTATTTTTTGTAGTATTTTTTTTAAATTTATTTAAATCAATTCGGTGGTTTTCCTACTGCCTATCCTGATCAAAGACTCTGTGCATGCCACCGGTGACCGCAGCCTTCCAGCACCGATCGCCTCGTGAGCGCTCGGCCCGAGCTCACTCAAGACAACGCCCTACATAATTAATTTAGTTTTGCCCAATTATTATTTCTCTTAAATTTAATGAAAAAAAAAATTTTTTTACTCATTATTTTCGTATGTACTTGTGTTTAATTTAAAAATTACTATGAAAATGTGTATAACTAAATTAGACGCGTGGAATCGCACTATCCTCCCCACACCCTGTAATATTATTATTATCATTATTTAGTTTATCAAGAAAAAATAAATGAAAATGTTTGTTGTGGTAGCACTCCATTTTTCGGCGATTTCTTGCTTAAAATTTCGATTGATTTGGTCAATGGTAGAAGATCTATGAAAATATATTCAATTTTACCTACCCCACAGGACATTAGAAATTGAAAAAATTTCAAAATATTCTAGAACATGTGAAATATACTAATTACCTACATAATAATGTGTACAGATAAATATTATGACATCTTTGGCTTCCGAAGGGGGTACCTACTAGAAAAAGATGAAGACATGCCCAAAATAAAAGCCTATGGCCTAAAGCGATTTAAAAAAATTGTTTCCAGTTATCAGTATCAGATTGCAAAAAAATTAAGATCTTTAACGTGGGTATAAAAAAATAAAAAGATTAAAAAAAAAAATAAAGTTATCAGTGTCATATTGCAAACATTTTAAGACATTTAACGTAAGTATCAAAAAAAATTACGGCCCACCCTAATTATTAGACCTCTGTGCGTGTTGTGGCCAAGTCAGATAAATGCACATTTGCATAATGCCTTGCGTTTTTGGGTCAAGCTCTGCGCCGTGACTCAAGAAAATATTACTTCAAACGATTATAGATAGTCTACACACTAAATTATATTTAGGTAAATTTAGGAAGGAAGGTACTTTGTGGCTTTCTGTGTTTTGACTAAATTACAGAAGTTCTTATAAAGTTGAGTCAATAAACCTACTTTACTGCTCCCTTGTGAGATTTCACCTAGAATATACATCTCCTTTATGGTCTCCTTATACTTGTACCACCTTACAGCGTTTGGAGAAAATACAAAGTAAGTTTCTTAGATAATATATGTTTGTTCAATATAAGTTAAAACCACATCTGTGATATCTGTGTGATGTATGTTACAAACCTCAATGTCTTATCTAAAACTACCACTACTCTCTAACCGGAGAACGATTAATGAAATTCTCAAACTTTAAATTACCGAGTAACTTCGGCTGCCCTCAAATGTTGAGTTTTATAAATAATCGTATAGGTACCTGTTAAATCTCCTCGACTCCGCCATCTGTTCGACTTTGAAAACGATATCACTAACCATTCATATCACCAACCACAAGCACTATTTCATCAAACTGCCAATATCTATATACAAACCTTTGTGATAAATATGTTCAAAATTTCTCCGTCCTCCTAATATTATAAAGGCGAAAGTTTGAATTGATGTATGGTTGCATGTTTGTTACTCTTTCACACAAAAAATACTGAATACCCCCCCCCCCCCCCCGGTGACTAAAAATCTAAGCCCCCCGCCGCTCATTTGTACCAAGCGTGATATTTTGACAGAAAATAATTTGAAAGAAAAAAAGTAAGTATCTAAATTTTTTATTAGAAAATAAAGAACACAACATAAAAACAAAAAAGATAAAAAAAGCAACCACATCGTTTTTTCTTTGGTATTAATGAGAAGGCTGTGCTTGTTTTTTCTCAAAACGAGGTCAAGGTTTCGAAATTGCCACTCTCGTCTCTGCCTCCAAATTTATTTTCGATCTGTATGTGTCGCAAACGGTAATAAAACCCTCAACGCTGCAGTGCTGATGGAACGATATTCTTAATCAATAAGTGGCGCGGGACTCGGTCGCTCCGAAGTGTGCGTGTAGGAGACGCTATAAAGATTGCCTCACGACGCCCCTGGAATGATACCGCGGCGCCCTGGGGCGTCTTAGGGAAGTCCTGCTATATACTAATACTATAAATGCGAAACTGGGTGTGTTTTGTTGTTAAGCTTTAATAGGTGGCACGCGAGCTGTTTGAAAAATGAATGTAACGGGTAAGAAGGGGATGGTGAGGGGGGGAGAGGGAGATGGAGAGGGGTGGAGAGGTGGAGGGGAAGGGGGGAGTAGAATGGGAATAGGGAGGCGGTGTGGGAACCCCCACTCCACCTTCTCCACCTGTGTTAAATGTTATTTATTTATTTATTTATTTATTTATTCAACGCCCAGGGAGCTTTTACATGGTTGGTAGTATAATAAATTGATGACAGATGATTTTACAACAGATAAAGAAATAATAAAAATAAAATTAGATAAAAAATGCACAAAAGTCACAAAAATACAAAAAATAAATAAATATAGGTACTGCGATTTGATAAGTTTACAAAATATGTTTAGGAATAGTATTGAAATAAGTTTTTTACAAGTTCCACAAAATTCGCCAAGTTGATGTTAAATATGTCTACACCACCTAAGTACTGATTCCCCATAGTGTGAAATCGTTGTATAGGAGAGTGGGCAATGTAGTTTCGCTTGTGAATGCTGCAGTAGAATAGTGTATTTTGTCGCGTGGTTACTGTCGGTATTCGTAAGTTTATGAGTTGTAGAAGTTCGCAACAGTCGAATTTAGAGTTAAGTATTTTGAATAAAAATGTTAAGTCGTTTATTTTACGTCGGTCTTCTAGTGTATGTATTTTTAGAATATTTAGTAATAGATCATATTTTAAGTCTTCTAGTGGGATACTTAATTTAAAATTTATAAAAGGCAGAAACTTTTTTTGTATTCGCTCAATATTATTAACGTGAATTTTGTAAGATGGAGACCAAACTACCGAGTTATATTCAATTTGGCTTCTTTTTTTATTTTATTTTATTATTATTATTTATATACATATATTTTTACAGTTTTTTAGAGAAAATGTGTCCTAACTGGGGTACCCCGTTCTAAGGACACATTGTACAAGTTTTATTATTTGAATTATAAGTAAATACCTAATCTATGTTAGAATATTGCCAAGGAAACTTATTAAGTTAGATCTAAAAGAAAGTACAAAACAAGCATTATTCTTTGTTGGGTTGCAAAATTGAATCTATTTTCTTCCTTCCCATGTCCATAATCCATATTTTTATGCTTCTTTTGAAGGCGGTTATTTTTTTGTGGTTTTCATTGCAAGAGGGAGTAAATTAAATAATTTTACAGAGAAGCATTCCATATTTCTTTGTCCAAAAGTCGTTTTAGTTGTAGGTTGGTAGAATGTATGTTGTACTGTAGATCTTGTGAATCGGCCCGAGTTTGTCTGTGTAAAGTGATCATGATTTTTGAATGCGTACATTAGAATATCTTTTGTATATAATTGTTTCAGTGACATTAAATTCAGCACTTTAAAAACATAGTCTGTAGGGGTTCTGATGGGTACTCTAAGTATAATTTTCAGAATTGCCCTTTGTGCTATGAGGACTGGTTTTATAGTGGAATCGCATGAGCTTCCCCATCCGATAAGACCAATTGTAGTTGAGATTGGGCTAAGGTATAATAGATTTTAATTAGCTGTTCTTTATCTAAAATGTTTTTTATTGTTTTGAAAAAATATGTTAGTTTTTTAATTTGTTACTCACATTTTCCACTTGGGAGTTCCTATTTAAGTTTTGATCAATTATTATTCCAAGATATTTTATTGTTTGTATTTCATTCAATTTTGGACAGTTGCAAGGAGTTTCTCGGTTCACGTTTATACAGTCTTTATGAATTTTTATGTTTAGGTTTGTATTGAGGTTATCCGTCTGTTTGTTGTGGATTTTGAATTTATAATAATTAGTTTTTGTATCATTTAGTGTTAGTGAATTTGAATCAAGCCATTGTTTTACCCGATTCATCCCCTTTTCAGCATTTTCTAACTAGAGATACATATAATAGTTTAATGGCTTCTATGGCACTAAAGTTTTTAGTTGTTCTTAATACGAAGCCTAGTGTTTTCATACCTTTGTTCATAATTTGGTGGATATGATTGGCGAAACTATATATAATATATATAATATTATACGAGCGAAGCCGGGGGCAAAAGCTAGTTCTGAATAAAATCAAAAACAATTAGTTGTGAAGGAAACTGATATGATGTATTTCTGTATTATTTTTAAATTACGATAAGTGGGCATTCACTGTTCTGATATGTGTTATATGCCCAGATATGTATTATATTTCTGCATTATGTAAAATTTTTACTTCTGTCATGTTTGTAAAAGCCCTACGGATGTTCAATAAATAAATAAATGGGGCATTAAATTGATTTTCATTATGGATTAGTTGGCATACTTTTATTTTTATGGTGACTTTCATGCTGCTTAATTAATAGCTTTTTTTATCTACAAATCTAAAATTTAACTGAGTTCGAGAACGTTGAGCCTAAATTAATTAAAACTAGTTTGTGTTTGAACCATGAAGTTGAAAACAAAGACAAATAAAAAAAACGTTTAGGATGATTTTAGAATTAGAGCAGAATTAATTAATTTATTTGTTTATAAAATACATGTTACATGTATTAGACAATTAATTAGATTAGATTTATTAAATCACCATACTAAGCGGCTGCCTGTTTCATGGTGATCAATTAAATAATATATTTACATTACGGATGAAACGATACTGTCTCTAGAAATGTTATAATATGATAATTGAATAATTGTTGAATTTCGAAACGAAGATTTTTAATTTTAGAAAAACAAATTAACCGAGGCCAAAATGTTATGCAAATTATTTTTTCCTCCAAAAAAGTCAAATAATAAATGTCTGATACGTCCTAATTCACCCTGCATACCCAATCTTACTCAAATTGAGCATCGTCCCACCTTTACCTAATCTGGCCTGCGTAAAAATGTTGAAAATATACTACTTCGAACATTAAATTCGCACAACCTCTGCCATAAATTAGGTCACTACAAGTGGTTTGCTACATTTGGTGATTTAGCAGTGATTCGGGTTCATGGGATGAAGTTTGCCGGGTCTTGGCTGCCACTAGACTGGTTCGGGAGAAACTGGTTGAGAGAGACTTTTGACCCCTTTATCAGAACTAGAAGGGGTGGATTCATATGCCCTTTACTCCTGGGCACACTGACCCCAAGATTTCAATCAATTCTCATACATTTTTCCTTTTCAGAACTTCCTTTCATTTCTTTCACAAAAATACCCTGCACAATTTCCCCAAAGACGACTTTGGGAAATTATTTTCCTCAGCGTGTCCCGTGTGGAGCTAAACCAAAAAAAATTCCATGAGCAAGCAAGTATTTCTTGTTGCAAGCAATCCCACTCTCAGCTTTCGTAGCGTCGCTTCACGTAGTAGAGCTTGAAATGTAATAGAGCCTCTGTGTTATGGGTGTTCCAAAGTGACAGAAAACCAATAAAAAATATCGTGGTACCCTTACTAAATTTAACAATAAACCTGTAAGTACTCGAGTGTAGGCTGGTGATTAAATGAAGAAAAAACGAGATGCGTGTTAAAATAAACCTTTAATGAGTTCCCACAATAATTATAATTCGTAAGCACACAAACACGGTCAGCGTAACAGTTTAACGATATTAAATAGTACACACTGGGTCAAGGTTGATTGCGGATAGACGAGGCGACTGCTCGGTAAGTTGAACGAATACTGATACTTTCGTTGTTGCTGGGCGCTTTTTATATGGCCAGACGAGTGGAGTATTAGTGGTAAATCGTCACTCGGCGAGTTGCTCGAAAGCGCTGGAACTGTGCATTTCAAGCGTACAATGGTTCGTACCTTTTCTGGAATGTATGAGAGGTAGGTAGGTCCGCGGCTCTGTTCCAATGAACTAGGTACCTACTGTTCAGTCGTGTACCGTTCATGCTCGACGGCTGGCGGGCGCTCTAGTAATTTCGCTTGCATATATTTGAACACGGGCGCCGCCTCTGGAAATATCGATACGTTTCGGGTGCAATCCAAAGCGTGACGTAGCAACAATGCGTGGTTGCTACAAACCCTTACTGATATACCGACCCTCACTACTAGTATTAATTGCGCTATAAGTAAAGTACATACCAAGCTTTAATACCGGCCTGACATTGATGCAGAAATCATCGCAATATGCAAGTTTAAATGTTAGAAAAGCGGCATGTTTCTCCGCCCACGCCTTTTTCTGTCGCGCATATATTTTTACGCAACTTTTTATTTCGTTTACGTTCATTGTAAAATCAGTAACTGCGACAGAATGGATCTATCAAGTTCAGGCTAGCATTAAAGTTTGGCTTGTACTGTAACTACTAACCGACTTACTTTTTCACAATGTTTTTGTGTTCTGTAGACACTATGCATATACTATACTCCTTGGTCAAACTTACCTATAGTATAGAATCCACGTGAAGAAGCATTCGAGGCGTGACTAAAAAGGATTTAAAATAAATTAATTAACGAAGGAATCTTCTTTTTTTATTTTTAACTTTATGAGTAAAACCTCAAATTGTAATATTTAGTTAAATGAAGACAATATTAGCGGAACTCAATCCGAAATCTTGGAACAGAAAAATTAGAAAATGATATTAGCACCTCTGGGACTCGAATCCAAGACCTTAGGCTTTCCGGGCCACTGCGCTAACCACTGCACTGCGGTGTTGATATCCGATTCGGTCATTTTTAACTGTATCATACTTCGATTAAAACCATAAAACCACCAACATTATCTTCATTTTTTAACTAATATTTTATCGACTTCTATCTTTATGTATGATTGCAAAATTCAAACCCGAACCAAATGCTATCTAGATAGTGTCTGGAGAAATTTTATCCATTTTATAGCAATAAAATAAGCGTTAAGAAAATGAAGATAATGTTGGTGATTCTTAGTCGAAGTATGATAAAGTTAAAAATGACCGAATCGGATCGACACCTTGGCGCAGTGACCCGGAAAGCCGATGGTCCTGGGTTCGAGTCCCAGAGGTGCCAATATCATTTTCTGATTTTCTGTTGCCAGATTTTTGATTATGTTCTAATATTGTCTTCATTTAATTAAACGAATAAATCTTTTGAATTCTTTGAGTTATAAAGCTAAAGCGTTAATCAGTAGTCAATTAAATCAAACTCTAAAATAAACTGAATCCGTCGAAATTCTTAAACATTTGTTTTCTCATCTAAAAGTTTTTGGCATTTTGCTCTAAATGTATCTTTTTAAAGCCTCCATGGAATTACAAATTTGTTTATTCTGCAGCCCCTCTGCTCTCGCCTGGTGTTGCTAACGGTATGAGGTATCTACATTATTATTATTGCAGAGGTTGGGAATGCGGAAGAATTTAAAGTAGGTGCAGTACACTTCAAATCACTTTACAAGCTCAAATAATTGATTAAGGTTTTCAGTGCTATTGAAGTATTTAAATGGAAATGACTGAAAAGCAAAGACGACTATGCTAAATAATTTAAATATTTTGTGCTTGAAATAAATTAAATGATTTTATTCCGAAATCTAATACCAAAGTTCAACTAAGATGACAATTATAAACGGTGTGAAAATATAAGCTTACGATTTTCCGCAAAATTAAAAGCACAATGCTCCTGAATTTTAATTCCTCGATGCGACCGTATCTTTTTCTGGTTTACTGTTTCAAATTTTTGTTTGAGAGTCGCTTATATTGTCTTCATTGATTAAATATTATAAATTAAGATATAATGAAAACAATTAAATTAGTTCACACCACAATATTATTAACAATATCGATATGTTTCAAAAATAATGTTTTCTTCATCAGGATAAGTTGTTAATGAGAAAATCCTGATGAAGAAAACATTGTTCTTGAAATATGTGGATATTGTTACTAATATAGTGGAAAAAACTAGATATGATTTTAGATTTTCACGGCCAAAAGTATTTTTGTTATTTATTTTTGGGGTGTTATGCCGTGTCAACGTTTCGGCCAGTGGAGGTTATCCACCTCTTACCCGCCCTGGTATAAGTAACTGATGGTTACTCCTTCAAGGCTCTCGCAAGATTCTAATTTTTTTTGTTAAACGAAGCTACATTTATTTATTTTGAACGAATCTAGACCTCCAGTGTCCTTGCATACGTTGTTAGTAAGCAGTATGCAAGTGCTTAACAGGAAAAACAAAATGCAAAACATAGGTTAGTAAGACAAAGATAAATTAAACAAGGCAAAAGAAAAACTCATTCATGAGGCTCCATTTATTTATTTATTCTTAGTACATTTACATTACAAAGGTATAATATATTGTCCTCCACACTAGGAGTTCACCTGTGTTGTGGAGGACATTTTTCAGATGTAAATTATAAATTGTGAATAGTAAAACAAAAGGGTGTTAAAAGCTAATATAAAAAGAGAAAAAATAAAAATCAAAACATAAAATCGACTTCAATTCGACAAAAATTATAAATTAAAAGTTATAAATTAAGCATTGCATCTGAAAAAACTTGCAAGCACCTGCATAAAATAAAGAAGATAAGTAATACAATAAATCTCAAATCAATTGGCAAGTACCAACAAAAAATGTGAAAGGCTTTCGGTCTGACCATAAACTACACTTAGCTTCCGTGTCCCTTAGCCAACCACTCAGTGAAGCCTCAAAGAATGTTTAGTGAATATTTGGGGTAAAATACCCGAAGACTAAAAGAATATTCAGCGTTGGGTAGTCAGAGGCAGGACAAAGGACAGCTTTACAGTATCCATCATCAGGGCAGATGTGTAATTGTTAGTGGTGAAATGTGTGCTTATGTACTCAGAAGCGATACCGTGTCGCCAGCTCCACTCCACTACAAGCTGGTATTATGTTTTTTACATTTCGCTTTGGTGAAGCCGTCAATTACCAGATACCAAGAACTATTGAGCCTAGCTCCGTCGTCTCTATTAATATTAATTGAGTTTTTATGGATTTCAATTGCCTTTGTAATCAGGCGTGCTCTATTGGTTTTGGGTCTTCCCAGGACTTCAGGAACAAATCCAAAGTAATGGCCGGTTTCGATTTAGTGCTCGGCGATTGCCGATTTGTCAGGGTGGCCGAGTTTACAAGCACGAAAGTGTTCTGATATCCTTGTGTAGATCGTCCGCTCTGTCTGACCTACATAAACCTTGTCACATGCGGAATAGCTGAGTTTATACACTCCATCTGTTTCCAGAGGAAACTTGGTCTTTTCAGACGTCAGTAGGTCTTGTATTTTGGTTGTGGTTCCGAAGACAGTCTTGATGCTTTCTTTCCTCAACAGTCTGGCAATTCTGTCTGTCACATTGTGAACATAAGGTAGGAAAGCACAGCCTTTCGACTCTTGTTCAATTCTGTGTTCGTTGGTGTTTATTTTTTTTTTACTATATTATCAATAATGATGCCACTAGGTATTTTTGCAAAGTTTAAAGAATATTATTTAAGGTTTTACTCATTAAGTTATTCCTAATAAACAAAATAAAAAGTCTTATTGCTTAAATTTTATTACGTTTGTTTTTATTTTTGATATTGGTTGAGGGAGACTTTTTGACCTCTACAGCGGGACTCTCTTGACCTATTGCCTTGGGAGGGATGGATTAATACGTTTGTCACACCTGAACACATTGATCCTCAGACGCCTACCCACCCCTCATACCTAATCCTTTCCAGATCTTCCTCTCCTTCTCCTCTTCCTTTCCGTAAAAACATCCTCCACACGGCATCCAAAAGGTAACACAGACCACGAGAGAAATTATTTTCCCAGCGACTTCCTGTGTGGAGCTAATGTAAAAAAGGCTTTCAAATTCAAATAAGTCAAGCTCTTCTGATAGCTATTAAGTTAGTAGAATAAGTAGACGGTGAACTCCTCATATAACGCTTATTCTAACTTTTGTGTTGAAATAACTATTGAAATAATATTTTTCTACGTTCTGTTCATGCATAAATGTTCAGTCTGTTAAACATCTAAAAAAACTTCAATTAACGTCTTATTCTTAGCTTAGTGTTAAGTTTTACTTATTTTTTTGTGGACTTCGCTGTTGGATTCATTTTAACCTTCATCCTTTTGCGCCTCCCAAAATCAATCTTCCGCTAGCCAGGACGGCAATTTTACCTTCTTGTACATTTTTAATGTGCATGTTTCGAAATAATTATTGTTACTGAACTCTGACATAACATTGCAAGCACATTTTTGGCCAAAAACACTTTGTTTAATAAGAAATTCAAATCGCAAAAAATGTACCTGCTCTCTTTTCTGCCTATCCAAATCGACCAGGACTTGAGCGATATCTTCTTTAGTGACGTACAGTCAATCCCTGAACTATATTGTTAACCTTTTTAACCCATTGTTAGCTTTAACTATGAAATATTGTAATATATACAGGGTGTCCGGGGTAAAGTGCATTAACTTAGGTAGGTGATTCTACGTTATGGTAGGAGTAAAAAAGGTTAATAACTTTTTCTGAAATTCCAACTTTTTTTCCCATACAAAAAGAGATACCTACTAAAAATCCTTAGTGTAAGGTTGCACTTATCGAACAAAGTTGCTAGGAGCTTGCTGGGCGCAATTGTTGCAACGTTGCTTAATGTGATTTGGCCTGCATCCATGGAAACCGGTTGTAAACAATAACAATACCGAGAATTTTGACTTTTAAACAGATCGTATGTTTTAAACCAAGTGTAAAAAGATAACTGCACTTAAATAATATGGCGTATCTCATTAATGAATGTCTGCCCGTTCTTTGTTGGTAAAGTAAGGCATTGACCGATTAATTCAATAACAAAATTACGCGGTATTGGCACAATAATTCAATGACAAAAGTACGCACAAATAAACATCATTTTTACAGTTAGGCAAGTCTACAACTAAATAAACAAAAGTAAGTCTGAAAAAAACACGCACTGATGAAGTTGTTCCTTTAAGTCAGTCTTAACACACTATATAAAGACATATTAAATCAATAAGTTTTGACTAACAACAGCAAGGTTTTTAAAGTGGAACACTACTAGTGGAACACTACTACGCGAATAAAATTGTTACATTCGAATTCAACACTGACACTGAGCGCTTGGAGCGGGGATTTGGCAACAGCGGAAAATAATAATGCCGCCCTCACACGCCGCGCCGGTCTAATTTTATCTTGTTATCAGAAAACTACCCCTAAAAGTTGGAATTTTGAAAAAAGTTTTTTGTCTTTTTTACTTATACTATCGTGTAGGATCACCTCCCGAAGTTAATGCATTTTATCCCCGGACACCCTGTATACAGTTTGTCTTTACAAGGAAAAAATGCTAGAAAAACTGTCCTTAAGCAAAATCTTTTATGAATAAAATAAATAAAAATATTGTTATGTATTCTTGCATTTCATGTAGATTTATTTTTAGAAACTCATATCCGCTTGCTAGGGCGAGCTACTGATTCGATCAAATTTGGACATGAACGGGGAATGTAACTAGAGAATACGTGCCCTTCCCACTGCTCCCTCGACACCCTGGCAAGGAATGTGCACAAAAATTAAAAAGAAAGGCAAAAATGCCGTCCTGGCGAGCGGATGAAGGTTAAGTAGGCAACGACAGCTATTCATAAAATGTTGCTACTAAAGTAAATTTATCAACGGTATTGAAAATTCAACGCTAAAACTCTCAAAGAAAATTCTCAAAGACTTCTCAAAGAAAATCGATTTAAAAAAGATATTTTTTATAGTCCAGTGCATTCATGATAAATAAACAACAGACTTCGAGACAGACAAAGAAAACCACGTCATAGCATCTTAAATTAATAAGGTAAAACATTTACCTACTTTAAAGACATTTTGCATCAAGTACTACTTCAAACCTTACCTTTGCCTTTGAACAGAAATTAATTACAAGAACTAGTTCCTGTAAGAGGGTAACCGCATAGAGAATTTTGTCGAGGATGGGTCGATAACCAATGGTCTATTATAAAATAATATTCAAAGAATTCGCCAACAAAAACTCGCATTTCTATGTATCTATAGCTTCAAATAAAGTAACCGAGAAATCAGTCAATACGTGGACACATTAACATATTGCGCAGCAAATCATTTCTTTAACCATCATTTTAAATAATGTACCTAATAAAATACGTTTTGATAGAGTATAAGAAAATTTATAACTCAATTAATACCATCTACATATATAATGCAAGGCTAGGGAATTTTTACAATCATAAAATTCTTGTAGCTGAAAATTTTCCGTCTTCTTTTTAGAGAGATAAGTAAAATTAAAAAAAATATATGTAATTTTTATAAATTTAAATTTTATATTTGTTTATAAGAAAAACTCTGTTTTTATAACTTTTGAATAAAATTAGTTGAAGACAATATTGGTATATAAGTTGAAATATCAGATTAACTAATATGACGGTTTGACAAAAGGTGGCAATGGCGAAATTGGTAAAAACGCGCACGTCCCGGTTAGACGAGAGGTTCTGGGTTCGAGTCCTTGTTGCGACTGTTATTTTTTTCTGTTTTTCTGTGTATCGTTCTCTTTCATATTTTCATTATTATTGTTATCCTTCAATGATATATAACATTTTTTGTTTATTTTTTACCGAGAAAAATGAAGGGATATTACAATTGTTGGTTTTGTGAAGCTGAAAGAATTTATAAAAAAAAACATTTGCCTCAGAATAATTGCCTTGTAATAATTGACTGATTATAAATTCACATTTTTGTTTTTGTTTTGTTTTATTTTATTAAATTTAGAGTTCGTTTATCTGTAATACCGCCAAAACCAGGATCTTGTGCTCAACCTTGCTCTTTGAAGATTGGCGGAATAAAAAAAGGTTGATCACCCAGTCACTAGTCTTGTAGGGGGTGGAAGAACATAGTATTAACCGAAAAAATAATTGTCTATAGAGTCCTATAGTCAGAGTCAGTATTCCAGACAACAGCGAGTCGTGTAGTACCAGAGAAGGTTCTGTAATTGCAAATTCAGTTAAGAGGGCACGGGAAGTCAATTTCCATGCAAATTTCTGCCAATTATTCCTTCAGAAGTTGGTCGAAAGTGCTCCGCGGTAACTTGAAGCGTTTTTACGTGGAACTGTACTGAATGTTAAGCTAAATTTGCCTCCATTCAGCTCCTAGATACCTGATTTCGCATTGAAAACGGAATAACATCCGCTAAATTGGAAATGAAAAAGTTTTCAAATAAATTTGGGCCCATTGAGATAGGAACGCTTTGAAACATTTAAAGGAAGGTTTTCGGTCGGTAGAAAACTTATTTAAAATTTGTTTTAAATCGTTTAAACATTTAAATAAAATATTAAATTATGTAATCCTTATCCAAGATTTTCGGAGTGGAAAAGGGAATGGACGATAGATTGATGACGGACGATAGACAGTTCGGACCTTCGACATTCTATACAATTTCACGCAAATTTAAACAGATTGAAACAGATTTGCATGTAAATTCCAACAATTAACAAAAAAAAAACAACAAAACTCAGTCACAAGCTATATTTATGGCGGGATATTAGTGAATATTGTGATTATACCCAATTATTTCTATTATAGTAACCAATTCACTCTTCTATTCATATAATTAATATATTCACTCAAAATTCAATAAAATTTGCAATTTCACCAAAATTTACAAAAATACATCTAGTCATTATTAAAACTCTACCAAAGTTCTAACGAAATCAGATAAAATTCATACAGTTCGGTAGCAATACTATTTTAAGCCTATTTTAATTTACCTAAGATTGCTAACACGCATTTTGATTTTAAATGTATTATCCATTCTTATTAACTTTTCCGATGATTTTTTTTTATGTATCACCGTGCGAAATAGAACTTAAGAACATTTTCCACCTGCATTTCAGGTATTTTCAAGTTCAGCCTTATGTCTTCGATTACGTTTCAGGCTTCTCTCAACAAAAAATGTTTATCCAATTTATTTTTTAAAAAACCAATTTTAATGATGTTGGACTTCCAAAGGTCATCAGTGAGTCGTGCTTAATACCCAACAAGCTTCATTGGAGTGTGGATGAATTGTGGTAAGTTTAACTACTTTTGAATTCCTCATTTTTTGTATTCTCATTGCAGCACTATGAAATTTTAGTATCAAACGAAATTAAATTATTCGAACGATTTCAGCCATAGGTTCAAATTCAATGAAAGGTTTTCTGTTTAGTCCAGCGAACACACAGCCCTTCAATAAATAATGGGCGCGATTCTGTAGGAAATCAAAGGGCCAACGTGATTTACCACCGGATCTTTGGGCCACGAGGAAACCGGACATAACTACGGGGGTTGTCCGGGATAGTCTTGATGGGCTTTGGAAAATAAACACAAATCAAAAAGAAATGGGAAAAAAAGTTTTTTTACTATAATTCATCCATTTTCAAATTTTTTTATAACTTTTAATATTGTTTTTGGATTTTTATTGGTTTAACTGAGGTTTGAACCTTCCTACCCAGTGATCGGAAACATCCGTGCTACCAATTGGATTAAATCGCGAGTTGTTATTAAGGTCGACATTTATTGTTCGACATTGTTATATCGTATTAAGTGTTTTAATTTCTTCGAATTTCAGAAAAATACATATACATTTTATACAATACATTGTCATCGACGTTGAGTCTATCTGCCCAGTTTCAGCTCGATCGGAAATCGGGAAGTGGGTTAATATCTACTTCTAATACTCCACGTCATTCATACGTTCATTCAGTCAAGAAAGCAAAGGTGCAATTCAAACAGATTTTTTTTTTTACGTTAGCTCCACACAGGAGGCCCTGAGGAAAATAATTTCCCTCAGGACCTATGTCATCTTAGGAGATGCTATGTGGAGGATTTTGTAAGGAAAGGGAGGAGAGGAAGTTTTGGGAAGGAAATAGGTATAATGGGGTGGGTAGGAATCTGGGGCTTAGTGTATCCAGGAGTAACGGACGTATGAATAAATCCCTTCAACTGCGGTGCAAGGCGATGGGTGGAGATATACTGGCTGGAAAATAAAAGATCTCCCTCAACCAGTCTCTCTCGATCCTGCCTACCTCGCAGCAGGTGGGCAGAAGTATTGGCCATCAAGACCTGGACAAACCTCACCTCATGTGGCCGGGCACCCCTGCTAAGTCACCAAACGTAGCGAACCACTTGGGGTGGCCGATGGCAGAGGTGTAGGTATTTAAAAATTAGTGAAGCTCTATGAAACGATTTTACAAGTTTAGTGGGGAGGGGAAAATACCATATAGATTTAAATATAGTTTGAAAAAATGGATAAGGACTTTTTCAGTAGGAACTTCGACATCAGGAATTTAAAATAATTATTATTTCGAGGGGGCAACTGTCGGAAGTTCACTGTCGGGTCACCGTAGATTCGTACGTCCCTCCTGAACATACACACTCCCAGATTCCTACCCACTGCTCATACTTTTTTCCTTCACAGAATATCACCTCCTTCATGTTCTTAAAAAAAGCATATACAGCATCCCCAAAGATGGCATGACTCTTGTGTGGAGCTAATCTTAAAATGAATTTGAGTGGTTTTGCTGCTTCAGTTTCGGACAAACAACAGTATTATCCACTAAAAATAAATTCAGAATTATTTCTATGTTCAATGCCAAGTGTCTATCTATTCATTATTTTCTGAATCATCACAAAACTAAAAGCATCTCGAATGATTCATTAAACCTTTAATCCCTCTAATTATTTGGGAGGCGGGAATGGGTACCGCCGCCCCGGGAACCTTTATTGGATAACCAACACCTCTACCATAGGTCACCCCAAGTGGTTCGCTATGTTCGGTGATTTAGCAGGGGTGCCTGGGTTCATGGGGTGAGGTTTGTCTAGGTCTTGCAGGCGGATGACCAGGACACACTGAACCCCAGATTTCTACCCACCCCTTAAACCTTTTTCCTTCCTCTCCTTTCTTTCCTTAAGAAAAAACCTCCACACAGCATCCCCAAAGATGTCATAGGCCCTGTGGGAAATTATTTTCCTCAGGGCCTCCTGTGTGGAGCTCATGTAAAAAAAAATATGGTGTTTCGTAAAATCCTGAAAATTCACCACATTAATTCAAGAGAATTCAGTATTTTAGTCTACAAATTTGAACCAACTTTGCTTAGAATGATGTTTATTTCGCCGATGTTTTTAGTCTTAAACAATTTGATTCAAAATAAATCGCGATATTCACCTCAAGTCCCAAGTCGAGATCCTTTTATCCACGTATTGGTATGCAGAGAACGTTCACAATACCTGCCGGGGGCCAAAAAGGATTGTGCTGAGTGGGTCCTGACTGGAGGGTCGGGGTGTTGAGACTCTGTTTGATAGAAGACCAGGAATAGGGGATGGGGAGGAGAAGATCTTAGCGGAGAATCTGAAGGAGACGAACCAACTAGACCCAATTATTTGATCCTTGTTATACGATTTACTTGAAAACTCAATTGAAGTCAATTGGTTCCTAATTAATCAATCAGCTGCCAAAGTTGAACATTTACTTTTTCAAAATTAACTACAAATATCGTACTAATTATAACTAAACTCGATTAAGAATAGAAAAAGCGATTTTAGTATGAACGTAATGCGTGTTTTATTTGGTTATTTTCAAGAAGGTTTTTAAGCCTGGAAAATTCATTTGATAGTTAATCAAAGCAAAACTTGATGTATATATTTGTAGGAAATAACTATGGATGGAAAGTGAGAGTTGGAAAATCATTTCATGGAGAATTAAATGAAATTGTCAGTACTAACAGTCGGCAATGGATATCTAACACTAACTCTGGTACCGAGGCTTAATGTTGGCAACGGTTAAGGTTCGGTTACTGCTTGCAGACGAATACGCGGCTTTCGATGATGTATGAATGTGAAAGAATAGGTGTGTGTACCAAGTTGGTAACCTACCCACTCTGCTCAACGGGGATATCGCGTCATGCTATCGACTTTCTGGCGTTCACAGATTCATTTATCATTAGATATTCTACAAAAAATTGTTAATAAAAAATAATGGAAGGTTTTTTAAAAATTTATATTTACATTAGTCTATGGAATCAGATAACGAAAACGTGTTGGAAATTCGTTCAGGCAACAATGTTTGCAGGTACACGCTTCCATTATTATTCAAAGCCTGTCTAAATATGGCTTTTGAAGTCTCGTTGTGTCCGGCTTTCTATTCCGCAACTGAGTGTTTGTGTTGACTGTTGGCTGTTTACTGCAAATGTTTGTCCCGCAACCGCTCTTAAGCCAGCCCTGCTCTACTGCGGACTGCGAACTGGGGACTACTGGCACAGACTACTGAGGAGGTAAAGGTTCTAGAATATAAGGGTCTGGATATGGGTTCGCGTGGAATACCGCAGAAGGAGAAAGGTTGGCTGGAGGGAGGTATCTGTGGGAGTTGGGCGCTAAGGGTATAAACAGGGCTAGATCGAGGTTGCAATTGCTCAGTATTTCTCGAAACATTCTGGAGTTTCTTTCAAAGAACAATTATGATATAATGAGCCTTGGGTGCGAACGAAACCGACGTCATCTCATGTCCATATGTATTTGTGCTAATCACTTGCTCAAGGTAATGCGCAACAACCCGTCCGGGACATTTCTATAGGCTGAGGCTGTAAATTTTAATAGTCGGATATGTACATATTTCATCGGCTTCTGAACCTTTGGAAAATTCAGACTGTTGGTATCGGGTGGCGCAAAACTGCCGTTTTATTTTTAAAATCTTATTCTAATGTGTAATAAGATTCAAACCATATCGATAGTTTTGCGCCACCCTTTAGTACGAAATTTGTACTAGAAACATTTAATAATGTGGGGTGTGTTTGTGTGTAGCTATATAACTCCGTAACCTTGTGAAGGGGCGTATTGAAGAAGGACTGGACGTCACGCAGATTGATTTATTCAATACACTTACAACCTTCATCAATCAATACTGATTGTTCGAAAGACACGAATCTATGACACTAAGTGGAAGATATTCACAGTGGCAGCGCAGCTGGAAATAAATTTAAGTACAGGTTTTGGGACTGTAGAAAATGAGCCCTGGCTGGGATGAGAACTGGAACCGTCTGCGATCGTTGCGGTGTTACCAGCTCAGGAATTAAGATGTGTTTAGGAAACGCCACACACCCCTTTTAGTATCATAGTTTAGTTACTGTGAAAGATCTGTAAATAGATGAAAATAATATTTTTGAAAGTGATCTCGAAGATATATTATTAAAAAGTTTTAAAAGGGCGGTCACATGAAAAATTATGATACTATATGGAAGATGTTCAAGGTGGCAGTGGCTAGAAACGAATGTACTAGGTTCTACGCTCATTATTAACGGGAATTGAGATGTATTTATGAACCGTCACACCAGGAAAGACTCTCGCCTACGTTTCTGCCAGTTTTCGGCTTAGCACCTTTCAGTTGACTGTGCCTAATGATGGAATGTTGGTCTCATATCTTTTAGCCACCTTTAGGTTGTAGGCCTTATATGGTTCCTTAATCTGACTATGCAGCTAACTGCTGGAAATAGCGAGAGAATGCAGCTGCGGATGAATTAATTGACTTGTTAATTTTCTATTATTTCATAGATTCTTTGTTAATCCTCTAACTAGCTACGGCTTATAACAAGACCCTTTTCTCACCCATTTTCTTCCTTTGCCTTTTTGATCACGCTCATGATTTACTTACCGATGCGGTCCGTGCCAATTTCTTTAGGCGTTGCGCCAGAGGTCTGGTTGGTTTGCATTCTTTTGTTTCCTTCTCGTATTAATATTGGTGAACAATTATGTCAAAAGTGAAATTTACGAAACTCCGGCCCTGCTGGTTGAAGATAGGTTTGGCGTGGCCTACGAGGGGGTGAAAGAGGCTCATAGGGTGGAGTAC
This sequence comes from Limnephilus rhombicus, assembly GCA_929108145.2. Classification (NCBI taxonomy): domain Eukaryota; kingdom Metazoa; phylum Arthropoda; class Insecta; order Trichoptera; family Limnephilidae; genus Limnephilus; species Limnephilus rhombicus. The sequence continues at coordinate 18,372,575 of OV815293.1, forward strand.
ATAGAAAACGTGGGAAGAGTCGAGAGGAGAGTAAACCTGGCGAGATGAATGGCGCCGAGTGGCCGACGGGGGTTGCTGGGGGAAGTGGGAGGTGCGGGGAGTGGCTAGCCCGGGGAATATATCCCACCTTCTCAACCAGAAAAACACTTGCGGGGAATAACGCTTTTCAAACCACTACGGAACAATGCGATTCTTCACTCGAGAGGCCTATTTTTATTTTTCTTACCGGGAATGTTAAACTATACCGATGGGCTTATCGGTTTCCTATTTCGGCTTATTTTATCAGATCTTGTATAGTCAGACAAAAGGTAATAAAAATAATAAAGATTCCGAAAATATCCTTTTAAGATCATTTTCATGGGTCCAAGATACCAGTAAATGGATTATTTACTATTTTTCAATTTGAGAGGCAGGTATGGGTACCGCCGCCCTGTGAAACATTTATTGGATAACCATAACCAACACCTCTGCCATAGGTCACCCCAAGTGGTTTGGTACGTTTGGTGACTTACCAGAGGTGTCCGGGTTCACGGAGTGATGTTTGTCCGGGTCTTGACGGCAGATGTGTCTGCCCACCAGCAGTATGGCAGGCCTAATCGGGTGAGAGTGATTCAAAGAGTCTCCAGCCGTACTCTCTCGGAACATCGCCTTGCACCGCGGTGGGAGAGATGGATTCATGCGTCCGTCACTCCTGGTATTGCTGATCTCCAGCTTCCTACCCACACCTCGTACTCTTTTCCTTCCCAGAATTTTCTCCCTGTCCTTTCCTTAAAAGACCCTCCACACAGCACTCCCAAAGATGACAAAGGCCCTGAGGGGAATAATTTTCTTCAGGCCCTCTTGTGCGGAGCTAATGTGAACAAAAAAGTGTTATTTAATAAATCAAGAAGCAAAATTTCCTCAGAAATCATAAGATTATAATACAATACCTAGTTAGGTACTTAAATATCTAGGTACCTACTTAATTGTAAACTATATATAATTCTCGTTATTTGTTTTTGGGGTGTTATGCCATGTTGTGCTACCTCCTTCTTTAACCAACGTTTCTGACAGGGTTGCATCTGCCGGATCTGCCCTGATGATGGACACTGCAACGCTGGCCGAAACGTTGCCTAAAGAAGGAGTAGCGCAACACGGCATAAACCCCAAAAACAAAACAAAAATGCATTACCGACAGGCCAAATAAACACCACAATTCAATTCAATTTGAAAAAAAAAACTTAACTGCAGTCAATTATTATTTTACTTTCACGGGCATGTGCCTAGCACGGTGGTCGAAAAATCCCCAACTTTTGTAAAAAAAAAATTTTCAATGAATAAAGAAACTTAAAAAAAAAAAAATCACTTATGAAAAAATTAACTTTATTTATTCACACAGGTCACCCCAAGTGGTTCGCTACGTTTGGTGACGTAGCGGGGGTGCCCGGGTTCATGGGATGAGGTTTGTCTAGGTCTTGGTGGCGGATACGTTTGCCCAACCACTGCGTGGCGGACAGAATCGCAGGAGACTGATTGAGGGAGGCATTTTGATCTCTCCAGCCTGATTCTCCCGACCCTTCTCCTTGCACCGCAGTGTGAGGTATAGATTCTTACGTCCGTCACTCCTGGCCACACTGACCCCCAGATTCCTACCCACCCCTCGTACCTTTTTCCTTCCCATATCTTCTTCTCCTTCCTTTCCCTTAAAAAACCCTCCAAAAAGCATCCTCAAAGAAAATTGTTTTCCTCGGTGCCTCCTGTGTGGAGCTAATGTAAATATTTTGCGTAATTATGCTCAACATGCAAATAATTTCTTTTTCACGTTTTGAATGATGTAGTCCTGCCACTGAGAAATCCGTGGCAACTTCTCTTTCCGTAAAAATATAATATTTTATTTTTACTTCTGTTACATATACTGATATGAGAAAGAAGAACACAATTAAAATATAATACTAAACAAGAAGCTGAAATGTTAGAGATAAGAAAAATTTACTGAATCCACTGGAGCGATTATGTTCGATAAATGGAACACTTTTATTTTTCTGATAGCGGTCCAAAATTGGACCACATTTTCCTACCATTCGTAAAACATTTATTGTAATTATTTAAAACATTTCCATGGCCAGCCATTTAATTTAAAATGAAGCTTTTGAAATGCTTTATCTATTATGACCATAGACGTGGCAAATCCGAACATCGTAAACTATTTTAGAAAGAAGTTAAAAACAAATTTTTTAAATATTTTTTTCACGCCGAATTTTTGATCGGTTAACAGTTAAAATTAAGTCCTTTTTCCATAGATATGCATCTTTCATTATCAAAAATACCACAGACAACATACAGAAAACGAAAATATTCCATGTTGACTCCAATAAGTACCTCTCACGGAGTTTCAAGTAACAAATATTTAGGATTCGCGTGGTTATACATTTTACGATTTTTTTTTAATAAGTTCTACAATGAGCCTGAGGTGTGTAAATAACCCCAGACCCTCTGGACTTAATACCCAAAGATATGATTATGAAAATCTACTTGCGCGGACAATGTATTACAAAGAATGACAATCATAAAACTCCAGGGAAAATAACAGATCTATGAAGCTTGGAGGCCTCCGTAATTTTGACCACTTAAAATTCAGATCAGTAATTCCTTTTGGTGACTTGAAACTTGCACAAGAGTTAGTTGTCAACGATACACAACTAGTTAATTTTTCACAAAAATAAAATAAAATAGCAAAATTTTCCAAAACAACACCTGACAGTTTCACTTGTTTATGTACTATTTTTAAAAACCATTCTCTGTTGTCTCTGTTAAATCCAAAGAGTACCTAAATACCATTCTTGTGATATATAGGTATTTATTTAAATTTTCGAACAAACGAAATAAACATATTGTAATGCCTAACCAATGAGATAAACGATAAAATACAGGTTAATTCATTGGCTGTACAGCAGTATAATAATTTTGTATGTCTCTACGTTAAAATTAGTAGGAATGCTTTTTTAATGTTGGCGAAAGATTTAAAAAATGACCTTCTGGAAATCTCGAGCCATCGAGGAAAATTTATATATTTCGCGTTCCAGTGGGTATACAATGTTTAAATATTTTTTTATAGTAATGTCTGAACGTTAAAAAAACTATGTAAGGCATGCATTTTGGCGGTGTTTTTACTGCATGAATCAAAATGTCGACCGGTGTTAATGGCCATTTGCGTAGTGGCGTATGAAGAGCGTGTTTTCGCCTGATTCCGAATGTTATTTGCCTTGTTGAATAATTATGGAAAAAAAATAATCGTTGTGTTTAACACCGTGATTTGCCGATCATCATTGGCTCAGTGTTTAGTGATTTCAATATCGGTATAGATTGGCAGTGTCCAACCTTTACCTTCTCCTCCCCACTCCCTCCGGTTTTACAACATACCACAATAGGCCACTTGCATGGATTTCATAACGACTTAGAAAAAATCGTGTGGATCAAGGAAAAAAATATTTATGAGATGTAATATTTTTGGTATGCCTCGTTATTTTCCTGTGTCCCTTCTTATGGAAAATTTTCTTTTTTTAAAATGATTTTCGGCTACGTAATTATCGTTTTTTCGCACCTATAAAATTATGTCCCATCTTTCCGGTTTAAAAAAAATGGTCTGATTTTTCGGATTGAAATTTTCAAAAAATCGCCAGGGTTTCAAAATAACGATTAAAAAAAATACAGAATGTCTTAGAATATTTGCCTAAACCGGAAAAAAAAATTAAAAATGTGATGCAAGTAGCCTATTGGGGGTGCCATAGTCCCACTGACTCCCAGCGGGTAAACTTTGGTATATGTCCGTGGCATTTGGTATGAGTCTAGTGCCGGTAATGTTTTTTTTACATACCTCACAAGAGTTCATACCCCTTCAAACCATCTTCTTTTATGAATTCCGCTTAAGAGACACCCATCCATCTGGTGGATTTTGACCATGAAATCCTCTATTGTGGTAGATAGCAGTGGCGGTCCCTGAGTTTTCATTTCATCACCGATACACCTTTTTTCTGCAAACAAATTTTCAGCTACTTATCAATTTTATATTCTTAGAATATATCAAAAAACTACAACAACATCAAAAACGTCGTATTTTTCAATCTTAGCACACTGGCTGACTGAAAACTAACCCCCACTGGTTCGTAGGTACTCGTATGTTGTAAGGCTAAAGGTAGTGGGGAGGGGAGAAGAGTTATGTCGGGAAGTACCTGGATATTCAGATTAGGTCATCATATACCGTTTTTTGAAGTAAAGATTCATTTCTAAATGGTGATTTTTCAATGACGAAACTAAAGGTGTTTACATTTAATAATATTTTTTTAGATTCATGGATTTTTTCATGACGCAGCATTTTCGTCACCGATACACCTTTTTTTGCAAACGGATTTTCAGCTCTCAATTTTATATTCTTAGGATGGCACATTTAAATGATAATTTCGGAAAGTTGAAACGGTAAAGCAGATTTAATGTAGAACCAGTGAATTTATAATTCGGGATTGATTAAAATGAATGGACACTAAATACCCCGCGGGGAAAACAGAACCCGGAGTTTTATGCAGTTTAAAAACTACATTTCAGTCTGTTCATTGAATGCAATTCGGAACGAGGCTTCCACTGGCGTTTTTAACACAATTTGACTAAAATGCAAGTAGTGGAATATTTAAGACCGGTGAATAGAAATAATTCGAGCGTTTATTAATTTACAACTCGCGGTGAATAAAAACTCTTTCGTTCAGTTTGATGAATATTTATAAATCGAGATGAATCTCAGAGTCGTTAAATTAATAATTGATTGTCATTTTAGTGCTTACGAATGAAGCTGAATTTCACACAATTTTCTGCAAGTCGCCAGTATTGGAAAATCAGAAATGATTTTATTTAATTTACTAAAATTAACACTCGAAGATCTAACTGCAGCCATTCAATTTGGGAGCCGGGAATGGGTACCGCCGTTTATTTGATAACCAACGCCTCTACCATGGATCACCCCAAGTGGTTCACAACGTTTGGCGATTTAGCAGGGATGCTCGGGATCATCGGGTGGGCGTGTTCAGATCTTGACGGTGGATGTGCCTTCTCACCAGCGATCGGAATAGGTCAGTCTCCGACTGCTTTCTCTCGACTCATCGCCTTGCACCGCAGTTGAAGGGATTGCTTAGAACGTCTGTCACTACTGGACACACTGACCCCCGGATTCCTGCTCAACTCTCACACTTGTTTTCCTTCCCAGAACTTTATCTCCTTTCTATCCTTATAAAGAAGACCCTTCACACAGAATCCTCTAAAATGACATAGGCCCTAAGAGAAATTATTTTCCTTGTGGCCTCCTGCGTGGAGCTGATAAATAAAGTACCTAAACACAATAGCTTATGATGCAACTTACTGATGCGTTTAGTATTATTTCATTTATTGTTTTAACTAAGCTGTGGAATTAATCTCCTGCTGACGAGCTACTTTCAGTAGCTTAGCGGGCATAAATTCCAATTGTGTTTAATTTTTAGACAATAATAAAAAATACAGTAGTGCCAATAGTACAAAACGTCTCAGATACGATCTTCTTGGCACACGGGGTAGGTACTCTAAACAACATATCTCTTGGTGTCTTCAATATAAACCTTGAAAAATACAAGAGACATGCTTATAATGTTACTTTATGCATATGGCTTAGGAACCTTAGCCCTTAGGTACATACTCGAAATTAACGCAGTCTGTTATAAACCTTAAAATATTCTGTTACGAAAAAAAAATCTCGATTCTCGACTTGGACGACCTGCAACTCTTCACCTTGTTTTCTTATTCGTGTATCGTTTATTCAAAATCTAATTTAGAAATTTATCTTTATCGTATTTGTTAAATGTAATAGTTCACGTTATAATAAACAACTTACTGAATTAGGGTAAGTTCACCTACTATTCCTCACATTTTGCACAAATGTCATATATAATCTCGATCATATTAATCTTTTCTAGACCATTGGAATGATTTTATAGATTACAAAGGTCGCTATTGGCTAAATAGTTTTGAAAATGCCAGATAACAAATGACGTGTCAAAATGTTACATTTTGTATGACACTTCAATAATCAAAATTGCAGTTTCGTAAACGCGGACCTAATGATTTACTTCATGGAATAGTAAGCAATTCACATTCTGAAAGTTTCGAATTCTATTCCTTGATTTTTCCTGAAGTTCATTTGGTTGCATCAAGATTCATATAATACTTTAAAAATGCTAACATGTTTGTGCTTTTAGCAAATGTGTTGAAATCATTTCATTTGTTGTTGAAATCATTTCATTTCATTTATTTAATCAGCAAAAATTATTTCATTTATTTTATTTTCGATACAGAAAAATGCAATCAATTTCAAGAATTTAGTTATTTACACTAATCGGCAGAGGGAAATTTTATTCGTGTTTTCAACCCTTTTGGAAAAACCCTGGCGTAAAAGTTTTGATTTTAAGCCTAGAAAATTTATCTGAATAACACGTGTATTTATAAATGCAGCGTATTATTGGTCAACCGAACGTTGACTAACTTTATGCATGGGATTCGTAGCCATATTTGCGTTTGAAAAAATCACGGAACACCGTCAAATTGAATTTAGAAAGTTGTTTAAAAACATAGCAGTTGCTCAGATTTATACAATTTATAGAAAAGTAAGCGATGTAAAAACGAAGCATAAAAATTGAATTAAAAAAAAAGCTTGAATCAAGTATAATAACAGATAATGATATTTGAAAAAATTTTAAACCAGTTTCCAAAATTGCTGATATGTTTCTATATATATCAAAATTTATAGAAAATAAAATTGACGATATTAGAGTTTATACTTTTGTAGAAATGATATAAACTAACATCTCATTGTTCTGGAGTGGCACATACTCTCTTGGTAGTTTTGTACTTGGTAAAATAATGCAAAAGACCTGAATTTTATAGGTAACCCAAACTGAAAGATAGTCTAGTATGCACAAATTAAGCTCATATTTCCCCTACTTCGGGTGAAAATGTTGAAAAGTTGATAGTTATTCACACACACCTAATAAATTTTACTATCCTGTCTAGAGTACAGGCGTCGAAAAGTCTTATGAAAAATGGCGACGTCAGATTAAAAAAAAAAACAAATTTCTTATGCTGAAAAGGTCTAGTATGAAGTATTCAAAATCATTACACACTTGTCTGTTTAGATCGCCCGTCTTGGGGTAAGAAAGAGGAAATATCCGAAAAAATATATCATGAAATCGAACGAATTGAAATGTCCCTCGCTTGAAATTGAAAAAGGTGGAAAAGGGGAGGAAATAATAAAGACAACGTTGAAAATACCCCAACCCACCTCCGTCAGGCCCAGTCTGAAACCGTAGTATAATCCTTCTTGCTCTTCAAGGGGTAACTTAGCCACATTTGAAAAAAAGTATTTTAAAATATATCGAGAAAAACTTTTCTATTGATAGAAACTGAGAAAAATAGAAAAATTGATCAAATTTGTCCTTCAGAGCGTAATATTGACTTACTTTTCCCCTCTAGGGGTGACTTTGCACTCTTACGCTTCTTTTATAAATTTGTCACGCATGTTCCTGTAGTAAATTAATAAATAAAATAAAATAATACTCATTTCCGATTTTTCAGTCTCCAGATTTTCGATTGAGTTTCGCTAATATTGTTTTCATTTAATTTGAAAAAAAAATTCCACGCACCGCTTCGATATATCGGACAGAACACCTTTTTCTGTAATGATAGTCGTAGACGCAGCACCAAATGAATTCATGAAATATGTAACTGCTATAACAATAAACTTGTATATATTAGCATACGTGCTGACGTTTCACTGCTAGTTACTATCGTTAGAGAAGTTCACTGATATATCTCGTATATTGAATGACTCGTACATTGAATATTAGTTTCGAATAATATTATTCAAAACTAATATTCGATATAAATTTAGCTCGGTTTAGCTCTAATGACAGTACCTAATGATATATTATGCTCTGTGCACAACTGACAAAATATGATATCTACAAAAAGTACAGTTACTTATCACATAACTAAAAACATCAATCATACTTATTACAAACCTACCAATTTTTTTATGAAGGATTAAAATTCTAAAAGAATTTTAAGTTACCCCCATATGGGTTAAGAAAGACAATTTTACAATATACGAGTTATAAGGATATTCGGAGGATATGAAGGAATATCGAGGATTATTGAAAGGAATCGGACATTGCAGTGAAGTTGGGATCCTTCAATTGACCCGACCTTACCATCACCTTTAAAATAAAAAATAGCCTGTCCATGTGACTTGATTTGTTTAAAATAATTCCTTTAATTTTTATTTCCCTTAAATATTTGTTATTTACTCTTATTTAGGCATCTTAAATGTTCTGTGATTCTAACATTATTTATATTTCTAGTTTTCTACCTACGTACTCGTAGAACGACGGACAATCATTGCAACATAGTTGGTATCTGTCTGTATATGTCTGTCAATATTCTATATCGTGTGTTAGTTCTAATATTCTCTTGACGAAGGAAGGGTACCTACTTCCGAAACTGGTAGAGTGTGAATAAAATAAAATTAAAGTGGTCTGTAACAAATTTAAATGTTTCATTGTAATATAAATTAATCAATTTCGAGTCTATCACTATCACCCAACGAAACAAAAAGAATAGGTATCTGTAATGAACCGCTGATCCATTCACGTAAAACACAATAGTGAATTCTCATTCGAAACCTTTTAGTACCGATAATCCTTGAATTAAATTACAAATTTTCCTACCAGAGCACCACAAAAGACAAGAGGCATAAAGGAAACCTGAAAAGCCCAGCCACACACTACAAGTCACGGACCTCCCATCTTATCATTGTTAATGGTGAATAAGACCCCGAGGTACTGAGACCTTTGTGTGCGCGCTACAATGGTGGGTACGTTTCAGTCCATACTGAGGACACGCCGGGAGACCCCAAGGTCCCAAATGGAGATCCATCTTATTCACACTTCGCCAAGATAAATTATTCGGTACTTGAATGCTTTGCGTTGAGAGTTGTACTGTGCTGGCTTTTGATAAATTGATTCGTTCTGCCTACCATTTAACTGCATTGACTTTTATATAGGTAGATATATACTAGCAAAGACAAGTGAAAAATCACGGGGTTGTCTGAAATATTAACACATCAGTTCTAATTTTGGAAACGATATAAAATACTATATTATAGGGCAGGCAGATACTTTATGGTTGTCTGAATTCTTTACGTAATCAGTACAGTCGCCGTGGTCGAGGGGAAAGTCGCGGGTTCAAATCCCGGCGTGTATAGATAAATTTTATTTGATTGATTTGTGTTTTCACAATTTAATTATTTGAAATAATATAAGGTATATTTGCAGCACGTTCCAGAGTGGAATGCATTCTCAGTACTATCCTGGTGTTTGACCAATTTAGAATAAAACATTGCTTGAAATGGCTTTAGCCATATTTGGTAACTAGATGTGAATAGCCAGATACTTCCCCATCTTCCTCTCCCCATCTTCTTTCCCTCCCCACTTACCTTCAACCTCACAAAATACCCTGATTGGGGATGCCATAGTATCACAGGCTCCAGACGGGAGCAGTTGGGACTCTTGTAAGGTATTCACATTTAACAAAAAAAAAAGAATTTTGAAAACGACCCTTAAATTCAAAGAAAATCACACAACCAAAATTAGGATTTTAGATAATATTTTTTGCTCCCCACGGGTTACTTCACAAAATTCTAACTTTAATGAAATACGTTTTAGCTTATTTAAAAGAGATTTTTAAAAGTTAGTCGATTGACTGATTTCCTCGTAAAAAAGTTCACCAATTCAATACTTCTATCATTATTATTGAAAACGTAGGTTCACTGTGTGAAGTGTCATCCTTTGGAACGAAAATAACAAAATGGTTACTAGATTTGGGCAGGAAGGAGGCAGAAATATTATTAAAAAATGTTATCTGATAATTATATATTACAGCGCCTCTCTCTTTTGTTTCCAAAATACATTTTTCTTTTCTGTCTTTCTTGTACATTGTTTTTCTTGTATCCAAAAATAACAAGACGGTCACTAAATTTAGGTAGGACAGAGTCAGAAATATTATGAAAAATTGCTATATGTTTCTTTGTTTCCCAAATTTTTATTTTTACTTTACTGTTTTTTCTTCTGTAGGTACTCACCGCGAAAAAACACTGTTTCTTACATATTCGATAATAAATTGATTCTAGAACCTAGTCTACTACTACTATCCTATTGTATCGTATAGTATAATTATGTGAATGGAATCTGTGAATGTGAACTTTACTTAATACTTACTACATATATGAATAATCATGTACCTACATACCAATATAAACGAAACCTGTCAATTTGACTGTCCTAGAACGGGAGACCTTCCTAGTTGGTCAGTTAAAGCTTATTTATACTGTAAATGTATTCTTTATTTATTTCTTACTATTCATATGTAAAAGCCCCGAAAAAGGGCGTTAATAAATAAATAAATAAATAAATAAATAACAAAATAAATAAAAAAATAAATAAAAATAAACATAGAATTTACGCAAAATACTGTAAGACCAACATTAAGTACTAGGACATTTGCTTCTTGGTTTTTTTTTTTTACATGAGCTACACACAGGAGGCGCTGAGGAAAATAATTTTCCTCAGGGCCTATGTCATCTTTGGGGATGCTGTGTGGAGGGTTTTTTTTAGGAAAAGGAAGGAGAGGAGAGTTCTGGGAAGGAAAAGGGTTTAAGGGGTGGGTAGGAATCTGGGGTTCAGTGTGTCTTGGTCATCCGTCTCCAAGACCTAGACAAACCTCACCCCATGAACCCGGGAACCCCTGCTAAATCACCAAACGTAGCGAACCACTTGGGGTGACCTATGGCAGAGGTGTTGGTTATCCAATAAAGGTTCCAGGGGCGGCGGTACCCATTCCCGCCTCCTAAATTGGTTATACACAAATAATGAAGTTTTTTATAGCCTTGCAAAAAAGCGCAGGACCGTCGATATATAAATGTTTGCAGGGAAAGGGTCCAACATGACAGATAATCAGATTTTTACTTTTACATTATGTATTTTCGATAGTTGTGTGATGTGATGCAAATTATCGATTTAGAAAATGATCGATCAATCTATTTATAAAAAGTTTATGAGATTTATTTATTTATTTATATGGAAACAAAGAGTTCTTAGATTGATTACAGTGGTGACAAAATTTAGAGATATTAAGTAATATTTCATCGTAGGTACCTATTAAATGTTTCTTTAGTGTCTTATTGGTGGTATGTATATTTAGTAATAACCGGGTGATGTGCGTATTGGGTATGTGTACTTATGAGCTGTTGTAGATGTGAGAAGTGGTAATGAGTGACAAGATATGGCTGTGCATCGAACTGGTTATATTATTGACATGATGCTCTTTTTAAATTTGGGCAGTGAATCGGAGAAAATGTCGATGTTAAAGTTAAGACAAATATTATTGAACGTTAGAAAAGCACGGTTAATTGGCGAATTAGTTTTCTGCATTTGTTTTGTAATTCAGCGTGTGGAGTAGTTCTGTAGGGTGTGTACGTCTTACGGGTATGTTAAAATTAATTAGGGAAAGAAGTTCGGTGGAGTCAATGTTATTCTTTAAAATTCTGTGTATAAAAGTTAAATCAGCTATTACTGGCCTTTGTTGCAAATTGAGAAATGTGCATACAAAGTTATTTTATTTTATTTTTATTTTATTTATTTAAGAGAAAGTTGACAGCAAATCAGAGATTACAAAATAATACAATAATAAGATGTTAATTATGCCAATTATGAACTTTCCACTGATGGTAATTAATGAATAAAGTGTGACATTGTAAGGGTATTTTCTTAATTTTATTTTTTAGTTACAATATATAATAAAGAGGGGGGGTTGGAGGAGGAATATAGGAATAAGATTAAGAGGCAAAGGACGGGAATATATATATATATATATGGATTGAACTTTCTAGTTTGAGTTATGTTGCTTGGTGAGTTTTCGTTTTATGTCACGTAAAGTCGAGTTAAAAATGTCAATGTGGTAATAATTTAAGTTAAATGAGTGTATGGATCTGTAGATAAATGAGTTTTGTTTGGAGTTGGTCTTGCAAAGAGGGAGATTAAAGGTAAGCGACTGCCTGCTGTTGCGATTTGGAATATGGAATGATAGGCGTTGAAGAAGATCAGGACAATCGATTAAGTTATGTGTAATTTTTAATAACGTTTGTGACATAACAATATTCACCTTTAATTTATTCCCATCAAGGCTGGTCATCCATCAATGTATAGAGTATTTAATCACAGATATAGCAAGCAAGGCAATGAAGGTAGGTATGTAATAAAAAGAATGCCAAGTCAGTAACATTGAATAATTTATTGTAAATTACAAACCCTGCCCTTGGGAACATACTAATATAAGCAATGAGACTCTAATATAACAAATAAAATTACTCATCAGGGGTGGCTGGATACAAAAGATCTATCCAGCGGTAAATGATCGTAAATTCTCTAACCGTGTCAATACGAATCTAGCATGTAATAATTTATAAGATTAAACTGATGGGCGCCTGTAACGTATAAACGAAACATATTTTAATCTCAGTAATCTCTTAATATATCTAAAACAATATCTCGATCTGTTAAATAATAAATTTAAATCTCACATCTCGTAGTCCGATAATGATGTACTGGGTTCCAGCAAATGACAGCCCGTGCCACAACACCACCACTCGACCCGCGGTACTTCCGTCAACTGAAGAGCCGAAGATTCTAGAATCCCGCCTGAAGCATGCGTAACCCCATTCGGTGTACAATGCAGCCAACCAGGCCATGCAAAATTGCAAATAGAGACCCGTCGCTAGCAGCAATGTTACATTACCTCCTCAGCCAAAAGAAAATATTTCCTCCTGGAAATAATGAGGTCCACCTGGCACCTCCTGAAGAGAACTGCTTGCCTTGTGAGACTTGCTCGTAGAGTATTTGTCATCAATGAGTGCCAAACTTGAAGGATTGTCAGCCTGTAGGATCCTGGTTGATAGAAGTACTTCCCAAACCATATAATGTACATAAAGGAAGAAGCGGTGACCACCGTACTGTAATACTGTTGACACGACGTCAAAATAAAGCGATGAACAAGAGAAGTTCCATTATACATGCAGCATCTCTCCTATAATGATGTATTAAAATACTTGATGACCCAAAGTGGCCCAAGGTAGAGATGGAAACTCTGGTACGATGTCATGAATCCAGCGTCAATAATCTTGGTAGAATTTCTCTGATAAAGATTCCTTCAAATAAACTAATGACCCAAGATGGCCTACTGTAGAGGTTAATAAAACGCCGATAATCAGATCATTCAGCTATCTGCGTGCTTCACCGCACTTATTGGATCTTGATTTGCGCTTATGATGAATAATCCAAAATGAAGCAGAAGAAAGAGTTTGAGTGAGGTTTTGTGTTGAGTGATGAAAATTTTGCGCACTGCGAGCTCTGCCGCATAATATGAATGAAGATGTATGTTGATCAAGACTGCATCTTGTGAAAGCTGAAGGAGATCCTTGAGTGAGGTTCTGCATACATTGAAGAAATTTTTACGTGCTGCAATCTCTGCCGCCCAATATGAATGAAGTTATATGTTGATCAAGACTGCATCTTGTGAAAGCTGAAGAGTTTTCAGAAGTGAGATTTCTAACTAACCGCTTCACTAAAGCTTACATAATGTTACTGAGTAAAATTGCAAGAGAAATCTAAATTGAATAAAGAATAATATAAGCTTTACCTACTAAAGGAAATTGTTTAGAAAAAAAAAATATTTTGAAAAAATAATAAATAACTCACATAGATAACCTGCAAGACTGAAAACCTAATTAGCATTCTAAAGTTTAATTAAATGAAATAGATATTACATAACAATGATGAAGCCAAAAATAATTTTTATTAATTGTAATAACAAAACAAATTCAAAACCCTTATTAATAATCATTAAAAAAAATCTCATATGAATTTAACTATGTAAATAGATTAATAATTTGCTTATTCATAAAATATATACCGATATTATGCTTAAACATAAAAAATATACTTAAGTATGACAGAATAGAACCTTATAGAAAATGTTCACTATTACGTGTGAAACAAACAACCGAACCACCACCATAACAAGGATAAACCATTTGGAACAATGCCCATGCAATACGTTTCCTAAAACGATATCAAAAATAGATTATTATAAGCGTCTGAAGCTATCGCCTTAGAATAAATATTTTTTTTTTTTCCATAGAAATTATCCCAATAGTAAACCGACATAAAGTAAGTGAAACAACAAAGTATTATCGGTTGCTACACACTAAAAGCATAAATAATACTACGCATTACACATCCATATAACCTCGATAATTCAACGTAAATAGTATATCATAATTAAAATAAAAGGTTTTGAAATGTTTGAATTAACGGTTGTTACAGGGAAAACAAACCGAAATATCAGGTGAATTCAATGTATGAAAATGATGGCCAGTCACTTTCACACATTGAACTATATAAATACTTAAGTATAAACATTATACAGTTACAAAAGTACTACACATACATAATATATGAAACCACAAAACACACACACAGGACAATGCAATCAACGTGAGGAAGTAAGGATTGGTCACGTCACCACGCTGAAAGATCTACATGCAAATGCTGGATATGCATGCAAATAACTTAAACACACTTAACATTAAAAATAAAATGACAAAGAAAATCTCACAATGGATATAAGAAAAATCAATCACCGATTGAAATAACCCTATGGATCAACTGGAGTCTTCAGACGTAAGAATGTCTTTTATATGATAAACACCAAGTTTCTTACCACTCATATCAGCTAACTGATATGCTTCTGGAGAAATTTTTCGAATAATCTTGCTCCTAATGAATTTAGGCGCTAATTTTGCTGAAAAGTTTTTACTTGCATCTGATAAAACGAATGATCGTCTCCAAACTGTGTCCCCGACACTTAATTGAATATCTCTACGACGCAAGTTGTAGTGCACCTTGTTGCATTTGTAGGATTGTCTTAAAGACGTTCGTACCTAAGAAAAGATGTCATTTAATTCTTCCAAACCTGATGCCCAAGAGTCACGCTTAGCAAACGTAATTTCTTCAGCATTGAAATCAGTGCCTAAATAATCTTTTCCTGAAATGATGATCTCTCTACCAAAGTTGAGAAAGAACGGAGTATAACCTGTGACTTCATGAACTGCAGTGTTAATGGCTAACTCAATTTCTGGAAGATGATTCGCCCAAGTTCTGTGGTCAGATCCAACATACGAACCAAGCGCTGCTACCAAAACCTTGTTAACACGTTCCACAGGATTGTTCTAAGGATGATATCTGCAATTATAAAACAGGTGACGAATATGAAACTTATTGGCCAAAGCTTTCATATCACGTGAAATGTATTGAGGACCATTGTCCAAAACAATGGTGTCCGGAACTCCAAACTTCAGGAAAATCTCATTCTCTAAAATAGAAGCAATGTTCAACCCAGTAGCCTTCCTCAGCGGGAAAAGCCTAGTATACTTAGAGAAGAAATCAGACACTACCAACAGATAAGTATAACCTTTCTTGTATGAACTCGGATATGGCCCCACGTTGGGCGCCAATGTGACATAACAATATTCACCTTTAATTTATTCCCACCAAGGCTGGTCATCCATCAATTTATAGATATCAACGAAACATATTTTAATCTCAGTAATCTCTAAATATATCTAAAACAATATCTCAATCTGTTAAATAATAAATTTAAATCTCACATCTCGTAGTCCGATAATGATGTATTGGGTTCCAGCAAATGGTAGCCCGTGCCACAACACCACCACTCGACCCGCGGTACTTCCGTCAACTGAAGAGCCGAAGATTCTAGAATCACGCCTGAAGCATGCGTAACCCCATTCGGTGTACAATGCAGCCAACCAG
Organism: Limnephilus rhombicus; assembly: GCA_929108145.2. Lineage (NCBI taxonomy): Eukaryota > Metazoa > Arthropoda > Insecta > Trichoptera > Limnephilidae > Limnephilus > Limnephilus rhombicus. Next base: position 18,388,564 of record OV815293.1, read on the forward strand.
GCCATGCAGAATTGCGAATAGAGACCCGTCGCTAGCAGCAATGTTACACGTTACCGAATCTGCTATATTTTTTCGACAAGTTAACGTTTGTATTTTGAAGAACTTTGCAGGGTCTTCATTACTAACATGAGATCGAAAAGAGCGGAAATTGAGGTACCTTAAAAATCTGTTTTCAACGCTTTCAATTCTATTTTTGTGCACTGCATGATGCGATCATATTGTGTATACTAGTCCCAGCTAGAGCTCGTACGTGACATAATCGTCCTTGCATTTTCTTTCTTTTTCGTTTTCAAACAAAGAGAAGGAAGAGGACGAAAGTCGATGATGTACGTACGAGTTCTCGCTGATTCTAGAATATGACACCATATGAGAGGTTTAGTTGTTTCTTTACCACTCATAATGTAGTGAAGATTGTTAATGTATTCAAAATTAAAGATAACAATTCGGGAGGCGGTTATGGCTACCGTAACCCCGCAAACCATTTATTGGATAACCAATACTCCTACCATAGGTCATTCCAAATGGTTGGCTACTTTTGGTGACTTAACAGGTGTGCCCGGATTCATGGGAAGAGGTTTGGCTAGGTCTTGGCGGTGAATGCGTTTGTCCACTTACTGCGTGACGGGCCGGATCGGGAGAGATTGGTTGAGGGTGACCTAACCTAGACCTTTCCAGCTGGACTCTCTCGACCCATCGCCTTGCATCGCAGTGGGAGGGATGGATTCATACTTCGTCACTCCCGAACACTTTGAGACCCATATTTCTACCCACCCCTAATAACTTTTTCCTTCCCAGAACTTCCTCTCCTTCCCTTTTTATTGTTCTATTTACTTTATTGTAATTTTTCATTATTTTAATGATATGATTGACTAAAACATATTAAAAAAATAACAGTTACGATAAAGAAATGAAATGAATGTTTGTTTTTTTTTTTTATTGTTCCGTACTTTTACCAAACTTTGATTTAGTATTACGTCTTCTAAAAAAGTGTAACGATTGTCATAAAAATATAACAACAACTAAAAAAAAACAAGTATTTTTTAACAAATAAAATTTTTCCCGAAAATTATTATTAAGCTTTCGTAAAAATAGTTTTCCACGCTTTGGCTGGGATATTTTATTTTACGAGCACTGCAAACCTATCTTAGGGAATGATACGCTCTCCTACGAAGCCTTCCAACCACTATCGCCTCTACCACTACGTGAGATATAGCCTTAGGATATTACATCACTACCTGCTCTACACGCCGGCGTAATCTGACAATCTTCTTGAGCATTAAAGAACGTGAATTCAATATTAAAATTCTACATTACTTCTGGAGTCCAAATATAATTTTATAAGAATTGAAACATACCTATGCCTCTCAAAATATTTCGGCTTAACAATAGATAATAAAAAAAAAACGAAAATTGGAACACGTTTGAAAACTAAAAACTGATTGGAAAATTTTATAAATCAAATATATATGTTTTTTGATGCAAACATAAAAATGGTTCACCTTAGTTTTTTCTAACTAAAATTATTGAAAACGAAAAAAAATAAATTATTAGGTTAATTTATTATAATCGTTATCATCAACTAGTTTCAGGTAAAAATAATTAATAAAAAATCCCAAAAAATTATTATTTATTTTAAATTTCGATCGGAAACTTTGATTTTATAAAGGTGTGTGGTTAAATTTTTTAGTGGTTAACTTTTTGATTTGAATATAAAGCGTTTTTTTCCTTTCTAACACTGCTTAGGTAAATCATAATTCTAAATACGATAATAAGGGAGACAACGGGGCTAGGTGGACTTACTTCAGGGGGTGATTCTACATTTTACATGATGGTAGAAGTAAAAAAGATAAATAACTGTTTTCTTTTGTTATTTTTTTTTAACAAAATTATATTCTTCCATAGATTTTTAATTCCATCCGAACAATATTTCTCTATGAAAATTGCCTTAAAACATCGAATTTCGAAAAAGTTATTAAGAGATACGTTTTTAGATTTTCACGGCCAAAAGTATTTTCATTATTTGTTTTTGGGGTGTTATGCCGTGTTGCGCCACCTCCTTGTTCGCGCCTTTATTGTTACATGTGGTTCTTTAGAAACTACCTATTTGGTGCCCTCTGCCTCAGTTGAATTTACCTCGCCGCACAGGACAGAAGTCCTAAAACCGCACCGCTTTTACAGTTTTTAGTAATCAAACCGCAAACAGAACTTTTAAATCTCGCAGCTATTCGCAAGTACCATTGCCACGCGTCATCCATTCTCGCTTATTATTTCGCGATCAAACGTTCATTCCCAATCGCCATTCCCTTCCAAAATTTCAACCAAACTAACATACCTACCTTTCCAGTGAACACTGAACGAAGAGGGAAGCAGGCTGGGTAAGTGCGATTAAAATATAATAAAATAGGTAAATAAGAACCGCATACAGTAAACAGTCCACAACATCCACGCAGCATTTGATCCCTCGATCTTGAGAGGGATCATTTGCTACCCGCCGCAACACTCCTTCTTTGGACAACGTTTTGGACAGCGTTGCAGTATCCATCATCACGGCAGATCCGACACATCTGTTGGATCTGCCGGATCTTTACAGGTAGTCTTTAAAAGTTATTTACATTTTTACTCCTTCCACCAATTCTAATTCTAGAATTCTATTGCCAAGTAAATCATATCTTTGTTGATTTTTTTTAATATTTTACGCCAGGGTCTACAAATTCATTTAAAATACTTTACGTCAGAGCCTAATAATTTATTTAAAATATTTAATTCCAGGGCCTACTCATTTATTTAATATTTTATGTCAGGGCCTACTTATTTATTTAATATTTTACGCCAGGGCCTACTAATTTATTTAAAATATTTTACGGCGGGGCCTATATTGGGGATGTTGAATTTTCTTCATGGTGTTCCAAATTTGATTTTCATGTGGCCATTTGTCGTTTGATTTTGGAATGTGAAACTGAATATCGCATGTCCATGTGACGGACATGCGATATTCAGTTTCAAGGGTGAATAATGTGACGCTTCCGCCCTTACAGACCTGTAGACAGGTACTTCATATCTGTCCAGTGTCTTCCTACTGCCTTTCTAGAATACTCTATCCTATCAGTGACGTAACTTTACATTATTTTAGACTCCCTTTGCAATATAAATTCAGTATTATCCAGAAAGATTTATTTTATGAAAATATATATTTATTACAAGCTAAGCATGAACCTACAATGTATTCAATAATAAAGGACAAAACTTTGTTTATTATTTTTTATTGTAATTTCACAAAAATAAACATAACTATAATTACTTTTAAATCCGAATATTTAACTTTTTTCAGATTGATATGATTTGAGATTTTCACGGCCAAAAGTATTTTCCTTATTTATTTTTGGGGTGTTATGCCGTGTTGCGCTGCCTCCTTCTTTAGCCAACGCTTCAACGACCAACAGGGTATCTGCCCTGATGATGAACACTGTAACGCTGCATAAACTTTCGATGATAAAATGAATATAGTTCCTTGGTATAAGGTGTATTATATTACAAAATACAATAAAACCACGAAAAGTGTGTTGAGCTGTAACGTATAAAATATTATTAAATAATAAATATTAAAAAAAAAACCATTAGCAACTCTACGGTGGAATCGTTGGGCACACTATGTGTACAAAATGGGTCAGAAAACTACGATGGATTTCTCGGCATTTTAATGGTTAAGGGAGCTTTCGAAGTGAACTCTTCATTAGCACTGTTGTGATTTGAAACTCAATGAAACAAAAAATCGACACTAAAAGAGATAAAAATATGCATGTATGGAATTAAACCAACGAGAGAATGACATAGGATAATCGGTCTCCTCTTTGTGTGGTGCTTCGTAGCCTCCCCACTCTTGCCATTTTTGGTTTTCTTAAGGTTTTACTTCTACCGCGTGTGAACCGCACACTTTAATTTTTTTATATGTTATTATTTTTAAATGAGTCTGGAGTCTTGCACCGTGTTGTCACCCCACTGCACCCCCATACAACCCCCCATCCACTGAATCACACCACCATTATAAGTCCAGCGAAGCACTTGCACCAAAGTTGAAGCAGTTGATTAACACTGTCTTCCTTCTCCCTGTGGGGTGGAATAGCATATTTGGGGAAGTATTTGGTCCATATTAATTAGTTTCCTTTAATGTAATAATATTATCCATCATATTATATTTATTATTATAATACTGGCGTAGACCCTCGAAAAATCATGGGGTAGTCTGTTCATATTTTAAAAAGGGCAATTAGTATAATTTTCTGTTGATATCATTACAAAAAGGTATCCACTTTATCAGACTACGCCAATAAAAAAAACATCATCACTGCCATGGTTGCTTGAATGGAGCCCAAATATCTCCCATAAACGGCTATTTGCATATATTTTTTTCAACTTTTTTCTTTCTATATTCCGTTCTATGTACCTTGTATGTACATCTATGTACATTATTATTTTGTCTATTTTGACCTATTTATGAATTTGGAATGAATTGCATTGCATTACCCCTGCATACATTCTGAAATAAAGTATAATCTAATATATAAAATTCTCGTGTAACGGTGTTTGTTATCATACTCCTCCGAAACGGCTGGACCAATTTTGATGAAATTTTGTGTGCTTATCTGGTAGGTCTGAGAATCGACCAACATCTATTTTTCATACCCCTAAAAGTAAAGGGTGTTCCACTCCGAATTTTTATTTTTTTGGACAAATTTTTTATTTTTTTTTTTTTATGGTGAGGCATTAAAAAATACATGCAAAAATAAATTTTCACCCTTTTACCATTAACCCCTATTTTTTTAAAGTGAAATTAGTAGTTCAAACCGGTGTCACTTCTGACCCGATGAGAACGAAGCCGGCCTATTTTCTCTAATTTAAATTTTTTTACAAATCAATTACTGTTTGATATTGTTACTATTAACATGATTCACGGTCTATGCGGTAATTTGAATCGTTCATCGCCTTGCATGGTAGACGGAAATTGTACAAAGGGTTTTATTAAAGATTTCATCAACGATACGGTCACACATGTTGAAGGATATGCAATATACCGATAATGGCGGACAATCATTCATTAAAAATATCAGTAACGTAGACATTGACATTGACAATCGTTGGGTGGTACCATATGCACCTCTGTTGAGTAAAAAAGTGGGAAGGAAAAGGGCATGAGTGGTGGGTAGGAATCTGGAGGTCATTGTATCCGGGAGTGAATCCATCCCTCCAACTGCGGTATTTTTCATACCCCTAAAAGTAAAGGGTGTTCCACTTCGAATTTTTATTTTATTTTTTGTGGACAAATTTTTTATTTTTTTTATGGTGAGGCATTAAAAAATACATGCAACCCTAATTTTTCACCCTTCTACCATTAACCCCTATTTTTTAAAAGTGATATTAGTAATTCAAACCGGTGTCACTTCTGACCCGATGAGAACGAAACCGGCCTCTTTTCTCTAATTTTAAATTTTTTACTAATCAATTACTGTTTGATATTGTTACTACAAACATGATTCACGGTCCAATCACGGACAATCGTTGGGTGGTACCATATGCACCTCTGTTGAGTAAAAAAGTGGGAAGGAAAAAGGCATGAGGGGTGAGCAGGAATCTGGAGGTCATTGTATCCGGGAGTGAATCCATCCCTCCAACTGCGGTGCAAGACCATTGCCTTGAGCGGAATTGACCTTTTACCTTGACCTTTCCAGCCGGACTCTTTCTCGACCCATTGGTCGAGAGAATCCGGCTGGAAAGGTCAAAAGGCCTCCCTCAACCAGTCTCAGTCAGATCCATCCGCCGCCAAGACCCGCACAAAAGTCACCCTTGCTAAATCACCAAACGTAGCGAACCGCTTGGGGTGACATATGGCAGAGGTGTTGGTTATCCAATAAATGGTTGAAAAGTAAGAAAATCATAAAAAATATAAATTCATACACAACGCCATCTCTGATACTGACAAAAACAAAACACGGATAGTTGGGCATCGATAATTTCTTCATTGTGTAATTTTTAACTTAATAAAAATACTTAATTTAATTTAACAGTTATTGATTCTGAGGCGGTACGAAGTTCGTCGGGTCAGCTAGTAATTATATACATTTTTATTATTTATCGGTTTTTTAACACCAGCTCAGCACACAGGAGACCAAACAACTTTTCATGGCATCTTTGCGATGCTGTGAGGAGGGTCTTTTTTAGGGAAATGAAGGAGAAGGAGTTATGGGAGGAAAGGGTATGATGGGTAGGAATCTGGAAGTCAATGTGTCCAGGAGTACCCACTCCCGCCTACCAAATCGATGATACAATACAGAGCAAGAACAAAAACACTCTTTTTACATATTTTAAAGTAATCTCACTTCACTGACAGTGAATAATAGTACATTCCATAAACCATGAGTATTTCACCGAAACACACGGAAGTTCTAGTATAAATCTGTCCAGTGCATTGATGCTTTCCCGTACGCCATTGGTCGGCAATATACGACCCACGTTCTTTACAAAACGATACTAAAAATTGATCATTATTTTTCTTGAAAGCCAGAATGAGACGGCCAATAATATATTTTTAGTAAAACAGCATCAGTCACAATTATCCTCACAGTCATTAGCAAAATCCCTAAGTCCTTTTTTTTCATAAAATGAGATACGAATGCCATCTTTCAGCTTTTTAAAAATTTATTTATTAACGCCCTTTTTCGGGGCTTTTACACATGAATAGTATAAAATATACAGTATTTATTGTACACTAGCAGTTACAAACCCGCTCCGCAGGTTTTGCTGCTAGTCTTTGCCCAGTTTGAGTATTGGTGACCATTTTATAAATCCGATAGGAACTGGTTCCAAAAATAGCCAGTTTCTCGGATTCACTGTGATCCAGTGACAGCTAGTAACCGATACAAAGTAAGTGACAAAGTAACCGAGACACGCAATAATGCCATATGTAATATATAATATGCCATATTGCATATTTATTTATTTATAGCCGCAAATAAATCCTAGTTCTTACGCCTAGGGAATAAACATCCATATTATATGAGCTGCTGATGGAAGTAGCGACATCTTTTGCCATATTCTTGAATTAAAAACCGAATTACACGCAGATGCAACCGTATTAATACTGTTTGATAACTGAACTGCCTCATTTACAAATATTTTATATTTGTTTAAACTTAAATTGAAAATTTCCACTGACTTGGTATAATTATTTCCCTCCGTGTTTGTTTCTTTCAGTGTTGTAATTCAACATAATAATTATAATTACTGGAATACCAAACCTAAGAATTTGTTTTGTATTCTTTCAACAGCTTGTACAATAATAATATAATGTGGGTTACAGACGGTAGAATTGTACTCAAGTTGACTTCTAATACAGGCAAAATGAAACAGTTTAATACATTATATTTTGTAAAAACTTCTAGTTAGCCTAGTTGTAATACCCAGCATTTTTAAGCCCTTATTAGAGATTTCTGTTATGTGGTTAACAAATGACACATATTGTATCACGATGGAAATCTAATATCCGTGCGGTAAAAGGAATAAGTTTACAAAAATGTATTAAGTATGAGAAATTTGTAGGGAATCTACTAATATTATAAAGGTGAAAGTTTGTATGGATATATGTTTGTTACTCTTTCAGCAAAAACTACTGAATAGATATTAAAAATTCTTTCACTAATAGAAAGGTACATTATTTGCGAGATCTATAGGCTATATAAAGAAAACCAAAATAACCTTGTATAAAACAATTATCGGAACGGTCTTGGCCTATGGATGTGAGGCGGGAACACTGACAGCAAAGTCAGCGGAACAGCTGGACATCTTGGAAAGAAAGGTACTTCGAAGAATCTTAGGAGCAGTGCGAGAGGGAGAGGCATAGAGAATCCGCCACAATAATGAGCTCTATGATATTTACCAAGCTCCCAGACTTTCCACCCTTTTAAGACTCCAAAGATTAAGATGGGCCGGACATGTGCACCGAATGCCAAGCACACGAGTACCGAAGAAGGTTCTGACAGGACACCCGGGAGGTAAACGAAAGGCGGGCAGACCTAGACTGAGATGGGAGGATGATGTCAGGAAGGCTGCAAGAGGATTACTCCATGTTGCAGATTGGAAGACGACGGCCGAGGACAGAGGGCGGTGGAGGCTTATTTTGAAAGAGGCCAAGGCTCGAAATGGGCTGCAGCGCCATTGAAAAAAAGTAAAAGTAAGCTCTGGCGTTATGAAATTATTTATCATACGTTTTCTGTCGCTAACAAAATCGATTTATTGCAAACGCCAATTGTCGCCTTGGAAACGATGTTTTTTTTTTAATTAGGTTACTATGGATATCCCTTTGATGTTAAAATTTAAATATGTATAAAATACTAATTCCTACTTTACAGAATGGATTTTAATGAAATTTTACAATAAAATGAACATATAGGCTATAGCTCAGAGCTCTGGCATTACGAAATTTGTATGAAAAAATTGCAATAGGTGGCACGATTAGTAAGATATCTATAATTCCTTAATCGATTCAAATTATTAGGGAAGTAGGTACTTCAAATAAATTCGCTTAAATATTTTCTAAAATAGAATTTTTATTTAAAAATCTTTGTTTTGCAAAATGTCATTCTCAAATTTTGACATAATGTCACACAACAATGATTGTTTTAATTGGATAGACAGGTATCGCATTTTTTAAGTATAAAACTGCCGTACTGGATTTTTTGGTAGAATATAAAAAGAAGAATAATAATTCGTACTTAATAACTATCTATAAAAATGAATCACCAAAATATATGTTTGCGCATAAACCCGAACGACTGAACCAAATTGGATAATTTTTTTTTGTATAAAACTACCGTAACAGGTGGAATGCGAGCAGTTTGAAAACTGAATGTATCGGGAATGAATGTGTGGAATGCGAGAGGTGAGTGGGGGGAGTGGGGATGGGGGAAGGGGAGGGGGAGGAGGGTGGGGGGGAAGGGGATTAGGGGAGGGAGAGGGAGGAGAGAGAGGGGGGAGGGAGATGGGGAGGGAAGGAAGGGGAAAGGGGAAGGATGGAGAAGGTTGTGGGGAGGGGTAGGGGGTGGAGGGAAGGAGGTTGATGGGGGGAGTGAAGTGTGGGGAGGGGTGGGTGGAGGGGGAGGGGGATTGATGGGGTGGAGTGGGGAGAGGTAAGGTGGAGGAGGCTGAGTGGAAATCCCCTAATGCCATGCGAGCGAAGCCGCGGGAAAAAGCTAGTATAAAATAAATTATAAAATATTAACAAATACGAAATTTTAAAAATTCGCTACCATGAATGGGAAATTTTAAAAAGCAATAACTTTAACCAATACTAAAACTAAAATGACCAAAATTAATTTACATTAATCCTTACTTAATATTGAGGAATTAAACATTTTTTAAATACATTGAATGTGCCGAAAAATCATAACATCGAAAGCGCATAAAAGGATTTAATATAATATTTTCAACTGGTTTATTTATTACTCTCGACCTGCCCTCTTCTCAAAAGGTGCGTGCTAGGGGATTTAGGTTGAAAAACAAAAGGTATTATTTTTATAATGAAATCAAATAACTTAGTATGCACCACTATATTATTAACTTTAACTACACGTTCCAAAAACTATGTTTTGTTTTTTGTTTTCATTACATCAATAATGCCGCCGCAAAGTAATTTGCGAAGTTTGAAGAAGTATTATTGTAGTTTACGATAAAAATCTAAAATAGCAGCTTCATCTAAGCAAGTTGGTTGCCGACCAACATCCATTCTCTCTGAAGTACCAGACCCTACGGATGATCGGATATCCTGGCAGTCTAGGTAGCCATTAATAATACGTCCAATGGAGCAATGTTACAGTGGGGTCGAAATGGAAAGATAAACCTAATAACCCTACGAATTATTATGTACCTAGCATGAAATCAAATACTATTATTTGAGGGGTGCAATGGATTCTAATAAAACAATTGTGAAATGCCCCTCTGAAGTCTATATTCGAACCCGTGTCCCCCACCAACCAGCTTACACATTAGGAAGGTTGTTATTATTGTTAAAATGACATTTAAATCTACTGTGTATAATTTTTAATGTACGAGTAATTGCAATTACCTACCTAGTTCACAAGTAGATAATAATACTGCCTTTTTATCCCGTCAAAGTTTACATGACCGTGGAGAATCACGTGATGCTAATACAAATTGTTCATTCAGAGTAATTAATATCATGGTACAGAACAAAGTTTGAAAAAAGAAATCGAGATCGTGACGTTAATTTCTCTTTTAATTGCATTAACTCCACACTGGAAACTGGAACTGAGGAAAATAATTTCCCACAGGGCCTGTCATCTTTGGAGTTACTTGTGAAGGGTATTTTTGTGGAATGGAAAGAGGCCTAGTTAAAAGAGACTTGATATTCATTTTGATCCATTTTAAACGCGCCCTAAAAACAAAGTCGGAGACTGAACCGATCCCTGTGGGACGCCAGCATTTGGGGACTTATGGGACGCTAACGACCGGTCAGTGGTTGAGTGGGCATAGCGCTTGGGTCCCACCCGAGCGCCGCGTATTCGATTCCTCGACTGGCTAAGTCCTTCATCACAACACAAGCAACATTTTAAGCTTTCTGTGGTGGTAGTAGGAGATTTTCAAACATTGTAGGGTTATTCGTAACCCGGGTTTGTTTGTCTTTATTTTAAAAAAATAAACTAAAATAAATAAATTATAAAATGCATAGGTTTTTTTACTTAAATTTGTTTATTTATTTACGGTCTTACAATCTAATATATTTAAAAAAAAAAACATTCTTATTTTGCTTTGACATTGTTGAAAAATTGTAAATACTCCCGATCAAAAAATAATTACAAAAAGCACAAAAGTTTAATAGTTGTAGCATCACGAGTTTGAGCATTTTTGAATGTACATAGGTGTTTATCATAGCAAATTTTAAATGAAATAAAATCGATATTGAGTTATTTTGTTAAAATGTTAATATGGAAAAAAATTAATCTTTCTCGTCGAAGAAAATCAACCCAACCATCAAAATATACATTAAAAGTATTCTTAATACACATATACATAATATCTCTCTCGAGATAAAGATCTAAAATAGATCATCAATAACATAGTACAACACAACAGCAGTAAATAATAGTCCTCCGTGATTCATTACCTACAGTTCAGAAACTGGTGCAGTGATATGGTCCCCTGGTACCTGGACTGATAAATCACGTCCCTCCGCCGGGATATTACCCGTACCAGTATACCGTCAAAGCCTTCCTGTGAGGCTTCAGCCACTACACACACATATAACTAACTGCCTTTCCGGCACAGCCTTCCCATGTTGCTACAGTGCGCAAGTTTCCTGCATAGCCTTATTGCGTAGGCTTTTCCGTAAACAGAAGTGGATTGTCCATTTATTAATATTACTAAAAGATGATTAACAATCCGTTAGCTATAAACCGGTAAGCAAATCTAAAACACAGATGTAGATATGCTGGGTCTGCTCTTCAGGCATTTCAATGATCCTGCTCAAGCTAGCAGCATCGACATTGGGTGAAACTCAACGAATGTGCGTGCTTATTTTGGCTTCAAAAGAATAGATCGTTTCTCTGCCTTTTTTGTGTAGTTCAACTCGTATGTGGAAAGAACTATCGGCATCTCTCTTTTATCTTTGCAACAATGCTAAAAAAAGAATTCCACTGGTTTTTAGAACACAAACAACGCTAAATATAAATTGCGCAGCAATAACCTTACTACAAAATAAACAATATCCTCCCGTTAAACGGTGTTTTATTTGCACATTGAATAGAAAATAAAAAAGCGCGGATTCGATTTGATACTAATAAAAAAAATCTTTAACGGGGCTGGTAAGAATGATACGTGAAATTCCCGTTTTGAGAAAGAGAGGTTATTTCAGATGTGCTATTTTTTTATTTACTCTTAGATCATCCACTGATGGAGATACTGAAGAAACCAGTTGTGGACGCAATCGCAATCAACCTCCTGAAAAAATCGAAATATTTCTGATTTGATCTGATATCGCAAATTACTCGAAAACTTGACAGTTCGTGAGCCGCTACCATGTCAACCTGTCAATTTCAATTGCATCGGCAACTGTTTTTTTTTTCAGTTTTTAGAAAGCCCTTATCGACAAATGAATTTAAACATTTTATGGTCTACTCTCTCTGCTCACCCCTGCGGAGAAACGGCCAATTAGTTTTTTTGTTGTTTTTTTTTGGGTGTTATGCCATGTTACGCTACCTCCTCCTTTAGCCAACGTTTCGGACAGCGTTACATCATCAGGGCAGATCACACACATCTGCCCTGATGATGGACACTGTAACGTTGTCCGAAACGTTGGCTAAATGAGGAGGTAGCGTAACATGGCATAACACCCCAAAAACAAACAACAAAAATACTTTTGGCCATGAAAATCTAAAATCATATCGGCCAATTAGTTTGTTTGTTCCAAAGTTTTCTTCTTTGCCAAAATATAAAAGCGTAGAGCAGTAGTCTCATAGATATTTTAATTGTTTAGTACTGATAATATTCACGTCGAAGAATGCTATTTTATTTTTCCATGTATGTATGTTCCGTCGGTACATACGAGGAAAATTAATTACATTTAGAAACACGCTTAAATAATTCTCATTTACAACTAAGATGGGGAAACTACAACAAAAACACATGCCACATCACAAATTAACTCCTATGTACGAACATACTTTGAGTTTAAGATATAAAGTTTTACGAAATCTCTTAAGTTCTGAAAACACGCTAATGAATATAAATATCTCCCTGTTTATCCTTTTCTATTTTTCATTAACTAATATAGTCTGCAAACATACATTATAGAAGTTCAGTTTACTTAAGACATTTCATTTCCCGGTCCAAGTTGGTTTCGAGCTAGGAGAGGTGACGCCGGGGATGTTTTTATTTATAGAAATCGCTTCATTTCATGAAGAGGAATTGCGCCTCACCCTCCGAATTTCTGCGCTCCTAGTATGCATTTTCCCGTACAAGATGCGATCGAGGAAAATTACTCTGGAAAACTGTATGTATTTTGGAAAACTTCGTACCAACGGACGCGACGCTGTTTCCAAGATTTGTTTTTAAAGTACAAATTCGTATCGTGTTCCAAAAAAAAAATTGAAGGTTTTTTCATTCTTTTGCATGCGATGTTGAATTTAAAGCGTTGTTTGAAAATGTAAATTGTGATTAGTTTTCCAAAATTACGGATAAGCAGGTTGTTGGTTTTCTTACATACGTTTTTATTTACATCGATAGTCCGGGACTTTTACCCCCTTGCTTATAAACATGGTGTAAATACTATGATCAGCGAAAACTTGACTAATGTTTGACGTTTGTATGATTAAAACATCCTAAAACAAGGGGACAAATCTACCATACCGGCGTTGAACCAGCGTATAAAAATCAAATTAGTAAACCCTTATTAATAAACGTGTTTAAAAATTTAAATAGTTGAAACGGGACGATGTTCTGGTACAATATAAGGGTAGTATAATTTATACGGCAGAGCAGAGACCAGAGCTCAGGATTATGGGAAAGGTAGTTTTCTGTCAAGTAGGTGAGAAATCAGAAAATAAAAAGAAGATGAATTTTATAAATCTATATTGTATCCAATCAAAAAAACAAACATGAGAGTGCAAATTTCATAGCAATGGAAGGTTAGCATTAAATTTATACCAAAGTAATATAATAATACAAAACAATAACATACCTGATGGACTCCTGAACACGCTAAACTAACTAAACAGATTTTACGACGGATGACGACCGCGAACTTGCTTCGTAGAGAGAAGAAGAGGAGAGACTTCCAGCCTCCTTAACCGGGGACGGCGCGGAATCCAGAGATCCTAGGCCATCCTAGGGAAGAAGGCTGCTACACCTCCAAGGAGTGTATTTAGCTTCGGGCTATCTCAACAAGCTCCATGAAAAAAGCACGTGGCCCCAACCGGTCACCAAGACTTGCGTATTTCGGTAGAACTGTCAACAATCCGTGACTTCACGACGCGGGGTCATAAAGGCATATTATTCTGCCACCACAAGGACCAATCCCTTTACAAGTTCATGTCCAGAAAACATTTCCACAAAATGGCCAACTGCCAACACCGGAAAAAGTGGGATTTACATATCATCCACTAAAAATAATACCGCACACGAACTGCTTGTGTTACGAAAAAAAACCCCGCGCCTTTTTAAGTTAAAATCAACTTAGATCCACATGATTTAACGAAATTGAAACACCTTAATGGTGAATGACCAATTCACGAACAGCTAGCCCATCGCTGCCCGGGAGGAAGTCACCATAAACAAAAAAAGAATCTCTTTTTCCCAAAAAATTACCAGTCTGCAAAAAAGCACCATAGACAAAATAACCAAATAGGCAAGAACTGCACTAGTCACATAATATTTATGTGACAATTTGGTAAACAACCACTTACCCGACATTAATGTTTGTTTACCAGTTGTGAAAATTAAACAAAAAAGTTTATAGCTCTTAAACGTTGAATTTATAATAATAACGACAACATAACAATTATTATAAGCTCGATGAAGAATTCCAGTATAAAAAGGATATTATAATTTTTTTACATTGGAGTAGCATATGTCATTTTTAAATATACTTATGCTTTGTGAGTTTTAATCAATGAAAAGATTATGAAAAATTATTAAAATACTAATAAATCCGAACGCTCCGACTCGGTTCTAACGTCATCCGATACCGATCGGGATACTATTAAAGATTAACGACTACGTGACGTCATCCAATTCAAAATCGTATTGGGCCACTTGACACATAAATTGGATTCGTTTAAAAAAACTCTGAAAAATATTTTGCTTTGTAAATGTGCTTTCATTGTTCAATGCATCTTGGCACCGGAAACCATTTATTGGTTAACCAACATCAACAAGTATTTCACAACGTTTGGTGACATAAGCAGGGATGCCCGGGTACAAGGGGTGAGGATTGTCTAGGTTTAGCAGTAGCGTAGCTACTAAGTAGCGGGTGTGCAAACGCACCTTTTGACCTTTCCAGAACTCCAGACCCATCACTTGCTCTGTAGTGGGAGGGACGGATTCATACTTCTGTCACTCTTGGACAAATTGAACCTCCGTTTCTTACCCTGCAAATCTTTTGCCTCCCCAGAACTTCCTCTCTTCCTTTCAAAAAAAAAGAAGCTCCACATAAATATGACATAGGTTCTAAGGGTTTTTTTCCTCAGGGCCTCATGTCGTCGCATTAATTCGTAGACTGCGTAACTCAAAATTTTTCAAAAATACGTTTTTAATGCCATCTGGTGTTAAAATTAGTCCCGCATCGACTAGTAAAGCTCGCAAATTTAAAAAATATATATATTTTTAGATAAACACAAATTAGGAAACTGCGTAAACACCATTGTGCCATTTTTACTCGCGAATATTTCGAAACTCCTAACTCCACATACTTTATTTTATTTACCATTTCAGGTCTTTTTACGCACGAGATTTAAATGTCCGGGTTTAATTTTCCCCACAGGAAAAACTAAACCCTTTCACACACTTCCCAAATGATCATCTGGTCAATTCAAGTTATGCAATTGCACTATATAAGTATTAAAATTACAAAACAATACAAGAACAACATGTCAACCTACCAGAGACCAGATGGGAAGAAAAAAATCACCGACTCCAGATATTTTCATATCAGAGGTTTCGGCTCTGTGGAATTCCTAATTGAACCTATAAATCCTACTGATCCCTCAATATAAATATTTAAAAAATCTTTTGTAATCCTACATGTATTTAAAATTACCGATTTTTGCATTTTTATATATAAATTCTTTGACAAATCTAATATGCCTAAATTTTGAATCAGAGACCTAGGTATAATGCCAGTAGCCGAAATAACAAATGGTAATATTTTTATAGTCCATTTGACGGCCGGCGTAGTGCAGCGGTAAGGCGCCTGACTAGCATTCCGAAGGTCGCGGGATCGAATCCCGGCGTGGCAAATAAATTTTATTTGATTAATTTGTGTAATTCACAATTTATTCATTTAAAATAATATATAGTATATTTGCGGCACGTTCCAGAGTGGAAGATACTCTCAGTATCGCCCTGGTGTAAGACCACCATTCAGAATTGAAACGTTGCTTGAAATGGCTTCTGCCGTGTTTGGTGACCAGATCTGAATAGCCAGGTACTTCCCCACCTTCCTATTCCCTATCTCCTTCCCTTCCCCACTACCTACAGCTTCACAACATACCCCAATATATGGGGATGCCATAGTCCCACTGGCTCCAGACGGGAGCAGTTGGGACTCTTGTGCGGTATTCATGTAAAAAAAAAAAAAAAAAAAAAAATGCCAAATTCTTTTAATCTCATTTTCTAAATCTGTGTATTTTCTATTTTTTTCAGAAACAGTTTTTTGAATATTACAGGAATTTGGAATAGCTACATCAATGATATAAGTTATTTTTTTAATTTTGTCATGAAAAACTATATCAGGTCTATTATGACTAATTGTTCTGTATGTTAGTGTAGTTTTATCATAATATATTTTATAAAATTCATTTTCTAAAAATGAATTTGGTTCATATTCATAATATGGTACTATATTACGGCAGTCAATCAAGTTATGTTTAATTACCAAACTTTGGTGGATTATTTTTAAAACCTGATTGTGCCTAAATGTATACTCGGACGGCACTAATATAGAACATCCCTATATAAAATGTTCTATAGTTTCCGGAAAAGCCAAATATTTTCTCCATAAATCATTAAATGTTGGCTGAAGAATCTATCGGAAAATGAACTTACTAGTATACTTAAAACATCATAGAAGTTTCTGGAAAACCTTATCCAATGAAGTAAAACCATAGAAGTCGCTGAAAAACTTATCCAAAGCATAGTCCCCCTCAGCACAGGATCTCCTAGTGAGGAGGACTACGAATATATTTTATATATACATCTATGTAACTAACATGTTTCATATAAAAATGTAAAAAATATTATATAGTTACTAAATAAAAAAAATAAAAAAATAAAAAATAAAAATCATCAATTTGATTTATATCTTTGATTATATGCTTCCTATAATTTTTAGTATTAATGACTCTATCTTGAATGGCAAGCATAAATCCTTCTATTTCTGCGCTCAATTCTCCAATACTCAACTATTTGTTTGACGAATGTTTGTCAACATACGTTTGGTTGAGATAATTGAAGTGTTTTGCGTGAATAATTTTATTTGACCAGGAATCTAATAATTCCTGGTTAGTATTTATAAGAATGTTGGCATTCTCGTCATATAAATTTAAAGGTGTAATGTTTATATCTGCCTTGCAAATTATTTTGTGCATTTCTGAGCTGTTAGCTTTCCTACGGAAAAAAATTCTAAGCATTTCTACCAGATTGTGTTTCAAAGATGTTATTTTGACTACACCTCTACCTCCTAAATTTCTAGGTAAATTAATTAGTTCTATAGCTGAATTTGGATGATGGCAATTAAACTTTGTTAACGTAGTTCTAATTAATCGTTCTAAACTATCTAAATCTGTATTGGACCATTTAATTATGCCAAATGAGTACGTTAATAGAGGTATTGCCCAAGTATTTATTGCTTTTACTAAATTTTTAGCAGATAGATTGCATTTTAAAAATTTTCTGATCCTAGTTTTAAATTTAATCTTAATATCATTTTTAATACTAGTGTGATCTAATCTATTCGATAGCGGGTATCCTAAATATTTATAAACCTCATTCCCTTTCATACATTTAATTTTGAAATTTCTAAATATACCCTCGTCTCCATCTACAATTTTGCCTTTCTCTAAATGGATCGTTTTACATTTATCTTAACCAAAAGTCATTTTAATATCATCTGAAAAAATTTTAACTACCTTAATCATTTTCTCTAAATTTGATTCAGAATTTGAAAATAAATTTATATCATCCATATATAATAGATGTGAAACTTTACTACTCTCCTTTGTATTACCCTGAATTTTTATTCCAAACCTGCTTTTAATTAACATTTTATTTTAACTTCAAAATTATTCGTAGTATTAGTATTGTGCTGTTATGCTTTGTGTACTAAGTACTATTATATTTATCGTGTTATTCTTACATACTGAGACTATATCTAAAAGTCAATTAGGATGTTACCGAGTAATTCATTAAATAAATATCCCAGTTCTGTATTGTTGTGTTTTATTTTTTTAATGTAAAATTCCTATCTCCCAAGTCTTCAGCTAGTTGTTCATAAAACTGTTCGCAGAAAAGTACGTATCTATCTTTGTAAAATACGTATCTCCATTCTCGGTTTTTATGTAAACTTCCTAACTCCGATTTGAAATAGAAAGCCTTAACTTACAAAATTTAAATGATTGAAAATAAATTTCGAAATATATTATATGTTCGGAACATAAATAAAAACAATGACCCGTTTTTCATTTTTTTCACTACGAGGTTTTTTGTGCCTCCTGTAAAATTTGACATTTGGTTGTTAAGAATTTTTTTTTTTTTTTTTTTACGTTAACTCCACGCAGGAGGCCCTGAGGAAAATAATTTTCCTCAGGGCCTATGTCATCTGGGATGCTGTGTGGAGGGTCTTTTTGAGAAGAGGAAGGAATGAACATTGGTCTTGAAGAGACCCATGTTGTAGGAAGGAGGAAACACAGAGACCGGCAAATCATTCCACAGCCGAGATGTGGATACGAATTAATGCAACGATGTGTAACTAGAGTAAAAAAAAAGAAAAACAGTTACCTCTCTCTCAGAAGCTGGGCGTTTTGTACAGGGCTCGAAGATACTTTAATACTCGTAGTACCTTCACAATAATTGCTGATCCTCCACAAATCACAAGTGCGCCCCACGTTTAAATTTGGCAGCCACTTCTGGTCTGGGTCCCAAAGTACCTGAAAAAGCCATCGACAAAGCCAGAAACGGGCGGCCCGTTTCACAGATATTCTTATCTTAGATACTAAACGGATTACGATATTTAGGGAACATGCATCGAAGGTGAACGCTGTTCTTGTTCTACCTGTATTTCAATGTAAGATACTCCGAGGAACTTGCGTCATTGATTCGTTTGGATCCGGTGAATAATTGGGAAACACGCCAAACACGCGTCCAACATTTGTACACATTTGCCATTAGTTACATGAGAACGGGTTGTTTCCACGACTAGTCCCTGAATTCAGCGGCTTGCTTGTGGATAGATTTGCCGCCCTCTGTATTTCCTCACACCTACAACATGAGTCTCTTCAATACCCAGGTGAACTCCTTCCTTTCCACAAAAATACCCTCCATACAGCTCCCCAAAGACGATACAGGTCCTGAGGGAAAATATTTTCCTCAGTTCCTCTTGTGTGGAATTGATTTTGAAAAAAAAGTTAATATATAAAAGTGAGTTGATATGAGAACCATTTTAATTCGTTTAATTTTTTTGGTTGGCTATTTATATTAGTGCCTTTGAGGTGATTCTTCACCAAAACGGCGGTTTACAAATTATCAAATTATTTTATGTATTTTTAATATTATTGTCATAATTATAATGTTTCCACGATTGGTGTGCTTTTCCAAGGTGATGCATGCCAGAATTATGCATCATTTTTTGCATTGGATTTCCTGTTTGTTGTGGCAGGCGCGTGAACCACGCTTGGAATTTGAATTTGGGTTGAAATAACTTTGAAAAAATGCTCTCACAGATTTAGAAACGAGTAAAACAAGTACAGCCTTACTAAAAAACCCAGTGAAAATTTTATTCAATTGACAAACGGCCGCGGATGTGAAAACATTACTAATTAAAAATTTGTTCATTGATGAAATACATATGGTTTACACGGCCTGAGATGGTAGTTTATCTCCGTTTTAACGATTGATGTTCGAACGAAATTTGGAATTTTTCCAAAGTATTTTGAATGTTCTATATATTTCTTATTTTTGAAGGTGTCGTAAAAACAAATACCATTTATTCAAACTAGATAAAATTACCTTTTAGATTTGTGTATTTGAAATACAGTTTAGTTTTCAAAAACTGACATATTTTAAGATTCAAACTCGGAAATAAATGAAAAAAAATTTCTTACCAAAATTTTTTTGACTAAAATGTAGAGAAATTAAAAAAAATCAAAATTTCAAAAACACAGTCCTTTGATGTAATAAATTTGGAAGGAAACTATCACCTCATTTTTTCCTCGTGCATGCAATAAAAAAATAATAAAAAATTTCAAAGTTTTTTTAATTGCTAAAAAACTAACCTAAAAATAATACCGGCTTTTATAACAGATTTCTTGCATCTCTAAAGACGTTATTTTCTTTTATACATTTAGGAACACATGTATTAGATATTTTTATTTAAAAAAAACACCACTTTCATAAAATTCTCATAAAATAAAATCCTTTAAATGTTTATTTGAATTTTCATGTATCGTATAAAATAGTTTTTGACACTTCAATTTTAAAAATACGATTATTGTTTTATAACTTGACTAAAACTTACGAGAAACCACAAAAACACGGTAAATATATCAATTATATAAATAAAAGTGTAAATTAGTCATATTTAGAAATTAACCATCACATAGTAGGTACTATTGCACACACATCCGCGAAGCGAAATTGTTTCGTGCTTCCAGCGCGAAAGTTCATTTATGATATGAGC
The DNA here is from genome assembly GCA_929108145.2 of Limnephilus rhombicus. Taxonomy (NCBI): domain Eukaryota; kingdom Metazoa; phylum Arthropoda; class Insecta; order Trichoptera; family Limnephilidae; genus Limnephilus; species Limnephilus rhombicus. Next base: position 18,409,235 of record OV815293.1, read on the forward strand.
GTGAACAACGAATGCGCAGGCACCGCCACCTAGCGGTTATGAAGGAAAACAAACAATTTAGTACTTAGACTATAAAAATAACATTGTTGCCAGATTTAAAATACGTTTTAAGAACAAACCTTATTAGTAATGTTATCGTGTTTTAGTGTATTTTTGTTTTATTCATGTTGCTGCAGCAACACGGGTTATCGGGCGTGCTGTGGTTTTTTTTTAGTAAGGCTGGTAGTGTTTAGGTATATATTATATTTGCTGTATATTCGGGAAGTATAATCCCAGCTTTAGATGGCTGAGAGCAGTTGGGACTCTTGTGCGGTATTCACACAAAAAAAATAATAATCACACTTGGTCAGACACGTGGGACGCAAATGTGTGATATTCATATAAAAAATTGATAAGTTTCTAATGCTGAATTATATGCCATAATAAATCGCCTGCATATACTTGGTAACAAATATGTTCTTGATGATGTGATAAATATTGAAAGATTATTAACATAAAAACATTATATAATTAAAGCTGTTTGTCAGCGCTTCTCAGTTAGATTATAATCTATACTTTGAATGTATATAATGCTATTATTAGTTGGGGATCCGCGTATAAATGTAACCTTCTTCCAATAGAAATTGTACAAAGAACAATTATTAAAATTATATTAAAAAAATCCTTAGACTACCCAACAGAACGCCTGTTTGAAAAATTTCAAGTACCCACATTTAAAGATTTATATATTAAAAATTCAGTAATTCAAATAATAAAAGAAAAAGATAAATATCCATTTTTAAATGAAAACAGAACTCGACTTAAACATGTTTTTCTATGCCCAAAACTAAATACGTCTTTTGCACAGAATCATTATACTTATCAGGGAAGAACTTTTTTCAATCGTCTACCAGAAGAAATCAGAAGCATCAATGATAAAACCCGAATACTGCTCTCTGTCAAGAGACATTTTTAAAATATTCTTAAGAAAAAAACTGCTGTCAACTAATCTTACAAATATCTTAGTTCTCCGTAACATTCTTTCTTTAAAAAAAAATACACACCATTATCAAATAAATACTGCAGCTCACATATATTTATGTAAAATTAATTATTTAAGTACTAACTTATACCTAACTTATAACTAATAGCATTTATGTACACTCCCCTTCCATACACAAGCAAATGCTTTTAATGGAAGGGTAGTAAAAAAAACCTGTAAACCTGTAATAATATATTCTTCATCAATGTTTATTTCTGGAATTTTTTAATTTATTACTACGTACTTTACGTAGTAATTTTTTAGTTCATAATATCTTGAACACAATCATGTTTATGAGGTTTTCTTTTTCTTCATGTTTGTATTTATAATTGCTCACTATTTTTACTTTATACAGTCACTTCAATATGTACTTTTTAATTTTTTGTCATATTAATTTTTTTTTCTTAACTATGTATATTCTTTCAAATTATTGCGATTCCTATGTAAGCGCCGTTAATCGGCGTTAATTCATAATAAATGAATAAATAAAATGCCTTTGTATTCGCGTAAAAAAATATATAAAAATAACTATAAATAAAATTACCGACAAGAAGGGAAAGTTTAATTAGAAATAAGAATATTTATCTGGATAATCAAGACATCAATGTCAGTAGTTTCCGGACGCGCGCCGTGTTCATAAACTTTTCCCCGCGCATTTGAACAAAAGGCTTTAAAAATAAAGTTTCTTTCCTTTGATAAATATCGTCAAAGACAAAAAGTTTTTTTCAACCCGAGTTCGACGAATAAGTAACTACAAGTAATTATGATTTGTTAGTTTTTACTTTGATTTTGATTTTGTTTTGAGTTGGCCTGTAATGACTTACGAGGGGCTGAGCATTTGGTATTTATTTTTATTTTAATGTTTTTTTTTTACATTAGCTACATACAGGAGACGCTGAGGAAAATAATTTCGAAAATAAAAGACGCTGAGATGCTGTGTGGAGGGTCATTTTAAGGAAGGGAAGAATATTAAGTTATGGGATGAAAAATGGTATGAGGGGTAGGTAGGAATCTGAGGGTCAATGTATCCAGGAGTGACAGACGTATCGGGCAGACGCATCCGCCACTAAGACATAGACAAACCTCACCAAACCACTTAGGTGAGAGAAACAAGAGTCCCAACTTCTCCTAGCTATGTGAAGTCAGAGAGAATACGGCATCCCCCATCAGGATGTTCTAAGAGTTAAGGGCGCAGGGAGGCGGTCGGAGATGTGGAAGAGGAAGGTGGCTATTGGAAGGTGCATGTGGTCGCCAAACATGCAAAAGCCATTTCAAGCAATGTTTCAATTTTGATTGGTGTCTCTTTCCAGGGCGATACTGAGAGTAATGAAACAATTATATCATTTTTGTTGCATCGTAATTTATTGGTTAATGAAGTCTTCTCCTAATTTTATTTAATTTTGAGTAAAATTTATTGTTTTTAAAAAGTTAGTAACGACAGTAAAAATTATTAGTTTTTCTATATCTCCTAAAATAAGATGAGTTTTCAATATGAACTTTCATACTTTAACAAATTTAATTTTAAACACGTTAATATTAATCTGTGTCTAAAAATATTCTCACACTTCAACTGGAGATATTTATACAACATGAAATCTGTCAACGAAGCTGTGGAATATTTTTACTCTGTATTATTTAGTATATTTGAAATATGTGTACCTTTAAAAAAATTATCGAAAGCAAATGTTAACTACCCAGTTTGGTTCGATAAAAATATTATAGAAAAAATCAAATGTAAGGAATCTCTTCGCAGGAAGTACAAAGCTACTAATAATAAATCAGACTATTTATTATTTTCTGCAAAGAGATCCGATCTCAAAAAAGAGATGACTGTAAAAAAGAACAAATATTTATCCGATATTGAAAATGGGATCAAAGAAGACCCCAAAAACTTCTGGCAATATATTAGATCACAAAAATCAGGTAGGGGCACTCCTATTGGACTTATGAATGTCGATAAAATAATCCAATGTCCCCAACAAGTTTCAGAGAGATTCGCGGACTATTTCCAGTCGGTATACAACCATACGAGCCCTAACCTAGATGTTGAAAGTCTCCGGGCAGAGGTGCCTAGAAACACAGGTTCAATATCTCTGGAACAAATTAAGCCTGAGGAAGTCAAAGCGTGTATTCGGGAACAAAAGCCCAACAAGGCCACGGGGCCAGATGGAATCCCACCTCATATCATTATCATGTTGGAAGAACATTTGTTTAACCCGATATGCTTTATCTTCAACCTCAGTATTTCAACTTCCACTTTTCCTAAATCCTGGAAACTAACCAAGGTTAGCCCGATACATAAATCTGGAACAAAAACGGAAGTCCAGAACTATAGACCAGTAGCAGTTCTGTCAATACTCCCAAAAATATTTGAAACAATAATTTGCGAAAAGCTAAACAAACAAATTAAACCGTTTCTTCAGGGAAACCAACACGGATTTCTATCAAATAAGTCCACCGTCTCTAATCTTCTAGAACTCTCACAGAGAGTAGCAAGAGGATTAGATGCTCAACATCAAACTGATGTGATCTACACTGATTTCGCCAAGGCGTTCGACCGAGTTGATCATGACGTACTGCTACGAAAAATACATAGAATTGGCTTCGACAAACCCCTCCTAAAGTTTTTTGTCACGTATTTAAGGAATAGGAAACAATATGTTTGCATCGACGGATACAGGTCTAGAGAATTCTCTGCATTCTCTGGAGTGCCACAGGGGTCAAACCTAGGTCCTCTACTATTTATAATCTTAATTGATGACATTCAAGAATGCATCAAACATTCCACTTGCCTGCTTTTTGCCGACGATCTAAAATTACTTAAGAAAATTTGTGATGGTCAAGATTGTGTCAAATTGCAAACTGATTTAGATTCAATTTCATCATGGGCTGATGAAAATAAATTATTTTTTAATACAAAAAAATGTGTCGCTATGTCGTATACACGTTCGAGAAACCCTATCAAATTCGATTATTGCATCAAAAATGATATATTGTCAAAAGTAAAATCCATCAAGGACCTTGGGGTAGTCTTTGATCCCAAACTTACGTTTTCGGACCATATATTGCAGTTGACGACATCATGCTACAAGCTTCTCGGATTTGTCATAAGACTCTGCAAACAATTTTCCAATCCCGAGGCAATGATGACTTTGTACAGCTGCATTATAAGGTCTAAAATCGAATACGCCTCTGCTGTATGGGCCCCATACCAACAAAAATATATTGAAAAACTAGAACAGATTCAAAAAAAGTTTTTGAGATACATGTATTTGAGAATGCACGGAGAGTATCCGCGATTCATGCATCACGAAGATTTGCTTGCCGAAACGCGCTACCAAAGTCTCCACTCGAGGAGGAGTGGGGCTCTTGCAGTAACGGCGTACAAAATTATTAATAATTTAATAGATAGCCCATACCTTCTGGAATGCTATAAGTTGTTCGTACCGAATAACTACAGCCAGGGACGTCACCATGATCTGCTTTGTATCCCACGTGGCAGAACGGACGTACTGGCTCGGCATAGCATGACACGAGGTATGGCGCTGTTAAACAACGCCTCCAAGACTATCGATATTTTTAATAGTAGTCTTGAAGAATTCAAGAGGCATGTTAATGCTATTAATCTATAACTTGTATTATTTGTATCATATATATGTAGTTAATGTTACATGTGTATTGTAAATGGACACAGTCTGTAATACACAAAAAAAAAAAAAAAAAATATGTACACTTGTTACTTACTTTGAAGTGAAACATCTTTAGCGCCGTTCTGATTTGAAACTCGGATGAAACGGAAACGACACTAAAAAGAGACAAACATACGCATCTACGACAAACATACAAACATACGATTTGCGAGAGAATAAGATATAATGAAACCTTACCGCATTGGCCGCTTTGATCATGAGTTCACTTTTCAAGGCTCGTATTGGTTGAGATAGTATGGGAGAAGTGTGAACTGCATTCGATTTATTTGCTACCGGTTTCAACAAATCAAAAGCAGATAATATGTCACAATATATAATATAAACTTTGAGATAATATGTCCACAACAATTTGGATTTTGTAAAGGCCGTTCAACAACACAGGCAGTATTCAATTTTTTGAACAAAATTCTAGAAAATATTAATGTTTGTAAAAAAACCGTAGGTATCTTTCTCGACCTCTCAAAAGCATTCGACAATGTTGATCATGAGCTTCTTCTAATTAAACTTGAACATGTAGGTATTAGAGGATTAGCATTAAAATGGTTTGAATCGTACTTAAAAAATCGTCAGCAGAAAGTTCATATTTCAAATATCGATGAAAAAATGGTCCAGTACATGGTAGAATCCAAATGGAGAAAAATAAACAAGGGTGTGCCACAAGGAAGCATTCTTGGGCCTCTTCTCTTCCTTATCTATATAAACGAACTCCCAATAATTGCTGGCACAGAATGTTCAATGTTCGCTGATGACACCGCTTTGTTGTTTGAATGTAATGGAGACGTTGACGAATTTAACAAACAAGTTAATGAGACTTGCCAATTAATAGCAAACTGGCTGTTATCGCAACATCTATCACTCAACACAAACAAAACCCAAATTTTAAAATTTTGTCCAGTGCAAGCTACACCTATAAATATAAATGTAAACATTAATAATAGTATTATCGAATCTTCCCAAACCTGTTCACTACTGGGAATAGAATTAGACATAAACATAAACTGGAAAGAACATGTCTCAAAAATTGTAGCAAAAATCAGTAGTTTTTCTTATGTTCTGGGTACCTTGAGAAAAATATTAAACACCGAATCAGTAATAGCCGCATACTATGGTTATGTATATTCAACAATAAAATACGGTATTATTTTTTGGGGAAACTCGGTAAACGCCAAAGATGTCTTCATCATACAAAAGAGATGCATAAGAAAAATTACAAACTCCGGTCGTTTAGATTCATGTAAACCTATGTTTAAAAATCTGAAAATTCTAACAGTCACAGACATATATATAATGGAGTTATGCATGTTAGTGCGATCATCTACAGACAAGTTCCCACTAAAAAACTCAACACATAAATACGCTACAAGGTTCACAGAAAACCTATTAATACCAAAAGCAAACAAAACAACATTCCAAAAAGGACCATACTACATGGCCATTAAAGTATATAACAACCTTCCACATAATATTAAACAAATAAAAAGATACACACAAATTCAAATCGTCACTTTCCTTGTTAATAAATGTCACTACACTTTGAGTGAATACCTCACGTAAATGAAACGCCTATTTTTATTGGTATATATATTTGTATTTTTTTTTTTTTTTTTTTTTCATTGGAATATTGTTATTTTATCTGTATAAACATTGTAACTATAATAAAACAAATCATATTATATAAACATTGTAATTAAATAAATATGGTTAGCTGGAAGAAATGAGGTCTACCCATAAGATACACCTTTTGTAATTTTTATTTTACAATAAATATTTTTTGATTTGATTTGATTTTGATTTGATAAATAAAAAGTAAGTAACAAATGTATACGCGAAAAACACACTTCAAATTTTTTTTTGTAATGGTTACAATACATAGATAATGACCACGAAATACAATACTGTCTTTGCACTGTACAGACAGGGGAGCTCTGGTGAGTGGCAAATAAAAATATTTAAAAAAAAATAATAATAATAAGATCATACTGTAATGCTGAAAATTGATAATAGTAGATAGGGTTTAATATTAATTTTAAAAAATGTTGGTGAAACTTATTTAAAATCCGAACACTAACGACACCTTCCCAATTTTTTCCAAATTTTAAACATGAACTAAAACGTATTATATAAAATAACAGCAAGGAAACGCGTTCGAAAACAGGTTCGCGTCATGGATAAATTTTCCAACATTTCCATCACCTTACTTCTTACTAACGAAGCAGATTCGCGTTATGGATAAAGTTTCCAACAATTTTCCTACTTTCTTATTTGGTTCATAGATGTCGCAAATGACGACAATTTCATATCTTACTACATTTTTATTCTGCGTAGTTCACCTAACAATCTTCTCACGTTCCGAATCTGAAGTTTTTAATGAGATGGTTTCTATGATAATTTGCAATTAGGAGAGTTAGACAGAAGGGGGATTTTAAAAAAGAAGTCTGAAAATTTCGTTTCATAGTTTCTTTCTAGTCATTTTTTATTTTTAGGTAGATATGTCATGAAAATAATATATTTTTTAACTTTTTGAAAATTTTAAAGTAAAATGGAGGTTATTGTACCCCAAGCAAAATTTTACAAAAAAATTAATGCAGGTCATAATATTCCGATTATAGCGTTCGATTTTTGGTAGAGTATTTAAAATATTATTATACATTTAAATTATAGGTTTTTTTTTTGCGAATATGGCCCAGCTGCCCACAGCTATACGGGATCAGTGGGATTAAAGCATTTATTCAATTCTGGGTAGGTATGTTGTAAGCCAAAGGGAGTGGGAAGGTAGGATGAGGGGAGGTGGAAGGCTGCAAAGTAGGAACCTGACTATTCAGATCTGGTCACTGAATAACGTTAAAGTCATTAAGCAACGTTTCGCTATTGAACAGTAGTCTTCCATCAGGGCGATACTGAGATTTTCTACAACTCTGACAAATTATTAAAATTATAAATATACTAATATTATAAATGCGAAAGTGAGTGTGTTTGTTTGTTACGTTTTCACGCCTAAACCACTAAGCCGGATCTGCCCTGATGATGGACACTGCAACGCTGTCCGAAACGTTGGCTATAGAAGGAGGTAGCGCAACACGGCATAACACCCCAAAAACAAATAACGAAAATACTTTTGACCGTGAAAATCTTAAAACGTAACCAAAGAATATACAGTATACACAAAGCAATGCCTGGAGAACAAAATTAACAATAACAGTGCGGTTTTGGCACTGTTGTATGGCACATATAATTATAAACAAAATCTCAACCAACAGGAGTCTTGAAAAGTGTGCTCATATTCAAAGCGGACAATGCGGTAAGGTTTTATTCAATCTCATTTTCTCGCAGGCTAAATCCTATAAGAATGGATGTATGTGTTTGTCTCTTTTTAGTGTCATTTCCGTTTCATCGTGTTTCAAATCACAACGGTGCTAATGAAGTTACTCTTCAAAAAAATATAAGTGCTCGCAGAAATTTCATCACGTATTTTTATATATATACAATGTGGCGCAAAATTAATCATCCAATTTTGTTTTTGAATAACTTTTTTACTAAATAAAAAAATATATTTTTACTTATGGAAATCTTTATTTGGACTTTTACAATTTTTTCTGTTAAGTGGAAAAAATTGTATCCGTCAAGTGGCTGCCGCATTTGTGCCCGTTTTATCGCATTTTCGATAACTCTCCGCAAGATTTCCGGTGATAACTGTTCGCATTCCTGTCGAATATTCTCCTTAAGGGCTGCGATTATCTGAGGCTTGTTAGCATAAACCCTCGACTTTAAGTGGCCCCAAAGAAAAAAGTCTGGGATGGTTAAATTGGGCGATCTTGCTGGCCATGCCAAATCGCCAAAACGTAAGTTTACTTGACCAGGAAACGCTTCCTTCACAATATCCATTGTGGCTCATGCTATGTGTGCGGTTGCACCGTCTTGTTGAAACCACATGTTCACCAAGCCACGCTCATCTAATTCCGGCAGTAAGAAGCCGCTTATTATGGCCCTGTAGCGTTCGCCAATAATAGTGACCGTAATGCCAATGGCGTCCTCAAAACATCACTCCTCCCACGTGAACGCCACACCACACAGTGGCTTTGAATGGATGTATTGGCTCTTCGTGCATCACACGTAGATTTTCAGTGCCCCAGAAATGAAGATTTTACTTATTAACGTAACCGCTTAAGTGGAAATGCGCCTCGTCGCTCACGATGACTTTCGACACAAAATCGCTAAAAGCATTAAAGCTATAATCGACACAATTATTCCACGCTCTTGTGGAGTATAGCGCTCCATTGCTTATTTGTTTGTTTTCTGCAGCTGTCTAGTTCACAAACGTCAAATATATTTGACATACGACGCCATTTGCAAAAATTATAACATCTTCTGATATGGTAATTGCCACCTTGTATATATATTTATAGTTTGCTTTATTTCCATGATATAATTAAGAAAGGATGATGGTATACATAATAATTAATAGAGAACTTAAACCGCCATAGAGTTCGCCCGGTTAAGATTTGCCAATGTTTTCAATAAATTATTTTAAATAATTATTTTAACGAAAAAAAATTTTGTGACGATAATATTTTGAGCATATTTGTCTAATTGAACGTGTTTTTTCGTTTTAATTGGTTAATGAAGTCCACAAGAAAAAAATCATCCCTGAGCGATTTTAAAAACTTTTGCAGTTTTTAAGTAAAAATATAATGAATTTTTATAAGAAAAACTCTCTTTTTATAACTTTTGAAGGTTACTACCATCAATGTAATATATCATTGAAGAAGAAGATAATAAACGAAATATGAATGAGAACAAGACACAGAAAAACAGGAAAATTATATATTTATAATTATATGGTTACAAACCAATTCTAAGAATGATTGTTTCCAATAAAAAGGATAGTTGCTTAAGATATGGAAAATAAATTAGTTGAAGATAATATTGTATTGTTATGAGATTGGCTATTATGGCGGTTTGATGGGCGCAATGGCGGAATTGGTAAACACGTCCCGGATAGACGAGAGGTTCTGGGTTCGTGTCCCAGTTGCGACCATTATCTTTTTCTGTTTTTCTATTATTATTATCTTCTTCAAAAAATATATAATGCTTTAATTGCGTATGTGTATTGTAAAGTTTTAATTTTCTAAAAACCGTATTTCAATACGGGATAAGTTAAAAATAGTAAATGTGCTCTCATATAATAATACGGCTTTGACACGCGTAAATCTTAAAACGTACGTTCTTTATCACAATAACACTGCACCTCTTCCTTACACACGGATTAATAGTGTGTAAGAAAGAGCTTTTAAAATTGATACAAACGATGTACGCGTGTCGCTTCCTCCAAAGGAAAAAAATAAATCTTCATCATACATCTACGCTATCTAATCTAGCAATTTTGGTGGTGGGTTCGGGTACGGGTACCGATACCCCAGGAATCATTTATTGGATAACCAACCCCCCTGCCATAGGTCACCCAAGTGGTACGCCTCGTTTGGTGACTTAACAGGAATGCCCGGTTTCAAGGTCTTAGTGGCATATGCGTTTGCCTACCTACTGCGTGGCGGACCAGATCGGGTGAGACTGGTTGAGATAGACCTTTTGACATCTCTAGCCGGACTCTCTCGACCCATCGCCTTGCACCGTAGTAGGAGGGATAGATTCATACGTCCGTCACTCCTGGACAAATTCACCCCCCGATTCCTACCCACCCTTCATATCTTCTTCCTTCCCAGAACATCCTCTCCTTTTTTTCCATTAAAAGACCCTCCAGATAGATGACAAGTAATGAAAATTGTTTTCCCGTGAAGTTATTGTAAAAAAAAAAACAAATAACTTTCATGTATTAATAACTCAGTTACGTCTCGTACGTCATTCGTATATCTAGTATTGTTACATTGTCATGAAAACAAGCTTATGGGTCCGAGTGATTAAAGAAATGAATAATGTTTTGCGCCTATTCGAAATAAAATAATGTTTTAAGAGCATATTTTTCAGAACAGACCCTATGGATTTTCAAAAAACTTAAAAAAATTTCAAAAGTAAGCTCTATATAATTACCTACTTATTTATAATTTTGTACACGGATACGCCCCCAACACACTTCCATCGGTTAACTCTTCAGTGGGTAAACAGGTTCCTGACAAAATATCCCCGACATTTTATCCGGTGGACAAAACATCCCGCAACAAAATATCTCATAAAACCTAACCTAACCTAGACTAACTCAACAAAAAAATGGAACAAAAATAATACAGACAGTAATGACCATAGTAATGACAATGACAGTAATGACTTAAATCATTTATTATTATTGTCTGTATTATTTTTGTTCCATTTGAACAATAATTTATTGTCTTTACAGGATGTTTGTATTATTTTTGTCTCCATTTTTTGTTAGGTTAGGTTAGGTTGAGTTACATTAGGCTAGGTCTGAGTAGATATTTTTTCGAAGGATATTTTGTCGAAGGATATTTTGTCGGGGGATATTTTGACGGAGGATATTTTGTCGGAGGATATTTTATCGGAGGCTATTTTGTCGGAGGATATTTTTTCGGAGAATATTTTGTCGGAGGATTTTTTGGCGGAGAATATTTTTTCGGAGAATATTTTGTCGGGGGATATTTTGTCGGGTTGAATAAAACGCGTTTTACCGGGTAAACATTCTTTGAACGTAAATATTTCAGTATCGTGATTTTAATTAATGAGAGAAGATTAAACCAGTGGTAGTATGCGAAAAAATTACAGGGCATAAAAAGTAATCGGCTTGTGGGGCATAATTGAACATCTGTGTGGGGGTTATTTAATTTATCGATGGATTAACAAGCAATTTATATTTAATCTAGAACCCTTTATTGAAGGTACAATTCACCAGAAAAAAGGGAAGATTTATTTACCGTCATAATGTAATATTATACTAGCAAAGACACGAGAAAAATCACGGAAAGTTATAATTGCAGGATTTGTGATTCTCCTTGCCTTTCAATAATAAAAATTTTGTCAATTGTGTAAATAATACACGTATGCCGTCGGCGCTAATAAAAAATCTGTCAAAAGAAGCAAATCCAGCAATCCTGGTACCTACTCTGGTGTATGGCAGTGAGGTATGGAACTGGCAGAGAAAGGGTGAAAGTAAACTAAATGCCGTTGAAATGAGATCCTTGAGGCTTATGTAAGGTAAAACCATGTATGATCGTGTAAAAAATGTGGAGATCAGCAAAGAACGACAGATTGGAACCATTGCACGTGGACCATATCCGTGGTGACCATTTCCTAAATAAAGACTGGAATAATTTCACTTGGACCATATATATAGGAGATTAGCATAGAACGAAAGACTCGAACCATTTCACGTGGACAATATGGATAGTGACCAATTTCTAAGGAAAGAACGGAACCATTTCGCGTAGGCCACATCCATGGTAGACCATTTTCAAAAGAAAGACTGGAATCATTTCACGTGTATTTGGAATATCTTAATTGGTGAAACCTCAAATTTTAATTTTTAATCGTTGAAGACTATATTAGCGGCTCTCAAACTATAATTTGAAACATAAGAAAAGATAGGTGGCTTCTAGGAATTGAACCCTGGACCTTAGCCTTACCAGAAATGTGCTCTGCTCTGCCTGGGTACTGCTCTGCCGTTTGCAGAGCCCCAGCAAGGTTAAGGACCTTGGTTCAATTCCTATATGCGACCTAACCTTTTTTGAATTTCCTGTTTCAAATTATCGTTTAAGGGTCGCTAATATTATAATATCGTTATATTAACGGCATCGAATTCTTAATTATATTGAACAGAAGTAAGTTACATAAAATTTGTCAAGTAAACAATTTGATACATTCGAAGGTTTCTTCCTATCTGTGGTCCCGTGACTCTCATACACACAGTACACGCCAAAGGGACCATTTTCTCATTCTCCCGAGATATTTGAGGGTATATTATATTTGCTGTATTTGAGGGTAGTTTCAGCTATTCATCATCAAAACTTTGGAATGAAATACCACTGTTCATTCGAATATCTGCATCGTTACAGTGCTTAAAGAAGCTCTGCGGCGAATGGTTGCTGACTGCACATTCAACCGCACAACATCTTCATTGAAAAAAATTACAATTAAAGGAATACTTCTTCTGTTTTTGTTTTTGATTTGTTTATATATCAATTGATTGATTGATTATATTTTACATTTGATTAGATTTTATTTTAGATATTATCCTTTTTCTTATTGTTTGCATTATATTATTTTATGTGAACTAAATTAGAGAATTGATTTCATTGATTTTTATGTACTTAAATTAAATTATTTCATTTTAATTTAATTATTTGTATTATATTTGAGGCACTGCTGAAAACCAGGTACATTCCAGGAGAAATGGTGCGTATATTTGCGTATGTGTGCGTATAAGTATAACTGAGTAGTGACCTTTTTGTAAATAAATCAATGTTAAATTAACAAAGTGTGTAATATTGTAAAAAAAAAATATTTATAATGATTAGTATTACAGGTTGTCCTGGGAATAAAGCGCATTAACTTCAGGAGGTGATTCTACATGATGGTAGGAAAAAAAATAGATTAACAACTTTTTTCGAAATTCCAACTTTTTTTCCCATAGAAAAAGATCTACCTACTAAAAATCCTTAGTGTGAGGTACGATCTTACTTGCCAGGAGCCTGCCGGACACGATAGTGGCAACATTGTATGGTGGTGATTGGCCCGAATCGTAACAGCGGAAAATAATAAAGCTGGCCGCGCACGCCAGTCTAATTTTATGTTTTTACAACAAAACTACCCCTAAAAGTTGGAATTTCGGAAAAAGTTATTTATCTTTTTTACTTATAATATCATGTATAATCACATCCCGAAGTTAATGAACTTTACCCCCGAACTCCCTGTATAAATATTAATGTTTCCTTCAGTGATAAATATATACACATATGTATATTTTTAATTATAATGTCTTCTGGGTGCAAAGTCGTATTTCTTCAAACTTAATTATTCTAATAAAGGTGTTTTTATTTGAATTGACCTTCCAGGTAAATCTGTAAATAAATTAATAAAACAAATACACATTTCGAAAAATTGCTAATCATAAAATTGATTGGTTTTGGGTGCCTATTTTATCGCTTATCTGATGGGATTCAAACTTATCAGTTCCAATATTGAAAATAAAAAATTCGTTGAACTTGAATAATTTTATCCATTTCGCAGGAAAACTATTTCGAATCACGCATACACGCATGCACCGACAACCGAAATAGGTCTTTAGTCTGTCGAGGGGCAAGGCTCTCGCCAAGCGATCCGGAGGTCGCTGGATCAAATCCCGGCGTTGGCTTGTAAATTTTATTTGATTGTTGTATGTTTTCACGATTAAACCATTTAAAATAGAATCAGGTAAATTTGTGGCACGTTGCAGAGTTGAAGATACGTTCAGTATCGCCCTGGTGTAAGACCACAATTCAGAATTGAAACTTTGCTTGAAATGGCTTTAGCCGCGTTTTGGTGATTAGATCTGAATAGCCAGGTACTTCCTCACCTTCCTCCACCCCAGCTCCTTTTCCTCACCACTAATATTCAGCCTCAAAACATACCCCAATTCTCTCGAGTCTTGTGCGGTATTCGTATTAATAATAGAAAAACGAAAATTCATTGCGATTATTTAACATTAAAATTAAAAATTAAAAACATGCAATAATTTTAAAAAATTAAACAAAAATTTCTGTCATATATGAAAAACACTACTCTAGGTCAATTAAATTCAAAGCTACATATCTAATATTTACCGCTGTGGGTACTTAATTAAACACTTTCCAAGTGGTAGAAGATAAATGGAGTAATTCACCGGATATAGTAGAAACGAATGTTTTTATTTAGTGAAATGAGTTCATCATGTGTGGGTATTTTCGGAATTGTCGGAGGAATACACACCCCATCACCCCCTGGGTGTCGTCTCAGTCACACATGGGAGGCGGGATTACCAAACCCTTAATACCGCAAAACTGCTCGTGCTACCTACATACTAAATGAGTAAGTGATGATGATAAGTCTGGTGTCATCCGATGAATTTTTATTTTGTTTATTTATAACGGTGTTTTATGCATCGTTGGATTGCGGAGTATCCTCAAGGTGAAAAATTTCAAACTGTAGTTGATGGATATTCTTCTACTACCAGTGCCACAAGGATCTGTGCAGCCACCAACGCTTTTTTTGTTGCACATCGCGTTAAAAGTACACCAATTCATTTCTACGTTGATGACAACACCGATCACGAGGGTTGTCATTTTGGCAAAGCCCTCTTCCAATTATGATGTCAGAACAGCTCAAGAAGTTTTGAGATAAAAAGTTGACCACCACCTCGAGGAGGTTCGTGCTTGGACAAACCCAGTCAGTTTTAACGTCTGAAAAACCCAAGATTGTCTGATATGAGCAAAGAGGGAAATCAATGTTCTGGTCTGAACTTTATGGCAATTCAAACTAAATCTTCTTTTGGTCAAAGAAATTATTTTTATCAAGCTCCACTCATATTTAATAGCCTTCCAGAACATATAAAGTCATCTAATTCCTTGTACACTTTTAAGAAGGATCTTAAATTATTTGTGTTAGTCGAGGATTGCCAATTGATTTTCTCTACTTTGTCCTTTCTAAATTATAAGCTAAATGAGTATGTTTATAATAATAAGCTAAAATAATATTATTTTTGTTTGAACCGTTTTTGTTCATCTTCCTCTTGCCAAATCTACAGCATGTTAAATTATATACATATATTTATTATTCACAACTTAATCCTTAAAAAAAAAAAAAAATATTTTATTTTATTTTAAATCAGATCTCAAAACTATGGTCACCCTAAAAGTCTACATTAATGTAGTACCTAGCGCCATCAGTTTAGTAGGTACCAGTAGGTACCTATAATCTAATCTCAATCTGTAAGAAATACAACAATATTGTTCTTTCAAAATCTGTATAATTTTGTGTTATTTTGTTAACTTGTATAATTATTGTTAACCTCAACACAGGCTTGTCCTAGTGAGGTAACAAATTGTATTGTAAACATTTTTACCTACAGTGTAAAGAAACAATAAATAAATAAAAATAAAAATGTATATATAAAGATTCCATAGAAATGCATGGAGTAAGAATAAAAGACCGGTTCAGGTATCGGGGCTTCATAAAAGCCCGAGTAAATCTGGTTTCTAAGAAATTTGGATGTCTGTATCGATATTATTAAAAAGCGTTGTAGATGAAAAAAAAAATCTTCATAATTCCAATTTTTTGGGTACATCTTCTTCAAAATTTAATTTTAAAAATTTAATTTTTGAAATTTGTAGGAGTTAATATTTGTATTATAATAATAAATATAGTTATTAAATGTTTTATTTTCTTACTTTTATGTAAAGAATAGATATTATAATATTATCGTCATTTCATTTAGACATTAAAATTTAATAGTATGATTAATTTAAAATAAATTATATTGTGTTTTCCGAAACAATCATTCGTGTTTTTAGTGCTGTTGAGTGGTTTCTGTTTCAGTCTGTTTTTGGGGTCAGTATAAATTATATTACTGATCTTCCTATGTTTTGTATCTCGATTTTTATTTGAGATTTTAATGTTGTATTTTTTGAGTGAGAGTGGGATTTTGTTGTAAAGTTAAGTACCACAGTATTAAAATCTTTTTCGCCCAAAAGTTGAAAAGGGAGTTTCTGGTTATACAAAGCTATAGGTATATATTAGAAGGAAGCCTTAAAAAAATTAAAATCAGCGTTGAGGTGATTTTATGTCCGGGTTAAATCTTCCCCACAGAAAAGACTAAACCCTTTCACACACTTTTCCACAAATGATCATCTAGTCAAATCACGCTACGCAAGAGCACTATATAAGTATAATAAATACAAACTTAGTAGGAGGAAGATGTTATGAAGCGATTTTATTTATCGTTAGTTAGGTACTATTTTTAATGCATTTTAGTTGGGTAGGTTGGCAAGGCTGCGGAGAGTTTTGTTCAACGTGGCGGTAGGGGGCGTTTTGGGTTTTTTTCCGTTTCCGGACTCTCGTTTGTGCGGCGATATGTGCGAATCGCTGTGCAAATAACAGTCACTTAATTTTTAAGTTTTGAAACCATGTGAGTGGAATCCGAGTTTTGGGCGTCTGCATTCGGGCGAAGAAAACACGTCGTGTATTTTTAAATATATGTTCCGAAGATTTATTCGCGTAAAATGCGAGTTCTCGCGAGGGGCCCAAAGTGACCCACGAGTTTAATGGCGATGTGCCAGTGTAACGATTATTGTACCTCATTATCCGAGGCATCGGTTTAAATAATAACTCGCCGCGCCCGTGATTGTATGCAGGGCGACTAACGAATTCCCACCGGGGATTATTTATGATTATTTATTTATATAACAATTCTCCGCCGCCATTGCTGATGAGCCTTCCTTACAAATTTGGAGGAGAGTCAGGGAACTCCTTCCTTTCTTTGAGGGTCCAGGACAATCTTCCCTTTCATGCGATCGCTGTGGAGGTCGCTGGTCCATGCTATGCCGCAGAGGTTGGGACCTCCCTTGCCACCAGGAGGTGGTGATGGTTACTCACGACATCGGGGGAACGGCGGCAGTAAATTTATTTAGTTTAGCTAGGCATAGTATAAAATACGCTATTGGTCCCGGGGTGAGTCCATACATCTTATTTTAATATGTCATATCAACACAATATAGTGAACCGATTTTCTACCCTACCACTTGTTTTATTATATAGATTCCCTGTGCAGCCTTTTCAGGAATGCTTTAAATATAAATGGCCCACACTCTGAAAAATGAGTATCGTGTTCTCCGCTTGTTGACACACTCAGATATGAGACTGAGTTTGGCGTCCAAGGTTTCCTGAGATGAAATCAAAGTTGACTTGCAGATTACACCCGAGCCTGACAAAGGCACATCATTACATTTCCCTTTAACAATATAACGTACTTTCCCTTAACAAGATTATCCTTGGAAAGCAGCACCAAGGAGCCTGGTTGCAGCACGTCTGCGGTCTTTGTTCTCCATTTAGCTCGTTCCTGTAAAAGAGAGAGGTACTCCTTAGACCACTTTTGCCAAAAATGTTGAACGAGTTGAGTGGCTCGTTCAAATCTGGATAACCTTCTAGGATTCGTAGCGGTCAGGTCCAGTTGTGGTGCAGCAACCAAAGATTCACCAATAAGGAAGTGACCAGGGATGAGAGGAGTGAGGTCAGATGGATTGATGGACAGGGGAGTAAGAGGACGAGAATTGAGGCAAGCCTCGACCTGCGTTAAAACCGTAAACAGTTCCTCGAATGTCAACGACAAGTTACGGAGAACTCTGGTCAAATGATGCTTGGCTGACTTCATTGCGCTTTCCCATAATCCGCCAAAATGAGGAGATCTAGCTGGAATAAAATGCCATTGAATAGATTGAGAACCAAAAAATTCGAAAATTCATTCTGAGTCGAAGAATTCTGTAAAAAAAAAATTAAGGATTTGAGTTCGTTTGAAGCTCCTGCAAAATTCCCAGCATTGTCTGAGTAGATATGAGCACATTTTCCACGTCGTGTGATAAAGCGATTGAAACATTTGATGAAACCAGTAGTAGATAAATCAGTGGCCAGCTCAAGATGAACTGCCTCGGTAGAAAAGCACACAAATATACACAAATAAAATATTGATTGTTGTCTTACTACGAGTATTTCCTGATTTAATATGATGGGGTCCTGCGTAATCCACACCGCATGTAAGAAATGGGCGTGTTGGTTGCAGTCTAGAATGCGGTTGATTTCCCATGGTCGTGGTCTCCCAACGATCCGCCGTCAGGTTAAAGTGAGCAGCTGTGTGGATGTCTCCGTTTTCCACACCAAGTGAAACGTAGAGTGCGTACTTATCATATGTAGAGTCCCTGGGTGTGGTCTCCCGACCGTCCGCCGTCAGGTTGAAGTGAGCAGCTTAGTGAACGTCTTCGTTTTCACACTAAGGGCACATCTGATACAGTAAGTGAGATTGTACGTGTACATACGTACAGTGAGATTGTTTTCAGAGGCGCTAATCTTGAGCGTGCGCATAGCAGTGTGTAGATCCAGATGCCGTTCTCAAGAGTTCACATGTAGATACATGCTCCATAGGTGCGTGAAGAAGAATCGCAGTATCCGTAGATTTTAGGTAGATTAGAGAGTAGATAAAAATCTACTATCTTACCTACAATCAAAGAATATTCAGAATTATGCGGATTCTTTGATTCTTCTTCAAGCGCCTATGGAGTATGTATCTACATGTGAACTCTTG
Organism: Limnephilus rhombicus; assembly: GCA_929108145.2. Taxonomy (NCBI): domain Eukaryota; kingdom Metazoa; phylum Arthropoda; class Insecta; order Trichoptera; family Limnephilidae; genus Limnephilus; species Limnephilus rhombicus. The sequence continues at coordinate 18,428,232 of OV815293.1, forward strand.
AGAACGGCATCTGGATCTACACACTGCTATGCGCACGCTGAAGAGAACAACATCCAACAATTATTATTATGCATAACTTTCATTTTTGCCGGCCTAATTTACTCAAATTATTAAAAAAATGTAACTTTTGGATGGAAGCATCTCAGCGTGGATTTATGCCCACACGGTGACCATTTTCTTTTAATAATAAAATATGTTTTCGGATTTCATAATATTAAAAGAGAGTTTCCAGACTTGTAAACATTATAAGATTTACCCCGTTCGTACTTTTGTTCGGGAATAATTCTGTTGTCACTGTCAAACGCAGCAAACCCTTCTGCCGGAAAAAAAAGACACAGGGCTTTTGATGGATGCCCGTTGCCACCTACCCAGAACCATCCTCGTATCTACACTGATCCCTGTACCACCACCGCACCGCTACAGTGGGGATTGTACAAATCCCCGGAAATACTTACAAACTCACAAAATTATTTATGGCAAACAACAGTTGTGTTGGCTGGTGATTCTTGGCATGTTGGATGGATGAAAAAAATAGCACGAGTGATTCCTTTCTTGGTAATTGTGAATTTCATCGCAGTTAGTAGGTTCCTTCCCTTATAGGAAATTAATCTTTAACATTATAATAGCACTAGTATCAGTAAAAAAATGCTAATGTGTACCCGGCATGTGTTGCAATGTCACTCAAAAAAGAAAGTGTTTGTATCATAAAAGAAGAAGAAAACAATAATAATCTAAACGATAATATGAAAGAGAACGAGACACCGAAAATATAAAAACGACAATGATCGCAACTGGGACTCGAACCCAGACCTCTCGTCTCACCGGTTGCAACCATTGTCTTTTTTCTGTTTTCTGTTTCTTGTTCTCTTTCATATTTTCTTTTATATTAATATTGTTATCTTCTTCTTCAATGATATATTACGTTGATGGAAATAACCTTCAAAAGTTATAAAAAGATAGTTTTTCTTATAAAAAATTGAAAGTGTTTGTGTTTAAATTTTGTTTATTGAAGCTTTCGGATACATAATTTTTATTTTTTCAACGAATTGATAGTTTTTGACGCTACGTGCAGTTGTCTTTCCCAATTTACTTACCCAATTTATTTTCCAAAATTACTCCCTTTTAGACCCTACCACTACCACGTCTCCTTTTCAGTCTGTCAGTTTCTGTCGCCGTGCAGGTCGCACGCCCAGAAATTATGATAAACACAGTAACCGATATGTACAGTGCTAAGCAGTTAAATATATTGTTATTGTAAACTTAGCAGGCTGACTGACGTTTTTATTCGCCAGACAGCCCGCATAAAAGTAATAACTCATTATGAACCGGAACGTACAAGGACTAATTGACTCTATTAAAAATGATATTAAAAAATGCTCAAGTATCAAAGAGGCGAAGCAGAGAATTATCATAGAGCAAGATATTTGCCAGTGAGAAGAAATATGGTGCAAGGAAAAACTTCAATTACAAGAGAAAATAATTGAGCTACAAAATAAACTGATATTAAATGAAGAAAAACGTAATAAGTCAACTTTTTCAATACCTATACCAGAGGCCAAGTACTCTGTATTGCAAGTGAAAATACTAATTCAATATCTGATGATATTCGAGATATGATAGTTAAAAAAATTAAAACATCGCAATTGGGTATTGCAGTTAATGGGGTGCAAAAAGCATAAAATAATAAACTAATTATCTCTTGCTCTAATAAAGCTCATTCAAAAAAACTTACAGACGAAAAAAATACGGTTTTCAAAAACAACCTAACCGCAAAAGAATTAAAAAAAAGAATCTGAAATTATTCATAAGAAACCTACCAGTCCACTTATCAGAAGAAGACATAATGGAATCATTTAAAACACAAAACGATGGAATAAAAATCATAATGGATGAAAATCCAAATAAAAATACCGTTAAATTAGTGAAAATGCTTAAGCCAAAAGCACAAAATAATCTTACGAACTACACAATAAAAACCAGTGGAAAATTAAGGAAATATCTTATATCTAAAGAGAAAATAAATATTGGATACTACAGAGTGCGGGTGGAGGACGCAAAACCAGTTATGCAATGCTATCATTGCTTGAAATTTGGTCACTCAGCTATCAACTGCCTAAATAAAGACAAGAATGCCACGTGCCTACACTGCGCCATGGATCATCCTTGGAAAGACTGCCCTAACAAAAACAATGAAGAAAAATTCAAAAATTGTGAATTCCAAAATATCACATTCAAGTCTACAAACAATACAAATCTTAAAGCAAACAGCAAAAATTGTCCGTATTTAAAAAAAAATTATGACTATTGCACAAGGGCGTATAAATTATGAATAGGTATGCACCTACTATTAATTTCTTAACAATGGTAGCCCTCATGGTACTCAAATATTGAAAAACCAATATCAATATTTATGTGTTTGTATAAAATGCGCTTGTTTTCTGAAACTTTCTTCAATTTTATTTATAATTAATATTTATAAAGAAAATTATAATAATATTATTATAATTTTCTGTACAAAAAAAAATATCATAATAATATTATTAACCTACCATCAAAGTGTTAAAGATTCATCAGAAATATTGAAAAATTATATTTTACTGTAAAATTTTAAAACAAAAACCAAGCACTCAAATTTTAGCCTACTCTCAAAGTGTTAACGATTGTCGAATATTATATACTCAAAACAACATTATAACACTTCATACTATGTATCTTATTTATAACATTATCACTAGAAATATATTGCCAGGTTATTCTTCAATATTTTTACCAAAACCATGTCAAGTCAGCCTTGATATTATTATTTATGAACCATTATTGGAAGTGAATTATGATTGTTCATTATTATTATTGCTGCGAGGTTATTTATGCTTGCATTCAAAATCAAATTCAAATTTAATAATTAGTTATAATAAATGCCTTTATCAACATGAGATACCAATGCCAGGGAAAAAACGCATACGAATACTTTGATTATTAAGTACTTTATTCACAAACATTATGTCTTTTAGTTATATTGATGATGACAGTGATATAAATTTTTGTAAGGTTTATGACTTGTGTGAATGGTTCAAAAAACAAGATACAATGAAATGTGAAAATAATCAACTTAATTTTGCGGAACTAAACTTAAGATCAATTTGTAAGTACTGGGACCTATTTCATGTTTATTTTAAAGACTGTTTAAATCACTTTGACATACTCATGCTTTGCGAAATATAAAATTATTATCACCTTTTTTTTACTGGAGTATGTAATTTATAATTTATATATGTACATTGGAAACTTGTATTAAATCTTTTCAATCTTGTCGGGATGAATATTAAAAAAGGAAGATCATAACGTAGATTTATACTCTGGTTGGCATCTGACAAGGGTTTCATATTATAACATGATAAATGTGCCTAAATTATTGAAGTCTTTTGCAGCTCTCAAAATAATGCCAAGAGTCTTTTGGGCCTTGATGAAAATAAAAATAATAATATGACATTCAAAGGTTAGCTCACTATCGAATATAATACCTAGATCAATAATTTCAGTAACGCAATATAAAGTTTTATCATTGAATAAACATTGATATCATTTTGGATTATTTATTCTCTGGAAATGATTGAACTGACTTCAAATTCTTTATTCAAATTATTTGCAATGCATATTAAAAATACATATAAAGTTACATCAGTTACATAGTTACTTAAGGTTAACAAAAACAATAAAAAATTGCCTTTCCTCGCCATAAAGAGACAATGCTCTTGTGTTTGGTGAAGGAGTTCTAGCTCAATTAGTAAATTAAAAGATCGTGTAAGTTAGTAATAACGGCTATTGTAAATAATAAGTAGGTTAAAAAATCATGTATAAATTTAAAAATAAAAATCCTGAAGAGTTAATATATAAATTAAAAAATCATTATGAATGAAAGAATCATGTAAGTTAGTAACAAAAAATATTGTAATAAGTAAGTAAAGGATACGTAAGAAAGAACGCAAGATTATAGAATAGTAGACTCGGAGATATGGAAACTAAGAAATAAAAGAAAAAGAAGGAATGAATGATTTATAAAATAGCAGACTTTAAGATACAAAGTAAACATATTTGGGACTTTTATAGCAGTTTAAGGTAGTTTTTTTTAATTTGGGCTTAAATTCCTGCATATTTTCGATGGTTTTTAATTTTAATGGGAGGTTTTTTTAATAGATTATGCCTAGATAAGGATAGGAATTTTGAATGTGCTTAGTATTAAATTTATGGATTTCAATAGTTTTCTGGTATCTTGCTGATGTATTGAATTGGAAGTTACGAGTATTTAACTGTATTTGTAAATTTGAAGTATTGCATATTTTTTATACATTTTGTCTATTGTAGGCACATTGAATATTGAAAAAAGAATTTCAGTAGGAAATTTAGGCGGTTTTCTCAAGATTACCTTAATTTTTAACCTTTGAACTCTTTTGAGGGGATTTAAAATATTGTCATATGTTCCACCCCAGCCAATAATACCATATTGCAATATGGATTTAACAGTTGCATAGTACACTCTTTTTAGGTTTTCTAAGCTAAGAATATTTCTTAGTCTAATAAATATATAAATTATTAATTCAATGTATAAATTCAATGCTAATTTGTTGTTAAAGCACCTTAAGAAATATATCTCAAGTTGGTTTGTAATGTAATACAATCATTATTGTGATTAATCTCTTTATAAAGGCATCAACAATAAAATCATTTATAAATATAATAAAAAAATGTTAATATTTTACGTAGTGAAAATTTATAATTTTCTATTACTCATAATGCAAGTTAATGTATTGATTTTTTGAAATCTGAGTAAGCTATTTCGTAGACACCACATATACAACGAAAAAAACGTTCAGGGTAGATATTTATTTTTGCTCTTGAAACCTTTGTTGACAAGGAAAATCTACCATTAACCTACCTCAATATTCGAAATGAAAATCTAGTCTCTTTCAACGGAAGCAATCTTCCGAACAGGCCCTCCATTGATATGCTTGGTGTAACCCTAAGTGACCAGCTCAGGTATGGGGGCTCCATCGAAGCCAGAGTAAAGTTAGCCTCCCAAAAACTGGGCGTACTGTACAGGGCCCGCAGATACTTTAATAGTACACAACTGCTAACCTTGTACAAATCACAAGTACGCCCCATGGTTGAATTTGGCAGCCATCTCTGGTCTGGAGCTCCAAAATATCTGAAAAATACCCTCGACTCTGTGCAGAAACGGGCGGTCCGTTTGATAGATTCTTCCATCTTAACAAACGGATTTGCAATCTTCAGAGCACAGGCGTCGGGTGGGAATGCTATCCGTGTTCTACCGTTATTACAATGGAAGATGCTCCGAGGAACTAGCATCATTGATCCCTTCGGCACCGGTGCATAGTCGGGAAACACGCCAAACGCGTGCCCAACATTTGTACACAGTTGACATTTGTCACATGAGAACGGGTCGTTTCTTCGACTCGTTCTTGTGTTCAACAGCTCGGCTGTGGAATGATTTGCCGGCTTCTGTGTTTCCTCCTTCCTACAACATGGGTCTCTTCAAGACCAATGTTCATTCCTTCCTCCCCTCAAAAAGACCCTCCACACAACATCCCAGATGACATAGGCCCTGAGGGAAATTATTTTCCTCGGGGCCTCCTGTGTGGAGTTAATGTAAAATATATATATATATATATTCGCGTATTTCCCAGGGGATATCAAAATATTGAATTTACTTTACTTTTTAACCACTAGCGCAAAGACGTTTACAAAAAAGATCAGTGGAGCGCAGGAGATTTTCATACGTTTGGTGTTGGATTCGCCCGCGTTCATTAAAAGAAATCATTCCTAAAAAACAATTAACTGCCCCCCCCCCCCCCCCCCCCCCACTTAAAAAAAGTTAATAATTGTTTTAATACATTAATATTTAAATATTAATTATAATTATATAAGACAATTTGTCTATTGATTGTACTTCTTTATTGGTATTATTTATGACAAAACAAATCATGTGTTGCTCTGTTAACAAAGAAACTACATTTGAAGTTTATTTGTCGATCTTAAAAAACATTATAACACTTTAACACTTATTTTTCTGATATCTTGATTAATTGAATCTCTGCTACATAGCTCGTCAAAAACAATAATAATGTGTTTGAATGTCACCATGACAACACATCAATGAATCACATTTGAAAGGTAATTCATTATTTGAATACGAAGGAATCCCTATGCATACCTAGGTAGGTATTCCTTTACATTATAATAAAATTCCATCATGAATTTTCGTTATTTGTTTTTGGGGTGTTATGCCGTGTTGCGCTACCTCCTTCTTTAGCCAACGTTTCGGACATCGTTGCAGTGTCCATCATCAGGGCAGATCCGGCAGATCCGGTAGATGTCTGCCGGATCTGCCCTGATGATGGACACTGCAACGATGTCCGAAACGTTGGCTAAAGAAGGAGGTAGCGCAACACGGCATAACACCCCAAAAACAAATAACGAAAATGCTTTTGGCCGTGAAAATCTTAAAACCATCATGAATAGTCAACACCTAAAATTGAAATATTCAAATGAATTTACGTATTTTTACGAAGGAATCCCTATGCATACCTAGGTAGGTATTCCTTTACAATATAATAAAATACCACCATGAATAGTCAACACCTAAAATTGAAATATTCAAATGAATTTACGTATTTTTATTTATTTTAAGTTTAAAGGTTGTGTAAAAAATTCACCTACGCGTGAAATTAGCGAAATCATTTAAAAATGTACGTATCGCAGTATATTTATGAGTCAGTGAATCAGTTCTTGGTAGAACAAGATTTTAAATGATTTACAGGGTTTTAAGGGATGTACTAGTTGGCTATTTCCTGTGTGAAAACTAATTAAAACTATTAAATAAAGACATGTTCTTAGTCGAGTATGATACAGTTAAAAATGACCGAATCGGATAGAGACACACTAGCTCAGTTGGTACAGTGGCACGATGTTCTGGGTTCGAGTCCCAGATGTGCCTGATTTTGCTGCTTTGGTGATATTGGTTTTTTCTGATTTTGCTGATTCCAGATTTTCGATTGAGTTTCGCTAATATTGTCTTCATTTAATTAAATAATACAATTTGAGGTTTTACTCATTAAGTTAAAGATAAAAATAAATACTTTTGAATGTAGCTATAACTTTGTGGTTATCCATTATAGATAAATGAAACAGTGTTACTTTGTTTAAACCACTTGTATATTTGTTTAAAGCAGACCGGTTTCGTAACGACCGCGACCGTTCCTTCCTCAGGGCAAACGTGTACTAATTTGACAAAATAGTGGGTGGGAACAATATATTATTACTAAGGATTGTGGAAGGGGTGGAGGCATTGCTAGGGATTAACGAAGAGTGGGTGGGGGAACATATCCATGATTGGGCTATAAGATAATATTTTAGGTCGTTCCGAAAGCGGTCGGCTTTAAACAAATATACAAGTGGTTCAAACAAAGTAACATTGTTTCATTTAAAAATAAATAATTAAAACTAAATTTAAAATAATGCTAAAAATTGCCACCGCCTCCTCGTGTGTGAATACTATCCAGTTTGTTAAAAAATATTCAATTTCGTAGATCCATAAATAGTGCTAGATCTTCAAAAACCTTCTGCGGTTTTACAATACCTACAACCTACGTGGTTTTAAAACATCTGGAACGAAAACCAATTTATTTAACACCTTTTTACTCCTGGTCTCAAGATAGGCCAATTAAATTATTTATTGTTCAAGAAAGATCGAAATTTGAAAATATTTTAATAAACTCTTAGTCACAATTTCCATTACCGAAAAAATTTTACAAATATTAGCAATATTGGACAAAGGCAAAGCCGTGTACGAAAGCTAGTTGGTCGATAAAACCGAAAACTGCCAAAATCCCTCCACAAAGTGACGTTTTATTCGGGGTTATCTCTTAAGCGCAGCCGTCAAGGGTCACTCCGAGACGAAATGAGCCCTATTTCCTTATATAAATGGTGTCATAAATTGCTTCCCATCCGAGCGAGACATTCTAACCGCCTTACAATAGGGTGTCATCTGGGGATCAAGGGGCAAGCTCAATGTGACCAAATGGGCATAAAAACCCTCCAATCTTGACCTCAGAAAATACTTTAATTTCTTTGAAGAAATAAATACACCATCATAAAAACACTAACATATACATCTACTTACGGCCGAAATTTCTGTTGCGGTTCTAGTTCGGCTTTAAGGCGATCCACTAGTTCAGGAAAAAATCTAAATCGGGATTTACGCCCTTTATGGGAGGAGTTTAAAAATACTTGAGAAAAAGCTTTTGGAAAGGTTAGAAAAGGTATTTGAGAATTTTTTTTACAAGTTGATTTCGTAAAGGTCTGTAAAAAATATTAATTCCTGTTTTACGCATGGTTTATTGTAAGAAAACTGAAATTTAAAATTGATTTCACGAAACTAAGCGACGTGGAGTCACACGACTGTCTCCCGCGCCGGTTGGGGCGTGACTGGTACGAAATAGATGTTGCCCAGTGCATGGTTCTTGTACCCATGCCATAAGGGTCACTTCAAGAATCCAAATTCGTAGAGTGCGGGCCGTATTGATTGATGTCAAAAATATCAACGAGAAAATGCATATTTTATTTTATTTTGTGAAGTTCGGGCGTAAATATCAATTTTTTGCGATTATTATAAAAGAAACTAAATTTACCACATTATACAACAAAACCCAATCCGAAAAGGGGTTTATAATTGGAGAGTTTGGACTTGAAAGTGTTTTTTAGAGACCTTATACTTTATTTTTTTAAAGGCTTTTTAAAAACTTATTAAAAAAATGACCGATATTTTTAAGGGCCAAGGTATGTTCTACACACAATATTTAATTGAAGCATCTAAAATACTTCTAAACTATCAAATTTAAAAAAAAAAACATGTGATTTTGTATGATTTTGCATTATTTAGTATGACTTCATTATAACAATATTTTCGATCATCTAGTTGCTCTCTGCTAGTGGTAGGAAGTTGGAACCCTGATTACATAAGCAGACTGATAATATTCTTGAACATCACGAAATACTGGCCCTAGGTGCGTGGAACGTGTTGAATGTGCTGAGTCAGCGGCAGCCGACCGGATGGCGCGTCAGTAATCTCGAGGAGAATGAAATGACAACATGTCTGTTTGGCGAAGGGTCCGTTTATGAACGGCACATCTGTACTTGTAATTGACTTTGGATTCGTCGACTGGCTGAATAACCTCAGCATCCAACTTTGATCTCAACCAACCCTCTTGTACTTAATCTTCGGCATGCCAAGATGCAAAACAAAACGTTGGGTACCATGAGGGGTGACGCTACAACCCCAGGGATTTTATTATTTAAATGCCACTTTTCCCATTTATTCATTAGTTTGATGGAAAATTACTATTATGGCCTACATGTTTAATGTATATCCGTTAAAAAAATATCATTATTCAGTTAATTTCATATAAAATCATTCATCAACAAACGCTCCGGCCACGACGGCTTTGACAAGCTTCCTAGTCGGTACTTTGGTACCTGCCGGCAGGTCAGTGTGACCGGCGGCCGACGAAGCGAATTGTAACCGGGTGGTTCCAAAATAACAAAAATAAAACTAAAAACAAAATATCGATTTTTTTTAACAAAAAGGCTCTCGGATGGTAGTTTTATTTTTCCCCTCATTTTGAACGCCAGGATTCGTATTTACAATATTGTGCGCTCTATTTCTTGCCAGTGGTGATGGCACTGAACTCCACTTCATGCCCGATTTTGAGGTCATGAAAACTTCACTAGCCGCAAATGTTGTTGTGTTTTCATCTTCTCCGATGTCTTCATCAGATTCTGACTCCTCCTGGATCTCAACGTAGTCCTCCACGTCAGAAAGATCCTCTTGATAAATTTCTTCAAAATCCGTATCATTATCATTATCCCTTTCACTAATGTCACTGTCATCTTCGAGAAATTTTAATAATTCTTCATCAGTTAGACCCCTTCTTGTCATTATGGACACAGTTATTGAAAGGCAATATCACAAGAATGGAACGATATACTAAGAAAACCGCACTTCAAACTTTTTAATATTCAAATTATTTTTTTACCGTCTGCTGTAGTGTTTCGACACGCACTGTAGCTAAACCCCAATAAACACAGCTGGTTGGGTCAGCCAGACCGGCGACGCCCTAGGTGGCCTAGGTAAAGGACCCTATGTCGTTACACCCTTATGCAGCTTTCGATGTAGTGCGTGGGAACGAGATGCCATAAATTGCCGAGGTACAAGTAGAACAGGGAACCACATCCATAAGCGAACTAATGCGAAAGAGAGGTGGAGAATTTCTCATAGTTTATTTTGTCGTAGATGTGGTTCCAGCAAGCAAGAAATATCATACAAGGCAAGGAATGATACCTACACAGTAACAAAATATTTTTTTACGCTTTAATCTAGGACAATTTTATATTTTTTTTAATGGCCGAATATGTGTTTATCGGTTTTGCAGGAATACAAAAAATATCGAAATCGCCAAGTCTCTATTAAAAATTCTACATGGAGAATAGTAAATTTAGAAATAATGGCAACCCCTGTCAGCAACGGGAGGGTTAAACATAAATATATAATTTGACTTTTATTGTGTATATATTATGACGATCGACATAAAATGTCGATCGTCATAATATATACATAATATATACTACTATATATAATCGTCCAGTTGATTAGTCAGACATCTCCAAGTTCCAAGTTTGAGGTAATGTAGAAAGAAATATTTAAATGCTCACCATTAATAAAATTTCTGTGTTTTAGATTATAAAATATGCCATTAAATAAAACCGGGAGGCATACCGATCTGGTACATTCTAATGACATTTTTATATATCCTGACAACATCAACATTTGGTTTAAAAGAACATTACACAACTGCTCGCATGGGGTCACAGATGACCCCAAATAGTATGAGTAGTTTTTAATATATATTGAAATATATAAGTCAATGAAACCATTTTATTATTAAAGTGCTTTGTTTATTCTGTAATATCTATAAGTAATAACATGAATTACTAACTAATTATACAAAAACAAGTTAAACTAAAATAATTATCAATAATTAACAATTTGTACTAAGGTATATTGAGATCATAGTTAATACTCGTATCTTTTAGGAATTCTCCGAATCACTCTTGTTACACTGTTGACAGTATATTTCATAGTGATCATTGCACACAAATCTTGTACATTTCTTGCATTTTGTTGGTACTTTGAGTTCGCATTTACCTCTTCCAACGTAACTTAATTACTCGCACGGGGTCACCGCTCAAGAGCGCAGCGACGCGTCCTTCCACTCCCGTGACTTGGTCGCTACTAAAATACAAACTTAGACGCGCGTTATGAAGCTAGCGAGGGCGCGGGGGAATCGGGCCGCGCCAAGTGCTTCATTTTTTAATCCGAAAATTCTTTGACCCCATGCGAGTAATTAAGGGTTAATTCACTACACGTATTTCTGAATTTGAAATTGATTTGGTGGTGTTTATGAGTAATCCGAGTATTTTATAAGATAGAGGGTACGCTTTTACATATAACTGCAAACTCAATTCATATTTCCACATTTCGGAGATGTCTGACTAATCAACTGGATGATCAACGCGCTCTGAACGCTTGCAGATTTAGAACGACTTTCGCATAAAATTCTGACAGCATTTCCAGATAGACAACCTCCAGTTGATCCAAATTTTTTATTAGATCTAAAAAAGAAATTAATTTTAACTTTTTATGCGCTTAGCATCGGTCTTAAGATGTTTTCAATTGACGACGAATTGTGTGCACTTCACAAAATTAGTAGTGCCTTGTTCTTCAGTTATCATCATCATCAAACAGTATTAATAGGCTAGGATCTGCGTGGTTGAATTTCAGAACCCGACTTCGATTGCATGTTCGATATAACGCCTTACCCGTCACACCACGTAAACATCCGTATACGTGGATTTTCAGATAAAGCTACCATTGAAGTTCGATTTCTAATTCAAGAATTCGTCACAAGATGACGCTACTTTCATCCGCAAGACGCAAAGGGGAGTATCTCCCGGATTTTGGAAAAATGACGGTAATTCTCAGTTGTATCAAGCGGCTGTATATTACATTACATTTACACATGACGTTATCATCCGTCTCGGGTCCCGGTTACTTTTGCGCGGTGACATACCATTACGGGTTGACACGTTGACATTCTTGACAGTGGATACGAGGAACGGGCTAATTTTGGAATCAGTTCCTATTGGATTTACGAATTTACGATTTAAAATGGTCACTAACACTAACTTGGCTAAGGCGAACCAAAAGCCGCCCGCAGGGCCTAGCAGTAAAAACCTGCGGGGCGGGTTTTGTAACTTGTAACTGCTAGTTTACTTGAATGTTCGATTTACTTACAAGGTGCAACCTGCCATGTAATGTTTACCCTGATGATAGATGAAACAACCTCTGAAAGCAGAGAAAATATTGAATATTAACAATATTGTGGAAAAACATATTTGTGAGGCTTATGGAGGGAGAACCTTTTAAAAACTTTTCCTCGAAATTAGAGTTTCTTAATATTAACATTTTGTTTTCGAACGAGTAAAAGCTCTCAAAGAGTAATAGCTTCGGAAAGCTTTCTCAGCTCAAAAAGTTTCAGAAAAAAATATCACCCAATAATCAATTTGTTTTTAAAGTCTTGAATATTGGTCTCTTTTTAATAAAACCTTTTAATATTTGAATAAATGTATATTTTACCTTAGTGTACGAGGTACGCTTCTTGGCTTTGGTACCATCGCGGGATATAAAGTACTCTAATTTACGTGTGTTTTTTTTTAATTAGACAAAGTAAAACCACAACTCCACAAAGTAAAATTACACCATTGTGATCAAATCTGAAAAGCCAGGTACCTAAATACTTTATGTCCGTCTTTTTACCCTCTCTACTTCATGCAACATCGAAACATTCCCCAAAGTGGGAACGTCATTCCTCCACTAGTTTTGGACAGTTGAAACTCTTATGAATATTTATATATTAAAATCTTGGTCCTTTACTTTTTAATTTATTCATTAACGACGTAACAACATATTCACCCGTGTTCTCATTCTAATGTTCGCTGATGATATGAAGATTTTTAGAATTATTGATAATATCGAGGACTGTCTGACACTTCAATCTAATATTAATTGCTTTTATGATTGGTGTCTTATCAACAAATTAACTCTTAATGTAAAAAAATGTCAACTTATGAGATTCCACAGAAAAAAAAACCCATTATTGTTCACCTACTTTCTCAATAATCACATATTGTTGAAATAAGAGACCTTGGTATAACCTTTGACACTAAATTAACATTCTAATAATATAACCAGTAAAGCAATGCAAATGTTAGGATTTGTCTTACGGATTTCAAAGGATTTTAAAAATTTAAAAACTGTCAAATTACTTTACACTTCACTTGTTAGAAGCCAACTAAAATTTAACTCCACCATTTGGAATCCTTACTACAGTGTACATGAGAATTCTCTTGAGCGAGTCCAACATAAATTTTTACGTTATATTAATTTTAAATTGGGAATATTCATCGAAAACATTAATTATCCCTCTCTGTTACAATTATTGGGACTCGATACATTAAAAGAAAGAAGAATTTGTTCAGACCTATTTTATTTATTTAAAATCGTTACCAACCTGTTGAACTCCCCTGAACTTCTTTCGCTAATAAGTTTCCATGTACCTAGTCGATCAGTTCGTTTGAAATCACCTTATCATTGCAACAATACAGGATCTAACACTGTACTCAATTCCATAATGAATCGCCTGCATGTACTTGGAAATAAATATGTTTTGGATGAATCTATAAACATTGCTGGTCTAACCTCATATACAAACACTACTTAATTAAAACTGTCTGTCAGCGCTTCTCAGTTTGACTACAATCAAATACAGATTTATAGTATTAATTTCTTAATACATAATATCCGGGATTTATAATATGTTGTATTATATTTATAATAACCTACTCTTTGTACTTTTTTATGTCGATACTACAATTTTTATTGTTCTCCTTTATGAATTTTATATTTATATTTTTCTTTTTCTTTATCTATGTATATTCTGTATTCATATGTAAAATAATTGTAATTCTTTTGTAAAAGCCGCTGTAATCGGCGTTAATAAATAAATAAATAAAAATTTGGTAGGTTTAAAATATTTGATTTTTTCCTGTCGCGCAAAGCTGGTGGGAAATTTTCCAAATAAAAAATATTTTTTGTATTTCGTGCAATGACAATATGGTTCGATCCGAAATTTGGGCTAAAATTGACTTAATGCATTAAAATTCTTTACATATTATTTTCTTTTAAACGTAAAAATAAAACATGGTCCAACATAAATTTCATCAGTTTTCATTCACTACGGTCAAGTTGGGTCTGATATAGGTAAAATATTTTTTTCGTTTGACCTCGTTCCCTTGGGACAACAATTCTATCCACCAATTGCAGACCCCGAGAAAATAAACAAAAAATGACATTACGTAGAACAGAGGTGCTCAAACTTGAAATGCTGGCGATATACTTCAATATTATGTACCCCATGGGAGGGGTAGGGGGGGGGTAGAAATCATTTTTTATATTGTGACCTCGTTTTATGCCGATTTTTATATAACATGTGACGAATATTCTTCCAATAAAAATCATGTTCATAAATTCTACTACATTTTATTATAACTGCTTTTGGAAATGTTAGGTATCCATATAATATGATTTCGCATGCTCATCACACAAGGCGACCTCCTTAGTCCAGTGGGTAAGACTCTTGACTTACAATCCGGTCGCGGGTTCGAACCCGGCATGCGCAAATAAATTTTATTTGATTAATTTGTGTTATTTCACAATTAATTCATTTAAAATAATATTTAGTATATTTGCGGCATGTTCCAGAGTGGAAGATACTATCAGTATCGCCCTGGTGTAAGACCACCATTCAGAATTGAAACGTTGCTTGAAAATGGCTTTAGCCGTGTTTGGCGACCAGATCTGAATAGCCAGGTACTTCCCAACCTTCCTCTTCCCCACCTCCTTCCCCTCCCCACTACCTTCAGCCTCACAACATACCCCAATTGGGGATGCGATAGTCTCACCGGCTCCAGACTGGAGCAGTTGAGATTCTTGTGCGGTGTTAACTGTAAAAAAAAGGCAGGTTTTTTTTAAATTAATTTTATTTCATTTAAAATTGCTTCTGCGTAAGAGTCCCGAAATAATAGTTTCACACGGAACAGCCAATTTCTCAGAATTTTGCGGAATATGCCATGCAACTCAAATGCAAAGCTTCACTCGGTACACGGTGAAATAAAACTACACTCAGAACATGAAAACGGTTTTTTTTTTATTCTGGCAGTACATAAATAGTCTGCAACTAGAATTTTATAACTGCACTTCGAATAAGATAATGTTTTCTTTCAAAATGTGTCAGTAGATGAATCCATAGCTGGAATTTTACATTCAGAACACATAACTGGTTTTAAATTAAGAGTGAATCTATTTACCGCAGTCATTTTGTATTATTTAATCACCTTCAAGTCACAACTCGAACTGAGTGATTCATAAATAAACCAAACCACACACTAGAAACCAGATCGATAACTTCGGGCTTTTGAAGGGGGCAATTTTCGACAATACTTCACCATGAATATGCAATAATTAGACGATTTTTTGACGGGGACTTGTGACGTCACACACCGTAGATGAGGATAGAGTAAACAACAACAAAAAGGCGCGACTTAATATAAGTTACAAATAAATAATAAACAAAAAGGAATGAAAAATGAGCGGTCTTATTAATTGAAGATCAACTAAAACAAAAACTGTGAATAGATATATCTACATCGGCAATTTTTTCTAGAGATCGACTCCAAAAACGTTTGCGATCGACCGTTTGAGCACCCCTGACGTAGAATAAATAGCACAATGTATTTTAGGCAAAAAGATAGCATTTAGCTTTAAAAAAATTATTAAACAAACAACATATTGATCTGAGTTTGGCAGATTTTCAAAGCAATAATATGTTTTTATTTATTAAAAATATCAAACGTTTCGTTTTAACCATTTTATATTATTCATACAACCAACATGTTGCGTGAGTAATGCCTTCCTCATCCTAAACAAAATTACAAATAATATAAGAAATGGGAGAAGAATATGGCGGGTGGAGAGGAGGGAAGAGATTTTAATTCAATAATAGAAAATAATGTGACGTTACTGGGGTACCCCGTTCTAAATTCATTTTGTACACGCTTTTGTGTATGAATTATAAAGTTAATCAAAGTAATTTTTTGTGAGTGTTAAAATATGAGATAGTTAATAATAATAAATATATTTATTTATTTTCAGGAAACCGACAATTATAAACGATAGAAACAAAAGAAACACGGACACATTACATATTCATGAAACTATATTATTTAAATAGTTGTAATACGAGATGAAAATTATAAAGAAATATCTAGAAGAAAACATAACATAAGCGTTAATCAAGCGTTAGGATGCAACCTTGTATTAATATTCTTTCTACCAGTAACCAGTAACGTTTGGTTTATCTCCAATGCATGTTTAGCAAATTCTGAGAAACTATTTCTGTTTAAACACCTTAGTTAGATGTTCCTATCCCAATTTCAAAGTTAATAAAACTTTTATTTACATATAAAATCCACAATTTGGTTTAGATTTTTTATGATTTGAATATCCCACAAAAAACCCGAGGTTGTCTTTATGGCTATTGACAAAGTTAAACTGCATTCCGTGCAGTCGCAGCCATTGTGTGTACACCATGAACAAATGAGGACTCTCTCTGCTCCATTGTGTAAACGTGGAGAGGTTCTAAACAAAGAGATCATTGCTGAAGAGAGCCCTCTCTACCAGTCTTCCGTGGGCACATCGATGTTTCAATACGTAATACCAAATGCCATTGAATGCATGAAGTACCTTTCTATAAATCCACTATCATTCGAAACTCCCAATTGCATCAAAAAGCGCAAAATTTTTCCACAATCACTTGTTCCCTTGAATTCTTCTTTATTTGGAGATAGATGGTGGCGAATCTTCTAATTTTCTTTAGTTGTTGACATCTTTGATATAAGTGACGTGGGAATTTTCGAAAATTTGCCTCCAACAATCTATTCGAGTAAAATAGGGTCATTACAGTTTTTCCACTCGTAAAATATCACAGTTTCGTATTATTGATTTCCAAAACGGAAACACTGATTTGAGTAGTTTCAAAGGGCAAAGCTTCTAGAATCTCCACATTTACGTAGCAGCATGCACCGCGTCTAGAAAAGACTAGCTTTAAGTGTAAATAGCCAACAGGGTTGAACTGGTCCCGTGGATTACCGGTAATATCTCTATGAACCGAATGAGGGTTAGGAAGACATTTTTGCCTGTTTAAAGATAACCGAGTTTCTTCAAATGCCTTTTATATGATATCATTGAAAAGTTCTCCTTTCGAGGACTGATAAAGGTCTATTATTGTGACCAGCCATTAAAAAAAGAGTCTATTATTTTCCTGTCACTTCTCGATGTTGAGTTTCTGAGTTGTAGGTTATTTGTAAATTGCAAATAGGATCATTTTAAAAAATCGCGCTAGGAAGAATGCCCATCTACTGTTTGTTTATAATGTGGTGGTGGTAAGAAATTAACATCAACATCAATGACCTGGTCCGGGAGTACTTGGTTCACCACTTACCCAGGATGAGTCCGCATCAGGCAAAAAACGTTAATATAAAAGCGCTGTTTTGAGAAAACAAGCATTTAAATTTGAACCAACTTCAAACTTTTTCATCGAATAAAATTGCAGTTTGAGTCAATATAAAAATATGACATGACATGTGTTCATTTAAAAATATCTTTTTCATTTTTGATTTTTAATTACGAATAACCGGTTATTAAATTTGTTTCCAAAATGGTGGCGATTTCTATATTTTTCCGGGTGGTTTTATCCTTTAGTCATTTATTTCAAATTGACTGCTTCACTGCATTTTCAATGCACTGCATATTTTCATTACATCTGCTACAAAAAATAATATTCCACCAAAACAAAAGCAAAAAGCAAACAAAATTAATGTTACGTGATGTTTACAAAATTGTGAACAACGCAAAATGCCTGCAGCTAAAAACAATTAAGCGAGTTCAAGGTTATTGTCAGAAATGATATGGGCAGATACAAGTATACTCGTACATAAAAAGACATAATACAAACATCCCGTTCCCTATCTTATATTATGTTTCCTTTATCCTATATCCGATATTTACATTAATGAAACAAAAATTAAATGAAAAAAGTTTGGTTATTATTACAAGCATTGAATGATATATTACATTGAAGGGAATAACCTTCAAAAGATATAATAAAAAGTGAGTTATTCTAATTAAAAAATAATATTCATTTCGACTTTTAGAAAAAGATTAATAGGTGTTCCATATAAATAAATTTGGATATCTTTATCCGAGACACTATCTAAGTTACAAACCAGTTCTACGAACATTTGTTTCCATTTACAAAGTTTTTTTTCATAAAAAAATAGGGGAAAGAATTTGTCGAAGAAAATTTTGTTAATTCTGAATTTGAAATACGTGATTAACAAAAATGTTAAACGATTAGAGGTCCTGGTGGCTTCAATTGCTAAAGGCGTTCATCCCAGTAAGACGAGAGATCCTGGGTTTGGCTACCAGTTGCGATCGTTAGCTGTTTATTTTTCTGTGTCTTGTTCTTTTTTCTTTTGTTTAGATTAGTCAGTATTACCTTCTTCATCAATATTATATTGTTTTGATGGAAATAACCTTCAAAAGTTACAATAAAAGCGAGTTTTTCTAACAAAAAAATGAAAATAGAGCAATAAACTATTTTGCGTACAAACCATTCCAAAAGCTTATCAAACAAGATGGCTGCCAAGCAATTTCCCCTCACCCTAGATTTTGCTTTAATACCATTCCTATAAAATCGGACTGATGCTCTGTCCAGGGATTTTTAGGTCTTGCTCAGATCGTTGTATCCCGTTATTTTTCACCTGTCTTTTGGAGCGACTCTTGGAGAAAGATGTGATAAAAATTAATAATACTTTGTCCAATTCGCTTCTGTCGTGCGGCGGTCAAGTTGTGGAATACGTTGACCCCCGCGCCAGTGAAGTGTACCAGTGGGGATGGCACTAAAATAGATATCTCAGGGTGGGCCGGCCCGCCCATTGTTTAAAAGTGCCTTTCAATAAGACCACCGTTGCCGACGTCGTTCTAGCGATGGGGTGGGTTATTGTGGGTGGACTGAATAAACCCCGACTAGACGCTTTATAATTTTTCGGGTGTTCTTTGTGAGCGTTATTAAATAAATAAATATATGACCCGGCAGATTCCATTCCATTCTGGATTCCACGGCCATGGGGAAATTACACCACAGCGAAGAGGTTTACGGGTTTTTCAGTAAAAAGAAAAATCATACAATGTAGGAAAAAAGATAATAAAATGTCTACTAAAGTATTTATTATTATTGGTATGCTTTTTAAATCAGTGTTCCTCGGTTGAGTTTCTTTAGATTCACTCAATTACACTACGGCCGGCGTAGTCCAGTGGCAAGGTTCTTGACTGGCACTCCGAAGGTCGCGGGATCGAATCCCGGCGTGGCAAATAAATTTTATTTGAATAATTTGTGTTATTTCACAATTATTCATTTAAAAAAATAATATAGTATATTTGCTGCACGTTCCAGAGTGGAAGATACTCTCAGTATCGCCCTGGTGTGAGACCACCATTCAGAATTGAAACGTTGCTTGAAATGGCTTTAGCCGTGTTTGGTGACCAGATCTGAATAGCCAGGTACTTCCTCACCTTCCTCTTCCCTATCTCCTTCCCCTCCTCGCTACCATCAGCCTCACCACATACCCCAATTGGGGATGCCATAATCCCACTAGCTCCAGACGGGAGCAGTTGGGACTCTTGTGCAGTATTCATGTAAAAAAAATAAAATATTATATTACGGAAGACGCGAGTGATTGTACCGAAATATAAATAAAAAAAATTAAAAAATACGGTCAATAAATACGTGGCCAAACATTGTATGCAGCAGTTCTGTGAAAAGTGGGTAGACCTTGCGTTCAAAAAAACATGCTTAAAACTTTCTCTAATTTAATAACTCAAAACGAAAAAATTACCGACAGCAGAATTTCGAAATGCTTACAAGACAATACATCCAAAAAATCAGTTAAATATGCCATGTTTTTCCCTCGATCTGCGACATCGAAATATTTGTAGGAATTTTTTTTCTGAAAAATTAAAAACAAATTAAATGGTGTTATTAAATGTGGTGTACGTATGTCTTAAGGTAAAAGGATGAAAGAGACATGCGTGTATGAGTGAGACAGCATGAGTAACGTTTAAAAAGGTATGATTGTTGTCCATTTGTCCTCTTTGCAAATAGGCTTCCTGGAAGAACAACACTTTACAGATCTCGTAATAAACGTACCCACGAATAATTATTGTCTCACTGACCTGTACTGAGATCACCATCAAAGGAAACTGGATCCATAATAGATTGGAAGTCCAGATTATCACATTAAAGAAATTTTAAAAAACAGTTAAGTATTCTGAAAGATCTATTCAATGTTATTTTAATTTTACTAAAATACCTACCTACTTAATTATAAATAATGTTTTTTGTGTATTTTTTATTTATTTAAGAGTTATTTTTCATTAAATTTATCGACGTTTTTTTATTTATTTCAAATAAAGAATTAACCCTTCAAACATTTGGCATTTTTATCAGATGGCCAAAATATTTTCGCTTTTCAATAAAAATGCAAATATTTGGAATATTTCTGAGCACATTCAAAAACCAAAAACTGTTTTAGAAAATTATAGAATTCGAAATAAACATACTCTTTTATTATTAAAAATTTGCATACAAACATAAAAAAGTTTTCAAAATGGCTCACCTTACGTTTTATCTAACTAAAGTTACTGATAATAAATAAATGTACAACAAACACATATTGTAACCATACTTTTTTGTCGCTCTATGTAAAAATAATTTATAAAATATTCCCGAAGTTTCAAATCTTTTTTTTTCAATTTGCGATTCAAAACTTTGTCTACATAAAAGTGTACATTTTAAATTTTTTGTGTCTATTTTTTAGATGGGAATATAAAGCGTGGTCTTTTTCCTTTCACTGATTACTACATATTTCTAACTATGATAGTAAGGGAGTTACAGCGTTTTATATGAGACCTATGTGCGTTGGGACAAATATGGTCTCTTATGATTAAACGGGAAAATTTGTCGAAAGAAACGACACTCCTCAATAATATTTCTTTATTTAAACTTTCTTAAGGCAGGTAGGTACCATAACACACGTACCTACACGATGTGTGCGCGATTTCATCCTAATAATGATTCATGTCACATCTCCCTTGTTTCTAAAATCAGTCCTACATTATTACACACCTGTTGTCTCGGAACAAATCACAAGTGTCACCAACATTTGAGTTTGGCAGCCTTCTGTGGCTTGACCTGAAAACTTCTTTAACGACCTCCATACAAAAACGATATAATAGATTCCGTTATCTTAATGTTAACTTATAAACAACTGTGGGGTTGGCGACGCTGGCAATGCTTGGCAATGCTGGATGCATTTATTCATCCTGAGCGTAATTTCGATCCCTTGTTCACATGTGTAAAGTTTGGTGGCACCAGAACATTAATTAATTGCCCAGTGTTCACAGTTGAAATTTCCAGCGCATTAACTAGCTTAAGTCCTGTTTTAACACCACCGTTTTGCTTTTCGTCTGCCTGTATTTTTTTACAATAGCTCCACATAGGAGGCCCTGGAGAAAAAAAAATCCCTCAAGCTAATGTCATCTTTGGAGATGTGGTCTGGAGAGTCTTTTTATAAAAAGTGAGGAGAGGAGAAGTTCTGGGAAGGAATAAGGTACGAGGGGTGGGGGTGGGTAGGAATGTAGGGTTCAATGTGTCGAGGAATGACGGATGTATGAATCCATTTCACCCACTGTGGTGAAGGGTGATGGGTCGAAAGCGTCTGGCTTGAGGTCAAAAGATCTTCTTTAACCAGTCACTACTGATCCTGTCTGTCACGCAGTAGGTGGGCAAACACATCCGTCTCCAAGACCTAGACAAATCTCACCCTTGAACCCGGGGACCCCTGCTCCCAAACGTAGAGAACCACTTGGGGTGACCTATGGAAGAGGTGTTGATTATCCAACAAATGTTTCCCGAGGCAGCGGTACCCATCCCGGCTTACAAATTAAAAATTTGTTTGATGGTGGCCATTTTAATGGTGTAGTGGAGATTCTTTTCTCAAATGTGGAATTGTCGGTTGTTTATTCGCATTCTTTCAATATTATTACTTAGTTACTTAACTACTTGCCTAAAGAATGTTTCGAAAAAAAAATATTGTCATTGAGATAGTGACGTTTCTTTGGACAGTCAGTGTAATTCCTTATTTGAAATTTAAAAAAAAAAAAATTAAGTTGGTAAGTTAGCAAATCTTATGAGTTCAATTGAAATTTTGATTTTGATCTACGAAATAATAGAAAATCAGAAACTTTCTTTTTCGGACGCGATATTCTACCCTTCACGGAATTAATAATAATTAGACATCATTATCATATGCACTAAATTCGGAAATTTCACAAGGCACCATTTCCAAAAATAACTAGTTTCAATAATAAATCGGTTAAATATGGGTGGATGCGGTGACACCAAATTCACAGGAATAGGGTTACCGGACAGGAATATCGACCATCTCTAATTTGAACAGCACATATTTCAAGAAGAAAATGTCGGAAGTATGCACTGATTGCGAAAAAATACCCAAATATGCACTGACGACCGAATAGGTTTAAATGCGCATTATACATTCCTTTACAAAATGCATGTAGTCTTATGTCTAATTAATATGCTGAACTGCCCACGTCAGGATTCGAATCGAACTTTGTATTTCTTCCATTTTCGGTCGTGGATTTCATTATGATGAAGGTTAACACCGTCTTTTCTCTTAGAAAATAATGTTATTATATGACTCGAGCTCCATAGAAAGCAGTGGACTATAATTGATTGGTGCAGTGAGAGAATTCTAAGACTTACTAGGAGAATAAACCTCAAAGGTGTTCACGGCTAATTGGCACCTATTGCTGCTAACTCTATCGAAACTTGTATCTGGAGATAATGCCGTGCAAAATCTCCACTCGTGCGATTATATTGCTTCTTTGAAGTTCATGGAAAGAAAGAACAATTCGTTTGCTGTACTGGATTGCTACAATTTAATACCTTACGGTCAACCGGTACTGTACAGTTGATAAGTGGACAATAGCCCTAACAAAACAATCAAGTATCATGATATATCTACTGCTTAAACAATACACTATTACGAGAGTTACCGTCGGTTTAGTGTATTAAACTTATAATTGTATATGGTTCAGTTGTAAGCTTTTAAAAAGAAGAATATACGGTTTAAAAGGGAGATGAGTAAATACTAATGTTTGAGGGAGCGTTCTAACATTAAAAAATGATTATAATTAAAGGAAAATTGTGAAAATGTTCAATTAAACACGACTCGTTTAAAATAAAATCCGAAAACTTCAATATCTAGGACATGTGATGAGACATCCAAAGAAGTCCGAGATCTTCAATCTCATAATGCAGGGAGAAATTGTCGGAAGACGTCGCCCTGGAAGAAGGAGAACATCATGGCTGAAAATCCTGACACAGTGGTTTAGCCAGTCTGCTATAGAGCTGTTCCGGGCCGCAGTAAACAAAGTCCGCACAGCCAACATGATAGCCAACGTCCGTTGAACGGACAAGGCACGAGAAGAAGAAAAGTTTAAAATAGACCAAAAATCGTGGAACAAAAATTAATTGTCGTAAAAAAAATCGAACGTTATTACTACCGTAGCGTATGCATGGTTAACCCAGCTACGAGTGCATGTCGAACGCCACGCCATACGCGCCGCGCCACAAATAACATCTGTGTACGTGAAATTTCACACAAAGCTACTGTTATAATTCGGTTGACACAAGATGTCGCTACTTCCGTCAGCAGGTCGGAGGGGGACGTCTTCCCCCTAGGTATAACTGCTACGAATTTGTGAATATGTGGCATCTCTCCGGATATCAAAAGATTGACGGTAATACATGTTGTATCAAGTGGATATATAATAAATGACGTCATTGCTCTGTCTCAGTTACATTGTGCCAGTGACTAGCTACAGTGGATGACAGTGGATCCGAGGAACGGGCTATTTTTGGAATTAGTTCGTATTGGATCTATCTATCGAGCGAAGCCGAACCAAAAGCCGCCGGCAGGGCCTAGTAATAAAAAGCTGCAAAGCGGGTTATTAACAGCTAGTTTCATGTAATTACCGTTTGGGCTCAGCAAGGATATAGACAATGTCTTCAATAATATCAAACAATTTTTACGATATCATTCAAAAATATATTTTTTTAATTAAATATTACTTAGGTGTAGAACAATAAAGTATTCAAGAAAAATATGTTACGAACCGGAGGAAATTCCAGATGCTGGGTCTTACATTAACAAATTTTCCCAGGGAAAATAATGTAATAAAATATAATAGGTAGGTATGACTAACGAAAATTCTACTTTGGATAAATTGCCACTTTTTAAGATTCCATAAAACTAGTATACTTGTCAGGAACCCAATATCACATTGGGTAATTGGATCCAAACAATAAATTTAATGAACTCTTTACAAAATGTAACGGTACATCCCCAACAACGCAACGTTGCAAATTATTGTCACGAGAGATAAATTTCAATGCTGGCGTTGAGGTTTACAAACCCAAACACGAGATATGCATTCTTTATTGTTAGCTTTGACGTATCACAATAATTCGTTTTATTCAACTCAAGATCATTAGTACAAAATAAAAAGTTTGCTCAACAATGGCGCTGTGCTATCTACGGTGCTTTTCAACACCAGCCATTAAAAAGCGCTGCGAATATATAATAACACTAGCAGACCCGGCCACACGTTTCTGTGGCTAACGAAACCTTTATAATCAACGCCATCTGTTAAATCAAATTCACACTACGCTGCCCGCTACCCGCTGCCGCTTGGCCAGATATAATGTGTATTTCAACCAATTTACACAAAACCTTGACCAATTATATACCTTAAAACCTACCTCATGAATCACTCTATCTATTGGTGAAAACCGCATGAAAATCTGTCGCGTAGTATCAAATGTCTAAGCGCACATACAGCGTAAGCGATTTCATTTTATACATAATGAAGATATAGATAAAGATTAGGAAAGATAAAAATAATTTTTTATTCTAGGATGTTGGGGGATAATGCAATCCCACACGTTTCATATAGTTACACATATTTATATAACACATTTTAAATAAAGAATCAAGTACATAGAAAAAAAAATAATAATAATAAATAAAATAAATTCTTATGTGATCTGGGGTGAGCTCGGGCCCAGCGCTTGGTGTGGAAGGCTGCGGTCACCACTGTGTTGTCGGAGGCTATTAGCCGCATCTTGGCTCCAGTGACCCGGTGTCTCATCAGACCGGCGAATCCATGCAGTCCTAGCTCCGCAAACATTGTCGATGCACTACTGTACCTTCTGTATAGCTTCTGTATGGGCCGATAGCTATACGCATTCTCATTGGGACTGCCCGGTGGTCTATGGAATACTTTCTCTGGCCTTTTTTAATATATTTTATTTTATTTCCGCTACTATAGTAATAACTTACATTATAACATAATCATATAACTGTTTTTTCCTCATTACTTATTTTATTTACAGAAGGTTTCTTCGACTGGTCATAGCCGTTATTTTTATTTTTCTTTTTCTTTTATTAACACTATTATCTCTTTTTGATGTTACCTATTTAAGAAGAATTATTCCACGGGCTGCTACTTCTATTTATCTTTTGTATAATGTTAATGTAAGTACTTGCATACTGCTTACTAACCCCGTATGCATGGACATTGGAGGGTCTAGAGTCGTTCAAATAAATGTAGCTTCGTTCAAAAAAGTAGAGTCTTGACGTGTGCGGTGAAGGAGGAAACCATATGTTTCCTTTAAACGCCGTTGGGAAAGTGGTGGGTCCCCTCCAATGTACCTTCTGTATCGAAAAATAATTCTGCTTGCATTATTATATTGGATCCGGAGTCGTTCCATCGTTGTAGTTCAGTAGTGACACCATACATATTTCATATTTATATAGGTTAGTGCAAAATGCATTGAACAATTTTTTTTTTACATTGTTACTGCATTGGAAGAATCTTCGAGCAATCATATTGGACAGTATACTAATACTTCTCCTTTGTCGTTCAATATCACCATCATCCGAGAGGTCTTCAGTAATGATGTAAGATGCCCCAAGTATTTTCGTCGATGTGTTTATGTTTAATAATACATACATACGTATTATTAAATATTAGAAATTTTCTACAAAATAATCTCTTTAGTCTCCAATGATCAACATTCTAATAATGTAGGCAAACCAAAAGTTTCAGTTCGAATCACTAGGCCAGCGTTTCTTAACCTTTTTCAGCCACGGACCCCTAGGAAATCAAGCACAATTTTCAAGGACCCCCCTTCAAAAAAACCAACAATAAGTTTCGAACCATTTTTGAAGTGAAAACTTCTTTAGCACCGTTGTGATTTGAAACTCCATGAAAAGAAAAATAGTAAACTAGAGACAAACACATACATCCATAAGATTTGGTGGGAGAATGAGATAGTATAATGGGTCTCCTCTTTGTGCGGTGCTTCGTAGCCTTCCCATTTCTGTCTACTTTAGTTTTCTGAAGGTTCCACTTCTACCGCCGGTGAATTTCACACTCTGATATATTTTTTAGTAAGTACTATAAATACAAAAAATACTTTTTTTTTTAAATAAAAACCCTTAATAATTAACATATAACAGCATTTTAATTAATGCGAAGGTTGTTGTTTTTTATAACTAAATTAGTGATATTCAGGTTGATGTTGATACTAAGTTGTAATCTCAAATCGGATTCCACTTGTAATCTGTTCTGTGTTTGTTTTTAGTATATTAACACTAGAAAGACCGGAGCCTTCATTTTGACGGCAGTAAAGTGACGATATAATGCTTAATAATTATTGTATTGGTGTGATTTTTTTTTACATTTCATGATTTAAGGTTTAACAACTATGGTGAGCAAAACAGGTTTTTGAGATATATTGACTTATACCTACAAATAAAATTAATTAATTAATTTTAAATTTATTTTGTGGCTTTTTGGAGAAGGACGAGTACACAAATACCAGAGTTGATCCAGCTGCCTTTGCTTCTAAAGAACTGACAGAATCATTTATTGGATAACCAACAGGTCTGCCATAGGTTTGCTATATTTTGTGACTTAGCAGGGGTGCCCGGGTTCATGGGGTTAGGTTTGTCCGGATCTTGCCGGTGGATGCGCCTGCCAAACAAGTGCGTGTCAGGCCAGTTTGGCAGAGAACGGTTGAGGGTAATCTTTTGACCTCGCCAGCAGGACTCTCAGAACATTGCCTTGCACCGCAGTGGTGGGGATAGATTCATATGTACGTCCGCCACTCTTGAACACACTGAACCCCAGTTTCCTACCCACCCCTCATACCTCATTTCCTTCCCAGAACCTATTCTTCTTCTTTTCCCTACAGACACCCTCCACACAGCATCCCAAAAGATGACAAATGCCCTAGGGCT
Organism: Limnephilus rhombicus; assembly: GCA_929108145.2. Classification (NCBI taxonomy): domain Eukaryota; kingdom Metazoa; phylum Arthropoda; class Insecta; order Trichoptera; family Limnephilidae; genus Limnephilus; species Limnephilus rhombicus. The sequence continues at coordinate 18,455,991 of OV815293.1, forward strand.
TTTTTGTGGAGCTAATGTAAACGAAAAAGAAAATAAACCGGAAAATAAAACCTCCAAGACGATAGTGCCTAATTAATAAAAAGGATAATTAAAACCAAATAAATGACACGTCCGATTATTGTAAGAAACCCGTTTGCGGAGAGTGCATTCGATTTTATAAAAAACGTAATAATTCGATATTGTACAAACATAACACATGTTTGTACTAAAATTACAGCATTTTGCACTCACATGTTTTTTCCAGGAAGCCCTAAGGGAAAAAACCCTCAGGGCCAATGTCAACTTTGGGGATGCTGTGTGCATTGGTGTTTTTAGGGAAAGGAAGGAGAAGAAGTCCTGGGAAGGAAATAAATGTGGAAATAAGTAAGGAAAAAAATCGTTAATGTATCCAGGAGTGACGGACGAATGAATCCATCCATCCCACTGCGGTGCAAGCCGACGGGACGAGAAAGGTCCTGCTGGAGAGGATAAGGTCTCCCTCAACAAGTGTCTCCCGACCCGGTCCGTTACACAGTAGGTGGGCAAACGTATTCACCACCTAGACCCAGACAAACCTCACCCAATGAACCCGGACACCCCTGCTAAGTCACTAAACGTAACGAAACATTTGGAGTGTTCTATGGTAGAGGTGTTGTTTATCCAATAAATGGTTCCCGGAGCAGCGGTATCCATATCCGCCTCCCACATTTGAAAAAAGTGATAAGCCGTCAAAATGACGGTCGTGGTCTTTATAGGTATGGAGCAGTATCTGGACTTTCTAGTGTTAATGAGCAGAGAATATCTTTTCACAGAGGTATGTAGCAGAGAAAAGAAGTAAAGTTTCAGCATTTCTTCTGATATTTCCTTATAATCTTTCTTTAAATTCACCCAAAAACTTGATAAAGAGGCTACTTTGAAATTTCAAAGCTGAATCACAAGATTTTCTACTAATTGGTTTTCCTTTGCCATTGTCAAGCCAGAAATATCAGTAACACCTGTATTGAAAGGGTCTAAAATCCAATTTTTATTTTTGACGGGTGCTGGTAAATAATCCGAAACGAAGACGCGTGGCGATTACGAAACTTTTGGTAGCATTTATTTATTTTTGTTAAATGGTCCAAAGATGAGACTGCGGACCCCATACATGTGTTCGCGGACCACCAAGGGACCGCGGACCACAGGTTAAGAAACACTGCACTATGCTATACCATTCGGTTTTCCCCTTTCATCAGCAAGTTCCCATAAACACGCGGCAGCCTTAATTTGTACATACGGCCACCGGACGTTATTTTTAGTAAAATGCGTATTCTGTTGGCGAAACGATACCATGTTTTATTGATTTTTAATTCCACCTTTTACGGCCGTCCAAAATGGACATGTTTACGAGCGTCTACCTCGACGGAGCCGCCTGCCGGGAGCTTTACGACAGCCTTCTCCAATCAACCTACCCCTAGAACTATCCCCCGATACCTTCCCACGAAGTCTTTCTCTCTGGGGGTTGGGGCAGCAACCCTAACCTGCAAGGGTTCCAAAAGTTTTTCAGCTAGGAAGTATTTCTTCTTATCTTAAAACTTGAAACCAGGGAGTTAACACTCAAATAGTTGTTACAAAGTCGCTTCGTGGGCAAAATGTTCGCTGTGAGTAATTTAACCATAAATAAATAAACAAATGCCAAAAAAAAACGATTTAAAAAAAAAAAAACTATTCTTAAACAAAATAATATGCACTAAAAAGTGAAAAAAAACGAGTATGATTTAGACCATACAACTGAAATAAATCTGCTCCATCTATATGATAGGAAGAGAGAAAGAAAATTTGAGCGCGCACTGCTCTCTCTTGCTCCTACAGCGTAATACAGACAATAAGGCTGCACTGTGTAACGTAACTCTCTCTCTCTTGCCCTACAGTAATATACGAAGCGTACTCCCTCTCAACTACCGTTCGCCTCACTTTTCGTAACGCTCTCGTCACGCATTCGCCAGCTTACTCCCCAAGTCAAGCGTGCGTAAAGAAGTGTTACTTCAAAAATAATTGCGTATTCTTCTACAACTTAATAATCAACTTACTCTTTACACTCATCAATATGTAGGCACGATTATTACTTTTGGAGTCGGTGTAAGTCAAGGTAGGTTTGTAACTACATACATAGTTATATGTGAGATGTGCTTGTATCGTACGCGCAACTTGACAAGGCGCGAGGCGAGAGGCGAGAGGCGAGAGTGGGGCTGTGAGGGAGGGGAGCTGTCAAGTGAACACGCCGGGCACGCGTCAAGTCACGCGTTCGACACAAGCAAATCTCACCTATAACTATCTATGTAGTTACAAACCTACCTTGGCTGACACCGATTTCAAAAATAACAATCGTACCTACATATTGATGAGTAGAAAAAGTAAGTTGATTATTAAGATAGAGAAGAATACGAAATTATTTTTTTACTTTTTAGTGCATATTATTTTGTCATAGATTTTTTTTTTTTGAAGTCGGTTTTTTGGTTATTTTTTGATTTTTAGTGAATCTCAAGTACACTAACTAATTTGTCTGAATATGGGTAGACCTACTAAATATGCTGCTCATATGAGACATATATTACTTGACCATAACGACGTTACGGTAGGTGACTCAAAGATCCAGATTGCCTATAAAAGATTCGGCCGAGTATCGTAAATTTGCTACTAAGAATTGAAGAGTTCCGTTACTTTGTCATGGATCCCATAATCAGAACCTAACTAAACTCTCATCCAACTACCCTTGAAGTACATTCTTTCCAATAAAAAAGAATCATCGAAATCGGTTGGCGTGATATTCAGTTATTCGTCCATTTGTCGCGCACATACTTAATGCAAATTTAAGACTTATGTGGTTTTCTCATGAATGCCATTGTCAAAACTGGACAAAAATTGAAATGAGATAACACGGGAAGACCAACTTTCAAATAAAAAAAGAATCATCAATATAGGTTCACCCAGTCGAAAGTTCTGAGATAACAAACAAACAAATAATACGGTCGATTTGAGAACCTCCTCCTTTTTTGGAGTCGTTTAAAAAAGAGTGTGCAATTCACACCGGTAGAAGAGAAGCCTTCAGAAAACTAAAGTAGATAAGAGTGATATCGATACACTACTAAGCACCGCAGAAAGATGAGACCGATTATACCATCACATTCTCACGCAGGCTAAATCCTACAGATGTATGTGTTTGTCTCTTTTAAGTGTCGCTATTTTTCGTTTCATCAAGTTTCAAATCACCACAGTGCTAAAGCAATTTCACTTCAAATTTCAGAGTGTTCAATTCACACGCGGTAGAAGTGAAACCATAAGAAAACCAAAGTAGACAAGAGTGGGGAGGCTACGAGGAGACCAATTATACTATCTCGTTCTCTCACAGGCTAAATCCTATAGATGTATGTGTTCGACTCTTTTAAGTGTCGCTATTTTTCGTTTCATAGAATTTCAAATCACAACGGTGCCAAGGAAAACTTTCACTTCAAAAGTAAAAGCCGCTCATCTTACTAGGGCGTTCTTGTGTCAAGATGGCAGCTTAATAATTATCGAAATGAAAAGAGACATAATATATATTAGCTTAAACTTAATATAATGTTAAAAATATAAACCTATTATTAAAAAAGAAACACTAAATACAAACTGATGCTACAACCGGGCAAGTCAATCAATTTGGGAAGCGGGTACGGGTTCGGGTACCGCCGCCCCGGGAAACATTTATTGGATAACGAACACTTGTCACCCCAAGTGGTTCATTTGGCGATTTAGCAGGGGTTCGCTAAGGATTAAGGGAGACATTTTGACTTCTCCAGCCGGACTTCCTCGACCTTGCACCGCATCATACATACGTCACTCCTGACAACACTGACCCCCAGATTTCTACACACCCCTTATACATTTATCATTCCCAGAACTTCTTCTCTCTTCTTTCCTTTAAAAGACCCTCCACCCAGTAACTCCTAAAATGACATAGGCTCTGATTGAAATTATTTTCCTCAGGGTCTTCGGTGTGGAGCTAATATTAAAAAATAGCTAGCATATAGTTGGCATAATAGTTCACAAACAACAATTCACGTCAAAAAATTAGGAACCCCTAGGCGTTGTGAACTGTTTGTTCGTTAACGCCTTGCAGTCGTGCTCGGAAACGATTGCAATTTACCGACACGTTCGTTAAAAACTTTATCGACCGACCATGCTGGGATCGCGAGAAACGCGCTAACTTGGCTTTCCTTACAATGCTAACGTGAAATCGTTGCCGCCACAATCGCTTCGTCTGACATCTCAAATCGCTGGTCGCAAGTTTCTTCTTAAGATAAGTTAGAATATGTAAAGTTTTCAAAAGTGCTAAGACTCTTAAAATGTTGTTTTGTTTATTGGTCAGAAGTCCACTGGAGTATGCGTCCCCGGTATGGAATCCTCAATATTAGGTGTACATAGATATAGTAGAAAGTATACAGAATAAATTCTCTAAATATTTATTCAAGAAATACAAAAAAACTACAAATAACATGTTAAGTTTACAAAAAAGACGCACATTATCAGATCTACTGTTTCTGTATAACCTGCTAAATAATAAAATAGATAGTCCTGAATTGCTATCCACTATTGGTTTAAATGTCCCAATCAGGCGTACCAGGCACACTTTCTTTTTCATATAGAATCCAATAACACTAATGCAGCGAGTAACTCACCAATTACTCGCGCAATCATAACCTATAACCACTATGAAAAATTACTACACTTAGACATTTTTCATGATTCCTTGCAAACATACAAAACTAGTTTATTAAATTTCTTGGTGTGATATAATTGTTTTAAAATTACTTACACTTAACTTTTCATTAAACTTTAATCAGTCAATTACAATAAGTGAGCATATAATTCTTGATTTTAAAATGTCTCCTTATCTCCCCCCCCCCCCCCTCTTTTCTTCCTTTTTATTATTATTACTGCATTCATTCAATAATTAAGTTTTAAGAGCGGTTCATATCATAGGCGTAATTACCAAATGACATTCTATGGACTTACGTAATAGGTACATAACCATGTAATAATTTAATTTAACATACCTTATAATCTGTATTATAATGTACTGTGTATGTCTTAATAAACAAATAAATAAATAAGATGAATATACACGTGAAATCCTATTTTGATACTATTTTGATTAATCTTTACGACGAATCGGCTTACAGCATGAACATAAAAAAATGCTACGGATAAATCGAAGCTTTTACTAGCTTTTCTATGTATTGGAATAACAATAAAATTATTATTTACGTAACAAAAAATATAAGCGTAAACCACCAAAACAAATGTTTTTTCATGACTTAACTATGATGTAATACAAGAAACAATTTTAAAAAATACCCCTTTGTGGCTAAGACTATTTTTGAGGTTTTCCATGTTCTAACTTTTTTTTGTTCTTATAAAATTATGCACAAAATAAATAAAAACCACTTTTTCGCTTACTTGCCTCGTGCAAAAAGACGCTCGATTTTAAAATTTTGCAGGCATGAGATGCGAAATATTTCCAGCGTTTATATTCCTCTTAAACTGTTATCAGTTTAGACTGTAAGATATTTCACCCGCTGTTTCTTTGATTTTCTATCTAGCTCTGTGTGAAATTTAGTAGATAGAATAGACCAAAAAATTTTGCTTACCGGTCGACCGTTTGGGAATCCTTGCTTAACTGTCTGCAGTAATAGAATCGCAGTAAATAACTCTTTAAATTAGTCGATAGAGAGCTTACTAAAAGGATTGTAAATTTTACATATCTGTACTAACTATTTGTAAGGAATTTATTGCTTAAAACAACAAAGACATTGCTATAAATATCACAAAGAAAATCACGTCTTCTTAACGTTCAGTTTCAATAACTTGCATAAAGGCAGAAAAAATATTTGGATAAAAAATAAATTATTTTGTTTGATGTTCTTGTACTTTATTTAGACTAGTATGGTCTAGAGTCCTAGTAAATTACATTTTATTTATTTTATAATATTTGGTTTCACATTGTGAACATTTTTGTACATTTCGACAAGTAACAAGTAATTAGGATCATGTCTAGCGGTCTTTGCCCAAATTTATTTATTACGATTTTTCATTAATCGTAAATTTTTCATTAATCAATTTGGGAGGCGGGAATGGGTACCGCCACCGCGTGAACCTTTATTGGATAACCAACACGTCTGCCAAAGGTCACCCAAAGTGGTTCGCTACGTTTGGTGATTTAACAGGGGTGCCCGGGTTCATGGGGTGAAGTTTGTATAGGTCTTGGAATCTGATGACCAGGACACACTGAACCCCAGATTCCTACCCACCCCTTAAACCATTTTCCTTCCCAGAACTTTCCTCTCCTTCCTTTCCTTAAAAACCCTCTACACAGCATCCCTAAAGATGACATAGGCCCTGATGGAAATTATTTTCCTCAGAGCCTCCTGTGTGGAGCTAATGTAAAAAAAAATCCTCTATTATAAGTATGCCAAAGTTTATTAATATGGTAAAATATTATATTATACCACGGAAAATAGAATAGTGATTGTGGACAGATTTGAATAGCCAGTTACTTCACAATTCCGCATTAATTTCTCCATTTTATTTCTTCAACATAGAAACCTAGTCCTTTCAGTCTCAAAACATTTCCGTAATAGGGGATGCAACAGTCCCACTGGCACCTGGTAGCTGTGCGTATCATAATAAAACTAATATTAACTTGTAACTTAAAGGATTTACCAATTCTAATTGTAAATCAGGGGTAGTAATGAAACCAATCAATTATAGTTATCATTTATTGGATTCTATGACATTGCAAATACTGTGTATTTTATTAGAGACTCTTATCATTAATTTGTCAATATAAATATGTCTCAGGTCGTGGTCCAAGGTTCCTTGTGAGAATCTCTTGGGATGATGAAGCTAACAAAATTATAATTAGGAAATAAATCTGTGATGTGACATTAATGTTCAAACACGGGCACTAACCTTGAATATCAAGAATTTGTCGGGATTGTCGGGCGCCAGGTCAGACTAGTAATCATGACCATTATATTAAAACATCGTAATCAATCATTCTAATAAACCAGTATCAGGTAAATTAATAACTACGCCTCACGATGTTAGCCGGAGATCTTCCAGGAAACACGTCCATCTTCTCGCCAAATCCGTTGAGTCCCACCGTCGTTCCCATTCACTAGATGTCGCCACTGTCTCCAGTGTGAACAGCGCGAGTAACAAGCATCTGTCAAGATTCAAATGTGAGTCAACTTTCATATAATAAATGGGGTAACAAGTTAAACTGTTACAAACTCTACAATATAATGTTTTCTCACCCAGCAACGCAATTGGAATGCTAATTTGTTAGTTCCATAAACTACTCAACAATTTCTAGGAGGAATATTTAAATTTTCATTAGTTTTTAATTTTGTTTGAACGATATTTTTTATGAAAAGGTAAACCAGATTATGATAAGCGTCTGGTCTGAATAAATTCGCTTAATTTTATTGGCATGTAAGGTAAACATAGTGAATGGTACTTGATGCAAAATATCAAAATAATAAATATGGGCGACATAGTACATAACAAAAACATCACTTGAACATATTGCAATTTTTTTAGAATCACAAAAAAACTTCACTGATCTGAAGCGTACTATTTTAATTATTATAAATAATAATTATTAGCCTGAAACACTCATCTACATTGAAAAAATCTCCCGAGAAAAGATACATGCCGCCTATGGGACTCGAACCCGCGTCCTTCTGATTTCCGGTCAACACCGGTTATTCACTGAGCTACGTCGGCTTACCTCCTGCCGGCCAAATAATTCAATATATACTTACTAGTGTTTCATTCAACAATTACTGCTTATAACATTTTTCCACCTGCAAACAACCATCTTTATTAATTATAGTTTATTAATCTCCCACTAGGTGGCGTCGAGACAAATATGTTTATCAATTAAAAAATAATGGGATTAGGCGCGAAATTGAATAGTCTGAAAGTATGTTGCCTGTTGTATGCTGATGACGCGGTGCTGATTTGTAACACTATGGAAGATCTACAGTCTCTAGTATCTAGGATGAACGAAGTATGTATGAAGAATGAGTTAATGATGAATGTAAGTAAGTCTTAAGTCATGGTGTTTGAAAGAGAGAGTACGAAAACAGTGTGCGATATAGTAGTGAACGATGAATACTTGGAACAGGTGGATGAGTTTGTGTATCTGGGTAGTATGTTTACGAGAGTTGGGAAGGCTGATAGAGATATTGAAAGGAGGGTAAATGCCAGTAACTCCATTAATGGAGGACTGAATGCCGTTGAAGCTAATAAAAATACTTTCAATAAAAGCGAAACTAGCAGTCCACAATGGAGTCCTGGTACCTACCCTGATGTATGGCAGTGACGCATGGAACTGGCAGAGGAAGGATGAAAGTAAACTGAATGCTGTTGAAATGAGATCCCTGAGACGTATGTGTGGTAAAACTATGTATGATCGTGTTAGAAATGTGGATATCCGCAAAGAATGTAAGGCTGATGTAAGTATAATGAGCAAAATTAAGAAAGGGACCCTCAGATGGTTTGGGCACGTAGAGCGAATAAACGAAGAAAGTAGTGTTAAAAGAATATATGATGCAAATGTGAATGGTAGAAGAAGTCGGGGACGCCCTAGGAAGACATGGCACGATCAAGTAAATCAGATACTTGAGACGGGCCATGTCAAAAGTCAGAATAATAGAATAGTATGTATGAGACGATGTATGAATGTGAGTGAGGCAAAGAGTGTGTGCCAAGACCGAGTTGTTTGGCGGTCCGTCCTCTCTGCCTACCCCTGCGGGGAAACTGCGTGATGGTTAGTTAGTTAGTTAGTTAATTAAAAAAAATTAACCCTGTGGGTTCGAGTCCCGTCGGCAGCATTTATCTTTTCGCGGGAGATTTTTTCAACGTAAATGAGTGTTTCAGGCTAATAATTATTACTTGTAGTAATTGTTACTTTTTGTGCTATGCATAAAAATCTTGTCTTAAACATTAGTTTATCAATTAAAAAATAATAACCTACTATTTTATTTTGTTGTTTCCCTTCTGTTTCGTCTTCCTATTGTTCTTATTAAATTCTTTGCCTTTTCTTTTTCTTCTCCCAACCAGAAGGAGGTTTTCATCGAGGGTATCGTAAACCAGTCGACTACATCCCAACAGTACTGCATATGAATAGTAATTAGGCCAATCTGACGAGCAAATAGTCGATTGGCCATAGAGAAAAAAAATGCGTTCAGGCCGTAAATTGTGCAAAAACTATATTGAAGGGAGATCCAGAACTCGTACCTTCACGGGAATATAAGAAATAGTATCACTCGCCGTGTTTTCAGATCAATAAACTGCGACAGGGCGCATTTTTATTATAATTGAATTGTATTTTTTCTCTTGGCGTTGGTTATCTTTGATCATTTACCGGCGCGTCAAATGTGGTTATAACGGGAGGCGGTAGAGCGTTATCGGATGTGCGGTGTCACTCTTTCCATGATTTTATTTGAACTGGAGGGCAAACTGCCGAAGGTCACATTCAGAATATGCAGTTATACATATGTACAAGTGACTCAATGTTAGACAGGTTTTGGTTCGAGTCCGAGATATCACAACACAGATTTGCGCTAATGAACGAAGAAGGAACCGAACAATGTCCAATTAATGATAAAATAACACATGGACAGAATTACGCCTAACTAAGTACTACATATCAAGATACTTAAAAACAGTTTGCCAAAATTAACCTAACCTCACCTTTTTAACATAAAGATTATTTAGGGCGCACACACTCTAGAATTTAAACCTAAAAAACTTTTTTTAAGTCTATAATTCCAGCAGTTGTAGTTGATAAAGGAGGTGTAATTCTCTACATGTGTAATTTCTACCATGTGTAATTTCGCCTGTGCATAATTTTGGCAGTGTGATATTGGTAGCACGTAACCCTAATGGTACGGCCACACTGAGGCCAACTTCCGACTTCAAACGTTCGGACGAGGAGAGGTAGTTCGTGCGTTGGATGTTCAATTTGGAAGGTTGGAGTTCGAGTTGGCCCGGGATCGCATCACAGGCGATCGGCGACGGCTGGTCCGTGGGATTTCGGCCAACAACCAGCCGCCCACACATCAGTCTGCAAACGGCAGGGGATCAAGACACGTTCCGCGTACCATTAACATGACAATATTATAACGGAAAGTGATGTAACAATTGTTTGAAATTATTATTTTTTAGCTTTATGAATCGGAAGCAATAATATGGAATTCTAAAGCATCGCCAACAAAAAAAAACCAAAGTGTCATTACACGATGCTTGGTTACTATACGATAAATAAGCTAGTGGATAAATTAAGAAACTAAAATGTTATAGTGTAAATATTTATTGTTTTAATTGGAATTGTATATAAAAACAATTGCATATATACTTCTACGTGTCGTGCAAATACTTCTACACGAGAATTGAAGGCAACTGATGAGATACAGCATAGCTATAGCTGTTCGACGTCCGCCATTTTGGAGTTTGGAGTTCGGAGTTGGTAGAGTGGTCATAGCCACCACACGATCGGAGTCGGAAGGTTGGCTTCGTTGTGGTAGTAGTATAAGGCATTTAAGTTAAATTCACGCGTATGTCACACCAGATGCAAAATAACAAAACAACTATTCCGATTCAAAGATGTACTCATACGTCACGCCCATGGAAATTTGATTGTGAATTGTAAATATTTCTCCTTTTATGTAATCAGACATGTCGCATCACGCACCAGTTTCTGTGCTTACAAAATTCTATTCTCAATTAAAAAAAAATTAATTTAAAATATTAGTGAATTTTTTAAATATTATTTCCGAGTATTTCACCGTGGGAAAATATTTCAAATGGTTTAAAAAAGTAGACACCAGACAAGGACAAAGTCCCGCAAATTTCCTGGGGCGTTTCTATAACCAAAATTTTTTTTAAATGTTGCCGGAATATTTATAATTTTTCAAAATTCCATGTCATACTTACGGTGTCTAATCTTTTAAAAATCCAGAAAATTAGGGGAATTTCTCAAAAATAACGCGGCGTTTGAGGTTTACTTTGATGCAAACAATTTTCGCGCATTAGAAGTGTTTCGAGCTTATTTTGTGTACAATAATATTGAAACAGAACCTTTCGTTAAATTACAATCTGTTTTATGCAAATACGAAAAGCAGGCAACTTGATAGTAGGAAAATGTTTTATGATTTTAATGAATTCATTAGTTTAAATTTTTGATTTAAATGACTAAATGTGATGTTACGACTCTTTTGATTTTAAAATGATATTTTGTTCAAATTGATTAGAATAACTTTTGAAGGTTATATACAAGTAAATTTTTCTTGCTCATAAAATAATTTAGGTCAACATTCATACATCGTACACATACATGCTTGTTATTCCGATGCACGGCATGTCACCCAACTTGAGAGTTGTAAACTTTTTCCATTTATTTTTTTGCGTATCAAATATTCTCCTAATTCATCCTTTCTTCATTCGTCCACTCTATATTAAGATGTTGAAAAAAATTACAATACTTAGTTGCCAATCAATAGTTTTGCAATCAATGCTATCATAACGAGGATAGAGCGCCATTCAACTGTGTCCTGGCAAACACTTCTTGCACAATCATGCATCGTTTCGTACACACAATTCTATTATTCAAACTGACCGAATGAACCGATTCAAATATTTTGATTCTCTAGTTCGCACCATGTCTTTTTCGGGAGTCCCCCCACGTGTTTTACCATTTACCTATACCTATCATGTATTTAAACATTTTACTTTAAGCCGCCGCTACCCGAATATCTACCGATTTTTTAAATATCCCCTTAAACATTTACAGCCTTACTAAAAACCCAGTGAAAATTTTATTCAATTGACGAACGGCCGCGGATGTGAAAACATAACTAATTAAAAAATTGTTCATGGAAAAAATACACCATGGCTTACACAGCCTGAGAGGGTAGATTATCTCTGTTTTATTAATGATGTTTGAACGAAATTCGGAATTTTTCCAAAATATTTTGAATGTTCTATATATTTCTTATTTTTGAAGGTGTCGTAAAAACAAATACCATTTATGAAAACTAGATAAAATTAGCTTTGAGATTTGTGTATTTAAAATACACTTTAGTTTTAAAAAACTGCCATATTTTAGGATTCAAACACGGAAAATAATTTCTTACTCAAACATTTTTTATGAAAGTGTAAAGAAATTTATAAAAAAACAAAATTTAAAAAATACAGTCCTTTTAAAAAATGAAATTGAAACGAAGTTGTCCCCTTACTTTTTCCTCGTGCATACAATAAAAAAATAATAAAAAATTTCAAAGTTTTTTTTATTGCCAAAATAATAACCTAAAAACAATACTGACTTTTATAACAGATTTCTTGGATCTCTAAAGACTTTTATTTCTTTGATACGTTTAGGAACACATGTATTAGATATTTAAAAAACACCACTTTTATGAAATTCTCACAAAATAAAATCCTTTATGTTAATTTGAATTTTCACGTATCATATAAAATAGTTTAGATATTTCAATTTTCAAAGCACGATTATTGTTATTATAACTTGACTAAAACTAATGAAAAACCATAAAAAACACGGTAATTATATTAATTATATGAATATTTGAGTGAATTCATCATATTTATAGAAATTACAGTCACATTTAAGTAATATTACACAACACACACATCCGCGGAGCAATTTTTTTTTTGCGTTTCCAGCGCGAATGAGCGTGAACGACGAATGCGCAGGCGCCGCCACCTAGCTGTTCTGTAGGAAAACAAACAATTTATTATGTACACTATAAAAAATTACATTGTTGCCAGATTTAAAATACATTTTAAGAACAAATCTTATTAGTATCTAATGTTATCGTGTTTTAGTGTATTTTTGTTGTATTCATGTTACTGCAGCAACACAGGTTATCGGCCGTGCTGTGGTTTTTTTTAGTAAGGCTGTTAAAGTTTTTAAGCTCTTAAAAAATATATGTTAATTTTTAAGACAATATCTAGATGCGTTCCACGCCGAAACGCAAATTATATAAAATTCCCTCGATAGAAAAAAATCGCAAAGTATGCTCGCATCGATTTCATCGCTTTAAATATTAGCGCGCTCCTCTAACATTCGTAATTACATATCTCTAGCGCGGTTGCGGCGCCTTAAACGTTTACCAATTTATTTTATCCTCCTGGTATTCCTGTCTTCGTCCATCCACTCCACGTGTCCAAACCATCTATACGTCCCTTTCTAAATCCTGTTCGCTGTTTTTGGCAGCCTTGTAATATTTCTTTACATTTTAGTACCTATTTAAACGTGAAAGGTTTATCGAACAATTAACACTATTTTGTATTTATTATCTTACATATTTACTTTTAGGTAGAACGCCCATTTCAACAGATAAACTTGTACGTTAATAATAATGTATCCACTTACTAAGCAGGTTTTTTCAAGTAGATTGGATTTGGTAAAAATATTTCATAAAATTTTGAAATTCGGCAACAATAAAAACAATCATTATGTTTCCCATCAATAAATCATTGAAATTGCTTTGGTTCCTTGCCAAGAATGCGATTCATAACGCCATTCAACCTTTGAAAGTCATTCAGATAAAAATATCTCCAGGCATCGGTTGGATATAACCCAAGTGACCTTTTAAGCATAAATAATAAAATCTTATCGCCAATTCTCCTTAGTAGTAGGCTGATGTAAAAATGACACTCACAATGCGTTCAGCTGTTTTGGCATATTATTCTGCTTGCCGTTTTGGATTAATTAATTTGTGAAATTAATTTTTATTTTTTTTATAATTAATTAATTATTTTTGTGAAATTAATGAATTATTCTGTAAAGCATATTTTCTTACGTATCTACGTGGTTATTTCATTATATCAGTAGACTTTTTTACCATTTGGGAGGCGGGTATGGTTACCGTCACTCTGGAAACCATTTATTGGATAACTAAAACCTTTGCCGTAGGTCACCCCAAGTGGTTCGCTACTGACTTAGCGGGGGTGCGTGCGGAGGGATTCGTGGGGTTAGTTTTGTCGTCTTGCGGCAGTAGCCCAACTGCCGCATGGCCGGCCGAGTCGAGAGACTAGTTGAGGTAAACCTTTTGACTTCTCCAGCCGGACTTACTCGACCCACCGCCTTGCACCGCAGTGGGGGGATGGATTCGTACGTCCCTCACTCTTGACATATATTTAAAAAAGTTAACTCGGTCGTTTGTAGCTTTTTTAATGTGAATACAGCACATGAATCCTAGCTGCTCCCAGCAGTCTGGAGCTAGTGAGTATATTGTATCCCTAATTGTGGTATGTTAAGAGGCTAAAGGTAGTTGAGAAGGGAAGGACATGGAGCAATGTGGTGAAGCGCCTGGTTATTCAGATTTGGACACCAAACAGGACCGACGTAACTCGTGTAATAACGGAGAGACCCCCTCGTCTTTTCCACATTGCAATTTCCGAACGAAGGAACCAAATATCTGGAAGAAGGAGGTTCTCCGGTCTCCGGGTCTTGATCGAGTTGAAAGTCGATAAAGCGAGCGGGCCTCGCGCCCAACGGCATAACATGTGTAGGTACTCACGCACGGTGACTCAGACCGAGATTTCATCTCGTCTGTATTATTTTAATTACATAGGTTTTTAGCATTATTGCTATTTATGACATAGGGTTATAATTGAAATAAAAATATTAAAACTTGTACTTTATTTGGTATAAACAGACTTTATTACTCAGCCTCTTAAAAAGAACATAATTTTTTGTACTCTAACTTTAATAACCATAATAATTGATGTGTTAATTAAAAAAAAGTCTGATATCAAATAAATTAAAGAATCCAGAATAATAAGAAGAATTAATAATAATATGAAAATTAATATAAAAATAAGAATTAATCATTATTAAGATTTTTCTGTAGTAATTGTTACTTACCGGAAAGAGCGATAACAGTAAATAAGTGTCACACGTCCACTCAACACCTAAATGCAGTAAAAATGCCTAAAAAATTTAAAAAGCTGCTAAAAACCTTGTTAGTACCATTGTTGTTTATTTTTGAGAAAACAACGAATCTGTCGGTCTGAGAGACCAACGCGCGAGTATAGGAAGATTAATGATGATGAATATTATACCTCCCCCGTGATTAGGCCAAAAGATTTAAAACCTTAAAAAAACAATGAAATTTTCAATTTACTTAACAAAGGGTCTACGTGATCACATTGATTTACAGAAGTTTACAACATCGCGAATTATTCGCGATTTTGTAAACTTCTGATTCGATTTTTTCTAGAATTTCCAAGTAATTTATTTTTTAAATAATTCTACTTCAGATCGTACTGGGGGCAGTTTCAAGATGTTGTAACATGTGTCAAAAGATAGTTGCTGAACTGTCTGTAAGAGACGTTGAAGATGTCGATGATTAATGCAATTGGTATGGTGTCGCTTCTACATACATATGTAAGCACACACTTACTATTATCAATGAATTAATTGTCTGCCCTGACGCCAGACACTGTAATGCTCAACGAAACTTTGGCTAAAGAAGGAGGTAGCGAAACATGGCGTTACACCCAAAAAATAAATAACTAAAATACTTTGGGAGGTGAAAACCTGAAATCACTCCGAGAATTGTTATTATAATTTTTTATTGAATAAAACAATTTAGAAGTAAGGTGACAGTTTTCTTATGGATTCCCTAAATAAATGAACATGTTTTAAAAATTTCGAATTCTCTATAAATTTTCGACGTCTGGAGTAAAAATACTCAAAACAATTTTTTGTTTTCAACTTTTTTCACTTTCGTAATTAAAATATTCCAATTTTAAAATATTTAAGTGCATTTCAAATACAAAAATTTTGAACGAAATTTTATCTAGTTACTAAAATAGTATGTGTTTTAACGGTATCTTCAAAAAGAAGAATTATATGGCCAATTTAAAATATCGAAATATCCCGAAATTCGAAGACAAATATCTAGTTTATTGAACCAATAAACTACTCTTTTCCGCTGTACAATGTGTATAACTTTTTATGGCTGTTAAAAATTAGTTTGGACAAATTTGGTTTAGTAGTTTAGTATTAGCGATTGCACAAATTTAACATCACATTTATTAGTAAGGTTGTAGATGATTAGACAGATGCAATGATAACAATACAATGCTTAGTGACATCCGACCCTCGAGCAAAACAATTAATTCACCCCTCCATGTTTTACAAAGGCATTATTAAATTTCTGCCCTTCTTTACATAATATTGAATATTCATAAAAAAAACGCCAAAACGTCAATATCGAATTATGTTCGGAGTGCTCAGTTTACTTTTTTGGAAAAACATTTAACTCTCGCAGTCGCTCAAGTGAGTTTCCGTGTACTCAAAAACATTTTCCAATTAGGACCCCTCCACCTATTCCCCCCCCCCCTACTTCGTGGACTAGAAATGTATGCATTCAAGGAATGGACCACGCTTTGTCTAAACCTTATATTAATTTGATTTATTTTGTTTAGTCCATACCTACCATCGCATCGGTAAGAAAAATAGAAAGATTGACCATGAACCATTGTTTTTATAAAATCTTCTACACTTAGCGTGTGTTTGTTCACCTATACTACTGCAGGTTCATCTGCTTAAAGTGGTGCTCGCCTTTGTTTATTTTTTTTTTTTTTTTATTTATTTATCTATAATAAAATATGTTTACAATGGTTTTATTTGTATGCCTGTCTCACTAGGGTATACCTGTGTCGAGACAGGCGTACAGGTATATAAATGAATATAGTAATTACAAGGATATTTCAGGTAAAATACATATTATGAATAGAATTAAAACAGAAGAGTGATTGGAAGGGTAATAAATCTTTTAAAGAGAGTTATTTTATAAATGTTGGAGATGGAGTAATGAAATCAATTCTGCCTAGTCTATTTATAGGTTAAATTTGACAGGATTCCATTATTTTCATTTGTTTTATATGGGTTAGGTTGTATGTGAATAGTTATTTATGTCTATGTGTGATTTATTTTACAGATATTTGTGATAGTGTGGCGTCCAATACTTATAATCCATTTTTTAATATCTTGTTTGAATTTTGTAAAGGAGTCACTTTGTCTGATCGTAGTTGGTAGTGTATTGTATAGTTTGCAAGCTATGTATTTAGAGTGTCTTTGCCCGAAGGTGGTTTTGAAAAAAGGAGTTTGGAGAAGTTCGTTGTTTTTGGCTCGGGTATTGTGTATTGTTCAACACACTAAACGCAAAACAAATTTAATTGCACAGCCGCTGGTCAGCCATGGTTGCAGATCGCAACAGTCTGAACGCTTCCTTGCCATTTCTCTATTATCTGTAGTCGGTAAATATAGTATGCATATTATTGTGCGAACGATACAATAATTTCCAATTTGGGTACAATTGAGGAGATGCAGTATTTGAAATGAATTAATTCCAGCAATTACATCGTCACTGTCGGCCACACAAACTAAAAAATATATCTTTCTTGAAAAAGGACTAAACCCAAAAAAAACTGATTAGCCACTACAAAATAAATTTTTGGAAAGCTTTACCCCTTAACATTATAAATCTTACGCTTCAAAGTAATTTTACAGAATGGAATATTTTTTCTGTACCAAAAAAGTGTTATCTGTTCGTAAAATTTGTTCATTTAGAATTTAGTCTAAGAAGGGCCTTACTAACAAATCTATTTTGAATTTTACACAACTGATAAAGAATCATTAATGTATCGTAAATGTTTGTTTATCTGTGGCATAAAATTAAAAACACGTAAATGATTATTTCTCATTCACGTAAAATTTAAGAAGACACCTTTTTTAGTAAGTTTGAATGTGTTAAATTATTCTAGAGATTATTTTATACGATTCAAAGATGACGATTTGCATTGCTTTTAAAACCTCGTAAACGCAAACTTATGGTTATCTTTTACAATGTATATTTATTAATTTTAATTTAGCTCAAATCATCAAGCGTGCTAATGATATGGGACATGCATGCATATATATAAAATTTACAATGTTTGGCAAACATAATATAAAATATTTCAAATTTAATTGTGTTCAATCACTAACAGACATCAATATTTGAGTGGACATACTTTCTTAATTCCCTTTTAAATTTAGCCATATTATAAACTTGAGTAATTTTGTTGGTGATTTTGTTAAAAAGTTGAACGGCCTTGTACATAATTGATTTCTAAGTGTTTGCTTTCTTCCTTATTTGCAATCTAATTTGCTTTGCATTTCTCGTCCCGTGTCAGTATTTCTCGAGAATGTAATTTATTTATCTTTTCAGTTTCTCTCTATGTTAATTTCGAATACAGTTATACAGGTAGAAATAATATAACTTACCAGGAATATTCCAAGCTATAAGGTCACGGGAAATTATTAATAATAACAGTAACATCAATTCTCTTTACAATGCCTTAATTAGAAGTAAACTTGAATATGGAAGCACTATCTGGAATCCACATTACTGAAAATATGAAAAAATTGTACAATCAGTTCAAAAAAAAAAATACTAAGAATGTTATCCTTCAAATGTGGACTACATGATCATATCAGATCATATGAAGTACGTTGTGATTACTTCAAGATTGATATACTTAAAACTAGAAGGCAATTGACTGATCTAGTATGTTTAGATAAAATTATTCACGGCCACCTTGATACTACATTATGTCTTAGCAGTATTGAAATAAATGCCCCCAATTCCCTTTGTTTAAGACGTCATAACATTTTTCGCATGAATACATTTAAAAATAATATCGCATACTTTTGCCCTCTGACACAGATGTGTCGACTATATAACAAGATAAAGTGTGCTGAAGTGGATATTTTCGTTGATAATTTGTACGGATTCAAAAAAAAAGTTCTGGCGCTGTTAAAAAAAAACTAACTAATTACATTGTGTGAAATGTGTCTCCATGCATGCCTCGTGTATTTCATATGTCTCTTACCACTCATTGTAATGTGTTACTCGAGTGACCTTGTATATAATAATTAATAAATAAATAAATAAAGGTCTTTATTCCAGAATGTGGGGAGGTGAGTGCAATCCCACACATCCTATATAGTGTGTAAGTACATACAAAAAACACATAGATATTTATAAAATATGGTAATAAGAAAATAAAATAAAAATACAAGTAAAAAATAATAAAAAATCAGTCTGGGGTTAGGGGAGCCAGTGTCTTCCTCCAATGTTCTTTTAAGCTCGATCCTGAAGTCAAACGGGATTCTATTATGAGAATGTTTCTGGAGTGGTTTATCCTTCCCCTCAGTCCTGCAATCGTGGTTCTTAATAGAGCTTTAAATCCTGGAACTCGCCCTTCTGTAAACTTTGAGGAGGCACTGCAGTACCTGGGGAGTCCAAACATCAGACGGTAAGCATTGTTATATTGCACCCGAAGCCTTTCCATGGTTCTTTTTTTTAAGGTTGCCCAAAGCTTGCATGTGTACAAGGTTGTGCAGAAGGCTAGGAATACCGTCCTTTTTACCCGTGGACTGCATAGCCGAAATCTTCTACTGAGCATATAATTAGTGAATATAATTCTGTAATTTTATTTGTGATGTTTTTGTTTTTGTAATTGTATGTATCTGTATTTAATTGTGTGTAATTGTAGATTTTTATAATTGTGAAATAACTCAGTTTTATAACTGGATGTTCTTACGTAAGTGTGAACATCTGTAAAATCCAGTATAAATAAATAATATAAATTAAAAAAAACACTTGTGATTGGATTTATTTGTGGACTATAACATAGGTATTAGATACGGGTTAAATTATCAACCGCGACAATAAGGAACTCCAGTGAAAAATATTATGGCTTTAAAAAAATATTTTCATATAGACCAATAAACGCTGATTCTGAATATATAAGTTTTATTTCATAATATTAAACGTAGAGTTCTTAAAAAAATATTAAAAAGTGCATTTTTAAACCTCTCATCAAAACACGCTGTAAAGTTGGTATTACTGAATGGTTAGTGCTGACGTCACGCGTCACCAGTCCTTGTATTGAAATCTTTGATTATGTAGGTATGACATAAGCCGTCAGTATTAACAACATTTCATATTATTTGTTATTTCATACTGTTTATAGAGATTCAGTTGTTGTGGTTATTGAAACAATATTTAAGCCTAAATAATTCAGTATCAAAAATAGAGGTATCTCTATTAGTTTATCTCTATTATTTAAAATATTGAAAAACTACTCCACAAAAAAATAGTAATGCTACGTCTAGGGAGAATGCTTCGAATAACGCTATTCAAAATGGCGGCACTTGATCAGCTGATTGCCTAATCCTATAGTAATTTTTCAGGAGTGATGACGTCACACGATTCACCGGACATACGGTGGTCTTAGGGGGATCTTGAAAAATTAAAACTTTGACAGTTATTTTAAATATTAAAACTAACTCTAAAAATAAAAATAAAAATGCAGTTATTTAAGTAAGAAGGTCATTATTCATTAAAAAAATTTAAAAAATTGGACTGGAGTTCTCTATTCAGAAGGATTTATATTGACAAAATAATGTGTTATTGACTCTACGACATAAACCGCAATGACGTGGCTGTAAGATTCTCGCAACTTCTATAAATTCTGGTGTGGCCAGATTTGTTAGTACTTGCAACTTCCATGGTGCTCCTAACTCTTTTTCTCGCTTCGACACCCTTCAGAATTCCAGAGGTATGTTGTGATTTTATGGACGAAATTTCAATAGATGCGAAAGAGATGTTTACATAAATAATTCGAACCTTATTTTTTCGTTTTTTATGGAATTTACAAAACACCCATCACAATAACCTTCATAAATTGTTTACCAACACTGTTGGATGGTTGCCTCTTTCAAATGATTCAAAGCTTTGTCCGCCCTCCACACAGTATCCCCCAAAATATGACAAAGGATCTGAGGGAATTTATTACCCTCAAATCCTCCTGTGTTCTGTTACTATGTAATAATACAGTTCGTTTAAAAAACGTTTCTCCGGTCATTGCACGCACATGTTCACATAATATAATTAGGTACCGTCATTTTTCCGATTACTAGTATCGTAGGAACTAAAAATATGTGGTTTTCATTTGTTATTATTGATTTCAAATGCTTTGCTACGCTTGGTGACTTAGCAGGGGTGCTTGGGTTCATAGGGTAAGATTTTTTCGAGTCTTGGCGATGGGTGCGTCTGCCCACCAACTGCGTCGCAGACCGGATCGGGAGTAGGGATGTCGAAAGTGAAAAAAAATCGATGTATCGATATTTATTAAAATATCAATATCGACGTCGATATATTGAGGAAAAAATATCGATATATCGATATATCGGTCAAATTTTCAAGAGATTTTGCGTTTTTAAAATAAAAGTGTATTCAGCTCAATATTATCAATAGTTATTTTTGTACACAATTTGCTTTTTTTAATGTACAAAAATCTCAATAAAAATGAAGGTATTTTTATCACTATTCATTTTTATTACGTAATAATTACAAAAATATCAAAAACTAAAAAGCTGTCTTCTAACTTACCTATATGTAAACTGAGACGCATTGAAAAACTCTCTAATAACACTCTATTGGCGTATTAATCTGTCGAAAAGGACTTCGTGTTTGGAATAAGGTATAGTCAATAATCATAGACAATTGGGAACCAACACATAGGAGTGGCTTAGAAAAAAATGGCGAAAAATAGCATACATTTCTATGTATATAACTACACATATGAGATAGTGTTGGTGATCACAAATACTAATGCAAAGACAATAGATTTGTAAGCTATTAATTGTTAAAATTTCAACCGCCAGATGTCATGACCCAATACAGTTACTTTTTTTCCGTTCGTTCCTATACGGTTTTGGATTCTAGTGACTTTAAATACATAAATTTAAAAAATATATCGTTTGTGATACAATTTTCGATATTGGATATTTTGTATCGATATATCGGATAAAATATATCGGCTAAAAATGTCGATATATTAAATTAAAAATATCGATATATCGATACTTTTTCAACAAGCCTAATCGGGAGAGACTGGTTGAGTCCCTGGTGGCAATTACAAATGCCGTTTGAATTTTTTGTTTCAGATTAGCAGGAAGCCTGCAATTGTGGTGACCGCAAAACACTTATTTAAGTTGAATGGCCAGTTGGATGTTTATTTAGTTCGCCAAAAAAAATCTCAAAAAAGTGCAAAAAAGTTATTTTTTACGTGATCACCCCCTTCAGTAACATTTTATTGGTTTGTATATTTCTTCATAATTTTAACTAAAGAAATTACAGATAAATGAAACAATTTAATTTTGTTTGAACCACTTAATACATTACATACTACCATAATAATATATTGTTCCCATCCATATTTCATAACTGTCAAATCAGTAGACGTTTGCCCTGAAGAAGGAACGGTCGTTCCGAAACCGGTCGGCTTTACTGAAATATGTAAGTGGTTCAAACAAAGTTAAATTGTTTCATTTGTCTTTAATGGATAACCACAAAGTTATAGCTATATTCAAAAATATTTTTTAAAAATACATTTTTAAAGAGGAAAAACGAACCTCAAGTGAAATAAACATAATAGATATAATATGTTTTTTAAATTGAAAATAAAGACAAGTGCATTAGCTTCTACATCCTACAATAATATCGCCGATTTTAGCCCTCTGACCCAAATATGTCGACTGTATAATAAGATAGAGTGTGCTGAAGTAGATATTTTTATCGATAATTTATATGGATTCAAAAAAAATGTTCTACGATTAACGATAAATATGTGCTTAATTATTATGTATCATTTTTGTCTCCAATTATGTCCCTTATCTTGCCTCTCTTTAATTGTTATTTGAGTAAACTTTGATATTTTTTTTTAAATTCTATCAGCCTTACTAAAAAAAAAACCACAGCGCGACCAATTAACTGTGTTATTGCAATAACATAAATAGAGCTCGTATACACTAAAAGACGTTTTATTACTAATAACGTTTCTTTCGTGGTCACGCTGTTAAAACGCATTGAAGATGTGACAACGTTGTATATGGTTTTAATTTACTAGGAAACAATGTTGTTTTAATTCTTCTCCGCTAGGGGCATTATTGGTGCACCTGTGCATATCGGCCCGCGATGACAAAACAGTTCGGTGTGTTTATGGCGGGATATGGAAAATTTTGTTAGTGCCTAAATGTTGTGATTTTACTAAATAATTTCTATTGTAGTGACGAATTTACTCTTCTGTTCACATAATTGATATATTTACCATATTATTTGTGTGGTTTACATCAGTTTAATCAAGTTATTGTACAAACGCCGTACTTTCAAAGTTGAACTGTCAGAATATTGTTTTTTAAAGGTTACTTAAGATAAAATTTTCATTTGAAGATCTTTATTTTAAGTGAATTTGTTAAAAGTGATAATTTTTTATAATATTAAAATCTAATACATGTGTTCGTAAACGTATCAAAAAAATTAACGTCTTTAGAGATGCAAGAAATCTGTTTTAAATTTCGGTATTATTTCTAAGTTATTTTTTTGGCAATAAAAAAAACTTTGAAATTTTTTTATTATTTTTTTATTGTACACACGATAAAAAAGTGAGGTGATAGTTTCCTTCCAAATTTATTACATAAAAGGACTGTGTTTTTTAAATTTTGAATTTATTTAAATTTCTCTACATTTTGGTCAAAAATGTTGTGGGAGGAAATTTTTTTCCATGTTTTTCCGAGTTTGAATCATAAAATATCGCAGTTTTTGAAAGCTAAAGTGTATATAAAATACTCAAATCTAAAAGGTAATTTTATCTAGTTTTCATAAATGGTATTTGTTTTTACGACACCTTCAAAAATAAGAAATATATAGAACATTCAAAATACTATGGAAAAATTACAAATATCGTTCGGACATCAATGGTTAAAACAGAGATAAACTACCCTCTCAGGCCGTGGAAACCATGTGTATTTCTTTCAAAGAACAAATTTTTAATTGGTAATGTTTTCACATCCGCGGCCGTTTGTCAATTGAATAAAATTTTCACTGGGTTTTTTATAGTAAGGCTGTATGTGTCTAACTGTTTTTTGTTTTATTTTATGTAATTTTAATTTTAACTGTTCCAAAATATATAATTGTATTATTTGGCTATTTGATTGTATATAAATTTTTACTTTATCTTATTTGTATAATTAACTGAGTTTTTATAACTGGGTTGATCTCACATGTGTATGAACAACCTGTAAAAACACACTATAAATAAATAAATAAAAATCCTTTGTATTGTCATTGTTTGGATTACAATAGGAACAACATGCTGAAAATAACCGTATTTGGAGGTTATCAAATTTGCAGAGATAATCTCGTACTGTGTACAAAAATGGCATATTACCAGAATAAAGCCAGATCATTCGACTAGGTTTACCGCAAAAACTTCTCTAGGCAAAATAGCTTTTAACAATGCTTTTGTGAGAAGTTCGCGACTGGGATTAGTCCGATTCGATGACTTGGTAGATACGAGATTGACCAATGTGATACCAAAGAGAATCCGAAGAATCTGGTGAGAAATATTATGAAACATGTAGACAATAATCAATTCTGTATATATACAAATTTCGTGTCACAGTGTTTGTGGTCGCACTCCTCCGAAACGTCTTGACCGATTTTAATGAAATTTTTTCTGTATATTTGGTAGGTATGTGAATAGGTTTTAAAGTTTATTTTTAGACACAGATTTTTTGTTTTATTTTTTGGAAATTTTTGTTTTGGCCTCAAAAAATATCTACCTATAACCCTAAATTTTCACCATCCCATTTTTTAATCGCGATTTTTGTATTTTTGTATGAACAAATTTAACCGTCGCGTCGTTCGTATTTCAAACAGAACAAAATTATGAATGTCGTTGAATGACAGATCCGCCTCATCGAACCTTCATCCACACATGGGCAAGACATTCACGAGAAGTGTCGCGTCATTTTGATATATTCTGCATCATGTTCTCGCGTGGGCAAACCATCGAGCTTAGGGAACGTACCCATACTACGTGACACGTTTAGGGGGGGGGGGGGGTCTTCAAAATGTCACGCTCCATACAAATGAGCGGCGGGTTGCTTAGGTTTTTGGTCACCGGGGGGGGGGGGGGGTTAAAAATTGCTAAAAATTGGTCACGTAGTATGGGTACGTTCCCTATTTGTATGACTAAAGACGGACTGACAAAAAATATCGTAAACTGAATTACTCTTCGAAATTAGTATCGATTTTCTTTATTTCATTTTCCTACTTTAGGATAAAAAATATTTTACTTTTTTTCATTTAACATTTACCTTTAAAGAGATAAATACATATGTCCGTTACTTTAATGAAATACACTGAATTCAGAAAATGAATGGTTGGTGTTTTTTTTGTTTTTGTTTTACCCCAGCTAGTAATAGATACTCGTATCTAGATTTTCAGTGGCGGTTCGTGATCTAAATCTTTTGGAGTTTAACATTAAAGCGTTTTGGAAAAGGAAATAATAATAATAATAATGGTCTTTATTCCAGAATGTGGGGAGGTGAGTGCAATCCCACACATCCTATAAAGAGTGTAAATATATACATAAAACACATAGATTCTTGTAAAATATGGTAATAAGAAGAAAAAAAATATATAAACAAAATTAAAAAAGTAGTAGGCATCGTTAGATAAAAACTCAAAAAAAAAAAAATTTGAAAAAAAAACTTCAATTGTGCTCTTATTAATCAATGGGGTCTGGGATTATGGGAGCCAGTGTCATTCTCCATTGTTCTTCTAAGATCGATCCTGAAGTCAAACGTGATTGTATTATGAGAATATTTCTGGAGTGGTTTATAATTTTTAATATAGTGGCAATCCTGGTTTAGAGCTTTAAATGGAACTCGCCCTTCTGTAAACATTGAGAAGGCACTGCAGTGCCTGGGGAGGCCAAACATCAGACGGTAAGCATTGTTATATTGCACGCAAAGCCTTTCCATGGTTCTTTTTTTTAAGGTTGCCCAAAGCTCGCATGTGTGCAGGGTGGTGCAGAAGGTTAGGAAGAGTGTCCTTCCGAAATCTTCTACTGAGCATGTTGCATTTTATGCTCAGTACTTGCCTCTGCCTGTTAATATCTTCGTCATCTGTTAATTAACGGAAATGGAATGAAAATCGGCTTTTGGTGAGAAGTTTTTTTCATCACCGAATATTTTTAATAGACTACATACATATATATTACCTATTATCATTACTATTGCCGTTTCGAAAAGAATAAGCCATCAATAATTGCTTAAATATAATTGTAAAAACATCATTAAGCGTCTACTACATTAGCGACTTAATACGTCCATTAACTAATATATTTGTGGCTTTGGAATATGTAGCAATTGTTAAAGAACCTAATTTTAATAACAATTTACCGACTTAAAATCCGCGTAAGAATCTAAGCAATGCAAAAGAATGGACGTAGCCATTTTAAGTAACGAGATTGCGTAAACCAGCTATATCCCAACCTTTCTCTTTCCATCTCCTTCCTCTCCATAACTCCATACATCCTTCAGCCTCACAATATAGCTCTAATTGGAAAGGCCGCAGTTTCAGTTTCTTACGACCGACACTCCGCAATAGTTCCAACTGCAACCAACGCAAAGAAATATTCCGTATTAACCGAGTAAGACATAAATATAATTAATGTTTCTTTGTTTGTCCTTTACGCGCAACCTAAACCATTCATCCGATTGCTGGAAAACTTTAGTGTTTTGATGTGCTCATACTCACGCCGCGCCGGCGATGGTTTCTATATATAAAAGTGAGATCTGGCTCAATAAAATTATTTCCTGTACTGTACATCTGATTGCATCAGTTGAGTTATGCGCACGCCCACGAAGATTTCTATATATATTTGTGAAATCTCGCACTATGAAATTTGTATACAAATTTTGCAATAAGTGGCGCGCAAATTACTAAATGAGTATTACATTTAGCTATATATAGTTTTGCGGCAGGTAGGCAATGAAGGATGGAAGATCAGGGTGGAAAACGGGGAAGGTAGAAGCGGAACGCTGGAGGAAAAGGGGAAGTGGAAGGGGAATTGGGGTGAGTACGGGGGCGTATGAGAAAGGACACGCAGGGAGAAACTTTTTCTTTTTTTACGTGTCATTGCAACGTACGCCGGGTACTCGCTAGTAATATCATAATTCTGTAATTTATTTTTTCGTAAAAAGAAAGTTTTATTCCGTATTCTTTAAAGGTACCATTAACAAATGACGACCGGCGTGGTGCAGCGGTAAGGCTCTTGACTCGCACACCGAAGGTCGCGGGATCGAATCCCGGCGTGGCAAATAAATTTTATTTGATTAATTTATGTTCTTCACAATTTATTCATTTAAAATAATATATAGTATATTTGCGGCACGTTTTAGAGTGGAAGATACTCTCTGTAAGACCACCATTCAGAATTGAAACGTTGCTTGAAATAGCATTAGCCGTGTTTGGTGACCAGATCTGAATAGCCAGGTATTTCCCCACCTTCCTCTTCCCTATCTCCTTTCCCTCCCTGCTACCTTCAGCCTCACAACATACCCCAATTAGGGATGCCATAGTCCCACTGGCTCCAGACGGGAGCAGTTCGGACTCTTGAAAAAAAAAAAAAACAAATTCATTAATAATTTATTTATTGTATTTTAAATGTACAAAATTAAATTCGTGTTACTGTAATTATTTTTTAATTCTAAGTTGTTTAACTATAAAAGTTGTAATAACATTTTTTATATGTTTGAACATTCAGTCGAAAAATATCTGTGTCAGGGGATAAGTTACATATTTATTTTTATCACTTGAGCTATGGAATTCGGACAATTGGAAATATTGTGAAGCTGAAGGGATTGCAAAGGAGTGGATTACGTTTGAATTAGCTAAAGTTTTTGCTTTAGAACACCTCTAGCATCATCCAACTCATCGGCCGTACGAATATATTATTATTTCAACAATCGGCTAAGTCCGGGTTTAAGTGATCACGTGATCAGCTAGAAGGGGGGATGCTGGTCGAATCAGTCTACCCCCCCCCCCCCCGCTCTACCCCACCCCTTCCCCAATTCCTCCCGCCTGATCCACCCCCGGATTACAAGCTAAGATACCCTTTAACATTATTTGAATAAATGGGTTAGCATTATTATAAAATCGCCAAGTTTTAATTTTTGCTTGGGTAGGTTAACCTTTATAGAATGATAAAAAATTCTATTTTTTGTGATTGTTTTTAATATTAATAAGAAAGTTGAAAAAATTGGTGATTGTCTAAGAAGAACCTACCTATATGGACGTCCAGCGTTGAGAAATTGATAACTTTACAATATCGGATCGATAGGCGCAACTTTCAATGATTTTGTTACGATATCCGGAGCACGGTTTCACTGTTCGCAGCCGAACCGATATTGACAAGAAAAAAATAAGTAATCGATGGATGCTGGCAACACTGGGGATGTTTTCTATGCATTAACATTCCGAAACGTTGAACGCCATACAATTACATAAAAATATTAATAAATTGTCAATGTTGAATTGAAATAACAGCCTAAATATGCATTGACAGTTCGAATTTACTTTTTTGACACTAAACGGCGATAATTAGATAATGAAGTCTTTAATAATAATAATAATTGGATAATTTGTAGAGCGCCGTTTTTGTGAAAAATCAAGGGCGCTTTACAATTTATTACGAATCCTATGCTCTATCTAATTTTATTATTTACAAATAGATACAGAAACATACTTACCTGCAGGACACTTCCGATGAAACACACTTTATTAGAAAGTTTATGCTTGGGGAAGATACTACTATTGCACGTGGAGGACATTATATTTAAAACATTGGACATTGCATGACTTTACCTTTGCTACCCTCATCACTGTTGGTTTTACATTTATATTTATAAGAAGATTAATGCCAAAGTCGACTAATATTTATTTATTTTGAAAGCCTGGAGAATTTTAATAATTTGCTTTATTTTTGAATTTTAAGATTTTGTTCTATTTTTACACACTTAGTTATTTACAATAGTGAAAGGTTTTTGTTTTTTTTTTAGCTTATGGATGCGACTGTCTGAAAAGATGAGTTTTCAGTTTAGCTCTAAATTCCGCTTAATCTGTGATCATTCTTAACTCGTGTGGCAGTCCATTCCAGGCTTTAGGTCCTGACACTCCGAAAGCACGTTCACCGAATTTAGTATCTGGTGTGCGCTTTGGTTTCTTCAACCTTCCGATCGCTGATGTTGCTGCTGACCTGAGGGTTGATTGTCGAGAATTAGAATTTTCTGTAATACACATTTCCGATTAGTAAGCTGGAGCCATTCTGTTAAGGGACTTGAATACCATTCAGCAGAGCTTAAACAGGATTCTCTCAGGGCACTTGAGGCAGTGAAGATTTTTGAGATGCTCAGAAATATGGGAATATTTAGATACGCCGGTGATAAGTCTTGCCGCAGCGTTGAACACAGATTGTAATTTGTTGATTTGGTATTTTGGGAGACTAGCATTTATTCCGTTGCAATAATCTAGACGTGAAACAACATACGAATTGACTAGTAATTTAGTTATCTCTGTTGTCAAGTTTCTCCGTACTGCTTTAATTTGCCTTAATTGAATGAACCCAGAGCTTACAATTCTGTTCACTTGAGTTTTAAGGGAAAAATCAGCGTCCAGATTGACGCCTAGTAGTTTTATGCATGTCTTTGGAGTGATGTCACTTCCTGAAATGGTTGTTGGGGAGTTATCAATGTTATACTGACGTTTGCTTGTGGCTATCCAGAGAAACTCAGTATTTGCAGGATTCAGTTTCAATCTATTTGAGGCCAGTGATTGCTTCTAGACACTCGGTAATGCGAGTTTTAAGACTGTCTATTTCTTCTGGTAAGCAGTAGAAGTAAACTTGCTGATCATCAGCGTAGCAGTGAGATAGAAGACCAAATGATTCGATAATTTCATTTGTTAAGAGGATGAAGAGAAATGGGCCCAGAACAGACCCCTGGGGAACTCCAGATGAAAGGGTTGCATATTTTGATTGGTTTTTCCCCACTTTACGGCTTGTACGTGGTTTACTAAGTAAGATATCAGCCAATCCTTTACACCGCAGTTTAAACCAAATGATTCTTCTAACCGTTTAATAAGGAAATCATGGTCAATCGTGTCAAAAGCGGCACTCATGTCTAAGACTGAAAGGAGTGCCAGTTTACTCGACTCGATAGCAAGCATTACATCCGACAAAATAGTCATATTTCAACCATTTAGTCATATTTCAACCATTTAGTCATATTTCAACCACTTTCATTTTTCAAAGATCAAGAGGAATAAATTGATCGCGTCTTTGATGAATTATTTAGGTCTATGGATCGCTTGCACTATTTTTTTCGATTCTAAAAGCCGTTAGTTCAATTCCGTTCATTAGTAAGACAGTAATTTGGCATAACGAACGATATTATTAAAAATATACAAGTACATTTATAGTTAACCGAAATTTATCTGATACCATTGAGGCCGCGCTAAAATTTATCAATCGTTGGTCGGAATATCTCTTATCAATTGTTGATAACTAGACTTAGATGACGGATGCAGTCAATATCGTATTGATATACAGTTTTATCTATCGTCCGTGGTAGACCTCCTGGCTCTTCAAACTGGTTAAAACTGGGCTAAAACCATTTCAAGATACTTTAAAACTGCGCATCGTAAAATAATAAGTAAAATTAAGGCTCTGCAACCGGGCTCGAAAAGAAGAAGATGGAGAGATACGAAATTATAATAATATAGGAGAGCGCTAACATTTACAGCGACAAAATCGATGCGAAAATGTTTAATAAAACAGGACTCGTTTAAAATAGAACAAAATCTCGCGGGCATTGTTTTTAACAGCATTTAAAAAAACAATGTGAATTTTTTCATACATATAACTTGTAAAATAACTGAAACGAACGTGTTTATAATAATTTTTGGAGCATACTTTGCGATTTTTTTCTATCGAGGGAAATTTATATAATTTGCGTTTCGGCGCGGGCAATTTCTAGATATTATCTTCAAGAATAACATAAATATATATTTTTAAGAGCATTAAAACTTACCGTGTTTAAGGGAGATACGTAAGAAATCGGTAGAAATTCGGGTTACGGGCCCTTAAGATGGAACAATAATATTATGTGTTTTTATTATCTACGGTGGCGGGAACGAATCCCGGCGGGGGTAACTAAATTTTATTTGATTAATTTGTGTTATTTAATAATTAATTCATTAAAAATAATACATGGTATATTTGCGGCACGTTCCAGGGTGGAAGATTCTCTCAGTATCGCCTTGGTGTAAGACCACCATTCAGAATTGAAACGTTGCTCGAAATGGCTTTAACCGTGTTTGGTGATCAGATCTGAATAGCCAAAGAAATTCCCTACCTTCCTCTTCCCCAACTCCTTTCCCTCACCACTATCTTCAGCCTCACAACATACCTGGGGTATGTTGTGAGGGATGGCATAGTCTCAGCTCCAGACGGGAGCAGCTTGGACTCTTGTGAGGTATTCAAACAAAAAACAGCTCCATTCGTGCTAAAAAGGATTATAATTTTCTGAATTTTTTTGGTACAAAGTAACGACCCTCCGTTTTAGTAGTTTATTTTTATTACACGAAGAACGGATGACGCTTTTACATCCCAATCACGCAATATGCGATAATACTTATATTCTGGTAGTTTTTTATGTTGAATGTTGGTGGCCCTATATCCAATATTTAACTTAATTTCTTAGCAATTCACATTTCATTCATGTTTTCCTAACTTCCGTGTAAAGATTCTTTTACCCTTAATTCAACGTCTGTGTCACCTTTCTTCTGAATTTATTTATACAATAAGGTAGGTATATGTATAAAGAAAAAAAATGACAAAATAAATCAAGAATTTTACAAATAAATGAGAAATGGAAACCAATTTATTACACCTAATTTTAAAACAACTCAAATGCAAAATCATTATATTTTCCAAGCCGTAAAAAACTATAATAACCTCCCTTCTGAATTACGCTGTATCATCAACCAATCAAAACAAATAAATAAAATTAAACAATTTTTCAAAAAAACTTACAGAAAAAAGTCAATATTTTATACAAAACATATTATAACATACAACCCAAGTAAGAATCGTGTTTCCCTTATCAGGCACAAGAGCTCCTCTTTTCTGTTAAAGTATACATGACCATAAACGATCTTTAATATAATATTTTGTAAAATATATATGTTTATATGTATCTCATATTTTTATATTACAATAATTTAAAAAAAAAAAACTTTGCCTATGTTATCATTTATCTGTGGTTGTTCTGTCGGCTTTCTCCTCTCGTTATTAAAATAGCTTCGATTTCATTTATCGCAACTCATTCTCCATTTGAGAGCCCCAGAGCTCAGAACTCGAATCAAATCTATGTAATTTCAATTCATCTGAATAATTAAGGCAAATACAACAAAATCCAGTACCAAACACAAGTGTTTTTTACTACAAAAAAGGATAACCTTGAATCATCTCAATCTCTGTGCGCGTAACCCTTGGCTTGGAAAACGAAGGCAGTGAACAAAAGTAGTTCGGACACCAGACCCAGGGACCGTCTAAATTAAGTTTCTAATTTTTAAATATTTAATAAATCAAAACCAACATTTTCTCTAAAATATACCAACCTACAATATAAATCAAATATTCCATTATTTTTTTAATAAGAAATTACACAATTTCACCAAAGAACCGTCACTCTCCCGTAGAAAATTATTCTTTAGTTCGCATTTTCTTCAGGGAGGTAGGGGTACCAAAACATTGAAGAAAATGCGAATAAGAAAGTTCAAAAAAACTTTCAATTTTAAATAAGAAATAGAAAATTCTAAACCTACAAGACGACCACCATCTTGAAACGGAAACGGAACGTGCAAACAAGTTTAGAGTAGATGAAATGCAAAACGGTCGAGTTAAAACAGTAGTTCGTCACTCTCGGTTGGAAAATTTTTGATTTTAGTGTAAATGAACAGCAAAAGTCTTCGTAAATCATCAAAAATACTAATTTCGGTTGTGTTTGTAACTCCGGTTCAATGAACTCTACGATTCGGATATGCTTTGAATTTAAATGTCATAATTTTTATAATTGGATGTGTTTACTAGTGCCTACCTGTAATGTAATATTAAACCGGAAATTCTTGCGATTGCCATTTTCAAAATTGGCACGGTAGTATTTGGGAAGGTTGGATCAAATTTGAGTGCGGTTGTGAAATGTATTTTTTATATCCCGTATAACCGAAGTGGTAATGATGATTTGTGAACCCGTAAAGTTCGTCTTAAAAAATGGTATAAAATTAAACATCTGTCTGGTTTTGTGATTTGGAATACGGTTTTTTTTTAATTTTTTTTTATGTAAATCAACAGTTATAACGTGTTAATTTATACATGTAAAATTCACCTAAATGAGAAACCAATAAAAGACAGTATTCTTATTACAATTAAAGACATTTTATTATTATAACAGGTGATACCGTATAATATAATATGTCAATTACATAACGTATCATTATCAAACTGCGACATTTAATAATTTTTTAATAGAATTTTTATATTTATTTTCATTACAATTGAAGATCATAACGGCGTTTTAGAATAGCAGGTGTAACTACTACATTTTATGCTATTTTAAATTAAAATGTGAAGAGAACAAACCAAATAATAATTATTATTAAAGGCAAATCAATTATTTCAATCTCGGTGATGAAATGTTTGTGTTTTGTTAAGATGCCCAGACTAAGAATTTTATTTTATTTTAGTTTTGATTAATAATGACCATTATTTTTCGGTCGGCGATATTACGCAAATATATAAATATTTAATAGTTTAAATTCTTAGTAATAACAGTCGAACCAATTTCGAGAGCGCAACATCTTGATTAACATTGTTCTGTAGGAATCCCATTAGTCAGAAGCCGTCACTCAATGTTAAACCAAATGAGTTGGCATTCTGTTCTGAATATCAAATCGACTCCGGTGAAATATTCAATAACTAAACAGCGCGTGCTACGGAGCTGGTAGGATATTTATCTGTGGGATAGGTTTGGAATTCTGTAGATCTGCTGGGTGTTGGGTTAACTGACAAAATAACTTTGAACCAAATAATTGTGATAAAAAAGCCAGATGAAGAAACTAGATTAAAAAAAACTTCTGGATTAATCAGAGCAATTTATTCTTTAAACATTTTCTATTACAATAGTAAATTTCTCGAATAGTTTAACCTCCAGGCTTCAATCGTATTATGGGAATGAAATATTTCTGAACGTATCTGAAAACTAAAAACTGTTTTTGAAAGGTGATAAAATACGCTTTCAAAATTTATAAATTGTAATAAACGTATAATTTTTTAAATATAATAATTTTGCACGAAAATATAAAAAATAAAA
Source organism: Limnephilus rhombicus (assembly GCA_929108145.2). NCBI lineage: Eukaryota > Metazoa > Arthropoda > Insecta > Trichoptera > Limnephilidae > Limnephilus > Limnephilus rhombicus. The sequence goes on from OV815293.1 coordinate 18,490,420, forward strand.
TAAAAATTGCTCACATTACGTTTTTCTAAAATGACTAAAACGAAAAAAAAACGCATTCATATTTTATAAGACAAATAAAACGCACACCTCTATGAAACCAAAGTTTCAAATCGCAATTTGAAATAAATTTATGAATCTTTGGGATTTTTTTAGAAAAGTGATGTGACAATAAACTTTATAATACATTTGTCTTATAAACTTTATTGTCACATCACTTTTCTAAAAAATTCTCAAAGATTCATAAATTTATTTCAAATTGCGATTAGAAACTTTGGTTTCATAAAGGTGTACGTTTTATTTCTTATGTGGTTGGTTTTTGTATTTGAATATAAAGTGTGGTGTTTTTTTTCCTAACCGTTTATATCATATTTCTCACAATAACAGTAAGGGAGATGCAATTTCTTTGAGACTATGAGTTGTTGCGAAAACTGACCAAATAGACTTTACTAGTTAAAAAAGCAGTAATTGAACGGCTAGCCAAAACTTTGTCCAAAAAAATAACAAAAAAGCTTAGATGGTACGAAGATTTTTTATTTTTTTTATTTCATACAATTTTTGAAAGTACACTTTTATGTTTTTTCTTGATAACCATAGTAGGCTGATGCCCGTGTTAAGGTACAAACAAATAAGATGTCTTATTTGTTTTTACATACATACCTAATTTGAATTTTTACTCGCACACATTTACACATGTACCATTAAATAAGATTTTTACTTGCACTATGACTTAATCATGCCAATTAGGCACAGTTTTTTTTTTTTAAATGGGAACAATAATTCTGTACCCGAGAAGTATACGGATGCAAATGCAAAATTTGAAGAAATGAGTTTTTGATGCAGACTTGAAGGAAATTATCATGTTTATCAGTAGAGAAAGATACCTATCATGAAGAAAAACAGTATTTTCAAAAATTTATTCTGATGCAACTACCTTTGATGCAACAACTATCTTAGAAACAGAAACATGTACATGGCTTGCATCTTTATGATTTAGTTTCGATTTGAGTATTATGACTGAAATCCGGCTGCAAATAGATTTGACTTCCTCCTGCCTCCAACAGTACTACGTTTTCTATGGAAGTAAATAATTTTCAAACATTGATCCTTTCATAACACACCACATGCTAAAACCAAATATTCCACTTTATTTTGAAGAAGGACTCAAGTCCGTGTTTTTGTTTGACTCAAGTACGCGTTTTTTTTAAAGGCTTTAAATATAAAATATTTCACTTTTGAAAATAGCTATAACTTTGTGGTTATCCATTATAGATAAATGAAACAATTTAACTTTGTATCCATATTTCAACACTGTCAAATCAGTATACATTTGCCCTGAAGAAGGAACGTTCGTTCTGAAACCGGTCGGATTTACTCAAGTATAAAAGTGGTTCAAACAAAGTTAAATTGTTTCATTTATTTATAAAATATTTCATTTAATTTGCTCGTTTTTAAAACAAAACAAATTGATTTAATAATTACTGTTTTTTTTATCTATTAGCGTGATTATCCGAAAAAGTAATGTTACCATAGTTACAGAAAAAATAGTATTTTGGCTCTCCCGAACATTCACCTTTTTCACTTGCATCCGTATGCTCCTCGGGTACAGAATCTTATGTCGTTCTTTGGTATTTATTATTTTATATGGTCCTTTTTGTCACCGGTTTTTCCTATTATTTTTTTAACTTCACAATTTTTAATGCCCTGTCTATATTTTGGGTTGGTCAATATCATTCACAGCTTTTCTTGTCAGTGTGGATTTTCTTACTCAAGCTGTTCATTCAGCTACGCACCTAATTTTAAAAGCGACAGACGAAACTTTTAGCGAAACGTTTTTACTACTTTTTTGTTTATTCTATGTTTTTGTCTCATAATATTTTATGTTTTTTTAAATCAAACCTATTTTTCTTGTAACGGTTATTTTGCCTCCGTGGCTTTTCTTGCACAAGCTATTCTGTCAGCTTTCGCAACGAGAACAACGTCTGGTAAGGTTAATTTGGCATGTGACTGACAGAACCTCGCACGCCCTGTCAGTTTCCAGTAGCTTTGATTACATAATGTATCGGTTAATAAGTTTCAATGCATAAAAATAGTTTTAAAATATTTAGCGAAAATTACAAACTCACTTTTTCATGTTTGTCTATCTTTTCAACGATGTGCATATTAATTCTAGAAATAACTTTTCGCAGAAAAGTTTTTTGTTTGCAAGCAACATTGCATTTAAAAAGTTATATCCTTACATGTAGATTTAATGTACAATAATAATCAAAAACTTGAAAAAATTATGAAATTTTGACAATTCGGTAAAAATTTAAAATAAGTAATGTATTCACTTACATTAATTTGGTAGATATTTAGTATTGTATCAAGTTTATAATATATGTTTTATTTGATAAATTGGATGAAAGTGATTCAAAACTGGATTTTAAAAGAGTTTTTATCAAAATTTTATAAATTTCACAACACAGTTTAGTTTTGATAATGTCACACATATACGTACATCAGCTCTAGTTTTGATAATGTCACACAGTTGCGCACATTGACTCCCGTTTTGTTCACGACGCACATATTCGAACTAAGCTGAAGTTGATGTGTCAGACATATGCGCATATCATCTCTAGTTTTTATAATATCACACAGATGCGCACATTGACTCCCGTTTCGCTCAAGTCGCACGTATTTTAACTGAGCTGAAACTGATGCTTCAGCTCTAGTTTTGGTAATGTCGCACATGCGCACTTGAAGTGAAATAACACAAAATTGTACTATACAAATATTACATTATTGTTATTAACAGCTCTACATAGTTTTGAAAACGTCACCACAATGCATGGTGATTCCATTATCGCGGGTGCAACATTTAGACGCATGTAAAGCTTCTTAATAATAAAATAAAAAAAAAACATTTTTAATGAAACTATTCTTAGAAGAGCTACATTTTAACATGTTCACTTTTTATTAGTTTATAAGAATTTTATTTAAATAGGTTCAAAGTTCGATCGCTGGTGCAACCAATTTGGCCCGCCCTTTCTAAATCATAAGACATAACACAAAAAAGTCTGTTAATTGTGAAACATTTATTATGTTATGCCTTGATATTTCGTAAGGCGTTAAACTAATCAACTAAAAAAATAAGAAATACATATAAAACAAAAACAAGCAATGAATTATTAGCTTTTCAAGCAATTTTCAGGCAATTGCCTCGTCAAATTATCGCGGGTTCAACTCGTCTAATTTAAGTGTATATAAACATCAATAAACACTGATAGAGGAACGAAACAAAAAAACAAATGATGCTTATTACTAATCAGTACACTTGGTCATTTATGTTAATTATTTGTTTTCGGTTACGCCAAAATTCGCCGAAAATTCTATGAAAATTACATCCATCAATCCTTTTTTCTGGCGCTTCTAACTTCGCAATAATGTCTTCAAATTGCAAGTCTTCTACGTCATTCACGATTTTTATTATTATTTAATTAATATTCATATCTTTTGGTGTATTGATATTAAATAAAAAATAATATAATTATTTAACTAACTTACTAACTAATCACGCCGTTTCTCAGCAGGGATAGGCAGAGAGGACAGACCACCAAACAACTCGGTCTTGGCACACACTCCTTGCCTCACTCACATTCATACATCATCTCAAACATACTTTTCTAATATTCTGACTTTTGAAATGGCCTGACTCAAGTATCTTTTTCACTTGATCGTGCCATGTCTTCCTCGGGCGTCTCCGGCTTCTCTTACCATTCACATTTGTGTCATATATTCTTCTAATTATTTAATTATTATTTATATCTTTTGGTAAGACTGCAGCACAGATAGTACCAGTTTCATGGGATGCTTCTGCTGGTAATTTTAAGACTTGAAAAGACGTTGGGGTTTCGTCATTTAAGGATTAGTCTTCTGAATCACTGTAAACATCAAAAATGAGCAATTTCATTTTTTTTTTTTTCTTTTATATTTTGAAATACAAAATCATTTTTATTGTTTTTTTCTTGTTTTGTGGAATTTCTTTTTTGTAAGAGGTTCCAAATTGTTATCGTCCCAATCACTTTCTGTTTCAGCGGTGGTTTTCGGAGATTTCAAAACCAATGTGCATTTGAGATGAGACGGTGAAGTTCACGCCACGGAAATGCTATCGCCGTCTTCAAATTGAAAGAAATGTTTTGATTGAATGCCAGATTTATTTTTCAGCCCTTCCATATATCATCCAACCTGACCATATTTTTTTTTACTTCTTTTTTTTTTATGTAAAGAAGATGTTTCAGAGAGACTGCATGCCAAATCATAGAATTTCTCTAAAAAAAGCGGAAGATAATATAAACACACATATTAAATATAAATCATCAGTAATGCACAGCATGTATTATCATTGAAAGCATAACAAAACAATAAAATATATGATAAATCACATAGTAGGGGTAGTTATCTAAGAGTTTCGCCCGCGATTCCAACAACACAATTGATTCTAACAACCAATTTGAGTCAACGTTTATTTCAATTCAGCTAACATTATATTCTTAAAAACGTTTTATTTAAGTGGGTCTTTGATTTCCTCTTATAAAGTTTCAAAACGTTAGCACTTTATTTCTGTGAAAAATACAAACTTTTATATCTTTTGTATCGCGGGTAACAGCTTCTTTTAGTCAATGATGCTTAAAAAATAACAACCAGTACTACATTTTTCGGTACATAAGAATCAATTAATATTGTCACTACAAACTATCGGTAACAGCTGTTGCGCTACAAAGTTGCACAGTGTGATTTTGCAGTTTATACCAATTCTTAGAATGACAATGTTTCCAAGCGCCCCAAAAATTTCACTATGAAGTAAAATTCAATTTTTTTTATTATTATATATTGACCTTCTTATTTGCACTGATATTAAAAAAAAGTACAATTACTGTGATTTGTAAATTGATGTCAAAATAGTTAAATAATTTTAAAATTGATGTCGTCTATAGCGGAATCGCCCGGCAATTATTTTGCCAACTGACGGAGACTAAAATTTTCATAAAAAATGTTGTTTGAGAATACAATTTTGGAAATTAAAATAATAGGGTAATTCCACTATTGCGGGTGCAACATTTAGACGCATGCAAAGTCTATAAAATAAAATAAACCATTTTTATTAAAATTATTCTTGGAAGAGCTACATTTTAACATGTTCACTTTTTATTCATTTGTATGAATTTTATTGAAATATTTAAATAGTCAGGAGAGAGGTTCAAAGTGCTATCGCGGAAAAGCCTTTCTAGATCATAAGACAAAAACTAAAAAGTCTGTTAATTGTGAAATATTTACTATGTTATGCCTTGATATTTCGCAAGGCGTTAAACTAATCGACTAAAAAAATTTAAAAAATATATAAGGAGAACAAAAAAATAATGAATTTTTCGCTTTTGAAACGATCTCGGATGCAACATCAAATTATCGCGGGGGCAACCCGTCTTTTTTTTTTTTTTTACAGTGAAAACCGCACAAGAATCTCAACTGCTCCCGTCTGGAGCCAGTGAGACTATGGCATCCCCAATTGGGGTATGTTGTGAGGCTGAAGGTAGTGGGGAGGGGAAGGAGGTGGGGAAGAGGAAGGTTGGGAGTTTTTTAAGTGAATATAAATATTGATAAAAACTTAGAGACGAACGAAATAAGAGATCAAACAATGCTTATTACTAATCAGTACACTTCTTGATTATTCAAATTATTTAATATTTCATAAATATTATATGTACCTACCTACCATTGAAAATGACCCTTAAATTCAACGCAAATCTTAGTTCTTGTGTTCATCGGACCAGGGTTGCCGACAGAAATGAATTGATAAATTTGATATTCCCCCAGTGCCGTATTTTGGGAGGCAGGTACGGGTACCACCGCCCCGGCAAACATTTATTGAATAACCAACACCTTTGCCATAGGAAATCCCAAGTGGTTCGCTACATTTGGTGACTTGTCAGGAGGTTGGAGGTTTTGTAGGTGTGTCTTGCCAATTTGTCTGCCCACCATAGCGGGCAGGATCGAGAGAGATTAGTTGAGGAGGTCTTTTGACCTCTCTAATCAGAATTCCTCGACCCGTCGCCTTGCACCGCAGTTGAAGGGATGGATTAATACGTCCGTTGCTCCTGGACACACTGACCCCCAGATTCCTACCCACCCATCATACCTATTTCTTTCCCAGAACTTCCTCTTCTTCCGTGACATGTCGCATCACTTAACCAATAATTTAAAAAAATGGCCGTAACTAAATCTACCATTTTTCTGTGTTTTTCCTTTCTACCTATCTACGAATTTCTCCTAGCATTATCATTATAAGCGAAAAACGATGCTTGTGCTGTGATGGAGGATTACAGAGTATTGTACGTGCGACGCCTGTATGGGAATCCAACGCTTTGGACCTTTTGACCATCTAACCATTTCTCAAAATTTTCCTCTCCCACAAATATGTTTATGTGAGTACTTATCTTACAAGACTATTTCAAACCATTTGGAGCCAGTGAGACTATGGATTCACCAATAATAATTAGGGTATATTGTTAGTCTGAAGATAGTGGGGAGGGGAAGGAGATGGAAAGAAGTAAGGTGGGGAATTACCTCGCTATTCAGATCAAATATAATTTAATAATAATAATAATAATACTTGGATGATTTACATAGCGCCGTTTTTGTGAAAAATCACCTCAAGGGCGCTGTACAAACTTACAATACGTTTCTAAAATCTTAAAAAAACTACAAGCTAAAGAAACAATTAAATATATCTTATGGCTAAAAATTACATCCACCGGTTCATTGATCACCGATACTAAAATATATGTACAATATTTTGACCAATGAACGCGATACTGCCTAAAAATTAATGAAACTGAACTGCCGAAACTGAAACGATACTTTTAAATTGAAATTAAAACAATTTTTTTAAACTTATTTCCACATATTTATTAAACCAGTACCGGTTTCATCCTATTATGGACATCTTCAGGCTGGCAATTGACATTCTTTTGTTAGAGAATTTTTATAAAATTTGGTAGGTAGGTACACAATATTAGAGTAGGTACATATGTTTTGGTTATTACATTAAATAATATTTAATAATATTTACATTTTGAAAAAATATCAAATGAAATAATAATATAACAATGGTCACTAAAGCAGAAAAATCGATAATTTAATAAATTAAAAATAATGAATTGTCCTGCATATCACGTAGGACAAACCGCAATTTATAAAAATTCTCTAACAAAAGAATGTCAATTGCCAGCCTGAAAATCCGCGTCTCGTAGCAGCAATACTAGAAAATTATATACAGGTAGTTAGAAAAATGTGTAAAGTTACTAGTGATTAAATTTTTTTTACTGTAATCTTACAAATTCTATAAGTTATACATACTGCAACTTTAGTTAAAACGTTGAAAAAGGCCTTCGCGATTATCTCTCCTGAACCTGTTGTAAACATTTTTACCAAAAATCCTTCCGTAATCTCAGAGTAAACATTATGTTAAATCAAGCTATTAAATTAAAAGCTCTTCAGTGTATCTAGATTTTTATTGTAATTCGCCTAAACTTTCTGAATTTTTCAACTATTCTCCGCCATACAAAAATGTATGGCAAAATATTACGCCGCGCGATGTCTTATATAACGGTTGAATTTCACAGAATTCATTCAGTCGTGAGATAGCGGTCAAGGCGACAGCACGCATATTTTTTTCGCAGCAATTTTGTTCGCTGTTTATTCGATTTTTGAAGGAATCATTGAGGAGATAGGTGTTACAGTAACCGGGTAAGTAGAAATAAAATATATTTATTATTATCTAATAAATTATTTTTAACTTGATTTACAGTTTTACATATTTTATTATTATTTTTTTTTTAAACTTCAGGTACCTTCAAAATGGGTAAAAATAAAGGAATTCTTGCTTACCGTGCCATAAAAAATAGACCCTCCCACTGGAAGAATAGGAAAATAAGGTAATAAAGTCAAAATTTAATTTTTTTACTGATTTCTATCAAGGGTAGTTTGAAGGTAGACTGAAGTCATTTTGCTTTTTGACATCTAAAAATTTCGGCATCCATCTTGAATTTATCTGTAGTTATCTACCGATTTATTTCAATATCAGAATTCGGGCGTTTAGAAGTGCACTGAACTCGGATCTAATGTCAAAATGCAAAATTTCGGCATCCATCTTGAATTTCTCGTGTTCTCTACCGATCTGGTTCAAAATCGGTATTAGGGAGTATTGGCGAGCACTGAACTCGGATCTAATGTCCAAATGCAAGATTTCGGCATCCATCTTGAATTTCTCTAGTTATCTACCTTTTTGATTCAAAATCAGGATTAGGGCGTTTGGACGTGCACTGAACTCGGATCTAATGTCAAAATGCAACATTTCGGCATCCATCTTGAATTTCTCTAGTTTTCTACCGATTTGGTTCAATATCAGCATTCGGGCGTTTGGAAGTGCACTGAAATCGGATCTAATGTCAAAATGCAACATTTCGGCATCCATCTTGAATTTCTTTAGTTATCTACCGATTTGGTTCAAAATCAGGATTAGGGCGTTTGGACGTGCACTGAACTCGGATCTAATGTCAAAATGCAAAATTTCGGCATCCATCTTGAATATCTTAAGTACTTTGACGATTTGATTCAAAATCAGGTTAAATGAGTTTGGGGTTCAACGAACTTAATATCAAAATTTAATTTAACAAAATTTAACAAAATTTAATTTCAAAATGCATAATTTCGACGACCATTTTGAGTTCTCTACCGATTCCGTTCAAATTGTCACTAAGTTTTATTGAAAACAACGACTGTCAGATCCATTGATAAATCGAATGAATTTCGATGTTGGGTAAATTCTGGGTCGTATTATTACAAATAAATTTATTTTATATTTTTTTTTAGAAAAGCAGCAGAAGCAATATAAATGACGTCGTTATAACAGAAACTATCAGTTAACATGTAAGTTTTTTAAATAAACATAAGCGGCCTGAGTAATGGCCTTCCATATAAACTTTTTGCTATAATGAATGATCTACCACACTTTTTGTGAATGTTTAGAATTAATAAATAATATTTGGATGATTTATATAGCGCCGTTTTTGTGAAAAATCAGCTCAAGGGCGCTGTATGAATTATCGATAATAGACCGGGAGAAAGGATGATGTCATTACAAAATGACAGTCTTGTGAATAAATGAGGGGCTAACACTTATCACTCTGTATTGTTTTGTATTTTTTTATTAATAAGTTTACATTACAAATGTATAGTCTAATGTCCTCCACGCTAGGAATTCACCTGTGTTGTGGAGGACATTTTTCAATTGTAAAATTATATAATAGTAAACAAGTATATAATAGTAACTTTGTTATTTTTGGATAATGCTGTGAAATAACTATAATAATTGTGGGTAATAATTAATTTATTTTGAACTTACATATAACATTTGCAATTTTACCTGTAACACGCACAACACGAGTTACAGCGTGTTTTATACAAAGAAAAAAAAACTTGTCAATAGCCTTCTATAAAAAAACAGAGTGGAAGATACTTTATGTATCGCCCTGGTGTAAGACCACTATTCAGAATTGAAAAGCTGCTTGAAATGGCTTTAGCCGTGTGTGGTGACCAAATCTGAGTAGCCAGGTACTTCCCCTATATTATTCCCCTCCCACCTTATTCAGCCTCACAACATACCCCAATCACTGGCCCCAGGCGATTGATAGCAGTTGGGACTTAGTAAGTTACATAAAAATAAAAATAAAACATTTAGTTGTTTTATAAAAATTTGTCTGAACTTCTTTATATTTTTTACTGTCTTTTTTCTAAATGTGCTTTGTTCTACTTTATGTATATCAAAGATAAATTGTAAAATATATTCTTTCTTACTACGTATTAAAAAAAAACTGTATGCATATAAATAAACTTTCAAAAACAAAACTACCTGTTTTTTAATTTCTAAGGCACAAGGTAAAAACTGGTTGTCGTAACTTATTCACACCCATTATTTTCTGGTAAAATTATAAAAAAATTAATAACATTATACAAACCATATATGAACCAGAAATTTTTTCCACATCAAAACACCATTAGATTCTATGTCACATTGAGTCAAAAACTAAGACGTCTGTAAAGGTCCAGGGACTAAAAAAAGTCTATGTATCCTTGCCCTTGCATAATATGATTTATAGTCTGTCAAGCTGTATCAATTATGTTAGAAATAAATTAAAATTATACAAAGCAAGTGTATTTTTATTTCGTATTTTATCAAAATGCTGAGCAGCCGTGCCTGAATCTAACCGAAATACACAGTAGATCGCGGCGGCCGAGCTTGTTTGCAACTACCAAAAATACCTAAATGCAGTGAATGGGCAGTTTGACCCAGGCGCAAATGTCTCTATGAGCTATCCACGCTATTCCACCATATGATTCTTAGTATGTTAAGCTGTATCCATTATTATAGTAGGAACTAAATTTTATAAGGCAAGTGTATTTTTATTTCCTAAGTCCGTAGTGTCTAGTATACCCACATCTCCTCTAGTCAAACGCAGGCGGCCGGCTGCGGCCGTGTTTGTCTACAAGTACAAGAAATACCTAACTGCAGTGTCAGCGCGGTTTGATACCCGACCCTTAATACAATATAATTCCACCACGTATAACAGAACAATAAATAAACTCATGAAACGATGCTGCCTAAACATTAAATTGGCGGTTCCCACGGCCGCCTTCCAAACTCAAATATTTTTTTATTTATTTAATAAATTATGTTTTCACACAAAATTAATCAAATGAAAATTACTTGCGGTCGCCCTAGATGCGAACCCGCGACCTCCGGCTTCGTAGCCGAGGATCGTAATCCTTCAACCACGGAGGCTGTTAGCCTACATACTTATAACTAAACTAGTAATTTAATTTAACTCATAACTTAACCACACGTTATTTCTAGTATCTCATGCACGTATTTCTCAAAAAAAAAATTGTTTAAAGGTTTCCTCGTAAATGTTTCTAAAGTACCAATCCACTGCTGCCTTGTAAAATGTAAGAATTGAATGAACCTTCTTACTTACAAATTCAACTTTTTGCTTTAATTCTCAGACTAACGAATACATATTGTGCTCAGTTAAAATAACATAGGTACCGCTGCGAGGCCCTTGTTCATTTCTACCTTTATATTATCATGAGTCGTTTTGGAGCGAGCGAAACAATGTTGTTAACGCCAGTACTTACTGTTAAAGTATTATTTTAGACACTGAAGAGAAAACCGATAGAAGCGCGATGTGGACATATTAAAGTTAGGTTAGTTTCTTCTTATTTTAGAAGAGAATAATCAAAGGGTTTCAAATATCGACATTTTTTAGCATAAAAACGATTGTATTGGCATCTGAGGCCTGTCTAAAAAGTGGCTACAGCTGCCATTTGATGGTAGGGTTGGGCGGGGCTAGTTGAACCAAGGGGCTTGTTGGGCCACGCCAATATCTTCGGAGCCGAAAGACTTACAAAGTATGCCGAAAATGTTCTGGCAAGCTAGAAGTGTGGGGACCGCGCCACCAAGTATTTAGTAGGCGCATGGCGTCCGTAGCGTGTGCGCGGGGATTTTATGTGATTTTTGCTCCAAAAGTAAAAAAAGACAATCGACTGCTTTTTTGAAAATAGATACCAAGGAAAAAGGTACCAAGTCAATTTGATATTGGTGTTTACTTAACAGTATCTTGTCAATTGCAAAATTGAAATACATTTAGTGGTATATGAGTTATTCGATGAAATTTGTAATAAAACATAAGTGGGGCTATTTGAACCATTTGGTTCAACTTGCCCCATTCAGATTCCTTACTGTAATTTTATACGTAATTTCCAGGAGAAGAGTGCGTTCGTTGTCACGCCAGTCTAAAGTGGGCACACCAAAAGTGCACATCTGGCACTAATGTATATCTGCGTAAACTGTGACAGCGATATCGATTAAATAATTTTAAGAAAATTTACCTGTTTTATTAGACTCGCTTTTTTAGATAAAATAATTATTCTATTACGTAATTCTGTATTCTTTCATTATTTCAATAAATAGTTTAATAATTTACATAATTTGTTTTATTAAACCATGAGTGTGAATATATGACACCATATTGTTCAACAAACCCCGTGGGTGGTTCAACTAGACCTACCTATGAGGCAAGTTGAACCATTTCTCCTTCTGCGTGAAAATTTAAATATCTTGCCTAAGGTCAATGTATTATATCATTTCGTGAATATTATTATACGGCGGACGGGCGGCGTAGTCCAGTGGTAAGGTTCTTGACTGGCACTCCGAAGGTCGCGGGATCGAATCAAATTCAAATAAATTTTATTTGATTAATTTGTGTTATTTCACAATTATTCATTTAAAAAATAATAAAGTATATTTGCTGCACGTTCCAGAGTGGAAGATACTCTCAGTATCGCCCTGGTGTGAGACCACCATTTAGAATTGAAACGTTACTTGAAATGGCTTTAGCCGTGTTTGGTGACCAGATCTGAATAGCCAGGTACTTCCTCACCTTCCTCTTCCCTATCTCCTTCCCCTCCTCACTACCATCAGCCTCACAACATACCCCAATTGGGGATGCCATAGTCCCACTGGCTCCAGACGGGAGCAGTTGAGACTCTTGTGCGGTATTCATGTAAAAAAAAAAAAAAATAAAGCCAGATAATGAAACTATCTCACTAAATTGAAAAAACAAAAATATCTGTAAGAGTTTCGAGTCTGGGTCAAATTAGCAAAATCATGTTCAACTAGCCCCGCCCTACCCTACATAATTTAAACTATAGGTTTGGAACTTGACTAGATCATTGCGATTTTTTATTGTTGATAAAGTAGAGTAATCCTGAGGTTCACTTGATAAAACAGTTTTGGTATTATGATTTGCAAATTATCAAACAATGCTTTTAAAAAAAAGCATTTTTTCTTTTTTTTTTCTTTGTTATTCAAACATCACAGCGCAAGAAGTACCTATGCAGCGAGTTAATTGCTTAGATATAATTGTAACTTTAAATAAAGTATGTTTTAACATTATCGCAATTTACCGAACGCACGAATCAAATGAATATATATTCATGGATGAATTAAGAAGCATTATTTTAACAACAAAAAAATAAACAGAACATAACACTGATTGGCGATTTTAACTTGGATGTTTCTAACGAAAATAATAACAAAATAAAAACTAAATTTATCAATCTTATTACAGAAATGAATTTTAAATTATGTATATAAAATTATACTAGAGAAATTACGGGTCAACGTCCATCATGTATTGATCACATTTGGTGCAACACTAAAAATACTGACAAATTCCTTACGATAATATTAAAAAATAATATTACTGATCATCACACTTGCATCTCTATACAACAACTTAATATTAATAAACACAAAATTTTAGAAAGCAATAATTTTACAAAAAAGTCACTCAACCATAATAAATTAAATATAAAAATAAGTGCGGAAACGTGGCAACCCGTATTAGAATCGACATGTGCTGAAACATGCGCAAATATTTTTAATAATATTCTTTACAATTATATTACAGCATCGACTGATATTAAAACTAAACACATTAAAGCAAAATTCAAAAAAATAAAACCATGGATTTTACATGGCTTAGTCGTGTCTATTAGAAAAAAAGAAGAATTATATCGCCTGATAAAGAAATTTCCCTCAGATAAAAAAATATTTACATTCTACAAAAAATATAGGAACAAATTAACCTCTTTAATAAAAATAACTAAAGAAAACTATTACAAAAATGAAATTGACTTGGCTAAACAAAATGTAAAACACGTTTGGAAAACAATAAATGAAATAAATAGTAGAAAAAACAAAAAAACTCTAATTAAAAAAATTTATATTGGAAAACACTCTGTTGACGCCATAAGGGAACCAACAAAATGTGCTAATGCCTTTAATAAATATTTTGCTAAAGTCGGACAAAATTTAGCTACACGGATCGATGAAAATTATAAAGTAGATAATTTCGAGAAGGATTGTCTTAAACAAAATAACCTGTCAGCTTTCCAGCCAGTAACAACAAATGACATAAAAAATATTATTAATGAATTAAAAGATGGATCTGATGGAGTTACAGTAGAAATATTGAAAAAATACAACAATTTTTTAAGCTTTCCAATTGCACACATTATAAATATTAGTTTAAATAGTGGAATATTTCCTTCCATTTATAAAAAATCTATCGTAACACCCGTTTTCAAATCAGGCAGCCCTGAAGAAATATCAAATTATCGACCTATATCTCTTGTCTCAAATATTGCAAAATTTTTTGAAAAGATCGTAAAAAAGCAAATCATGTACTACATTGATAATAAAAAATTTTTTAGTCCTAGCCAATTTGGATTTAGAGAGAAACTAAGTACTCATGACGCTATTACTGAACTCTCCTCAACTATATACAACGCATTAGAAAAAAAAAAAAACAAATGCCTTGGCATTTTCATTGATTTACGCAAGGCTTTTTGACAGTATCCCCCACACAAAACTAATTAATAAATTAAATGATATCTGTATTATTGGTAAGGTTAGGTATTGGCTAAGAAGTTATCTAACTCAAAGAAATCAAAATGTAAAATTAAATAACTCACTAAGTGTAGATGAAACTTTAGAATTTGGAATTCCCCAGGGGACTGTTATTGGACCAATTTTATTTATAATATACGTAAACCAAATGTGAAATATGAATTATTCAAAAAACAAATTAAGTCCCTTAAATTGGATAATGACATATTGTACCCTTAATGTTTACCCTTTATGTAATTAATTAATTTACCCTTACTTAAACAGCAATATTTAATATTAAAAAAAAATTGTATTGATATTGTTTAAATTGTCTAAATTGTGTACCTACCTAAGATATTTATTTCATTAGTTCTTTGAAAATTGTTTACATAATGAACAATATTATAATTAAAATAAAATGAAACAATGCAACTTTGTATAAACCACTTATAAAATGTGCAAATCCGAGCGGTTTCGGAACAAACGTTCCTTCGTCAGGGAAAGCTTATACTAATTTGACAGTTTAGAACAATGTTTTATTAGGGTAGGGGTGGAGCCGTTGTTAGTTAATAATGTAGATTGGGTGGGTAGGTATTAGTGTAGAGTGGGTGGGTAGGGGAACAAATCCATGATTGGGCTATATGACAATATTTTTTGTTTGTTGATAATAGATTCATTATTTTTAAGGGATTTTTTAATTTCCAAAGCTTCTAAGTTATCTAAACGTTTTCCTTAATGAAAAAATATTATTAATGAATTAAAAGATGGATCTGATGGAGTTACAGTAGAAATATTGAAAAAATACAACAATTTTTTAAGCTTTCCAATTGCACACATTATAAATATTAGTTTAAATAGTGGAATATTTCCTTCCATTTATAAAAAATCTATCGTAACACCCGTTTTCAAATCAGGCAGCCCTGAAGAAATATCAAATTATCGACCTATATCTCTTGTCTCAAATATTGCAAAATTTTTTGAAAAGATCGTAAAAAGGCAAATCATGTACTACATTGATAATAAAAAAATTTTTAGTCCTAGCCAATTTGGATTTAGAGAGAAACTAAGTACTCATGACGCTATTACTGAACTCTCCTCAACTATATACAACGCATTAGAAAAAAAAAAAAACAAATGCCTTGGCATTTTCATTGATTTACGCAAGGCTTTTTGACAGTATCCCCCACACAAAACTAATTAATAAATTAAATGATATCTGTATTATTGGTAAGGTTAGGTATTGGCTAAGAAGTTATCTAACTCAAAGAAATCAAAATGTAAAATTAAATAACTCACTAAGTGTAGATGAAACTTTAGAATTTGGAATTCCCCAGGGGACTGTTATTGGACCAATTTTATTTATAATATACGTAAACCAAATGTGAAATATGAATTATTCAAAAAACAAATTAAGTCCCTTAAATTGGATAATGACATATTGTACCCTTAATGTTTACCCTTTATGTAATTAATTAATTTACCCTTACTTAAACAGCAATATTTAATATTAAAAAAAAATTGTATTGATATTGTTTAAATTGTCTAAATTGTGTACCTACCTAAGATATTTATTTCATTAGTTCTTTGAAAATTGTTTACATAATGAACAATATTATAATTAAAATAAAATGAAACAATGCAACTTTGTATAAACCACTTATAAAATGTGCAAATCCGAGCGGTTTCGGAACAAACGTTCCTTCGTCAGGGAAAGCTTATACTAATTTGACAGTTTAGAACAATGTTTTATTAGGGTAGGGGTGAAGCCGTTGTTAGTTAATAATGTAGATTGGGTGGGTAGGTATTAGTGTAGAGTGGGTGGGTAGGGGAACAAATCCATGATTGGGCTATATGACAATATTTTTTGTTTGTTGATAATAGATTCATTATTTTTAAGGGATTTTTTAATTTCCAAAGCTTCTAAGTTATCTAAACGTTTTCCTTTATGATTAATATGAAGAATAATAATAATAATAATCCCTGTGTTTTTTTTCAAAACTATGGTTATTTTCAATGATATGGTTAGCGAACTCAGAAAAATTATTATTATTAAGACACCTTAAATGTTCTTTGATTCTGATTTCAAAATTATGAGTTGTTTTTCCAATATAAAATGAGGGACAATCATTGCATTTGAGTTTATATATTCCGGAATTAGTCAATTTATGGTCTTTATCTTTAGTATTTCTCAAAAAATTACCGATATTATTTCTTGTATAAAACGCTGGTTTAATATTAGAAGGGATAACACAGAACAGAACACAGGGATAAATATTCTTCATATTAATCATAAAGGAAAACGTTTAGATAACTTAGAAGCTTTGGAAATTAAAAAATCCCTTAAAAATAATGAATCTATTATCAACAAACAAAAAATATTGTCATATAGCCCAATCATGGATTTGTTCCCCTACCCACCCAATCTACACTAATACCTACCCACCCAATCTACATTATTAACTAACAACGGCTCCACCCCTACCCTAATAAAACATTGTTCTAAACTGTCAAATTAGTATAAGCTTTCCCTGACGAAAGAACGTTTGTTCCGAAACCGGTCGGATTTGCACATTTTATAAGTGGTTTATACAAAGTTGCATTGTTTCATTTTATTATAATGGATAACCACAAAGTAATAGCTACATTCAAAAATATAATATTATAATTTTTTTTTTGCATGTAAAATACTCCTCCCATAAACACGAACTCCTAGAGCTCAACTTATGAAGTAGTAGAATAAAACATGAATTATTTTGTAATCTTGCATATATTATCATTGTAATGTTTAAACAAAAATCTGGAAATAAATAAAAATATATATATATATAAAAAAAAAATAAGTAAGATGTTTTCCTTAGAAACTTAATTCTACTGTTTTATACGCGGAGCAGGGTAATTGTTGCTCTGGGGGATCGGAAAATTGTGTAGAAATTAAATTTATCATTAAAATTTGATGTTCCGATGTAAAAAAAAGTTAAACAGATTTTAAATTGAGTGTTTTTAAGGTGACCTGAAAATATTACATCGCTTAAAAGACGGAAGTTTTGAACTAATCCAAGATTTTAACATCTTAGAAAATGAAATACCCTTTTTATTAACCTTTTAAGATTTTAATTTTATGGACGGATATGTACAATATAAATATGTGTGTATTTTTTAAGCGTATGTACCTAAATTTTTTTTTAGCATACCGATGTTTTTTTTAATAATTTTGTTTAACCTTAAAACACATTTTAGATAGACAAACATAATAATTTATTGTCACTTAAGTTTTTTTCGTTTTACATAAGACTTTTTTTTATTGCCAAGCCTTCACTGAGTGGATCCCTCAGCGCTTTTTTGTTATTTGGAGGTCTCTATGATACGATAACTTTTAAATGCAAAGAAACTTTAGTGTTCTCTCGTTATAAATCTGTTTATATTACACCAGGTGTGGCCACAATAATAGAAAAGGGGATATAATGAGTTTTATGAGGATGTGTCGTTTGGTGACAGAATAACACCACGCGACCCAAGTGATTTTAATTGATAATTAGTTTTATTTTCGAAATTCATGTGAATAACTCTTCTACGGGTTTAATACGTCAGTGGCTAGAAAGCTCTTAAGATGTGAAAAAGCTCCCGTTTATACAAAATTCATCCTTAAATGCGTGCCGCAATTTAACGAGTATTTACTGTTAGAAAGGTTTGTTGCACGGAACTTGGTAATACGTGTTTTATACAACATTAAGGCCGGACAAAAAACGCCTAACTAGACGTTATTACTCGTATGTCCACTAAAGTTTAATTGTTTTAAAGCGCAATTAAGGAGGCAACACAACTCTCATCTGGAGCATCTAAAGTACTTGTGTAATGTGGGCGGCCGAAATAAATTTTGAGGTAAATTTCCTGAACCACTTTAATTTGTTACAAAAAAGCATAAATAAATTTAACAGCCTAGTTAATTTTTATAAAAATTCTGGTGTAAATATTTAATAAATACTGCTTCACAAATCTTACGATTCGTGTCTCGTGATTTTATGGGCCTGCACAAGTATTATCAATTTGGTAAGCAGGTGTGGGTACCGCCGCCCCGGAAACCATTTATATCCATTTATTGGATAATCAACACCCCTTTGATAGGTTACCCCGATTGGTTAGCTGCATTTGGTGAGGTTTGTCTATGTTATGGTTGCGTGTGCATTTGAGTCTGGTTGAGGGAGACCTTTTGATTTCTCTAGCGGGACTCTCTCGACCCATCGCCTTGTACCGCCGTAGATGGAATGGATTCATGTGTCCGTCACTCCTGGACACACAGACCCCGGATTCTTACCCACCCCTCATACCCTTTTCCTTCGCAGAAATTCCTCTCATTAATTTCCCTAAAAAGATCCTCCACAGAGTACCCTAAAGATAACATAGGCCCCATGGGACATTATTTTCCTTAGGGCCTGTGTGGGGCTATTGTAAAAAATTGACTATGATAATAATGTATAACAGTTATGATAAATTAGCTATAAAAATTGTGATATTAGAATGAAATTGTACCTGGATTTTCATTGTCTCATAAGTAATAAACATTGTGATATTAGAATGAAATTGTACCTGGATTTTCATTGTCTCATAAGTATGAATGTTAATAATAAAAATTGTGATATTAGAATGAAATTGTACCTGGATTTTCATTGTCTCATAAGTATGGATGTTAATAATAAAAATTGTGATATTAGAATGAAATTGTACCTGGATTTTCATTGTCTCATAAGTATGAATGTTAATAATAAAAAGTGTGATATTAGAATGAAATTGTACCTGGATTTTCATTGTCTCATAAGTATGGATGTTAATAATAAAAATTGTGATATTAGAATGAAATTGTACCTGGATTTTCATTGTCTCATAAGTATGAATGTTAATAATAAAAATTGTGATATTAGAATGAAATTGTACCTGGATTTTCATTGTCTCATAAGTATGGATGTTAATAATAAAAATTGTGATATTAGAATGAAATTGTACCTGGATTTTCATTGTCTCATAAGTATGGATGTTAATAATAAAAATTGTGATATTAGAATGAAATTGTACCTGGATTTTCATTGTCTCATAAGTATGGATGTTAATAATAAAAATTGTGATATTAGAATGAAATTGTACCTGGATTTTCATTGTCTCATAAGTATGAATGTTAATAATAAAAATTGTGATATTAGAATGAAATTGTACCTGGATTTTCATTGTCTCATAAGTATGGATGTTAATAATAAAAATTGTAAGAGAAATTAGATTTATTCAATTCAAACATCTGAAAGCGAAAAACGAAAAAAATATTATGATACATACATTAAATCTGGGCCGTATTCATAAAATAAGGTTATGCTTATAATTGCAGAATATAAAGGAAATAATTCAGGTCGCATTCATATTATTCCGAGTAAAACCTTGTATGAGCATATTCATCGCAAAAAGTATTTGGTTAATCATAAACGTTACCTTTTACTCTAAAACTATAAAAAGGATATCCTTCAATAATTTCGAGTGTGGTCAGTAGCACACTCAGTCGTAGAGTGATCAGTTGTAGCGTGGCAGATGTTGTGGAACTGAGAGAGATTAAACCCTACAAGTAGCGTTTATCAACACCTGTTCGTGGTTACAAAGATTTCTTCCAAAATCACGGGGGCATTGGCAATTTTACGTACCATGAAGTGTAGTTTGGTTGTAGCATTATCTTTTTTCTGTACTTTCTCTTTCGCTGTTTGACGAATACATCTTCTCTGATCGAAGTACTCTACTCAGAGACTCAAATAACACAGATAAGAAATAAATACCGTAAATAAACAAACCATCAAAATAGGTTGGAACCAGCCACGGCACAGTCACAAGCCAACATGCCAACAACCTTTTACTTATTCGTGAAGGACATTCTTGCAAGTATAAGGTAATCATTCTGAATAAGAAAAAAAGGAAATGCTCATACTCCTACCTTACTCTTCAACTCAAAACCTTTTACTTCTACCTAATGTAGCAACCACGCATTGTTGCTACGTCACGCTTTGGATTGCACCCGAAACGTATCGATATTTCCAGAGGCGGCGCCTGTGTTCAAATATATGCAAGCGAAATTACTAGAGCGCCCGCCAGCCGTTGAGCATGGACGGTACACGACTGAACAGTAGGTACCTAGTTCATCGGGACAGAGCCGCGGACCTACCTACTTCTCACACAATCCAGAAAAGGTACGAACCATTGTACGCTTGAAATGCACAGTTCCAGCGCTTTCGAGCAACTCGCCGAGTGACGATTTACCACTAATACTCCACTTGTCTGGCTATATAAAAGGCGCCCAGCAACAATGAAAGTATCAGTATTCGTTCAACTTGTCTATCCGCAATCAACCTTGACCCAGTGTGTACTATTTAATATCGTAAAACTGTTACGCTGAACGTGTTTGTGTGCTTACGAGTTATAATTATTGTGGTAACTCATTAAAGGTTTATTTTATTACGCAATCTCGATTTTCTACATTCAACCACCAGCCTACACTCGAGTTCCTACACTAATATAAGGATATCCTTCAGTTTAATGAATACGGCCCATTACGTTTTGCGTGTTTCAACGTATTTGATGGAATGCTATGTTTCAAGTATTCTATGTTGAGAAGTTCGTGTCAAGTGTGGGTGGGGAGGCGCATCTTGCCAGGCGTATAACACGGTTTCTTTAAAGGTTTTTTTTATCTATAATATCGGTAACATGTCATCGTTCCAATTCTTCATCAATTAATAATAATTTTTATAGTGGCATTAGGCGAATCCTTTTCCATTTGCTTCAGCACTTATCTGTTATTGTCATTAAAGTTTTTTTAATGTGAAATGTTTTGTATTTATTTTATCTAATGATTCCTGCAAACAAAATATTGACTGCTTTTAAACATTGAACAGGGATCTGGATTTTGCAAGTGAATCGCGAATTGGAATATTTTGGAGCCATTGTCTACTACGGTAGTTTAGATTCAAATAATTAAAAAAAACTTACCACAATTAACTCCCTTCGTACAAGTTTTTGCTAAGTGTGCTTGCTGCTGGTAAGACAACTAGTTGATAGAAATAGATAACAACTGATGTCACTGTCGTCAGTGATTGCCATTTGCTAATTTTGTTCCAGAAAGCACTGCCTAATACTAACAAAAAACCTCATAGATGCAAATTCAAAACAACAGTTCTACTCTATGCTAGGTGCATTTCGTAAACATTAATATTATATCTTGTATGAAGTTAAGCAGAAATATTTCCTGCTTAAGCCGCACTTTAGTGAGGCAGCCGGAGGGCGCGCACGAGTAGTTTCTAGTTACAGTTTATGCCACGTTTGTAGTACGCCGTTTGATGTGGCGCTCGCGTAGTTTCGGTTGCTTAGCTTTATCGGACCTATTTTTGAAAGTGCGTATTTATTTTTAGCAATAATTTATAATATTATTTACATGATTATGTTTTACAAATACGGTGGGTTAGGTAGTGCTTATGTGCCTATATGGAGTGCACGCCCCTGCTACTACCATTATACGTCATGTGCCTAGTGTAGTAGTCGAAAAACCTGAAAAAAACTGTATAAGTACAATGGTTGTTTTATGAAAAAAAAAACTGTCGTATCTAGCAAGTTCACGAAAGGAAAGTTAAATAATTTTATGAAAATAATACAAAAGATTTGTTTTTTGTTGTGAAAATAGCGCACAAGCCCCAATTGCTCCCAACCATCTGGATCCAGGAAGACTATTGCATCCCTAATTCCAGTGTGTTGTGAGGCTCAAGGTAGTGGGGAGGGGAAGAAGATAGGGATGAGCAAGGTGGGAAAGCCTTTGGCTCTTCATATCTTTTAGATCCACACATGAGGCCCTAAATAAAATAATTCCCTTCAGGGACTATGTCATCTTTGGGGATGCTGTGTGGAAGGTCTTTTACGAATAAAAGGAGAGAAAGTTCTGGGAAGGAAAAGGATATTAGGAGTGGGTAGGAATCTTAATGTCAGTGTGTCCAGGAGTGACAGACGTATGAATCCATCCCGATGTTCCGAAAGAGTACGATCGGAGAAGTCAAAGGAACTCCCTCAACCATTCTCTCCCGATCCGCCCTGCCAAGCAGCTGGTGGGCAGATGCATTCGCCACCAAGACCCAGACCAATCTCACTTCATAAACCCGGGCACCCCTGCTAAATCATCAAACGAAGATAACCACATGGGGTAAACTATGGCAGAGGTGTTGGTTATCCAATAAATGGTTTCCTGGGCGGCGGTACCCATACCCGCCGCTCAAATTCTAGTAATCTATTCGTCACATAAAATTATCCAAAATCCGTTCGTTTGAAGTATAAGTTAATAAACAGAATATTATATGATAACATTATCTACTTCAAACTGGTACTATTGATTAATACGTGTACTAAACACGTTCGATGATGGCGGATTACATTATCAGAATAATGTATTATGTTAAACGTGGGAACAAATGACGGGTCTTTGTTAAGAGTAACCCCTTCGTACAGCATCGATTCTATGTATCTGATACAAATACAAGGTGTAACAACACGTTCCCAACGTTCCCGACACATTTAAACCAATGGTTCGAACTCAGGCAAGCGAAAAAAATTATAAACATTAATATTAATTAATTAATTGCCACGAACACGGGGGTTTATTGTTGATATAAATATGTATGTACATAATGTATTTATTTATTTAATTTCAACGGTATACATATACCATGAGAACTGATTACATGTCACAAAATCAAAAATCAAATTATTTAACAGATAATTGTGACATTTAAATGAGAAATGAGACCAGAGAGACAATTACATACAAAAATCTATAGTACAAATAGAATTAATATTGACTGAAAAGATTTGATAGCATAGCCCTCTTGTACCTATGTGTTAAATAGATCAGCCACATCTGCATATCTATTACTAACATCATGTAACCTAGGTACAGGGGAGTGTTTCGTATACTCAGTCCTATTATTGTTACATTTAAACAGGATTTTAGATCGAGTGGTTCTCGTGGGAATATGAAATTTAATGAGCTTAGTTAAATCAGGACTGTCTATGCTACCATTTACAATTTTGAACATAAATATTAAGTCGGATATAATCCTTCGATCTGAGAGTCTTAATAAATTTAATTCTTTCATCAAGTAATTGTAGTTTATGCTTTCAATGGGAATACCGAGTTTAAAATTAATATATCTTAAAATGTATGTTTAATTTTTTCGATTGAATCTGAATGTATTTTAAAATGGGGGGGATCAGATCGAGGAATTATATTCGACATGACTACGTACTAAGGATGTATACAAAAATTTTAGTGTTGAAATATTCCTTAAACCTCTGGAATTTCATAACTTTCAATAATATAACTCTTTTTTATTTTTTTTTAACCTTCGTATACTCTCACCCAACGGCATAATACGTATATTCGCACACGGTGTCTCAGACCAAGATTTCATCTCGACTGTATTTTTTTAATTCTATACTTTTAAGCTTTATTGGTATGTATTATAATATAGAAGGGGGAATCGAATAAAAAAAATTAAAAAATATTCAAACTTTTACTTTAACAGACTTTTAACTCGACCTCTTAAAAATAACACTTGTATTCTAAACTAATTTATTTTTGTTAATAAACAAAATTAAACTTTTTCATATGTTATTTAAAAAAAACCTCAAAATCTAATAAATGAAAGTATCAAGCTTAAAAAAATATGATGTAAGTAAGAAATAATCATTAACAGTATTTTTGGGTAGTAATTGTTACTTATCTAAAAGACCGCTAAAAGTAAACATGTGTCACACGTCCACACAGCACTAGTGCGCGTGCTGCATATTAGATAATGCCTAACAAGAAATTAAGAAGGTACTAAAAATCTCAAAGTCCTATTGTTGTTAATTTTTAAGAAAACGACGAATTATTGATTTTTCGGTCTGAGAGACCAACGCGCGAGTATAAGAAGGTTAAAAGAAAAACAAACATTCCCGGGTTACAAATAACCCAACAATGTTTGAAAATACCCCACTACCACCACAGTAAACGGAAAATGTTGCTTGTGTCGTGATGGAGGACTAAGCCAGCCGAGGAATTGAACATGCGACGCCCAGGTTGGACCCAAATGCGATGCCTACTCAGCCACTGACCGGTCAAGGTACTATATATGTACCTACATGACGCTTGTACATACATTATATTATATTATTTGAGCTTGTACAATGATAGCAAGTACATGTACATTATGTACATTGAGCAATAACACGGGTTGCCCGAGATAAATATGTTCGCTGTTCGATAAATCATTATGTAACCCAACTCAACTTTACTTAACCCTACCTTACCTAACATAACCTAACCAACCCTTATCCAAGTGGTAGATACCTACTCTCAGTATCACCCTGCTGAAAGACCACTTCATAATAAAAAAACTTTGCTTGAAATGGCTTACGCCGTGTTGGCGATAAGGTCTTAATAGCCATGTTCCTTCTTCTTAAACTTATTACTTTCCCCGTCTCATAGACCTTCCCATTAAATCTAAGTCACACGGTTCATTTATCTTTCATTTTGTGATTTCATTCTGCCTCTTTCCCTGGAAATGAACAGTGTGAACACGAAAGTGAAGAGAGACAGTGCCGAAGGAAGCATTCCAACACAGTGCCGAATGAAGCATTCCAACAATGTTGGAATGCTTCCTTCGGCACTGTTCACTAGCAACCGGAATTTAACATCCCGTAACGCGAATGATGTATGTGAACACTCAATGAACAGTCTTTCACTCGCGAATTAGTCGGCCGAGAATATTCTGGCATGAGGACGAGTAGCCGGAGCGGCTTGGACGTCAAAATGCTCCGTTTAGTTTGCTTTTCGAAATAACTCCTTCACATCTCATAGAAATTGTTGTTTCTCCCTTACTATCATAGTAAAAAATATGATCTAAACGGTATTAGAAAGAAAAAATAATGCTCTATATGTTGAATATAACAACTAACCAAAAAATAATACGAATGTACACTTTTATGGAACCAAAGTTTCTGATCGAATTTGAAAAAAAATTAATGAAACATTGTGATTTTTTTATGAATTATTTTTGTATGAAACGACAAAAAAGTGAATGACGGAAACGTTTATAATTTATTTGTCTAAAAAAATAAGTGTGTGTTTTTATTTTTTTTTTGTTACCAGTAATTTTAGTTGAAAAGACGCAAGGAGAGCCATTTTTTTATATCTATTAAAAAAATTACGTGATTATTTTTAATGATGAATTTTGGAAGCATATTTTATCACCTTTCCAAAACAGTTTTTAGTTTTTGGATACCTTAATAAATATTCCATTTATTTCGACGACTTCCAAACGAATTCCAAAGCGGGCCGCGACTACGCTCGACGACTTCATAGCGAGAATGTCGAGTGAACTCTTTTTTCGAAGGAACCGTCTGAACACGCGGTGAAACGAGAATGGAACATTTCATCGAGTAAACCTTCATCCGATTGAACCGTGTGACTTCAGCCTTACCTTCAGTAGGTAAGTATAAATGCACCACGGGAATGGGAATGCCATTTTCACATAAAAGAGATATTATACATAAGTGGCCTGTCCTCAAGTTCTAGCCGGAGGAAAACATTTAAAGAAATTTAACCTTTTTGTTTGTAAATGAAAGAAAAGTTTCTCCGATTACCAAAATGATGACATCTACATTTTGTGCTCTAATTTAGCTCAGAAAATTACTACAATTTCAAAAACAAATTTTTCTAGAAAAGAAAATCACATTTATTATAAGGGTTTTAAATTGTTCCACCTTTTTTTACAATATCTTCACACAGAAGGCCCCGAAGAAAATAATTTCCCTCAGGGCCTATGTCATCGTTGGGTACGCTGTGGGTCTTTTAAAGGAAAGGAATGATAGAGATTTCTGGGAAAGAAAAGGGTATGAGGGGTGGGTAAGTATCTGGGATAAGGGATAAGAATGAATCCATCCCTCCCACTACGGTGCAAGGCGACGGGTCGGAAGAGACCATCTGGAAAGGCTAAATGGTCTCCCTCAACCTGTCAGTGCGAAGACCTAGATAAACCTCACCCCATGAACCCGGGCACTGCTTAATAAGGGTGTGTCAATTATTTCAACTTTTGAATTTAGAAACGCCCGAGGTCTCAAAATTGCGTCTTACAAAGATAATGGGAAATGCATTTAAATTTATTTAAAACATGATTTTTAGCCCACTAAAATGCATGTAAAATCAGAAAACAAACCTAAAACTTAAAAAAATATATATTTTAATTTTTTTTTTCAATAATTTTACTTTTAAACGTGAGGTTGTTATTAAAAAATGCGTATAGCTGACAAAAATGAAGAAAAAAAATCAAGTTTATGAATACAAGTAAATCAACAAGAATACTGATTTTATCCAGAAAAAGTGTTATTTCCCCTTTTATATTTTTAACATAAACAGCACTTATGTTACAAAAAAAAAAATTTTTTTTACGTTCTTTGTTTTGCAGTTATGAAATAAAAATTAAGTTTGATTCAAAATATAAAATATGGACCCTTTGTTTTATTTTTTTTTTTTCCAATTCACGAAATCTATTTTTTTTTTCAAAACTTCCGGCCATTTTAGCGGGCTAATAGTGAACATCAATTTCATTAATTTTTACGTTTTCGATTAGCTACAGATCATACTAAACTTTTGAGACACCGGGCGTTCAAAAATATGTAAGGCTCTATGGAGAGCGACACAAGTTACTGCTTAGTCACCAAACACAGCGAACCACTTTAGGTGACCCGTGGTAGATGTGTTGGTTATCCAATAAAGGTATTCACATAAAAAAAAAACCTCTTGCTAATTGATATATATAATTGTGCAATTGCCTTTTAAATTTAGTTTGTTGGGTGCATTTTGTCACAGCCTGTATAGGTTAATTCATGGAAGTACTTCTACGTATTCAAATTATATTATTCCCAATAACCGTGCTTTACAGATTAGCATGGTGTATTGATTTTGGAATATTTCAATGGGTTGCCGGTGTTGTTTATAGGTCACACCATCATACCCTATCCTACGATAACTAGTTACTATTTTGTATGAATACTTCGAGGGTAATCCTCGCATTATTTCAACAAGGTATCAACTGAAAACAATGACGTATTTCATTTTAATTGTGCTGTTCTCTTTTAAAATCAAGGGTTCTTTCCAATGGAGTGATAATTATTCTAAACAAATTTTATTATTATGTGTTATTTCACTATCTTATTAACATCATCATATTATGTATTACAAAGGTACTAAATTTGCGGATCATGATACCCCCAGTATCACCCCGATGAAAAACCACCGTTCAAAATCGAAACGAATAAGCGTGTTTGGTGACCAGGGCTCCTAGATCGACAAGGATTGACAGGATAACTTTATATAACTTCTTATCGTTCTCTAGGACATCTGCAGATCGATAACCAAAGTTAAGGGCCTTTAACCAGCCAGCGGCCGAAAATCCAAATTTCGTCGAAAGATGTTCTTACAATCGTACAGGGCGGTTCCAATGAGAAAGATTAATTATTCTCCGTACCAGTTTTTAAAAGTTATTACTCAATATTGATTTTATTTCATAAAAAATTTATGCTATTACTATTAAAATTATGTACTTTTTTGTAATTATTTTTTGACATTAAGTATTTATAATTTTTCAATAATGTCTAAGCAAAATAATAATTTTACAAAAATCTTAAATTTATTAGTTTGCAAGACCGTAAATAAATAGACAAACTGAAGTATTTTCGTCACAAAACACGTGCGAGGATCTTTTTTTTATGATTTTTTTTAAACTAAAATTAAAATTCTGAAACCTAGCTTTCCTAGATAATTTATTGATTTAATTTACTGAATGGTCATATGATTTGAAATGGGTGTTATATAATACAAAATTTTGTTTACAAATTTAACAAATCTGCCAACGGCACATGGTATGACCTTATTATACTAAAAATAAACATTTTCGCTCAAAATTTAAAACATACCTTTACTAGATAGAAGAACTATCTTTCGAAATCAATTTATATTTTTTTGCGGAAAAGGGTCAATACGTCTAAAATTTGATTTAAAAATGACATATTTCCGGTTTTCTGTGGTTATTCCCTCTTGAGAACACTCGGTCATTGTGAACTGTTACTTATCCGTTAGTGATTTACAATCATTCTAGGGAACGATGAGGAGCTATCGAAAGTTATCCTATCTGTTGCGGCGGGTAGCAAATGATCCCTCTCAAGATCGAGGGATCAAATGCTGCGTGGATGTTGTGGACGTATACTGTATGCGGTTCTTATTTACCTATTTTATTATATTTTAATCGCACTTACGCAGACTGCTTCCCTCTTCGTTCAGTGTTTACTGGAAAGGTAGGTATGTTAGTTTGGTTAAAATTTTGGAAGGGAATGGCGATTGGGAATGAACGTTTGATCGCGAAATAATAAGCGAGAATGGATGACGCGTGGCGATGGTACTTGCGAATAGCTGCGAGATTTAAAAGTTCACTTTGCGGTTTGATTACTAAAAACTGTAAAAGCGGTGCGGTTTTAGGACTTCTGTCCTGTACGGCGAGGTAAATTCAACTGAGACAGAGGGCACCAAATACGTATTTTAGAAAGAACCACATGTAACAATAAAGGCGCAAACACTATCAATCTTATCGATCAACTGTGCTAGGGGGCCAGATCCTATTTGCCAGTTATTTCACACCTTCCTCTTCCACAACTCCTTTCAAATTCATAGCAAACCCCATTTGGGATGCCTGACTGACTCCTGATAGTCGAGAGTGGTTGGAACTCACTGCGGTAATTCCGTAAAATATATCGTTTTCGTTCATTATTACGAAAATCACAAGCCTATTTCACAAATTAGTTCTAAAATAGCCCGAAGAAAGTAAATAACAAATCGATTTTATCCATCCTAATTTATCGAACAACCTACTATCTATAAACTAACAGCTTTACTAATAAACGGCGTGAACATCATATGTGATTGATGAACAACCGTGTATGTGAAAACACTACTAATAGAAACTAATGAAAAATAGGAATCAACATTTAACAGCCATAAAATACTTCATTGAAATATAAATTGTTTAAACAAGCAAAGAGGTTTGTTTATCTTTGTGTAAACTGTTAATAATAATAATTTCAATAATTTTACAAATCAGATAAAATTAACTTTTAGATTTTTGAATAAATTCTTCAATATTAAAAGATTTCAATATTTTAATTTCAAACGGAAAAAAATTGACAATAGCTTACCGCAAACATTTTTAAACAAAACATAATCCTTTTATTAAAAAATTTGCAAGAAAGCTGTCACTTCACTTTTATCTCTTTCTTGCAATTAAAAAATCTGGTATTTTGAAGGCTTTGTTTGCAAACCTTAAAACATTTATTTGTTAGATACATGTTTACCAATACATGCAGCAGACCTTTATTTTCATAAACATAATTTTAGACCATAAAATTCAAATTGAATGATGATGTAATCGAATTTCCACACCACTTGACGTTAAATAAAAGGATGCAATTATTGTATAATAAATAACATTACTAAAACTGACGAAAATAACACAAATAAGTTGTAAATGTATTGGTTCATACGAATGTAATAGTAAATTGACATTTATTTGAACAAAAACACGATTTACAAAGTTATTTGTATTACAGAAGACATAAAAAACTGTAACCCTCAAATGAATATTGCGTAAACAAAAATGCGTGGATGCCAAATGCGATGTTGCCGGATTAAAAAAAAAAGACTTAGTTAGGATCAAAAAACCGAATCTAAACCTGTAAAGTCTTTACACAGTGTGTAACTAAAACATCTTTTGACGCTTGGGAAGTGATTTTTTATCGGTAAGGTTGTCAGTGTTAATAAGTGATAACATATTACTAACGAATTCCATGTTTACATAGTGTAAAATTGTCCCCTTGTCTGTGCGCTTTGATCTTTTAATTTAATTTTCATGCGGTTTTCATCAATAGATAGAGTCGACAATAGAAGAGGAAGGTTTATATGTATAAAACATGCATATTATAGTAGAGAAAAGCCGAGAAATTCAAAGATTCAATTCAGGCAGAGGGCATTGATTGCGTGTGGATTTGATATGTGTGCAAATTAAGAGGAATATAAACGCTAGAAATATTTCGAATCTCATGCCTTCAAAATTTTAAAATCGAGCGTTTTTTTGCACGAGGCATGTAAGCGAAAAAGTGGTTTTTATTTATTTTGTGCATAATTTTATAAGAACGAAAAAAAGTTAGAACATGGAAAACCTCAAAAACAGTCTTAGCCATAAAGGGGTATTTTTTAAAAATTGTTTCTTGTATTACTTCACAGTTAAGTCATGAAAAAACTTTTTTTTTGTTGGTATACGCTTTAATTTTTTGTTACGTAAATAATGATTTTATTGTAATTCCAATACATAGAAAAGCTAGTAAAAGCTTTGATTTATCCGTAGCATATTTTTTGATGTTCATATTGCAAGCCGATTCGTCGTAAAGATTAATCAAAATAGTATCTAAATAGGATTTCACGTGTATATTCATCTTAACATATGGCGTTCGTTATAAAGGTTGGGTAATGGCGTTTTGTTTCGTTAGCCACAGCAACGTGTGTCCGGGTCTGCTAGTTTAATTATGTAATATTTATATACCCGATACATTTAATTTAATACCAACAAAATTTACTTCTTTTAACTCACGAATAACTTATAATTTGGTACCATTTAATACTCTCAAATTGTATCTTAAAATTTATTCCAAAGAACTGACAACTTTGATTAAATTCGTCCTGAAAACGGATTTTGATTCAAATAAGTATATAAAATATAATGATGGAAAGATTGGGTATTTTGATTACATGAGTTTTCGAGATTTCAATGAGATCTCCTGAAGTTTGGCCCCTCTCTCGTTTTCAAGGCTGCACTAATACGAATTTTGCCAATCTAAATCAATATCCGACCCTTATTCAGATCAAATATTTAAAGGTCTTAATCTAAAGTAAAAAAAAATATGTAATATAAAAAAGTAAGATCTTCTTTTACTATATGTAGATTATCTTTATTTTCACATGTAGTAAGAAGCAACAAGAGTAGTGTTATCAATATTACGGTACGTGTTTTTATTTGAAAGTTATACAGCAAAGAACATTAATTATTTGTACTAACAAAGGCATTCACAGTCTCTGCATTATCGATCTCATCAATTAAATATGACAATACGACTGTACACGTACAGTGTACACGAATTATATTATCAAAGTTTTAATACGGTTGAACGATTAAGAGATAGTTGTTTCACAGAAACTCAAATGCGACATCGTCGTCAAATTGCCAGTCAGCGCCATTTTTTTTTATGCTAATTTGAAAGTTTCCAGTTAAACGCCGATTCTAGTTGCGTTTCAGCTCTCTGTCAAATTGTAATAACCTGACGAGCTATATCAACTTGATGGTTGTCCTCTTCTGTTGATCTCAATTTTGTTCAAAAGCTGAAATCACTATTGAGCGGGGACCTTTCAACTGTCTAAAAAACAAATTGGGCTGAACGGCCATTTGACGACAATATTACATCTGAATTTCTGTGATACAACCCGTCCTTAGCTATTTCATATAAACATTCATTAAAGATTTTCATTTATATTCTCGTTCACGTTATTATCACATAAATATCATATCAGTTTTAATATGTGTTTTTATCTACTTTTATTTGCGAAAAATTCAATTTGATTTATGATGTTGCATAGCTGAGTTGACATTATTCTCATTATTTTGGTTGACAATTTTGTGTAGAGCGAACATAAAATATTTTCGTCCTTCAAATGGTTTCGGGTTTAAGCCTAATTTTATTTCGTAAGATTATTGAAAATGGCTGCTAGGATAAATATACATAAGCGACACATATTTTAACACATCAAAAATCGATATTTTTTCTCGGCAAGACAGCGATAGAAATTTACCCGTTAACCATTATCAAAACTGTGGCGAAGTTTGACATCGTTTCGTAGATCAGTCAGCTCCAGCTGAGCTTTTGCTTGCGTATTTTCAACCACAATTCCAAATGGGTGATCAGATAAATCTAAATTGGACTGGACCTTTTTTAATTCGGCAAATCTTTCTTCAAAACTTCTTTTGTCAAAAATTGATATGAATTGAAAATAAGACACAAGACAACACAGACGTGTGGTCGCAGGCTGCACTCAATGTACCGGTTGGCTGTGGTCTATGCATCCCTCTTCTGGAAAGTAAGATTATTTGGTTTGATTAAAAAAAGTTTGTGAAGTTAGTTAGTTTATTAGTGATTATTGGCAGGTTGTCGCTGCGTGAAAAAAACTCCGATTGACCAGGCATCTCTAAATTGCACGTTTCTAATGGACTATGAATAATGGACTTGGTAACTAGTGAACACGAAATTTGTTTGCAAACAAGTGTCATCGCACTAAAAGCACATCACAGATATTTTTAGTTCAATATAAGACTTTTTGCGCAAACTCTTGTTGACATCTGTTCTAATTTTGGTTCAGAGACCAGTTTGTCGATAAAACCACGTCACGTTTTTCATTGATTTGCTCTTGCGACTCACCACTGGAATTCCGTAATAACCACCTCTCTCATACTCTTCTGCTATTTTGATTTAAGATAAAAAAACCCTTCTCTAATGTACGATAATTTGCTTGATCATACTATACCTACTTCCTTGAATAATCCAGACTTGTCCCTTCAATCTTCCTATATTCTTTTCCACGCCTAATCGAACTATTAATAATAATACTTACTACTAATCTAACTACTGTACATGAACAAATTATCTAAGCATCTATTTATTTTTTACGTATCCCTGCATAATTAAACCTATCCCTTTTTCCATTATCTCCTTACTGATCGACATATATAAGCAATGGGACAAAATTACCCGGACAGAAAAAGAAGGTTTTTAATAAAAATAATAAAGGAGTCCTTACTCCTTTGGCGGCCAGCAAAGAATGTCGCGTAGATAACCAACACTGAATATACTACAATAAAATGAATCCGACAACATTTTTATAAACTTCCTGTTTTATGAATAACCCGATAATATTCCAAAATCTCTGACTACCATCACACAAAGTAGAAATGTGGCTTGTGTAAAGATGAAGGACTTAACAAGCCGAGGAATTGAATTGAAAATACTCAAAATATGCTACGAAAAATATTAAAAAACAAATCTGGTTCTGAGATGTAAAAGTTCGAAACATTTTTGCTCTATTTTAAATTAGCTGTGCTTTTTATAAATTGTTTTTTTTTTTAATATTAGCGCGCTCGCTCCAATATTGGCATTTACAAATCTATCTTTCAAACGTTCTTCAATAATCTTCTTCTTCTTTTTGAACTTTAACTACGGAGCCTTAAATTCTAAAGTGCTTGTCAAATATAAAAAAGAAACGTTTGAATCATTCCTCCCTTCCGCTCGTTCGGCAAATACGTTTATTTTTCACATTTTTCTTCTGGCAACATTCGGTTGAATGTGTATTTACACAAGCCGATGAGCATGCGGAACATCAATTTCCTCAACCCATTGTGCTAACAATAAAACCTTAGGTACTCCAGGTGAAAATCTTCTGGAGGATCTGATGAAAGAACGTCAAGGTGATGTAGAGGATAAATTGCAGGCTATTTTAAGTATTTTTGTATCGATTGCCTAACTGAAGATTGTAAGAGATGGTGAGGCTTTGTTGTTGTTGAAGCTGTGTATGGATCCAAAATTAAGATTAAGTTGGTTATTTGGAGCGGTATCGTATATCTTTGTTGCTTTGAGTAAGGTTGGTGGTAATTTGTCTTCTTCCTTTGTTGTTTCGAGTAGAATGCTTTCTAACGGTGTGGTTTTGAGTGAGGTGGAAAGTAATTTGTCTTTTAATTTTATTGTTTTGAGCAGGATGTTTTTTATTGTGGCTTTGAGTGAGGTTGATGATGGTGTGCCTTCTCTCTTTGTTGTGTCAGATAAAATATTTTCTGTTGTGTCTGAGGCTTTGAGTCGGATTTAGTGACATGTTTTTTTCTTCTTTCTTCATTGTATTGAGTGAGGATGCGTGATTTTTTTATCTCTCTTCATTGCCTTAAGTTAAATGTTTTAAATCAATGTTGCTTTCAGTGAAGTTATTTGAAATGTGGTCCTTTTATCATTGTTGCTTTGATATTATTATTTACTTTTATTTTATTTTTATTTATCTATCCGCATAAAATTTATTTACATGCAGTATTACTGTGTCGAGATTAAATTTATATTTTTTCTCTATTCTGTTTCTTCGTAACATAATATTCGTTCGTTTTCGTAACATTAGAAGTTTCGCCAAGCATAATCGACTATTTCCGATACGGCTGATGGATAAAAATAATCACATAACCAAAAAAAATCGTACCTATCCTCCCCTTCTAATAATCTCTTTGACTTAGCATTCCTTTACACTCGTCGAGAGACCCTTTCTCCCAGTTTCAGATGGTTTGAGAGGTGATTGCAGATTAACCCTCCGCACGCCCTTTGAAATTTTGCCACATGTTATGCCTGTTAGGGTCTGTGGGAGCCGGCGTTACATATTTTATTTTTATTATTTGAATTCGTTTATATATCTTTCTTTTTTCTTTCTTAAACTTATAATAGAAAAAGTAATATGGAAATAATTACTCCTTTACTCACTGTGAGTCAAAAATAAACTCCCTAATAATTTTTTATCTCAAATATAACGCATTTTTATAATCGCGTATAACTTTAAAAATATTAAAAAAAAAAATCGTAAACAAAATTAGCGTTGTTGGTTATAGGAACCCTTTTTCATAACTAAAATTGGACAACAGTATTTGTGGCTTCGTTTGAATTTTTGCTTTGAAAATGGCACATTTTTTGCAAATGTAAATTTGGTAGGTACTCTGAACAAATATGAATAACTGCTGGAGTAACGTACTTACTTTTTTCTTGCAATATTTTGTGTTGAGGCATGTTGAACACCTGCGATTAATATTAAAGAGGTGGTGAAGAATCATTAAGACAACTTATAAAAATTTTTTTTTTACTGAAATGTAAGTGAATTGAACTTAACGGTTCGTTCGTAATCACGATTTTTTCAGTGCTTCTACAGTTCTCAGTGCAGCTTCGGCAGCTACTGAAACGCAAAACGTTCCCCCCTCCCTCCCCAAATCTTAAATAGTTAAAGCTGTTTTTAAATGCACTCGGTCTGTCAGACCTTACCAATCATTTGGAGGGTTAACTACGGCAGATCGATGGGAAGAGTCTCTTTTAAGGGCAGGAGTCAATCAGAGGGCGATAAGACCTCTTCTTTTTCAATAGTCTGGCGTTTGTAACACTCTTTTACTAGGCCATAAATTAACTGTTTTCATTAAAAAATATTCATCGTCTTTCTTACCTATCGAAAAATCGTTAAATTTTTATACTCTCTTAAAATCAATTACTCATTTTCTTTTCTCACTTCCTATGACATTGGATAAGCAATTCTCACTTAAGCATAAAATTCCCATACGCAATACAACTTATAACCCGTGGGTGTATATATGAAAATAAATTGCTTTATTTTTTTAACTGCCTAAACTAGAGCGAATAAAAATTAGCGGTTTTCGTCTTTCAATTGCTGGTAGAACAATTTGTTTTTGAAATTGGATTTTATCTACTTCTTCAGGCTTACCGTTTTTATGTTTTGAAAGGTGATTTTTGTGTTTAATAATAATACTCGCAATATCAATATTGTTTTATTTTAGGATGCGGGGTGGATAGTGCAACCCCACACCTATACCTATATGAGTATAGGTATACACTTTTACACAACAGATTTTAAGTAAAGAAACAAGTGAGTACATAGAACCGAAAAAATAGTAAAAAGAATTCAATTAAATAAAACCAATTATTATGTAGGGCGTGAACCAGGGCCCAGCGCTTCAAGAGTGAGGCTTGGTGCTGGAAGGCTGCGGTCACAAACCCGGTGTCTAATCAGACCGGCGAATCCATTCAGTCTCCGTAAACATTGTCGATGCGTTGCTGATACCTTCTGTATCCAAATATAATTCTGCGATATTATATTGGATCCGAAGATAATATCGCCTGAATTTTTTCTACCGATTATTTTGTGAGGTAAGTTTCGATGGTACCTTTTTAACAATGGCAAATTGTAAAATTTTTTTTACACAGATTTACGATTTTTTTAATTTTATTTTAACCATGGTTTCATAACACCTAATGTTCTTTCAAGGGGAAGTAGCAAAATTTATTGAAATTAAAGATTAACACCAAAATAACTGACTTTAAAATATTTATATCAATCATTATCAAGCATCAATATTAAGTTCTACCATTGAATGTTTAAATTCAGGTGCGAAATTAGCATCGTCCAAGCAGTCTACACAGCAGAAAATAAATAATTAAACCATAAAAGCGGAGAAAAAAAGTTTTTGAATTAATTTGTGACTATAATTGTGTATATTTTCGGACATTTCCAGTAGTGTTTAACTATTGCTTGATATCTTTTTGCACTTGTCTAGATCATGCCGCGAACTCATCTCAGAGAGCATAGTCGAACTAAAGCCTAGTCTTCTGGAGTAGGGGGTGAATTCTTTACACGTAGTGTCTATTTAGGCATTTTAATTAACTTAGTTTTGATTTATTAATTAACGGTTGCTACGCAGACGTGTTACCGTTATAGATTTAATGGTTGAATTTTAGCTGGAAAATCTATCTTAAGTACTCTTACCAGAACTGAGCTCGTATCAGTCACGAAGGTTTTGAAGGCGATAATTATATTCTGCAAATACAATATTTCTTCGACTCGTTCTTGTGTTCAACAGCTCGACTGTGGAATGATTTGCCGGCCTCCGTGTTTCCTCCTTCCTACAACATGGGTCTCTTCAAGACCAATGTTCATTCCTTCCTCTACTCAAAAAGACTCTCCACACCAGATGACACCCGCATCTCAGATGACATAGGCCCTAAGGGAAATTATTTTCCTCAGGGCTTCCTGTGTGGAGTTAATGTAAAAAAAACAACAAACTCATTTTGAGGCACGTTTTATTTAAAAATAATTATAACACAGTTTTAACGATTTTTATTGTTTTGATACAACTGGCATATTATATTTGTGAGCAATGCTCACCTAATCACGGTTTATTTAAAACTAAATTATAAATTTAGACTTGAAGATGTAGTGCGAGAAGATGGGGAGAGTGGGAAGGGGGGATTACAATGAATGCTAATTAATTATACGATTATTCAAAAAGGTTTTATTACTCAATAATATTTATTATTTAATTCCTTCTTTTTACTTTTTATAACTTATAGAATCTCCAGTTTATCTGTCATTTTATCTAAAAATGTATCTAATTAATGTTATCCGTTTAATTGAAATCTGAAATTATTTCCATAATAAAGTGGAAAATTAATCATGGTGGAAATGTTTCAATAAATGAATTAATCAGAACTAAACAAAACTAATAAAAATCGAGTCAAATGGTCTTCTCTCTGTTTCTGCATCATTTTTCGGCGAAATCCGGACTATTTTTGCAGTAAGACAGCAATATTTTTTTTTAAAGTTAAATAACAAATATCATTCGTAACATCTCAAAAACTACAGCAAATAACCAATTTATTTTAATACCTAAGGTATTAGATATACGATATATTGAAGTCAAGAAAGTTACACGCGTATTTTATTGCAGTAGCCAATATGTGGCTACTAAATTCTTTTACGGGCAACATAGCTATATAATATATCATTGATAAAATATTTCTGGAAAAACATAGTTCCATTTTCCTTGTACTTTGAGTTCTTCACTTAGGACAACAAGGTTACATCTGTCAACTGCGTGAAACTCAGTTTAAAATTTTCATAAAAAATATGAAAAACCGAACTTGAAGAACGTATTGTAATTTAATTATATTATAGTTTAAAAACATTATATTCAAAACACAGCACTTAGCCAAAAAAATTTAGGGGAAAGTATGGTATATATCGTACCGTTCATTTTTTCCGAAACCATTAGATAATTTCCGGCAACACTTTGCGATCTGTCGCAAACTTATTTGCTGTCACGCCATATTTGATTAAATATAGAGTTATGTGAACGTTTGGGGTTTAAGGACAAGTTTTTTATTTTATTTTATTTTATATTAATGATAGCTTATTCCAGAATTTATGCAATTATATTTCGAAATAATCGGTAGGCAGAAAAGTTGGCGATAAGCGTTATTGTTGACGACTTTGAGCTTAAGCCATTGGGACGCAGTTTAGTCAATTCATAGTTCTAACGTGTACAGCGATACGCAGAAAGCGTTCAACAGTATTATTTATAAAATACGTTCACATAAATAAAATAAATATTTAAAGATGTGCTCCAGTTGATTGTTAATTTGATTTCAATAGATAGGGTGTTAAGGGACGTACTTGACTTACTTTAAGTGATTCCTGGCGTTATTTGGAGTGAAAAATTTCCTAAAACTTCTTACCCTCTCCCATAAACATCTTACACTTACTATTTTTTTCGTTTTTGTATATAAAAAAGCATCCAAAATGTCACCGGAGACTAATATCTCATTAACATTATTTTACTCCAAATAAAACATGGGAGTGGTGCTAGACCTATCCCCACTAAACTTAGAAATAGAGGGGGCGGCTATGGCGGCAGCCTACAGAGGTGAGTTGCCCAAAATACGAAGAGTGGAACAAGACTGAGGGCAATTAGCCCGACAGCTGAAATGAAGCAGGACAGCAAACAAGCCGAATACTTCTTCAGACAGCAGTTTTATGTGATGTACATGTACCCTACCCGGGAGGAGTGGGACATGGTCCTAGGTCCAATCTCCAGACAGTAACTAATCTGGTTCACAGATGGGTCCAAAATGGAGGAAGGAACGGGGGCTGGGGTATGTCTACAGGGATCCAAGAGGAAACTCAGTTTACCTCTAGGAATACATTGCATTGTGTTTCAAGCTGAGATGAAAGCCATCTTGGCCTGCGCACAGGAGAATATACGTATCAGTTACAGGGATAAGAACATAACTATTTCTTCTGATAGCCAGGCAGCCCTTACGACACTGAAAAGTAACCGATGCGACTCCAGACTGGTGATGCAATGCAGGACCGTTCTTACAGAACTCGCGACCATCAATAAAATAACCCTGATATGGGTACCAGGACATAAAGGTATTGAGGGCAACGAGCGGGCTGACAAACTAGCAAGGAAAGGGCCGAAAGCACCACTTGCGATATCCGAGCCGGCCGTTGAAGTAGCAGCTTGCCACACCAAATTACATATTGCGAGATGGGTCAAATCCCAGCACTGGAAGGAATGGGAGAGGGCACCCGGAATGAGGCAATCCAAAGTACTCATAAACGGACCCGACTCCAGACGGACCAGGAAACTACTCGATATGGACAGAAACTCGCAGAAAAACTGGTAGGTCTAATAACGGGATACTGCCATCTCAGGAGACACATGCAGCTATTGGGAGTGGAAAGCACCAAATTGATGTAGAAAATGTGAAGAGGATGAAGAGACTCCAATTCACTTAAGGCGCCCTGGTGGGAACTAGGCTTAGATACCTGGGGAGACATGTTGTAGAACCAGAAGACTTTGCCACCCGTCCAATGACAACTCTGGTGAACTTTATTAAAGGAACTGGGTTATTATTAAGGGATTGAGGTAAAATGGTAGAAAGTACAATGGGTCCATGGCCTAAGTACTCACGGGAACTAATGGTAAACCGTCTTCGCTTTAAAAAAAAAAAAACTCCAAATAATATCAGGAATCACTGGTCGTAAGTCAAGTACGTACCTTAACACCCTGTATATTATGAACCGGTAAGAAGGGTTTATTTGAAGTTAACTCAGCTTTCCTAACCCGTTTCCATCTTAAAATAGTGAGAGTAATGTGCAAAGTGGTGCGATATCCCATACTTTGCGCTAGTAGTAATTTAATTTATATGTAATCGAATATATCTGATTTTCAAAGCAACAAGTTTCTGTATTTCTTTTTCAATTTTTTTTTAGTTCGTGTTTCCAAATTTAAGAGCGTTTAACCAGCCAGCGGACGAAAATCCACATTTCGTCGAAAGTTCTTCTTACGATCGTGCAGGGCGGTTACAATGAGAATGACTAATTATTCTCCGTACCAGCTTTTTTTTAAATTATAACTCAATATCGAATTTATTTCATTCCAAATTAGCTTGAATAATAATTTCAACGCTTTCTGTACCTCGCTGTATACATCAGAACTGTGGGTTGACTACACTGCAACCCAATGGCATAAGTTAAAGGTTGCTTACAATAACGCTTATCGCCAACTTTTCCGCCTACCGAGATTCTGCAGTGCTACGGAAATGTTCCTGGAGGGACGAGTACATACTTTCCGTGCACTTCTCCGCCACCCCATGGGAAGTTTATGGCGCAGACTGCGCCATTCGAAGAATGCGATTATCAACGCCATGACTGCATGGATGGAATCTCCACTGATGACCCTTTGGAGACGGGAGACGATGAAATACCCTCCGTAAACGGCTATTTACGTTTATTTTAGTGTTTGATACATACATCATTTTTTTCAGTTTCATTTTTCATGCTTATTCGTTTATTTAATTTAATTTATGTGTTGTTTTTTACTTTTTACCTTAACTTATTATTTATCATTTTTTGTTATTTTAAAATATGGAATGTATTGCATTGCACTCCCCCTGCATACATTCTGGAATAAACTTATATTATTATCTATTATTATTATTATACCTTCATCCAAAAATGCTGAAAGGCGAGATGATAAAACTATTAAAATAATGTACTTTTTGTAATTATTTTTTGATGATAAGTATTTATCATTTTTCAAT
The DNA here is from genome assembly GCA_929108145.2 of Limnephilus rhombicus. Lineage (NCBI taxonomy): Eukaryota > Metazoa > Arthropoda > Insecta > Trichoptera > Limnephilidae > Limnephilus > Limnephilus rhombicus. The sequence goes on from OV815293.1 coordinate 18,531,848, forward strand.
AATGTCTAAATTTATTAAGAATGTTAAAAAAATCTGAAATATATTAGTTTGTAAGTGCGCAAATAAATACACAAACGGACCAATTTTGGTCAAGAAACATATGTACGTATATTTTTAATGATTTTATTTAAATGTGGAAATCGATAGAAAAAAGAGCTACATTATGAAGTTTTTTTCAGATTTAAACTTAAACCTTTGATTGAATGTTAGGTTGCTTTCATAAGAATTTGTTCCGCTAATAAGGAGAGCCACTAAGAATTTTAACAACATATTTTAATAAATACACAAATGGACCAATTTTCGTCAGGAAACACACGTACGTACATATTTTTTAATGATTTTATTGAAACTAAAATTAAAATTCTAAAACATGCGTTTGCTAGATAATGTATTGATTTATTTTATTGCATGATAATATTATTTGAAATGGGTGTGGTATAATACAAAATCTTTTTTGAAAATTTAACAAATCTGCCAACGACCTATGGAATAACCTTATTATACTAAAATTTTTAAAAAATTCTCAAAATTTATTACATGCGAATGCTAGGTAAAAGAACAATCTTTGGAAATCCTTTTATAATTTTTTGTGGAAAAGAGTCAATACGTCAAAAATCTGATTTGAAAATGACATATTTCTGGTTTTCTCTGGTAATGCCCTCTTAAGGAATGTTGCGAAATAGTAAAATAGTTTAAATTACAATATAATCTAGTTTCTTTCAACGGAAACAATCTTCCGAACAGGCCCTCCATTGATAAGCTTGGCGTAACCCTAAGTGCTCCAGACCAGCTCAGGTATGGGGGCTCCATCGAAGCCAGAGTAAAGTTAGCCTCCCAAAAACTGGGCGTTCTGTACAAAGCCCGCAGATACTTTAATAGTACACAACTGCTAAACCTGTACAAATCACAAGTGCGCCCCACGGTTGAATTTGGCAGCCACCTCTGGTCTGGAGCTCCAAAATACCTGAAAAATACCCTCGACTCTGTGCAGAAACGGGCGGTCCGTTTGATAGATTCTCCCATCTTAACAGACGGATTTGCAATCTTTAGAGCACAGGCTTTGGGTGGGAATGCTATCCTTGTTTATACGGTATAACAATGGAAGAGGCTCCGAGGAACTAGCATCATTGATCCCTTCGGCACCGGTGCATAGTCGGGAAACACGCCAAACGCGTGCCCAACATTTGTACACGGTTGACATTTGTCACATGAGAACGGGTCGTTTCTTCGACTCGTTCTTGTGTTCAATAGCTCGGCTGTGGAATGATTTGCCGGTCTCTGTGTTTCCTCCTTCCTACAAAATGGGTCTCTTCAAGACCAATGTTCATTCATTCCTCTCCTCAAAAAGACCCTCCACGCAGCATCCCAGATGACATAGGCCCTGAGGAAAATTATTTTCCTCAAGGCCTCCTGTGTGGAGTTAATGTAAAAAAAATATATTTACTTCTTCATAAATTTTTATTTTTAATTTTTATTTTTTGGTTTTACTATTCGTCCTGAACCTCAGTATCCCAGTTTCACATAAATTTCAGATAGAACTATGTTTTCCTAAGAGCTTGGAATCAGATCTTTGTATAGAATGCAAGCTTTTGTAAGCCTATTTTACTCCGACTTCAATAAAGCTCCGAAACTTGAGCCGAACTGAAATACCCACTCCAAGCTTCTCAATGAAGTATTTGCGAGGTAGCATGCTTCCATCAATATATACCTACTGGATAGATAGACAATAATTGACCTCAGTACAATATACATACATAATATAATTAAATATTAACTGTGTTCACGTTCAACCCTTGTAAAAGTCCAATCAATCATGTTACTCTAACATCGATGAAGTATAACTCTCAAACATAACCGATTATTTTGACTCATTATTTCATACTCATCAATTTTGACAGATTCCCATTTTCCCAAAATTGAATACTTTTAACATATTTTTTATTTAAGGATGGTTGGGAGAAATATTAATTTACCTTTTTTGTAAGTTTGTTTTTCGGCGTGATCATTTTTAACTTTTTTTCAAACAAATACGATAAGCACCTATTTTCTCATAGGTATACTGAATAATAAATAAACACGCTTCAAATTGACTATTTTGGTATTTCCAATCATTCTCTTCCAGTATTACACTGGCTATGGGAAGTTGGAGGGAGATTTTATCACCATCTGTGTGGTGTATAAAAAGTCTCAAAGAACTGGATTAAAAATAATGCACTCAAAAATACCCATATGCCAAATAAAATATCCAATGACTAATGAGTAATTTAAGAAGGTTTTTCAAAATTTGAAAAGTTTTTATCAAATTCACTCAAAGAAGGTAAACGAATTTTGTCTACTAAACTAAACACGCCCATATCGTATTTAGTCGATTTATCTTTGCACAAAAACGAGCCGGAGAAACGACCCGATGAAGCCAACATCAACTACCGTAACTGTCCGTGAACCGCTCGTGTGCGTCGAATTTTTTTTTGTACGTGCACTATTTCTAATGAAATACATATTTTTATTATATTATTAACTCTACACAGGCGACTCTGAGGAAAATAATTTTCCCCAGTTTCTATGTCATTTTTGAAAGCGCTGTGTCGTTTTAAGGATAGGAAGGAAAAGAAGTTCTGGGGAGGAATCTAGGACTCAGCGTTTCTAGGAGTGACAGACATATGAATCCATCCCTCTTGCTTTGGTGCAAGATGATGGTTCGAGAGAGAATAGCTGGAGAGGTCAAAGGGTCACCCTAAACCGGCCTCTTCAATCTGGCCCACCACACAACTGGTAGGCAGTCAGAACCGCCCCCAAAGAGCACATTCCTCTTCCGATGAACCTAGGCATCCCTGCTAAATCACCAAACTTAGCGAACTACTTTGGGTGACCGATGGCAGAAGTGTTGGTTATAAAATAAATGGTTTCCTGGGTGGCGGAACCCACACCCGCCTTTTAAAATGATATATATTTATGTGCTCCTAGCGCCTTTGCCAAGATCCTTTGAAGAACTTGTAAAATAAACTCAGCAAACCAAAACACAATACAACATCATTAAAAATCAATTAATATTCATTATTATTTTTAATTGTTAAACTAACGTTTAAGACAAGATTTTTATGCATAGCACAAAGGGTAACATTTAATATAAGCAATAATTATCAGCCTGAAACACTCATGCACATTGAAAAATCTTCAGAGAAAAGATACATGACGCCAACGGGACTTGAACCCGTGCCATTCTGATTGCCGGTCAGCTGCTCTCCCAATTGAGCTATGGCGGCTTATCTTATACCCGCCAAATGATTCAATATATACTAGTGTTTCATTCAACAATTACTGCATATTATATTTTTTCCACCTAAAAACAACCAACTTTATTTTTGGGAGAGAGACACTGTTAGTGTTAAATGGCGTCGAGACAAATTATGTCTTCATTTATTGGGGAAATACTTAAACTTGTCAAATATAAATTATTATTTTTAATTGTTAAACTAACGTTTAAGACAAGATTTTTATGCATAGCACAAAGGGTAACAATTATTATAAGCAATAATTATCAGCCTGAAACACTCATCCATTTGCCTCGACGCCATCTAGCGAGGGATTTAACACTAACAGTGTCTCTCTCGCAAAAATAAAGTTGGTTGTTTTCAGGTGGAAAAAATAAAATAAGCAGAAATTGTTGAATGAAACACTAGTATATATTGAATCATTTGGCGGAATTGGAATTATTTGCCTCCGTACTTCCTTTTTCCTAACATGGGTCGCTTCAAGACCAATATTCATTACTTCCTCTCCTCAAAAGACCCTCCATACAGCATCTGAGATGACGTAGAACCTGTGGGAAATAATTTTCCTCAGAGCATCCTGTGTGGAGTTAATGTAAAAAAAAAAACTCTCCGCGAACTTCGAACCCATTACATCCATACTCGAAGACAACGATCAAGAAAACAACACCGCAAAGGTCGTTCGTGGGAATTAATGACGTTAGTCCTTTATTGTGCGGATAAAAGTTTCGTAAATCACTTCGAGAATTTATAAAGGGTTCCGTACTTTTCTCTTTGATTACGGTAAAGTATTCGAAAGTAGCTATATAAACTAGCAAGAATCCAATTTCCCTTCCTTAATCAATGTCGGCGGTAAGATCGAGTGAAGCAGCGAGGTAGACAACACAAGAGAAGTACGAAAGTCAATATTTGAACAATTTCGCAGAGTTTTATTCGACATTTAATCGCCAACTCTAACTAGGCCGATAGATACATCAAAGCGGAAACCACAGTGACAATGTTGCAATGTAATTGTCGGAAATTTATCAAGTTAAAAATATTACATTTTTTCTTTTAACCCCTCAGGCCTCGGGACTATTTTGTCGGAAGCTCAAAATATTTTCCTTTTGAAATAAAATCCAAATAAATGGATCATTTCTAAACCCAACTTAAAATCATTATTATTACATAGTATAAAATGAAATCACTCAAAATGTATGTGCGCATAGATCTTTTAAACTACGCAACGGATTTTCATGCGGTTTTCACCAATAGATAGAGTGATTCAAGAGGAAAGTTTATATGAATAAAACGTGCTTATTATAGTAGAGAAAAGCCGAGAAATTCAAATATTCAATTCAGGCAGCGGGCAGCTGTGGAATTTATAAAGGTTGGATTTTATAAAGGTTGGGTGTGGATTTTATAAAGGTTGGGTAATTGCATTGTGTTTCGTTAGCCACAGCAACAAATAAATCGAAAAGTGACGAAATATGATTTCGAATTTTATAATTCAAAATAAACATATAATTTTTTAATCGCATAAATTTTGATCGAAAACATAAAAAAAAATTTAAAATGTTCCACCTAACGTTTTTTCTAAATAAGATAAAATTACTGATAACAAGAAACCATAAAAAAAACTTCCATGGATAAAATTAGGCAAATGTATTACAAACGTTATCGTCAACTCAGTTTTTTGTCGTTTATGTAAAAATAATTGACTTTTAAATTTTTTTATGATTAACTTTTAGATTTACCGGGTGGCGATATACTCGTAGTTCCCCTGCCTTTCCAATGGAAAAACAAGGAGGCTCTTGTGAGGTGTCGCATGAAAAAAGTGAACGATCGCAACATCAATTTTTGAATAATTGTTCTTTACGATAAAAGCAACAATATTGGAAAATGGAAAATAAATTCAATTCATAGGAGTGGGTGCAAGGAATATCCCCAACGCGTAAGTTGAACCCAACTCCCGAAAGAGTCACTATATAAATATTATTCCGGTTGAACAACGTCGTGCAATACGATACCTTTTCGGTGATATTTTATGAAAATTCCAATAATTTTCGATAAATTTAAAAGGTCTTTTTTAATCCCAAAACGTACTGGCTTATTTTCCGGTATAAACTAGGATTATATTTCATCATTATTGATTAGTAGATTAGTCTCCCTCTAGAGGAATATGCTTTATTCGTTAGACATTTGCAATTTGTTTGTTTATTTTATTTATTTTTCATATTCTCCGTAAAATCGTTTTATAGCAGTACATCGTGAGAAGATGACAAGTTAAAAAGGCATGGGGGCAGTTTTACTATTTTGTGACATGCATTAAGAGATAGTTGCTGACGCACGGTTGAATTTGGCAGCCACCTCTGGTCTAGAGCCCCAAAATACCTGAAAAAACCCTCGACTCTGTGCAAAAACGGGCGGTCCGTCCGAAAGATTCTCCTAATTTAACATACGAACTGCAATCTTTAGAGCATAGGCGTCGGGTGGGAATGCTATCCTTGTTCTACCGGTATTTCAATGGAAGATGCTCCGCGGAACTAGCGTCATTAATCCCTTCGGCATTGGTGCATAGTGCCCAACATATGTACACGGTTGACATTGGTCACATGAAAACGGGTCGCTTCTTCGACTCGTTCTGGTGTTCAACAGCTCGGCTGTGGAGCTTTGTGTTTCCTCCTTCCTACAACATGGGTATCTTCAAGACCGATGTTCATTCCTTCCTCTCCTCAAAAAGACTCTCCACACAGCATCTCAGATGACATAGGCCCTGAGGGAAATTATTTTCCTCAAGGCTGTGTGAGCGTTAATGTAAAAAAAAAAAAAAAAAGTGACCTGGAAAATGTCGAAAAAAAAATCGTTAAAGCAGTTGAGTCTCTGTTCTCATGTTCTGATACGCAAAAGCCCTGTCTTTCGGAGCAAAAAAAATGCATGGGATCTCCCACAAGTATACTTGTAAGTGACATATAAGTCAACTTCTCTCAATAAAGGCGGTTGAGTATACTACCAGAGAGGAACTTAAAAAAACGTTTTACTAAAAATATTTTACGGCGGGCTTCTAAGGTGTTGAAATCGAACAATCCTGTTATGGGCATCACTTAGATTCATTTTTACGTGTGGCCCCCCGCCACCTCTCCGACAAAACATATGGGGACCGCTCGAGAATGACCGAGCAGATTATTCCGTTCCCAGCACTCGATTTAGCCGCCCGTTCGCGTTTTGTACCTCTCTACCCGTTTCATACGTGAACACTAATTCGTGTAAATTATTAAATCCTAAATAAATCTTAAATCACTCAAATAAGAGTAAAGTGTTATCAATCATCATCCAATATAATCTTTGAACACTGGATCGCGGCCTGAAAGTACTGTGATCCCCAGGAGCCTGACTATTTCTCATGGTAAAGTATTGGTATACACTCGTCTGATGAGAAGACGGAGCACAGGTCAAACATCCTCCACCAGCTCCTCAGCCCCGGGAGACAATCCTTTCAACATTGGTAACCCCGACGCTCGAAAACACTTTCAACACTGTTAAGAACACGAATGGATACAGGAATGGATAATACGTATTTTTCCTCAATTACAAATAGCCTTTTTTGTACACTTTCTATTTCTAGAATATGTTTTTGTTTAGAAGGGTCCCAAATACCTTCCTTTGAAAATAGTGATCTTCAATACATTAGAATAAAAAAAAATCACAGGGACTACGAATTACTTTAACAAAATTCACTCAGAGATTATAATATGGAAACGGATTTCGGTCATGCAATGAATATTGCTTGTTAAAAAAATGCATGGAATTTTTTCCTCAACGGTAAAATAACCCGGTGTGAAGACTCATGAATTATTTTTACTCGTATTGAAATTAAATTTGCACGGTGGCCAGGAATTTTTAGACCAATATTTCGGTTTGCCATCATGTTTTCATCGAGAGAAAGGGAGTTTTTGAATAATCAATAATTGATTATTATTAAAACCGTTAACTTAAAAAAATACACGAACGGCAGGACGCTCGGTTTTTGTCTTGAACAAACTATCTTTCAATTTTTTGAGGATTTCAAAAAATAGTGATACAGTACGAAAGAATGGTAGTGTACTCTAAAAGTAAGCTGGACAGAAATATAAATCAATAATCGCACTTCCAATAGAAAAGTGTCGTAAGTCAAAATTTTCAATTTTACATTTTATCTCTGAAAAGTAAAGTGATTGTGATTATCTACGCCCCACGAAAACCGCATTAAAGTTAGGTCACTCCAACTCCGCAAGATGTCTCTAGTATTTCTTTTCGACGGAAACACTTATTCATCATTCATTCGTTTGTTTTCGCTCTCCTGTAAAATATACTTTTTCGACTTACCACACTTTTTTACGGGATTTGCGAAATTTAGCCCAGTGACCAGCAAAAGAGCCTATGAATACAATATTTACATATATATATATTGTTATTGGTTTTTGGGGTGTTATGCCGTGTTGCGCTACCTCCTCTTTTAGCCAACGTTTCGGACAGCGTTACAGTGTCCATCATCACACATCTGCCCTGATGATGGACACTGTAACGCTGTCCGAAACGTTGGCTAAAGGAGGAGGTAGCGCAACACGGCATAACACCCCAAAAACAAATAACAAAAATACTTTTGGCCGTGAAAATCTAAAATCATATCCAATATATATATATTTAATAAAGTTTTTTTAACACTAAAGCATATAAGCAATAAAATATTTATCTATTTCACGGGTACTCGGTTCCAATTTAATATAGTATAATATGATAAATCCACGATCCCACACAGGTTTCCTTTAGTATAGTGGTATAAAGCGCCTGACCAAGGTCAAATCCAACGAAAAACAAAAATATATTTTTGTTTTTGTAAAATCAATATCCAATCTTCAAACCACTCTAAAATGCACAGGCAAATTAAACACAAAAAGGCGATATCTAGCGATTCCGAAGAAGAAAACACAAATACTAATAAGATGACCAAATGTATAGGAAAAGGTGCATTGGAATTGAAATTGAAAAATGTGAAAAAAAATCATACTACACATTGATAAAAAAAAAATTGTGCATCGTAGTCTCTCCTAGGGATGTCGAAAGTGAAAAAAAATCGATATATCGATGTATCGATATTTATTAAAATATCAATATCGATATATCGAGGAAAAAATATCGATATATCGGTAAAATTTTCAAGAGATTTTGCGTTTTTAAAATAATAGTGTATTCAGCTCAATATTATCAATTGTAATATTTGTACACAATTTGCTTTTTTTAATGTACAAAAATCTCAATAAAAATGAAGGTATTTTTATCACTATTCATTTTTATTACGTAATAATTACAAAAATATAAAAAAAAAGCTGTCTTCTAAATTATATGTAAACTGAGATGCATACAAACTTTGTATGTATTAACAACATTCTATTAGCGTATTAATTTGTCAAAAAGGACTTCGTGTTTAGAACAAGGTATAGTCAATAATCATAGACAATTGGGAACCAACACATAGGAGTGGCTTAGAAAAAAATGGCGAAAAATAGCATACATTTCTATGTATGTACATACCACACATGAGATAGTATTGGTGATCACAAATACTTATGCAAAGACAATAGATTTGTAAGCTATTAATAGTAAAAATTTCAACCGCCAGATGTCATGACCCAATACAGTTACTTTTTTCCGTTCGTTCCTATACGGTGTTGGATTCTAGTGACTTTAAATACATAAATTTAAAAAAATACCGTTTTTGATACAATTTTCGATATTGGATATTTTGTATCGATATATCGGATCAAAATATATCGGCTAAAAATATCGATATTTTGAATTGAAAATATCGATATTTCGATATATTGAATTTTTTTCAACAAGCCTAGTCTCCCCACTCCCGTCTATTTTAGTTTTCTGAACGTTTCACTTCTACCGCGTGTGAATTGCACACTTTTTATTATTTGTTTCGGCTGCACTGCTCCAGACGCGCTGACGTCACAAGTCTAGTCAAACTACTTGAGTAGATTAATCCAGTGTCTAGAATGGGAATCTTGATATTTGTATATCAAGGAGCCGAGCATATATCTTAGTCAATTAACTTAGCCGAGCTCCCCGGAGCGCTGATTGTGGAAGGGAAAATATAAACTTGAAAAGTCGTGCTAGTTAATATTCATCACTTGATACTCTGTTCTCTCCAGAGATGTCGCCTCCATTGTTATTATTACCCACGAGTTCTCTGTACGGATTAGATACTGCAGTTGTATTTAAATGAAGTCTGCATTTGAAATCTTTGTTTTTTTTTTGCACTAATTTATTTTTTGTTCTTTACATACTTTAAAAAAAAGTTAAAACTTCTTTAACACCGCTGTGATTTGAAACTCTATGAAACGAAAAGTTATGCTATTGTTATTATACATTAAAAATAACACAAAAAAAGGGCCTTCCTCATATATCTATAGAATTTAGTCTGCAATAGAATGAGATAGTGCTTATCGATAGGCAAGTGAATTGCACGCTCCGGTTTTTGTTTAATATTAGTTCGACACAGTAGCTTCTTCGAGGATCTTTGGGGATGATGTGTGGAAGGTCTTTTAGGGAAAGTAAGGAGAGAAAGTTCTGAAAAGGAGTAAGGTGTGAGGGTTGGAAAGGAATCTGGGGGTCAGTGTGTGCAGGAGTGATGGACGTATGAATCCATCCCTCCAACCGCAGTGCAAGGAGATGGGTCGAGAGAATCAGGCTGGAAAGGATAAAACACCTACCTCAACCAGACTCTCTCGATCCTGACCACCACACGGCAGGTGGGCAGATGCATCGGCCGCCAAGACCTGGACAAACCTCACCCCATGAACCCTTAAACCCACCTTTTACCTATTTCCTTTCCAGAACTTCCTAGAAAAAAAAACTCCACACAGCATCCCCTAAGATGACATAGGCCCTGAAGGAAATTATTTTCCCCAGAGCCTCCTGTGTGGAGCTAACGTAAAAAAAAAACTATTTTGAAAGGACGATATTACGGAGTACCAACGATACTGGCAAGTGATTTTTAGAAAAAATAATAATTCTAAAAATATTGAAATAAAATTACGAATTTAAAAATTAAACTTTTATTCCTAACCTTCCATAACGAGGTAAATATTTCTTTGTGAACTCACAAAATTCTATTTCGTGGTATTTCAAAGTTTATTCACCAGGTTAATTCTTTAATACCTACCTACTCATTTCTGATAATTTGTAAATTCTTCCTGTAAAATTTATCTCATTAAACTCAGTAGGTAACCCAATTAACAATTCTTGGAAAATAAGTTAAATCAACGCCTTATTTCAACAAAATAACTAATTAAATGAGAAAATAATATTATACTATGAATGGATTATCCTCATCATTAAAAATATACAAATTTTCAATATTAATGTAATTAAATGAATTTGGACGTCTGGTTTCATTATTGTTATTTGTTCTGAACATCTGAAGGTGGGCCTTTGAATTCTTTATTAATATCGGAATAATAATACACAGGGAAGTAACATCACGTACCCGATGGTTGTATTTTGCTGTTTATTTTTCTGTGTGATGATATTTTTATTTATCTAAAAAGAAAAACCTATCTAGGTACCTACGTGTACGTACCTTCCTCAATTATAAAGGAGGGTATGAGTAACGCCGCCCGGGAAACCATTCATTGGATATCCAAATGCTTCGTGACTTAGCAGGGATGCCAGGGTTCAAGGAGTGAGGTTTGTCCGAGTCTTGGCGGATGCATCTGCCCACCAGCTACATGGCCGGATTGGGAAACCTTTCGATCTATCCAGCAGGACTCTATGGGAACATCGCCTTGGACCACAGTCCGAGGGATGGATTCATGCGTCCGTCACTTCTATAGACGCAGAACCCCAGATTCCTACACACCTCTGATGCCTTTTTTCCTTCCGAGTCTATTCCACTTCCTACATCTCATTCTTTTCCTTAAAAGACCACTCATAATCCCCAAAGATGACATAGGCCCTTAGGGAATTATTTTCCTCAGGGTCTCCTGTGGGGAGCTAATGCAAAAAAATCCATTGTAGTTATAGTAGATTTTTTTTACATGTGCTCCACACAGGAGGCCCTGATGAAAAAAATTCCCTCAGGGCCTATGTCATCTTTGGGGATGCTGTGTGTAGGATTTTTAAAAGAAAGGAAGAAGAGGAGAATTCTGGGAAGGAAAAGGGTTTAAGGGGTTGGTAGGAATCTGGGGTTCAGTGTGTCTTGGTCATCCGCCTCCAAGACCTAGACAAACCTCGCCCCATGAACCCGGGCACCCCTGCTAAATCACCAAACGTAGCGAACCACTTGGGGCGACCTGTGGCAGAGGTATTGGTTATCCAATAAAGGTTCCCGGGGCGGCGGTACCCATTCCCGCCTCCCAAATTGAAAATAAATACGCCTAAATCATCTCTTGATATGCATTCTGATTACGTGATACGCATTCTGCGCAGAGAAAGATCGCGTATCACGTGATCCACGGCTTCATGTAGCAGTGTGATCATTGCAGCGTGTGAAAGATTTTTTTTTATTAAAAAGTAAATGTGGTCGGACAGCAAAATGACAACTACATTTTTACTCAAAATACCTACGCTCAGAAACAGCTTGTTAAAATTATCGGGACATGCTGTTATATCATGCACGAGTATATAAACATTGATGGACATAAAATATGCGTAGGTCGTAGGTAATTCGAATCATTCTTTTTATTCATTACTTTCGTTTTTATTCTGAATTTATTTGTATTCGCCTTCGTTATTTCAATGTAGATATAATTAGATTTTTTCGCTCTTTGTTGCCTGTTACGTGGCTTAATTTATCAATGTGGAATGCTTAATGAATGAATTCTGTATTTCCTCAAAAATAGTCGGAAGAAAGTAATAAATACTGTGAGTACAATAAAGGCCTAAAAAGAGTGGACGTAATCGTTTCGATAACATATAATTCGTTATCGTTTCGATAATATCCATTTAATATTTTGTTTAAATGATTGCCACATAAGAGTCCCAAGCGGCCCGGAGTCAGTGTGACTATGGTATCCCTAATAATTGGGGTGTTTTGGGGTGTGAAGGTAGTCTTTCGCCGGGGCTATACTGACGTATCTAGAGATATTATCGAGACCATTTTGGATGTTTCCTACCTGCCAGTGGGGTAGACGCAGCGGGGGATAGTGAACTAGTCGTCGCCTTAGTTCTTAATTGTCCAAACGACCATTTTATTTTTGGTTCAATCTCCACTTTAAAATTAAAAATCTCTACATATTATAAATTAAAGTCCCCTGCGTCATCTGTCTGTCTGTCTGTTCGCGATAAACTCGAAAACTACTGAACGGATTTTCGTGCGGTTTTCACCAATAGATAGAGTGTTTCGTGAGGAAGGTTTAGGTATATAATTTGTCAAGGATTTGTATAAATTGGTTGAAACATAATGATAATTGTTAGAAGTGTCGGAAAAAAGTCAAGCCACCTGGTAGCTTTCATCGAAAACGCTGCTTATCCTTTTTGGATATAACAACACAATGCATGGTGGGATATTGCTCTTTTATAGATCTACAAAAAAGTCCGCGAAGGCATATATCTCTCTTTTACGGATAGCTTACTATACCCATTCTATCTTTTAAAAAATGGTTGCGGTAATTGAAAAGTTATTTAGACGGATACAGTATTAATCCTTATTAACTTAAATACGTTAGTTACCCCAAGCATTTCATGCACATTATTATAATCTTTCACACCATCTCTACGTTTTATAAATTAAAGTCCTCCGCGGCATCTGTCTGTCTCTTTGCGATAAACTCAAAGACGGCGGTGGTTATAAAGGTTGGATAACCATCCAGCAGATTACGTTGTGTTTTATTAGCCACAGCAACGCGTGTCCGGGTCAGCTAGTAAAGTATAAAAAATGATAGTTAATCACTTAAACATTTAAATCTGACGAGACCTTTACCTTTACGGAAATAGCTTTATCTGAAACACCTATCGTATTGTTTTATTGAAATAATGAAAGAAAACCTTCTCATCCCGTAAAATTTTTCAATGGTCGTTTGGACAATTAAGAATTAAGGCGACGTAGTGCTCAATAATAAATAACTCTAATACTTCATCTTCCACATCTCGGAAAGACCACAATTTCAGTGCTACTGTGGAAGAAATAATAGTATATTGGTATAATAGAATCATCGGCAGATGAAGATGATTGTATTGTAAGCCAACCTGCAATAACCGCTGTTAAAAAAAATGACTGGATTGGTGATTTCCAAAAAATGGAGTTAGATTTAATGAAATTAATCTAAATTAAGTAATTGCATTTTGGGTCATCGGGTTCAAATCCCGTCGTCCCAATATCAATTTTATTTGATTAAATTGTGTTGTATAATAATTAAATCATTTAAAATAATATTAGGTATATTTGCGACCCGTTCCAGAGTGGAAGATAATCTCAATACCATGCGTCTTTAAGACCAGAATCCAGAATTGAAACGTTGTTTGAAATGGCCGTATTTGGTGACCAGATTTGATTATCCAGGTACTTACTCACCTTCCTCTCCCCTATCTCCTTCCCATCCCACTTACTTCAACCGCACAATAAAAACAGACGAATATAATTCGTACGTTAGTGGTAGTAATACAAAATGACACGTTAATGCTTAAGCGTTAATGCTCGATATGGTGTGTCCGTGCCATATGATAAACAAATGGACACACCATATACCTAAACCAGTCTCTCATGGTTCATCACTCTTGGCTCTACAACCCCTGGAGGGTCTTGGCCTCCTCAAGAGTCTTCCTCCACTCATCTCGGTTTTGTGCCAGCTCTCTCCAGTTTAGAAGTTCCAAGGTAGATATGTCTTTGAGATTCGCCCTATCTGTCTTGAGTTCAGCAGGGACTTTGGTGCTTGGTGTTCTATCAATCTCTCCACACGACACAGCCACCAAAGTCTTCCCAGTTTTTTAATAAATTTTGTGACGTTTAGCTCCTTAAACAGAGTATAGAGCTCATCGTTGTAACATCGACGTCAAAATCCATTTTATAGAACCATTCCGAATCGAAGACATGCCTCAAAATTTTTCTTTCAAAAACGTCCAGTGCTCGCTCATCCTCTTAGTTAGTGACCACATCTCAGCTGCGTACGTAAGCACTGGTCTAATGAGTATTTTGTATACTAATATCTTGGTGTTTCTGGACAACAGTGTGGATTTTATCTGCTTTGTAGGTGGAAAAGAAACAGAGATTTTCGCTCACTACGCACTTCTGCATCGCCTCTGTAGTATTATTTGTGTTTGTTATCAGGGAGCCAAGGTATGTAAATCCTGGTACGATTTTACAATTTTGACTTCCACATGAGAGATTTGAGGTTTGTAGGGTGCATCTTACGGTCATGTACTTGGTCTTCCGCTGGTTTACATGTTATTTTTACAAAATAATAAATTCGTCTTCAATAAAACGTTCCTCGCCATCTCAACGAACCATTAACAAAAGATCAAACATTTTCCGCATGTGGTGAGTTAATTTAAACCAATTGGCAAATACTGATTTAAAGTTCTCATTACAAAGGGAGCCTGCCATTGTAATGAGTAATAAAACATCCTTAGACCGGATCGATTTCACCAGTTAGTAAATTCAGACAGGATATTTTAATATACAACTTCCATTGAACATTAATGCCATTAATTCTTCTCCTTGTTAGTATCCGCTTATTTCCCACCGCTCAGCGAAATATCTCCGGATTAAAATTAATCTAAGGACGCTTAATTCGCGCATTGTGTAATCAAGTCGTTATTCAAAACAACTGAACAATTTAATAGAAATGTTCGGAGAATGGCTTTATTATATTATTTTACGCCTAAGAATACTTCGGGAAATAGACAATGAATAAATTTGGTTATAAAAGAAAATATTAGAAAAACCAATTACTTATGCAAAAGACTAGTCTTTCATTGTGGATTTTAATGGTTTTTTTTTACCCTTAATAATTGATTAGTAATAATTGTTACCCTTTGTGTTATGCACAAAAATATTGTGTTAAACATTAGTTTATCAATTAAAAAATAATAATCTGCTCATATGCTGAAATATGATGTGTATTTTTTCACTGGAACAACTGAGAACGAAGTCTTATTTACCCGTGATGTTTTTAAACAATTTTATAACTAAAGCGTAGGCCACACGTTCAATATTTATCTCGATCGGAGTGCTACCCAAGACGTTTAATATTTATTGCGATCTGTCGATTTAAAAAAAAAAATACAGTAATACCTCACAGAAGTCTAGGCTGCTCCAGTCTGGAGCCAGTGAGACTATGGCACCCCCAATTGGGGTAGGTTGTGAGGCTGAAGGTAGTGGGGAGGGGAAGGAGATGGGGTAGGGGAAGGTGGGGAAGTACCTGGCTATTCAGATCTGGTCACCAAACACGGCTAACGCTATTTCAAGCAACTTTTCAATTCTGAATGGTGGTCTTATACCAGGGCGATACTGAGAGTATCTTCCACTCTGGAACGTGTCGCAAATATACTATACATTATTTTAAATGAATTAATTGTGAAATAACACAATTATTCAAATAAAATTTATTTCCCCACACCGGGATTCGATCCCGCGACCTTCGGATATCGAGTCAAGAGCCTTACCGCTAGACCACGCCAGCCGCCGCGATATTTATAGGTCGTGATATTTTTTGAATGTGTAGGACGTCGTATTGATGGATCACAATATGGATCACAGATGTCCAGTTGCGTAGGCTACACGTTCAATGTTTATTGTAATCCGTCAATATTTATCACAATAGACATCTGTGATCCATATTGTGATCCGTCAATACGCTAGCCTGCACGTTCAATAAATATCATGATATTTGATAAGTATTGACGGATCACAAGAAATATAGATCGTGTAGGATTTGTCGTAGTATTGATGATGGAAAAAATGTGAACAAGAACTAGAATTCTTTTTGCTACTCATGCATTTTTGCAAATGTTGGAATCAAGTCAGTTTACCTGGTGTAAAAACGCAAAGTAAATCCTTTGTGTTCTTACTAATCACGAAAATTGAAAGAGAAGTCTTGATGTTTACTAGCCCAGAAACCTCTGTTTGTATAATAATAATCCTGGAAACATCCAGTTAATCGCTTGCACTAATTGGATCACTAAATACTTACTCCAGCTGCCGTTTTGCTCGGGTCACCGACCTTTGGACTGGGAATCTATTCCAATGGTTGTTAAACACAGCTATTACATGTCATATATAATAAAAAAATTCAAGTGACCATTTTGAAATAAATAATCCAATTTTAGGCTTTTTAATAACATTGTTGGATGCATTGAAACTCGCAATCTCGTAATCACCGACCTTTGGACTGGGAATCTATTCCAATGGTTGTTAAACACAGCTATTACATGTCATATATAATAAAAAAATTCAAGTGACCATTTGGAAATAAATAATCCAATTTTAGGCTTTTTAATAACATTGTTGGATGCATTAAAACTCGCAATCTCGTCGATTTTGTCAAACTTTGGCGTTAGATAATTGTGCAGCTTTTTGTCTTGAGTTGTTAGTATTGAGACAGAAGTAGTAAATAAAGTTTTTAACCAAGTTAAATTTTAAATCAGTTATGAGCAACCATATATAAAATATGATTGTTTAACGGCTTCTGTTGTTTTAAAAAGTGTTAAGCAAAAAACTTTTCTTTAAAGTTTTGAATCTGCCGATAAAAATAATCAGATTTTCTTACATATTCTTAGGCAAAATTTGAAGTTCGACCGTAAGTGTAGAAATAAAATCTTTTCTTTATGAAATCTACGTTTGATACATTTTAGGCTTCCCTTCTATAAAACCCCAAAGTTTTCTAGACTAAATTTTGTTCAACTCGAACCAAAAAGATCAAGAGTTGCCAAAATTGCAAGTATGTTATCATAATATGTTCTTTTTTTCAGAATGATAAAAATCGGCAACATTATAGGTTTGCGACACCACCGACTGCAAATTTAACAATGTGAACCTGTAATTACGCCATCCACTGAGCTCTGCGAACGAATTTATAATGGATAAGTTGACCCTCCGCTTCAAAAAGTTTGATCATCAGTGCTGTAAATAGTAAGACCACTAAAGATACAGGCCGATAGAAGTATTATGAGCGCGTCTGATGTGCCTTGTTTCTCTTATCTGTGGATGTGCCTGATGTAAGAAAAAATTCATACTGCGGGTGAAAACCTGATAATCACCACGCAATTGCTGTGTGGGGGTCAGGCACAGAGATATCGATGATTTTACAAAATCTAATCGATAGACGTAACTTTTGACGATTTTATATAATAATAATAAAAACGTTAATTCATCAATAGATTTTTTATAATATTATACATTTTGTTCTTTTATCATTGAGTCTACTGATGAAAAGGTCACTGCTTAGCTACACTTCGAGATTTCTCCTGGAATGCAGCTGGTTTTCAACAATGAGTTTCAATATACTGAGCACGGTTGCACTGTTGACAGCCGAACCGATATAGACAGGAAAATATAAGAAATCAGTATACGATGGCAACACTGGCGGATCTGTCTATTGATTCCTATCTGTCAAACCGCCGCGAAAAATTGAAGATAGTAATAATTAATCACTTCGAATTAAAATACAAACTTTAATATACATACGCTCTTTGACACTAAACTGGAGTTAATTTGTTAATGAGGTCTTTAGTCATATTTAAACCACTTTTGTTCATGAATTTATAAGTCCATGGATCTGATGTACGATTTCTTTGAATTTATACAGCTTCGTTAGTTTACCTCCTTTCACTTATTTTTTTTATCTAAAAGTTGACCGTGCTAGAGCTCCTGGGTCCTTGACGTCGAAAGATTTTGGTACAGTTGCACCATAATAATTTTTCTTTCAAATCAGTGAATCTTCTAGAGATTATCTGTTGAGTGAGCCGGACCATAATTACATAGATATTAACATTTCCTTGAAAAATCGTAGTAAGCTTTTGTGAACAAAACAGTCAAGAATGATCAAGTCATCTACTGAAGTATTATGAAAAGGGATTGACTTTCATGAAGTTTCCTGATTTGCAACTATTTTTTTGGACTAGTTAAAGACTAAAATAAATGAAAAATGTTGAAATTTCACCGGGGCGATTCCATCGAATAGTTCATTTAGCAATTTTACTGACGATTTTGATAGGTAACTGAACTCAATGTCATTTTGTTTCATGGAGTAATATTTATTTTTGAATTCCTAGGAAAGTTTTAGTATTCAGACGTTTTACTGACACTGACATAAATATCATACATGGTGGATAAAAAACTTTTTAAAAAATCCTTTGAAAATACCTCTTTCTGACATTTTGGTAAATAAGTTGGCAAACACAAAAAAGTTCTGACATATTTTTCCTATTAATCTCACGAACATGTACGATTCAAACTTTTTGTCAGATAACCTTTGATAACATTGAATTGAAATTTAATTTTTTTCTTCAACCCCATCCTATTAGAACACACCCCTTACAAAGCACCTGAGCAATATTTTCATAAATGTTTATTTTGGTGGGTATCTGCAAGTTATTACGTAGTAGTTTTACGGAAGCGAATAACATTTTTGAGGAGGTAAATAACCGAATATCAGTACACGTGTACTACTCTGGAAGCCAATGTCCAGTAATATGCTGATTTATAGAATTCACTGAGTGGCGATCGGTGGCTGCATTTCCCCTGGATGAAAGAAATTTCTAAGTCTGCTGACGAAGCGATCGTGTTCAACGGAAGGAATTGACATTTTGACTAAAATATATTTTGGTGGCGCAGCTGAACTGTACATATTATGTATCGTCGTGATAGACCCTGTTCGTGCGTACAGCCAGGCGAACACATACTGGAGCTGGTTTTTCCGCGATCCTCCCGCGCCTTCCCTAATGACATGCGTAGGCCTGAGGAACAGCCGCGTGGTCTCGACGTCCTTCCGCCCCTCCTCCGACAACCCGACGCTCATCTTTTCCCCAGAGTCTTCTGAAACTTTCTCTTCTTTCCCATATATATTTCTTCGTGGCAAAATCGAGGAGTCGGCTAAAGGGCGCGGACTCCGGGTTTCTACGCGGTTGGGCCGATAGTCATGCACATTGTCATTGGGACTGCCTGGTGGTTTGTGGAATACCTTCTCTGTATATTTTATTTTTATGCATTTTATCTATTATTGCAAATACTTGCATTATATTATTACTGTTACTTTTTCGTTATTTCTCTTTTCCAGGTCTTCTCAACCGGGCGCAGCTCTTATTTTTCTTTTTATCTACTAACACCTTTATCTGTATATATTTTTCTCTATAGATTTCAGAAGAATTGTTCCACGGGGTGCTACTTTTATTTATCTTTTGTATAGTGTTAATGTAAGTACTTGCATACTGCTTACTAACCCCGTATGCATGGACATTGGAGGGTCTAGAGTCGTTCAATTAAATGTAGCTTCGTTCAAAAAAAGATTAGAGTCTTGACGTGTGCGGTGAAGGAGGAAACCATATGTTTCCTTATAACGCCGTTGAGAAAGTGGTGGGGTCCTCTCCAATTGACTAAATTATTGGAATTCAACGGTGGCCAAACCAAAACTAGATGATTTTGACCAAACTCGTCAGCACTAATAGTGGGACTCTGGATTTTTTTTAGTATGATTTAATGCGTAAATTTAGAGCATGTAATTCAGTTGATAAATAAATACATTCGTAATCGACATATTATTGTCATTTCTTTTGCTAGCTGGCAAGGCCGACTACTGTACCAACGGCCTTGGTGCGCGATGGAGTTTAAATTGTCACGTGATCAAGTTAGTGCCATCGATTAACGAAATTTTGTACATGGCCGCGATATTGTTGTTGATACTCGTTGATATTATGTAGTTTTACCGCAGCGATATTGTTGTTGATATTATGTAGTTTTACCGCAGCGATATTGTTGTTGATACTCGTTGATATTATGTAGTTTTACCGCAGCAATATTGTTGTTGATACTCGTTGATATTATGTAGTTTTACCGCAGCGATATTGTTGTTGATACTCGTTGATATTATGTAGTTTTACCGCAGCAATATTGTTGTTGATACTCATTGATATTATGTAGTTTTACCGCAGCGATATTGTTGTTGATACTCGTTGATATTATGTAGTTTTACCGCAGCGAAATTGTTGTTGATACTCGTTGATATTATGTAGTTTTATCGCAGCGATATTGTTGTTGATACTCGTTGATATTATGTAGTTTTACCGCAGCGATATTGTTGTTGATACTCGTTGATATTATGTAGTTTTACTGCAAGCGTATGAAATCAACAGATTTTAAAGTGAAGTATACTTATCTACAGCAATAATACCGCTTGGCTTGACTTCTGCATAATTCTTCAGAACATGACAGCAAAGTCAGTAGCCACGATCATAGATTAACTCAACGTAATATTTCCAATGCAAATATACCTACTCAATCAACTAATTTGTATTATTATTGTGGATATAAAAGTATCTGCATTAATGTCAATAGTCTTAATTAGGTTGTAGAAGAATTGCGGTAAACACGGTTAAGCTGTGAATTTGTGAATCATTTCTTTTTTCCAGACAATCGGATATTTTACAATTGGTACCCACTTTAAAAATCATCACCTCTTGATGTTGCCGAATTTTACCCCCTGGAGACGTTATATACTCGAACTACTTATATTTGTCGTTATTTGTTTTTGGGGTGTACATGTACATCTACCGGATCTGCCCTGATGATGGACACTGCAACGATGTCCGAAACGTTGGCTAAAGAAGGAGGTAGTGCAACACGGCATAAAACCCCAAAAACAAATAACGAAAATGCTTTTGGCCGTGAAAATCTTAAAACGTATCTACTTATATTTGGTCAATTTTATTAGCTCCGTTTAGTGATCCGGTCACCTCTAGAGCGTTATAAATCCTTGCCTATGTAGATTCACTTATTGTTTATGGAAATTTCTGACAGGCTACAGAGACAGCGAAATAATATAATATTCACGTTTACGTAACTTTAGAACCGCAGAATAATATTGAGTGAGTGCAAATGTTTGAGAAGGCTTTACCAGTGAGCTAGAAGGGGAAATGCAACGCAGCCCAGATGACCTGTTTACTCTCTAATGGGTGAAAGAGAGAGGGGAAGAGGTGAGTTGGGATGCCGGCTGGGGGTTGGGGTAGGGTGGTTGAAACCTGGAATATCCACTACTCCCAACACCAAATTGAAAATCCTTGCTTCGTATTTACTTTCAGGCCGTAATCCCGCCTTCGTTCGCTGGGAATTATTCTAGTTTGCAAGCGTGTTCGTAAGACTGGAAAACTCCAACAATGGAATATATGTTACATTCTGGTACCTTTATGTAGGAACATTGAACGTACATTTGGAAATGAAACATTGTTGTCTCCGGTCCTCATCCTCCTCGTCTATTTTCCTTCTCTGAAGATTTTATCTCATTTTCAGCACTGAAAAATTTAACATTTTTATCAAAAACAACTATTACATATTTTGTTTTTTTTTTTATTTATTTATTTATTGGGCTTTTGTATATTAAATACAATTTCTTTTATATCAATAGTAAACACAAATAAAAAGATTACAAAATATACAAATAAAGCATAAACTCAATATAATAAATAAGAATATATCAAATGCTATTTCCAGATGGATGACTTTAGAAAACTCGTAGGAACAATTGTAAATTTCTAAACTTCTTGGGCTTAAAAAGATAAGAATGTAGTTTTTTGTTAATCTTTGATATAAACGCTGCGGTTTATTAAAATAAGAATAATAATAATACTTTTGTGAATTTGGTCTTGCCTACTTTGGGTCTGTGATCCTGACACTGTTGCATCATTTATTTATATTTGTAGTGTATTGATTTTATCTATGTAGTATCAGCTTCTTTCAACAGGTGTCGATAGGTTAGTTTAGTCCCAACAGATGGCAGCTGAGTTAATTATTAGAATAGTACCATCTATCGCCGTTCGTGTTTTAGTCACGATGGCCGGATATCCAGGAAGATAGTGAGAGTTTCAGCTGTCAGTCCGCCGGAGCGCCAGTAGAATCTAGCCTAGTAAGGAAGTCCGTCCAGTTTAATATAACATTGTAAATATTCACGACAACGAAATAAACAAACTAATAACCAATCGAACCTTAAACTTTTTGGAAGATACCCAACGCATTTCAAGTTGTCTAATATTGAAAGATAAGAAGCGCAACAATATTACCTACTTCCATCTTTCTTGAGAAAAAGATAGAGGTTCTAACAGACTTATCAGCAGCGGCAGCTAGCTCTAAGGAGCTTTGCACTCCCTGACTTTATATAAAATCTTCTTCTTTGTGTGCCGTATCAGGTCCCCCCGACGTTGGCGATCACTCTTGAGAATGTCTCTCTGTCTTGCGCTGCCCGGAATAGCTCCTCCACACTTCTAATGCCGGTCCACTCTCGTATATTACGCAGCCAAGACATTTGTCTCCTACCAGGCCCTCGGCGACCCTATATTAGGCCTTTAAATATTAAATGGAGCAAGTGATACTTCTCTCCTCGGAGTATATGACCCAGATATGAAATTTTCCTGATTTTTATTAATGTAAGCAGTTCTCTATCTGATCTAGCCCACCTGAGAATTTCTGTGTTGGTGATCATGTCGGTCCATGGGACCTTGAGCATTCTCCGGTGAAGCTACATTTCTAAAGCCTCTAACCTGTTCATGGTATTTACTTTCAAGGTCCATGTTTCACTTCCATAGAGCAAGACCGACCACACATAACATTTTAGCATTCTCTGCCTTAGTTTTAAGCTGATATTGTCATTGCAGAAGAGGGATTTCATTTTAATGAACGCAGTTCTTGCTGCTTCAATTCTGCATCTAACCTGGGTCAAGAGTCTCTGTGAGAATACTGCCGAGGTATTTAAATCCTTCCACCTTTTCTACATTGCAACCATTTAACTGTATCACTGATACAGAGTGATCTAGTCGTCCAAATGTCATCCATTTAGTTTTATTGACGTTGATTGTTAGGCCCAGTTGCTATATAAAATAACAAATGCAAAGCTATTTGTACCTTTTGAGCAGTAGTTCGTTTTGAATATCGCTCATAGAATTTTACGAGAATGTTTGCATATTCTATGAACAGCTGTAAGCAAAGGTACACAGGTACCTACTTTGCTTTGAAAATCTTGCGTTAACGCGATCGGCGCTACGAGCTTTACCAGAACGCGTTCGTGTGATATTATTGTCGATATTAAGCCTCCTATTTAACATCTACTATACTTCAGGCAATGTTCACTTGACGATATAGAACCTCTTCCGAGCCTTGGTAAAAGTAACATAATATGATTACTCCTTCAGGGCTCTCACAAGGAATCAATTTTTTTAAATATATTTACGAAGCTACATAAACCTCCAAATTTTCTAAGAAATTTCAATGAATTTTTTTTCTGTTTTTTTTTTTATTAGAAATAATATATTACAAAATTATTACATAACATTTATAATACATTACTCCCAATGAGTTTAATAAAACTCATTTTGGTAAGGACAACACGGAAATCAATGAACAATACATAGATTTTTAAA
Organism: Limnephilus rhombicus; assembly: GCA_929108145.2. Classification (NCBI taxonomy): domain Eukaryota; kingdom Metazoa; phylum Arthropoda; class Insecta; order Trichoptera; family Limnephilidae; genus Limnephilus; species Limnephilus rhombicus. The sequence goes on from OV815293.1 coordinate 18,555,700, forward strand.
TGGACTAAACACACTTGATACAGGTAATTGAAGAATATACAAGAGTTACAAAGGAATGCAGCTAAATTCGTCACTGGTTAATAAAGTTGCTGATAAAATATCCTTTTAGAGCCTTTGCCAATATTTTTTTGTTTAATTCTGGTAGCTTTAGGACTGTGGGTATGTGGTATATATATGTGTATTAGGTAATGCGTTGTATTGCGTATGTGCGATGTATTGTAAAGAGTTAATGCCAAATTTAGTTTTGTGAGTAGATGACGATAGGTGTATTTGATTTTGTGATCGTGTTTTGTGCTGGTGAATATCGGAATTAAAGGCTGGTTTAGTGTTGGTGTGTGAGGAGTGTTGAATTATTTGTAGGATGGCAGTGGTGATGCTATATTTTGGCAGAAAGGTAAAGGGAAAAATTTGTGTCAGTGAGTATATATCTTTGACATGTGTATCCCATGGTAGATGGTATATATTTCTTATGGCTCTATTTTAGATTACTTGCATTTCGGATATTTGTTTCTTAGTAATGGTGCCCCAGATACTAACCAGATAATTAATCATCTCAACATGAACACTTCTAAATGTTATGTGATTACCTTCACTAAAAATAAAATTAAATTTGACCATAACTACCATATAGCCAGCCAATCACTCAAAAGGGTTACTCAAATTCGTGATTTAGGTTTTCTACTTGATAGTAAACTTACATTCGAGGCACATATTAATATGATTGTGAAAAAAGCCCTTAGAATGTTAGGATTCTTATTCCGTATTGGAAAAGAATTCAAGAACATTCAAACACTTAAAATATTGTATTTTTCATATGTTCGCAGTCATCTTGAATTCGCTTCTCAAATATGGAATCCTCAATATAATATTTATATTAATCGCATTGAAGCCATCCAAAGAAAATTTGTCCATCATTAAAATTTCAAGTTTAATATTGGTTATCATGACATAAACAGCTTGCAGGACCTTTATGGACTTAAATCATTAAAAATTAGAAGAGACTCCGCAGATATAATATATCTTCATAAAATTATCAATGGTTTTATTGATTGTTCGCCCCTTTTGGCTGAGATTAATTTTAGAGTCCCATCCGTTAGAACCAGAGAAAAATCACTTTTTCATCTTCAAAAATGTTCTACTAATCTCAGACAAAATGCTTTTATATTCAGAACATGCAATGTATTTGATAAGAATTTCAATAATATAGACATATTCTCATGTAATTTAAGTACCTTAAAAAAGTATGTCACAGCCAAAATTAAATAATATTTTGACCGTATTGCAAGTTATCATGTTATTGCTGTAAATCCTTTCCAGTTGCATACTTGTCATTCGACTTACTATTGTATTCACTCTTGAGTTGTAGGTATGTACAATGTACATATTATTATTATTGTTGTTGTGGAGTGAGAATAGATTTCTGACTCTGAATACTTTATGTTTGAAATTTAGTAAGCAGATTATTATAGTTTATATTGTGTTTTTATATCTTTTTTTAAAAATAATTTTCATAATTTTTATATTTTTGTTAAGTTTATACGGGTACTGGACCCTTACTTTTTTGTTTTCCTTTTTAATTATAATTTTAATTATGTGAAAATCTGTCAATGGATATTATGTATATTATTAATGTTATTATTATAAGTGTAAAATATCTGTTGATTTTCCATAATAAATAAAATAAAATAACTTATTATTTTTAATTATTAAACTAACGTTTAAGACAAGATTTTTTTTATGCATAGCACAAAGGGTAACAATTATTATAAGCAATAATTATCAGACTGAAACACTCATCCACATTGAAAAATCTACCGAGAAAAGATACATGACGCCAACGGGACTTGAACCCGTGCCCTTCTGATTGCCAGTCAGCTGCTCTCCCAATTGAGCTATGGCGGCTTATCTTATACCCGCCAAATGATTCAATATACCTATACAAGTGTTTCATTCAACAATTACTGCTTATCTTAAACGTAATAGGTAAGTTATAATGAATGATAAATATAGCATGAAATAATATGGAAAATATAGTTCATATTATCTTACAAATGGTAGAAGAATAAAAGAAAACTGTAAAGCCATTACTAAAAACAATGGAAAAATTGTAACAGAGAAAACAAATTACGAATAATATCTCCTGTAAAATGCAGGGACAAAGGCAAAGTAAACAAAACACGTATAAACGTTCAAAAGAACTATATGAACAATGCATTACACAGAGAAATCACAATACGAAATAAAAAGGCAAAGAAAATTTAAATCTAATTGATCACTTAAGACAAAGAGAGGATCACTAGCGACAATAATCGGTAACAATTATTATAAGTAATAACTATTAGCCTGAAACACTCTCCAAACAAATCTCCCGAGAAAAGATGCATGCCGCCGACGGAACTCGAACCCGCGTCCTTTTGATTTCCGGTCAACTGCTCTTATCCACTGAGCTACGTCGGCTTATCTCCTACACGCCAAATAATTCAATATATACTAATGTTTCATTCAACAATTACTGCTTATTACATTAAATTTTCAAAAGATTTGCTTCTATAATAAAAGAATTTACAATGTTACTTTGTTTCAATCACTTATGTACAAGTATAAACAAGTGGTTCAAACAAAGTTTCATTCAACAATTACTGCTTATTACATTAAATTTTCAAAAGATTTGCTTCTATAATAAAAGAATTTACAATGTTACTTTGTTTCAATCACTTATGTACAAGTATAAACAAGTGGTTCAAACAAAGTAACATTGTTTCATTTATCTATAATGGATATCCACAAAGTTATAGCTACATTTAAAAGAATTAACATTTATTTTTTCAATAAATATTTTGTTTTTCTTTAAATACAAACAACAAAACATCCATTCGAAAACTCTGTGTAAAATCCGGGCAATGCCGGGGACTTCAAATAGTATGAAATAAAAACAAATAGGTACCTTGTGAGTATTATGGTGGCAGACGAATCGCAGTATTCCGAAAGGCCGGAAGGCCGCCGTTTGTTTATGGCATGATGTTTGTATGCAGTGTGTCCAACAGAACGAAAAAAATAGTATTATCAGAAAAAGTTCACTAAATCATTTTTTAAAAAGCCGTAAATGAACAGGGAACGAAGTACTTTCTGGGTAAATAATTCTCAAAGTATTTTTTAAATTACTTCTGATGCAGGAAAACAAATTGTGCAACATTTTACGGGAAATGATAACAAATTAACGCTTTGCTTCTGAGCTTCGCTTTGCATTTATCTAGTTTAATTTAATGTATTGTGCAGACTAACGATTTAGGAGGCGGGAATGGGTACCGCCGCCCCGGGAACCTTTATTGGATAACCAACACCTCTGCCATAGGTCACCCCAGTGGTTCGCTACGTTATGTGATTTAGCAGGGGTGCCCTGGTTCACGGGGTGAGGTTTGTATAAGTGTTGGAGGCGGATGACCAGGATACACTGAACCCCAGATTCCTTCCCACCCCTTAAATCCTTTTCCTTCCCAGAACTCTCCTCTCCTTCCTTTCCTTAAAAAACCCTCCTTAAGAAATTATTTTCCTTAGGGCCTCCTGTATGGAGCTCATGTAAAAAAAAAGTTTTTTAAAAATTATAATATTTTTATGGCAACTTATCTTTAAATTATGTAAATTAATCTCACATTTTTGAAAAACACTTAAATTGGGGAGGATTTTTCGTTTTTCTGAGTTGGCCAAATTTTCATAAATTCTAACAATAAACAATTCAGCCTTTTGGTAGCTATCTGGTTTGGCTTCTTTAGAAAACGACTCTAATCTTCTAGACACCTTTTAAATTGTTGTGGCTTTTGAATGGAAGTAAATTTTAACCATTAATCGCATGTACTTCATACTTACATTAATTAGCTTTTCACTTTAGAACTTACCTTTACTGCTATTCTTAACTCCTTGCATTTCTATCTTTAGCTATACATTTGCTCCATAGTCTGGTCGCCATTCTACAAAATTCATATTCATACTATTGAAAGAATTCAAAGAAAATTTCTACGTTTTGTAAATTTTAAACTTAACATCCCTTTAGAGCACATAAATTACCCGTCGCTAATAAATACTTTAAATATTCCAACATTAGAAAACAGACGAAAAATAAACGACCTAACCTTTTTATTAAAATTATTAAACTCTAAATTCGACAGTTGTGAACTCCTGCAATTAATAAATCTACAAGTACCTACACGAACAACTAGACAAACATTGACATTTTATATACGTACATCTCATTCGAACTATGATTTACATTCTCCAATACAACGTTTACATAGTCTTGGTAACAAATACTTAAGCAATATGGATGTATTTGACAATAATTTGAACTTAACAAACTTCAAACGCCATATGTGCCAACTATTTATTTCTACCTATCCCATAAACTAAAGTGAACAACTATTTTAACCTTACCTACTTTATCTCATCTCATATATTTTATGGACTATATTTTGTTTCTTATATTTTACGTTACCTGTATTTTGTTAACGCTTATATTTTATGTAACCTAAATTTTGTTTTTAACATATATTATGTTACTTGTATTTTGTAAATACTGTAATTAAAAAAAAATGTACTGCATTCTATGTAAAAACCCTATGAGCGTTTAAATAAATAAAATAAAATAAAACCTTATTCTTGAAAGACGAGCTCTCAGGGAAAAATCAAACTTGTTCAGCAGATGATTTCGCTGTTGGAGTAACGCTGTGATAAGGACGCTCTTCCTTGCCTTTTTCACAACGTTGTGTACGTGCGAACTTTAAACAGACTACAAAAAGAGCAGTATAGAAAAAATCGTGTCTTATTAAAAAAAACCTTTCGCTTAATATTTGGCTTCCCCATATTATACTGCCGCACTTCCAGTATAATGGAGGAGCGAGTTCCCTGATTTGCAGTCATTGTACATGAGATCCAGGGTGGCAGAAATGAGGAAAAGAGTAAACAGCTCCGGAAATATCCACATCATGGAAGCCCGACTCAGTCCTGTCTCCTGCAAAGACGCATAATGGAGAAAGATATTGACCCTTCACAATCTGAATGCCAAGACATTATTCTCATATATTTTCACATATCTAGTGCTCTTTTTTTTAATAATCTACGAATGCATCATATTCTCTATGGAATGTATGGGAGAGAATTTCCCTCGTCACACGCCAGAATAAATCCTTTTGGACCCCAGTGCATAGTCGGGGAACATCCAAACATATGACCAACGTTTGCACACGGTAGCACTTTGCTTCCTGAGAGTAGAGGTCCCGAGTTCAAGTCTCTGGCAAAACTCAATCATGTTTGTTTCTTTTCCCTCTCATATTCTTCGAATGTTTTTAAGATGTCAATAGTTAATTATTATTTTTAATTGTTAAACTAACGTTTAAGACAAGATTTTTATGCATAGCACAAAGGGTAACAATTATTACAAGCAATAATTATCAGCCTGAAACACTCATCTACATTGAAAAATCTTCCGAGAAAAGATACATGTTGTCCCGTTGGCGTCATGTATCTTTTCTCGGAAGATTTTTTAATGTGGATGAGTGTTTCAGGCTGATAATTATTGCTTATAATAATGTCGATAGTTGATGTACGTGTTCTCATAAATAACCATTTTTCTGAAAACACGAATACAGACTATTTAAAAAGTTTATTTTCAATGTCCAATATGATGTTACGTGAATAATGATGTGGGAAGGAATTTTTGATTAAAAATATAAAGTATAGCTATATGTTTTATTAATATAAGTAATAATATTTTCCCCCGCTACATATTAACCCTCGTATGGAAATCAACAAGTGTACATGACTCTTTACATTACATTTTATTTAACATATCACATTCATTTAAACTCTATTATTGCTATTAACATGATTTTTTAATATGTTATTTCATAAATATATATAGTAATTACGTGTTGTATTCAACTATCATTTTACACGAATCCACATATTAGTGAGTCTAGCATCACAGTAACATTCAATATTTTACATAATTACAGTTTTTTTTTCAGTTAAAAATATATTTCACAATATTAAATATTGAAAGAATGTTACTAATTTATTATTTGCCAAAGCAAAGTTTATAAAACACACGAGTTCTAGGTTCTCTTCTAGAAGCAGAATAATTGATCCGGGCGACTGTTATAGCAACTGAGCTATCCGGCGACCTTTATTCCACCAATGGAAAAAGGTTTTAAATAACGTCATCGGTAACATTTTTTCAACATTTTTACACTACCTTCAATCGGTTATAGAAGCAACAGTTAATATGTTAAAATATAAAATAAAAATATATTGATTTGTAAATAATACGGTTTATTTTTTAATATAACTAGGCCGCATTCAAGACTAACCATTATTGAAAATTCACAAAAAGCCAAGCAAAAACATGTATAGTTCAGTTTCAAAACATAGTTGGAATATCAAATAAAATATTTGTTATTATAGTTATACGTCGACAAAAAAGCACAAACTACACAGAACCAGTAGGATTAAAGCAAACAGTTGTGCAGATTTTTTTCAAAACGAACATAATTAATTACTGGCATAGAGAAAACGGAAACGAATAGTTGCAAGAATCTGCTAATTCAGATTTGCTCACAAAATATGATTTCAGCCATATTAAGTGATTTTTCGATCTAAAAAGATTTTTTTCATCAGTAATTATCTTCTATTCTTTACACATTTTTTCAGCATAGCTATCACCTGTTTTCATGACTTCCACAAATATTTTCGGGGCGTTTATTTGATTCAAGTTGTCAATATTTAATTTTTTCAATTTCTATTCGAGAAATGCATTAACTTTGTGGGTTGCTATTATTACAATATAAACAAATACATTTGTTTAAACTAGTTTATTTGAACACATATCTACCGGTTTCAGAAGTGGCTTTCCTTCATCGGGAGATTATTAAAATTAATATTTTAAGATGCAAAATACTGACAGGCACGTATGTAATAAGTTGTTGGTGTGGGAGTTGAATAACGGGGAAAGGGTGATAATAAGGAGTTTAAGGGAGGGACAGAACTGTACCGTAAAAACGTTTAGAATACATAACGGTAGCGGAAATTTGAAATGCTGTAAAAGACAATAAATCTAAAAATGAATTTAAAATGTCATTTATCTCCGTTTTTTCTAGAAAAATTAGTGCTTCTTATACCACGTGCCTTTTTAATAGGATTTACTCTAAAAATAAAAAAATAAATTAAATAGTGTTATTAATGAAATTAACCAACATTGTTTAGTATTCTGAAAGATCTATTAAATGTTACTTTATAATTAATATGTCATAATTATTATAGGTCTACGCAAACAGGAAATATGAATTATGTAGAAATAATATTTTGTCCTTTACAGTATTTAAAATTTCCGTGATCAATATGGATACAAGATAAAATTACTTGAATTTTCAATAAACTATAATTATTATAAATAAATGAATCAATATATCTTTTTTAGATATTTTATTAACACCGTCCGGTTTCGGAACGACCGTTCCTTCCTCAGGACAAACATATGATGACTTGACAATTACAGAACAATGGGTGAGTACCATGTATTATTAGTGTTGTGATAGGAATGGGGACGCGGCTAAGGTTTAATGATTGATGAAGAGTGGGCGGGGAAACTGAACGGACAATTACTATTTAAGACATACTGTACTGCCCTGTACACGTCTGAACTGTGGACACAATACCCAGCAGCGCAATGGGACAAACTGAGGGTGTGCTACAATAATGCATACAGGCAACTTTGCAACTACCGAGGTTCTGCAGTGCCTCCACGATGTTCACGGAGGGGAGGGTGCACTCATTCCCAGCCTTACTTCGCCACCGACTAGCCAGCTTCTGGAGCAGGATACGGACTTCAACCAATATCATTGTTGTGGCTTCATCCGAGTGGCTCAGTTCCCCAATAAATGAGCGATGGATGCAGATGATGAGGCGACCTCCATGATGGACGATCCCAAAATATCTTTTTATCTTTTTTATTTTTTATTCTGTCTACTTATTATTTATTTAAATTTTATGCTTATTTTTTGTTATTTGTGTGATGAATTTTGTTTTCATTTTATGTTTTAATTCGGTACCTACCTAATATTTAAACTTTTTTCTTTCTTTTATAGTTGTTTATGTAATATGGCAGACTGGGATTGCACTACCCTCCCAGTCCTGCTGGAATAAAAACTTAAATAAATTGAATGGGAACATATCTAAGATAGGGCTGTAAGATAATATTTTGTTGTTTATTGATAATGGACTCGTTATTTTTAAGTGATTTATTTATTTCTAAGGCTTTCTAGTTATCTTAGCGTTTTCCTTTATTATTATTTTCCTTTATTATTATCCCCGTATTTTTTTTCAAAACTCAAAAGTATAATTATTATTTTTCGATTTTCGACTCTTCTGAAACCGGTAGAAATATGTTAAAATAAAACATTTTTACGCCCAGTTGTGTTTTCCATTATACACTACTTAAAATTTGTAATATCTTTGTGAGTGTATTGCATTGTCGCTACATCTGACAATATTTAAACAAACATTTATTTTAAAGGAAAGCTTTTTTTAGCACTATTTTTAAACGCATGTAAATGTCTCAATAGACGGTCCACGGTAAGCTCTGCTACTATCTGCATAGCATTAAAACAGCGTGCTATAATATTAGGAGGAATAGTAGATACACGATAAAGGTAATTAGCTGCACCTTAATATTAGACAAAATCTGATAAGAGAGAGCAATCAGAACATGAAGAAAAATTATTACAGTTAGACAATGCCATGAATTTAGATTTAACTTAACCCACTTTAATGATTAGTTCGTTTTTCGGAATAACTCATATAAGTCTCATAGAATTTTTTTTTGTCTCCATTACTCCCCCCTTACCATCATAAATATGATCTAAATGGTATTGGAAACAGAAAACACAATTGAAATGTAAAAGTTAACCACAAAATATTTAAAATGTACACCCCTACCGCAATTTAAAAAAAAAAAAGAAATTTAATGATTTTTCCATTAATTATTTTTACATGAAACTACAAGAAAGTGAAGAGATGATAATGTTTATGTTACATTTGTCTTGTAAAATTTGAGTTTAATTTTTTTCGTTACCAGTAAATTAAATTAGAAAAAACATAAGTGACCCATTTTTAAAACTTTTTAAAGTTTGCAATATTTTAAAAAATACACGGTCATTTCTAATAATACAATTTCAAGGTGTATTTTATCACCGTTCAAAAACATTCCAATTCTTTGAATTTTATTGCAAAGCGGAAATATTCTGACCTACTGAGAGAATATGGACGACGTCTGAAGTGTTAACTTACTAACAAAATGATTTAGTGTTTTGTATATTAAATTTAAGAAAAACTATAAAACCTACTGGACAGCTGTCTTGTGACAATCCTGTGAGACTTTCTTTGTTAATAATAGAATTGGTGTAACGTCAATGTTTAAAATTAAAATTAAAATAAATTATAAGTTTTCAAAAACAATTACACAGGAAACTAAATCGAACAAAATAATATAATAAAAGCTATACATTTACTGTCGAATTGTTTAAAGACTTTTTAAAAATTGATTAAAATTTTACACTACACTTTAGCATTTGGTAAAGTAAAAAAGTTTTAAGCTACTTTTTCTTAGTAACACCCAATATTAAATAAATTATTTTAATGCCAAAACGCCAAGTGGTTATCATTAAGTTTTGTAAATTAATATTGCTTCTTAAAGTTATATTTACCTAAACAGATAAGTACAAACTTATTTATATTTATTTTGAGATTTGGCATTTATTTACAAGTGCGAAAACTGCAAGTAACAGCTAAATCATTATTAGTTTATTATAGGGTAGGGTTGGAAAAACAAGTTTCGTTGTAACGATGAATTGGATAGTTTTATATTTCGTAGGCAAACAAAGCTTCACAGGTCATTTTTGTACATATTACATTGATTCACGAACTTCGAATTTGATAACTCTATATATACATAACTTGCCATGATGAACATTAAACATTTAAAGCTAAGAAATTAATACATTTTAATACTATAATTATGGGAATACCATTTTATTAATATCACTATGCCAACCGGTATCGGTAAAACACGACAAATAAAAACATTGTCAATTTATAAATTAATAAAAATTTTACTCAGTTCATATCTGCACTGGAGATACCACGGTTATTCCGAAACCGGTTTGCGTGATCGTCTTAGAAAAGTGTTATAAATAGAGTATTTTTTATTACTTTTAATAATATCCTAATCACAGTGATACTAATTTCCAAAACAAATAAATTTAATATTATTATTCTCAATATCAATCAAATAATGTATGAAGATGTTATTTTACTAGGTAGTTACATATGTATATATAGTTATATCTATTTATTTCAATATAATAATTTTTACATCTCGCACATAAATATAATATTTTATATTCTAGAAAACATTTTTTACAAAACATTTTTTTAACTTAATAATTTTATTTTACCTTTGTAGGTAGGTACGTTCCTATATACTATTCAACGTAACATAACAATAAAAATTACAAATATCTTATAGCGGCTGCACTTGTGAATATAACAAAATGACTTATTTATAATAAACATGAAAATTAACTTTATTTTATAAGGTACATGTTGCAATGACACTTGAATTAAGAAAATGTTTCTCCCCGCGTGTCCTTTCCCATTCGTCCCTTCCGCCTTCCCTTCCCCTCACGCGGGTGTGCACACAACAACTCGCCAAAGTTTGATCGCAATCGGATTAATAGTATATGTAATATTTTAATAAAGTCAGAGTTCACTATTATACATAGAAACCATCACGAACTTGTGCAAATCAAATCCCCAAAGTTTCGTCGCAATCGGATGAATAGTTTAGGAACGCATAAGGGACAAACAAAGAAACATTTATGTATTAAGATCTTACATATTTATTTGAATGCACAGAGCAAATTGATCTACAGCGTGCCCCTAATATCGTATTATGAGGCAGAAGGTAAAGGTAGAAAGAAAAGAGGCTATACAATTAATTATGTTAAATAAATCTTTTTTTTTAAACATCTACGTCTTAGACAATATTTCACTAATGACACATAATATTTACATGTTTAAGCGTGAAAACAAGAAGTTTAATTTAATGTGGGCATTACATTTTTTTATCCATAATTAGTAAATTTATAAAGAGTTAACGTAGATACTTTTATATACGTTATACAATTTCTTACCGTAAGTACAACGAACACAGTTCCCATGAGTGGTATTTCCAGTATTAACGACTAAAAATATTCATCACCTACTTACTTTTTATATCAACAATATCATTCAAGCAAAATTGTCCTCAATTAATCGGTGACCTGACAGTTAATCCCCCGAGAGTTGAACCTCCGACATTTCATCCCTTGATAATTAATCCCCCGACAACTGGCCTAACGAAATTTTAATGATAATAAAATTATACTACATATTTGTAAAAAGCATTGATCTCCATAATTTACATTTAAAAAATCCTAATGTTTTTAAAGACCACTTAAAGTGGTCTGTAAAAAGTTGAAGTGGTCGATAACAGCGACCATTCAAGGTAGACTAATTGTTTTTTTTTTGTAATAAAATAAATTAAAATTTGACTAAAATTGACTGCAAAAATACCAGTTATAAGTTGGTATGGATATCAAAGAAATTAATTTGAAGTGTCGTTGTTTGTTCTTTTACGCTGGTATACACTGCATATAGAAAAGTAGTTATAGCTTTTTTTACATTAGCTTCGCACAGAAGACCCTGACGAATACAATGGGGTATTTCCACAAACGAGGAATTTTGTGGAAAATGTACGGAATATTTAAAGAATATTTTTCTGATTTTAATAATCCTACTAAAAATGTTTGATTTTTGTGTTTTCATTCAATTATTGATTTTAAAAACGATCTAAATAAAACTGACCAAATCAAAACGGCCCATGGTTGGGGAATGGGTTTGTGACGTCACAAGTGTCGCTAAGCTGAACTAGCATAAATAAACACTGTCAGTGAGCGTCGTCACTCATGACGTCACACGATAGCCACGCCCCAAAATATCGTTTTAGCGGTAATTCCAAAATAGGAAACTTTAACTCGCTGTAGAAAATTTATTCGTCAACATAAAAATAAAATAAAAATGGTATAATCATCGTAATTTTTTGTTTAATTTTTTTAAGCAATAAAAACAACACGTGGAAATACCCCATTCCCCTCAGGGCTTGTGTCATATTTAGAGATTTTGAATGGAGGGCATTTTCGGAATAGGAAGGAAAGGAAATTCTGGGAAGGAAAAGGATATGAGGCGTGGGTAGGAATTTTGGGGTCAGTGTGTCCAGAAGTAACACTAGTTATATTTTGTCTATGTGGGTATACCGTATTTTCCCTAAACCGACAGCAAATTGTATATAAGTATCCCGGGGTACCAACTGTCGGGGGATCAAATGTCATGGATTCAATTAATAATGTAAAGAGTTTTTGAAACTCTGAAATAATGCTGAACAAATCAAAATATTTATATTCATGAGGTTTTTTTTTTCAAAAAGAAGTACTGGACAAATTAAAATTTATTTTTTACTCTGAAAATTTTAACGAACTGTTTGAAGGAAACCATCGAAAAAGTACCATTTAGAGTTTTCCAGATAAAGTGAGATTTGGTAACCAGAAATAAAAATATCAATCAAACTTTCCCAGATAAGCGACATTGTGAATGACCCAGAATTTTCATTAGCAAATTTAATCAATATCTCGATCATAATAAATTATTCCCACTTGCAGTGAAATGCTATGAAATTCTAAAAAAAACATGGGTTTTTAAAAATATAGGCTGCTCTTATAATTCACGCGGAAACGGCACGGCGACGGTAATGGCTTTTGTTGCCTCTCACCAGTATGAGATGGCGCGAGCCATTCCCGTCACGATGCCGTTTCCGCGGGAACACTAAAAGCAGCTATTAGAACAAAGTCTTTTTTTTTCATTTATTTTAAAGAAAGTGTTTTGTAATTTTGTTTAACTTTAGGCCATTCCATCATCCCTTAAATTAAAGAAATAAGAATTAATAATAACTTTGAAATAATTATTCAAATTACCTTCAATCATCATTTACATTCATACACAAGTTTAAATTTCTTTAATCAATAATACCTATTTGTGTCAATGTACACATTTATACGGGTAAAATTATAATTATATTGTGGTAAAAGTCAGGTATACACATGCAATGTTTTGGTGGCGCCAATAGCTGTTATGTAAAAATAAAATGCATGGCGTGTTAACCCTCACTGGCGTGCAGTTATTAAAAGGCTTGTTCGGTTCCGGCACGTCAGTAATATAGTTTTTTTTACTCCTGTGAAAATATTTTACGATTGAACTACGTTTCAAATTGCAATTTTATTAAAGACATTGTTTTAAAAGAATAAATTGTGAAATAACACAAATTAATCAAATACAGAGATGTGAACCCGCATCTTCCGGATAGCTAATCGAAAACCTTACCCTTGACCACGGTGGCTGCCAAACCGGAGCATTATTAATTATTATGTCAAGTGCGTTTATTTGTTTATTAAGTCATACAAGGTATATAATTATACAAGTTATAAGGAATACAAAATGACATTATTAAATGTTTATAGTACCTATTACGTACATAAGTCCGTAGAATATAATGAGGTAATTTCGCTTGGGATTTGAACGGTTCTTAAAACTTAACTAATTTTGTGTATGAGAAGAGTAATATAAAGGAAGATTGTGTATGAAGATAAAGAGACATATTTTTAGAACAAGAATTACATGCTCACGAATAGTATTAAAAGATAAATATAAAAAGTTTTATAAAAAATTATAAATTACATCACGCCAAGAAATTTTTGTAAATTACTTTGGTATGTTTGCAAGGAATAAATCGTGAAAAATGTCTAAGTGTAGTAATTTTTCATAGTGTGTATAAGATGTGATTGCGCGAAAGATTGGTGAGTTTTTGTTGATGGCGTTATCATATCATGTAATTCGATCTGTATTTATTTGTATGGTCCTTTTTGTTGCAAATTCAATCCCGCCTGAGTAATTAATTACTGGCGCAAGAATAAAGCTGGCGTTCAAATTTGCGCCAAAGCAGCTGATCTTGCACTGATGCAAAAATTAAGCGGACTGGCACAACCAAATCATGACAAGTGTAAACCCATCGAAATTGCAACGGACACCATTCAGCTTTCCAAATGGACGGAAAATAAACCACTTTTTACGCGTCAGATTTTTGTAATCATTTGATTTAATTTATTGCCTTTTAAAGTACCTATTTACTATTACGTATATTGCTCTAAAAATTAGTTAACAAACTGGAAATATTAAGATTTTTTTTCAAAGACTTTCTACTTTAACTACTAGAATTTTTCACATTAAAAGTGTTATTAAATGTAAACTCCTCGAGAGAAGGAATTCAATTATAATTTATTGGTAGTTTCGTTAGGAAAATCTTAAGGTGTGAATAAAACTAAATTGTTGACATTGAAAAAGCCTTAAATTAATGTTTACAAGTGGAAATTTGAAGAAATTTAAAAATAACGCCCCCCAAAAAAAATATTTGCTTTTTTTAAATCAATCAAATTTACTGTGTTAATATAATTAGTAGTTTATTTGTAATAGGTAGATAACGTAGTTATAAATATGTTTGCTTTGACTTCAAATGAAATCAATTTGCAAACGGTTGAGTTCCACTATTAGGTACCGAATCAAACCACTGAAAAAATTCTGAAATGCCATTCAATTGAATGTTTATTTATTCGAAAAATGAATATATGTAATAACATGACATCTTATGTTATTTCATGAAAAATACTTAATCTTAGTTAACTTACTAGTAAAACAATATCTTTCCTAACAGATTTCTACTTTTAGAACCGAATGATTGTGATTGTAAACCAATCCAATAAGAGTAATGCTTAACAAAGGAAAACAAAACTTTATTAAAACGAAAAACCAGATATGATTCAAATTCGTGTTTTGAAATATCGAGTTTAATTTTCAAAATTTTAATTTTTAAAATTATGATAGTGTTATCACAACTTTAACTAAGATTTTGAAGGCCGGTATGGGGACCGCAGCCCCGGACGTTGGATAACCAACACCCCTACGTCGCCCCAAGTGGCTCGCTACGTTTGGTTACTTAGCAGGGGTGTCCGGATTCTTGGAGTGAGATTTGTTTAGGTCTTGACGGCGGATGCATATGTCCACTTTACATAGTGGGGACAGGGAGACCTTTTGATCTCTCCGGCCGGAATCAATCGACCCATCGCTTTACACCGTGTGAACGGCCGATTACAGTCGTGAAAGGGCGGATTCATACGTGTGTCACTCCTATCCGATTCCTACCCACCCATTATGCCTTTTACATCCCACTTCCTCTCCCTACTTTCCATAAGAATAAACCACCACATCATCCCCAAAGGTCCTGAGTGATTTTTTTCCTCATGGCCTTCTGCGTGGACGAAATATAAAAAAAATATACCTGATTTCATGGCTGCAAAAACTCTGACTCCCAAACAACGAGCTTTGCTATGGTGAAAATTACACTGCATTTGTCAGGAACGTCAAAGCGAGTAGCAACAATAATTTTCATCTCAATTTTCCACCATGAACCATTTATAAGTATAGCTATGTGATGAGGCCACCAACGAAATATGATCAAACGCCATGTTTTATTTTTGGTAATACTTCAATAAGGCTAAAGGGCATTAAGATCCAATATCAAATGAAAAATAAAACTACGAAGAAAGATAACCATTATCTAAAAATGATTTTTAGCATTTAGTGGGGTATTTATTGGAAATATTGTTAAACTCGGGCCATCTTGGTAGTAATTATAAAGCTTTCATAAAATTTAACGAAATACTTCTGAAATAAATAAAATATCTTAACAGCTTCATTTACCACATTTAAAAAAATCATGACTTATGCATATTAGCGGCGTATCTTACTGAAGGCACCTTAACCCGTAAAAGAATGGAATGATCCATGCTCAGACCAAGCTCCTATATTTACAATATTTATGAATACGAAGCAAGGTATTTAAGAAGAATATTATACCTAATTACTTGTGTTTACAAAAGCGAAAAGAACACTTAATTCTAATGTTTTTAAAGTAAGTTAGTTTATAGCGTTTATGTTGCATAACAGCCTTACAAGTAAATGTGGTGAATATTTTGTACAATTGTGAATGTAAAAACCTTCCTTATAGAATCTTAAAATCGAAACTGCCTTAAAATAGAACATGGAGAGTTATAAACATTGTTTTTACAGCCAAAGAAAGATTTCTCATCGAATTTCGGTGGATGTCCATGGTAATTAAATTTGCGCCATACATTTCATATTTTTGAAGATGTTTTAAAAACAATAGCTATGCGAACCACTCCAATACTAGCCATGGGAGTGATGCTAGATCTACCCCCACTAAATTTAGAAATAGAGGGGGCGGCGATGGCGGCAGCCTACAGGTTACAATGCAAAGGTCAATGGAGAGGTGAGTTGCCCAAAAACAGTCATACGGAGATCGGAACAAGACTGAGGGCAATTAGCCCGACAGCTGGAATGAAGCAAGACGGCAAACAAGCCGAATACTTCTTCAGACAGAAGTTTGATGTGATGTACCCCACCCGGGAGGAGTGGGACATGGTCCCAGGTCCAACCTCCAGACAGGAACTAATCTGGTTCACAGATGGGTCCAAAATGGAGGAAGGAACGGGGGCTGGGGTATGTTTACAGGGTTCCAAGAGGGAACTAAGTATACCTCTAGGAATACACTGCACTGTGTTTCAGGCTGAGATGAAAGCCATCTTGACCAGCGCACAGGAGAATATACGTATCGGGTACAGAAATAAGAACATAACTATTTGTTCTGATAGCCAGGCAGCCCTTATGGCACTGGAAAGTAACCGATGCGACTCCAGACTGGTGATGGAATGTAGAACCGTTCTTACAGAATCGCTACCATCAATACAATAACCCTGATATGGGTACCAGGACATAAAGGTATTGAGGGCAACGAGCGGGCTGACGAACTAGCAAGGAAAGGGGCGAAAGCACCACTTGCGGGATCTGAGCCGGCCGTAAGAGTAGCAACTTGCCACACCAAATTACATATCGAGAGGTGGGTCAAATCCCAGCACTGGAAGGAATGGGAGAGGGCACCCGGAATGAGACAATCCAAAGTACTCATAAACGGACCCGACCCCAGACGGACCAGGAAACTACTCGATATGGACAGAAACTCGCTGAGGGAACTGGTAGGCCTACTAACGGGACACTGCCATCTCAGGAAACACATGCAGCTATTGGGAGTGGAAAGCACCAGTAGATGTAGAAAATGTGAAGAGGATGAAGAGACTCCAATTCACTTGTGGTGCCAATGTCCTGCCCTGGTGGGAATTAGGCTCAGATACCTGGAGACATGTTGTAGAACCAGAAGACCTAGCCATATATCCGATAACAACTCTGGTGAACTTTATTAAAGGGACTGGGTTATTGTTAAAGGATTTAGGTAAAATGGGAGTAAGTACAGTGGGCCATGGCCTAAGTACTCACGGGAACCAATGGTAAACCGTCTCCGCTTTAAAAAAAAATATATATACATATATATATACATAAAAACAAACAATACTCTTTTAAAAACTAGATAAAATTATCATTTAAATTTTTGTTATTGAAATATACTTTCATGTTTTCAAATAAGAAAATTTTGAATTTAAAAAAAATATGTTTGGAAAAAAAACTAATATTTGTTTTACTCCAAACGTAAAAAAAGTGTAGAAAATTAGTAATTTATAAAACACATTATTTTAATATACGGAATCAGCTAGACTACTGTCACTTAAATTTTTACCTCCTTTACATACAAAAATAGAAAGGTTTATAATAATAATTTCCAGAGAAAACTAATAAAAAAATCAATTTGTTTTAATTGTTTGCGTAACAGGGTATAAACGTTGATTTCTAGGATGTTTATTTACCTGCTAATACTTAAGACATTTATGTTATTAAAAATCGTTACTCTCAAAGAAATCTGTTATTAAATTCAATAAGTCTAAACTAACCTCACTTTTTCAAGACGGAAATTTCATATGCCAATCTGCCATAATGCGACGTTGCCAGCTCTTTTGCAGCGTAGTCAAAGACACTTTTGAATAGTATCCAATCGAATCTGAGCTTATTCAATTCTATTCTGAATGGTTGTCTCTTATCGGGGTAAGACCGAAAGTTTTGATCCGGTAGTATAATTTTAATCCTTTATTTAGACCTCAAGGGCTTTTGGAAACCTTGGTGTCATTTGCTAGGAGAACGTCACCGGACCGCCACCATTATAAACCAATACTGAAGAGTTGGGCTGGAGTGTATTTAAAATCCATCTCACTTTTCTGGTCCAACTCTATCAGACTTCGTAATTTCCTGTCCCTGACAAATTTCCTTTACCAATGACGTTTCTCTACAAAACTACGACTTCTTAAATTAAAAAAAAAAAATGTGCTATTACTTCTTAAAATTGATCAAAAACCTTGGGGGTCAATGGTAAACAAGAGGTTTAAATTTTGAAGAAATATTTGTTAATTAAACTCAACGCAAAAATTTTTGGCCATTCTGAAACAATTTTGTTTTATGAGCACAAAA
The DNA here is from genome assembly GCA_929108145.2 of Limnephilus rhombicus. Taxonomy (NCBI): domain Eukaryota; kingdom Metazoa; phylum Arthropoda; class Insecta; order Trichoptera; family Limnephilidae; genus Limnephilus; species Limnephilus rhombicus. Next base: position 18,574,378 of record OV815293.1, read on the forward strand.
TTGCAATCTTTTCATTCATCAAGAGTTTTAATTACGTGTGTTTCTGTATTGTCTTTTCATCGGTAAATTGTTGATTGTATTATAAAAAGATATAAAATTTGGAAAATAATAATTTAATAGTAATAATGCTAAATTTATGCTGATTTTTTTCAATATGATACCTGTAAATAAATTTTACATTTCTGTGATAAATTCAACGAATTTAATAATATCCTTCGTTCAATTGCAACATACAAAAGATTTGATTGAATCAAAAGGATGAACAGAATTTTTGTGACATTAAACACTTAAACTCTTTGTACAAAATTTCATAGAAATTCTCCAACAATATCGAATTTATAAAAGTCTAACGAATAACTGAACCTTTCCGAATTTTATTATTCCAGTAAAAATAACCCTGTCGAAACGGCTTACATTTGCTAAGAGAAATTTTTTGATTTCTGAGAAATATTTAATAATTTTTTTAAACGATAGATTTGCATAAAAAATGGGTATAGTATGTGCTTTGTTGAACTGGTCGTTCATTTCTTATCAAAATGCCCAGTTAATATAGTTAAAGTACATCAAAGTTTTAGATTAATTAAGCACGGTGTTCATAAACTCACTTGATTTTTTTTTGGAATGGTTTGGCTTAAAACGTTTGAATTCAATTCTATCCATTCTATTCTAGAATAACGAACGCTAAATCACAAGACTAGCGAGTACTCGTGCTAACGTAAATAGTGATTTTTAAAGCATTGAACATACATAATTACCGCAAAAAACTTATAGATTATTTAACTTAAAGTATGAAATAGTTACTTAATATTGCATGTTATTACGTAAATTTGTTGCTCGTTTTCACAATATTCTATGTTTGTAATTATATTTTTAGATTATTATACAAACACAAATGCATACAATTTATAATCAATAATCGGAATAGATAACATTATGTAAGTTTGCAAACATTGAAATTTTTTTCATAAACCGAACAAGTATGGATTAGATACACTTAGCTGGGCCATATTTTTTTTTTAATTTCTGGGTTTCAAAAATTGCACATTTTAAATTTCAGTACCCCGTTAAGAACATATAAAATATTCCATTCCATTCCTTGGTAGTTAAAGTTTTCGAAATTGTGGGTTGGAAAGTAGATTTGAAAAAAATAAAGCGGAAACTAATTACTTATCCAGCGTAGTGAGTGTGGCGAACCCATCGCTCAGGGAGTGGAAACACAAACCTGCAATAGCCATCCCAAGCCAAGGTGTGAGCTACCGTGCTCAGGCTGAATGTCCTGGGGAGCAGCGTCTCGAACGGTGCCTCCGAGAAACAAGGTCGCATCTCGGAGTATTTAGACCTCACTCCAGCACTCAGGGCTCTGCTGGAGTGAACCTTCTATTTCCCTGGTAACTCGTGGGACAAAAAAAAATTGGACCATTCGAAAAGTAGGGGCCTTTTGTGAACCTAGGAGTGCTGAGGCCACCTCTTCGGATTTCCTTCCTGGGGCCGTAGGAGGAACCAAGAGGAGAAACCATGGAGAGGTCAGCTGAGGCCACCCTCCATGAACTCTTCCCTTGTGGGGCCTTCAAGGAACCAAGGGGAAGGGCACCCTTCCAGCGCGGAGCCTTTGTGGAACCAAGGAGGAGTAAAGTGGAGAGATGATGTCCTCTTCCCATGTGGGGCCGTCGAGGAACCATGTAGGAGTGAAGAGGAGAAATGAGGCCATCTTGGTGAACTCTTCCTCTGTGGGGCCTTTAGGGAACCAAGGAGGAGTGAGGAGGAGAGATGAAGTTCTCTTCCCTCCTTGGGTCTCCAGGGAACCAAGGTGGAGTGGACTCTTCCCTTGTGGGGCTTACAGGGAACCAAGGGGAGGTGGACTCTCCATCGTGGAGCCTTCGGGGAACTAAGGAGTGGAGAGAAGAGATGAAGCCCTCTTCCGTCGTGAGGCCTTCAGGGGACCAAGGAGGAGTGAAGAGGGGAAATGAGACCTGGGAAGACACATTGTCGAACCAGAAGATAAAGCTTCATTTCCAATGACAATCCTGGTGAACTTTATGAAAGGGACTGGGTTACTGTCAAAGGAATGAGGTAAAATGGGTCTATGGCCCAAGTGCTCACGGGAACTATATATATGTAAACCGTCTCCGATTATTTAAAAAAAAAAAATTACTAGTCACTTATCATAATACATTCGGGATAAAAAAACTGCCGAAAGGTTAATAATATAAATACTTATATAACTGTGTTTGACTGCAGGCCAAAAAGCACAAATGATTTTGATGAATGTGGTTTTAATCCAAACTATGTAAATAATCTTACACAACCTCTGAAACCTTTGAGATAAAGATACTTTAACGACCCATCCATTGATACATACATATGTGATTAGTTATTCTCAAATAATCATTATTCATGAACAAACCATATTTTTCTCCGAAAGAAGGAATACTTTTATAAATAAGATACCTTGGTGGATTTGTGAATAAGCAAAAAACCAATGAGTGGGCGATTGGTGGGTTTTTGTGCATACACCCACACGTCCATTTCTCTCACACAGCCTCATCATTTCAAATGAGTAGAAATAAACAGAATGTCTACTAGTCGTTTACCATTTCTGTAATGGCTCGAGGCTATTACGAGTATCTACCCAAGACTTGGAACTGGCTTATGGCTTCTAGTTTCGTCATTAAATATATACAAGTTGTTTATTTGCAATTTTAAGAGGCTGGAAAGATGCCCTAAGGTCGTACTGAAAGTCGTTGTTATTTTTGTTTAATAAATTAATGCACTGGTAAAATAATCTTTGATACTCCACGAACAATGAGTCACGCATTTGCAGTATGAGTTTCCGCGACTTTTCATTCCGCGACAAAATATACCCGACAAAATATCCTATGGGCAAAACATCCCCCAATAAAATATTAACTATATATAGCCTAACCTAACCTAACAAAACAAAAAAAATGGGACAAAAATAATAATATAGACATCCTACAAAAAAAAAAAATTATTGTTCAAAATTTGTAAAAAAATGGGGGAAAAATAATACAGACATGCTGTAAACACAATAAATTATTGTTCAAAAATAGTAAAATGGAAATAATAATGCAAACATCCTGTGAAGGTAGGTTAGATCAGGTTTCAGTAGATATTTGTTGGAGAATGTTTTGTCCGTAGGATATTTTGCCGGGGATGTTTTATCGCGGGATGAAAATACAAATATATTTTTTTTATTATTAGTGTCTACTGCACTAGTAACTGTAAACATAAATGCCATGTTTTTGTCTAGAAAGAACGGCCTATTAATTGAATTTTAGAGCCAAATAATATGAGAAAGGTTTCAGCCAAAAATGTTGGAGCCAAATAATATGGTAAATTAGCTGATGTTTCTGCGAAAATATTAAAAATAATAATACTAAAAGTTCAGGGACTTGATTGAGACACTTAAGGGTTAGTGGAGTGAAATAAGATAAGTTAGACGTCTTTTATATTAAGAGAAACGTAAATAATAAAAGGTTGAATTGAAAACAATTTAAAAATTATATTTTCTCTGTGAAACCCGCTTAATTTTCTTACCGTTCTTATTTACCCCTTATTTCTCTTGCTTCTTGACTTTCACATTATCTGGTAAAGGTAATTAGTTCATTTTTTAGTTCGTTCAAAAGTCAACGAATTTTGTAGCGACATCGGTTTCCATTCAAATCTACTTGAGAAAGCAATTCATTATATTATTATCTATTCTGTGATTTTTTTTTGTTTGTTTTAAAGATGAAACTCTGGAAATCGAAGCAAATATAAACTATTTTATTTCATTACCTAAGACAACTGACAACGAACATCAAATAAGAAGCGTGTTGTTAACACTTTGCTGCGTATTTATTTCATCTATCAATTTATACGAATTACTACATTTATATAACAGTGATGTGCGGTCACTGTCGATATTAAATTGTCACATTGCTTTAATTTAACTTTATATTAATAAAAATTATAAATAAGTTTTTAAATCTAAGCAAAAAAATGTCTGTTGGTTAAAGCATTATCGCTTTCCTGCGGCTATTTGTATTTGTAGGTACGTTTCTTTAAACCCCGAAAATTGATAAAATGACCAGTAAAACCCAAGACTATACCGAATCGTTGCCTAAAAGTCAGAAATAGCTAGGTTAAGGTTAGTTAAAAAGCTCGTAAATGCTTCCAGTTCGAAAATATGCACAACCATTTCAAACACCTAAAAAATACTTACTTTTTGGCTAAAATTAATTAACCTTTTTATCATTTAAACCTTCAGCGGTCGCGCGCGGTCTGTGAGACCGCAGCCAACTTATTTTACTGGTTATGCGTTTACTATTAACAATAGACAATTGCGCTTCCATGATATCCTCGGTGCGGGGGGTGGGGTGGGGGGGGCAAGGTACGTCCCCTCAGTTCCCCAGTGATAATCGTCGCGAACGCACGTGTTCTTTTGTTTATATTTACGGTTTCAAATTCCGCGTGCGACTGGTTGTGTACTTGAAAAATCTCTTGAACAATATTGAGAGCTGGGTGAATATTTCATGATATTGTATCGTATTATTTAGAACTTAAGTTTTATTTTAAGTAAATACGTTATACGCAAATAAATAGTTGTAATATTTTATCTTGTTTCGTTATTATGATGATTTAAAGCGTTATTTTGTGTCAGATGTCTAAAAATTGTGATTTCACAAACTTCTAACGTACAAATTAAAAAGGGATTACCAACTAATGCTTTTTATTTATAATTTATATAGATAAAAGACTTTTTTAATATATGCTACTTACAATTTTATGAAATATTCAGTCGTCTTCTAAAACCAGACGCCTAAATTTGCGGAACCACAGACCGCGCGCGACTGCTCTGGAAGGTTAAATGACTCAAAGACTTGATGACATAATAAACGACTCAAAGACGTGATAATTTTATTTTCCAGTCACTTGAAGTCACGCGTATTTGAATATGTTACAACGATTTGCAAATCATTTCAACACATCCAAGATTTAGGTACTAAATTTTCGAGCTTTAATATTAAAGGTTTCAGATTTTGTTGGTCACTTCAATTTATGCATATAACATATGAATATTTTATTTTTGGAATAACTTAATGAGTAAAACCTTAAATTGCGATATTTGATAAACGAAGACAATATTAGCGTCTTTCAAACGAAAATTTGAAACTGAAAAAGCGTAAAAGGTTCAGTTGCATCTAGAAATTGAGAGCAAATCCCCGGAAAGACAGAGGTCCTAGGTTCAATTCTAGATGCAACCGAATTTCTTTTTTTCTGATTTTTCTGTTACAAATTTTCGTTTGAGAGTCGCTAATATTGTTTTAATTAATTGAATATTTTATTATAGAGCACGTTTCAATGATATAAAAAAATATGTGCAAAAAGATACTAAATCCAATACAAACACAAACTGACAGTACATTTAATTTTTATTTCTTTTATATATTCAATAATATTATTAGGGATTCAATTTATAAAAACAGTTTATTTATAAACAAGTTCTGCTATGTAATAATTATTATTACGCGTGAAGCTGTTTCGCCTTCTGAAGGCATTATCAAACTGTGGTCATACCACTTATAGATGATGTATTTATGTTATTTCTAGAGAGGTATTTTCCATGATTAATTTCTAATTTCTGAGTAAAATGAATTAATATAAATTTAATTTTTTATAAGAAAAACTCTCTTTTATAACTTTGAAGGTTATTCCCATCAACGTAATATATCATTGAAGAAGAAGATAACAATAATAATCTAAACAAAAAAATATGAAAGAGAACAAGACAGCAAACAGAAAAAAAGACAATGGCCAATGCATATTATGGAAAAATAATTCGTTGAAGATAATAATGTTAATTCCAAAATTTGAAATTGACTCTTATGACGGCTTGACAGAAGGTAGCAATAGAGAAATTTGTTTAACACGCATGTCCCCGTTAGCCTTTTTCTATTTTCTGTGTCTTGTTCTCTTTCATATTTTCGTTTAGATTGTTATTGTTATCTTCTTCTTCAATGATATATTAAATGGAAATTAGTCATCATAAATACCTGTCTAGAAATAATATAAATACGTCGTCTGTAAGTGGTATGACCACAGCCTTTAGAAGGCGAACCAGCTGTCAGGCAAAACAGCATAAAAAACTATTTTATTAATTGAATAACAATATAATTGAATATATAACATAAATTAAAATTAAAATGGATTTCTACAAATTAAACTTGATGAAAATAAAATACATTTTAATAATGCTACTAATTTGGCTTCGTGTTTTCATTCCCTCACACGTATTGCGATGACGGCGATGTTTTCCAGCACTGCAGGCAGGGGAAGGCGCACTGGAGGGTGTTCTTGAAGGCCTCCCTGAAGTCGCGGTTGAAGTAAGCGTAGATCAGAGGGTTGAGCGCCGAGTTGAAGTAGCCGATCCAGAACAGCATTCCGACCACCACGTCGGGGCAGTGGCAGGCGTCGCCGCACAGGGATGTTATTACGTACCTGGAAATAGGGGTTGATTAGATCGTTGTATATTATAAGGAATTAAATTAGAGATATTATGCATTAGGTATATCGATTACAAATTTTATACGATACTAGCTGACCCGACAAACGTTGTTCTACCATATAAATTATTTCTAGTGAATATTTTGATTGTTAAATAAAAAAATAGCGAATGTATTGTAAGTGTGTGGGGATGGAATCTATTACAGAAATAGGAATAGAGCGCTGTAGACGATGACCGCCGATAAAAACAATAAAGAAAATCGATATGAATTTCGAAGAGCAATTGAGTGTGCGATATTTTTTGTCAGTCCGAATTTAGCCAACACAAATAAGCTCGATGGTTTGCCCACGCGAGGACATGATGCCGAATGAAATATCAAAATGACGCGACGCTTCTCGTGAATGTCTTGCGCACGTGTGGATGAAAATTCGATGAGGTGGACGTAGCGCCATCTATCATTCAACAACATAAATAATTTCGTTCTGTTCGAAATATGAAAGACGGTAAAATTTGTTCATACAAAAATACTAAAATCGCGATCAAAAAATGGGAGGGTGGGGGTAGGAGGGTTAAAATTTGGGGTTATGGGTATTTTTGATGTCAAATATAAAAAAGTACAAAAAAAAAAATTGTCAAAAAAATTTAATTTTTTTCTGGATAGGGACACCCTAATCACCTAGCGGTACGAAATATACTTTAAAACCTATTCTCATACCTACCAAATATACATTAAAAATTTGGTAAAAATCGGTCAAGCCGTTTCGGAGGAGTGACACGAGATTTTTATATATAAGATTGACTAGCAATTGGTACAATTTAATTCCATGGCGGTAAGGTCTAAATTAAAGCGTGAAATTGATTAAATTAAATTGATTAACACCAAATTTTAAATATTAAATATGTAGAAAGTTCACGTCAACTGGCAGATTTTCTGACCAATGCTTTGTCTGTAAGCAAGTTTAATTGTATTAGAAATAAGATTTTGAAAAATACTTAGATATTTATGTGATTTACAGTAAAATATTTAGATAATTAGATTTTGAATAGGTTTAAAGTTGTTCTTTTGAGTTCAAGAGCCCGACTGTGGAACGATTAGCCGGCCTCTGTGTTTCCTCCCTGAGGCCGCCAAATCATTCTTAAGCTGAGCTGTTGAACTCAAGAACGAGTAGTTGATACGCCCCTACAATATGGATCTCTTCAAGACTTTACTCCTACCTCTCTTCAAAAAGACCCACCATCCCATCCCCGAAGATGGCCCAGGGCCTCCTGTGTGGAATTAGTATAAAAAAACCTGTAAAAAAGCATGCACGCCAAAGAAAATTGTAAATTGAATTGCAAATGATAATTTTAATTTCAGTATCGTGCTCATGAGATTTCATCAAAACGTTGCACAAAAAGATTGTTTAGATTTCAAATTTGAAGTACCTAATTACGGTATAACGCGTAAAAAGGCGAACCTTTAGTTAAAATTAAGCTAGATGTTACGTTCACGTAGAGTCATCTTATCTGATTTTATTTTTTATCTCTAAATTAAACCACTAGCTCCTGAGAAAAATAAGCATCCACATAATTTAGCCCACAAGACTGAATCACATCAGAAAATATAACTATAGGTACCTTCTGCAATGAGAGATTTTATGGCATTTATTAATTGATTTTCTCAGGAATACTTAAGGGAATTGGATTGTTTTTTTTTTTTATTTATAGCGTCAAAAAGCTACAGCAGATTATCGTCACTACTAAAATAACTTGTTTTAATATAAAGTAGGACCACAAATGTGTCCTTGTGAAATACGAACTCGATCCATCCGGAAGTTTGCGAAAGTACGACCAATAAAATATTTTAACACCCAGTTTAAAAAAGTTAAATTGAAATAGTGTTCTACGAAATAACGTACTGCTAATTACTTTCGGAACAAAAATAGGATAAGGAGTGCTGCAGACACTTCTTTAATGTTATTTTGAGAAACGATCAACGAAGTTCCTTGACTTGTGTAAATTTTTGCTCTTTCCCCAAATGATATAAGGTACTTGTGTGATATTTTTGTCCTAACTAGGAGCTCTCTCTAGTTCTACAAACAACAAAGTTGTTTTTTTTCAATTTCTCAGAACGGAAAAAAAACTGTAAAAGTAAGAACTCTTTGTTAGATAAGTTTTAAGATTTTCACGGCCAAAAGCATTTTCGTTATTTGTTTTTGGGGTGTTATGCCGTGTTGCGCTACCTCCTTCTTTAGCCAACGTTTCGGACATCGTTGCAGTGTCCATCATCAGGGCAGATCCGGCAGGACACATCTACCCGATCTGCCGGATCTGCCCTGATGATGTTCACTGCAACGATGTCCGAAACGTTGGCTAAAGAAGGAGGTAGCGCAACACGGCATAACACCCCAAAAACAAATAACGAAAAAACTCTTTGTTACTCTTAGGATTTTTGTATACCAATTTTTTTTTGGTCTAAGAGGATATTCCATAGTAAAAATCAAAGGAAAATAAAGGAATGTACCGACAAGAGTATTCAAACGTTACGAACGCTAAACCAATTATTTTACAAAAATATTCTTCAAAGTGATCAAATCTTTTAACCAAACATTACGGCCTGAAGTTTATTGTAAGGCTCTCCTTTTAATTAAACATTGATGAAAAAATCCCTCTCCAAATTCGATTTAAACTAAAGTACCAACTTCGGAAAACATCGAATTCTTTCGATGATAATTTTATCTCCGTGTAGATTCAATAAGCTTAATTCTTGAGAAAGAACAGTTTCAGTCAGAATAAAACATTTTTCTATGTTAAAAATGGTACTAGAAAATCTACTCGTATCAACACTGAACACATGTACCCTAGAAGTATAATTAATTTATACAGATTTGAAATACAACTGATGTAGCCAAGTTTCTTAAAACCTTCCGACTCGTGGGCCCCAGAAAGACCAGTTAAATTGTTTTTTTTTTTTTAAATTATTTCTGGCTTTCACCCTTCAAGGGTGTTCTAGGCCATCATTTAAAATTTCAGAGAAAGGAGAGGTGAAATTAAATATTAATTTTATTTAAATGAGCAAATTTCAGAATTATATGAAAGATTGGAGTCGATTTCAGACTTAGAAGAGATGAAATGTTGAATGGAGGGGAGGCAATTTTAGATAACGCTTGGAAGAAGAGAGGATATTTATTTAGAGAGGGACAACCAAAAAATATGTGATCTAAAGTTCCCACTTCTAGACCAATGTTCAATCTGGGGAGTCAGGGATGTGAATTTTAAAATGGTGAGAAGGAACGGAACAATGTCCGATTCTCATTCGAATAAGTGAGGAAATTTCTTTTTTGGCAAAATGGGGGAATTTTTGAAATCACGGTTTTGAAGAGATAGTCCTTTGTATTGAGGTGTAGCGGGCACCCCTGGATTGACTAGCAATGTTCCAATACTCTCTCCAAACATTGCGGGATCTATCTTTGGTGATGGAAAATATATCAGACAGGGGAATATGATTTACGAGGTTTTTGTTTTACTAGTCAAGAAAAAATTCATTATTTGAAAATGTTTGATCAATTTCTTCAAAAGTAAAGGGTAATTGAGCTCACTTCGGGAACACGGACACTCCGACATTACAATTTTATCGGTTTATTTCTTCAGTGTTTACATTAAACTCCGATTTATATATATATGAGTACATATACATTTTAATGGCTTTTCACCCCAAATGATTGAGTGTAATATTGGTAATTTTGTATAAAAAGTGTAATCTTTGGCAAATATATACAAATAAATTTTTAAAAAGCCGCAGAGATGTGGTGTCGCTTCCACAAAATATAAAAAAAGCATAACCTCGTGTCTAACTCGGTGTTTAAAAAAAATTACAAAAAAATAGTCATTTTTTAGTAGATGCAACTGTTTGATTATGAACAGTGGCTATTGGTGGCTAGTTTTCAATTTTAGATTAAAATAGAGAAAAAGAATTCCTCAGATAGGTATAATATGAAAAAAAATTTTTAATTATTGCGAGATCTAAACGAATTTCATCTCACTTCATGTAATTTGGTGATTCATTAAAACGAATGTTACTAAACAATGTAAAGTCGTAGATTTAAAAAAAAATTGTTTAAAATTCGAAATCGCAATTTTCTAAGAAACCGAATTAGTTTGTCTTGCTACATATTATTCCGTACAAATTTGGCATCAACAGATCTCTAAGTCGCCGTGTGCTTGATCACCTGGTAAATGATCTAGGACTCTAGGAGGTTTTGTAAATACCCAAGGTTCGCAGGTCTACGGCTATCGCGTCACTAATGTGTTTTTCATGAATTGTTTCTTAGAACAGAAAGTCCAATAATTGTTGAATTCGTGAACGCACATTTACAGTATTCATTTTGGACTCGTTCTTGGGCAGTATAATTTTATTCGCATGGGTGAATATTTTGAATATTTTTAGCACAGGATTTGAATGGCGCGCTATCTAAAGTTTGCTATAATTAGAATGCGAGTTTATTTTCGTTTTTTTTTTCAAATTTTTATGGAAGTTCACTACACACAATAATTTTGTTAAAATTACCAAAATATATTTTTACAAAATACTTTTTACATAAGCATATTAGCGGGTTTCGCGGTCTATCGATTGGAGCACTTGAACGTCAGGCGCCCACAATGTAAGCGCCTACTTTTCAAAATTAATCTGAATATATTTTAATCTTTCCGCGGTCGGCTGTGTTGATCAGTTGCACGCTGACATATTGCTTTTAAGAACCGTATTCAAGATATTGCACTAAACCTTTTCTTATGATAATAACCATAGATTTTATTACCGCAGTAATGTCAAAATCAAGAAAAAAAAATTCATGGCGTTGTGATTTTTTTCATGCGTTTAAAAATCCCATGAATATACAGGGTGTAACAGGACGAACCGAGATATTTTAACCAGCAATTCCTGAGCATATTTGGAGTAAAAAATGTACATGTCATTTTGCTGTCCGATAATATTTTTTTTCTATTAAAACAAAAAAAAATGTTTTCATCACATATCGCTACTGTTCCCATCGCTTTGTAATATACTCGTATACCATCGCGATGGGTGTGAGCGATACGAGCGCTGTTTCGTATATTAACACGCTGTTAGAACGAGACGCAAAGCTTATCAAATGACCGCTGGGCTATAAATGCGCCACTCTCACACTTTAGTCAGTGGCGACGGAATTTTTTTTTAATGTTTTTAATAGAAAAAAAAATTCATCGGACAGTAAAATTAATAGACAATAAAAAGAACATGTTTTACTCCAAATATGCTCAGAAATGGCTGGTTAAAATCCATCCGGAACGTCCTATTACACTCTGTATATTTAGGAAAATTCTGTTATATGTATATTATATTTTTTTTTTTTTTTTTTTTTTATATTCGTTTATTCCAGATCTCGGGGAGGGTGGTGCAGTCCCACGAGTTCCATATTATACATATATAATACATTAAATTAAAATATTTCAAGATGAAAGATATTTTTTTTTTTACATAATGAAAGGAAATAAATAAAAGAAAATAATAACAAAACAAAAATTAAAATAAAATTTGAAAAAAAAAAAAAAAAAAAAAAAAAAGTTAACTTTTTGTTATCTATTTCATCAGGAAGTGGCTCCATCGCTTATAAATGGGACCCTGCCAGAAGTGGAATGCTGCCATCACAAGAGTGTTTTCGCTCGAGGCCAATCGCGTTCTGTAGCTGGTGATCCGTTTTTTTATTAATGTTCGGAATCCGGGAACGCGCCCTTCTTCAAACATCTCGGTGGCACTGCAGTACCAGGACAACCCAAAAAGCGTTCGATATGAATTGTTGTACTGTATTTCCATTCTTTTTAGTGACGCTTTGTTGAAGTTGGTCCACAACTCCGAGGTATATAGGCTCGTGCAGTACGTGTTAAAAAGTTGCCTTTTTGCAGCTGGGCTGCACTTGTTAAATCTTCGAGAAATCATATTTGCCCTAATGCACAGTGATCTTCTCTGTCGCTCAATATCCGAGTCATCACTGAGGTCCGCTGCTACGATGTGTCCCAAGTATTTGACCTCGATTTTTTCTATTATTTTTGTGTCGTTTAGACTGACGGGTAATACTTTCATGGTGCCTGCACCTGACTTGAATACGAGCAACACAGACTTAGTGGGGTTATAGACCATATTATGTTCAGCAGCGTATTCTTCACAAATCTTTAACAGCTTTCTCAGTCCTTTTATACTTGGTGACAAAATGACCATATCATCTGCATACGCAATGTTATTTACACAGTTATTTCCCAGGTGACAGCCTACGTTTGCCGAGGTGAGTTTATCGCTTAAATCGTTCATGTAGACGTTAAATAAAATCGGTGATAAGCTTCCCCCTTGTCTGACGCCGCATTCCATATTCACAGGTGTTGACATTTTATTTTTCCAAATAACTTGGTTCTCTTGTTCATGATGCCAGACTGCCAGAATGTTAATTATTGAACCTGGAACCTTCCTTTCTTTAAGTTTTTTCCAAAGTAGTGCGTGAGAAACCCGATCGAAGGCTTTACTTAAATCAAGAAAACAAGCATACACTGTTGTTTTTCTTCCCTTATAATATTCGATACATTGTTTTAAGCTGAATATTGCCATATCTGTAGACAATTTAGATTTAAAACCAAATTGATTGTCGGATGTGAATAGTTTGCCTTCTATTTGAATTTGTATAACTCTTTCAAATATTCTGGATATTATTGTGGCAAGAGATATCGGCCTATAGTTGGAAGTATTGGATAAGTCTTCTTGTCTGGATTTAACTAGTGGTACTATAATTGTACGTGAGAAGTTTCTTGGCATGTGCGTGTGTTGAAGAATCTGTGTAAATAATGTTGCTAGAAGCGTGTATATTTTTTCACCAGCGTTTCTTACATGTTCTATGCTCAGGCTATCATAACCGGGAGATTTTCCAGCTTTCATTCGTTTGACAGCGGTTTTAACCATATCTTCCGTAACGATTATGTTTTCGTCCTCATCTTCGCATGGTTTTTCTAAGAAGGTGGGTTCTTTTCTTTCCGATGTTTTCGCAAAGTAGGTTATGAAAATATTATTATTAAAAATCATTATGTTCGTTATTGGATGTAATGATCTCTTTTACTAGCTAATGTAGTTTTTACATTGAAAAGAAATATCATCAAGAACTATCTTACCATAGGAAGAAGGGTAGCCAGCATATCAAAAAGACCCCCATGATAATCCCGAGAGTTCTGGCAGCCTTGTGCTCCGCCCTCCAACTCTTGGCTTGCTGGCGAATACTGGTTCCTGAAACAAAGCAAGACAAAATCTTATTTAAATTGATTGCCCGAAGATTCTTCCAATGCAGCAATAATGTAAAAAAAACATTGTTCAATACAAATTGCACTAGTCTGTATACGTGTGAACTTCACACGTGTATAGACTCCTGTGTAGATACACTGTGAAGCATGGTGTCACCACCAAATAAGCTCCGAATAAGCGGCTACAGAAGGTTTAGAAGCGCATCAACAATGTTTACATAATTAGGAATCCATGGATTCGCAAAGCCTGATGAGACACAGAGTCACTGGAGACTGATAATGGTCTCCGACAACACGGTTGTGGCCGCAGACTTCCAGCACCAAGCATCACTTCTGAGTGAGCGTTGGGCTCGAGCTCACTCGTGACCATGCCCTGCGTAATAATGGATTATTTATTTATAATTTTTTTTCTATTTATGTACTTGTTTCTCTGTTGTGTAAATATATAAATATGTATAACTGTACTCTATCCTATCACTATCCGCCTCACATCCAAGAATAAAACATTATTATTAAAATAACTTTATTTAGTTGGGTAATGAAACAAACCAAATAGTGATAAAAAACATTGAAGAAATGCCAAGAACAAGAACTAACAAACAACAAATCTTACCTGACCTAACTTAACCTAACCTAACCTATTATTTTATCATATTTTGTTTCATCTGGTTATCGTTTAATTGTAACAAACGGTGACCCGACATTTGATCCGGCGACAATTGGTCCGGCCTGATCCTTTAGAAGATTTTTTTCTTTCTGCCATAGGTCATCCCGAGTGGTTCGCTACGTTTGGTGAATTATAAGGGTTGCCCGGGTTCTTTGAGTGATGTTTGTCCAGTTTTTTTCTTCTTTTTTTTTTTTAGAAATTTAATTAAAATTAAATTTGATAACTTTATTATCGAGTTCTGCAAGTTTTTTAGTTAGTGTTTTAGTTACAGCTGTTTCGACTTGTAAGGTCATTTTCAAACTGTGGTGAAGCCACGTACGGACGACTTATTTATAAGATTTTAAATGTCAATTTTTGAAGGTGTCTAAGTTGATTTATTACCGGTTAAACCAATTTGTAGAGACACCAATTGAGAGAGTGCTAATGTGGGATTCGGAGTATTTCCCTTTGGTTTGCCTTGCACTAAGTGTAAGGGTTTTCTTAATTCAAGCCGATAATTTTAATGAATTATTTTTATATTCTTCTGTCGTTTTATCCCATAGCACAACTCTTTCTTCGACCAGTGAGATTAAATTTTCGGGATTTATTTCCTTATCCATTATTGTAATTATTACTATAATAAATATTATACGATAATATTATAAACGCCAAACGCACGCCTCATAAAAACACCACTGCGTAATTTGCCTGCTTGCTTGTATCTGGGAGCGGGCGGTAGGGAAGCGGGGTGTGGCGGGGTAAAAACGGATCCGTTATCCGTGTAGTGTGAACAGCTCCATTTAAATGTATGAGCCAGCGCCTTCAGTTCCGGCTTCAAAACGGACGCTCTGCGTAGGCGATCTCTCCGGCAAAAAATAACGGATCCGTCTTCACGCCGGAACCGACATGTTTGAACAGCTCCATAGAGCCGCTACAGCTGCTAGGGCTTCCGTTTTAAAAACGGGACCCGCCTCCGTCTTTAAAACGGAAGTGGGAACGGGCCCTGTCTCTGGATAGTCGTCAGCAACAGTTGTGCGGTATCATAGAGAAAAATAGTTTTATTTTTTTTTTTATTTTCGTTATTTGTTTTTGGGGTGTTATGCCGTGTTGCGCTACCTCTTTCTTTAGCCAACGTTTCGGACAGCGTTGCAGTGTCCATCATCAGGGCAGATGCGGCAGATCCGGTAAATGTATGTAACATGTGTGTAACAAATAACGATAATACTTTTGGCCGTGAAAATCACAAAACGTATTTAGTTATTTTTTATACGTTTATAAAATACGAGATATTAACTTTTTGTTTAACGTCAATTGTATTTTAAAAACCACTACCTATTAATTTTATTCACAAATAGTCACTCCTTTAGATATTTGTTGTAGAAGAGACTATCAAAAAAATGCGAGATGTAAAATAATCATCACGAAATAAATTTAAATGTAAATAAAAGTCGAGACACGAAATAATAATTTCAATATTATTTTTTTAACCTTTTTTTCCAATTAAATATGTTGATTTATGCGTATTCTCTGACAGTCATTCCGCTCACTGTCATATAAATCATCATTAAGTTTCCCTTTTACAACAACAGGGCGCTAAGGGACGTTAACACGTTACCCATAAATATTTTTCCGACGTTGCTTTGCAACGTACGCATTTTTCTGGAGTTTTGAATTACTCGATTTATTTATTTTGTTCAAACGAAATATGACGTCCTGTTAATATTGTTAAATGATCGATGATTAAACCAAGGCATATCATGAAAGTTTTTGACTTTTCTGCAATTATTTTGTTACTAAAACATGACATATATATAGTATCGACGGTCTACAAGTTTTGAATTAATTTATGCTCTACGGTGCTGCGTATGTTGTTGGCCATTGGTTCAAATCCGGCTCGATTGACCAAATATTGTAAATTGTGGCTTTTGAGTTTTCAAATGTGGTATTAGGAAGTTCATCAATTATGAAAATGATAAATTTTCATGAAAGCTCCTTTTCTTAACACTTTCAACCAAAACAACTGATTTTAGATTAATTTTAATTGGAAGGGAAGGTACAAAATGACATACACGGGAAAAACGACATAACTCAGCAACTAACGCCTCGATCGTGTCCAAAACTGCAAAAAATAAGCACCGAGATGCGCCACGACTACTCAATAACATCAAGTAATATAGGTAGTGCAGGACTGAAATGTTGTTGACAGCTTTTATGGAACAACATTTTTTTCATCTGTCGCCATATCCAGGTATTTAAAATGTATTCGTAATTTTACGTTTTAATTGAAAACGACTTGGGTCATTTTCAATAACTAGCAGGCCCTGCGGGCGGCTTTTGGTTCGGCTTTAAATGTCGGTGACCATTTTATAAATCCGGTAGAAACTGATTCCAAATATAGCCGGTTCATCAGATCCAGTGAAAGTAACCGCGACATGAAATGACTTCATATTTATGTAGACACCTATTTAAAAATCATAACGTCGTATTATTATTTACAACTGCCAGTTACAATAATAATCATATCATCCATCATATTGACGGCCGGCGTAGTCCAGTGATAAGGTTCTTGATTCGCACTCCGAAAGTCGCGGGATCGAATCCCGGCGTGGCAAATAAATTTTATTTGATTAATTTGTGTTATTTCACAATTTATTCATTTAAAATAATATAAAGTATCTATATTTGCGGCACGTTCCAGAGTGGAAGATACTCTCAGTATCGCCCTGGTGTAAGACCACCATTCGGGATTGAAACGTTGCTTGAAATGGCTTCTGCCGTGTTTGGTGACCAGATCTGAATAGCCAGGTACTTTCCCACCTTAGTCTTCCCTATCTCCTTCCCCTCCCCACTACCTTAAACCTCACAACATATCCCTATTGGGGATGCCATAGTCCCACTGGCTCCAGACGGGAACAATTGGGACTCCTGTGCGGTATTTATGTAAAAAAATAAAATAAAATCTCTCCATACACAGAGAGATTCACGAAAGTACGAATCCAATAGTACTTACGCCTGCCAGCCGACGTTCCTCGCGCTAGTTATTTACGTAAGTAGCACCATCTTTTGGCATTGATTTAATTCGGTTCTATTACAAAAGAAGATTTGTAACAAACTCCACGTACGAAAATGGTTTTGCGTAAGGCGTGGCGTCAGAGTTGTACATCTTTTGGCATTGATTTAATTCGGTTCTATTACAAAAGAAGATTTGTAAAAAACTCCACATACGAAAATGGTTTTGCGTAAGGCGTGGCGTCAGAGTTGTACTCGTAATCGGATTCTTAAATTTCAACCGTAAAGTCTTTAGCGTAGTAATAACATCAGATTTAGATGTAAAATTTTATTTTAAGGATATTTGCGGAAGAGTACATTTTTAATATAATATTGGCAAAATAACATAACACGCTGGAAGAGTCAAATATTACAATGTGTTTATTTTACCAGATATTTTTTTATTATTTGATTTTATTTCATACGCCCCGCAATTAAATTCGCAAAACAAAAAGGGCAGACATGAGACATGGAATCAATGAACCGTGCAGTAGGTACCTACTTGCTGTACGAAATGGGGTGATGGGATGGTTGAGAGCTTCCAAACAATTCAAAATTACTCAAGCTACTTTATGAAGATATGCTTTGAATTCAAATAACACTATAAATACCGGAGAAAAAGTACTTAGAAGATTTAAGCCTACTATTCCAGTCGCCATTGAAAGAGAACTTGGCAACCATGTAAAGTTGTTTGAGACAAGACTCTTCGGATTATCTAGGAACGACGTTCAGGCGTTAGCTTATCAGCTTGCTGTCAAAAATAATGTTTATAATATGTGCAACCATGAAAATAAAATTGCTGGTAAATGCAGACATGAGATGTGGAAAGTGTGCTGTGCTGAAAAATTTGGATTTTATTTATTTATTTGTTTAATTTGTTATAAAATACATTCAGTATAAGGAAGCTTTGACTGTCCAACTAGGAAGGTTTCCCGTTCTAGGACAGTCAAATTGACATATTCATATTAGGTTGGTAGGTACATTATCCTTCATAAAGTATTAAGTAAAGTTAAGCTTCACAATTTGCATTTACATAGTTGTACAGTGGAGTAATAGGTTCTGGAATCAATTAATAAACAAGAAAAAGTGTATTCGAAGTGATTTAACACGAAAAACAGTAAGTAAAATAAAAATAAAAAAATTTGAAAAAAAAGAAATATGTACCCATACTACGTGACGAACTTTTTGCAATTTTTAACCCCCCCCCCCCCCCCCCCCCCCGTGACCAAAAACCTAAGCAACCCGCCGCTCATTTGTATGGAGCGTGACATTTTGAAGACCCCCCCCCCCCTAAACGTGTCACGTAGCATGGGTACGTTCCCTAAGGTACTCGTAATACATATTTATTATATAACATTTTTTAATAATATTTCTGACTCTGTCCTGCCTAAATCCAGTAATCATTTTGTTATTTTTTTACCGAAGGATGACAATTCACACAGTTTTTGTTGTGAAGGGATTTTGTTATATAATTTCGCTCCCAGGTTTGAAAATATCATTTGATAAGCTGCTGTGTTGCTTGTTGGAATAGAAAGGTCATTTCTGCCCTTACTTCTGGATTGTGCTGTTAATTGAAACAAAATTATATATTTTAAAACTTTTAGTTTCAGTGTCATTGTAATGGGTCGCATTTTGAATGTTAAGTTATTTTTAATTCTAT
Organism: Limnephilus rhombicus; assembly: GCA_929108145.2. Taxonomy (NCBI): domain Eukaryota; kingdom Metazoa; phylum Arthropoda; class Insecta; order Trichoptera; family Limnephilidae; genus Limnephilus; species Limnephilus rhombicus. Next base: position 18,593,533 of record OV815293.1, read on the forward strand.
TATATGGTATTTAAAAAAAATCATTGTGAATTTAGTGAAAACAAGTCATTTTAATGTAAATTTAATGTAGACTTAGTCTTAAGTCATTTTGAACGGTAATGCGCTTTTTCCCCGACAAAATATCGCCAACAAAATATCCCCGACAAAATATCCTACGAACAAAACATACCTAAAATATCTACAAAAACCTTACATAACCTAACCTAACCTAACAATAATTTATTGTCTTTACAGGATATTTGTATTATGTTTGTCCTATTTTACTATTTTTGATCTTTAATTTATGGTCTTTACAGGATGTGTGTATTATTTTTGTCCCATTTTTTTGCTAGGTTAGGCTAGGTTAGGTAAGGTTTTGTTGGGGGATGTTTTTTCCATAGGATATTTTGTCAGGGATATTTTGTCGTGGGTTGAAAACGCGCGGAACTATTTTGAACGCCCGGTGGGGTCACATGGTTTTTGGTTCCATGTTTTAAAATTATTTATAAGTATTTATTGTTTCAATGTTACGTTGATGGTTAACTGTTACCTGTAATATTGTGTTATTATTTTATTTTATTTTTTTTATATGAATACCGCACAAGAGTCCCAACTGCTCCCGTCTGGAGCCAGTGAGACTATGGCATCCCCAATAGGGGTACGTTGTGAGGCTGAAGGTAGTAGGGAGGGGAAGGAGATAGGGAAGAGGAAGGTGGAAAAGTACCTGGCTATCCAGATCTGGTCACCAAACACGGCTAATGCCATTTCAAGCAACGTTTCAATTCTGAATGGTGGTCTTACACCATGGCGATACTGAGAGTATCTTCCACTGTAATTTGTATGTGTTATTATTATAAACTGCTCATGCTAAGCGCCTCACCACAGGTTCTCCTAGTGAGACAGGCATAAAATAAATTGTAAGTCAAAAATTAATAAAGATGAACAATAAAAATAAAAGAAAATGTATGGAATAATGTGAGATATCGCAGTTCAGTTCATCGAATTGTAAAAGATGCCGGCTTTGGCAAAAAAATTATTTGGAATGCTAATCGTACTTAAATAATAATATTTAGAAATTTGAAATTAATAGAATAATTAGTTTTTATATGTTTCGTGAGCAATTCTCACTTCTTGAGGGTTTACTGAATAATAGGTTTACTTAATAATTCTATTAATTTCGAATTAAAATGGTGCCACAAAATAAGTTTTGCTGTGTTTGAAGAAATATTTAGAAATCTTTTATTATTTAATTGAACAATTCGTTCAATTTATTGTTCAATGTAATATTGCATAACTACATATAATTTATTTATTTATCTATATTTATTTATTTATCTATAATAAAATATATTTACAATAGTTTTATTTGTATGCCTGTCTCACTAGGGTATACCTGTGTCGAGACAGGCGTACAGGTATTGAATGAATATAGTAGTTACAAGGATATTTCAGGTAAAATACATATTATGAATAGAATTAGAACAGAAGGGTGATTGGAAGGGTGGTAAATCTTTTAAAGACAGTTATTTTATAAATGTTGGAGATGTAGTAATGAAATAAATTCTAAATGATAACAACAATTTAAATTTCTTAGACTTAAATATCAATTTAGATAATAATAAGTGTGTATTTAATATATACAGAAAACCTACGCACACTGATTGTGTTATACCATCTACTTCACTTCACCCTTTATCACATAAACTCGCCTCCTTCAACTCAATGATACATCGCGCTATTAATGTCCCTTTAAACAATGATAATTATAATAATGAAATTAACATTATAAAACAGATAGCCATGAACAATGGATATAAACCTGAAATAATTGACCGCTTAGTTAATAAGAAACAAGCAAATTTTTTAACAAAAAAGTACATTTACAGTGGTAATAATATGAGCAAACCTGGTAACTACCCAATATATAAAAAACTCCTTTTTACAGGCGATTTATCCTTAAAAATATACCGTTTATTACCAGATCATATTTCTCCAGCTTTCTATACTAATTATAAAATAAAAAAAATTGATAAATAATAAGGATGTTTCTAATAAATTTGAAAAAAAAACGGGATATACACTTTAGAATGTAACGATTGTGACGCACAGTATGTAGGTATGACAACTAGAAATTTCAAAACTAGAATCAGGGAACATGAACTTTGTTTAAGAAATAATCATTATTCCGAATTTGCGAATCATTTAATAGAGTCAGGCCATAGCTTCAATAAAGAAAAAACAAAATTTAAACATTGCAATATAAATTCATATTTTAATCTTTGCGCTTTAGAAACGCTCGAAATAAACAAAAAAATTAAATCTAAAATTAATTTAGTGAATAAAATAATAGCGCCTTGCAAATCTCCTTTACTAACCATGTTTCCGTATAATATTGACTCCTCCCACCGCTTTCCCCCTCCCCCCAAAATCATCCCTCCCACTACTCCCACCTAATTAATCTTTGTTACTTGCATTTATTTTTTAAGTTAGTTTTAATTCTGCTCGTGAATGATACGGTTGTATCGAAACCGGTCGCGGAAAAATTTAATTTAAGTAACAAATGTACATTTAATAAAACTCTTCAAAAAAACAAAATGAAATAAATTCTGCCTAATCTACATATTTATAGGTTAAATTTGACAGGATTCCATTATTTTCATTTATTTTATATGGGTTAGGTTGTATGTGAATGTGCAATAATACAATTAATTAAAATTAGATGTTATTTCGTGAAAATATAAATACCAATGTTGGTACAGTGCACGTATGGCGTGTGAATATGCGTAGTAACGAGTAGTACGATTAAAACGTATTTATGGGTGTGCATTTAAAACACTATATTTTCTGGAGTGAAAACCATTTAGAAATCTTTCCAGAAATATTCCAGACAGTCAGTTAAATTATTAATTAACCAATAATGCACGTTTTTATCTCAAGATTACAGTTGTTTGGCATTTGAGTTAGACATCTATAATTAGATGAATCGATCGTACATGGCGCAGTGCTTAAGTTTACGTGTTTTTCTTGTGAAACTTGTTAATAAACAGAACACAAACCTATGAATAATGTAGCAAACACCAAACTAATATCCAAACACAAAAAGCCAATTTACGAACTTTTGTGGTAGTAAAAGGCACTTTCGTAAAGGATAAGGTTTTACGAAAAACGGGAAAACAAACACGCCTCGATTTTAAAATGGTATTTTTAGTTCGGTTTAACTTCAAGATAAAAATACAAAACTTGGCGTTTTATTTATATATTTTTTTTTTACAGTGAATACCGCACAAGAATCTCAACTGCTCCCGTCTGGAGCCAGTGAGACTATGGCATCCCCAATTGGGGTATGTTGTGAAGCTGAAGGTAGTGGGGAGGGGAAGGAGGTGGGGAAGAGGAAGGTTGGGAAGTACCTGGCTATTCAGATCTGGTCCACAAACACGGCTAAAGCCATTTTCAAGCAACGTTTCAATTCTGAATGGTGGTCTTACACCAGGGCGATACTGATAGTATCTTCCACTCTGGAACATGCCGCAAATATACTATCTATTATTTTTAATGAATTAATTCTGAAATAACACAAATTAATCAAATAAATAATAATTTAAGCTTGATAATGGAGATTTTAATTTGGTGTTTGTATTTTTATAGAACCGACATACGTTGGTAGGTACTTTTGTAGATAGTAATCACTTTATAGATTGACACTTCTCAATTGGAAATAAAATATGCATCGAAATAAACTACCACTTAATATTGCTTTTTTTGTTTTTGCTGTTTTCGACTTCAGGGGAAATTGGAGTAGATTTAGTAGGACTCTAATTTTTTAGTTCCTAATTATGTCTCAAGGATCAAGACCTTGGGACATTTTAAGAAACCCGTTCCTTCTGAATTGAAAACCCAGTTTACCCCAGGTTTCGAGTCCCAGAGGAGCCAATATCTTTTTCTGATTTTTCGGTTTCCAGATTTTCGATTGAGTTTCGTTTCTTCATTTAATTAAATATTACAATTTGAGGTTTTACTCATAAAGTTAACATAAAATATAAAAATATTGTCCCATATTAAATAAAATGAATAAAGATTTATCCAGACACTATCTAGAGAGCATTTAGTTCGGGTTTGAATCTTGCAATCATACGTAAAGATAGCAGCCAATAATACATGCGTTAAGAAAATGAAGATAATGTGGGTAGTTCTTAGTCGAAATGATACAGTTAAAACTGACCGAACTCGATATTGACACCTTGGCGAAGGTGTTAGCGCGTTTGCCCGGAAAGCGAGAGGTCCCGGGTTCAAGTCCCAGAGGCGCCAATACCATTTTCAGATTTTTATGTTTCCAGATTTTTGATTTCGCTTTCGCTTATATTGTCTTTAATTAATTAAATATTACAATTTGAGGTTTTACTTATAAAGTTAAAAAAAAATCTCTTTCATCGGGCACTATTTTTTATGAATTCGAAATTTTTGATAAAAGAAGATGTAATTTCAAACGTACGGAAACTGGATAGTACTCGTAGATTTCCATTGAAAATTATTAACTCAGAAAAAGCTCTATCAGAAAAATATGAAATCTATCTTTTAAAAAAAACCTTCCGCCGGCAGAGGGCAGATTATCATGAAAACAATATGGAAATTTAAGGCTTAGGCGGTATTGAATAACGCGAAGTGAAATTGAATTTGTTTTCCCATTTGTCATTTCCCAACTTGGGTCCACAAAGGGATGCGTGTAGGATGGCTACCTCCAGCGGGGGATGAGAATCTAGGCAAACATGTCGCTTTTGTAAAGCATTTTGAAACTTTTTGTCCTGTTTGGAGTTTCGTTCTAGTCGCTACTCCGCTGTGCAACGTTGGACGGTATGCATTCGTTATACCCAGGCTATGCTAGGCAGTAAACTAAAATAGATTTGAAAGCGTTCGAAATATATTTTTAAGGTATCAACTTATGCTCTCTTCGATCTCATGTTAACCTTTCCCTTACTGTGCTAAAAAAATACGCGCGCTCCGGTGCTGTGTATTCAATTCACGTGTTAAAATCATCGATTTTATGTCGGAAATATATGAACATTCATAGCTAATCGCTTTTGTTTTTCGTAATTTGTGTTACATGTGATAATAATTGTAATTTAATTGCTGAAAACATGAAAAAACCATCGTCCGTTGCTCAAAAAACGGGCGAGGAGACCATCTCAGAGGATTGCCCGCGAACGACTGAGGCGCTGGGCGCTGGGCTACTACCCAATACATATATACAGCTATGTATGTTAGGTACTACGCGATCGTAGGTATCGACGGTCGATACACAACACGGCGGTCTCTGTTTCTCGTGTTCCCGTATAGCAAAGTAGAGCGAGACGTCACATAGCGTGTCATCTCCCCCCGCACACTCTTCGCGTATCACGGTCCACACTGGCACACGGTTGATTGTATTTGTGGTTTATTCCCGATATTTAAGAAAATATCTCTGATTTTTAATTAAATTTGCTAATTATTTAAAATATTATTTTTTAATTCAGTGTGTAAATGTATAACGGAGGAATACCTAAAATCTGAACCCAGAATTCATTATATTTATAGAGATATAAAAGTTATTAGAAGCAATGTGTAGTATTTACGCATTACAGACCAGGAAAGCTTAACAAGGAAGGTTGTGCAAAGTTCTTTAATATGCAGACATTAACATGGCAAAGACATATATCGGATTCGGTAATGTTATTTAAAATCGCACATAAATTAGATAACAGTTCTGATCTTCTTCAACTCTAATCATTCCATTTTCCAAACAGCAAAGGGTTTCATTTCACATCTATCTTTGCAATTAAACTGATTTCCTTTATCTACTAATCCATAATAATTTAATTTACTAATTATTACACCATTGATATTTTTTATTTAGAATTTAAGAGATTACAAAAATTCATTACACGGCATGACTCAAAATTCATTACACGGCATGACTCAAAATTCATTACACGGCATGACTCAAAATTCATTACACGGCATGACTCAAAATTCATTACACGGCATGACTCAAAATTCATTACACGGCATGACTCAAAATTCATTACACGGCATGACTCAAAATTCATTACACGGCATGACTCAAAATATATCATCCAATTTACCTTCCCATCTACTCCAGTCCCTCGTCCCTTTATTCTAATCCCACGGTCCCCCTCCAAGCCTCCTTCAATACATATTCTGACAACAAAAAACACTTATATTGTCATTCACTATAATCAGTGGAAAGTTCATAAGTGGAATAATTACAATTTTCGTTAATTTTAAGTTTTGCTGTCAACTTATCCAAAAATAAATCAAAATGCATTTGAAAATCTGTCTGTCTAATATTGCCATACTGCAAACACTTCGAATTTTTTATGTGAATACTTCACAAGCTTCCTAATTGCTCCCATATCGAGGCAATGAGACAATGGCATGTCCAATTGGGGTATGTTGTGAGGCTGAAGGTAATAGGGAAGGGAAACAGATGAGGTAGAGGAAGATGGTTAAGTTCCTGGCTATTCAATTTTTTATGTGAATACTTCACAAGCTTCCTAATTGCTCCCATATCGAGACAATGAGACAATGGCATGCCCAATTGGGGTATGTTGTGAGGCTGAAGGTAATAGGAAAGGGAAGGAGATGAGGTAGAAGAAGATGGTTAAGTTCCTGGCTATTCAGATCTGGTCACCAAACACGGCTAAAGCCATTTCAAGCAACGTTTCAATTCTAAATGGTGGTCTTACACCAGGGCTATACTGACAGTATATAGATAGACAGTATATATACCTCTAGACTACGGAGATCGAAATAATCTAAAATCAGGCAGATCATGATGCGCCTAGCCACATCGTGCAGTGCCTGTTGGCAGATCGTGAAATGCCTGAGGCGCATCATGATTTGCCTGATTTTACATTCGGCCTGCGACATATACATCACAGGCCAGAGAATAAAATTGTAATAATATCGTCGTGTTCTTAATACAATTACTTTTTTTTTTTGTAATAATATTTCAATAAGAAAAAAGTGTAAATTATGCCTGACAACCCTGTTGTAGGGTAGGGACTAGAAAAGGTAGAAAACCCAACCGATTCTTGTTCCTTATGACTCTCAATCAATAGGCACTATTTCGTTTGGTTAACAAAAAAATGAAAAAGTTGATAAAAAAGATTAATTTTAATTAAGGGTAAACTTGACTTAATTTCCTCAGGCATTCGCAAGGTGTTAGTAAATATATTATTATTGCTTGAAAATAATTTTAATTCGGTAAAAATATGTGTGAAAGTCAATCTTAGTCGAGACCTTAGACTATAAGAATGTAAATGAAGCTAGGAGCGGTGCCAGTTGTGCGATTTGAGTGTCGATATATCCTCTATTCTTACCGCTCCGGGAAAAAAGTCCGACGACATCATGTCAGAAGTGAAAAACTTGTATAATAATATTGTTAACAATGGTTCTGAAATAAAAATAAAATGTATTCAGTAAACTCACAAGTATTTTTCGCTCAAAGTCGATTTCTGAATGCACAAGGTGAATGAGAGCACTTCCGCAATTTTTTCCGAAAATCCGACGTTGCAGGATTTTGTGAAAAACAATGTAACGCTAAAGGCCATACAAAGAATTTAAAGTTGATTTTTCAGTTTTGCGTATAAACTGAACGTAGATGTAGGCCTGGCATCAGCTTTCAATTTTAAAATTGGAACACGTTCATTATTCGATTTTCTCTTTGTGGTTCTCAAATCCGTTTAAATTTTAGCGTTTAAAGTATCTATGTAAACGAAAGTATCTATCTAACGAAAACAGTTTGTTCGTCTATTCCTCCTTTGACAGTATGCAAAGCTAAGTTTACCAATCTGTTAAATATAGTTCACACACTATAAAAATCGTCATTTTACTAAAAAAAACATACCTAACTCCTTGGCAACAATAATTATAACATTCATAATGTTTATTATTGTTTCTCGAGATTAAATATTTCCTTCAACAACAATCTTTCTTAGAACAAAGTACCTTGGAGCAACAACGTTTCTTGAAAAAAAAGGTTGTGCAATTTATACGCGGTAGAAGTGAAACCTTCGGGAAACTAAAGTAGACAAGAGTGGGAAGGCTACGAAGCACCGCACCAAGAGGAGACCGATAGACTACGAAGCACCGTACAAAGAGAATACCGATTATACTATCTAATTCTCTCACGTTCTAAATCCTGTAGATGTACGTGTTTGCCTCTTTTTAGTGTCGCTATTTTTCGTTTCATCGAGTTTTTAATCACAACGGTGCTAAAAAAGTTTTCACTTCGTTGTTTCTTCTAACCAAAATTGTGGCATGTAACAACAATATTTTTTCTTGCAACAACTATGTTTCTTGCAACAACAATATTTCTTACGACAACAACGTTTCTTGCAACAATAATGTTTCTTGCAACAACAATATTTCAAACCAAAATGTTTATTGCGACAGCAGTGTTCTGTGTCATAACAATTTTCTTGCAAAACAACTTTCCTTGCATCCACCGAATCCTGGTAAATTTTTAAAAATAATTGTAAAATACAACGCAAATAAAACATTGGATGGTTGGTTACGTAGGGTGGGTGTGGACTCGACGTGCATCTTGCAGCCACCTCCTCGCGGTGAGTTCTGGGCTCTTTTGTTCTGACTGCAAAAAAACTTTTTTAAATGTTGTCAAGCACAATGCGCCACCAAAATACTTTGAAATATTATTGAAATTTTAATGTATTTATCTTTATTGAATCATAAGATAAGCATAACAAAATATAGTGTACGTATTAAAGTAAAATTGAAGAAGGTTCAATAACGTTAAAGTTCATGAATTTCTATAAATGTTTGTGTGATTCGCGACCGGGCGTTGTCAAACGGTATATTTATGTCGTTTTCCAGTCAACAAGCAACGTTCTGGCACTACAGCAATTGGCAAAAATATTTACTTTTTTCGGCCCACTCTACCGTCCAATCCGATCTTTAACCAAATAAAGTCATTCACAACATAGGTACGCCACATCCATATATATTTACCAACGTAGTAACTGATGAAAATTCATTTGAATCGGTACGTTTTCACAGAAATTTATCAAAAACACCCAAGGGAACTATTATTTGCATGCTCCAGATTAACATTATTTACCATAAAACCATAAACATGAAAAGTATTACCGTCAACGATAAAATTATGCTTTATTATACAAGACAAGGATTTTTCGCTCTGTAAAAAGTTATTTATTTACGACTTTTATTTTCGGTTTTAAATGAAAATAAAGACTTTAAAATTCTTTATGAAATAACGATTTTTTAAATATTTGATTGCAAATTTTATATCCTGCAAAACCGCCACAAAAAGGGAGCTCAAAATGTTTTTATGTATCCTTAACTCTTCAAGCTAATTTTATAGGTTTTCGGAACAACTTATATAGGTCTCGCAGAAATCGTTGTGTCTCCCTTACTATCATGGTTCAAAATATGATCTAAATGAAGTTCGAAAGAGAAAACACCACGCTTTTTTATTTAAATCTAAAAGTCAAACGCGAAATTATTAAAATGATCAACTTTATGAAATGAAAGTTTTCGACTGCAAATTGAAAAAAAAAATTACGAAACTTTGGGAATTTTCAATGAATTATTTTCAATGAAATGAAAGAAAAGTTAGTGGACGACAACGGTTATAATAAATTTGCCTAATAAAACGTGTGTGTTTTTATTTTTCTTCGTTATCGGTAATTTTGGTTACAAAAAACCTAAAGTGAGCGATTGAAAATAAATGCACGTTTGAATTCAAAATTTTATTGTTTACTTTTATTTTAACTTCATGAGTAAAACCTCAAATTGAAATATTGAATTGAATGAAGACAATATAAGCGAAACTCAATCGAAAATCTGGAAACAGAAGAATCAGAAAAAGATATTGACACCTCTGGGACTTGAACCCATAAAAATATGAATGAAAATATATGCAAAGGGTAACAATTATTATAAGCAATAATTATCAGCCTGAAACACTCATCAACATTGAAAAATCGTGCGAGAAAAGATACATGACGCCAACGGGACTTGAACCCGTGCCCTTCTGGTTGCCGGTCAGCTGCCCTTGACCACTGAGCTATGGGGGCTTATCAAATACCCGCCAAATAATTCAATATATACTAGTGTTTCATTCAACAATTACTGCTTATTATATTTGTTCCACCTGAAAAGACATTGTAAGTGTTAAATCCCTCGCTAGGTGGCGTCGAGACAAATTATGACTACATTTATTGGGGAAATACTTAAACTTGTCAAATATTAATTATTATTTTTAATTTATAAACTAACGTTTAGACAAGATTTTTATGCATAGCACAAAGGGTAACAATTATTATAAGCAATAATTATCAGCCTGAAACACTCATCAACATTGAAAAATCTTCCGAGAAAAGATACTTGCCGCCAACGGGACTTGAACCCTTACTTTAACACTTACAGTGTCTCTCTCGCAAAAATAAAGTTGGTTGTTTTCAGGTGGAAAAAATATAATAAGCAGTAATTGTTGAATGAAACACTAGTATATATTGAATTATTTGGCGGGTATTTGATAAGCTCCCATAGCTCAGTAGTCAAGAGCAGCTGACCGGCAATCAGAAGGACACGGGTTCAAGTCCCGTTGGCGGCAAGTATCTTTTCTCGGAAGATTTTTCAATGTTGATGAGTGTTTCAGGCTGATAATTATTGCTTATAATAATTGTTACCCTTTGTGATATGCATAAAAATCTTGTCTAAACGTTAGTTTATAAATTAAAAATAATAAGAAAATGTATGCTTTGAGAAAATGAAGATAATGTGGGTGGTTCTTAGTCGAAGTATGATACAGTTAAAAATGACCGAATTTGATATCGGCACCGTGGCGCAGTGGTTAGCGCGTTTGCCCGGAAAGCAAGAGGTCCTGGGTTCAAGTCCCAGAGGTGTCAATATCTTTTTCTGATTTTTCTGGTTCCAGGTTTTCGATCGAGTTTCGCTTATATTGTCTTCATTTAATTAAATATCAAAATTTTATATTTACAAAATTACTTAAATGTTTATTTCGAATTATGAAATTTGAAAGTTTATTGTATCACCTTGCAAAACAGTTTGTAGTTTTGGAATGTATTCAGAAATATTGAATTTATTGAAATATTGATTTTATTGCAAAGCGTAAATATTTTGAACTTCCCACAAACATTACAAAGTCATACCAATAGACTAATAATTAATATCACGTGGTGTTTGACTGACATTTCTGTGAATAAATATAATGATTGTAACTGGAAGCAATAATAAAATAACTTTTTTTTTAATCTGCATTTGTTATTATTAGCCCACCGTTACTTTTTTTTTAATCGCCCGACTAAATGTCTTAAAAAACTTTTATTTTTTAACAATTTTTCGTCGTAAAAGCACATTTTCAGTTAAAGTAAATTTTAAAACTTCTCCTTTTTCATTCACTGGCTGCCTTTCAGTCTCAGAATATGAATTACAATTAACGAAAAATAGACTGACCTAAAATGACAACCCTGTGGTAAGCCGCTAGCTGGTCGTAACAGAGCTGTGCGGTTTTCGAAATAATTTTACATAATAATATTATTCGGCATGGTAAATAACTAATAGTAGGTTTAATAGATGTACTAGACTTTAACAACAGCATTGCTAAAATGTATATTATATTTTCCGTCGACTTGATTTCTACAGACGTTATCTACCATGATTTTTTTTTATTATTTTGGTATGGTGCCAAATTTATCGTAAGACTGCCCACTCACAAATTCCTTCGCCTGGAATCAATTGAGTTTAAGAAATTGTCGATAAGGGGGACTAAAATGGTGAAAGAGAAATGAGTCATAATACTCATAATATTATATACATATTGGACAACGATTTATTTCACTTACGATTCTAGGTAAGGTATGGTAATATTGTAAATTGCACTTTCGGGAGAGGGGGGAGACGGGGAGACATTCAGTTGGCCGACGCAGATTGCTGAGAAAAGTGATTTCCAAAAATGTGTAAAGAAAAACTGGTCCAGCAATTAACAAAGGCGTATTGTCGAAGAGAAAGGTTCCTGACCCGACTAGGACAAAATTAAGAAAATGATCGTATAAAAATATGTGTTCTTCATCGATCAAGGCGGGGCATATTTTGCATAATTGTTTAAATCAACGTTCAGCAGTAACAGATTGATCCATGACCAAAGATAATCTGTGCTTTGTTTTATTTCTACTATAGATTTTTTGTCTTCTATAAGGTTCAAGCTCCCGTTTTTAATTTATGTGAATGTTATGGACTACACACCATCACCGTTCAGGCAGTTTAATCGATTTCAAGTTCTACAAGTCATCTTAGATATCATTTCACAAAAAAATCATGTTATAACAACTTTAAGATAAATTCATTTGTATCATGACTATGCACGGGGTTTAGAAATAACCTTGCGGCTACTCTTTGCTAAGACGCTTATGGATTTCGATGTGAAATTATGCTCGACCACCAAACAAGAAAGGTAATTCACAATTAAGAGGTACTCACTGCTGTTGTGTCTTCTGGCTTGGTTTCCGTTTGGTGACAGTCACAGATGTGTCCATAAGCGCTCGATAAGATTGTTCTATTCGATTATTAGAACTACGATAAGTTTGAGTCACGAGTTTTTACGTAAGAAGTTCACACAAAGCATACGATATAATACGATATGATTTCCACTTTATGTAACGATAGGATAAATAACACTTCGGCGTAGAGCGAAGTATCACGATTCGATGGTGGTTAGCAACGGACTGACGGACTGACGATAAAGCGGTACTTGACACCTATCTACAGTGTAGTTAGGCACCCTTATTGTGCGGAATTCCAAAAATCTGGATTTCTCCGATCCCGTATGACAATCGGAGCACAAAACGAATGAAATCCATCAGCGTTATGAAACAACATTACTGGTGGTGTAAAAAAGGCGCTTGCAGGAGTTAGGAGTACCTAAGAAATTCTAATCCCTAGAGATTTTGGAAATTTTAAAATATTTAAGTAATGGATTCGATTCAGGTTAAACGAATATCTAATAGTGCTAAAATTAAATTGATATGTTATTTTCGGATCAATACAGGCGGTATAACGATAAGTCTTTAGACCGTTTGTTTTCCTAGCAGTTTTCCTGTAATCCCAATGATGATATAACATTTCACTGAGCGGCTCTCGGGGCCTTACCCTCATAATTCTCTGTGAATATCCGTCAACCAAATAGATGATTTGAACCTTATTCGATGATGTCCATTTTGCGAGAGTTTTGCGCTTCCGTAATATAAAATATTTTATATAATAAAACCGCCGTGACGAGGGTGACCTGCCTTGCTGAAAAGGGTCACCCACACCTCACTGTAGCCAGAAATACCGCCATGAGTTCAAATGAGCGCCGTGAATATTAAAATTAGTATATTTGTGTGGAATTATTTTTTTTTTAATTTTTCATTGTTTGGCCATCTTGGATGATATATTAATTAATATTTGCATATTCGTTAGATGTTAAAGTTTACCATACGGTGCTAGAAAATATCGCGCAATCCGGTGCTATTCAACTTAAGGACCCCTACTTGCTGAATCGTCCGGTCCTTTGTATTCCATTGAGCCAAATATCTGTAATTACCATACAATAGGCCACTTGCGTGGATTTCATAACGACTCGGAAAATAACGTGTGGATAGATTTTTTTACTAAGATTACGAAAATGTTAATAAATTTTTTAGAAATGTGCAGTTTTATTTTTTATTTTTAAATAAATAAATCCATTATTTGGGCTTGTGACGTCACTACATGAATATGTCCTGTCTCCGAAAATGTTCAGATTTCAGGCGAATTTTTGAATTTGACATTTAACGTTCACTAGATTTATTGTTTGTTATCTGCGAACGTAAACCTTTCGTTTGACGTTTTGGCAGATGTTATCAAGAGAACCCCTTACATTTTAAGCTGGAGTATGTTAATTTTCAAAAAATCGCCAGGGTGCAAAAATACGATTAAAAAAAATACAGAATATTTGCATAAACCGGAAAAATATTTTAAAAAATGTGATGCAAGTGGCTTATTGCAGAGAGAGTGAAACCCTTCGATACGAACCAGGAACCTACGTTTTTATTTTTCTGAAATAAACCCTTATTTATGTCCACAAAGTTGTTTTACATATTCGTAGTAATAGCCCCACCATTGTCAGCGACAATGACGACGTGAATTCTCACAAACCTCATGGTGGTTGAGTATCTACTCTAGGCTCCTGCCTGCAGTTACGAGTAACATGAGATCACCGTAAGGTGCGTGATACAGTTAAGTACTCCAGAATAACTCCAGGTGTTAACACCGGTGCCCCAATTTGAGGGGCCCACTTGTAAACCATAACGTTGACGCTCCAACATGGGGCCATTTTCCCAACCCATTACATTGGCGCTAAACGTGGGGCCTGTTAACCCATTGCAGTATTTAGTTTGAATCTACTGTTTCTTTCTAAAAAAATATAATCTAGCAGACCCGGCCACACGTTGATGTGGCTAACGAACCACAACGCCATCTACTGATAACGCAATTACCCAACCTTTATAACCAAAGCCATATGTTAATTTGCATGCATATCAAATCCAAACCGCCCACTTGCCAGCCCGCTCCCTTTACATATTATATATTTCAACCAATTTACGCAAACTCTCGACAAATTATATACCTTAACCTACTTAATGAATCACTCTAATTATTGGTGAAAACCGCTTGAAAATTCGTTGCGTAGTTTAAAAGATCTAAGCGTACAGATCGCGGGAGTGACTTTGCTTTATACTATATAAAGATGTATTTTTTTATTAATAACCTACAAAGTTCAACTGCCACAATACCGTCAATTGTTTAGTTGGGTGATGGTAAGATTCTTAAATCGGAATTGAATTTTTTTTTTCATTAGAGCTTAATTTACTAGAATCATCAATCTCGTTATCAATAATCTTTAGTTATTATTGACGTAATACTATTATTATGGCTAATACAGATGACCATAATTTCCGCTAAAAATACCTCGTAACGCTATCAAACCACGTTATACGATTAAGTACCTGCTTTGAGCAATGTAAAGTCCCCTGGGGAGAAGAATGCGTGGAAAGGATAGAAAACCAGCTTAGCAAATAGCGCCAAACCACCAAGCCACAATCTAAACCGTTTCACTTAGCGTAAACACTAAATATACATGTTCAAGACTACATAATTAAATGTTGCAGAAATGTACTAAAAAGGTTGTTTCAGCATATTTAAAAAGGCTTTAATAAATATTAATGTAATTTAACAAAAGCTTTTTTTTAATGTTATAGAGATAAACGGAGACTAGAGGTTTTTGAGATGTGGTCCTATAGAAGACTGTTTTCCTGGAGAGACCACATTACAAATGAGGAGGTTCTCCAAAGAATCGAAGGAGGAAGGCACCTGCTCAGGACCTTGTTCGAAAGGCGTGCAAGATGGATCGGCCATGTAATACGACAAGAAGGCCTCTTGCTTGCCATAATGGAGGGTATGACCGAGGGGACAAACTCTAGGGGACGCCCACGTCGAGAGCCGCACAAGACAGGGAAGAGTGAAAGATACGAATAGAGGAAATTGCTGCAAACCAATCCCAGGATTGAAACCAGAGAGAGAGAGAATGATTCTGAATGAATAGTTTGTTGACTGAGTTTAGCGACGTCCTGTTTTAACTCCAAATGTCTGTAAATTTGTTTGTTACGTTCCTGTTCAAAATGATGGCCATTTTGAAGACTACCTTTTTCTTTAGCTTCTAGTACATCATCGTGCTGCATGCTAGGAGCTGTTAAATCGGAATAACCAATATTATTGTAGATGTAGGAAAATAGAGAATCTATACTGATAATAATTTTATGGTATACAGCAGCCTTAGGAAGGCTTAAAAAGATTTGTAATTGAGATGGTGACATTCCTTTGGTTAAGTTGTATAATTCCTGTTTTTAATTTTGAAAATAATGTTACGTTAATGGTTTATAATTAAGTATTACATTATCTCTACACAAGAGGTGCCGAGGAAAACAATTTCCCTCAGAGCCTAGGTATGTCTTCTTAGGGGATGCCGTGTGAATGTGAATGTGCAAAAAATTTGTTTAAATGGTACAAACATTATTAAAAATGAATCACCAGAATCCTGACACATTTATAGATATAAAAAAGGTTGTACGTAATTGAGGATACGTCTTAAGGCTTGAATGTACGGATCAGATGCTCACCGACAAAATTATGACCTTATTTGGTTACTAAATTAAGGATCACGTGTGTTATATGTAAGCAAAGTTCACGCAAGGGCCGAATGAAAGCGGTTAACATGCGCTCTTGAGCGACAAGTATCCATGTTAGTATCCATGATATATTGTTCCTGCTGGGTACGTTCGCACGAGGCCAGTATAAAGTCCAGAATTGCGAGTTTCAGAATCCAGGAGGTTGCCTCAGGGACGCTTCTGGGTTCATCTTGCGCAAGCCTACGGCCCTCCTGAGGATTAGCACTTAGCCGAGAATGCTAATCCTTCGTCTTCAGAAGGCTAGCACCAGCTGCCTCCTCACCAAATCAAGATTGCCAAATCCACTGTACGTAAGCCGCCGCGCAGCGTACTTCATACTAAAATCTGGTATTGATGTGCCTAAATTCACAATAGTTTGATGTCGTTTCTGGTTCGTGTCGTGTCGTTTCTTTCAGCTATGAAACTAATAAATCGCTAATTCATATTTATTAAAATTAAAACTTCATGTCACAAACATACTATATGCCAAAAGCAATATTTTCAAGCACCGAACTTCTTTTGAAAATATAAAGTTATTGAACTGTTTACAAGTCCTTAGAATGAATCCTAACATTTTCGAGGCTTTTGATGTGACTGAGTCTATATGAGTATCAAAAATAAGCTTAGAGTCCAATGTCACTCCCAAATCTTTGACTTCTGTTTTGTCGATTAATATTGAGCTGTTCATATTATATTAATTGAAACTATTAACATTAATTTTTAGGCTATGGTGTGTACAGTAAACTTTAAGACGGTTTAAGTCCTCCTGCATTTTTTGACAGTCAGCAGTATATCTGATAGGATAAAAAACCTTCGTATCATCTGCGTAAAATAATGTTTTAGAGTATTTGAATTGGCCTATATCATTGATGTAAATATTAATTAATAACGGTATCAATAGAGATCCTTGAGGCACACCTGATGGGACGGTTACCCAGTCCGATTTAAAGCCACCCACAACTACGACTTGACTACGGTTTAATACTTAAGATGAGATCCATCTGAGAAGGTCACCATGGACGCCGATTTGCATAAGCTTGCGTGATAATATATAGTGATTCACTAGGTCAAAAGCTTTGCTATAATCCGTATATATTGCGTCTACTTGTACACGTTGATCCACATTATCTTGCAAGAATTCCGTAAATAAAATTAGATTGGTTGTTGTTGATTTTCCACTAATAAACCCATGTTGGTTAACATTTAGTGAGGATTTTAAAGCGGGAAACGTCTGATCGTATATTATTTTTCAAAACACCTTGCTGGAGACACACAATTTTGAAATTGGACGATAGTTATACTAAGGGCATAATCTCTTAGTTTTCCTTTTTGCTAAAACAACTTTTGGCGAGTTTTGTGCATTTGCAAAAACGTTATTTCTGTGACGTTTAGTTCAGATGCAGAACATTCGCGACAAAGAAACACGTTTTTGAAGAGTTTTGTCGAAAGTTATGGTCTAATTAATGTCTGGATCCTCGATATGCTGATGTGCTAAAGATTGAGATTTATCCATCGAGTAATCCACCGTGAATAATTGCAAAGCCAACTGTCGTAAGTAAATTCTGTGACATTGCTGATGTTATCAAATGCCGTATTTCATCTAGTGTGCCTAATACGATCGATATAGTGATAGTTCGCTACGTTTGCTACATTTACAACAGGGGTTCCCGGGTATATGAGGTATGATTTATCCGTTTGGCGGCGAATGCGCCTGCCCACCAACTGTATGGCAGGCCTTATTGGGAGAGACTGGTCATGGGAGAAGTTTTGACCTCTTCAGCAGGACTCTCTCGAAACATTGCCATCCACCGCAAAGGGAATGATAGATTCATACGTTTATCACTCCTGGATACACTAACCCACCCCTCATACCCTTTTCCTTCCCAGAACTTCTTCTCCTTCCGTTCCTAAAAAGACCCTCCACAAAGCATCTCCAAAGATGACATGGGCCCTGATGTGATATATTTTCTTCAAGTCCTCCTGTGTGAAGCTAATAGAAAAAATCCAAAAGCTACGGACTAAAATAACTAAAGACTAAGTTAGCAAAATATCGTCAAAATATTACACAAATTCTGAAAGGTGATGTATTATTTGAGGATAAAATCCTATTACCTCGCTTGGCATTTACACATATAAATTTCATGTAAATGACATGTGATAAAACCGGTCCCTTTATTATACGCGGTGTAAGACAGGTAACGCTGTACATTTAAGGGATGATTTTTTTTAACCATGTCGAATATTTATGGATAAACCTTTAAAAAAAGGTATCATGTTGAGCAATGGTTTTATTACTACGCGGTTAGCTCTACCGATCGCTTGCTAAAGGGTTGGTTTTATTTGGAAATTCGAAGTTAACCTGGGTCTTTAGGAGACTCACAGTGTAGGAGGGAGGTAACTCATTTCAAACCTTCATTTAAGTACAAAGTCGTTAAACGACCCATTATCATGCCCCAGTTCTCAGCAATACCTACTGAAAAATTACTGGCGCTGTTCAGTACTAAATTCAGATTTTACAAGAGGATCCAAATCATATTTAAAAAAAACCGTCCCACGGGCGGACCTTTTTCGGAAAAGGTTTATTAGCAAACCGGTTTTATCATCAAATATTCCTATTCCATTGGCAAAAATATATATTCTTCGCAAACTAACACCCCGTAGATACTACTTTCATATTCATACATTCACAACGTTCCTTCGCATCTGCATAAACCCTTTTTAAACCCTAAAAACCTCGTAAGTAAAGAAAATCTACGCTAGCCTTCTCCTGTCACACATAAAGAGTGAAAAAAGTTCCAGCCGTCGGATGTTTTTCATTACTTAGGCATTTGTCAAATAAATTAGCTCGAAGCAGCCTCCGGCCCTTCTGGAACCGGCGCTACCGAAATGAGATGAAATGCAAAGGAGTAGGTAAAATGGAATATTAGTCCAGTCTTGATATAGATAAACTAGATTAAATAAACCGGAAAAATTGTAGTATGATTGTTTTAAGTTTTTTAAATATATTTCTTGGAGATTTCCAGAGCTCGTACAAATATTTTACGTAAACATTGCTGGTAGATTACTGGTGGTTTAGACAGACATTGAAGAATTTACTCTGTTTCAAATTGGAATTAGCACTTATTAAAACCATACATTAATGTAATTTAACAATGGGAATCTGTAGGAGAAAATATTATAAATTCTCTACCAGAAAAAAACTCTACCAAACTATTGTTAAATAACTGTTATCTTCTGGTTGTTGTACCTAACCGAACAAAATTTAATTTAGATATGTGTAATGTAATTAATAAACGTAATGCGTAATGGTAGAATAAACTGATGCACCAACAAAAAAATAATCTGGACCAGGAAAAGGCCCTTGCGGCACACCACCATTCATGAAATTTATTGTTATCTTCGACTTCCTCATTAACTTCTGCCCTTTATTTTCCAATCAAGTTTGTCGCTAAAATAAAAAAGTCATTTTGATACCTCGTATATTTAAAGCTTCATAATAATGAAGTATGTCGAATACAGTTCTTACAGAAATACTTGCTAAATATAATCAAGCAAGTGGAGCAAGCTCGTAATTTTATACCCCATCAGTTAAAGGAAAATGTCTTCATCTTTGTTCATAGAACAAGAATGCAATTTATTGATCAAATGTATTTTTTCGAAACTCATCTGTTAACTGAAAGGGCGCATTAATAATTATATCATTATTGTCAACGCTAGTGTATGCCCTATGAATGTAGTGTTTTTTACGACTAAACGAGAGAAGTGAACATTTTGGAACATAAGCTAGCCTAGAAATTTTTACATCATGAATGTTATCGAGCCTGCCTGGTGTAACGGCTAATATCACGTATTTAGTAAACGAACGAGTGCGCAACCGGTGGAAAATCGTAGTTTAGGGGAATGCCCCGCAGTTAATTAAAAACATCACGTTGCTGAATTCGGCCATATCGTCGTCGTATTTTAAAAGAAAAGGGCACAGTTTTAATTAAACTATTTAATCATGTTCTCCTTACAATAAAAAAACGCCATATCTTATATCCAAGAAACATACGTCACGTAATATGTGGTTATGCTAATTAAAATGAAATGATTATTTAAAATTAATGAAATATTTGGGTTTAGACATTTTAAGGCTTAAAAACTACCACGTACGAAACATTTTGATTCAAATAATAAAACTAAGTATTTTTTTCAAATTTTAAATTGAAATTTTGACAACAAAAAAAGTTTGCTGTATTTAAAGAATTAATAATTATTATTTAATTTCGCTAATTACGATAAATTTTGTCAGCGTGTTCAAAGTTAAAATATAGGGTGGACCATAAACGTCCGCACTTTTCAAATAATCATGAAAAAAATATACAGATTACAATCTGTAAATAAATAAATTTAAATAAATGATTATTTATAAGAACAAAAATATCCAGGAAAATCATTTCGTAAAAATAATGTGTCAAAATAGCCGACATCTCAAAGCAGGCTTTTAGATTTTTGAAAACTTTTCGATACAAATCTGGTGGATGTTGACTATTTCTTGATGGATGTTCTTCTTTAATTGGAGTTTAGTTGCTGGTTTATTTGCGTAGAATTGACTTATCCATAAAATATATTCCATAAAAAAAGTCAGCTGGGGTTAAATCTGGGCTGCGGGGAGGCCATGGAATATCTCCTCTGCGAGAGATCAATTTGTTAGGGAAAATTTCTTTTACTCCATGGCCGCCCTAATTGTTTTCCTGCCGGTTTCTTCGATGATTAAACCATGATTTAATTAAATTAATGCTTAGGAACTGATTAATACTCTGTAATTGGTAATGCAAATCATTGTTTTGTAAACATAACAGAATCATTGTTGAACAGAAAAGAACAAAACCATTGTTTTTGTAAAAATGTTTTACCCAGAAAGCGCATTGCTCTCCCGTAAAGCGTTCCATTGTGACTAAATTTCCAAGGAGCGAGGAACCACGCATAAGTGACCCCGCTCTCCTCCCCCGTACGGAATCGCTGCTCGCACGATTACAAAAATGCTCATGTTTATGGCCCACCCGATATAAAAATGATCAGAAACATCAAACTACAGAACCAGGCTCTATTGCACGTTACAGATAAAATAATTGGCTTATTTATTATGATTTTTTTGGACTACATAGAATTTATTCTATGAAGTAGTCGAAAATGTTTGAACTAATTTAAATTTGAAAATACTTATTACTTATACGGACGCTTTTGTAATTATTTTTAATACTTAATTATTTTCTTCTTCGAATGATTCTCTGTTGCTAGGCAAAATTTTCGTTTGACATGAAATATTATTATTCTAAAATATCCTATTTCTATTTCAACGAATTCAAATACTATTATGAAACTTTATAATGAGTTACATTTTGTCAAAGCTCATTTAAAGGACCTTTAAAAAGGTAATAAAAATATATATTTTTAATTTTCAGGTAGGTTAGTCCACCCACTTTTCTTAAAATACCCTTGTAAAATAGTTTTTTTTATATAGCATTTTTTTAAATAATATGAGACAATTTTGATTCAAGGCCAAGGCTACCAAGAGAGTGATCTTAAAAAAAAATTGGACAATGGATATACACTTTCTTCAATCGATGTCGAAAAAACTAAATAACCCTGACTTTTCTCCGCGCGGACAGGTAGAGATTTCGGACCACCACACAATTCTGTCTTTACACCCATTATTTGCTTCACTTACATTCATACATCGTATTTTTTTAACATCAGCTCCACACAGAAGGCTCCGAAGAAAATTACTTTGTCTTCTGTGGTGGGTTTTTTTAAGGAAAGGGAAGATGTGTGTTCTGGAAAGAAATATTATGTGATGGGTTGGTTGGAATCTGGGGTCAATATTTCCAGAAGTGACGGATGTACGAATCCATCCTTCCCATTGCAGTGCAAGACGGTGAGTCGGGGGAGTACGGCTGAAGAGGAAAAAAGGTCTCCCTCAACCAGTGTCACAAACGCGGCATAAACGCATCCGCCGCCAAGGCCAAAACCTCACCCCTTGAACCCGGGCAACCCTGCTAAGTCACCAAACGCAGCAACCTATGAAAGATGTGTTGGATATCTAATAAATGGTTCTCTGTGTGGCGGTACCAATACACGCCTCCCAAATTGATAGATACACATTTGGTTCACTGGATCCCGCCACATCTTCATTGGGCATCCTCGACCTCTATCATGTTCGCGGCATGTAATATTATCCCTTCATTACTTTTACATTCCTCCCCTCTCTCTACTCATTATATCATCTAATTTACAACGCACAATATTGTTTACAATCTTATAATTCACAAGAAAATGCTCACCAACCTTCGAGTCGTGTGTAGTATATTATGAAATAAAAATTGAATCGGCGAAATTTATATACGCGCATAACTTCCGAATGATTGAACCAAATAAGTATTTTTTTTGTGTTTGTTATTGTCAGAACAAGGATTGTATAAAACTACTGGTGAGCTCTGGCATTATGAAATTTATATTAAAAAATTGCAACAGGTGGCACGCGAGCTGTTTGAAAACTTGAATGTACCGAGAATAAATGTATGGAGCCCCGGAGGGGGAGGTGAACCTAGGAGGGGGAAGGGGAACTCGGAAGTGGGGTTCACGGGACGGGGGAAGGGGGGATTGGAGTGGGGAGAGGGAAGGTGGAGGAGGCGGAGTGGTAAAGCGTGAGGGGAAGGGGACGCAAGAAATAAAGGGGAGATGGAAGGGGAACGGGACGAATGGGAAAGGTCACGCAGGGAGAAACAATTTATTTATTAATTAGCATTGCAACGCAAGCTGGAAACCAGCTAGTGTGAAATAAATTTACGAGAACGTAGGTATTATCATGAGAAAGGGATATATAAAAAAGTGATTAGAGAAAAGCGTTTACCAATAGAATCAGAGAACACCAGACGTATGCCCAATTCAATTCTCCAAATTGCCTGTCACTTCACTGCAGCGTTTTGAACGTAAACGGTTGTCATTCACCGGGTCGATGCTGGTGGAATTTTACTCATGTACCTTTTATCTAGAATCTCTTTGAAAAGTGAAATTATGGTTGGGTTGGGTGGGAGTTATATAAGTACTAGGTGTACTAAATTATTTTAACATGACTTATCCTATCAAAATTCAATTTTCAAAATGATAACAACTACAGCTACAAATCATTATGATTCATCTTTTGGTCCTTGCCACCGAACAAACAATTTGCAGAAGTGTGTTCGATACGGATTTGAATGATGAACAGAATTTCGAACTTTTCTACTTGGACTCCAGAGAGACAAATAAAATTTAAGGGGAACGGTATTTTTCAAACGAACTTAATTTTGGATTTGAGTCAAAATACCCAACGAAATTGAAAGTTAATTAAAAAAAAAATTGTGTGCTACTATATTTATGTGTATTTTAAATTATAAAATAAAGGCCATAAAGATAAAAAATAATAATTTCAAACAGATTTTACATAACTTACGTACTCCTATGGATTGTCAAGTTGTATCCCGACAATATTTATATCTTTTTAAAGTTATTGCATTTATTTCTAAATTATTGTTGTATAATATGGCTAGACTGATTTTTGATAATGAAACAGAATCTTCTGATAAAATTAATAATTATGTATCTTCAGATATAAAGTTTTGTAATTTACTAATGAAAGACTACACCAACCTAAAAATTTTTCACCATAATGTTCGATCCATAAATAAAAATTGGGAAGAAATACTTACTTTACTGAATAATCTAAAGGTTAAATTTGATATAATTATTAAGAATGTTGGATTAATTAACTATATGTACCAAAACACCTTCCTGATTATACTCACTTCTCCACAAAAACCCATCACAATCAGAATGACGGCATTATTATATATGTGAATAATGTACTAAATGGTCAAACTTTGGAAATAATAATCCCGGGTGCAAATTATCTACAAATATCGTACGGTGACACATGCATACTAGCAATGTATAGATCTTCCTCCTACCACAATATAATTCCATTCATACAAAGCCTAAATGAAAAATTATCACAACTTGCGCATAAAAAAAACTTAATTTTAGTTGGAGACTATATTAACACTTAACCAAATAATTCACACCCGCAATGCCAAGATTACTTAAACCTACTTAGTTACCATGGATTGATATCTACAATAAATCACCCGACTAGGGTCACCAAAGAATCCAGCTCTTGTGTTGACCACATTATGATAAAAACGAATAAACCATACAAAATACTTGTTTTTTAATCTACTATTACTGACCACTATGCAACTATGATTTCATTAAACACACCATCAAAAAATGTAAAAATGAAACACTTTTATTGCATAAAACAAGTTGATTATGAGAATCTAAAAAAATCTATTTCCTGTAATTATTGGCACAACTTACTACACATACCCAACGCTGATGATGCATGGACTTACTTCATAGACAAACTACAAACTGAAATAAATAATAACACTAATTCTATAGTAAAAACAATCCCTCACAAATTTAAACCTCTAACTCCCTGGATAAATCAAACCATTATAAATTGTATAAAAAAAAGAAACTTACTCCATAAAAAACTTCATTGAATTCTTCTGACACTATACTTAACAACTTTTACAAAAGATACAGAAACATATGTACAAAAGTCATAAGGAATGCTAAGGAATTATATTATGGACATAAAATAGAAGAAAGCAAAGGTAATCCAAAAGAAATGTGGAACATTTTACACGAAGCTACTCATACTAATCCTAACTTAAACACTGACCTAAAACAACTCAATATTGATGGACTGACCGTCGACTTCTCAAAGAATCCGGAAAAAATCCTAAACCATGCCAATGACTTTTTCACTAATGTCGGGAAAAAATTAACAAACAAAATGTCCTCTTTGAATTCTAATACAAAATTACAGAAAAAAACACATATACCCCATTCTAAACAATTTAAATTTCAAACGGTTACACATGACGATATTAAGAATACAATTAACTCATTAAAAGACACAAAGTCCGCCGGTATGGATGGCATCACAGTAAATTTACTCAAGGCACTTGTTCATGAACTATTGGAACCTCTCACTTACATAATTAACCTCAGCATATCACAGGGAATTTTCTCTAAACAATTAAAGCAAGGGCTCATCATACCCATATACAAAAGTGGTCTAAAAGTGGACATTAAAAATTATAGGCCCATAACAATACTTAACTCTCTCTCGAAAGTAGTTGAAAAAATAATTAACAAACAACTGAAAACATTTTTGGAAAGCAAGCAGCTACTCTCCGAAAATCAATATGGTTTTCGGTCAAATTAGAGCACTGCCGATGCTATTATTGTTGTTACAGACTTTCTTATTTCAAATTTAGATAAGGGTAAAAAATGCATTTCTATCTTCCTAGACCTCTCAAAAGCTTTTGATACTACAATTAACAAAATTTCTGCCTCAATACAGGTTCACCTAGTGAGGCAGGCAATGCACAACTAAAAATACTGTATAACTATACTACTCCTGTGTAACCTTTCTTACATTACTTTCTGTTTGTTAATTTTTCTGTACTGATTGATGTAATCTATTTGTAAACTACATTGAGTATGTAATTTTTTTTAGTTATATTGTTGTTATTTCATTGAATAAAGATTATTATTATTATTATTATTATTATCTCCCTCGACATCCTTATTAATAAACTAAATACCATTGGTATAAGAGGGAAAGATCTCGAATTTCTTCAAAGTTACTTAACTAATCGAACTCAAAGTGTCAAAATCGAAAACAAATTCAGCCAACCCCTCCCTATAACTTATGGAGTTCCCCAAGGAAGCGTCTTAGGCCCTACTTTGTTTCTCATATACATAAACGATCTTTGTAACCTAATGATAGATGGAAAAATTGTAAGTTTTGCTGACGATACTGTGCTACTCATTCAATCTGACACTTGGTTAGATGCATACAAAATGGCTGAGAAATCAATTAACTCTGTTAAAAAATGGCTAGACATTAATTCTCTTGCACTAAATACTACCAAAACAAAATACATTACTTCTAGTTTATAAATATCATTGGCCAACCTAATCAAGATGTTGAAATAAAAGTACATGAATGTTCTTGCATTCACGATACATTCTGTCAATGTCCTTGCCTAGATCGAACGGACCATATCAAATACCTTGGTCTAACATTTGATCAATATCTTAAGTGGAATACACATTGCCTACTTGTCACGAATAAACTAAGAAAACATATTTATTTCTTCAAAAACATTAGAAACATACTAGATTCAAAATCTACGAAAATTGTTTATTACTCTCTTTGTCAATCAATCATTGAATATGGAATAATCGCATGGGGAGGTGCAACACTATCAGCTATAGATTCATTATCGAAGGCACAAAAATTAATTATGAAAGTCGTTCTTAAAGTTCCCATAATAACAAGTACTGTAGATATATTCAAAAAATTCCCTGTATTAGATATTCGACAAATTTACACAAAAACAATCTTAACTCATCTGTTTAAAAATAAAACACGTACATTTTATGAAAATACCCAAAATATTGTAAACACACGGCACAAAACCAAAGAACTCATACAAACACCTAAAACAAACACAACATTTGGTCAAAGAAATTTCAAATACATTGCGCCTAAAATATACAATAACCTACCTGACAAAACAAGACAATCGAATAATATTAACAAATACAAAATCCTGATCAAACAATGGATCATCGAAAAAGGTCGTGCAATAATTAGTCACCTCACCCAAATATAATCCTCTATCTCATTATTGTTACCACTAACCAACCTGCAAAATTTTGTCAAATATTTTTGCTGTATTGATACCTAGATGTCCCCCTCTGACCCCCCACCATACGAAAGAAAAAAAGAAGCTGTATTGATAAGTGTACTTTATTTAATATTTATAAAATATTTGTAAACTAGTCTGTCTCGACACAGGATTTCCTAGTGAGACAGGCAAGGCCAAAAAATATATTTAAACCTTTTTTTATAGATGCACATAATAAAAAATAATAATAATAATAATAACTGTTCTCTATCCTTTTTAAAAGGTTCGAGCCTTCGCTAAGAGTGCTCTTATGTACCGTCAGACTATGAGACGGTAAAACAGGGTGATGTTGCTTCTCCAGATGTCGTTTCTTGTATATACCTTTATAATGTGTTGGTGTGTTGATTTTTTTAATAATAGAGCCGGTTCCCGTAGATTATTTCTCATTTGTAGTAAAATAATCGAATAACAAACTAAGCTTGTTCGCCTTTCGTTCTCTTGAACGGGAAACTGGGCTATACACGATTCATCTTTCGCTTTTAAAAGCGTCCTGTCATGTAACCTAAAACTGTGCATAAAAAACTTCATCATCATCATCATCACTATTGGCTCTACAACCCCTGGTGGGTCTTGGCCTCCTCAAGAATCTTCCTCCACTCATCTCGGTTTTGTGCCAGCTCTCTCCAGTTTAGAATCTCCAAGATAGATATGTCTTTGAGGACGTTGTCGCTCCATCTTAGTCTTGGTCTTCCCAGGCTCCTTCGCCCTATTGGTCCTGAGTTCAGCAGGGACTTTGGTGCTTGATGCTCGGTCATTCTCTCCATATGACCCAGCCACCGAAGTCTTCCCAGTTTTATAAATTTCGTGACGTTTAGCTCCTTAAACAAAGTATAGAGCTCATTGTTATAACGTCTGCGCCAAAATCCATTTTCTAGAACCGGTCCGAAGATGCGTCTCAAATTTTTTCTTTCAAAAACGTCCAGTGCTCGCTTATTCCTCTTAGTTAGTACCCAAGTCTCAGCTGCGTACGTAAGTACTGGTCTGATAAGTGTTTTGTACACTAATATCTTCGTGTTTCTGGACAGCAGTCTGGACTTTAATTGGTTCTGTGGGCGGAAATAACAGCGATTTGCGTTCACTATGCGCTTCTGGATCTCCTCTGTGGTATTATTGTCGTTTGTTATCAGGGAGCCTAGGTATGTGAATCTTGGAGCGTTTTCACATGAGAGAGTTGGGATTTGTTGGGTGCATCCTACGGCCATGTATTTGGTCTTTTGCTGGTTTACTACGAGACCCATATTTTTGGCAGAACTTTCAAGATTTACGAAGGCGTTAAGTAAAACATATAGAGTTTTCGCGATTATGTCGATATCATCAGCGTAAGCCAATAGTTGCACAGAGTTATCCAATATCGTTGCTCTTATTTCGATGCCTGAGTCACGAATAACTTTTTCTAAGGCTATGTTGAATAAGAATCAGGCCAATCCTTCTCCTTGTCTCACCCCGTGGAGCGCTTCAAAGGGCTCGGACAGGTCACTGCCAACCCTGACTCTACACGTTACTGGAGACATTGTTAATTTCACCTGATTGATCAGCTTACGCGGTATTCTAAACTCACTCATTGCATTCCTATTTATGCTATCGTACGCGGCCTTGAAGTCTACAAAAAGATGATAAAAAACTCAATAACTGTGAATAAAAAACCCTACAAATCTTAACAGAAATGAAAATAATCTTCTTCATCGGTTCTTTTAAAAACCCTTGTACATTATCCACATTGCGTTTTAACTACGTGATCCTTACATGCCCTATCTATGAGCGTACCTATACGTACAATAATTTTCTACCTAGTATCTTAAGCTATTGCCACTAGGTAGCTTGTCAAGGTGGATAATATTTACAACAGGTCACCATTGTTGACGGTGGCGATTTGTGACCGTTATCCCCACAGTCAACAAAGGACCTTATTTCTTGGCTTGAGAAGATAAAGAGGGCGAGCTGCTTGTTTGCCCGCCATCTGAATGTGGCCTTAGTAAGAGCAAACATAAATAGCATAAAACATAAAAAGCACAAAGCATAAACTTACAAAGCAGAAAGTATATTTCCCACAAGAAATTATATAAATGAATTTCCGAAAAAACGTGTGCCACGCGGCGCTCCGTGAGTTTTCAGTGAGCTAGAGTGCTTAGATTGAAAAATACGACATTACTGTTGTTGGTGTAGCTGAACATGATATTTTTTTCAAAATTTCAACCTTTTGTATGAAGATCTTTCAGTATGTGGATGCGGCGCATCCCTTGACAGAAAGAATCCCGAAGATCGTCATACAAAAAGTTGAAATAAAAAAAATAAAAAATAAATCATTTTCAGGTACAACAATGTCAATAATGTCATATTTTTCAATCTTATCACTCTAGCTTACTGAAAACTCACGAACCGCCACAGACGTATGATACCATATATTTAAATCTGCGTTGAAAACAATACTTGCATAACACATAAGAGTATGTACCTATATAATGTTAACGGATATACATGACTTACTACAAACGGTGATTCCTGACATAAGTTGAAGTAAATAATGCAAATGAAATATTGGACTCCGGGAAGTTTTTCTTTTTTCCACTGTTAACATTTAAAAAGTCACTAGTTATTGGATAGTTACTAGTTAGTGACAGGACTGAGTGACCAGTGACGACATGTGGGAGAAAAAAAAGTTTGATTATGAAGAAAATAAATTTAAAGACATCAAAAAAGGTCAACGGAGTCAAAAATATGATTAACATTTTTTACTCCAAATAATGTCAGAATTACTGGTCAAAATAAGTCAAGTACGTCCCTTTACACCCTGTGTATATGTATTATTATAAAAGATGCATGTAGTTTTTTTCGTTATTTGTTTTTGGGGAGTTATGCCGTGTTGCGCTACCTCCTTCTTTAGCCAACGTTTCGGACATCGTTAGACCTACCGGTTACATCTACCGGATCTGCCGGATCTGCCCTGATGATGGACACTGCAACGATGTCCGAAACGTTGGCTAAAGAAGGAGATAGCGCAACACGGCATAACACCCCGAAAACAAATAACGAAAATGCTTTTGACCGTGAAAATCTTAAAACTTATCATACATGTAGTTGTATATTCATGTTTATTTCGTCGACTGGTTTCGGTTGTACTCAACCTTCTTGGTTGAGTACAACCGAAACAAAACTATTTGTTGAACACAACTGAAACCGTTCGACGAATATAAATTGAAATGAAGTGGTTTTAAAAAAAGAACTTAATTAATTTTGTATAAAGTGCTTGCTTTCTTCGATAATGTATATTTTTGTTTAAAATAACCTCGTGTAAAATAACGTGTCGAGAATACACTAACAATTATTTCGCAATAAGTGACAACAAAATTAAAATTAACAAGTATTTTTTTTATAGGAATACCGCACGAGTACCAACTACCGTCAGGGTAGCTATTGGGATGCCATAGTCTCACTGGCTACAGCCGATTGGAAGCAGTTGGAACTCCTGTGCGGTATTAAAGAACAAAAAAATCAGAGTGTGCAATTCGCACGCAGTGGAATTGAAACTAGAAAGTCGCTAGATGTCGCTTTATTTTCTTTTGCCTGTTTACTTTAAAGTTTGAAGATTGGATATTGATTTCACACAAAAAAGGTTTATTTTTCTGAATTTCATAGGATTCAAACCTCCGTTCGCTTGATGTCTGTCTCTCTGGCCGCTGAGACTTGTCGAGCGCTTTGCCCACTCCGCTATCGAAAGCCCGCGCCAACGCGCGAATTTACTGTATTATATTAAAACCGAGGACCATCAAATAATATTTTTTTGTGACGTATTTCCGTTTCATCCTAATTTTAAATCGCTAACGGGGCTAAAGAAGCTTCACTTCAAAAAGTCTATTGATTTAAAAAAATATAATAAAATGTTCATTCAAATGTAAAATTTCTTCACAATTTCTAGTTTTTTGCACTCAATAGAGGAGCCTCCTTTTATCCGGTTATATCGTACAAACTGAACAATGTAGGAAATAAAATTCCATTTTCCGAATTTGTGAAAAATCCTTATTTCGTGTGGCGGTGCGCACGCGCTAGGCGAGAGGACCCACTAATAAATTCGTACCGCGTAACCACAATTTCTCGGACAAACAATTTTGGAAATACCTTGTGAAAATGTTGCCATTCAGAAATCAAGAGCTTGTTCGGAATAGCCCCATTTTGGCATTGGTTGGTTTTGTTACAGATTGGAATTTAGTTGGATTGGATAAGTAAAAATAAGCCACTTTAAAACTTTTGCAAATAAGGAATATTTTTTCATGTATTTTCAGTGACCTCCGTGGCAGATCTGAAGGCTCATTGACTCAACACCCGGCTGCTAGCTTGAAATCTGTCAAAGATAGAGGGTTATCACTAGATTTATATAATGTTTTGTGCTATACTATTTAAGAATACAACAAAAAACAGACCACTGTCGTAAGTATGATACCTATATCATAAAATTTAAAGAACACACTGGTATAATAGTTAAAAATAGGAGAAACTCTTAAAACATGCGTATTCGCCTTTAATAGCCTTGTTTCGCATTATATATTTATCTCCGACCTATAATCTTTGCTATTAATACCTAAGATCGCCAGATTGGCAAGATTGGAAGAGACCTGTTAATTGAGATCCTTTGACATCCCTAGCAGGACTCTCTCGATCCATCGTAGAGCACCGCATCACTCATGAACACACTGACCCTCAAATTTCAAGCCATTCCTCACACATCCTTTACACAGCATCTCCAAAAAACAAAATCATTTCGTCCAATGTTATTGAATTTAAATGATTTTTTTCAAGGCCTCCGTTGTGAGTTAAGTTTAATAAATAGTACAACCAAAACCATTGCTTTTTTCAATTCAAGTTTCCACATCCCCAAGACTAATATTTGTTCTGTGTATTTAAAAAACTGCCGTTAAAATATGCGGTCATTCACTTAACATTTTAACAGGCAGCGAACCAAAAAAGAGCTTTGTTTACCAAAGCCCACGAGAGGGGTGAACTTTTACAGCCGTTTGCTTTCAAACGAGACTGGCAAAGAACTAAGTATTTTTTTGTGTGCGTTGCAATTTAAAGCACCACGAAACATTATTTTTAAATGTTACACTTTTATATGTGCAAGGATGTGGAAATATTTCAATATTTGGGTAGAGTGCAATCGATTTAGTTGAAACCGTGGTTTTACTTCTATTTTCCTCATGAATGAATAATAAAATACGTGAAATACAGAGCGTTATAAAGTATGAATAGAGGTTTCATTCGCAATGCGATTAAATATTTTGTGATTAGTTGTACAATATGTCGTTGTCCTAGGTCAACGTTACAAGTTGTTGTGCAATTGATTACTGCCATCGAACGCGCATTGCTTGCGTAATTAATATAATGGTTTAACGAAGCAGTGCCCTTGGGCCATTGGTTGATTTGTATGCCTAAAGGAGAAATTTTAGTGCAGAGATTGAAACACTTACACAATTAAAAACAGATCTTTAATAGAACTTTCACAGAACCTGAAAATTAACTTTGAAAATTGATGAATTATTAAAATGCTGTGAAACAACTGACCCTTAGCTTCTCTGGGACCACAGATCTACTGTGAATAATCATTTTTTCATTATTTATCCGTGAATTTTTCTTTGTCTTAACTCGGATCATTGATTTTAAGGGTAATTTTAAAAATCATTCTAATTTGTCGCGAAATTAGGCTATCCGTGATTTCTCACGGATCTGCTCGATAGTATGGTGAAATATTACTTTATTCTTTCTAGCACGAAACAATCGTATTACGCACTGCTCCTATCTCTTTCTCACCTAGAAACCTCTCGTACACACACTAACGGTCACAATGTTTTAATAACGTGCCACGAGTAAAAAAAATGCCGTACTTTCGTGGTAATGCGCATTTTCATTCCGCGACAAAATACCCTACGGACAAAACATCCCCCAACAAAAACTACTAAATCTACCCAAACCTAACCTAACCTGACTTTACAAGACGTCTGTATTATTTTTGTCCAATTTTGCTATTTTTGAACAATAATTTATTGTCCTTACAGTACGTCTGTATTATTTTTGTATCATTTTTGGTTAGGTTATGTGAGGTTAGGTTTTAGTAGATGTTTTATCCGTAGGATATTTTGTCGCGGGTAGAAAAGTCGCGGAACCAATTTCGTGTTCCCAGTTATTTTACAGGTAGCTTTTCTATCCGCTGATCGAAAATTTGTAATATATTATTCATATGAGCATCCCTTGAACGCCCACACAGCTAGGCAACAAGAAAAATACTTGACAAAGATTTATTTGTAACCAGCACAAAATACATTTCGTTAATGAAAGGTGAGGTACAGACACGTTACCATTGGAAATTTTATATTTGGAGAAACATTTTATTTGCAAGAATGATATATTTTGGGAAAAAATAAAATTATTATTAATCTTCCGATCTCTAATTTATGATTAATGTCGTAACCCGCATAAGGCAGGCGTGACAGCGTGACAGCGTGACGGTGCCGTAATGATAAAAGGTCGTATATTTGAGAACTTCTTTTTCGGGATCCTACATTATATATTATACACACATAATATGCCTAGAGCTTTCTGTTTTTCGCATAAATCCGATACCTACGAGCTGCAAAGCACGTAACCCTTATAAGTAGAATAGACCATTTTAACGAAAACCCTTTTGCTTGCGGTTTTTATAGAGAACTATCCACCGCACCTTTTCCCGTAGTATTAAGCAAAGGGAACAAAAATTATTTGTGTTCTCTGTCACGCCAGAACTTGTTTATAAATAAATTATTATTTTTATAAAATAAATAATAATATTTTTGAATAATCAATTTCAAGTTACACAAATTCAACTTGGTAACATTAAATAAACAATTTGATCGCGTTCGTGGATGACGCAAAATAAAATATTTTAGGTAAAGCCTATATATCGGAGGGAATTATTTTCGTCCTTTTTAATCTCCGATTGAACTCCCGATAATATCAAACTTTTTGAATCAATCTGGAGTTTAAAGATTTTCTCTATGTGATTCGAAATTTATCCAAAATTACATTAATTAACACGCATTACTCAATTAAATCCATTGACCCACCAGTTTGACCTCCTTATCTCATATACCCTACAACCTAAATTCTGAAAGTCACACTAATTAGCTTATCCAAAACATTTTCCACACACTTTTATTTCGATAGGGTTCAACCCCCATTACTCCCCCTCCATATAAAACTATTAGCATGTTGAAAAATGCCTTCTTAGGTTAACAACTTCAATGCGTACAATATTCTACATTACATATTATAGAACATTATTCTTTAAAGTTTTGTGCTCAATAATAATAGAACCTTGTTCTGCAATAAAACTCACAAATCGCAAAATTTGTGAATCCAACAGTAATATTTTCGTTTTCTGAAAACTCCCAACAGTTAAGTTCAGCAATTTTTCAGCAACAATAAAAAACAATCCAAACCATGCAAAAGCTGTGAAAAAATATGTCTTTTTTAATTTACTGAAATGAAACCATTTTACCGACAAAGTGTAACTTTATTCACAAAATAATACAAATTTTGAATATAAGTACTACAAAAAATACTTCTTTATTACCTAACTAGCTAACCCGGCCACGCATTGCTGAGGCTAATAAAACACAACGTCATCTACTCGATGGTTATCCAACCTTTATAACCACCGCCGTCTTTGAGTTTATCGCAAAGAGACAGTCAGATGCCGCGGAGGACTTTAATTTATAATACGTAGAGATGGTGTGAAAGATTATAATAATGTGCATGAAATGCTTGAGGTAACTAACGTAGAGCGACTGAACTGCTCAACGAGTCTGCATTGACCATCGACATTTTTAACGTAACCTACAGGCAGTTTAACAATTATCTTTTGACGTATGTCACAAAGTAGTGAAACTGACCTTTTGATGTGTTTTGCTATACTTTTAGTCTAATTTGTAATCTTGTCTATAATGTATTGGTGAATAACCGTTTTACGGAGAACATGGAAAATAAATAAATAAATAATAAATTTAAGTTAATAAGGATTAATACTATATCCGTCTAAATAACTTTTCAATTACCGCAATGTACGTGACCATTTTTTTAGAAGATAGAATGGGTATAGTAAGCTATCAGTAAAAGATAGATATATGCCTTCGCGGATTTTTTGTAGATATATAAAAGAGGAATATCCCACCATGCATTGTTTTGTTATATCCCCAAAGGATTAGGCAGCGTTTTAGATGAAAGACACCAGGCGGCTTGACTTTTTCCGACACTTCTAACAATTATCATTATGTTTCAACCAATTTAGACAAATCCTTGACAAATTACATACCTAAACCTTCCTCACGAAACACTCGCTTTTATTTATTAATTTTTCACTTCTATTGGTGAAAACCGCATGAAAATCCGTTCAGTAGTTTTCCAGTTTATCGCGAACAGACAGACAGACAGACGACGCGGGGAACTTTAATTTATAATGTGTAGTGAAGAGATGTAGAGATAGAGATAGAGATATTTGAACAAATTCTAACTTCTCCCACAACACGGTGATGTTATGGTGACCGGACAAATCAGAATGAAATCAACTCCGAACTTCCTTTGAAAAATCATTAAAAGTGAAGAACAAACAATGGTTAAACAGGTTGCGTTAGGTTAGGGTTATGGACTATTTTAAAATTATTTTTTTTCATAGCTCTTAATGACTTTTCAAACAGGTTTTGGGTTGACTTGATTCTGAGTTGGCATGGAACCGATGTTTTATACATATTTGTTTTAATTCCGCAAACTCTCAAATGCAATAAGTTACCTCCAATTTGGGAGGCGGGCATGGGTATCTACCGTTGCCCCGTGAACTATTTATTGGATAACCAACACCTCTGTCGCAGGTCACCCCAAGCGGTTTGGAGACTTAGAAGGGGTGACCGGGTTCATTGGATTAGGTTTTTCCGGGTCTTGGCAGCGGATGCGTCTGCCCACCAGCTGTATGGCAAGCCGGATCGGGAGAGAATGGTTGAGGGAGTCCCTTTGACTTCTCCAGCCGTACTCTCTCGGAACATCGTCTTGCACCGTAGTGGGAGGAATGGAATGGATTCAATATATTTTTTATTTACTATCTAAGCAGCATTATATATATAAGACTGATTACTGTGAACTATATATCAATAATTCCTTAATATACTAGTAATAACTTATCTTTTCCAATAATTCTTTAACTTCTTCACCTTATTCTTGTAATCCATCTTGTTATTATTGTAATTCATATAACTACATAAACTCTCTTATTGTAGAAGAATTTGTGTGCATAGTATCAATTAGTGAAAAATTCAACCTATACAAATGAATGTATATCCGCAAACTGTATACTTCACCTTCCATAACACAGGGTCATCCCTAGCATGGAGGGTGAAATATCATAAAAAACTATTTGTATTTTCGATAATTCATGTATTAAATAAAAAAAATAAATAAATACCTCTATCACTCCTGGACACACTGACCCCCAGATTCCTATCCACTCCTAATACCCTTTTCTCTCCTTCCTTTCCTAAAAAGACCATCCACACATCATCCTCAAAGATGGCGTAGGCCCTGAGGAGTATTATTTTTGTCAGGACCTCATGACCTGTGGGACTAATGTAATAAAAATGCTTTACGCGGTTTCATATTTCACTTTTTTGCGGTTAAACTGTAACTTATCGGAATGTGTTACGCTTTTCATATTTTTTTATCGTACGATTTTTATCAATAACTGAGTGTTATTACCTTCACTCACTTATTTATTTAAAAACTCCTTGGTTCTCTGACTATACCGCGCTGTTACACCACCACAGCCCAACAATTCTACAAATATATTGGAGTTAAATGGTTTAACGAATTACCCTTGAAATTAAGATTGGAAACAAATTACAAAAAATTCAAAAATTCAATTAAAACTCTTTTTAAATAACTTATCAACATAACAACTCAATTATAATATTAGTTATCCCTTTTCTCTCATTATTTTTTATCTCCTCTTCAATCTGTTGTTATTCTTATCTATTATTTGTTTTATACATATATAAAAAATATATATAAATATGATTTTTTCTTGTTTTCTGTTAATTATCCATTGTTTGTTTTATATATTTAAAAAAAACATTATTTTTCCTTTGCTAAATTGTGGTTAACATGGGTTTATCCGCCTTTTTAACTCGAACTTTGCTCTTAAAAAGGGTGTAAAGCGTATTATTAAATTATTTTAATAGAAAAACTTTATTTAATGTATATAAACATGTAATTGATACTATTATATTAAATAAATAAAAATTTTAAAAAATATCAACGTTATAAATACACCATTAATAAAGTGTAATACTGGGAATAAATTTAAAAAAATAACAAATACGTAAGTGTGGCTAATACGTATTTTGACCGTACAACGACGTACGGATGTAAAAGAGATACCAATGTATACAAAATGTATAAGTGGGCATGGTCAAATTAATATTGATTGAAAATATATGATAGTATAGCCTTCATGTACGCATTATCCGTGCAGTTAAATATTGAACATTAACTGTTTGGCGGCCCGTCCTCTCTGCCTGAAACGGCGTGATGGTTAGTTAGTTAGTTAAGTTGGAAAACAAATAGACTGGGAAAATTTGTCCTCTAACCTCTCTCATTAATTGTTCTGAGACTGTAGAAACCAGGTAGAGGAAGGGATGGAGGTGAGAAAGGTAAAGGTTACAAAGTGTGTGGCTATTCAGATCTGGTCACTAAACACCAGTGTTTTATGAGGGTATAACCAGACAAAACCGGAAATATGTCATTTTTAAATCAAATTTTAGACATATTGACTCATTTCCACAACAAAATTATAAAATGATTTCGAAAGACTGTTTTTTTTTCTAATA
Source organism: Limnephilus rhombicus (assembly GCA_929108145.2). Taxonomy (NCBI): domain Eukaryota; kingdom Metazoa; phylum Arthropoda; class Insecta; order Trichoptera; family Limnephilidae; genus Limnephilus; species Limnephilus rhombicus. The sequence goes on from OV815293.1 coordinate 18,631,561, forward strand.
AAGCTAAGTTTAAAATTTTTAGAAACTATGTTTATTTTAAGTACAATAACCGTAGGTCGTTGGCAGATTTGTTAAATTTTCAAATAAAATTTTGTATTATACAACATTTCAAATCATATAATTATGCAATAAAATAAATCAATAAATTATCTGAGAAAGTAATGTTTCGGAGGATTAATTTTAGTTTAAATAATATCATTTAAAAAAAGATCCGTGCACGTGTTTTGTGACGAAAATACTTCTGTTTGTCTATTTACGGTCCTTAAGTTTTATGTATTTAAGTTTTTTTTACATTTTTATTTTGCTTAGACATTGTTGAAAAATAATAAATACTAACAAAAAATATTGTCTTATAGCCCAATCATGGATATGTTCCCCTATCCACCCACTCTTCATTAATATCTAGCAACGGCTCCACCCCTACCATAATAATATATTGTTCCCATCCACTATTTTGTAACTGTCAAATCAGTATACGTTTGCTTTGAAGAAGGAACGGTCGTTCCGAAACCGATCGGCTTTACTCAAATATATAAGTGGTTCAAAAATAGTTAAATTGTTTCATTTATCTATAATGGATAACCACAAAGTTATAGCTACATTCAAAAGTATAAATAAAATTTACTCACGCACGCCGGGATTTGAATCCCTGACTTCCGGATCGCTGGTCGAGAGCCTTACCTCTCGACCACGGACGCCGTGAGTAAGATAATCGATCAATAATTAATGTTTCTATAATATATTCCCTTTTTATGTTGCGCCTGTGCGGCAAGATGAAATGTTGTCAGTATTTTCATTGTTTCAACAGTGTGTCAGTTTGAATAATTATACACTGCTATTTAATTTCCTGGTTAAATAGTAAAAAAAAAACATTCACTTAATGCTGGCCACACGAAAACAAAGCCTTGTTTTAACTAGGTTAATTGATTCAAATTACCCCATAATCCGTCCGAAGAATGCCCGTTTGTTCATCGTTATGTTACCTACGTCCCGTTTATAACAATTATTCGGGTAATTAATTCCTTTCTCTTGACATTGTCCGGTAAAACGGAACTATACACATCAGCTAATCATTGTGTTTATTTATTTAAGGAACACTAAACTACTGTCACGTGGTTATAATACAAACCCCACAAATTATTGTACAACTACCAAAATGTCAAACCTTTTAACATCTGGTTTTATTCAAGTTATTTTATCTGTAACAGTGTGTTCTCGCTGTTACAGTGAAACTGTAGAGGGTGTTCGTTACTGAAAATAACATCCGACCTAAATTTTTATTCGAAATCATCAACAACGTTGTTACAAAAACTTCCTTCTGGAAAACACTAATTGCCACGGTTCAATCTAAAATACACGATAAAATAAACTATTCTATACCCCACACTCAAAAACTAACTACACCCAACATTCATTTCTCAGAAGGACGTGCACAAACATATTTTTTTCAGAAGCTGATATTTTTCCATTTGTTCTCAGATTAATTTACTAAATATATATGAAAAACTGTGAATTACGAACCCTCCACCCATGCTGTGTGTTATTTTCTCATTCTCACTATATGGTTTTTCTTTTGAAGTGAAAACTAATTTAGAACCGTTGTGATTTGAAATTCGATGAAACAAAATATAGCTACACTAAAAAGAGACAAACACGTACATCTAAACCATAGATTTTCAACGCCCCCTAACTCGTGAATCTGAAACAGCAATCGTCATCACGATTAAATTTACCATAACGGAGCGGGCGTAATGGAATGGGATGGGGCAAGATGGGATGGGGGGTGGGATGGGTTTCTCTGGGTCTACTACCGCCCCCCTAAATGCCTGAAACGCCCCTTAATTTTGTCTTGGTCTTCTAAAACCCCCCAAGGGATCTTATCGCCCATGTTGAGAATCTACAATTTAAACTATTTAGCCGGCGAGAGAATGAGATAGTATAATCGGTCTCCTCTTTGTGCGTTGATTCGTAGCCTCCCCACTCTTGTCTACTTTAGTCTTCTAAAAATTTCCCTTCTACCGCGTGTTAAATGCACACTTTGTTTTTTTTAATCATGTTTATCTTTGAACATTATCCTATGAAGTATAAACACATTATTCTTATTTATTTTAGTTTCCCCACTATGCACCTGTGCCGACGGGGTCAACGATGCTAGATCCTCGAAACGTCTTCCATTGAAATACAGGTAGAGCTTTGCAGTCGACTTTTTTAAGATAGGGAATACCTGCATCAAACGGACCGCCCGTTTCTGCATGGAGTCAAGTATTTTGGGGCAATCCAGAGCAAAAGTGGCTTCCAATTTCATCACTGGGGCACACGATTTGTACAGGGTAGCAGTTGTGTAATGAATGCGTTTGATTTATATGTATCCCATTTTGTTTCCATAAATATTTCACCTCAGTACCGGTTACCCTGTATATAAAATTAATTGTATGGTAATCTTTCTGTTCCCGCTGTTCTCTATTCATCCTTCACCCTTAGACCGATCTAAAACCTATTTTGCATATTTACTCTCTAAGACCCTTAGCAACATGGGTTTGCTTTCTCTTTCCATTTCATCTCCCAACTATTGTACCAGTCATTATAACTATACCGTAGGCTGTTTATTATATCCTCGGTCCTCGTGTCTAAATGTCTGTCCCAGAATTAAATAAATATTATGGTTAACAGTCTTGTTCTGTCACTCCTGAAAAATATGTCGGGGATAACAATGGCACAACTCAAATAACCTGTTTTTTCAGGATAGCAGTATGAATATTTCGTTTGAGTTTATTAAATCAGTGTATTAACCAAAATAAAACATTATTTTAGGAAAGTTGAAAAGCAGTATGATAATATTTATTAGGTTTAATATCATAATAGTGGTACAATGATCATTGTGCCACTATTTTTGATTTAATTCGAGTAAATTATTGTAATGTAACGACATATTCGCTTTTAAGGCCACAATAACATATTACAGAATTGTGCTGTTTTTATCGAAGATGGAATAGATTATCCCGGAACATTTCTGCATTTTTTGACTTGTTCAACTTGGAACAAGTTTTTTGATTTGGAACAAGTCAAAAATACATTTGTTGACTTGTTCCATGTTATCCCTCAGGTGCGATGTATAGAACACCACCTCTAGCGTGCTTTGCAAGCCGTTAAAAAAAAGTTTTACACCATTCTAATTCTAATGACGATAAAGATGATGTAAATGCATATTTTTACAGATGATGTTGCCGGCTTTGACAGGGTTTGGACTTGTGAGATAAAAGGTCAAAACCGTGATTCCAATTTGTGAACTAGCGCATAAGAAAATAAGATTTTATATCGATACAAAAATAAAACCTTGAAAACGAGACTTTAAAGTCTCTTGTTTAGGTTATTTTTTTTAAGTGATTTTTTTTGTTTGAATTGTAAATTTATTTGATGAATGATAATTACGTGAACAAAATGTAAGAAATTTTGCACTTAAATAATTTTGTATCTATTTTTTTTTCATTTAACGATGTATTCCCATAAAAAGCTATTCTTGGAAGGAAGGCGTTATTTATTTAATTATTAAGAATATTATTTTATAACTGTTTTTGTTTTATGCAGATTTAGGTGTTTTTATTACGTATTTTTATTAAAAGCTTTAATTTTTATAGAAGTTTTCAGAATGTTTTTTTAAACGCGTTTTGAAACTAATTTGATAGGATTTTATATTTTCTGCCAATTTATTATCCACGTGATATTAATAAATTTGCCTTGATTGCTCGAGATTTCCCAGAAGATCATTTTTAAAAATTTTCGTCAACATTTAAAAAATCGTACCTTCGAATTTTAACATGGAGACATAAAAAGTTATTATAGTGCTATATAGTCAATGAACTGACCTGTTTTTTACCGTTTATTTCATATTTGTAGGATTTATAAAAAAAGTATAAAACAATCATAAATATTTAACCGTGCGAATGTTGTCTGTGGTACTTGATAATGAAAGGTGCAGCATACCTATGGAAAACGTACTAAATTTTAACAGTAAACAGTTGATCGAAAATTCGGCGGAATTTTTTTTTTAATAACTATTTTTAACATCGTTCTAATAAATGTTGTAAATATTTACAATAAATAATATGAGATTATATTACAAATATTTACGAATAGTAGGAAAATGTGGTCCAATTTTGGACCGCTATCAATCGCAGAAAAATAAAAGTGGTCCATTTTTCGACCATAATCGCTTCATTATGAATTCTTCGATCAATAATAATACTTACCTAATCTCACCTAACCTCAGCTTTTGATGATTCAAAATATTTTTTTCAATTAACCTAAACTATTCAAAATGAATCCCATAATTTTTTTTTCAATTAACGTAATCAAAATTATTCCCATTGTTTTTTTCAATTAAATTAATCTTTTCAAAATGTTTTGCTTTTTGTATTTCATTATTTGTACGTAGGTAAATTACTTCACAAGTTTCTGAATGTCTTGCAACGACAAGACGCCAGGTCTTTCCACGAATACCAGAGTGTTTTCTTTACCCAGAAAAGTGTTCCCTTTCTCGTGAAGTTATTCGAGCACTCACAAATATTGGATAGAAAAGATACAGCGAACATACACATGTAGAATGTAGATTCAACAGAACTTGACAAATAAACTGTGTTTTTCACCGTAAAGGGTTCGCAAGTTCTGAAACGTAACATTTTACATTCTAGTCACATCCCGTTATCATCACAGAATATATTCAGTGGCAAAATCACAAGAGTAATTGAATAAAAATATTTTTTTGAAATTATTTTATTCTGTAACGCGCTGGTGTATGGTGAATGTATAATTTTATTTCGGGGAAATGTTGAAACATGATGGAATATCTAGGCCGCGAATGCGTGGATGTTTTTTTATTTTATATAAATAGCATTTTATATGACAAAATTAAAAAAATATATATTAGGAAGGATCAGGAAGGATTGTCAGGAGGGTTACATCCATGTAAGGGATTTTTTTTTTAGGACAAAACCAAAATTCTTAGTTTTCCACATGAATTTAGATGGCATGTAAATTAAACGTCGGTATTCAAACAAAAGAATACAATTATAACATTGTTATGTTAATGGCATCCAGTTGGATAAATTACAAATTTTAGAAATCGGAAAAAGCGTGAATGCGAATTATTAATATTATTAATAATCAAAAATTGTTTTTAAATGACCCCATATTAAACCTGTTCCCTTTGTAAATTGTTCACTATTGCCACTCTTCCCTCTACCCATTCTCATATTTCCTTTGACAACATTGTCTATGTCTATTATTTATAATTAGAATTAAGTAAACCCTGAAGAAGTGAGCGTTGCTCACGAAAAATATTGGTTTTTTCTATTCATTTAGAATTAAAATGGGGACACAAAATAAGTTTGGTGTGTTTGAAGAAGAAATAAATATCTTCTTAAATTGGGAAGAGATTAACCTTTCGAACGCCTAGATATATTTCTAGTTGTGTCATTGTATGCCAGGGTATGTTTTGCGCGCAGTCAGTGGTGTTTCAACGTAGCGGTGTATCAACGTAGTCTATTATTTCGGCTCTGTATTTCCTCCTTCAAGACGCATTTTAAGAAATGCCTTCTTACAGCCCCTACCTTAACCCGCCTCACAACGCTACCCAACTGGGTAGCGACAAAGTTCCCCTGTCTTCTCTATATCTGTACAGACAGGGGTGCTCTTGTGAGGTTTCACATTTTATTTTATTTTATTAGGAACATTTACAGGTCAATAACATAACATAAATTAATGAAGATAACAAATTATAATACTCGTAATTAGGTTATAACTCAGCAACTAATTAACGCGTCATGCGTACAAAATATATGTATTTACATGTACAAATATAATAATAATAATAATAACGTAGTATTTATATCGCGCAGTTTTGTGATGTTTCACTTCAAGTGCGCTTAATTATAATAAACTTAAAATTAACCTACAGTATTCCTTACGAGTCCTTAAAAAATTAATTAAATAATGTGAAATAACGAATATACAAAAATATACAAAGCAATTCCTAAAGAACAATATTAACAACAATAGTGAGTGCTGTTTTGGCACAGGACAATATATAATGATAAACCATCACGGTGCCATTCAACAAGAATCATTTAAACTAAATTATATAGAACAGGAGGCAGTTAACATTTAGAAATACATAATACAAATTCAGAGTGCACATAAAACTATAGTAAGGAGGTAATCGAAACCAAACAATTACCAGAAACTTGAGGAACATGGCTTATATTGAAAAGGAGTTAAAATTCATGAAAGGTATGAATTTTTAAATAATGCATTTAGCACCAATCTTTCGACTTACTTCACAAAATAACCTCTCCGCGAGTGCGTTTTGGCGAACAACACTGTATGTGTTTTATTGGTTATTTTTTTATACTTTTTTTATAAATTATCTTAGATTTACTAAAAAAAATGTTAAATTTTGAATAAACGTCATCGTCATCAACCCACGAAAATAAAACAACTAGAAAAAAAAAATGTAAATAGAAAAAAATGCCTCCTTACTCTGACGACCGCTAAATGACGCAAAAGATTTTTTAAACTAAAACTGTGAAGTCGGTATTGCAGGTATGTCTTCCAACACTTCACAGATTGAGTTTTAATAACCAAATCTTCTTTGCAATGCCCTTTATAATTAAAATAAAATAACTTAATTTGTTTAGTTATCCACTCGAATGATCGCTCACCGACAATATTAGTGTAAGCATATTTTTTTGTTTTTGAAGACTGCGAAAAATATAAGAACCACTGAAATAAGATGAGGTATCATGTAGCAATACCAAAAGTCATGTGTCCAAAATAGCATTTTAATCATAAAGTCCAAATTTTCGTATTCTTCCGCCATCTTCAAACCAGCAGACAGCAGTGATATACTTGGTTTGTTGTAATAACTTCAAGATAAGGTTAGGTTAGGGATAAATGATAATCCAAGGGTGGACCAGGGTAAGATCAGCATACATTACCAGTTGACGTATTCAGATATTAATATCAAGGCTGGTTACTTATGATATTGAAGGGATGTTCCATAGTGAACCAACTCGGCCGAGGGCGGATTAGGGTAACCGGAGGACAGAGGCGGATTGGAGTGAAAGTTTGTCAAATTGTTAGAGAAATTATAAGATTTGATTTTATTGGAATAATTTTTTTGTCTTTTGGCCGTTGGTTTGAGTTTTTTTTTTTGCCGTTGGTTTGAGTCCTTCACTTGGCATTGCCTTGTTTTTTTTTTCCTGGTCATCAGCGTGGAGCAGCAGCCTGGCGCTGCCTGGCTGGTGAAGGGGCCTGATACTCGGAGGCGTTCCCTAGAGTCTTCCCATGAGTTTACTGTTTGCGGACGCGTTCTTCGGATGCGGCTATTACGGCTTGCAGCCCATCAGCGCGTGAAGAAGCGTTAATTAAAGTGCTCCCGAGATATTTAGATGTAATTTAGGATTCATGACTTGGTCCACAGGTATGCTTTTATCTTGGTTAGTTATCGGTGTTTTACCTTATAGTTTATGTTGTTTGGGTACTTTGGAAACCCGTCCCTCAAAGGACATTAACGTTTAAATATACTAGATTCTGTTTATTTAACGTAATACTTTTATTTCAACTCTGATTACTATCTTTCCAAAGAAGGAACTTATTTTGCCCGATTATCCTGACGAGATTCCTCACCTCTACCGCAAAAAATAAACCGTGATGACCAGTAATGGTTCCCACGGCTAAAATTACGCTACAATAGGTTACTTTGGGTTAGTGTTATAAATTGGTATTTGGCAGAAGGACTTCAAATTAAGAGAGCGTTTATAACTAAAAATTGTTCTATTTATAACCACACATTTTCACACTAACAGAAAACGCCAAAGTGTCAGTCATTGTAAATACGAGTCAGAAAAAAAAAATCTGCTTTATCGTCTAGTATTTAATTCAGTGTCGCCCTACGTTGCTACTCTCTAATCTGTAATCAAAACAGGAAGCTACAAAAATACGCCGCTAGATGGCAGTAGCCTTCACTTTTTAAAAAGTTAGGTTAGGGGCAATTTTTAATTTTTTTTCATAGATTTGAAAGATTCTTCAAAGAGTTGCTTAGTTCACTTGATTCTGATTTGGCATGGAACCCAAAGTAATATATCATCGAAGAAGATAATTATCGAAACGAACACGACAGCGAAAAATTAAAAACGTAACAAAATAAATAAAATCGGATATGATTATCCGAGCTACTGTTTGGATTACAAATAAATTCTTTTTTTTAAAATCATTTAAAAAAAATTAAAATCATTTTGTTTTTATAAAACATTGAAAAATTTGGGAAAAATTAGTAAAATTGGTTAATTCTGAATTTGTAAAATAAATAAATCCCAATAGCCGAGTTGCTTAAGGCGCTGTCCCGTTGAGATAAGAGATCCAGGGTTCGATTCCGGGTTGCGACCGTTCATAATTATTTTTCTGTATCCTGTTATGTATAGATTTATAAGTATTTTGTTCTTCTTCAGTTATAAAATTTGGATGAAGAAGAGAGTGATCTGAAAGTTTTAATCTCTTGTTGGAGCGGTATGATCTTTGGTTCTGGAAACAGAGGTTATGCTTTCAAACACCGGCACTTGTAGCAAATAAGATTAGGTTGATTCAAAATTAAAGGATTTCTTTGATTTAACCACTTTTTAATCTCCATAAAACCGACATATTTCGAAAGAGATGCTCTCTTCCTCAAGGTTTACTAATAGTTTTAAAGTGGTTAAAAAAATAATTCTTTATATTTTAATTAAAACTAGCTGGTACCCGGCATGCGTTGCTATGCCATTTAATAAAGAAATTGTTTCTCCCTGCGTGTCCTTTCCTAATCGTCCCGTTCTCCTTCCGCCTCCCCTTCCTCTCCCCCGAGTTCCCCTTCCCCTACCCAGGTTCCTCTCTCTCCTCCCTTGTTCCCCTCCCTCCTCCCGCGAACTCCCTACCCAGCTCCCCTCCACCCTCCCGCATTTCATACATTCAGTTTTCAAACAGCTCGCGTGCCACATATTGCAATTTTTTTTATGCAAATTTCATAATGCCAGATCTCACCAATAATTTTATACAAACCTTGTTCTGACAATATCGAACACAAAAAAAAATCCAATTTGGTGCAGTCGTTCGGAAGTTATGCGCGTACATAATTTCAGCGAATCATTTTTATTTATGGAAAAAGAGAGAAGAGATGGAGCCACAACATAAATTTGAAGAGATAAGTAGAATTTTTTAGATAAATTAATACCTAAAATTTGGACGGCATAGAATTCTAAACATCATAACTATTTATCCCTAGAATCGTGTCATCTGTCATCTAAGGAAATCATATTTCCAGTAGTCAAATACATAAAATCCAATACTAGAAGAAAATATGTAATCGGTTGCATTTATGGTTTAACGCAAAAGATAAAAAAAAAATTATGTCGCACTGTTGATTTCCCAAGGATAAATAGAATAATAAATAGTTTTTGCTACTTTACTACCCCGGAAAATTAACAAAATCGCCCCCGTTCAGTCCGCCTCTAACAGGGTGACATAACTGTCATTTGGAAGATTTACGAATACATTATTCATGTGGTTACCGAACTGAAGATTATGCAAACACACACTTCATTACCGTTCTAGGCAGGCCTCTAATATGGTTTTAACTCTAACGCCACGACTGCGACTGGTGGCAAGAACTTTACTAATTTTGTGAATGATTTAGAACTGGTTTCATTGGGAACAGTTCACTGAATAGAAGTTCCTTAAGATATGCTTAAAAGTTGTGAAAACTTTAATAAAATATTTATATATCAAAAAGTGAAGCGTTTGTATTTTAGATAACTATGAAATAAGTTTGTTTAAACCTTAGGGAATAACTTGGAAAATTTAATCATTGGAGACAATATTAGCGAGTCTCAAATATGTTTATAGTTTTATTGTGTTTATAAGTATCCTCCACAAAGAGTTTTTATTTACATTAACTCCACATGGAGAACCTATGTAATCTTTGGGTATGCAGTGTGGAAGTTCTGGGAAGGAAAAAGGTATGAGGAATGGATAGGAATCTGGGGGTCAGTGTGTGTATGAATCCATCCCTCCCACAGCAGTGCAAGGTGATATTCCGAGATAGTACGGCTGGCTCCTTCAACCGTTATTTTCCGATTCGGATTGCCATGCAGCTGGTGGGCAGATGCATCCGCCGCCAAGACCCGGACAAATCTCACCCCATGATCCATCCCTCACCAATCTAAATAAATATAGTAATATCTACTAGCTGATCCGGAAAACGTTTTTCTGCCATATAAATTATTTCTATGTGTGAATGAAAGTTCGGTGAAGCGGACATAGCACCATCCGTCATTCAACAACATAAATAATTTCGTTCTGTTTGAAATACGAACGACGGTTAATTTTTTTATACAAAAATACTAAAATCGCGATCCAAAAATGGGAGGGTGGGGGTTGGAGGGTGAAAATTTGGTGAAAAGATATTTTTTGAGGCAAATTTTTTTAAATTGTCTAAAAATAGAAATAAATCTGGATTCCTATTCTCCTATTCTCATAACTACCAAATATACATAAAAAATTACATAAACGAGAACACGGGATTTATATATATATAATATGACATAAAGAATAACGTTAGAAGTTGACACTTCCGTAATGGCCGCGCACTTGTTCAGAGATAAAGAAAATATTTATGTAAGTGAAAATGGTAGAATAAAATAGTTTTTAAATTATAATAATTATTATGTGAAATAATATCGTGGAGTAATTACTACAATTAGGTGACTCTGAAATCAGCGTTTTTGAGTTACACACTGAAAGCACAACTTTATTTCCTCGTCGATGAATAATACAAACATAAAATTCGTAATGCATTTCAATATTTTTTGAGGATATCTCCATTAAATGGTAATGTTTAATTCTGTTATTAGGTAACTCTTGTTACCACAAGTGCTTTTCCATGTTTCAATTAGGCAACTAGTTGTAGCATTAAAATTATTTATTGGAATTGCTTAATTCGCTTCCGTTGCATATTGAATGTGACGAATAGTTAAGTCATTTCATTTTTGTAAATCTATATATATATATATAAATTTCGTGTCACGGTGTTTGTGGTGGCACTCCTCCGAAACGGCTCGACCGATTATTACGAACTATATTTGAAAGATATGAGAATAGGCCATAAAGTATATTTCATATCGCTAGGTGATTAGGTGTTCCCTATCCAGAAAGTGTTTTCTATTTTTTTGACATTTTTTTTTTCTTTTTTGGCATCAAAAAATATCTATAACCCAAAATTTTCACCCTCCCACACCAATCACCCATTTTTTAAACGCGATTTCATTATTTTTGTATCAACAAATTTAACTGTCGTTTGTATTTCAAACGGATCGAAATTATTTATGTTGTTGAATGAAAGATGGCGCTACGTCCGATTCATCGAACTTTCATCCATATTTTGACATTGCATTCATAAATATTCACTAGAAATAATTTATATGACAGAACAACGTTTGCGGGTCAGCTAGTAAATATGTATAAACTTGAATAGCCATTTTTTTTCCAAAATATAAGTTGCACGGTTCCCAACACACAAATCTACGATTAAACATACCTATCAATATATATGTACAACAACCTACTTATCTGATTGAATACCATCTTAAATTTAATTTCCCAACAAAACTGATTTCAGGGTTACCTAGTTGTGGTAATTACCCCACGATATAAGGAAATTATCATTGAAATCCGAATAAAAGTTTTCTTTGCTATGAACATTTTGTTAAGTTATAAAATTTCACAATTTTTATTTACCTTGCCTATTTATAGCAAGACTGGCGCTAAGCGGATGAAATTTCGTATTGCCGAAAGGCGATCCTTTCATTATTTCATTACCGAAAGGCGCACAAGCGGTTAAGAATCTTCAGCTTTCTTCCGTGCAATATATTTCACGCAAGTTTCATCAATGTTAGTTTTGCCCAAATATCATCAATTTTTTTAACGAGATCATTATTTTCCGATTGAAAAGATTGGTAGATCTTTCAGTAAGCATGATGAAAATCAACAAATGAAAATCTTATGATTTTGACTCGACTAGTTCCTAATTATTATTTTTTAATTTTATAAACTAACGTTTAGACAAGATTTTTATGCATAGCACAAAGGGTAACAATTATTACAAGCAATAATTGTCAGCCTGAAACACTCATTTACATTGAAAAATCTTCCGAGAAAAGATACTTGCCGCCAACGGGACTTGAACCCGTGTCCTTTCGATTGCCGGTCGAGTGCTCTGACCACTGAGCTATGGCGGCTTATCAAATACCCGCCAAATAATTCAATATATACTAGTGTTTCATTCAACAATTACTGCTTGTTATATTTTTTCCTATGAAAACAACCAACTTTATTTTTGCGAGGAAGACATTGTTAGTGTTAAATCCCTCGCTAGGTGGCGTCGAGACAAATTATGTCTGCATTTATTGGGGAAATACTTAAACTTGTTAAATATTAATTATTATTTTTTAATTTTATAAACTAACGTTTAGACAAGATTTTTATGCATAGCACAAAGGGTAACAATTATTACAAGCAATAATTGTCAGCCTGGTGGTAATTGTCAGTCAGGTGGAAAAAATATAACAAGCAGTAATTGTTGAATGAAACACTAGTATATATTGAATTATTTGGCGGGTATTTGATAAGCCGCCATAGCTCAGTGGTCAGAGCACTCGACCGGCAATCGAAAGGACACGGGTTCAAGTCCCGTTGGCGGCAAGTATCTTTTCTCGGAAGATTTTTCAATGTAAATGAGTGTTTCAGGCTGACAATTATTGCTTGTAATAATTGTTACGACTAGTTCCTAATCAAACCCCGCCGCAGTCGTAGGGATCGTTTAATAAATAAATCCCATTTTAAGGTTTAAAAACGTTGCACCATATTTTTATTGCAAAATTTCTATTTATGAAATCTTTTTGCCGTTTCCAACATTAATTTTTATTATTCTAATCAACCGAACGAAAATTTAAAGCACAACGAAAATTGTATGTTAAAACATGCATAGTATGGAGCAAGTTAAAGTTGCATGTCAAGTAAAACCTCATTCCTTCCTGAAGCACTGTTAAAGTAATTACGATTGTACATTTTTGAACGAATGTAGCATGTTAATTCATAAAATACAATATGATACGATAAATGAGATTATTTGTCGGGCTTTAGAAAGAAAATTTGAATACTTAATTCGTGATTGCGAAAGACAATGAATAAATATGTTAATGAATTAATTGAGGTGAGCTTGTGGGATTTTTGGCTACCGTAAAAATGTTCTGCTAAGCATTTTTTTTTAGAAAAGTTGAATAAGAAGTTTACGTTATTTTTAATAAGTTAGCTGATTCATACATTAAACTAGTAATATATATTTTTTTTTTAATTTGTGATATGTTATATTTTGGTTTATCGATTGGAACAGTTGTAGATACACTCTCAGAATCGCCTTGGTGAAAGAACTCTGTTTTGAAACGTTCCTTGATATGGCTATGGCTGTGTTTAGTAGCCAGATCTAAATAGCCAAACATATCCTAAGCTTCACCTTCCAGTTTCCTTTCCCTCCACACTCCTTCAGTCTTGCAACATACCCAAATGGGGGATGACGTAGACCTGCTGGTTTCAGATGGTTATTCACAAGAACCCCAATGTAAATACAACCATTTAAATAATAACCATACAAATAATAAACAAATTAAAAATATCTATGTCAGGGGACAACTAATTTAATAGCAGAATCTTTTTTAGCGACATTATCAATGGAGGGTTAGTTCTTCTTCTCGGTACCACAAAAGTCTGTACCTACGCGCTCTCACGGGGTTGTCAGGAACATAAAACCCAAATTATATCAGGAAAATAAATATGGCCGTTCAGACGATTATATTATGGTGTTATCAAAGCAGTTTTCCTTTGCGAGGCTTTTAATACCCAGCATACCGGACACAAAGGCTGATGGATATAACCAGGGATAATACCCAAATTCTCTAAGAAATAAATATCTCAGAATATTCTTTTGTACTTTCTCTACGGTTAGAGAGTAAGTAAAATACAAACGTTCCCATATTATTGAGCAACTTTCCAAAATGCTACATACCAAACTATAGTATGGCGCACCATACTTCGAAATGCCTGGAGTTGCTAAGCACTGATTCCATATTTTCTTCATCAATTTTGAATTCCAAGCATCTACCAGAAACAACTTTTAACTCCGTTTACATTCAAACGGATTTATAATATTTTTTTTATGATTTATGCATTTTTATTTCCAAGAGCTTTAAATCTCTGTTCCCTTTGAAATGGCACACACAAGTCATAAATTCCTTACTTTTGACACGTAAATAAATCGGTAAAGTTTTCAGTTTTCAGGAGTAAAAGGAATCCATTTACAAAATGAGTAGGCACTTGCCGCACATTTTTCATTTTTTATATTGAAAATTAATTTAGTCAAGGAACTAAGGGAGGTATAGGGGTGCTTTTACTGAGGATTGAAAGGACATAACATTATGTCTAAATTGAACCAAATATTGCTCAAGCACACCACTTTATTCAATAATTTCATTGTGAATCAAGGTTTCCATTCTTCGAAGTCAATAACCTTAATGTTCTGCTGCTAAAAACGAAAAATCATCGAACGTTAATTTCTTATTTATTTTTTATCGAGGTCGATATTATGTTAACAAAAAGTTACATTTTTTAACACGTTCTTTCCAATAAGTTAGAAAAAAACTCATTCCGGGAAGGACAAGTTTATTAAATAAGAATAAAACATATTATTAGAGAGGAAGGAAAAGGTATAACAAAACATGCAGAAACAGCGAACAGCAGAAAAGTGTAGATAGATATATTTAATGTAGGTACAAAAAATAATCAGATTACAAACTACCCAAAGCCAATATAATAATATGTTGTCAAGTTGAGCGAAGTGTGAAGAGTGGAATCATAATATATTTTTGAATATAGCTATTACTTTGTGGTTATCCATTATAGAAAAAAATCATCCCTTTGGAATCATCTCTGAAAATGAGGAAATAGAATCTGGAAAAAATGGAATCTGGAAAAATCTCCCTGTATGAGACCACTTATTTGTTCCATACAAATACTGTAAACAATAGGGCGCTGGACTCCGATCGTCACTTCGGTTTCGGGAGATAATAACAACTCAAAGACCTTTTGGGTAATGACAATAATATTTATTTTCAGACGGTTTTTATACTAATTTTTGCGTACACCTGTGTTGAAGGAAAACGTAAACATGTTTTTTCATTTTGGCACCTGCTATTTATCTGGATGATCCCAGGTGTTCGAAACAGGTGTCCGGTATATTAGTTTGCTATTTTAAATAGCAAACTGGTTTGGACACGAAGTGTTTTCTTGCATGGGTTGACCTCATTTCGCACCTGTGGTTTGTGATAATGCGAGGTGTTTTGGTTTTTGAATAACACGTGCAGTTTTTCATGTAACATTTCGCAAGAATTGACTTGCCAATAAGTTGCTTACTCTTCTCTGAACGGGTGGTAGGCAATAATATTTTAAAGGAACACGTTGGCGACCAGCTGCAAAAGTTTCACGTTAACAAGATCTAATGCATCAAGACGTCTGTTACACTCCCTTTGGAATCATAATAAATTATGTTAACGAGAAGGATGGAATATCTGGTTATTCAGATCTTTTTTATTTTTTTATTTTTTTTTATTGTACGACAGACAGGTGAGTCCAATTACGGTACAATTTTAATTTTCTTATAACTAACAACACATGTATATAGTTTTTTTAAAACATGGTACGGTGATATCGAACACATCTATATCCGCTGGTAGGGCATTAAGCAATGCCATACCTCTTGTCATGCTGTGTTGAGCCATGACATCTGTCCGACCCTGCGGTATGTGGAATAGGGCGTGGCTACGAGTTCGACAGTATTTGGCAGGAGCGAATAAGCCACAGCATGACAGGAGATATGGAGAATCAATAAGGTTTTTTATTAACTTTAATTCGAATACCATGAGTCCGGCATTACGCCTGGTCTCTAGGCTTTGATAATTTGTCTCCTTTAGCAGTTCCACGTGATGCATGAATTTCGGATATATTCCGTAAGATCGCATGTAAACATACCTTAGGAATTTTTTTTTTTTTTTTTTTATTTTTATTTTAACTTTATGAGTAAAACCTCAAATTGTAATATTTAATTAAATGAAGACAATATAAGCGAAACTCAATCGAAAATCTGAAAACAGAAAAATCAGAAAAAGATATTGACACATCTGGGACACGAACCCAGGACCTCTCGCTTACCGGGCGAACGCGCTAACCACTGCGCCACCGTGTCGATATCCAATTCGGTCACTTTTAACTGTATCATACTTCGACTAAGAACCACCCACACTATCTTCATTTTTCTTAACGCATATACTATTGGCTGCTATCTTTATGTATACTATTGGCTGCTATCTTTAGTATATGCGTTAAGAAAAATGAAGATAGTGTGGGTGGTTCTTAGTCGAAGTATGATACAGTTAAAAGTGACCGAATTGGATATCGACACGGTGGCGCAGTGGTTAGCGCGTTCGCCCGGTAAGCGAGAGGTCCTGGGTTCGTGTCCCAGATGTGTCAATATCTTTTTCTGATTTTTCTGTTTTCAGATTTTCGATTGAGTTTCGCTTATATTGTCTTCATTTAATTAAATATTACAATTTGAGGTTTTACTCATAAAGTTAAAATAAAAATAAAAATATTCATCCTAGACTTGCAGAAAAGTCAATAGATGTCGCATATTAAATAAAATGGATAAAGATTTATCCAGACACTATCTAGAGAGCATTTAGTTCGGGTTTGAATCTTGCAATCATACATAAAGATAGCAGCCAATAGTATATGCGTTAAGAAAAATGAAGATAGTGTGGGTGGTTCTTAGTCGAAGTATGATACAGTTAAAAGTGACCGAATTGGATATCGACACGGTGGCGCAGTGGTTAGCGCGTTCGCCCGGTAAGCGAGAGGTCCTGGGTTCGTGTCCCAGATGTGTCAATATCTTTTTCTGATTTTTCTGTTTTCAGATTTTCGATTGAGTTTCGCTTATATTGTCTTCATTTAATTAAAAATTTTTTTTAATTTGTTCAATCATATTTATGTATTTAAGTTGATATGGTATCCAGACAGTACTACTAATAAACGTAATAAAAGCAACTTCAAGTTCAGTAACTGTTTGTTTCTGATTGATAGTCTCTTACCAGGGCCGTGCTGTGATTATTTTGTTTATTTGGAACGAAGGATTACACACTTGTTAAAATAATTTTCCAATGAAAGAAAATATCCCTGATTTAAAAAATAATTAATTGCAGTTCGCCCGCGCTAGAAGTGAAACCTTCATCCACACAATCTCAATCAATAGGAGCTGTGAAAAGTGAGCTCATGATCAAAGCGGCCAATGCCAGAGTGGAAGATACTCTCAGTATCGCTCTGGTGTAAGACCACCATTCAGAATTGAAACGTTGATTGAAATGGCTTTAGCCGTGTTTGGTGACCAGATCTGAATAGCCAGGTACTTCCCCACCTTCCTCTTTCCTATCTCCTTCCTCTACCCTACTGCCTTCAGCCTCACAACACACCCCAATTGGGGATGCCATAGTCCCACTGGCTCCAGACGGGAGCAGTTGGGACTCTTGTGCGGTAAGGTTTCATTCTATCTCACTCTCTTGCAGGCTAAATCTTATAGTTATACGTGTTTGTCTATTTTGTGTAAATCTTTGCACGTATTGCACGTGTTTCCGTTTCATCGAGTTTCAAATACAACGGTGCTAAAGATGTTTCACTTCTAAAAGCTTAGATATATCATTAAGTGATTTTGCAAATATTTTTTGTTCGTCATGGGAAACATTAACTGCCTAGTTTCAATTTTTTAAAAATGTCTTGCAAAATCATGCTATTTTTAGATATCTGCCAACGAACCTACGCTCATTTCAAATATAGAATTAAAATAATTTTCCGCTAAAATATGTTTTAGGTATGTACCAAGATACTTCATTGCTTAAATATTTTTTTTTTATCTACACAAACTCCGTTTCTTATTTTTAAAAGTTCACGGTCACGCATACTCACAACTGCCACTATATTGAAAATGTATTTCTGATTCCAAATCCATAAAAAGAAACCACGGGGAAAAGTTATTTTCTAACAATATGAATTCGGTAGTCCTAGAGGTAAAACATTGCAAACATTTTTGTTGCGTTTAAAGTAAACCCAACCGTTTGATATTAAAGTTTCAAGCTTATTTGGCATTCTTATCACGGTAGGTTTTGGGTTTTCACGATCTTGCACCCTGGTATTACGTTTGTAATAAAACCCCTTGTTTGTATAAAAGGACAGCATTAAAATTCCGGATTTGTAAAACGGAAAGCAAGGAAAAATACAGATTAAAGCACCTACGCTCGGTGGAATTTCCTTGAAAGAAATTCTCACACCTTATACCTATGGTTCACACAACTTTACTAAAAATAATTGAAATTTAAAAATAAATCATTGACGAAGACCTACTAAAAAATCTAAACGAAAAGTGAAAAAGAAGAAGATACAAAAAAATAAAAAATGAAACGGTCGAAAATGGGAATCGAACCCAGGATTTCTTATCTTACAGGAATAAACGCATTAACCAACTCGGCTATTAGGTCATTTTTGTCGATTTCATGTTGCAAATTCAAAATTAGCAATACTATCCTGGGTTATTTTCACAGTTGGGGCCGTTATCTTTTTTTTTTTTTAATCTTGTTAATTTTCATATTTCATTTAGATTCATTAGTATAATGTCTTCTTGTTCAATGACCATGCAATGCAATTGTATATTCAAAAACCATAAAACGCCAACTCAATTCAACAATTTATATTACAAAGGTTTTAAAATGTTCAATGAACTCCCAGTAAATGTAATAGTTTATTTATTTATTTATTTATCTATACATATAAGGTATTGCATTACATTATTCGATGCCTGTCTCACTAGGGTATACCTGTGTTGAGACAGGCGTAGAGGTACATAAATGAGTATCATACATAAGAATATTTAATTATAACATAAGAATATTAGAATATAAGGTAAGATACATACTGATTTATACAATTCAAACAGAAATATCATTTAAATTGCAGGTTAATACCATAAAGAGAGCATTATATAGGTGAAGGAAGAGATGAATAATGTAGTAAATCCTGTCGAATCTATATAGGGAGTTATATTATACATATATAACTAACTTTAGTATCTCAATGTTGTGAAGTCTACCTTACGAAGGTAGTGGAATAATATTATAGTAGTTTTAAATGGATGTATACAAGATAAGATGTGAACATTTTAAAGCTTAATAAAATTTACTTAAAAAAATATATTAATATTACTTTTGATGGATATAACGAAAAGTTCAATAAACAAGTTATTTGAATAAACAAAAGAAAAAGGTTTTTTGATAGGTATCTACAATTTAAATGGATAATTTTTATTTGAAAAACATAAGCATACTTATGTATTATTATTGAAATATTATTTCTAAGGCTTTTTATGATGTCCACAATTCATATGTGTATAATAAAATGTCTTCAATGATATTTATATTCCCCATATTATTAGGTATATCTTTGCACGTATTTCACAACCCTTTGAGACATTATTATCGGAAGACAAAACGGCACTTCATTCTTTCAAATCTCGAGATTTCAATCGATAGTCTACCTCCTCGAATTCGCAAGGGTTGTTTTAATGAGGGGTGAAGAAAGCTGGCAGCTCCGACGGTCTGTGTGCTTTGGTCCTGTGTATAGTGTTGCCATTCTTGAGTCTCGGCATTTTAATGAAGTAATGAACAAACAGTCGATTCTTGAGTATACTTCCACTTCAGGCGACAAAATGTTTGCTCGCTTATAAAAGCCTAGAAAATACTTGATCGCGCTTTGTCCTAAGCAGGGATAGCAACACATTCTTTCGGAATTATCTAAATAGCAAAATAAAACATACAAGATTTCAATTCACATGCAAATGAAATATATTGCAAAAATATTATCAGAAATCTATTACATGTGGTATTTATCACTATACGGAAAACGTATAAATGGTAACGATGTGACAAATGAATCACTGAGTTCCAAAACGCACCCTAATTGATTTTCTAACTCTCGATTAAATCAAGAAAAACGTGTATTGTGGTTAATCAAGAAAAGCATTGCAGGCTGATGACTTTTCATGATTCCAGTTATTTTATTTTTTTACACGTTAGAACGGTCTTGTTATAGGTTGATACAATTGTTATTTTCTATTTAAATGTTAAAAAAAAATTTAAACGTGTTTTAATTATTGTAGGCCCATTTTTAAACATGATTTATAAATAAACTAGTAGACTTTTGGAAATAATAACAACGGCATCGCATTCCTTGTGAGAAACCACATCAGATGGCATTCACCCCTATTTTTTTACCAAAATTCATTAGGGTAGATATTGGAACACAACGATTCAAATAATAAAAGCCTACGCCGTTTAGTTGAGTTATGCTTCGATTGATATACAGTTATATATTTATATGACAGCATCCGTGATAGAGGTATAAGGCGGTCTATTTTTATTTTTTTGACATAATTAGAATTGCACGTGAAATAAAATCGAAACTAGCCCTGCAAATAGAAAAATATAACGTTTGAAGAGTGAATGGTTTATCGGACTACGTTTATTACATTTTTTTTACATGAATACCGCACAAGAGTCCCAACTGCTCCCCTCTGGAGCCAGTGAGACTATGGCATCCCCAAATGGGGTATGTTGTGAGGCTGAAGGTAGTGGGGAGGGAAGGAGGTAGGGAAGAGAAAGGTGGAGAAGTACCTGGCTATTCAGATCTGGTCACCAAACACGGCTAAAGCCATTTCAGGCAACGTTTCAATTCTGAATGGTGGTCTTACACCAGGGCGTATCTTCCACTCCGTATCTTGCATAACCACAGTAACCATTTTTTTTAATGTGTAACTGCGTAAGAGTCCCAACTAATCCCAAGCGTCTGGAGCCAGTGAAACTATGGCATCTCCAGTTGGGCTACGTTGTATGGCTGAAGATTGTTGAGAAAGGTAGAAGACGGGGAGGGAAAGATAGCAAAGTACCTGGCTATTTATTATCTGTTCACGAAACACCGCCAACGCCATTTCAAGCATGGTTTGGTAGTCTTACTCTAGGACGAAACTGAAATCGCTCTGGAACACGCTGCAAATATACTATATATATATATTATTTTCTAGTGACTAAATTGGAGAAAAGACATAAATTAATTAAACAAAATTTAGTTGCGCAAGCCGGGATTTGAACTTACAGATTACCCCTTACCCCGAAGCTGTAATTAAATTACGGTTAAAAATAATTACAGCTTGAACGCATAATGGTCTGAAAACATAAAAATAAAGGGAGCAAAGTCATTTAGTTTAATCGTATTAAGCACATGGAATTCCTTCAGGATTTAATATTTTTAAAATGGGAACATTGCATGAACATAGGGAATATTGGATTATTCATGAGTAAACACGTTATAATATTTAGTTATTTCTGTGAATCTACCTATCAGTTAAAAATAAATAACTTTCGAATTTCACCATGTTTAAAGTAAAATGAATCCTTCTTGTAGTAGGTATTATGTTTAATATTTTAGTAAATAATAAAGCTTGATATAATTTGATAGTCATTGGATGTTTTCATTAAAAAAATGTACATACAGAGGATGTCATTTTTTTCCATGCAAGCAAATCAAAGTTTTTACTTGAAAACTAACTTATGTAACCCTTAAGTGACTGAAGAAAATTATATCTTCACATGACTGAAGAGGTACCCGGGTGCTTTCCCCTGTTTTATTTTGAATTTTAAGAATGTGCTATTTCCTAATAATTTAAATTTATTTATTTATTTTTTGTTGTTATACGCCCGTAGGGGCCTTTACAGAGATTATAAAATAATATTTAAGTTATCGAGGATTACACATACATAGAATTTATACCAAAAGTTATAAAAGTGAAATTTTTTTAAGAATATACAAGCAGTTTTTGAAGAAAAAACCACTTGTATATTCTTGCGTAAAACCGTGAAATATTTTAAACAATGTAATATTTGACAATAACACAGAACAAAATATAATATTAAACATTACAATAACAAATCAAATAGTAAAATATATTATACCCACGTTGCAATAATTTGTAAGATTCCACAAAGTGTTGGTTTAAATTGCATTTCATAATATAAAGGGAATCAGTGAATATATTATACAATACCACCAAATTTGTTGCCTCAATCATGCTTCCTATTGGTAAGTGAGTGTGATTGATAGTTGGTTGTGTATGTGTTGCAAAAGAATGTTGTATTTTGTCTAGTATTCCTTGTCGGTACATGGAGTTTAATAGTAGCAACGATGGCAGGGCTGTCAATTAGGTTGTTCATAACTCTGTATAATAAAATTAGTTCTGAAATGATTCTTCAAATTTCAATTTAAATTTCATTTTTATATCACCTAATGAATCACTTACTAAAGTATACTCCCCAATAACGAACTTTTGTCGATGATCTATATAACCCAGAAGCGAATACATTTTAGAATCGGATGATGCATTGAAAGAGTAGGATACTTATGCCACTGATGAAAGTATTGAAATGGAACGTGCTGATGATTGGATAGCAAAATATTGCACTGAGTGGAACTCTTATCCTCTTCCCGGAGCGAAGCAATGAGTCGAAATTTATTACGTCAGACAGGCGATCCAGCAAACTCCAGCAAATTATATACTTCGAAAGAAACTCTCTAGATGTGCCATAAACTAATCAAAAAGGA
Organism: Limnephilus rhombicus; assembly: GCA_929108145.2. NCBI lineage: Eukaryota > Metazoa > Arthropoda > Insecta > Trichoptera > Limnephilidae > Limnephilus > Limnephilus rhombicus. The sequence continues at coordinate 18,654,442 of OV815293.1, forward strand.
TGAAAAGTTGCTGATGAGGTTGGACAAAAGCAAGCAAAAACAGATACAAGCAGAAAGGTTTTCCTATAGACAAAGACATCCACAATAAAAAATATACAAATTTGGGTGCATTTCTAGGCATCATTGATGGAATAAGTAAATCAAATAAGGATCAAAAACTCTGGAAGGGCAGATTTTCTGCCCGTTGTACGTGAATGTATGGCAAGTAGAAAATTTCATAAAAATTAGATTGTAATAATAAAACTTTGTATTCCAACTACATAAAATCGCAGTACCTACGTTAATTCCTTTCATTATTAAAAAAAAAACATTTAATTCGCTCCGCGATAAAAGGGATTTTACGTTTTAACCAGGCCGCACACATCAGGTTTTTCCATTCGATTCTCTGACCAGACAAAAATCAATTGGCCCGGATTGGACGGCCGACGCGGAAAGGCGTGGCCTATTTTCATTACGCCGCCGGCCGTCCAATCCGGTCCGACAACGGGCCGGATTTCGAATCGATTTTTGTCTGATCAGACAATCGCACCCCAACTGCGCCTGCGGTTCCACCAACCAGTCGGCCGAGCACATTCTGTGGCACTGCGAGATCATGATGGATGCTAGAGAGGAAATGCTTGATGGTTTGGACGTACCCATTAGACCAGTGGAACACTGATCTGGTATCGAACAAGGCGAACTTCGAGTGTCTGAGGAAGTTTACAAGGATCTGGGTTGAGAGATGGCCTGAGCTTAGAGTCACTGATTAGTGGAATATTGATTACTGGGTGTACTTGTTCCTGATTAACCACGGACTTTCGCTATTCTACCGCTCTTACTAATGTTGCACTGGATGTAAGTTGAATTTTCATTTCGTATGTTGAAGTAGGCTGAAGGTAGTGGGGAGGGGAAGGAGGTGGGGAAGAGGAAGGTTGGGAGTACCTGGCTATTCAGATCTGGTCACCAAACACGGCTAAAGCCATTTTCAAGCAACGTTTCAATTCTGAATGGTGGTCTTACACCAGGGCGATACTAATAGTATCTTTCACTCTGGAACATGCCGCAAATATACTATATATTATTTTAAAATGAATTAATTGTGAAATAACACAAATTAATCAAATAAAATTTATTTGCGCATGCCGGGTTCGACCCGCGACCTCCGGATTGTGAGTCAAGAGTCTTACACACTGGACTACGGAGGTAGTTCTTTTTGTTTAAACGTATTCTCCGTTACTGTTTATTTCCAGGTCCTGCGTAAACTAATACGCTTATGTTTCTTTTCCTACCTTTTATTTACATGTTTCTTGGTTTTCTGTATGTTTTGATTTTTCTTTTTTTTTTGTTATTTACTACTGTACATATCACATTGTACTGTATTGTCCAACTCCCCACCATAGGGGCGGATAGACCTGGTCCCTGCATCCAGTCAGGTGGCAGAATTCTAGTAGGGTCGTTCCACTAACGCCCGTGCCTCCCCCGGCGTCATGAGCGAGCTTGGGGAATGTTTGCGCGAGTCCGGTTCCCTTCCGTCCTGCCTCCGGTGATCCGAGGCTCACTTCATTCCCCAGGGTCTTTGGGAGTATCTCCCCCCCCCCCCCCCCCCCCCTCCACAAACACTTCTTTAAGGTTACTTTTGGAAAACCGGCTAAGGAACGCGGGCGTTTGGGCACGTTGCGGCCAGGCCGCTCGCCCGCTCATTCTCGCCGCGACTGCCCCGTGATAGTGGGACAAACTACCCCCGATATCTTTCTTTTTATATATTTTCTTTGGTTTTAATCATACTTACACCTGTAAATATTTTTCTTTTTATTTATTATTTCACTCAACTAGATGCTGAACCAACAGGCGAACACATCTATGATGTGTCTTTATCTTGTTAATTACTGCAAATGTAAGTATGCATACATTTTTCTTTTTTACTAACAATCATGCATGCAGGGACATTGGAGGGTCTAGATTCGTTTCAAAAATAAATGTAGCTTCCTTTTTACAAAAAATTAGAGTCCTGACGTGTGCGGCTAAGGAGGTTAAACAATCAGTTTCCTCACACAGACGTGGGAAAGTGGTGGGTCCCCTCCAATGTACATATCCCTCTTTTCTTCATAGCACATATATTGAATTTCTGGATTTTGTCACCAGCAGAATTCCCTTGTATATATATTTTATTTCTTTATGCTTTACACTGCAGAATTTAGCAGAATTCACACTGCACAACAACAATGTTGATTATGTTTTTCTTTCACTGTATACATTATGTTTTTCTTTTTTCTTCGTTATTTTTCTTTGCTTTACCTATTTCAGTTATGAATTAACGCGAGAACTGAACTCCGTTGTTTGTCTTGTTCCGTCCTTTTTTCCATATAAGGGGTTGGACCATGGACCGTGTCCCCGCCGACAAACCATGGTCGGTCTTCTGGATCTGGTGGAGCTGCACCTATCGACTGCGCTACCCTCCGTGACATGAAGAGGCTGGGGGGAAGGCTGAACGGTATAGCTGTCTGTCCCGCCTCCAGCTACCCGACGCTTTTCTCCCTAGGGTCTTCTTTCATGTCTTCCATTTACTTTCGTCTAGGCACCACCGGCTAGCTGGCTTAAGGACGACGCTGATGGGTGTCGGGAGGTTGTACAATCAGCCTCCTTCATAATCTCGGGGACTGCCGGTAGTCAGGATGAGGTGACACCATTTCTATTCTGTACATATCTGTTATTTTCCTCTCTTTTTGTGGACAGCGCCCGGTGCCGCCCCCGGATTGTGTGTGGTCTTTCTCTGTCATGAGGTGATTACTCATGACGGTTGCTGTTTACATTTGTTTATTTTATTTCTTGTTCATATCACCAACTACTTGTTTGACTGTCCATGAGGCTCATTGCTTTTGCATTGACACCTCCATGGGCTTTAGAATTGTAGAGATTGACCATTACAGTACAGTCCTGTAGGCGCGCCCGCATACCGCCACCTAACACAGTATGAGGGGACATTGAAGGTCTAGATTCGTTACATTAAATGTAGAGCCGTTTATTCAAAAAATTAGATTAGAAGAGGCGACCATAAGTTACCTATACCGGGGTGGGACAGTGGTGGGTACTTCAATGATCAGACAATCGGATAGAAAAACCTGATGTGTGCGGCCAGGCTTAGGCGATAAATTATCCATTTCCACCATTGTGGATATATCACGATTTGACCTACCGGAACCGGTGTGACAGCCAACGCTGTCCGAAACGTTACTAAAGAAGGAGGTAGCGCAACACTGCGTAACACCCCCAAAAAAAACTTTAAAAAAAGGTACCCGGGTATTTGTTCAGTCACATAACAGTTAATTTGCGTATTGTACTTGTCCTACAATGTCAAATAACCTCCCGATGTTAATACACCTTACCCCCGGACACCTTACGAGTATGTACGTTGTTGTTTTACTGCAGACCACTATCGGAGTAAACTTGGAAAAAACGTTGTGTCATCTTCAAGGCAAAAAAATATAAAAAATATTTCCAGATTGACATAAGAAGAAAGGTAAAGTGTTAGTTATGTATAATATTAAAAGTGGCAAAAATGTGTTAAAAATAAATGTTAGGAAGAAAGGCAAAAACATTGTTAGAACATTAGGTAAAAGAAAATAATGCTTTACGAATTTCAAAAAAATAAACCACGTCGCAGATTCAATTTCTGGTTTCTTTGTTGTATGTAGATTTGGTGAGCGCCTCAGGAACGAAATCTGCCATTTTTAAATGAAAAAACTTTCGCGTGGTTCTATAAGTGAGAAGGGAGAAAACATTTCCCTACTGTTCCCAGGTGAATCCAAATCTCAGGTGTGGCAGAAAGGTTTGGAATTCTAAATAATTTAAATAAAATGTCCTGTGAATGTCTTTTGTTGGGCATCGCTCTGTTTTTAAGATAATGTCAGTCTAATAATGAGTTGTGATGTGTGTTATTTTTTATTTATTCAAAATAACACTTTGACACACACAATTTTGCAGTCTACTAAGGAAGAACAATCAAAGCATTTAATATTTAAATCCATTTTGAGTTTCAAACGTAATGACTACTACCGTAACGACCACAATGATAAACTTATAAAAACATTGTTTACAGTCAAACTTGTGTTGTGAATACAAAAAGTTCTGCCGTTATGAAATTAAGACAGTGTTGCCTGTCTATTTAAGGTTGAGACAACTATTTTCATCACAGCGTAATTTCCATCATGATCTATGAACCGTAGATATATTAACTATTCGGCAAGCCAAGATGCAAATCACAACTTGGGTTGCCATGAGGGGTAACTCTGTTACCCCAATTATTTTTAATTATTTTTTTAAGTGAAACTTCTTTAGCCCTGTTAGTGATTTGAAATTCGGATGAAACGGAAATGTGTCACTAAGATTTATTATTTGGCGGGTCCTCGGTTCTAATAAAATGCGGTAAATTTGCACTATGGCGCGAGAATCCGATAGCGCAGCGGGTAAGGCGCTTGCCAAGTCTCAGCGGCCAGAGACACAGACATACAAAAAATAAACATTTTTATTTGCGTGAAATAATTATAAGGATTAAGTTAATTTTATTTAACAAAAACCTCTTCGTGCTTGCGAACTTGGCCTCCGGTCAACAGCTGGGGTTGGACTGAACACCGCCGCGCCGCGCCGCCCCGTCACAAGTTATTGCTAGTGACGGGGGCCACGGACGGCGGGCGACGTTACCTCCTCACCCAGCTTTGAGATAGAGCGAGAAAACAAATTTATAGGGAACGCAAAACAATATTTATTATAAAAATTTTAAAATGTTCAACTGTAACTGTTAAGGAAGCTGAAAATCTTTAAAAAGTTTTTCGTCTGTTATGTCTGAATGTTGTCGTGGATTATGTCTCAAAGTCCATATTCTAGTTGGCAAATATTAAAAAAATATTAAGGTGTTTTAGAATAGATGTACGCAAAATAGAAGATGTTAAAAAAATTATAGCTAAATAAAATATAATAATAAATTGACTAATTCCGGAATATATAAACTCAAATGCAATGATTGTCCCTCATTTTATATTGGAAAAACAACTCGTAATTTTGAAATCAGAATCAAAGAACATTTAAGGTGTCTTAATAATAATAATTTTTCTGAGTTCGCTAACCATATCATTGAAAATAACCATAGTTTTGAAAAAAACACAGGGATAAATATTCTTCATATTAATCATAAAGGAAAACGTTTAGATAACTTAGAAGCTTTGGAAATTAAAAAATCCCTTAAAAATAATGAATCTATTATCAACAAACAAAAAATATTGTCATATAGCCCAATCATGGATTTGTTCCCTTACCCACCCACTCTACACTAATACCTACCCACCCAATCTACATTATTAATTAACAACGGCTCCACCCCTACCCTAATAAAACATTGTTCTAAACTGTCAAATTAGTATAAGCTTTCCCTGACGAAGGAACGTTTGTTCCGAAACCGGTTGGATTTGCACATTTTATAAGTGGTTTATACAAAGTTGCATTGTTTCATTTTATTATAATGGATAACCACAAAGTAATAGCTATATTCAAAAATATAAATAAAATATTCTCTAAAAAAAAGTTTTGGAGAATTTGGGAACCCCTGTTAGCAACAAAAAGGTTTAAAAAAGTATAAATTGCACACCCTTCATTAATAATACCTACTTTGGTACGTTAGCCACTCATTTGCCACCCCTGTTTTAGATTGAATCCTTCATCCCAAGTGTAAGAGTTTAGGGGGATTCCTTGAGAATTAATCCGATTAAGAGACCGCTAAACGCTTGGAACACTAAAAAAATAAAAATAATCCTGCCAGAATTCGCTTCAAATTCTCCAAGATCTTTTATGGCCCGATAATTTAGTGTTTATTGTAAAAATAAATATTTGTTTAAACAGTTGTTTTTACAATACTTCTGTTAAGTGGATGATGGTTTAGCTTATTAATGTATTTTATTTGTGTAGGTTATATTTTATAAAATGGCTTTACGTTCAGTGTTTGATGTAATATGTTTTTGTCTTTTTCATTCTTCAATGTTGTTAAACTAAGTAAATGATAGTTTTATTGTGTGCGGTAACATTTTGTTCTTTCTTGTGACAAAGTTATTTTTCGTTTTCATTTCACAATTTTTTTACAACTTAATTTTAGATCATTTATCTTACCGTAATACCGTATCACAGGCTTTGCTTGGTTGATCTTCTTGTTACATAAATGTTACATTTTATTTTTGTTATTATAACAGTTGTATTGATATTTATTTATCAAAAACTTTATGACTTCATGTGTTGTAATTAGATATTTTTTATAACGCTACCTCTCAAAAGATGGTACCTACCGAAAGCAGGGTTTAGTTTTACTTTTTAAATTGATTTGGAATGTATAATCATTTTTAAAAAGTGGTTAGTTGTGAGTTATTGAAGACTTTTATTTATTATTTATTGTGACGATTCAAACCATGTTAATAACTTCATTTCATGATCGGGTGTAATGGACTTTTTTATATTGTAAACACTTTTAAATTTTGAGTCGTTTTTATTTACAATAAACTTTTTATAAAGAATTTTAGCTATAGCCCGGTCCCCACTTGTGGTTTAAACTTACTTTCCACTAGGGCTTGGTTAATGCGAGAGAGTGTTTTTAGGGAACCAGACTTTTTATACCAATAAAAAAAATTGAAATTACCCTGATAAAAACAACTAACAACAATAACGACAGCGCGCAAGGCAGGTAACTGGCGACCTCTAACGGTAAAGTGGAATATTAAACTGCTAATCAGTAACTCAACGATCAGGTACCGTGATGACAAAAAAAGCAATAAACATACGTTCCTTATCGCTATAATGCTGCCGCTCTTTCAAAAGATGAAATAAACAATATATGTAGGTCTGTTTCCTCCAAAGGTATATAGTATATAGTATATTTGCGGCATGTTCCAGAGTGGAAGATACTATCAGTATCGCCCTGGTGTAAGACCACCATTCAGAATTGAAACGTTGCTTGAAAATGGCTTTAGCCGTGTTTGGTGACCAGATCTGAATAGCCAGGTACTTCCCAACCTTCCTCTTCCCCACCTCCTTCCCCTCCCCACTACCTTCAGCCTCACAACATACTCCAATTGGGGATGCCATAGTCTCACTGGATCCAGACGGGAGCAGTTGAGATTCTTGTGCGGTATTCACTGTAAAAAAAAAAAAGGAAAAAAGTGTTTATTTTCTAGCATCTCCCTCATACAGCACAACGTGACGTCTCCGTATAGCCCTAAAAGACTACTAGCCGTGACGATAATTTTAAAAGTATGGAATATAGTTACAAGGATAATATTGTAGTGTTAGTAAATTCCTAAAATTATTTAACGTCAAATGTCAATGCGCCGATGGTTTTGCTTTTGTTCTTAAACATATAATGCTGCAGTTATTTCTTATGCACTAAATAACAACAGTCGGAAATAAGACAAACGGTGAACGTATGTCTGCACCCCCCCAAAGGAAACAAACAATCAGACATACAAAGAAAACAAAACGCAAGGAAAACAGTACTCTGATGAAACAGTCACACGTATTTTGTGTCTCATCTTTTGTCTCACCATTGTTCAACGTGTAAGAAAGAGCTGCAGAATTATAGCGATAAGGAATATATGTTTATTGCCTTTTTTGACGTACAACATAAATAAAATAAATATAAATGAAATAATATAATAATATAATATAAATGCGCTCATTAGCTTAGTTATTTAAATGTCTCGTTGAAGCAGAATTTATAATCATTATCTTAAATATTTAAGTTCGTAACCCTAATGTTCGATATTTTCATATAAAGTTATTGAGGTCATAAAAAAATAAATTATTATAAAAAAGAGTGCATTTTTATTGTTAAGAATCATGAGCCCGACATCAAATTTCATCAATAAACTCAAAATGTGGCCGTAATTAATCAAAACAAAAATTAATTAATAATTTGTGTTTCATTTTTAAATTAAGTAAATCCGGCGAACCCATGGGCCACAAGCAGATGAATCATCCTAGTCAACAGATGCCACTAGAAACTCCAAAGAAATCTCATTTTGGTGCTTGTGAGACCTCTCGAGAAAGGAGCAATCCAATCTCTACAAAACACTCATCAGAACATTGCAAAGCTACGGCGCTGGTGTTGAGATCTAAAGAAGAATTGTAAAAGGGTGTTGGGTATTTTAGAGAAGAAAATTCCAAGTAAAATCTTCGGAGCAACAAGAAAATGAAATGTCTGGCGTTTAAGACACAATAACGAGTTGCATCAAATATTTGAAGAACTGACTACTAATACGAACAAAAGATTCATTGAAATAGGACGATTGTTCCAAGCACTACAGGATTTAGAGTAGTTTTACGTAAATTAGATTCACGTAATAAGGCACTGAGGCACTGCTGAAAGCCAGCTACACTCCAGGAGAAATCCTGAATTGTTGCTGAGCAGTGACCTTTTGTCAATAGAATCAATGATAAATAAATAAAATGCGTAACATTGTAAAAAATCTATTGATGAATAAACGTTTCGTCGGTCTACTGGCAAAGTCCACTAAGTCACTCAAACACAATCCTGAAATAATCGCATTTCAATATTTATCAATTTTGGAAAGGCTTTAAGAGAATAAATGTCTCTAAAATGTTTTTTTTTCTTTTTATCTTAATATATGTATAATACAAAGTCGGGTTAGTTACATTATTTATAACTCGAGAACGGCTGTACCGATTTTGATGATCTTTGATTTGTTGGATTTGTCTCCGCTCCGGATAACAGAATAATCAATAAAATATCGCAAGAATTCACGAAAAACAAAGTTATGAAGAAAATTTATTTTTTCATACATTTTGTATGGAACGAATTCTCAGATTTTGAAAGAACTGCAACAATATTGTGATAGGTATAATATTGAACTGCGCGTGAATTCCAAAAATCCAAAACGTCAAATGTCAATGCGCTGATTGTTTTGCATTTGTTCTTAATCATATAATGTTGCCCCTCTTTCTTACACACTACATGTCAATAGTCGAAAATGAAACAAACGATGAACGTATGTCTGCAACTCCTCCAAAGTAAAAATACAATAATTGAAATCTCTGAAATGAATCGCATTTTGTTTTACATAAGTTGCTCACAGGAGGCCCTGAGGAAAATAATTTCTCTCAGGACCTATGTCATCTTAGGGAATGCTGTGTGGAGGTTCTTTTTAAGGAAGGGGAGGATAAGAAGTTCTGGGAAGGAAAAAGGAATGAGGGGTGGGTAGGAATCTGGGGGTCAGTGTGTCCGGGAGTGACGGACGTATGAATCCAACCCTCCAACTGCGGTACAAGGCAATGGGTCGAGAGAGCCCGGCTGGAAAGGTCAAAAGGCCTTCCTCAACCATTATCTCTCGATCCGTCCCGCCACGCAGCAGGTGGGCAGACGCCACAAATACCCGGACAAACTTCACCCAATGAACTCGGACCCCCCTGCTAAATCAGTAAACGTAGCGAACTACTTGGGGTGACCTATGGCAGAGGTGTTGGTTATCCAATAAATGGTTCCCGGGTCGGCGGCACCCGTACCCGCCTCCATAATTCCCGTGATTTAGTGGAAAAGTAAGAAAATCACAAACCAAAAAATCCGTACACAATGACATCTCTGATAGTGACAAAAACAAAACACGGACAGCTGCGCATCGATAATTGCTTCATTGTGTAATTTTAAATTTAATAAAAAACTGAATTTAAATCTACAGTTATTGATTCTGAGGCGGTACGAAGTTCGGCGGGTCAGCTAGTATTTAATAATTTAGAATGAACCCTTGAGCACCTTATCAATAGACTGTATTAGTTGATAGCAATAACACTTATCTTTAATCAAAGATTTACAAAGAAATAAGCCTGACTTAGTGGGTTATATCAGTCAATAAGGACTTAGTGTGCTTTGCTTGTTAAGATTACTGTTAAATTGTTGACTGTAATGCCGCAAAATGGCTTTAAGATTATTTTAAAGCTGACTTAGTGGATTTTTCTTGTGTTTTAACGGTCTAAATCGATGTATTATTGACATTTATGTTTGACTTAATGTGTTTTGCTTGACAATAATATCAAATTTATGACTTATGGTGAATTTAAAAATACGTTTATATCGAAAACGATTAAATGTACGATTTAATGGAGTTTTACAATCGAAAGAGGACGATTTTTACTTAATACCTCATACTTAAGTCATTTCATGAAAAAAAGGTGACTTAATGGACTTTGTAGGTAGACAGACAATTTTTATTAATATTATTATTAAAAATCCTTCTGAAAGCCTTCATTGGAGTCTTTTTTATTACTTAAAACAGGGCGGGAAAGCGGAAGGTCTCCTCGAATTTTCCAAGCAGGATATAATAATAATTATGTAAAAAATGCAGCGCATATTCCAAGACACCGCCTTAAGATAAGCCTGCAGTACGAGGGGATGTTGGGATACCTAAATATAGAAGGTTGATAAGGATTAGAAGCGAAAACTGCGCCCACCTGCGCCCCCGCATTCCGCACTGCGAACCGCATTTAGAACTACGCCCCCACATTCCGCATTTCTACCGATTTGTAACACTTTTCTCTTGAACGCTTTCAGTTTTTAAGTTCCTACAAAAATACATGTTATTTTCGAAGATAATATCTGTACATTTATTGAGCCGAAACGGTATTTACATGTAATTCCCTTAACAGAAAAAATCGCAAATTATGCTCCGAAAATTATTAAAAATATAGATATTTAGTTTTGTTGACAAGTAAAAGCTATGAAAAAATTCAGTGTATCTTTAAATGCAACTTGCATTTGATGAGAAATTTTTGTTCTATTTTAAACGTCTCATGTTTTATTAAATATTTTCACTATTTTCAGTTAATTATAATTTATGTTTATTATCGTGCTCTCTCTAACATTCGTATTTACATATATCTGCATTTCTTCTTCCCTTTGAACGATTACTAGCGGGCCTTAATCATTAGAAATTAGGGAGAAAATGCAGGAGACCATAAGAGGCAGTTAAGACTTTCTAATTAAAAACTTATCGCAATATTGGGTCAAATGCGACAATTAAGAATTTTGTGTTTATTCTATTTGGTGTTTAGGTATTTTTATGAGTAATATTCTGAAAAATAAACGCCATTGATCCCTACTGCATTTTTCTTTTATCTAGCGTTCGCATGTTTTAAATTTTGAGAAAAAATGTTTATTTTTAGTATAATAAGGTTAAACCATTGGTCGTTGGCAGATTTGTTAAATTTTCAAAAAAGATTTTGTCTTATACCACACCCATTTCAAATCATGTAACCATGCAGTAAAATAAATCAATACTGTATCTGGGTATCGCATGTTTTTTAATTTTAATTTTAGTTTAAATAAAATCATTAAAAAATATATACGTAGGTACATGTGTTTCTTGACGAAAATTGGTCCGTTTGTGAATTTATTTGTGCACTTACAAACAAGTATATTTAAGATTTTTTTAACATCCTTATTTAACTTAGACATTATTGAAAAATTGTAAATACTTATAATCAAAAAATGATTACAAAAAGTACATCATTTTAATAGTTTTATCATCACGCCTTTCAGCATTTTTGGATGTAGGTATAAATTAAAGCAAATTTGGAATGAATAAAATCGATATTGAGTTATAATTTTAAAAACCTGGTACGGAGAATACTTAATCTATCTCATTGGAACCGCCCTGTACGATCGTAAGAACAACTTTCGACGAAATGTGGATTTTCGGCCACTGGCTGGTTTAACGCTCTTAAGTAGAGATCGTACGAGTAATTATTGGTAATTTATTTTTATTTTTAACTTTATGAATTAAACCTCAAATTGTAATATTTAATTAAATTAAACAATATTAGCGAAACTCAATCGAAAATCTTGATACAGAAAAATCAGCAAAAGATATTGGCACCTCTGGTGCAAACCTGGGACCTTCGGCTTTTCGGGCCACTCTCTGACCACTGAACTAAGGTGTCTCTATCCGATTCGTTCATTTTTAACTGTATCATACTTCGAATAAGAACTACCAACAATATCTTCATTTTCCTAATATTTTATTGGTAATATTTTATATTTTATTGGTTGCTTGCTTTAGTTCAAACCCAAACTAAATGTTTACAATTTGGGAGGCGGGAATGGGTACCGTCGCCCCGGGAACCTTTATTGTATAACCAACACCTCTGCCATAGGTCACCCCAAGTGGTTCGCTACGTTTGGTGATTTAGGAGGGGTGCCCGGGTTCTACCCACCCCTTAAACCCTTTTCCTTCCCAGAACTCTCCTCTCCTTCCTTTCCTAAAAAAAAACCTCCACACAGCATCCCCAAAGATGACATAGGCCCTGAGGGAAATTATTTTCCTCAGGGCCTCCTATGTGGAGCTCAGGTAAAAAAAATTCTATCTAGATAATGTCCGGATAAATTTTTATCCATTTTATTTTTAATATGCTACAGCTATTGACTTTTCTGCAAGTCTAGGATGAATATTAATTTTAATTATTTACTTTATGCGTAAAACCTCCAATTATTATATTTAATTAAATAAAGACAAAAAAATCAGAAAACGAAAAGATAAATATTTATTTTAATTTTTTTTATAACTTTATGAGTAAAACCTCAAATTATAATATTTAATTAAATGAAGACAATATTAGCGAAACTCAAACGAAAATCTGAGACAGAAAAATCAGAAAAGATATTGATAAATAATAATACCCTCTTGCCATGTAAGCAAAGGGTCCTGGGTTCGAGTCCCAGCGTAGCCAATATCTTTTCTGATTTTTCTGTCTCAGATTTTCGTTTGAGTTTCGCTAATATTGTTTTCATTTAATTAGATAAATATTTGTCCAGAAACTGTCTAGATAGCATTTATGACGCTGTGATGTAATAAATGCATTATTACAATAATGTAAATTTTACCAAACATAATTTTATTACGATTGTTTTAACGTATTATATTAATTGCCGCAGAAATATAATACGATAGACCTCTCCCTAATTTTGTATAACATATACTAAATAATATAGCTGTAAAATTTAAATCAAGCACTCAAATATTTAATTTAAACAGGCTTATAATATTCTCGCTTTCCATCAATGTTGATTTTCTGCCGTTGTTGCTTAACTTAGTTTTCATATTTACCTCTCTGTATTACTGTAAAGCGCTCCCTTACGGACAAGTTAACTTGATGGGTTTGTAGTCTGCATGAAATATTAAACCCTTGAATGAAAATATCAAAATGTTCATTTGTCTGTACTGTCAGAAAGTTTGGGGCTGGACCTCTAACATTTGTGTTTATTACAAATACATTCTTTGTTTTTTTTACAGTTTGAAGTATAATACATATTTTTTGTTTTTGTTTTTTGGTATTCACCACCTCACTAGGCTGAGCCTGTTCCGAGGTGGCAGGAATTTAGTCAAATTTTGATTACTTAATCTTGTAAGAAAAGAATAAGATAAATTTTTTAATTTATATATGAAAAGATAAATAGAATTAAAGAAAAGGAAAATGAAAATGAAAAAAGTTGAAAAACATAAAAAATATTTATACAATTAATAAGAAATATAAAAAATTAAAATAATCATATAAGAATACTAAGAAATTTAGAAATAATAACAAATATTTGAGAGGAAAAGAGAAAGATACAGTTTAATGTGTTGTTATATGGTATAAATTATCTGCCCGCAGTATACAAGGCCTTTGTTGAATATCCAGGTATGAATTTTGTGTTTTAGATTATCATTTTTAGTCACATGAATATCTTTTTCAATTAAATAAAAAAAATTTGGAGCCAAATTACGGTCATGTCTTTGTCCATAGGTGGTATTTGTCTTTGGAGTCATGTGTTGGTGTCTGTGTCTTGTGTCGTAATTGTGTTGTGCAGTATCATAGTTTAGTTTGTCCTTTTGGTAATGTATAATTATAATTTTGATGTACAGTTAATTGATGTTATGTTCAATACAGCAAAGTCCTTAAATAACTGTATTGTCGGGAATCTATAGGGTTTATATTAATGGATGACTTTAACGTAAAACGTTAGCTTCTGGACCTCTAACATTTGTGTTTATTTTGGAAAATATTAAAGGATGACTTTAACGTAAAACGGTAAGCTAGCAAAACCCGCAAACCACCCTATATTCAGGACATCTGTTCAGACAATATGTATGAGATTGGTAGGTATGCATTCGCAAAGACTTAGTGGATAGCAAATATCAATAAAATCCTGCAAATTTCCCACCCACCTAATCTTCCCTATACAGTTCATTCAAATATGACTTAGTTGAAATATGATACAGTTAAAAATGACCGAATTGGATATAGACACCTTAGCTCAGTTGGTAGAGCATTTGCCATGTAAGCAGAAAGTCCTGGATTCGAGTCTCAGAGGTGCCAATATCTTTTTCTGATTTTTCTGTCTCCAGATTTTCGATTGAGTTTCGCTAATAAAGATTGTTGCAAGGTGGGTATGGGTACCGCTGCCACGGAAATCATTTATTGGATACCCAGCACCTATGCCATAAGTCACCCCGAGTGGTTCGCTACGTTTGGTGACTTAGCTGGGGTGCCCAGGTTTATGGTGGGAATTGTCCGGATCTTGGCAATAGATGCGTCTGCCCACCAACTGCGTGGAAGTCCAGATCGGAAGAGACTGGTTAGGAATACTTTTTGACCTCTCCAACAGAATTATCTCGAAAAATCGCTTTGCACCGCAGTGGAAGGGATAGATTCTTATATCTGTCACTTCTGGACACACTGACCTCCAGATTCCTACCCACCCTCCTTACCCATACTACTTACTTTCCTATAAAGACCATCCACAAAGCATCCCCAAAGATGACTTAGGCCCTGATGGGAATTATGTTCCTCACGGCCTCCTGTTTTGGGCTAATGTAAAAAAAAATTATCACATAAAGTTTGAAAATACAGATTTTAAAACAATAATAATACTCAACTTTCTCTGTGAGTGACTCGTGTGAAAAGGGGTGTAAATCAGTTACCCTTGGTGAGTATTGAACCCGGCTTGAGTATTGAAGTACCTGTCAAGCACCCTGTCCACCAGACTATCGATCACATCTGTCACTTTAACAGATGATTTTACCTAACAAATAAAATTTCACTTGCATCGTTATTGGAATAAAAAGTGATTGTAATTATTTTTGTTTCATGTTTCATCTGAGGCCAGTGGGACGATGTCATCCCCAATTGGATTATGTTGTGAGGTTGCACGTAGTGAGGAGGAGGAGATGGGGAAGTACCTGTCTATTCAGAGTTGGCCACCAAACGCGGCTAAAGCCTCTTCAAGCAAAGTATCAATTCTCAATGGTTACCTTTCGTGAGGGCGATACTGAGAGTATCTTACATTCTACTTTATAATGTTCTTTATTTAACCCGGCATCAGTACAGTTCAAATATGTAACAACGATAGTAGGGTTGGGTCTAGGAGACCCGAATTAAAAACTGGCTTTGATGTCAATATTTAAAAGAAATTTGGTAACAAATTGCAATAATTTGTTTAAAAACTATTTTGTTTACGAGATTTTGGGTAAAATAAAACAACTTCATATAAAAAAATCGTTTAATGACATTTTTATAAAAGTATAGTAAATTTTAACAAAATAGACAACCTCTGTCTTAAAGTTATAAAATTTAAATAAAATATAATTTTTTTTCTCAAAATGTGAACTAATATCATATATATGAATGAGATCTATAGTAGGACTACGAATAATATACTCTATATACTCCACCAAAAAGTGGAGTATGTATATAATATACTCCACCTTTTGTCACATTATAAAATGTATTTATCTCAGATTTTTTTGTCGCCGGTAGATGTATCAACACTGTCACCATGATGCAAGCTCGACATAAGTAAAACCACTTTATTTTTTTTTCGGAATATATGAAACGATCGTGATATTTTTCTGAAAATCAAAAGTCGACGAGTTTATTTCTTTTCCCCTTGCTTTTGTAAATTTTTCGGGTATTTTTCATTTATTTTTGAGAATAGTGCCTACAGATGTCAGTTTGTGTTTTTGAAGCAAGTGGTTTACTAATTCATAGCTGGTGAACCAATTGTCGAATGTAATGTTAAGTTATTAATTGGCGCGAAATTACGACACGAAATGTATGGTTGGGTCATATTTACCTTTTTCGCGTTTGGCCACGTCTATACACCGTCGCGGCCGCTACAACACTGAACAGCGATAGCCAGCTGGGAGGGGAGATTGTTAGCTCCAGCTACTGAGAAGTGTGGCAACGTCGCACAAAAATTCTAATAAATAAGCTAATTTTAAAATGGCGCGGGTCAAATTGACCCAACTGTACTGACGCCGGGTTAATTTTACGCATACCTAAATGGATTTCTGGGGTCCTAGCATGGGCCATCGATATAGGTTTTATCGAAAATGTCGCTAACTTGACATCGCTCCGGAGCACAACTGCAGCCCGCTAACGAACAAACAACAGTTCACAACGACTAAGGGTTCCAAATTTATTTGACGTGAATTGTTATTTGTTCGTTAGCGGGCTGCAGTCGTGCTCGGGAGCGATGACAAGTTACCGACATTTTCGATAAAACCTATATCGATCGACCATGCTAGATACCCTGGTTTTGAAAGCATATGAGAGACTGTCAGATTTTAATATAACAAACCTACAATTAAAAAATTTAATATATCTGATTTTTAAAAATAGAAACTATTTTTATGATTGTTTTGTCGCTTACCGATTCATTTTCTTGTAAATTGTAGAAAAACTACTTTACGTTAATCTAAAAAACATATTTGCAGGTTCACTTATTTTCGTTTCGTATAAAAATAATTCACACATTTTTTACAAACTTTGATAAATCTTTTGCAAACGTACAACATTCATTTATTGAAGAGTAAAAAATATTTTAAAATTATTTGCAGGCGTATGGTATATAATACTTTTAGACGCAAATATAAAGCGTATTATTATTGTATCTTTCAACACTCCTGAAATCATATACACATCTCGTTGTAATACAAAAGGAAATAGAACGACCATTATTATCCGAGTGTCTGAGTCCGTCTCAGTTCAGATCTGAGTTAACCTCGTTGATAAAAAGTATTTTACAGGTGGCGTCACAAGTAATTACAAAAAAAAATCCAGTGTAATCGTAGCTTTACTTTTGAGAATAATGCATGAATTCGGATAAGAAAATGGCCACCCATACATTTTAAAACTTAAATAGAACAGCTGACCAAGTGGGAAGAAATAATTATTATAAACGCGTGTTATACGAATGCTTACAATAATAATTAATAGCAATTACAATAATATTCCTATTTTTTTTAAGTGAAAACATTTTTAGCACCGTTATAATTTAAAATTCAATGAAACGAAAAATAGCAACACTTCACACATACTTCTCCGTCTCCTTTTTGTGAGGTGCTTCGTAGCCTACTCCCCGCTCTTATCGCCTTTAGTTTTTAGACTTTTACCGTATGTGAATTACACAACTCTGTTTTTTTTTATTTGGGTAAGTACAACAGAATTTTTTTTTTCATGAACAATCGTTTTACGAATATTCATGTCATGAATAATCAAAGTTTTGCGGTATGAGCGTGGAACGTGGTGGGGTGTAGGTATATAATCATAATACTACGATTCAATCAAGGAAAAAGATGATGGAAAATGAAATGCACAAAAGAAAATTGAAACACTGTGGTAGGAAAATGAAATCCTTTACAATGAAAATGAGAAAAGCGCATGCTTCAGTTGTGGCATTTTATCACAATATCACAGCCGTGATCATTTTTCTCTTTGAGATATAAATAGAGAAGTGATTTGTAGCAATTTCTTCGACAAGTTCGAATTTTTAATTTTATTTTTGTTTGTGTTTTCTTTGGTAGGGATACCTGACGATTTATAAAGCAGTGCTGTAGGCTCCTTCTGAGAAAAAGCATGTTCGAATAATCCATATATATTATAAAAGAAAGTGTATGAAAGTGTGCTGGTCACAAAAACTCAGAAACGAATCCCGTTACGGTCAAGGGTAGATATGGTGTGGTAGATCTCTTTCCCCCTCCAGGATGACGGTTCCCGTTTTTACCTAAAGGGCGTGCTTTTGAAGATATAAGGGCTGGATGTTTCGCCCTCTTGAAATTTCTAGAATAGTTTTCCGGAGAGTTCTAGAAGGTTCCGTAGAGCTCTAGAAAGTTCTGGAAGGAGTGACGTAGTGTGTCTTGGAATGTTTGAGAATAGGGAATCGGGAACATCATTGTGGAACATTCTAGAACACTCTCGAATGTTGTCCTGAGCGAAGCCGGGTGACCCAGCTAGTTATTTATATATACGTAAAACTAGTAGGTAAATGAAAAACTAGTAGGTATCTATACGTATCATCCGTCATGTGAAAATTATGGTACGTCATACAAATGATTTTTTACGAAATTTATTTTATATTTTTGACTTTAATCTTCCCCACAGGAAAAACTAAACCTTCCACACACTTTTCCACAAATAATCATATAGTAAATCGACGCTATGCAAGTGCAATATATAAATAAATACAAAACAATACAATAACAACATGTCAACCTACCAGAGACCAAATGGGAAAATAATGCACCGACTCCAGATATTTTCATATCGAAAGGTTCGGTTCGGTAGAACTCCTAGCTGGACCGATAAATCCTACAATTAAATAATTATTTACGCACCAGATTTTAATGTCCGGGTTAAATTTTCCCCACAGGAAAAACTAAACCCTTTCACACACTTCCTCAAATGATCATCTAGTCAACACGCTATGCAATTGCACTATATAAATAAGTATTATAAATACAAAACAATACAAAAACAACATATCAACCTACCAGAGACCAAATGGGAAAATAAATCACCGATTCCAGATATTTTCATATCAGAGGGTTTGGCTCGGTAGAATTCCTAGCTGGACTGATAAATCCTACTGATCTCTCAAAATAAATATTTCAGTAGGATTAGTTAACAGTTTTCCTACTTGTATTTAAAATGACTGATTTTTGCATTTTTATATATAAATTCCTTGACAAATCAAATATGCCTAAATTTTTAATTAGAGAGCTAGGTATAATAACAATAGACGTAGTAGCCGAAATAACAAATGGTAATATTTTAATGCTCTGAGAATGCCAAATTTTTTTAATCTCATTTCCTAAATCTGTACATTTTCTTATTTTTTCAGAAACAGATTTTTGTATTATAGGAATTTGGAATAGCGACGTCAATGATATAAGTTATTTTTTTTAAATTTTGTCATGAAAAGCTACATCAGGTCTATTATGACTAATTGCTCTGTCTGTTAGTATAGTTTTATCATAATATATTTTATAAAATTCATTTTCCAATAATGAATTTGGTTCATATTCATAATATGGTATGGTATGGTATAAAAATTTGTAATGTTTCTATCTGCCTTGCGTATTTTGTATGTTTTGTTAGGTAGCAGAACTCCCAACTCTACGTCGAACTCCCAACTCTACCCCGCCCCGTGCAGCTGCACCCCGCTCCTTTCCTCCAACGGTCCCGGCCAACCGCAAGACCCCGCTCATCCCCGCTCATTCCCGCCCCGACCGCACTTGCAACAGCTGTGTCAGTACGACACGCGCGATCCCGGCTTTCTCCAGAACATTCGATACAAGCGCGATGTTTTGGCGGTGTTCCGAGGAGCACGCCCGAGGCTCCTGCAGCACAGGAACCCTACCTGTGGCGACCCCAAGCACATCATGGCCCTCCGGCCAGGCCTAGCCTGCCCTGTGGCCAGGGTAGCCCCTCCCTGGGACCTGCCGACGATCACCCCCTTGGCACCTGTGAGTAAATAACCCTCCATTTTGCTGAGTGTCTTCTCCTTATTTCTCGCGTGTCTACAATTGACACCCAGAGACGGCACGAGTAAGAGAGAGATTTGGTAGGCTCCCCCATGTGTAGATAGTCAATTAGTGTACCTGTGCATAATTATTGATTGTGAATGTACCCACGGTTGTAATTACAAATCACTGACAATACAAGTAATGTTTACCCCAGACAGTGTTTCATTGCCCTGACGAGGTACGTACAGTGTTGGCTTTATTTTAGGTATTCTCACTTGTTCCCTCTAGGAGACCCACCACCCTGGTGTAGAGAGATCTCACCAGCTCTGCTGGACCAAACCTAAGCTAGATCTGGTGCAGAAGGTAGGCACTTCCACCCGAGGCGCTTAACAGTTTCTATCTATTTTGTGCATTTCTGAGCTATTAGCTTTCCTATGAAAAAAAATTCTAAGCATTTCTACCTGATTGTGTTTCAAAGATGTTATTTTGACTACACCTCTACCTCCTAAATTTCTAGGTAAATTAATTCGTTCTATAGCTGAATTTGGATGAATTAAACTTTGTTAACGTAGTTCTAATTAATCGTTCTAAACTATCTAAATCTGTATTGGACCATTTAATTATGCCAAATGAGTACGTTAATAAAGGTATTGCCCAAGTATTTATTGCTTTTACTAAATTTTATTCAACATATTTATTTTTCTAGTATTACTATTACTTGTATCACTAGCATTTTTTTACTATTATTAGTGATACTAGTAAAAACAATGCTAGTGCTACATAATAATAATATTACTGGCTGTAATATATCTTATGACCTCCCCGGAGACATTCGTTGTATTTATATTATATATTTTCATATATATATATATATATATATATATATATATATATATATATATATATATTATATTTTCATTCTCCAGTAAGTAGATACAACAATATTCTACAGGAGATCTCAGTAATCTTCTGCTTTTGACACTTTACAGTGTGCGGTCGGTGTCTAAGGTGCACGCGGCGCGGCGCAGCGCTTCGATTAGTCGGAACTTAGCTCATATTTTAGAAAGCATAGATAAATTTCTTGCAATGAATTTGTACATTTAAATTTTATTTATCTTTCTATATGAAAGCAATGTAAAGGCAGTTTTTATATACCTGTACGGAATGCATACCTTGCAAATGCACCGACAGCCGAAATACCAGATACAACCATGAAATGTTCCTTGAAACGGCATTAGCCATTGGGTGACCAGATTTTAATTGCCAGGCACTTACGCACCCATCATATTCATAACATAGCCCAATCGAAGATGCCATAGTTCCATTATCTTTGGTTAGTAGTGGTAATTCATGGTAGATACTTCCACCTCTCACCATGACCTTGACGACAAGCCATCACCGTGGTTTCTCATTCCCCATCCAGAGGGGACATATATCGCTTCGATTAAGCACCTTAATCTGAGATACTTCAGCGATCTCTGTCTTGCAGGAACAGCCTCTCTCTCTCCAGTAAAGAAACCATCCTTCAGAGTGACTACACTACTCGAATTAAAAAGCTATTTTAAATGAACAGTTGTGCAACCTATTTCACACAAACCTTAATTTTAGATTCGAAGCCACAATTTGCCACAACTTAATATTTACATCGCATAAAAGCGATAGTGAAAATAATATTGTTGCATTTTCCATTTTCAAGATTGTAATCTACGTGTACTATCCTTTTTTGTACCGTAATACTGAGACCGATGGGATAAACCCTCTAAGCCCCCCCCCCCCTCCCTCCTACGGTATACAAGCGTTTGCCACTGGTATATTTTTTAATCTTTCTCCATGACAAGAATTTAGGCACAAGGTATGATCGTTTAGCTATAAAGTATAGGTATTGTACAGGGTGGCGTAAAATTAATCATCCAATTTTGTTTTTGAATAACTTTTTGAACAACTAAACCGAATATTTTTTTTTCAATCAAATGGTGCCGCAATTATATATCACGAATGTGAGCTATTTTATGTATTTGTGTTTTAAAATATAAAACATAGGCCATTAAATAAATGGATTTTTTCTGATTTTTGGGCACAAAAATTTAAAAAATGAAAGTCTTTCGTATACTAGGAAGTTCCTAATCCTCTCCAACATTCATTATTCAGGAACAATCGTGTTAATCTCTCAATCATAGGGCTTTGCGAAATTTGAGGATCAAAGTACCCTGCCCTGATGTTAAATATATTTAAAAATTCAAACAATGTCGCCAGAGTTTTCGTGTACCGAATGGTTTATTCTCATCCCACTTAATCCGATTTCGCAGTATTTTATATATGGCAGTGGTCGCTAAATGCTCGCGAGTTACCGCAAATATTTTGATACTAGTAAGAGATATTTCAACTCCTATTTAGGATGCTGATATCGAAAAACGGTTCCACTCTATCTAAAAAAAAATAAGAAGATGACTCTTGTGTCATGTGTTATCATAACTTTGAAGTTCATCTCAATAGAAAAGATTAAAATCTGGTTCGCACTCAAAAGCGCATTCGGTTGTGAGGGAAAAAGCACTGAGCATTGACTGATAGATATTTAACAAATTTTGTAATTTATGAGGAAACCGATTGTGTAACAAATTTAGTGCGTAACGCACTGATTTATTAATAGTTGAAAGTTATTTAGGTTTTTCATAATATCTTATGAATATGTAGTTATGGGATAAAATAACGTCAAACAAAGAGTGTTAGATACGCTATCAGAATCGCCATGTTAAAAGACCATCATTCAGAATCGAAACGTTGCTTTTAATTATAAAGAGGCAATATGAAATGAAATTAAACTAACTTTTAATCTTTCTCCTGTAGAAGACGGTAGGAAAAAAATATTTAATTTATTTTTTCAAAATAATTAGTTGTAGTATTGATTCACGTACTTTACAACAACTCATTCTTTTCAATATCCCTTCCCGTAGACTCAAAAATATTAAACTGCTGTTCCTCAATCAACACTCAACTAATTGTGGATATTATTCACCATGTCCAGAATGAAAAGACTGGTCAACTCATGTCAAGATCTTGATGTTTTTCGATAAAAGTCATGCTTTTTTTCCATCACTATACAAGTAAAAAAGGGAGGCGTCTTCTAATATCTACAGGAATTCCAAAAACTGAACAAATCGGACTAATATCTATGAGAACCAAAGTGAGGACGAATATCTACAGCTTAAACTGCTGACTAATATATCTATGAGAACCAAAGTGAGGACGAATGTCTACATCTCAAACTGCTGACTAATTTTTTTTATTTTTATTTTTTTATTTAAGTTTTTATTCCAGCAGGACTGGGAGGGTAGTGCAATCTCAGTCTGCCATATTACGTAAACAACTATAAAAGAAGAAAAAAATGTTTAAATATTAGGTAGGTACCTAATTAAAACATAAAGTGAAAACAAAATTCATCACACAAATAACACAAAATAAGCATAAAATCAAAATAAATAATAAGTAGACAGAATTAAAAATAAAAAGATATTTTGGGATCGTGCATCATGGAGGTCACCTCATCATCTGAATCCATCGCTCATTTATTGGGGAACTGAGCCACTCGGATGCAGCCACGACAATGATATTGGTTGAAGTCCGTATCCTGCTCCAGAAGCTGGCTAGTCGGTGGCGAAGTAAGGCTGGGAATGAGTGCACCCTGCCCTCGGTGAACATCGTGGAGGCACTGCAGAACCTCGGTAGTTGCATAAGTTGCCTGTATGCATTATTGTAGCACACCTTCAGTTTGTCCCATTGCGCTGCTGGGTATTGTGTCCACAGTTCAGACGTGTACAGGGCAGTACAGTATGTCTTGAATAGTAATTTTATCATCTTTGCTACAGTGGTAGAACCGCCTTGAGAGCATTCCGGCCCGTATATTAATTGCTCTTCTTTGTCGTTCCATATCTTCTATATCCTTCATGTCTTCGGTTAGGATATGTCCCAGATACTTAACCTGTGAGGCCACAAGCAGTTCATTTCCTTCTAGATATGTTGGAGGATTATGTGATGGCTCCTTATTGTTTTTGAAAGCGACGATAACTGACTTTTTAGAATTGTACAACAGGTTATGAGAGTTTGCGTACTCTTCGCATATTTGCACAAGTCGTCTCATCGCTTTAATCGAAGGTGCAAGCAGCACATGTCATCGGCGTAATTAATGCTGTTACTTCCTTTTCCGCAGATATGACAACCGATTCGTTTATCGTTCAACTCTTGTAAGATGTCGTTAATGTACACATTAAATAGAGTTGGAGACATATTTCCCCCTTGCCTGACTCCGCTCTTAAGGAATAAAGGTCTTGAAGAAGCTCCTGCCCATTGAATGTGATTTTCCTGTTTTCCGTACCAAATAGCCAGCATATTGACCACTGCTGCTGGAACATCTCGCTTTATGAGTTTTTCCCATAATAGTTGATGGGAAATACAAAACGCCTTGCTTAAGTCAAGAAAACACCCATAGACTGTGGTTTTTCTTTTTTGTAGTAGGCTATTGTTTGTTTTACTCCATAAATGGCCATATCGGTTGATGAGGCGCTCTTGAAGTCGAATTGGTTATCAAGGGTAAATAGTTTCTCTTTGACTAGCGCGAATAAGATTTTTTCAAATAGTCTCGAAAGCATTGTCGCGAAGGAAATCGGTCAGTAATTTCCTAATACCGATGTATCCAGCTGATTGGATTTCAGGATTGGTACGATAATAGTTTTGCTCATATCCATCGGCATATGTGTGTGTCTTAGGAGGCTTGAGTACAGGGCCGCTAGAATAGTATGAAGTTGATCTCCTGCGTATTCTATGTATCTATAATATCTACAGCACTGGCAGAGGTTGGGTTAGGTTAGGTTAGGTTAGGTTAGGTGAGTTATTACGTAATTGAAGTAAGTAATGCTTTTCCTTACAACATCTTGCTCAGTTGCCCTCTGTAGATATTAGTCCAATCTACGCTAACTCCAGATACTACTATCTACAGCAATACAGGCTGTAGATATTAGTATCTGGAGTCGTAAAGAAGTATTATAAATATGTTGACTTCTAACGACGTCTTGTCTTGACTTGTCACTTCTATTTCCTTGTGTTTATCACTACCTTTGTCCTTGCTTTTAAATATTACATGCCTTCCTTTACTCTTATAATTATATTTTTACATAATTTCGTGTTTTTGAGTTCGCGAATTTGACGTTAAGTCCTAATTCATTAAACAAGTGTATAAAGTTCTTTTTTTTTCTATATTTAGTGACCACATCTGAATAACCTGGTAGTCCAACTTTCCACATTTCGCTCTCCTTCTCCTTCTCCTCCTCTCTTCAGTCTCATCACGTACTACATACCCCTATTGGCCAACGAAGTGTTGTGTGTATTTTGCTAAGACGATAATTTATTATCTATCCCTCATGTTTATTTAGTTCGGAGACGACTGCTAGGCCTGCTCTTTTATGGGATTCTTGCGTCTGCCAGTGTTCGTTGATCCATCTGGAGTGAAAGTTTTATATCCCATTAGGGCAGAGTATCGGATTTGGCGCCAGATAATACTGCCATATTATGGAATCAGGCATAAGCCTATGATTCTAACTCCAACAAAAAGCTTTGAAAAGCACGCACTGTGAATTAAATAGTTCAAAATCTGATCGTGTCTCGCCGACTCTAAGGACAGGTCGTATCAAAAAATTTTACGGATTCTTCAAATATTTGAAGTTAATTTTCACGTTCTGTGTAAGTTCTATTCAAGTTATGTTATTACATCATTATAGGCCAGTTGCTTCAAAACTGAAATAATCACAGAACTTGAATAGAACTTACACAGAACGTGAAAATGAACCTCAAATGTTTAATGAATTCGTCAATTTTTTTAAGACAACCCGTCCTAAACAAGGGTTATTGAAATGTGGAAAAAACTATTCGTCAATAAATATTTTCATTTAAGTATCGAAACTTTGCTTGAGTTACCTTTAACAATAGTTAGCGACTACATCTTGTTCGCCAGATACTTATCAGACTTCCCTTTTCCCCATATCTTCCCCTATTTAACTTACTTCAGACTTTAAACAAACATCAACTGAGGATGCCATAGTCTCGCTGGCTCCAGGTAAATAATTATAATGATACATTTATTTTTCAACAGATTATTAGTTTGTGACATATTTGTAATTTTTTCAAATTTTGGAGGCGGGTATGGGTACCGCTGCCCCGTGAACCAACTATTAGATAATCAACACCTCTGCCGTAGGTCACCCCAAGTGGTTCGATACGTTTGGTGGCCTAGTAAGGGTGCCCGGATTCGTGGGGTGAGGTTTGTCCGGGCCTTGGCGGCGGGTGCGTGGGTGCCCAGATGGATTGCTACATGGCAGGCCGGATCGGTACAGGATGGTTGAGGGAGTCCCTTTGACTTCTCCAGCCGTACTCTCTCTGAGCGATGGATTCTGGACACACTGACCACAAGATTCCTACCCACCCTTAATACCCTTTTCCTTTCCAGAACTTCCTGTCCTTCCTTTCCTAAAAAACTCTCCGCACAGCTTCCCCAAATATGACATAGGCCCTGGGGGGAATTATTTTCCTCAGGGCCTCCCGTATGGTGCTAAAGTAAAACAATTTTTTTTTTATTTTAACTTTATGAGTTAAACATCAAATTGTAATATTTAAATAAATGAAGACAATATAAGCGAAACTCAATCGAAAATCTGGAAACAGAAAAATCAGAAAAACATATTGACACCTCTAGTACTCGAACCCAGGACCTCTTGCTTTCCGGGCAAACGCGCTAACCACTGCGCCACGGTGTCGATATGAAATTCGGTCATGTTTAACTGTACCATACTTCAACTAAGAACCACCTACATTATCTTCATTTTCTTTAACGCATATATTATTGGCAACTATCTTTATGTATGATTGCAAGATTCAAACCCGAACTAAATGCTCTCTAGATAGTGTCTGGATAAAACATTATCCATTTTATTTAATATGCGACATCTATTGACTTTTCCGCAAGTCTAAGGATGAATATTTTTATTTTAACTTTATGAGTAAAACCTCAAATTGTAATATTTAAATAAATGAAGACAATATAAGCGAAACTCAATCGAAAATCTAGAAACAGAAGAATTAGAAAAACATATTGACACCTCTGAGACTCGAACCCAGGACCTTTGCTTTCCGGGCAAACGCGCTAACCACTGCGCCACGGTGTCGGCGTTTGCCCGGAAAGCAAGAGGTCCTGGGTTGAGTCCCAGAGGTGTCAATATGTTTTTCTGATTTTTCTGTTTCCAGATTTTCGATTGAGTTTCGCTTATATTGTCTTCATTCATTTAAAAAAAAAAATAATAATAATAAAGAAAGAAATGTCAAGATGAAGAAATAATAGCCATATGACCCATTTTTTTAAATATTTAATATCTACCTGTGTATTATTTTTTCAGCAGCATTAATACGTTCTTAGTAAAAGCCCTATAATCGCTTTGATTTCCGGATAAAGGGAATCAAAGGGAAAGTTACAGTAATTATTACGACCAATGTATGCTCAAGTAATTTTAAACCTCAAATGAATAATTATGATTATTGCTTTTTATTTAGTGTGAAAATTCTCTAAAGGGCTTTATTGTGGGATCATTTTATATCTGGAAAGTTGAAAATGTTCCTTGTTATTGTAGTCGAAAAAGGTGTAAATAATAATAATTAGTTATATTCTATCGATAAAAAAAATAATCATCCTATCGGCAATATCATTTTAAATTTTTATAAGAAAAACTCACTTTTTATAACTTTTGAAGGTTTTTCCATCAATGCAATATATCATTGAAGAAGAAGTTAATAATAATAATCTGAACGAAAATATGACAGAGAACAAGACACAGAAAAACAGAAAAAGATAATGGTTGGAGCTGGGACTCGAACCCAATAAAAAGAGAGTTTTTCTTATAAAAATTGAATATTCATTTAGACTTTTATAAAAAGTCAATACTTCAATATAAATAAAATCGGATACATTTATCCGTGACGCTATCCAGATTACAAACCAATTATTAGAATGATTGTTTATAATAAAAAGGGTAGTTGCCTATGATACGGAAAATAAATTAGTTGAAGATAATATTGTTAATAATTCTAAAATTTGATATATGAAATTGGCTATTATGACGGTTTGACATAATGGCGCAACGGCGGAATTGGTAAACGCACGTCCGTAGACGAGAGGTTCTGGGTGCTAGTCCCAGTTGCGATCATTATCTTTTTCTGTTTTTCTGTGTCTTGTTCTCTTTCATATTTTCTTTTAGATTATTATTATTATCTTCTTCTTCTATTATATTGGTGTTTTAATTTTATATGTTTCAAATGCCTTTCATGACTTTTTTTATTTGGTTAAGGAATATATTTGATAATTTCAACTGTCCCATCGAATGTGTGAGATACTCTCAATATTGCTAACCGTTGTTGATGATGATATCTGAATAGCAAGGTACTTCCCAACCTTTCTCTTCCTCTAATCCTTTTATTTCTCCCTTCCTTTGGAATCACAACATTCTACAACTGGGAATATCGAAGTCCCACTTTCTCTAGAAGCAGTGGGGTATTGACATGTTTTTGTTGTACACATTAAATTTACAAACAAATTATGTTGCAAACTCACCAATTCCTCATTTACATAGTTTAGCAAATAAATATATAAATGATACCGATATTTTGAATGTAACAATTTCCATGTTTAAAACATTCTTGAAAAATTTTTTATGTCAACGTTTTATTTCTGATAGTTTCTATTTATTATTGTTACTTATCATTTTTTCTGCAAGAAAATAAGTAATGTGAGAAATTATTTTCGTTAACCTATTGTTTATTACTATAAACCTTTGGATAAAAAAAATAATCATTATGTACCAAATGTAAGTGTCCCAAAGGCGTAAAAAAATAAATAAATAAATGTTAACAATTATTATAAGCAATAATTATCAGCCTGAAACACTCATCTACATTGAAAAAATCTTCCGAGAAAATATACGTGCCGCCAACGGGACTTGAACCCGTGTCCTTCTGATTGCCGGTCAGGTGCTCTACAATACCCGCCAAATAATTCAATCTATAGCGCCCTACAAACGACACTGCATGTAGTGACTGCGGCAGTGACTGCAGAGAGTGTGGGTTTGAGCGAAGTAGCGCTGCCTCGTTCTAGCGGCCCTTTAACAAACGAGACAGCGCTAGTTTGCTCAACTCCACGCTCTCTGCAGTCACTGCCGCAGTCACTACATGCAGTGTCGTGAGGAGACCGCTTATATAATTAGATAAGCCGACACAGCTCAGTGGTAGAGCACCGGACCGGCAATTAGAAGGACAAGGGTTCAAGTCCCGTTGGCGTCATGGATCTTTTCTCGGAAGATTTTTTCAACGTAGATGAGTGTTTCGGGCTGATAATTATTGCTTATAATAATTGTTACCCTTTGTGCTATGCATTAAAATCTTTTCTTAAACGTTAGTTTATCAATTAAAAAATAATAAATAAATAAATAATATTGGTGTACACATTACGATAGTGTTTAACCACTCAGACCCAAACGCGTTTTGGGAGGCGGGTATGGGTACCGCCGCCCCGGGAACCATTCATTGGATAACCAACACCTCAGCCATGGATCACCCGAAGCGGTTCGCTACGTTTGGTGACTTAGAATGGGTGCTTGGGTTATGGGGTGAGGTTTGTCCAAGTTTTGGCGGCCGGTGCGTCTGCCTACGTGTTGTGTGGCGGGCCGGATTGAGAGAGACTGTTTGAGGGAGGTCTTTTGGATTTATACATCCGTCACTACTGGACACTGACCCCCAGATTTCTACCCACACCTCAAACATATGTCCTTACCAAAACTTCCTCCCCTTCCTTTCCTTAAAAAACCCTCCATAATGCTGTATTTAAGATGAAATCGTTGGAAATTATTTTCCTCAGGGCCACCTAAGTGAAGTTTATCTAAAAGCAAAACCTTGTTTTCGAGCTATCTAGAACATTACCAGACATATATGTAATGACGTACGAGGCGTACCTGACTTATTAACTAAACAATATTGCCGATCACATAGTTAAGACTTTTAATAATATTGTCACAAGTCATTTTAAACCATTTAGAAGCATCTTATCTAATGAACTAATCCCTACTTGAAAGATAACCTAATCTATTTCGCAATTCAAATCTTTTTATTACAGCGTTTGATCCAATCGATTTAACTAATTCTATAAATACTGTATTGGATATTACGACACAAAGACCATGGTAGGTGGCAGTAACGCCCCAGGGTGGGGATTTTATCAGTCAATCCTACCTCTAAACCTATACGCACTACCTTTATACTGTATACTGCTTACAGGCTTTGAAATAATACACAAGGGTATAACATACTCTGGAGTCTGTGGGCAATCCTTACACATTTATATTTTACGAATTCACTGTTCGATTAGGAAGAGTTTATATATTATTCATGAAAGGTACTGCATCAAATTATGTTACAGTGTGTTTAAATTAAAATACACCTCATAGGATTGAACTTCAAAATAAATAGATTATAGATTATGAGAATTCGTCATTGCCATAGACATCCAAATTTTATAGACGAGAACATACAGATGAGGGGAAAAATCAACTATGATGGTACGAGGAGGGGGAAGATGACTGTGATTCGTTAAAAAATCAATCTGACAGTACATAGGCATCTCGCATTATAATATCACCATTTAGTTCTTAAAATTAAAATCTGCTTTTGAATGAATAGACCTTTTTACGTGGGAGCGCGAATTGCTCGCCACGTTATTAACGTATTTGCGAAGTCCAAATACGGCAAAGTAAAGTTCGCATCTTTTCATACTATTTTGTTGCCGTATTTAGTTAAGACACTTTTACAAATGTTTCATAATTTACTTATCCCTGTAACCAGCGACGAGCACCCTGGAAAACCGCCCACATTCGTTATGATCTACATATTTTAGGGTGTAATGTATAGCACAAGCTAGCATTTTTGCCGTGTTATTTCGTAAAATGTAAGATGCGAGCTCGACGCTGGTCAGGACAAGAATGATGACGTCACATTTTTTTAGATTCAGGCTAGGCTCTCTAGGAGTAAATAATACGCTTTTATCACTTAGGACAGGTCTATATATATTCATATGTCTATGGTCATTGCGAACTTTGACTCCTCAGAACATGGTAAGGCGAAGATAGAACCCTATTCAACCATTGTCGAACAAAAAAAGTTAAAAAAATTGACATTTCAAAAGGTTGAAAGTAATGATAGAACCTTGAAAAATAATTCAAAGCTCTAAATGCTTTTTATTTGAACTTTGACATGCTCGTAATACTACGGAAATGCAACACAGATGGCTCTGAAAATTATTTTGGTTATATAAATGTGCAAAAGAAATGGTTTTGTATTCAAAAATTATTTTTGAAAAAAAATATCGGTTAGAACTTTGTCTAAACAATGTGAGCTATTGAAACTATGATCTTCGTTCAAAATTACAAATAATAGTATTGGAAAACATTGGAACACCGCTTATTTTACCGGTAATTTCCAAATTTGAGAATGCTTAACGATTTTCGAACCTCCATCAGAAAATTTTTTTAGGATAGTGTTCTGGTTAAGAAAGTTTTCTGGAGTAGAAAAACCACATTGGTATTTTAGCTCTTTTGCTATATAGTTCGAGTTAATATGTTTGTGCGGTTGAAGGCAAAGGCATCGAATGTGGGTGGTGCCATAATTTTTTAGATCCCCGGTAAGTGAAAATAATAATAACTCAAATAACTCTAATCTACAGACCTGAACTCAAGAAATCTGCGATTTATGGAGGGGTATACAATATTTAGGACACATTGGGTTTTGAAGAGAAAGCTTCTTAAGCACAGTTGTGATTTTAAACTCGATGAAACGGAAACGAGCGACACTAAAACGAGACAAACACACACATCTATAAGATTTAGCCTGCGGGACAACAGGAGGCGTGAATGGGTACCGCCACCCCGTGAACCTTTATTGGATAACCAACACCTATGCCATAGGTCACCCCAAGTAGTTCGCTACGTTTGGTGATTTAGCAGGGGTGCCCGGGTTCATGGGGTTAGTTTTGTCTAGGTCTTGGAGGTGGATGACCAGGATATACTGAACACCAGATTCCTACCCACCCTTTAAACCCTTTTCCTTCACAGAACTCTTCTCTCCTTCCTTTCCTAAAAAAACCCTTCATACAGCATCCCCAAAGATGACATAGGCCCTGAGGGAAATAATTTTCCTTAGGGTCTCCTGTGTGGAGCTCATGTAAAAAAAAATGAGATAGCAAAAAATATTTATTTATTTCACGGATACTCGGTTCCAATGTAATACGATAAACCCACCACTCCACGCTAGTCTCATTTGGTGCAGTGGTTTAAATCGCCTGACGAATCTCAGCGGCCAGACATTCAGCAGACCAAGGATCGAATCAATATCCAATCTTCAAACCTCTCCAAAATGAACATGTAAAAGAAAGCGACATCTAGCGACTCCGATTAAATACTAATAAATGACCAAATACATAGGAAAACTTGCACTGGAATTCGACGACAAAATGTAGAAAAAATCTTCCATCACATGGATAAAAAAATTGCTTCGTAGTCTTCCCAATCTTGTCTACTTTAGTTTTCTGAAGGTTTCACTTCTACCGCGTGTGAATTGTACACTCTAATTTTATTTAATGGTTTAGTGACTACATACAGAAATCAAATATATATGACGCAGGCAAATCGTAAAATCAGGCCGATCATGATGCGCCTGAGATACTTCACGATCTGCTGCCAGGCACTTCACGAAGTAGCTAGGCGCATCATGATCTGCCTGATTTTACGATCGGCCACCGACGTATACATAGGGTACAAAGAAGACCATTTTATGTCTTAGATGCTATGTTTTCTACATGGTAATTAAAATTAAGTTTACTGTTGAATTCGATTTCAAGGACTGGAAAATTGGTCTTCTTTTTTAACATTTTTCTTCCTACAACTTTACTTCCCACAACTTAAAGGCATTCCCCAAATTATAGTCACATTGGCTCCATTGAGTGTAGGTAACTTATGTCACGATATTCGATAAATTGGCGTAGAGTTGGGTGATGGAATATGTCAGGCTGTTGACTTACTGAATAGGGCTATTGCTAGATTTAGTTCCTTATTTTCAAATTTTGTTTAAAAAAATCATAGAAAGTCATGATCTTATTTTCTCTGCGCATATGGTGAGTCAGAGTGTTATGGAGTTGGAAATAACTTCTTTAAAAAAAAGGTGCACTCACAAAAAAAGTTACTTTATCCACAGTAATAAATTCACGGTTACGCCACATGAGCAGGCAACCCCTTCGGATTTGCTTTGAAGCACGAATTGAAAACATTATACGAACAACGAAATGTCAATGGCAAGACAGGCAGGCAAGCAAGCAGGAGGCACAGTGGTTGTGAGATAACCGACTGGGAGCGAGGATCAAGGGTGTGGATTAACCCCTAATTTATCCAACACTTAATCATGAATGGTGCGGTTTATCCTTTGGTGAGTGGTACGCGCTTTGTCATTTGTGCCCTTGAAAGCAAGATAAGTAGATTATGAAAACTTGAATTTTTATAAAGGAAATCAGTTGAAATTTGTTATGTACGAGTACTTATTAAAGGTGAAGCACTACTATTTACTCACTAATTATTTTTGATTTAATAAATTCAAAAATATCTTCCCGAACTTTAAATATTTCAATTCCACTTTATTATTTCTTAATCCATCTGGTTCGGTTCATCCTGAACCTTCCTCAGGGGTGAATAAAAAAAATTATAATTTTATTCATCCCTGAGGAAGGTTCACGATGAACCGAAACCGGTTGAATTAAGAAATAACAAAGTGGAAATGAAACTAAGTTATTTTATTGTGTTTATTATAATTATGTACATATTCCCACAAAGTGTTTGCTACATGTGAAGATTTTATTATTTCCTTTTTTAAATTTTTTCTTCTAATTAGTGCAAACGATTTCTGTATTTGAATGGTTAGTTACAGGGTTACAAATGCAAGTAAATTTGCGTGTGCAAGTAAATTTCATTGCTTACTTTGTGTTATTTCACAATATATTCATTAAAAATAATATAAATGTTGTATATTCAGGACACATTCGAAAGTGGTAGACACTTTCAGTATCGCCCCGGTGATAGGCCACAATTCGGAATAGAAGCATTGCGCGTTGCTTGAAATGGAATTAGCCAAGTTTGGTGACCAATACTAAATAGCCAGGAACCTCCTTACCTCTTCCCCATCTCCTTCCCATCCCCAGTACCTTCAGCATCACAACATATACCCCGATCTGGGACGGCGTAGTCTCACTGGCTCCAGACGGTTGTGAGCAATTGGGACGCATGTGCAGAACTCACATAAAAAAAGAGTAATTAACCCTGGAAAGCTGTACTCAAACCGTTTTTTTTAAGTAAATATTTCGCAAACGTCCCAACTATGCGGAGCCAGCGAGAGAAGCCTAATTTGAAAATATTGGTTTGCGGATGAGATTGGAAAAGGCTTTTTGACATTTCAGATGTAATCAATAAACATAAACACGGCTAAACCATATTTTCACCAGGGTAATACTAAGAATATCTAAGAATCAATTTGGGAGTCGAGTACGGGTATGGCCGCCCCGGGAACCCTTCATTTGATCACTGCATTAGGAAACTCCAAGTGGTTCGCTATCTTTGGTGACTTAGCAGGGGTGCCCGGGTTCATGGGGTGTGAATTGTGTATCTTGGCGGGGGATTCATCTGCCCACCTACTATGTGGTGAGTGAGTGAGACTTGTTTACCCCTCTCGACCATTGCCTCGTACCGCTTTGAGAGGGATGAAATCAACCGTCACTCCTGGACACACTGACCCACCCTCACATCTTTTTCCTTCCCAGATAGTCCTCTCCTTCCTTTCCTTAAAAAAACCTCCCATACAACAATACCAAAGATGATACAGGCCCTGAGTGATATTATTTTCCTCGGGGCTTTCTCTGTGGAGCTAATATTCAAAATACTACCGTGGAACGAGACGAAAATTTAATTAATTATTTAAATTAAATTATATTGCGTGGGATAAACTCCGAGAATTGCCAATATAATTACGCTTTAAGAAGATTATGTTTTTTTCGTAAATTACGTCTCTTACGTTCTATTTACTTTCGTTTATATAGTTAATTGTTTAATCTTTCTTAAGAAGGTAATTTGGATTACGCTTCCATAAAAAGTTAATTGCTTTTCTTTTAACTTCTTTTAACTATGTATTTAACATATATTTGCGAGAGAAGCGGAGTCCTTTTTAACTCGACTGTTTTTCACTTCTTCTGTCTATAAATTTGTTTGTGCCCCACGTCTTAGTTTTACGGTGGTGGCCGTTTTGGTGGTTCAGTAAAGATTATTTTTTTAAATGTGAAATCTTCAAGTTTATTACGGCTCTCTCATTTATTGAATTTTTTATTATAACTAATTCCAACTACTCCCGACTGCTAGGAGCCAGTGAGACTATGGCATTCCCGATTGGTTTGCGTTGTGAGGCTGAAGGTTTTTGTGATGCGAAGGGGGAAGGAGATGGAAAAGAGTAAGGTGGGTAAGTATCTGGCTCTTCAAATCAAGTCACCAAACATAATTTCAAGCAACGTTTCAATTCTGAATGGTGGTCTTACACCAGGGCGATACCGGATTTAAAAAAAAATACAACTGTGCAGTTCACACGCGGTAGCAGTGAGCCCTTCAGAAAACTATAGTAGGCAAGAGTGAGAAGGCTACGAAGCACCACACATAGAGGAGACCGATTATACTAACTCATTCTCTCACAAGTTAAATCCTATAGATGAATGTGTTTGTCTCTTTTTAGTGTCGCTATTTTTCGTTCCATCGAGTTTATAATGATTCGGGTGGTATGGTTCGGATGAATAAAGAAAAAAAAGTTATTAAAATTATAAAAATTCGAAAACTTGGATAATATCTTGGACATGTGCTGAGACATCCAGAGAAGTATTAGTTCTCTCATGGTTGAAAAACCTGAGACAGTGGATTTGCCAGTCTACTAAATGTAGAGCTGTTCCGGGCCGCAGTAAACAAAGTCCGCATAGCCAACATGATAGCCAACGTCCATTGAACGGACAGGGCACAAGAAGAAAAGCAGAGTGAAATTACAACGGGTCTACATAAGTTTTCACTTCCAAAATGCAATGTTCATGACTATTTTAGTAGGTACGTAGTAATACATAAATGTCACAGCTCGAATTGCAGTTCAGGGAGAAAATTTCCACGAAAATCTTTCATGTCTGGACTGCTGGCTAGACACTCTGGAGCCAGCGTTTCTTGGCACGTCATAGTTTATGTATGAGAGCTCGAGTGTGGGTAAACAACGGCATTGAAAGTATGGGGCCTTGAACGAAAGTGACCTCAGACCGTTCCATAAGATGATTTTGAAGCAGTTACGATAGAAAAAGTTGCACACAAAACCAGTGTAAATAATAAAATATTGTATTTTTGAATGTAGCTATTACTTTGTGGTTATCCATTATAATAAATGAAACAATACAACTTTGTATAAACCACTTATAAAATGTGCAAATCCGACCGGTTTCGGAACAAACGTTCCTTCGTCAGGGAAAGCTTATACTAATTTGAAACATTGTTCTAAACTGTCAAATTATTATAAGCTTTCCCTGACGAAGGAACGTTTGTTCCGAAACCGGTCGGATTTGCACATTTTATAAGTGGTTTATACAAAGTTGTATTGTTTCATTTAATAAAATATTGCTTTTTTTCAATTTAATTGGAATACCTTTTTTAATATTTTTTTAAGGTTGTACCTACCTATCCATGTAAATCAATTATTGAAGAGAAGATAATACTCACAAGGGTGAACGAAACACGAAACAGAACAAGACACGGAAGAATCACACGCGTTGGAAGTGAAACCTTCAGAAAACTAAAGAAGACAAGAGTGGGAAGACCATGAAGCACTTTTTTTATCAATGTGAATGAAGGATGTTTTTTTTTCATATTTTTGACGTCGTATTCCAATGCACACTTTCCTATTCATTTGGCTATCTTATTAGTATTTGCATATTCTTCTTCGGAGTCGTTAGATGTCACATTTTTTGTGTTTTATTTGGCCTGTTCATTTTGGAGTGGTTTGAAGATTAAATATTGATTTAATTTTTTTTTTGGATTTAATAATAATAATAATTGTTGGATGATTTTTATGGCGCCATTTTCGTGAGAAAATCACCTCAAGGGTGCTTTACAAGTCATTTACATATTTAATCTATACATGAATATTACAAGTGGCTCATTACTAAGATTGGTAACTAATTACATAAAACTAAGACTTATTTATTTATTTTTTCAGGTTCTCCATAAAACAGTTATACATCAAATTATTACGGAGAAGATTACAAAATTTAAGAAGATTAAAAAATCCAAGGGGGTAAATGACTAGTGACTTAAAAACGATACTTATTTTTATAACCGAGTACAATACAAGTACAATTGAAATAATTATTTGTGACTATTATACATATTTACATTTACAAACATACATTGTTATGATTACTGCCCGTGCATTCAGTGTAAGTTATGAAGAATATTTAAAAACAATCTAAGTAAATTATGGACAGTGTAATGACAAACTACTGAAGAAATGTGGTTATTTTTCGTAGGATTCGATCCTTGTTCCGCTAAATGTCTGACCGCTGAGCTTTATTAGGCGCTTTTACCACTACTCCGAAGGAGACTTACGTGGGACTGTTGGTTAATCGTATTATATTGGAACCGAGTACTTCTTCTTCCTTGCGCTGTCCCAACTCATTGCCTAGGTAGGCTGTTGGGGTCGGCTCTTCTCGTTCTCAGGTTGTAATTTCTTCTGTTCTGGGTATCGCCTTCATCCAGGCCGTTTTTCTGAAGAAGTTTGGAGCATTGAGTCATCCAGGAATTCTTCGGTCTTCCTCTGGATGACTGTCGATGAAGCTCCATAGACATTGCCTGCCTCACTGTGTGGTCTGATGGTCTCCGTCTTATGTGTCCATACCATCTCAGCTGTCATCTCATTGGAATCGAGTACCCGTGAATTAATTAAATATTTTATCGTTAATTCATTCTCTCGTAGGCTAAATCCCATAGATGTATGTGTTTGTCTCTTTTTAGTATCACTCGTTTCCGTTTCATCGTGTTTCAAATCACAACGGTGCTGAAAAAGTTTTCACTTCAAAACAACTGGGAATCGATCCCAAATCAAATCATCGTTAAATATTTGTTTATATAAATTTTAAAAATGAAATCGACAAAAGTGACGCAAAATAACTAGATCCCAATTGCCGAGTTTGGTGAGAAGTTGTCCCTGTAAGACAGAGATCCTGGGTTCGATTGTCATGTTCTGTTTAACGTTCCGTATTTGTATTATCTCCTTTTTCAATGATTAGATTAGATTTAATTTAATCATTGAAGACGAATGCAATACGCCAATACTAATAAAT
Organism: Limnephilus rhombicus; assembly: GCA_929108145.2. Lineage (NCBI taxonomy): Eukaryota > Metazoa > Arthropoda > Insecta > Trichoptera > Limnephilidae > Limnephilus > Limnephilus rhombicus. The sequence goes on from OV815293.1 coordinate 18,692,770, forward strand.
CTAAAGGAAACAAAAACCGAACAAGATACATAAATTAAAAGATAAAAGTCAGAACTAAGTATCGAACATAGGATATCTGTCTTACCGTTACTTTAAAAGCAAACACTCTTATAATGTCACACTTTATAATTCACAAACATCAGTGGAAAGTTTATAATTGGCATAATAACCTATCTTATTATTACGTAATCTCAGATTTGCTGTTCACTTTCCCTAAAATAAATAAAATAAAATAAATAAAAGAATGCCTATATTTTTTTGTTTTTTTACAGCATTGTTGCAAATAATAAAACATCGAGGGCAAGGCTCTCGACTATCGATCCGGAGGTAACGGTTTCGAATCCCGACATGCGCAAGTAAATTTTATTTGATTAAATTATATTTTCATAGTTTAATAATTTAAAATAATATACGGTTTATTTGCAGCACGTTCCAAAGTGGAAGATACTATCAGTATCGTCTTGGTGTAAGACCATCATTCCGAAACGAAACGTTGCTTGAAATGGCTTTAGCCGGCTTGGTAACGAGATCTGAATAGCCAGGTAATTCTCTACCTTTCTCTACCCTCCCCTTCCCATTACCTTTAGCCTCACAACATATTCCAATTAGGGATACCATAGTCTCACTGACTATCGTCGATTGGGAGCGGTTGGGACTCAAAAAATTATATTTATTTATGTATATATGCGTAAAAATGGATTTATTAAATGAATACTTTTTAAAAATTTTATTTGAGTACCGCACTGGTTTCCTAATTGCTACCAATCGTCTGGAGCCAGTGAGACTATGGCATCGTCAATTTAAGTTTGTTTTGAAGCTGAAGATAATGGGAGAGGAAGAGAAATAGGGTAGTGGAAGACGTACTTGGCTATTTAGATCGGATTATCAAATGTGGTAGTCTGGATGAAGCTGTTATTTTTTTTGTTAATAAATAGAATTTAACATAGAATCCTATTTTAGACAGAATGTCTGGAATTGAAAACAAACCGCTCAGAAACTTATAGCCAACAGCAGGAACGCAACATCCCTCCCAGAACTGCAGATACCTAGCATTCCCCGTGAAAAATGCTGTTGAAAACAACCATGGGTAAAAACCGAACTCTCTCTCTACAGGAGGTATCGCAAAATTTCCTTTGCACTTTCTCGATTATTAGTGCACAGACTTTGAGCTTTGGCCCCATACCTGAGATCCACTCGAGAAATTCTACACTCTAAGCAAAAAGTAAGACAGTCTTATAACTGCAAGGTTTGTCAACTCCTTTTAATTCTGTATGACAAAACCCATCAAATTTTGCGGCTGATTTACGAGTATCTTCAATACGAGCGTATATTAATTAATTTATTATTAATTCATTTCACCATACGATAGACCTCTTAAGAGCATTTTGGTAAATTCCTTTAGACGCCGACTCTTGCGACAAAACTGATTTCGTCGTACCAGGTAGAGAGAGGAATGTAGTAAAGGGCAAAATAAAGCATCTGAAATTTTAATGACCGATTTGGGAGGCGAGAATGGGTACCGCCGCCCCGGGAACCTTTATTGGATAACCAACACCTCTGCCATAGGTCACCCCAAGTGATTCGCTACGTTTGGTGATTTAGCAGGGGTGCCCGGGTTCATGAGGTGAGGTTTGTCTAGGTGTTGGTGGCGGATAACCAGGACATACTGAACCCCAGATTCCTACCCACACCTTAAACCCTTTTCCTTCCCAGAACTCTCCTCTCCTTATTTTCCTTTAAAAAAAACCCTCCACAAAGCATCCCCAAAGATGACATAGGCCCTGAGGGAAATTATTTTCCTCAGGGCCTCCTGTGTGGACCTCATGTAAAATATATATATATATATTACGTGAGGTCCACACAGGAGTCCAAATTTTTATTAGTGTTCAATTACGCTTGATATTTGTTGGCCCTTATATAGACACTAGTCTAAACGTTGCACGACTCTTGCAGACGGTAAAGTACTTTAATTTATACAGAAACACTTAGCATTCCTTACAAATGAAATAAAAAGAGTAAATAAGGAAATAAGAAAATCTAAATTCAAAGTATGTTCACCCAGAAAAGAACGCATTTGTTTCTATTCTTTGTGAAGGATTCGTGGAAGCAAATCCAACAAGATGAGACAATTTTCAATCACAAGATGTTCGATTCCCTCACAAGGTAAGAGGGTTCACATTGCTCCTCCCATAGCTATGGCTGTAGTCACCCCAAACAGGAGCGCTTCGGTCGTAATTGTAAGGTGTGCGGTGCACTCGGGCGGTGGCCTCATAAGTTTTCATCTCTGTTCACTTGATTCAGCGGTCTTCACCGTTATTCATAAGATTGGTTTCACATAAATTCTAATTTACGCACTGAGATGGTCAGAAGAATTCGTCGTTCATATCTGAAACAAATTCACGAGAAACGACTTCATTCATATTAATATATCTTGTAATATTTTTGATATGATATTATTGATATGAAGTATTTAAATAACTTAATTGCACCTTGTCTTTCATGTTCGTCCCCTTATTGTTCCATTAAATTGCAAGTAATATAATAATAATAATAATAATTCTATCATGGAAAACAAACAGCTTTACAAAGATACATAAAAAAGTGCTAAAATAAAACAGTAAGCCTAAAAAGATGTTTTCGCTGCTAATTTTTTTTTTAGTAGCTAGACAAGAAAAACATAAAGAAAAACTAAGAAGAAAATACTTAAGAGAAGCTATATACTTAAATATGCATGATAAGAATATAGAAAAACACAATAAAGGGTAAACTTATGATCTTATAGGAGTATAATGTGTGTAGTGATGCGTTACATTTATCTAATAGTATTGCTTTGAATTTGTTGAAAATTATATTGAAGATGTCTGTATATGTGAGGTGTGTGTTATGATAGTGGCACGCTCGATGTATGAATTCATTTTGTAAGTAGTTGGTGTTGGAGCGGCTGTTATAAAAAAGGGATATGTTTCTCCCATTGCAACCAGGAACTTTAATATCTATTTTTTGTAAAAGATACGGGGAAGATATCGTATTATTTAGGATTCTGTACAATAACAATTGATCAGAAATAATTCTCCCACAATTTAATTTCGGGATTTTTAAGAATTGACGGATATCTTCATTTGATTGGAATGCATAAAACGACCGAAAATGTATGTAGGAGATAGTATAAAGTAGCAATTAGTAAACAAGTGGCCAAATTCACCAAGTTCCCTTTCGAGAATAGTGAGATCATTCCTATTGCTAGCTAACATTTTCCATTTACAATGATGGAAGGAAGAGGATTAGCTCGATAAAAAAATATAGATTTGAGTTCAATGTACTTTACGTACTTCATTCCTTATTATATATTATATATACATGTATTTTAAATAAAACAGCACTTTTAACACCACACGAAATTTACCCATGGTTATCATTATATCGCGTCAAATTTTAAAGCTTGCTTTTGCTTCCTTACGGATTTTTATTAATTGTACCCATTTTATTAATAATCTATTATTTAAATTTTAGGGCGGTTGTATTCCTACGACGAACCTGACCCCAAGTAACACGGTGTTGACAGAATCCAAAGAAATTTATTTTCTATTTATACAGCAGAGATTTGATTAACCCGCTGGAAGGCTGTTTACAGAGCCCCACAAGATTTCTCAGTCATCAAATGATACTCGTAATATTTAATTAAAATAAACACACCTACATAATTCAGCGACTTGAGGGAGCTAAAGCCTTTTTTACTCTACCTTTGTCAAGGTCTAGGTGTACTTAAAGGTTTAACGAATATCTTCTGACGGTTTCGAAAAACCGCTGGAGGCTTGAGCGGTAGTGGTTTTGTGATAAAGGTGAACCAACATCATTTGGTTTTATGGTTTAATTTAAAGTGGAACATTTATTTTGAAGTTGGTTATAAACCCTTTCCGTCTTTTATAATCGTTTTTTTTTCTAGGAAGAGTTGTGGACGGTCAAAGATATAAATAAGATTCGAGAGCGGAGAGAATGATGAAAGGAAAATAGATGAAAGGAAAGGAGATGAAAGACAAAAGGCTGCCTGACTTTACTATTTGTTGTTAAAAATATGTAGGTACTTCTTTCTCTTTTGAGGTTAGAGATTAGATGGTGGGTACATTCATAAGGATTATGAGATTCGATGGCATCTACATCCTATTATCCTATCCTATCCTATATTATTGTCCTATTAATATTATAAAGGCGAAAGTTTGTATGGATGCATGTATGTTACTCTTTCACGCAATAAATAGTGAATGGACTTTAAAAATTCTTTCATTACAATAAGCTACATTATTTGCGAGTAATATAGGCTGTATATATTAGTAAGCTCTGGCGTTCCGAAATTATTTATTATACTTTTATTGTTCGGACGAAAAGCAAAGCGTTGCTAAGTAATTGTTTGACGGGCGCTGTCATTTTGTTATTTGTTTAGGTTACTATGGAGATTCCTTCGATAGTAAAAATTCAATTATGTATAAAATAGGTACTAATCTATACTTTGACTTTATCCAACAGCTATACTAATATTATAAATGCGTATAATCTGCGCGTGTTTTGAGGGGTGGCCGGCCGGGAAGCGTAGCGAAACCGGGAGCAAAAGCTAGTTATTTATCTATGTATATAAAATAAGGTTCATGTAGTCAGAGCATATCTTTGGCGAGTTTTAAGAAAACCTATCCTGCTTTATTTCTGATAATTTTCAGTTTGTGTATTAATGAATTCCGTTGACACTTCAAAAATCTTTATTCACAGTGACATCTATTTGTTTGTCGTCATAAAATTGGCAGAATCACAGTGGAGAGTGCCAGAAGCACATAAAATGGGGGGATGACATTTCTCCGGGGCCTTGACACGATCACGTGAATCAAATACTGTTTACGAGTTGTGTCAAGAGGCAGTTTGGGTAATAGAATCAACTGTGTGAATGTGGGCGAATCTACGAGTGTTTGCCAAAATATTTCACAATCATTTTTGGCAGTGAAATACCATTAAAAATGATCTATCTTAATATATAAAACAAAGACGGGTTAGTTACACCATTTATAACTCAAGAACGGCTGGACCGATTTTTAAGATATTCTATTTGTTGGATTTGTCTCGACCCCGAATAGCAAAATAGCTATTAAAACATAGGAAAAATTCACGAAAAAAATAGTCATTTCCTCATTCATTTTGTATGGAACGAATTCTCATCTCTGAGAGCTGCAGGAATTTTGTGACAAGTACCTATAATATTGAGTAGTGATTGAGTTCCGAAAATTCAAAAACGTCAAATGTCAATGCGCTGATTGTTTTGCTTTTATTCTTAAACATATAATGCTACCTCTCTTTCTTACACACTAAATGCCAATAGTCGAAAATGAGACAAACGGTCAACGTATGTCTGCACCCCTCCAAAGGAAAGATACAATAATTATAATAAAAATCCCTCAGTCGTATAAAGAAAATGAAAAGAATTTTTTTTACATCAGCTCCACACAGGAAGAAAATTATTTTTCTCAGGACCTATGTCATCTTAGGGGATGCTGTGTGGAGTCTTTTTCAGGAAGAGAAGGATAGGAAGTTCTGGGAAGGAAAAAGGTATGAGGGGTAGGTTGTAATCTGGGGTCAGTGTGTCCGGGAGAACTGCGGTGCAAGGCGATGGGTCAAGAGAGTCCAGCTGGAAAGGTCAAAAGGCCTCCCTCAACCAGTCACTCTCGATCTGGCCCGCCACGCCGCAGGTGGGCAGTCGCATCCGCCGACAAGACCCGGACAGACGTCTCCCATGAACCCGGGCACCCCTGCTAAATCACCAAACGTAGCAAACCACTTGGGGAGACCTATGGGTGAGATATGAGAAAGATGTAGGTTATCCAATAAATGGTTCCGGCGTATTTATTCTAATAAATGGGGCGGCGGTACCCGAATTCTCGTAAGTAAGTGGAAAAGTAAGAAAATCACAAAAAATATAAATTCGTACACAATGCCATCTCTGATACTGACAAAAACAAAATACGGACTGTTGCGCATTGACGATTGCTTCATTGTTTAATTTTAACTTAATAAAAAAATGAATTTAAATCAACAGTTATTGATTCTGAGGCGGTACGTAGTTCGTCGGGTCAGCTAATTATATATATACTAGCAGACCCGGCCACACGTTGCTGTGGCTAACGAAACACAACGCCATTACCCAATCTTTATAAAATCCACACCACCCGCTTGCCAGCTGCCCGCTGCCCGCTGCCTGAATTGAATATTTGAATTTATCGGCTTTTCTCTACTATAATAAGCATGTATTATACATATAAACTAATTAACTCGCCACTAATTATACAATGCTTGCAATGCAACACTGGATATTTGAAAAGGGTAAATCAAATACGTACTTACTCTAGGACATCTATTTTCCAATTTCTTCCGTAGAACGAATTTCAAAAGTGACTATAGTACGGCCCGCCAGCTGTTTTCAATCGCACAAAAATATGTTTTCTTTTAATTTCTCGGCTTTTCTCTAATATAATTTACATGTATTATACATGTAAACATTCCTCTTCAATCACTCTATCTATTGGTGAAAACCGTATGAAAATCCGTTGCGTAGTTTAAAAGATTAACGCGCACATACATTTTGAGCGACTTCATTTTATACTATGTAATGACACATATAAACATTCCTCTTCAATCACTCTATCTATTGGTGAAAACCGTATGAAAATCCGTTGCGTAGTTTAAAAGATTAACGCGCACATACATTTTGTGCGACTTCATTTTATACTATGTAATATATAACTAGAAAACAGAAGGACCTTTTTCACAAAATTTGAACATCTTTTTGTTTCCACTATTTACAGAACAACGCAATTACTTTAACAAAAGAGCACGAGGAACCTTTTAGATTTACCTATTCGTGTATAAAAGATTTAAAAAACAGTGTGAAATCTACTGAGGGTCAAAGTAAACAGCGATTTTCATTTTACCTGAGAAATGTTCAATTGATTCTTTCTTTCAGAAAATATTGAGAAATTCAGTGGAAAAAAAGGAATACAGTATTCAGTTTTACGCATTATTCGTTGCATTAACTTTCATTGGAATATTACAAAACTTTCGTAAGCGTATTCGTATTTCGTATAATTGAATAATCTCATATAATTCTGAAAGAAATTTACATAACTATTTGGGCATAACTTTATGATTGATTAATATATAATAGTTGAAAAAATACTAAATACCAAATGGATTATGAGCAGCAAAAACAAGTCTCTAATTTAAACCACATGAATGATACGTACGAATCCGCGAGAACCCATTTGCAGTGACGTCACCGTGTTATTTCAATGTTACTCCTCCCAAATTTGGCAGACGAAGTTTCCGGAGCGCATAAAAGGGGGAAGATCGCCTTCCCGGGCTACATTATTTATACCTAATACCCATACCAGCCAGATAGTCGTAGGTTATTCTTCAAGGTTACCTGGCGCCATGCGGTCGGGCAAGAGTCTAGAGTTTACTCGTCTGCTTTTGAGGAAACTTTTTAGTACGAAGTGATTATTTGTCATGCTCTTTTCTGCGGTCCGTGGAACGATCTGCTTTTCTTTCTGAAAGAAATGTATTTGTGAAGGTCTTATGGCAATAAGAGGAAGATGTGTTACAGTGTCGCATACTACACGATTTTGCCCCTCGGCCATTGACAAATCAATAAAATGAATTATCTGTTCTAGAAATAATTTCCAAATATAATTTTTTATAAGAAAAACTCTCTTTTTATAACTTTTGAAGGTTGTTTCCATCAATGTAATATATCATTGAAGAAGAAGATAACAATAATAATTTAAACGAAAATATCAAAGAAAACAAGACTCAGAAAAAGACAATGGTCGCAACTGGGATTTGAACCCAGATCTCTCGTCTAACCTGTCTGGTCTCGAAGGTGGCAATAGCGAAATTGGTTAACGCGCAAGCCCCGGTTAGACGAGAGGTCTGGGTTCGAATCCCAGTTGCGACCATTGTCTTTTTCTGTGTCTTGTTCTCTTACATATTTTCGTTTAGACTATTATTGTTATTTTCTTCTTCAACGATATATTACATTGATGGAAATAACCTTCAAAAGTTATAAAAAAAGACAGTTTTTCTTATAAAAAATTGAATATTCATTTAGACTTTTATAAATAGTCAATAGTTCCATATGAATAAATTCGGATATATTTATCCGAGACGCTATTCAGCGTACAAACCAATTCTTAGAATGATTGTTTCCAATAATAAAGGGTAGTTGCCCGTTATATGGAAAAATAATTAGTTGTAGATAATATTCTTAATTCTAAAATTTGATATATGAGATCGACAAATATGATGGTTTGACAGAAGGTAGCAATAGCGAAATTGGTTAACGCGCACCTCCCGGTTAGACGAGGTCTGGGTTCGAGTCCCAGTTGCGACCATTGTCTTTTTTTGTGTCTTTTTCTATTTCATATATTCGTTTAGAAATTTCAAAATTTAAAATCAAATTCAACGGACTCATTCACAACACGTTTTTTCGATTTATCGCTTCGTTGAGATTTATAAAAAAAAAATACCTACACAGACACAGAATTTTATCAAAGTACCACACTTACCTAAACAAACATATTCAAATTGATCTCGGATCACCCACAAAGATTAGCACACCAAGCTTCTCGTAATTAGGTTTAACGAAGTTTTGAAGTAGATGTGACAAAGTTCCCTGAATCAACAAACTTAATTCCACTTACACATGGAAGTAATTTAATTCGGCTACTCACCATTCCTCATATTTATCTTTAATCACCTCCAGTTCTAATCAATGTTAATGTAACCCACCCTCACAAAGAGTATTTCTGGACGTAATGAAAACAACACAGACATTATTAATATTAAAATGTTCTAACTTCGGAGGATTCGTGTCGACCTATCATTAGACTTTTTGGAACTTGGAAGACAATATAAAAACGATGTGATATTTTTCATGTCATATCGTTTTTGTATTCACGTCTGCTTAACAAAGTTGCGGCTTATGTATTTAATAGCCAAAGTTATAATCATTGTGGATACCGAAGAATAATTCCGGTAGAAGATTCTTAACGTGTCCTTGTGACTACAGTAAGTTAATTTTTTTTAACTCCTGGTAAAAGATATTAAAATTTTTAAATTTTGGTAATGTATCTCAAATTTTCATTTTTTATCTGAATAGCTCGAGTGCTTTTTTTCTGTCCATCTGCCAGAGTTAGTAAGACCACGGCATCCCAATTGGAATAAGTTAGGAGGTTAACTCTTAAGGCTCCGTAGTAAGCGTTCAGAAAGAAGAAGATGGTTTGAAAGGGAGATATGTAAACACAAATGGTAGAGAGAGCCCGCTAATATTAAAAAACGGTTTTAAAAATTGTGGAAATATTTAATAAAACCCGACTCATTTAAAATAGAGCGTAAATCTCACATCAAGTTTCTAATTATGCATTTAATTATATCTACTTAAGCTGTGATTTTTTTTCATCCTTATAATATGCTAAATAACGGAAGAAAATGTGTTTTTAATAAATTTCGGAGCGTACTTTGGCTGTACAGGTGTTATCTTCAAAAATGACATATAATTTTTTTAAACTAAAAAACATAGTGTATTTTTGAATGTAGCTATAACTTTGTGGTTATACATCTTTACTAAGCATAAAATGAAGTCACTCACACTGTTTGTGTGCTTAGATCTTTTAAACTACGCAACGGATTTTAATGCGGTTTTCACCAATAGATAGAGTTTTTTCACTAATATTCACGAGAAAGGTTTTTAGATATATAATTTGTCAAGGTTTTGTGTAAGTTGGTTGAAATACATAATATATCTGGCCAAGCGGCAGCGGGCAGCGGGCAGCGGGCAGCGGGCAGCGTGATGTGGATTTGATTTAACAGATGGCGTTGGTTATAAAGATATTGTTAGCCACAGCAACGTGTGGCCGGGTCTGCTAGTTATAGATAAATGAAACAATTAAAAAAAAAAAATGAAACAATATAACTTTGTATAAACCACTTATATGATGTGCAAATCCGACCGGTTTCGGAACAAACGTTCCTTCGTCAGGGAAAGCTTATACTAATTTGACAGTTTAGAACAATGTTTTATTGTGGTAGGGATGGAGCCATTGTTAATTAAAATTAATTAAAAATTTAACTTTGTTTGAACCACTTTTATATTAGAGTAAATCCGACCGGTTTCAGAACGAACGTTCCTTCTTCAGGGCAAATGTATACTGATTTGACAGTTTTGAAATATGGATGGGAACAATGTATTATTTTGGTAGGGGTGGAGCCGTTGCTAGGTATTAATGAAGAGTGGTAATTAATAACTTTGAAATATGTGTTTAAAAACAAAAATAATTTCGAAATAAATGAAAACAGAACGAGCAAAAGAATAAATAATATATTTTATACCCCACAAACCAATACTAAACTATTGCAGACACATAGCAGTTTAATTGGTCCTTGTACATTTAACCTTCTACCACTACAAACTCAAATGATAAATAAAATGATAAAATATGTAAAAGAGGTAAAATTATAGTTGAATAATGTAGATATTGAAACGCTTTTTCTATAAATTTATCTATCCTTCTACAACTCATTTGCTGTAACTTTCTAAACTGTAGTACAATATGTTTTCGGTTTATTTTATAATTATTTTTTTTTTATAATAACTAAAAAAAAAAAAAAATGTATGTTTTCTCCATATTTTTATTTTATTTTTATAATAGCTGAAAAAACCTTTTTCACTTATTCTACCTATGTAATATTAATTTTTTTACTATCTTTATATTTTCTATGGTTTTTTAAGTCTAATTTATACTTTGGGTACTTGGAAATATAGTATTTTGTTTTAATATTACCCACACTCAGGCAGTGCCTTAGTGGGTTTTCATTTCTTGTTCATAATTGTTATTATATATTATGTTATTATATTATAATATTTGCTATTATACATTATACGTACAAAGAAATGGGAAAAAATAAAGTTTAAAAAAAAAAATACCTAGCAACGGTAATAATGAAGATAATAACGGTATTAATACCAAGCAATGGCTCCACCCCTACCATATTAATACATTGTTACCATCCATATTTCAAAACTGTCAAATCAGTATACATTTGCCCTGAAGAAGGAACGGTCGTTCTGAAACCGGTCGGATTTGATTTACTCTAATATAAAATTGGTTCAAACAAAGTTAAATTGTTTCATTTATCTTTAACAGAAAGTGTTCTCGGAAAATATGTTACAAATCATAAGAAATTCGGAATACCGGGTCTTGTGTCTCGGTGTTGTGGTAAATAAGTAATGTTGCGAATAAGTCGTGGTTCCCGGGGACCAACATTTTTCAAAACAACTTAAAGTAAAATTTTTAGGTTACGTTCATTGTTTTATTTTAAATTTAGTTTACAAATCTTTACAACAAATCAGAGAACAATGTAATATTAAATTAAAACGGTCGAATTTCCTCTGTTAAATTTAAGACGATAATTAAAATCAACTAAAATATGACACCTTTTATTATTAAAAAGAAGTTTACTTATAATAAAATGACTAATTTAACAACAAAATCTTTGAAAATCCAAAATAATTACAATAGGCAAAGTTACACATATTTTTGCACAAATTAAAGATATCTTGCACGATCTGGGATTGGATCTTCAATTTTTACTTCGTTTTACAGTTTCTCCGATAACAGCGAACGCTCGATAGAGTCTATCTTCGAGGTAGTCCTGGGTCGATCGATCATTTTACGCGACCCGGGTCGCTCACGACACACTGGCGTCACAAGCAGGTCGCGAAAACCCGCTCTTTTCGCGTCACAAAATACGAAACTCTATAATCGAGTATCTCGCGCCAGTTGCCGCCCAGACCGGTCAAGTCATAAGCGACCTGAAAAACCCACAATAAAACAATAAAATAACTTTAAAAGTTGGCCAAAAAGGCTACACCAATAAAGTTACAACTCAAACCTTGGGATTAACAAATATTGCTAATTTTATGATTATAGGGGTTCCTCTTAGGTTGGGTTATAAAACGCTGACAGTAAACACTTTACATTTTTGGAACTTACTTGAAGTAACCGTGGGATAATTTCATTTTCAAAAGAGAAACTACGTGTAACTAAAATAACATGAATATTACGAATAATCATTTTACTTACTAAATAGAAAAAATCGCATTCTAGAACGAACAAATACCAAGATACACTCTAATTAAAAACGACTCCGTGTCTAGTGGAATTTAAAAAAATCGAATATACTAAACAATCCCGCGATGACGTGTCACACGGGCATAAAGCAGGATACTGTTACGTCACGGACGTGTGTCTTGATCGGCAAGCGGCGACCGAATGTGCCGCAGTTGGCAGTTCGCAGTTCTCGCTGTCTCGCCACTCGCCACATGGGCGACATGGGCAACCGGCGACCGGTCGTGAGAGTGTCGTGAGTCTTGGGGTGCGGGAATGTGTTGTAGTTGGCGGGTCTTGAGACCCGGGTGCTGACGAATAAATAACCCACTCGATCTTTGGCGGCTCGTGAGCGAGTTTCGACGATCAGGTCATTCACTATCGACCCAGGACTACTTCGAGGTAAATATGGAATTTAAAGAATTTGGTCCAGGATTTTGATTCGCCATCTTGACGAGTTAACTGGAAAAAAATGGACAATTATTAGTATATTGTTTTGTTCCCCATTAACCCAGGCAACCTTGCTAAGTCACTTAGCATTAGACTCAATTAAAATTATACTGGATATGTTAATCAGAACTAAACATTAGTTTTATAAGAAAAACTTCACTTTGTTAAATATTGTTTGTAGAACAAACCAACATTCGGCTATCGAGCAGCTTTTATTCAATTCGATAACCATTCAGATCACACTTCTAGGCATTCTATCTTCAGTAATAATGATTCTATTTTTATGTCACTTTTATTTAGTCACAAATATTTGACCTTTTTATTTTTGTGTAAAAGTAAATTCGAAAGAGTAAAAGAAAATTGATTAATATTTCATTTTTATTTCTAAATTCCAAAAACCCTTTTTACAAAAATTCCAGGTTCCCTTCTCGGAATATTTACAATAATCCCTGGAATTATAAAGTAGGGTCTGACAGGCCCTGAGTTTGAGCAAGCTCCGGTTTGGGCGTACAGTAAATAAGGGCTAACGATAAACCGCCCTGGATCGCATCCATATTTAGACATTTCTGTGCAATTTCAGTTCAGCAACAGTTTTCGTTAATAAATTGAGGTTATTTTTATGTTATATATTTAACCATGCACAAGAATAACTGCTCCCAACTGTCGGAGTGGAACTTTGACACCCCTAAATTAGTTATGTCGTGAAGCTAAAGGGATTGTGAAGGAAAGACGATTGAGAAAAGGAAGATTCGGACGTATTTGCTTTTTAAAGCACTGTCTCTATTTTGTATGGTTGTCTGGTACCAACGCGATATTGAGAGTACCAACTATTCGGAATTTCGTAACATCGGGATAAATTTTAAGTCTCACGAGTCTCTATCTGCAAAATAAATTATTTGCCTACAATTTTCTGAATTCAATAAAAGCTGTGTTTATGTTAGGAAACTGGATTCTTTCTGAAAGACGCGAATCCTTATACAAAAGTTTGCTGTAAAATTCTAGTACAGAAGGACTGAACACAGTCGCTGACAACAAAATATTGAAAGAAGCCATTTTAAACGTTAAGTGCACAATTGAATTCGGCGTGTATGGCAGTAAAAAATAAAACTAGAGGAAGGCAGAAGTTGACTGAGTGCTGCAAAAATATGACATCTCTAATTTATTTTGGTGGCTCAACATAGTATTACCATTTCATAGATGACATAATGTATTGGATTAAGAAAGTTAAAAATCAATGATTTTGACATCTACTGTAAATGGAATGAATAAGTCATATTAGGATGTCATTAGAGAGGTAAAAGTTGATTCAAATAATGGAAGAGGGTTACATATTATGTTTGAGTAGAGGAAGAGAAGCGTAATGCGTATGAGGCGAACTATTTCTGGCAAGGAGTGTGTACTAAAGCCTCGATGACACAAGGCGAGTTTACAAGCTACTATCTACTTAAGCGTCGATGACACAGGGCGAGTTTACAAGCTACTATCTGGGAAATTCACTATCTGTTAGTAAACTCGCTCAGTGTCATCGTGTTACTTGCTAAGTAGCAGATTGTTAACAATCTACGAAAAAAGTGGAAAGGTCGTCAACTTTACTCGCTACACGCTTGCTCGTGATTGGTTTATTTATGTTTTTCAAGATGGCTGCCAATTAACAGCTGATTTCTGTTATTCTGGTTACTGGCGCTAGCAGCGACCTCAGTTTCCTACGCTACTGAGCGAGTGGACAGTTTTGTGTGTCATCATGACAATCTCACTCGCCGATTTATCCGCACTTAAGCCTTGATGACACAGGGCGAGTTTACAAGCTACTATCTACTAAGTTTAAAAGCGGATAAATCGGCGAGTGAGATTTTCATGATGTCACACAAAACTGTCCACTCGCTCAGTAGCGTAGGAAACTGAGGTCGCTGCTAGCGCCAGTAACAAGAATAACGACGCCTGCGTGAACTAATTCTGTGATTTTTGGCAGTCGAAATCAGCTGTTAATTGGCAGCCCTCTTGAAAAACATAAATAAACCAATCACGAGCAAGCGTGTAGCGAGTAAAGTTGACGACCTTTCAACTTTTTTCGTAGATTGTCAACAATCTGCTACTTAGCAAGTAACACGATGACATTGAGCGAGTTTACTAACAGATAGTGAATTTCCCAGATAGTAACTTGTAAACTCGCCCTGTGTCATCGAGGCTTATGACACATTTAGGAGTCGTTTCTTCACTGCATATCCTCATCAATAAATGTTGATGTTCGGAAAAACCACAAATGACATTGAAATATCGCACATGAGAACCAATTCCTCCAAACCATCTAAAGCAAGTGGGTCTATGACATCTCCAATACTTAGGGTATATTGTGAAGTTAGAGGAATGGACAGGAAATTAGACGGGGAATAGAGAGGTAAAATGGAAGCATGTTATGTTATTCAATATAACTAAGCATTTTTCGTTTATCTCCTAGGAACAACGTAAAGTTAAAACGTGTGGTTGTAACTTAAAAGTTGAGTCTTGTTGTAAAATGATATAAAACACCCAATCGTAACATCTTCCATTTATTCGCTGTAACCCACTTCCGGTAGCCATGGAGCCTTAACATCCCCTGGTGGGATAAAGTGAGGACATTTGTATTATTCACTTTCAACTTTATATGGTGGAAATCACCTGCCTACTGCCTGGTAATACCTGGGACCGCCTGTTCAGTGCATGTTGCCTGTAAAACTGTATATTACGTTCCTTCGTACATTGCCAGATCGTAAGCAAATAAGTACAACCACTTCTTTTCTATAAAATGAGATTTTTTTTTAAAACTAGTAATATTAATCGTGATGGATGTTGATGATATCAACTCTGCAAATAAATATTATTTTGCAACCTATCAGGCTATTTCCTTGCGGGAATAGGTAGAGAGGGTAAACTGCCAGTCAGCTCTTTCTTGTCAGGCGTCACACACATAAGCACACACACCGGCACAAATCATATTTATCCGTCGTCAAAAAATCCTCTTCAGTTATTCTCACTCTTGAAATGACTCAGATCGTTGCACGTCTTCCATAGGCGGTATTTGTGTCTTAATCTTGTTCACGAGGAAAATTATTTTTAATTAAGAATGCAATGCAATGCCGTCCATTCCACTTTCTTTATTTCGTGCTCACGTTATTTTGCGTCTCTTGTGTTTAATCAGAAAGTAATTAAATTTATATTCCCATTTGGACTAGAACATAGAAATAAAGTTATTTTTTTCAGATGAGAATGCAGACCGACAACCGTACACTATCCATGCATACATTTCCCCGACTATATTACTTTCAGACATTTCATTTCTCATTCCATTCAAAATGGTAGAATGTAAAAGGCTGCAGATTTATGTTTTCAGAATGTCATAAATAGATGCATTGAAAACCTTATTTTCGTTGCTAAATTCAAAATACAATATTATTTTATCGTACACCATTGTACAAATTTCAATCTTATTTTCTGCGTATAACCACTTCAAAATTTTTCGTCGCATTCTCTAGTGATCTGAATAAAATGCTGCGTGATATTCGAATGTATATTTAAAACCATTTAATGGCAATTTTATTGCTTTTCAAAATTAACTTATGGTGATCTATAATATAAAAATGAATCGCTGAAAGTGTTGCTAAGCGCATAACTTTCGAACGACTGCACCAAATTGGATAATTCTTTTTTTGTGTGTTCGTTATTGTCGGGACAAGGTTTTTATAAAACTTCCGGTGAGCTCTGGCATTATGAAATTTGTATAAAAAATGCTATTGGTGTCACGCGAGGTTTGAAAACTGAATGTATGGAAAGCGGGAGGGAGGGAGGGGGAGGGGAACCTGGAAGAGAGGAGGGGGACCTTGGTGGGGGGAGGGGAACTTGGGAGGAAGGTTTTTGGGACGGGGGAAGGGGGGGGAGTGGAGTGGGGAGAGGGAAGGGGGACCTTGGAGGGGGGAGGGGAACTTGAAAGGAGGGTTCGCGGGACGGGGGAAGGGGGGGGGGGGGAGTGGAGTGGGGATAGGGAAGGTGGAGGTGACGGAGGAAGGGGAACGGGACGAATGGGAAAAAACACTCAGGGAGATACAATTTCTTTATTAAATGGCATAGCAACGCATGCCGGGACCAGCTAGTATGTCATAAAAATAAGCACATTAAATAAAGAAGCCTTCATTAGTTGAGTACATCACTGCTATGTTAGTAAATTTCTTTATCAATATTTGTTATCATTCATAAGTTTATTTATTTCTTAATTAATAGAAGAGTATGTATGAGACGATGTATGAATGTGAGTGAGGCAAAGAGTGTGTGCCAAGACCGAGTTGTTTGGCGGTCCGTCCTCTCTGCCTACCCCTGCGGGTGATGGTTAGTTAGTTAGTTTAAAAAAAAATACGTATCTGTACATATCTTTTTTCTTTATATTTTTCTGTAATGGTACGACTCCCCAATTCAAACACGAGAAATGTTTTTCTCTTTTAAATTGGGTAGATTCATTAACAAGAAATAACTTTATTTGTAATTAGTTTTAAGAACTATATTTTATTTCTGTAAATCTGTTGTATGTATGTATATATCAAATAAAAATTTAAAAAAAACTACGTAGGTACACATTTATTACGAATTTCATGGGTATGAAAGGGTTCAGATTTGTAAGATATTCTGTCCAGATAAATACATACAAATTATACAGTAGTGGAAGTAATATTATATTACTTCACAAAACAAACCGCATGATGCTCGTTTTCATCCCGTGACAAAATATGCCAGACAAAATATCCTACCGACAAAACATCCTCCAAAAAAATATATATATGCTAAAACCGAACCAATCCTAATCTAGCCTAAGTGTACAGGATGTCTGTATTATTTTTGTCCCATTTTACTATTTTTGTACAATCATTTATTGTCTTTACAGGATGTCTGCATTATTTTTGTTCCATTTTACTATTTTTCAAAATAATACAGAGTATTATTTATGTCCCAGTTTTTGTTAAGTTAGGTTAGGTTTTAGTAGATATTTTGTTGCGGGATGTTTTGTCAGTAGGATATTTTGTCGCCGGTTTAAAAGTCGCGGAACCTCCCTAAAGTATATACCTAGAAAAATGTCTTAGGCCAACAAAATGTCGTAAAACAATCATTTTTTTGTTCATTTGAAGCAGATACTTTGTGATGTGACATTATAATTTAATTTTTTTTTGGTACAATACCTACATACAATAGAAACATAAATATAATGAAAGTATATATAAAAAGCTTAATCATCATCATCACTATTGGCTCTACCTTCAACCTCTGGTGGATCTTGGCCTCCTCAAGAATCTTCCTCCACTCATCTCGGTTTTGTGCCAGCTCTCTCCAGTTAGAATCTCCAAGATAGAAATGTCTTTGAGGACGTTGTCGCTCCACCTTAGTCTTGGTCTTCCCAGGCTCCTTCACCCTATTGGTCTTGAGTTCAGCAGGGACTTTGGTGCTTGATGCTCGGTCATTCTTTCCACATGACCCAGCCACCGAAGTCTTCCCAGTTTTATAAATTTCGTGACGTTTAGCTCCTTAAACAAAGTATAGAGCTCATTGTTAGAAAATGCTCATTCATTAAAAAGCTTAATACAATTATTATTATTACAATTACATAAAAAAATATTTTTTAAATATTCTCCCATAATAAGCAAATGCTTGTTTGTACGGGAGGAAGTATTATTTGTTTTGATTCATTTTTGTTTTAATTGCTGTTTTTATTTATATTTAGTACTTTTGGAAATTTAGCTTATATAAAGAATAAGAAAAATATATGTATATATACATACATGTACACATATATATAATATATTTTTTCTATTTGTTTTTATTTTTATTATTTATTTATTTTTTTAGTTTAGGTTTTCAATATATTTTTTTAATTGTGTTTTGAAATTTTTGAAACTGTTATTAAGGGATCTTATATTTTCTGGTAATTTATTAAAGAAATTTGTACCAGGTATTTCGTCACCTTAGTTCTTAATTTTAGTTTTTGTTCAATCTCCACTTAACAATTAAAAATAAAGTATATAAAATAGTTCTGTGAGTTATTTACACTACTGAGTCCTTTACCTTTACGGAAATAGCTCTATCTTAAACCCCTACCAGAATGTTTCATTGAAATAATGAGAGAAAATCTTCTCCTCCTGTAAAATTTTCTAATGGTCGTTTGTACAATAAAGAACTAAGGTGACGAATTGTAGTTTGTTGACCCAAAGTTTTTTTACAAATGGGAATTGGTAACATGTATTTTTGCCTGAGATTTGCTGTGTTTTTTAAAGGTATGGTTTTGTTTAGGATATCCTCTTTCTAAACTTGTAAGGTTGAGTGATACAAGAAAAGAGTATTCAATTTTCTGACTTTAAATTCTTTGAATGTGAGTTCCAATGGATATAAAAATGATTTTTAATGATATTTTAATTATTAGTTTTTGCGCGATGTAAAGAGATTGTATGTGAGTTTTATAGGCGCCACTCCATCCTATTATTTTTGTAAACTTTGTTAACACCACTTTTATTTTATGTACTTTACGCCGACCGGGTTTCGCTACAACCGTAGCTTTTTCAGAGAGAGTATTATACTGCCATGAAGAAGCTACGATTGTAGCGAAACCCGGTCGGCGTAAAGTATGTAAAATTAAAGTGGTGTTTACAATGTCACTGTTTTATTTTAAATCATAATTCTCATCTGATTTTAAACGAAAAAGTAATGCCTTAAAATGTGGAAAGCTTTTACAACTCTGTAAAATTTCGTAAATATTCTACTCCTCCCTCCCTTACCTTCCCTCCCTTACCATTCTACCTTTCCACAGTTGATATATTATTCAAGTCGCCATAAAATTAATGGTTTTTCTGACTGCCGACAAACTCCATGGGTAGGCACCCCCCAACGTGGCCAACAAAGAAAACAATGCCCCCTTTTTCTATTAAAATATTGTTATTGAGCAGCTTATAATGTCTTTTCCCATAACGTTGAATTGTTATAAACGACCAAGGTTGAAGGTGTTTTTAACACGTGATCACACGATGGTGGAATTGTGGAATCATTGCGGCCTTATCGAAATATTATTTTTCTTTGGGAAGACTAACAATTTATCAATATCAGATGATAGGAGAAACGAGAGAATGAAAGAATAGCCAATTGAGCCGGAATGATACATCATCAATTTGATAATAAAAAAAAAACAACCAGCTCAAGGTTACCATAGAAAAAAGGTGTTTTTCTATTGACGTTCGAAATGTATAGTATATTTTATGTCGTACCTTGAAACTTCAGGATGTGATTGATTTATTCGAGATAATCTAAGAAAATAGTCCCGGTGATGCTTTTTTCACAAATCTGTTCCATTGAAAGCGGAGGTTCCCAAACTTTTTTTTCTCGTAGACCACTTTCAAAATTTTACTGGTTTCAATGGTCCCCCTGCGGCTACGTTTCTAGCATATTTTCAAAACGGAGAGGTAAAATAAAAAGAAAAAAGTGTATTTTTAATGGTATACCTAATTTAAAAATTAAGAATTTTTTGCTTCCTTAATTTTTTTGAGTACCACTAAAAAAAGACTACCTTGATAGGTTAAACCAAGCCAACATTTTTGTTCTTTAATATAGAAACCAGATAAATTTTCGTGGACCTCCACTTGCAACTTGTTAACCCCCATTTTTTTACCACGCAAACGTAGACCCAAGTCGAGTCTCCCGTGGACCCTTGGAGGTCCACCTGGACCACTTTGGGAATCACTGATTTAAAGCCTTCGAATAAAAACGTCGGACTGAATATCTCTACAAATTTTTCTGGAAACATACCTCCTTGTACGAAAATGTATACATTTCCCCGTTTCGATGAGTCTTTTGTTACACAGAAATTGAAAAATTCATAAAATTTCGAAGTGAATTGTTTCAATTCAAGTTTTGAAATTTGAAAGTTTTATTCTAGTTCTGTCATTTCATTTCAGTTGTATGAAAAAAACTGGTCAAACAATAGTATAACTTGATTAGAACCTTTACAGAACTCTAAAATTGAGTTTGAAATTTGGTGAATAAATGTTTAAATTCTGTAAAACAACTGGCAATTTGAATAGAATCTTTGCAGAACTCGGAAATTATCTTTGAAATTTGGTGAATAAAGGTTTGAATTCTGTAAAACAACTGGCACTTGGTTTCATATAGAGCGCTTGATGTTTTATGAATTGAAGATTTTATGTTAAAGTGAAAATAATTCTGCAAACATAAATTTTATACAGGTGCTCGTAGTTTAGAAATTAAGTTTCATAGAAGTTATTTTCATTGTAATATAAATATTTAGGTTTTTATTTTCTTTTATTTGGACGCGGTTGTTTGGCGCCACTTCAACGGGTGAATGGGTCAGAAAGGAGCGGAGTGTCCTATCTGAAAAAATGAATACCTGTGGTTCCCAACGAATTGAATGCTACCCGTACACCAACTAATGAGTATCTTAACAATAGTTCTTTCACCAGTGCGTGATCTGCGATGTTTATTCTTGAGACCCATATTTGGTTTTTGCATTTGGATTTTAACTCAAACAGTTTGGGTTTTATTACGGAAAATTATTTAACTCGGTGACCTTACAACTAACCAAAGTGGCACTAAATCACTCCCTTGAAAAGCTATTAAAAGATATGAAAAGAAGTTTAAATAGGTTACCTACGTCAGGTTAGGTTATGGGCTGTTATTTCCCGTCACTTTTAATAAATTTTCAAAGTTATATTGAAATGCCACTTTGTTGAGCTCTCGTGGAAACGTATAATGGGTACAAAACAGATTTTTGGATTATATGACCGTACTCGCAACAAGGCGGAAGTTATTTGATAACTTTATAGGATATTGGTTAATATTCCGGTGAAACCTCCCCACCAGATGGTGACCCGACAACTCAGAATGAACTCAACTCAACACCTCCTTTGAAAAATCAATAAAAGTGATGAAAAAAATGGTCAAAGAAGTTACGTTAGGTTTATTTAAAAATGGTTATGGGTTATTTAAAAAAAAATTAAAAGCTTAATGAATTTTCAAAGAGGTGTTGAGTTGTGTTGATTCTGAGTTGGCATGGAACCCCACTTGATAACCTTGTACGAATTACACTGGACTCGGCGGATACGCAAAGTATTTTATAACGTTTTTCCAAAATGTGGAAGGTGAAAATACCTGCACAGAGGTAATTAACATACGCCAGAACGTTACGTGGCAACGAGATGATATATATATATATATATTTTTTTTATTTTATTTACCTACATAAAGTATGTTTTCATAAAGGGTTTTTCGATGCCTGTCTCTATGATATACCTGTTTACTTTACACTGGCGGATTCATCGAAACGGTGACAATGCACGGCGGGCAATAATACAAGTCGTTACGTTGCAACCAAGCGGGTAGTACTTCCACACTGGAGGCAAGCGATGACCGATTGTACGCACCGTCAAGGTTTTAATTCATTTTTCGAATCTTGGCTCTGCCATTGGCGGAGAGCAAAACAAACCCATCAGGAACCGATGGCATTGCGAAACAGTGCTTCTGTTAAGTTAAAAAGTTAATTGAATATATGAAATTTACCAACGAAAGCTGTATAATGAGTTTTGAAAGACCTACGATTTTTTCAAATATCATCACAAGTCCAAAACTGGCTTTTTCACGAAATCTAAGTTTGAGTCTATATTTGTATTTTCACAGTAGTTTCCAGGGCTAGGACCATTCGAACCTGAAACAAAAAACAAAAACACCTTTTTGTTAAAACTTTTTTTTTCACTTGCTTAAAATAGTGCAGCAACAATTATTTCCAAATAAAATATAATTTTTTTCGTGAGTTTTGTTTGATTATTATTAAGTTTTTTGTTTATTAACTTTATTGTTTATTATTATTTCAGTTTAGCATGGAGTTATATTTGTCTCATTATTGCTTTATGGAAATTTCCATTTTATTCACAAGTGTCGTTACCATGATAATTTAGTTTTCATGCATTTGCATGCCTACACTCGAAGGAAATGTAGTCAGAGAGAGGTTTTATTATGAAGGTAAGTCACGACGACTTTTCTCTTCCTTCTCGCAAGTCTTGTATGAAAACAAAAAAGACAGAAGATTCTAGAACAATGACGTCACGTGCAACCTCTCTCTGGGACTACCATGCCTAGCGTATTGTATAATAATGGTATATTTTATTAACCATGCAATTTGAGTTAAAATGTGGTTTTGAAAATGCCATTTCTTACTATTCGTCAAATGTTTCGTTTTTTTGTTGGTTTCTAATATTATTTGTTTGGTTTGCAATCTCATCACGCTGTCAGATGGTATCAATCTGTAGAACCCAAAACTTACAATTTTTAGAATTTCACACCAAAGTCGTTCCTATCATCCATTTTAATGACAAAGGAAGTAACACAACAATACTACTCAAAGTGACAAGTCTGTTTTTGTTTGCTCCCGCAAAATTTAATAAAAAAATATATATTTAAAGAGACAGAAATCATCAAAAAAGTGCACAAATCGCTTCTAGTATTTTAGTTCCGTGTCTTAAGTATCTTATGTGCAGTCAAAACCATACGGTTTTACACCAGTTATACAAAATCAAAACCAACCAAGCCTCTAAAAAAAGTGATCTATTTACGACATTTTTAAATACAGCATAAAGTTTATTCACTCCTATTTTCAAAGTGTAAATATAACTTTAAACATAAAATTGATGGTATTCCATAATAAACAGTGACTTACTAAGTTGTACAAGTTAATTTATTCAACTTATAAAGTGGAAGTGACAGTTCGCAGAAAATCGGTAAAAGTTTTTTTAGTGCACATTGGATCATTTATTTAGCCCTATGTCCAAACCAACTAAGATCATGGAAACAAGGTCCAACAAAAATACCAAAGATGACCCAATATTCGAATTCATCAACTCAAAATTCGACGAAATGAAATCAGTTATGTTTAAAAAAATAGAAACCGAGCTTCAGGAAATAAAAACGTTTAACAACTTTATTAACGATAAATATGACGATATCATAAACAAATTGTCACAAATCATGGATTCACCAAAACATATAAACAAACTTAAGGAAGAAATGGCAGAAAAGGAGAAAAGATTGGCTATGGTGGAGGTTCACCTGGCAGATATTGAGCAATCAGCCCTGTTAAACAGTATTGAAATAAGCGGCCTTAAATTACAGGAAAACATACCCCCAGCACATACTGTAAGCCAGATCGCTGAGCTCGCAGGCGTTACCATATCACCAGAGGACACCTTTAAAATTACAACTTCCAAACCAAACAACCAAAAAAAAATCACAATTAACTTTGTAGACAATAAAAAAGTACACATCATGTTAGCTGCTAAGAATAGTGACCCAATAAAAAAATTCAACGGTGAAGGAGCCCAATACGTCTATCTAAATGCGGCATTAACCCAGTACTACAAAAACTTACATTGGAACACCAAACAAAGAGCCCTAGAAAAAGAATATAAATATGTTTGGGTAAAGTTAGGAAAAATTCTTGTAAGAAAAACTAAAGAATCCAAGGTTATCGAAATAAGACATCTCAACGATATACCTATTAAGATGATTTAAAAAAAAGAACCCGATACACACTCCATCTACTCTATATCTTTAAAATGGCCTCTTTCACAACAGAAACACTTGAAAAACTGATACCTGAACCAATAATCACCACAAATACCTGCATGTTAAACCGTATACTCCAGGACAAGTTACCGATCCTGAACATAATTCATCAAAACATTCGAAGCATTAACAAAAACTTCGACGATTTCACTGTGCTGATAAATGAATTAAATTTAGAACCTGACTTATTAATCCTTACAGAATGTTGGATAAATTCCTCAACATATGTGCATAAAAACATCAACAACTACAAAGTCTTCAATACTAAACTTCACAAACATCAAAACGACGGAGTAATTGTATATTGTAAAAATAAGATGGAATGCAAAATAGAAGAAATCGAACTACAAGACGCAAACTGTTTGAAAATAAAACTCGATCAAGATATATGCATCTTCGCTATCTACAGATCGCCTTCATCTACAAATTTATCACCATTTCTTGGATCACTAGACTCCATACTACTTCAAGAACGAAACATCAGGAACCTGTTCATTATTGGGGACATCAACATTAATATACTGGATACTGGACGGCAACATCCACAAACACAGGAGTACCAATTACTCCTCCTCTCCCACGGGATGTCTGCCGCAATAAGGGAACCAACAAGAGTTGATCACAAAATGAATAAATCAATCCCCTCACAAACCTGCATTGACCACATAATGACAAAAACAAATAAAAAATACTCCACAATCATACATCAATCCACCATCACTGATCACTACACTTTAATTCTTAACATTCATGCAAAGAAAAATCGACCATCGACTCAAAATTTAACGTGGAATAGACATGTTATAGACTACATAAAACTAAAAAAATCACTACAAACTGAAACCTGGGAGTCAATATATAAAGCTAAAAATCTAGAAGTTGCTTGGAAAATATTTATTGAACACTTGCAATTAAAAATACAAAACCACACTTCAATAAAAACTTACACGTTTTCACACAATAAAATTATCAAAAAAGCTTGGATCACACCTGGCCTACTTAAATGTATAAGGAAAAGAGACAAGCTCCATCAGCAAGTAAAAAACAATCCTTACGACCTCTCCCTAAAACTATTTTACAAAAACTATAGAAACATCTGCTCCAATCTTACTAAATTGGCTAAACAAAATTACTACAGATCTAAAATAGATCAATCCAATAATAATCCAAAACTTATCTGGCAAATAATGAAAGAAATCACCTACACAGATCAAAACAAAACAAACCCATTGGAAGAAATCAACACAGATAACGGTATACTCTCGCTCAACAAAAACGTACATAAACTAATTAACTACACTAACAACTTTTTTGCAAACATAGGCTCGAATTTAGCCAACAAAATAACCAAACCTCAACACTTTAACCCGAACATACACAAACACGTAAATCCACAAAGGATTAAATTTGCTCTAAAACAAATCACTAAACAAGACCTATCACTAATGTTATCTAAATTCAAACCAACATCTTCATCTGGTAGTGATGAAATCACAATGAAAACAATAAAATTCTTACAAGATGAAATTACCGAACCGATACTCTTTCTAATAAACAAATCTATCACGGAAAGCAGATTTCCATCTCAATTCAAAATAGGGACTATTACACCAATCTTTAAATCAGGAAATCGTAAAGATATCAATAACTACAGACCAATCACAATTCTAAACACATTATCTAAAATCTTAGAAATAACAGTTAAAACTCAACTCGTCGACTACCTAGAATCAAATAAACTATTATCACCAAAACAATTTGGTTTCAGAAAAAATCTAGGAACATCAAACGCCATAGCCTTAGTAATTGAATATATTAAAAATTCTCTAGACTCACATAAAAAATGCATTGGCATATTTCTCGACCTTTCTAAAGCCTTCGACACAATAAATCACACACATCTTTTTGAAAAACTAGAGAACATAGGGATTACTGATAAAGAACTGATATTTTTTAAAAGTTACATGGGAAATAGAAAGCAAACTGTGAAACTTAACAATATAACCAGTGAGTGTATTGATGTCAAATTCGGGGTGCCCCAAGGAAGTATTCTGGGTCCGATTCTGTTCCTTATTTACATTAATGACCTATGCCACATAGAATGTGAAGGAGAAATCATCAGTTTTGCGGATGATACTGTTCTCCTAATAAATGGGAATAATTGGACAGAAACATTTAAGAAAGCAGAAGACACACTTAATAGGATTAAAAAATGGCTAGACTACCATTCACTTACACTTAATGCTAACAAAACCAAATTCATTACTTTCAAAATAAAAAATAAGAAAAACTCTGAAGAAAACCTGAACTTGAAAATTCATAGCCCGCATCACTTAAATGAGAATTGTAATTGTCCCTCATTAGAAAACGTTGACCATATAACGTATCTGGGTCTAAAAATTGACCGAAACTTAAAATGGACCGAACACATTACCTATTTAAATAATAAAATTAAAAACCTAAGTTATTTTTTCAAATCTATCAGGAATGTCCTTATTAAAAAAGACTTAATCAAGATTTACATGGCCCTCTGCCAATCACTGTTAGAATACGGTATTATCGGATGGGGCAGTGCAAATAAAAACATACTAAATCCACTTATTAAAACTCAAAAAGCTATAATGAAAATTATACTGAATGTTCCTGTAAGAACTAGCACTGACGAAATCTTCAACAATCTTAACATAATGTCAATTAAACAACTATATTCTAAAACTATACTCATTTACATTCATAAGTACAAAACCCAAGAAATAACAACTGACACGTACATTAGAAACACTAGATCTCATGGTCAAAAACATATCCAACAAGTAACTGCTAACACAACATTTGGGCAAAAAAGCTTCTTATATTATGGCATTAAACTCTACAATAAAATACCACTCTCACTCAAAAACCTCAACATTATAACATTTAAATTTCAAATAAAAAGCTGGATACTAAATATAGGGAGATCAGAAATAGAAAATATACTGAAATCAAATACAGACTAAAACCGAATCTAATGAACTGAATTATAAAAAAACACTATCTTATTTACTTTATAATTATTAAAAAAAAAATACTACATGATATATGTTATGTCCAATTCATATTATTCTTATAATTGAATTATAAAATGTAAATGAAATCCTCAGCACGGGAGATCCCAGTGAGGATATCATTACCTCTATTTGTTATTAAGAAATGAAGACAATAAATCATTATTATTATTATTAAATTACTAGATTCTTAAAAATATGTAATAAAAAACAGATTTTTTTTCGTTTTTTCGTAAAGAAGAAATTAAAAAACGACATCACAAAGAAACTCCTAGCCTGATCGTTATGAAAAAAAGAAAATATAAAGAATGTATTTTTGAGCAGAGCTGGAGAAAAGTACATTCAACTCGTAAAAGTCTGAATCAGTTTTCTAATTATTCGCAGTGTATATTTATATTTGAAACTAAAAACACGTAAAATGGATATTTCCTTAACACCACTTCATAATATAATATGTGCGTTATAATTACGAATAAATAATCCAATAGGAGTGTACTATATAAGTACTTGATTGTACAAGTACATTGAACTGCTGACGGTATTTAAATAATCACTAAAAAAATTGATCAAAATCTAACAAGGACAATAATTATAGCAGTAACACACAGATTTAATATTATTACCTGTTAACACAAAACCTGTGAATTTGTTTGCCTGACTTTATAAATATTTCTTAGGTTGAACAGGTACCAAGAGGTACCAAGGTGGAACAAGGAAACTTAGTCCATTTAAATATTTTAAATATCAAATAGTGTCTGCCTGCTACCGAAAGTCTCCTCTCGCCCGAAGCTATCTTCCCAACGAGCTTTTCATTGACATTCTCTGTATAACCATAACTGTCCAGCTTTAACACGAGGCCCCGAGTGAAACTAGAGTTAGTTAGCTAACCTCTCGGAAGCTGAAACAAACAGAATATTGTTTAAACCTCGGAGATTCTGTGAAATAACAGTTAACAATTGTTTATTCTGCACCAACTGCAAGTACGTCATATTTCGACTGTGTTTACAAGTGGTCATCTTTAGTCTATGTACATGTACTTGAAAACTACATGCAAAACAAACAATATGTCTAATAGATTATCCAACAGAAGCGTCCGGGTGGGTAGATCGGTTTTGCTTCTTTTTTTCTCGAAAATGTTAAGGCGCCGCAACCGGGCGCAAAAAGAAGAAGATGGAGAGATATAAAATAAAGAATGTTAGAGGAGAGCGCTAACATTTAAAGCGTCAAATCGTCAAACGTCAATCGATGCCAAAATTGCGAAAATGTTTAATAAAACACGGCTCGTTTAAAATAGAGCAAAAATCTCATGGAAAGTATCTTAAGTATCATTTAAAGAAACATTGTGATTTTTTTCAAAACTATAACTTGTAAAATAACTGAAACAAACGTGTTTATAATAATTTTCGGAGCATATTTTTCGATTTTTTTCAATCGAGGGAATTTTATATAATTTGCGTTTCAGCGTGGAACGCGTCTAGATAATATTATCTTCAAAAATAACATACATTTTTTTTAAGAACTTAAAAATTCAAATCTGTAAGAAATCGGTAGAAATGCGGGTAGCGGCGCCTTAAGTATGATTGCTTCTCGGTGTTATTAGCGAGACGAAAATACACGTCTGAATTTCACGTACCGATATTAAACTGCCAGGACTAAAAACAGACAGAATTACACTTCGAAATAATAACACCTGCTTTAATTACTTCTACTAGAATTACACAATAGAAAAAACCTAAATAACTTAACCTAACCCAACTTTTTGTCTATTTTCAAACATGAATTTTGTTTAGCACACACTTAAGCCATTCGTATACGGAGATACTTACAATCGACTCTAGTTTCATGCGCGTAGCACACGTGCCGCTCGAGAGTACCCGCCATACTATTTGCTAGTGTTTGTACACGTACACGATGCTACGCACCGACTATGGGTTTTGTGTAAATTGCTTGCTAGCAACAGTGCTGGAAGCGCGCTACGCGAGTTGCATTCGTACTACTCGTTTGACTGAAATGGTAAATTTATTCAAGACACTATCTAGATCCAGGGGTCCCCAGGATCATTCAGGGGGTCCATGGAAATTTATAACTGAGTTGGGGGTCCCTGAACAACGTCAGGGGGTCCGCGCAAGGTTTAATATATATAAAATAATAAAAATTGTGACCTTGTAGTACAACAAATTTTCCTAGTCTTGACCAAAAAGAATGTTTTGCTGAACAGAAATGGTAACTGAACTTGAATGGAATGCTAAATTTGTTTTGGAAGTGGAAAATGAGTGTTTATATAACTTTAAACTACACAACATTTTCTCCGATTCACTGTCTAAATTTAAACAGAGCATCATGTCAATAATATAATTTGTTCAAAGCACATAAATACGTACGTACATACTCACACACACACACTACAAAGAAACACATCATTGGTGAATATGATGGGTAAATCACAATGGTACCATGAAATATACTTACTAATTGTAAATTGTTTTTACCACTGCAGATAATACAATGTTTGTTTCTATTTATAAATAAAAAAAATATGAAAAAGAAATTAAGATAATTTATTTAAAAACCAAATTTTAATATTTTATTAAATAAAGACAATATTAGCGACATTCAATCGAAAATCTGGAAACAGAAAAATCATAAAAAGATATGTTCACATCTGGGACTCGAACCCGAATGACCGGGAATGTGCCATATAACCTAAAGATCGGATATCGCATCGGGAACGTTGAACTCTTAGCCGCGAAATTTAAACAAGTTTTGTGTATCTCTTTTCAGCTAACCCTAAAAAATCGATATTTTTATCATGGTCATCGATATTCAAATTATTCATTAATTATTTGTGAACATATGGGACGCCACTAGAATAAATGTTTGTTTAAATCTACAACAATAAATCCTGGGCCGAACCATGCAGCATTAAAAAAGAAAACATTTATTAGGTAAGTAGCTACTTCTCAAATCGTACAGATCCGATGTTTACGCTTTCATACATATCTTTTTATCCCACACTTTAATTAATTATTTACGCCGTACGAACCGTGATTCCACCCATTTTTGATGTTAGAAACACACTTAGGTCCTTAATGATATTTTTATGTCGTCCCGGGATGTGAGCCCGGGATAAGTTCCCGGGATCTCGGGACGGGATAAGTTTCCCTGTCAGGGTGGACTTAATCCCGGCAGATTTATCTCTTGCGTTTGTCTTTCAACTAAATGGGATTTTATCATTCTCTTTCTTTATTATTTTGTTCACTAAGTAAATACTCCGCAACATTTATTCATTTTAGTTCTTTTGAACTTTTGTAAGATTTTATTAAATTTTTAAAATTCATAAGGCGGACTTTATTACAATGCGGGAAGTGTTTAATAGTTTTTTAATCAATTCAGCTAGCCACAACTTATTTTTATGAAATAAAGTGTTGCAACATTACTGTTTTATGTAATAATAAAAAAAAACATCGACTGCAGTTCACACACGGTAGAAGCTAAACTTTACCAAAACAATCTTGCCTAAACAATACTACCCAATTTACCTAAACAATAAAGCCTTGAAAAGTGAGGTCATGATCAAAGCGGCCAATGAGCGCAGACCTAGCGTCATTTCCGTTTCATATCTCAACCAATAGGAGCCTTTAAAAGTGACACCATAATCAAAAGTATGATGCTTAGCTGGTGCCTGCAATGCGTCATTTCCGTTTCATCCAAATTTCAAATCTCTAACTGGGCTAGAGAGGTCACTTCAAAAATTAAAATAGGGGTGAATACTCAGGATTACCGATCTTATTTAAAATGTTTCACATTTCATTGACATAAATTAACATTTTTGAAGTGAAAACTTCTTTAGCACCGTTGTCATTTGAAACTCGATGAAACGAAAAAAAACTACACTAAAAACAGACAAACGAACACATCTATAGCAGTGGTTCCCAACCTTTTTCTGACCCGGGACCACTTGTACGTTTATTTTTTCGATAGGGAACATAAGCAGTGGCGCAGCGAGGGGTTCCACCCGACCGAGTTTCACCCCCACGACAACAATCAATTTTTTAAGTCGAAATTGAAACGTTGGACGCCACTGAAACATATCATGTTCGTATAAAATGTAACTTTGCGGCAGAGCAGAGACCAGGGCTCAGGATAGTGGGCCAAGTAGTTATCTGTCATGTAGGTAGGGTTTTCAGTCAAATAAAAGAAGATGAACTTTATAAAAATGTATTGAATCCAAACCAAAAAGCAACATGGAAGTGTACAAACTTCATACCAAGGTAACAAAAGGAAATATAAAAAAATACACATACCAGATGGACTCCTAATGGACACGCTAAACTAACTATACGGAAATAACCCCGGTAGACGAACGCGATCTTGCTTCGCAATGAGAGAACACGAGACGGGACGGGAACTCCAGTCTTCCCATATGGGAACGGCGCGGAATCCAGAGCACCAAGGTCGTCCTTCTAATTGGGCAGGAGGCCGCTATACCTCCAAGGAGCGCATTCAGCCACGGGCCATCTCGACGAACTCCAATCAAAAGGCACGTGGCCCCCAACAGTATCCAAGTCTGGCGTATTACGGTTAGCAGACCGTGACTTTGCGACGCGGGGTCGTGAAGGCTGTTATGTTCGCACATACGACAAAACAGTTAAAGAAGCGTCGCCTCTCCCACAGGTTGACAATCAAGTGTTCCTGTCGATGGATTCGCAAATTATCGTAATGGCGCGACCATCTCCATACAATACCGGAGAAAGAAAGCTATAAAAGGGCTAACGCACTTAAATTCGCTCTTTTTCCTTCCGCCTAGCTCATACTAGTAACATCGTGTACCTAGTTCTCGCCCGAGGCGATAGTCTCGTGGGCACCCCGTTTGTGTACCTGAGACAATGGCGTTGCATTGGCCTTAGATCGGTATATTAAGTGACTGTGATCCTGGAGCCCTGATCCTGGAAGTGGAGCAGCATGTCCATCTTCGCCCTGGTTGAATGCTGGCCCGCGATGTCCAGCGACTGATTCCTGTCTCCGGCTAAGGACTCTGCCCGGCAGGCATGAGCTTAGCCGGCCCCTTCCACCGCACAATCCCTCAAGAGGACCAAGGTAGTCTCCTAATTATAACTGTAGATATTCGAGCCATTAACTTCCAGTTTAGTATCATTTCAAGTACCTATCTTCCGTTCTAAAAGCCTTTAGTCATTTAGGCCTTAAATCGTAATGTCCTATTGTACAAATTGAACCCCTTTATTGTAATAAATATGCTATGTAAAACCGACTTTCAATTACATTCATTCATCTTGTCGAGAGTGCACGAACCTAACCCTGAGACGAGTCCATGTGAGATGTGAGAGGTACGTAGTAAGGCGTTCGAGCCGCTCACCGTACAGACTGTATTCACAATCATACATTACACTGGCGCTTGAACACTTTACAAGAAATGAATAATGTTATTGAAAAATGAATATATATTTCTATATAATATGCTAAAAAATTTGTGCTTATATTGTGTTTTAAAAAGATAAATGTAAAATGTCTTAATAAGTTCGTTTAAATAAAGCCAAACATATTCAAAATATAGTTATTCAGTTGACGCGGGAACAATGTACAGATTCTAGGCGAGTCCATTGTTGATTTGAAATGTTGATTCAAATAAACCATAAATCGGGTTAAATACTAATTCAAAACAGTTATTTGTGTAATTTTGATAAAATTAACGAGAACAATTCTATTACAACATAATTAAATACGGTTATTTGAATAAAATAGTTCCAAAATACAGCGGCGTAATTGAATTGGACCCGTCCAAGTCAGAATATTTCGGTAGAAGCACGAAAGAAATAACTCGTAAATTTGCCGCGAAAACAATATAAAAGAAGTTTTAAATTTCAATACATTTTAAAATGCATATTTCGTTGTGAAAATATTAATAACTCTTCTTGTTATTTCAAAACAAATTAATAGGTAATTAACTAAATATAATTCCTAGTGTTGAAAGTGAATTTAGTTATCCCGCGCAAAAAATAAATCGTCATGTAGGTATTCAAATTGGCAAACGGTCAGCAAGTCGAAACAGAACGAAGACGCGTGCAAGCGGTAGCAATAGAATTGTATAGATTGGTCACCGTAAATAATAAAGTCCATAAGAATTGAGCCCACGGAATAAAAACAAAAAAAGAAATAAAAGACAAATGAATACATTTTATTAAGAAATACAAAAGATTTAAAATAAAATAAATTTCAAATGAAAAAAATTATTATATTGTTTCAAACAATGCATTAGAAACGGCCGTTAAATTATTTTAAAAAGAATTGCACGAAAAAATAAGAAAAACATAATTTATATTCTGTAATAATAAATTGAAAGCAAAATAAATAGGAAATGAATAATAATAATCCTTGTAAATTACAAAGAATAACAAAAAATTAAATGTTAAACTGTTTAGAAAGAGAAATGTTCTATATGCGTTAAAATTAATAGGAGGTCCTCTCTAGTAATAGCCACGGAATTCCTTCCGTGTTCGAACACGCGTCATCCTCGTGATAGGTACTTTACGGGCTAGTCCAAGTTTTGCATTTTTTCGAAGCGCGTCGCGTGCACAGAACACAAAATCCAATGAATATTAAAGTGTGAGGTAAAATTTGTCGGGAATAATTTTTGAATTCTTATTAGATTAAAACGAAACATTGTTAAATGAATTTTTACATTATCAAGGAAGTGAAATAGTTTTTAATGCTTGAGTTAATTACGGAATTGAAAATTTTATAGAATCTTTTTTTTTTACTCTTTCCTGGTAGCATGTCTAGTATTGTTAGATAATAATAGATCTAGAGAATTGAAAATGCTTAAGAGGATAGTACACATTGAGATTTAAATAGATAATATGCAGTTCATGAATAATATGGTTTCAAATTCGAGTGAAAATTGGAAATAAATTAAAATAGTGACTTGTATAAAATCGTGTATATGATAAAAGTTAATAACTTGACGGTATCACCTGACTAACGTATCTTGGAATTTAGATGTAGTCCAAAAAAAAAAAATACAGTCTAACAAGCATACCTACGGCAAGTTATATAAAATCATGATCCTTTAACAGCGACTTTTTTACATAGAGATCTATTAGACTATGGAAGGCAGATGCGACCCATAATTTAACCTCTGTGTGATTAAGTATGCTCGCGCAGTCGTATATCTCTGGAATCCAAACTCTGTTGTGGAGACGATTTTAATCTCAGAAACCGCTTAGCCCGGACAAGGAAGATTGCGAACGTAAAAACCCCTCCCTAATACAAGTTAAAGAGAAAAACATATATAAACATATGTATATTTCCAAAATATTGCTTGACGTTATTATTTAGAAACTAATTTTCCTATAAAAATAAAATAATAGTGGAAAAAAAAAAAAGTTAAGGACAGATTTCAACTAGTAAGATCATGTGGTAGAGAAAAAAAAAATCAAATCAAACTGGTTTTTTAATTGCAATGTTTTTTTTGGTGGAATAAATCAGAAACCACAAAGAGGATTGTAGTTGAAAATACACAAGTTGTAAAATCATTGTCATTTTGAAGGCTAATCTTATATATCATGAAAAAAGATAGTGATGGTAAGTAAGGCGGATGCGAAATTTACTGTCACAATTCAATATATAAGACAAGCCCGGGTGTAATTAATTGAAAAGTAATCTGAGATTGTACATCAATCAAGTGCCGTAATAGACCCCAAAACAAGTTGAACAATATTGCAAAACACATATATGAAAATATATATGTATTCCCACGAATTTTTATTTTAAAAAGAGGAAAAAGTTGAAAACAGAATAGTTGAAAGATTTTAAATAATGAAAAGTAAATAAATACTAGAGAATTTAAATTTAACGGAAGTAATAAAAAGTAATAGGAAAAGGTTAAAATTTTAATTAATTACAAATTAAAAGTTAAAATTCGTTCATGAGACATAGAAAGTAGAGAAAAGTTTGAGAAATAACGAATGCACGCGCGTTATGCATAACAGCAGACATAAGTACCTACGCAGTAACAGATGGCCCGGCTAGGAAAGAAATTTTGTATATGAGAGAATACGGTACCTATGTAAAGCGTTGTAGAAAACGGCAAAAATTCAGAAAAGGTATAATTTGTATTGAAAAATTTTTTTTGTAGAAAAATAATTAAATTCTTGTATAGTTCTTTTTAGCTCTCTTAGTGATTCTAATATTAATTATTTGAGATTTAAAAATGTTGATTTAATCTGAGATCAGAGTAGCTAACTGAAATCTAGTTGAAAAAACAGGAGAGAGTGCAATTGAACAAGCTATTACGAAATAAACAGAATTCGGTCAGGAAAATATTTTTTCTTTTTGTGTTTTGGAAGTTTAAAATAAATATTTTTCATAAGAAAATAATAAAGAATTAAATTAAAATGATACGTTTCTCATTCGTATAATAATAAAAAATAAAGATCATACCTGGTTTGAAAAAAAGGGAAGTAGGAATACTTGACTAATGTGGTTTGTTATTAAAAAAGGCGGGAAGGAAAGAAAAACAAAAAATTTTGTATATAAAGGTAACCATTTTTGTATGAGATTATTATAAATAAACTATACTATAAATGTTATGTATATTATTGTATATAAAGGTAACCATTTTTGTATGAGATTATTATAAATAAACTATACTATAAATGTTATGTATATAATTGTAAATAAAGGTAACCCATATTGTGTAAATATTTATGTATATAAATTTTCGGTGTTGTTTATAAAATATATCTCTCTTTAAATTTCTTTTTCAATAAAAGTTGTGACAAATAATACAATACGTCGAAAAGTAAACAAGAAGTCGAACAAATAAGTACGGAAATAGATCTTCAAATATAGTCAGATTGTAAAAAATAAATAAATTAAATTTGAAAAAAGGTAGAGAGATTCTGCATAGTTATAACAATTGTCCTGAGCTAGTATTGAAAAATAAAATGTTGAATAATTCAGTTAAAAAATAAAACTAAGTCTCTTGTAACGATGCGGAAGTAAAAAGGCCTTCGTTAATAAAAGCTGTTTAACACAAAACGGAATATGTTTTACATATTAAATAAATAAAAGTAATAAAAATAAATGTTTTTAATATTTTGTCAAATAGATAAACAATTTAGCAAGAACGAAATAAAGAAAGAATAAATCACGAGCATTCGTAAGGATTAATTGGTGACATTCGTAGAGATTTTTTAGTGTCCATTTTAAAAAAAATAGAAAAGTAGTACACGAATTTAAAACAAAAAAGATAATCATTTCTTACTTAAGTTTAAATGAAAAGGATTTTTAATGAATAAAGTTTTATTCTTCTTGACTTGTGTTACAAAAAAGACAACGTGGATCGTTGTTCGGAAATTATATTGTGCTTTGCGCAGATATTGAGTTCTAAGTGAGCTCAAGAAATGTAATACGGGTACGGGTACCAGCGTATACATTTCTAGTTTCAAAACGTTATAGGAAAGTCTTCCTTAGAATTAAGACAAGTGGGGTTGCCAAGAGAGTAATCTTGGGCAATAAAAAAAAAAAAAGAGAAAATTTGTAATACAAGAAGAGATACGAAATTTTTTTTAACACTTCCAAGTGAGTTTTGAGTAATAGTCGAATAATGAAATTTAAATACTTAGTTTGGGTCTAACTAGAAAAAGACCATGGCGCCCAAAGTTAGAAAGGAACAGAAACATGTATTTACATATTTTAAATAAAACAAAGTTAACATTGTAAGGAAACAACGTAAATAAAACAAAACATAGATATTGAAAAGGGAATATTACATTGAGATGTATTGTGAGGTCAAAAGGTCCGTGACGTCACAATAGAAGGAGTATTAATTGGACTTAATGTTGTATTATATTGAAATTGAAGCAAAAAATTATGTCAAGTTATGAGAATAAGTTGAAAATTCCTGTCAAATAATCTTTAATAAGAAAGTTATACTAATTAAAAGGAATTTGGAATAAAAAATTAAGAAACAGAAAGAAAAGAAGTTCTTGCTAGCAAATTCAATTATAATATAGCGTTCAAATGTATATAATTGTATATATCTTTTTGTTGTTAATTTAAATGTTTTTATCTCTCTGATTTGCTTTCAAACAAATAAAGTCGTTCAGTTGACTAACTAATATTTGATTTGGAAAATAAAAGTTTTTTTAAGTATTTTGATTGATTGAAGTTTAATAATAAATTTCTGTATAACCTGTGGAGTTATCCTGGGGTTAGTGTTGGAACATGTAGGTGTTTTTGAATCGGGTGTATGTACCCACCCTAATTGGGAATACAGAGAGGTAAAATAAACTTTGGTTGTTTAGAGTATTTGAAAGAATAAAACATAAACAGGTTCGAAAAATTGAGATTTGTATTAAAATCTAAGTTCATGGAAATAATTGAGTTTGGTAATAAAAAGTTGAATTTAATTAAAAACATAGTCAAGATTTTTTTTTTTTTAAAAAAAGAAAATAAATTTTAAAATAAAAAATTAAAGTTTCGTTAGCAAATTCGGTTATGATTAAAAATTGAAATGTATATAAATTGTTAGCTTGTAAGATTGAAATGTTATAACATGTAAACACGCGAATTGGATACTTCGGTATTTAAGCGACGAAAGTCAACGTGTAATTCACCGTATATCGGTGTTGTTGTAAAAAAGTCTGTGTTATTGGAATTTAAAGCGTATTCGGTTGAAGATGAAGTTAAACAACTTAGAGAGAATATATATTATATTGAAAACTATCATAGATCTTAATTTTCTAGTGATGTTCTGTTTTTTTTGGTTATTTGTTTTATATATGTATCTGTCAAGCGCAATCATTGAAAAGGATTACTATGTGTTCGAAGGCGTTTTCATTTGATTTGGTCAGTAAGACAGGGTCATTGTTTTTTAACATGACGTGAGGAAGGTGTGTGTCACCTGTGTTTACGCCGAGCACAATCATTGGAAAGGGAGTTTCCTGTGGATTGGTTAGTGAGGCAAGATCATTGTTCTTTAACATGATAGTGTATGCATACAAGGGATTGGATCTCTACAAAAATGATAGGATTTAAAGTATAGCCTTAGAATTATACCTACGTTACAGGATTTAGTATATGCCTTATAATTATATTATAAACATGATAGGATCCGTATAACCTCATAATTATACCCATTGTAAACTATGAAAACAGAACTGAAGATGGCTTAAGAGAAATTCATCAATAAAGTAAAAGGGAATAAATCGCAAGTTACAATAACACAG
This sequence comes from Limnephilus rhombicus, assembly GCA_929108145.2. Classification (NCBI taxonomy): domain Eukaryota; kingdom Metazoa; phylum Arthropoda; class Insecta; order Trichoptera; family Limnephilidae; genus Limnephilus; species Limnephilus rhombicus. The sequence goes on from OV815293.1 coordinate 18,731,341, forward strand.
CAAATTTAAAAAATACTACTCTAATTGGTGCATGTATTGTATTGTAACCCTTTAGTTTAGGTTGTAAAATGCGAATATGTATCAATTTCGATTGATTACATGACATTAAGTCGGCATTAAATGTCCATTTAATGGGCGAAAAAGATAAAAAAAAAATGTAAATAAAAAGTATAAATATTCAAGAGGTTCATGTCTTATATTGTCCTCTACACAAGGTGTAAAATGCGAATATGTATCAATTTCGATTGATTACATGACGTTTAGTCAGCATAAATTTTTTAAATTTTTTTTAAATTTTTTTATTATTTTTATTAAACATTACATAATGAATATAACTGACAAACGATTGGTATTGGCATAAAAATTTATGTAAAATGCGAAGGAATTGACCTCGGTTGTTCAGAAAAAAATAAAATCGCATTAAAATATCCATTGAATGGATAAGATAAAAGAATAATGTATAGAATCCTGTACCAAGATTCATTTCAGCAAAGTTTTTTTTTAAATTATTGCGAGGAAGAAGGTGATGATTTGCTGCTACAGCAAATAATTTAACAGTTTATGTTAAAAAATTTGGAAGATCAGCGTGTTTTGTATCGCGAGAGTAGCGTGTTTTGTATCGCAAAGGAGAAAAGGGAAAGGTACAAGTTCTTTTGCAATAGGGTTGTTTAGCTTGGCTCACAGGTAGATAAATTCGTTCTTGGCTCAGTAGGTAGGGAGTGTTAAATTAGTTGTGATAATGACAACTCTATGTCTTATAACCTACAGCACATCCAGAAATGTCTGGGAGAAACGAGAAAATATCTTCAGGGTACAAGGAACAATTTTTCAATAGAACTTAAATGGAAACTTACGATGACACAAATTAGAATGGATACTTCTTCAAGAAATCAATATGAATACTTTTGCACCATAAATAAAATTACTTCTTCAAAGAATTAAAGGAACACTCTTCAACAGTCCTGCAAATGCAATAATGCTGCGTTTACAACATACCACATTTTCGGTAAATGCCTAAGTCAAGCCAGAATAGACCTGACAATCTTCTTACATTATATTGGACAGAGAAGGCAGTGTTATGTTCGCACATACGACAAAACAGTTAAAGAAGCGTCGCCTCTCCCACAGGTTGACAATCAAGTGTTCCTGTCGATGGATTCGCAAATTATCGTAATGGCGCGACCATCTCCATACAATACCGGAGAAAGAAAGCTATAAAAGGGCTAACGCACTTAAATTCGCTCTTTTTCCTTCCGCCTAGCTCATACTAGTAACATCGTGTACCTAGTTCTCGCCCGAGGCGATAGTCTCGTGGGCACCCCGTTTGTGTACCTGAGACAATGGCGTTGCATTGGCCTTAGATCGGTATATTAAGTGACTGTGATCCTGGAGCCCTGATCCTGGAAGTGGAGCAGCATGTCCATCTTCGCCCTGGTTGAATGCTGGCCCGCGATGTCCAGCGACTGATTCCTGTCTCCGGCTAAGGACTCTGCCCGGCAGGCATGAGCTTAGCCGGCCCCTTCCACCGCACAATCCCTCAAGAGGACCAAGGTAGTCTCCTAATTATAACTGTAGATATTCGAGCCATTAACTTCCAGTTTAGTATCATTTCAAGTACCTATCTTCCGTTCTAAAAGCCTTTAGTCATTTAGGCCTTAAATCGTAATGTCCTATTGTACAAATTGAACCCCTTTATTGTAATAAATATGCTATGTAAAACCGACTTTCAATTACATTCATTCATCTTGTCGAGAGTGCACGAACCTAACCCTGAGACGAGTCCATGTGAGATGTGAGAGGTACGTAGTAAGGCGTTCGAGCCGCTCACCGTACAGACTGTATTCACAATCATACATTACAAGGCATATTATAGTAGCCAACACCAGGACCAATTCACTTCACGATTCCTTTTCCAGAAATAATTCCACAAAACGGCCAACCAGCCACATCGGAAAAAAGTGGGACTTTCACGTCATCCACTATAAATAACTCGTACACGAACCTCGCGTGTTACGTAAAAACACCCCGCGTTCTTTTAGGTTTAAAAATCGACTTAGATTCTCATGATAAAATCCAATAAAACACTTTTCCAGTGAGTGACCAATTTCCGACCCAACTGCCCAAGTTGATCCGAAGGAAGTCCCATAAACAAAAAGGAAGCTCTCTCTTTTCCAAAAATTACCAGTGTCCAAAAAAAACACCATAGACAAAATAACCACCTAAGCAAGAACTGCATTAGTCACATAATTATTTATGTGACAAAATTTGTGTTTTGTCAACTTAAATGGGGGGGGAGGGGTGACACCACGTTATCCGCCCTATCCGTCCCTGATGCCACCCACTCTAGCCTAAGACACTGCTTGTGGTCAGTGGCGTAGGCTAGCATGGATAGCACAACGGGAGAGGCGTAATGGGATACGGCAGGATTGGTTCTAACAGAATATTTACCACAACGGAGGGGGCGGAATGGGATAGGGTGGAACGGGTTCTAGCAGAATATTTACCACAACGGAGGGGGCGGAATGGGATAGGGTGTGACGGGTTCTAGCAGAATATTTACCACAGCGGAGGGGGCAGAATGGGATAGGATGTGACTGGTTCTAGCAGAATATTTACCACAACGGAGGGGGTTAAACGGGGTAGGATGGGGTGGGGCGAAACGGAATACCATATTGGTCACTGACCACAAGGTACAATAATGATAAACTGAATATTGTCCCGATTTTTTTATTCAGACTTCTCGACCAGGGACCGCCCGCGCTGGCTCGCTTATTGACCGGCGGATCATCGCGGACCATCTTCTACCCTTCTTGCGGACCACTAGTGGTCACCAGCGATTGGGAAACCCTGATCTATAGGATTAAGCATGCGAGTGAATGAGATAGTATAATCGGGCTCATCTTTGTGCGATGCTTCGTAGTCTCCCCATTTGACTACTTTATTTTCTGAAGGTTTCACTTCTACCGCGTGTATATTGCACACTCTGATATTTTTAACCTTTATTGGCATGTTTCAGAGTTGTAGATACCCTCATCTTGAATTTGATGAAAAACCACTATTCAGAATAAAAGCATCGCATCGCGTCGCTTGAGATTACTTTTGCCGAGCTTGGTGACCAGATCCTAATAGCCAGGTATTTCCCTACCTTCCTCTTACCCATCTCTTCCAATTCTTCAGTTCCTAATAGTCGGAAGCAGTTAGGATTCTAAAATTACTAAATTGTGCAAAATAAATTAAATTCCAATATGTTTTTTTGCCCCTGAAAATAAATCTGTCTATCTATATAAATTAAAATGAATTGCCGAAAAGTATGTATGCGCATAACTTCCGAACGACTGCACCAAGTTGGATAATTCTTTTTTTTGTGTTCATTAATGTCAGGACAAGGTTTGTATAAAACTACTGATGAGCTATGGCATTATGAAATTTGTATAAAAAAATTACGGTGGCACGCGAGCTGTTTGAAATCTGAATGTACCGGGACTAAATGTATGGAATCAGGGAGGGGTGAGGGGAACTCGGGCAGAGCATCTATGAGTGGGGGCGGGAGGGGAACCTGGGATGTGAGAGGGGACCTCGGGAGGGAGGTTCGCGAGACGGGGGAAGGCGGAGTGGGAACGCGAGAGGGGAAGGGGACGTGGGAGAGAAAGGGGAACGAGACGAAAGGGAAAGGACACGCAGGGATAAACAATTAATTTATTAAATGGCAAAGCAACGCATGCCAGGTACCAGCTAGTTATGTATAAATATAGTGTTGATATCAGTGGGACATCGAAAAAACAGAAATGTGACCTTGTTTGTTTACAAGAGAAGTAACTTTTTAAATACAATTCGTTATCCACGAAATTAAGCCACCCCTAACAAAAAAAATACGCTGATTCCGCTCCCCCATTATGATTTTTCCCGGAATACCTTGCTGAGTCAGACACAAAGTTAAATTTATCTATTTTTTAAACAATCTCCGCCCTTGGCCCCAATTTTTCTGGGTTTATCTGCCCAGGGGGGAGCCTTCAAAGGAAATAATATCCGCCATAGAACCTTTTCCTTGGAACATGTTGTTTATATTATAAGATTAAGGGAACGGTCTTATTGTGACAAAGCTATTACTTCGTATCTCAAATTAGATAAAAATAATTATTTAAAGAATTTCAATTATAAACTTTAAATTTGCAATTAATTGTTGACCGATTTTTTATGTACCAACGTAACTATAGTCCTTCCATCACACCTTATTTATGTGAATACCCAACAAAAGTCCCAAATGCTCCCTAGTCTGTAGTCGTAGACTATGGTATTCCCAATTGGGATATGTTATGCGGCTGAAGGTAGTAGTGGGTATGGAAAGACATGGGAAAGAAGATTGTGGTTAAGTACCAGTTTATTCAAATCTGGTTATCAAACATGGCTATAGCCATTTCAAGCAACGTTTCAATTCAGAATGGTGGTCTTACATCATAGCGATGCAGAGAGTATTTTCCACTCTTACATTACTGAACTGTCAAATAACACAGATTGAAAATCAATAATACAATAAGCTACAATAGCGAGCTCTGGTGTCATACAATTTTCCCAGATTTTACTTTCTTTTGCCAACTAGCTGATCGGGAGAGAGTGGTTGAGGGAGTCCCTTTGACTTTTCCAGCCGTACTCTCTTAGAACATCGCTTTACACCGCAGTGAGAGGGATGGATTTATACGTCCGTCACTCCTGTACACACTGACCCCCAGATTCCCATCCACCCCTAATACCATTTTCCTTCCCAGAATTTCCTTTCATTCCTTTCCTAAAAAACCCTCCACAGCATCCTCAAAGATAAATAGGCCCTGAGGGGAATTATTTTCCTCAGGGCCTCCGGTGTGGAGCTAATGTAAAAAAATCAAATTAACGCGGCTTCTTTCAGCTCACAAAATCATTTCTATCGTGAGCTATGGAGCTTTGAATTAAACATTTAAGTGTACGAAAAAATGGTCGGTTATAATGCGGGTAAAGACGGGTAGTAAATAGTTAAACAAGTAATATTCAAAATTAAACTATATTTTGGACCTTGCGAAATTTGATGTGTCTATTATAACATTGAAAAAACTTTTTTTCTACCCCAACTTTTAGTTTGTCAGAAATCACGTCAAAGCTCAAAAGCATATTTATTTGACCACCATCTTTTTGAACCTTCTTTTTGGTGGTCTGACCTTCAAACGTTAAATAATATTATGGAAAATAACCAGAGAAAATGTATGTAGGAGAACTTTGCTGAAGGGTTGAATTCTTCGGGCACACAAAGAGTATTATATTGTGCCTTAAGGCTGCGATATACGCCTTGGATTTAGAAACTCAATATTTAAAGAGATAAAGAAGATTTAGATTATAAATCTTCTTCTTCTTTCGGTGTCCTCTTCCATCGGAGGTTTGGTATCGTCGGGGAAATCTGTACCCCGCGGGCTGTAGTAAGCAACAAGACAGATTTTTTTTGAATTTATATTAATTGAGAGAATGTTAGATATTCTAAATATCGCCCCGGTGAAAAAAAAATCAGAAAAGAAACCTTGCTAGAAGTGGATTTAGCCTATTTGGTGACAAAGCCATTTACTTCCCAAATCTTCATTTCTCCCATCTTTTTCCCTTCCCCACTCCCTTCAAAAACCCTCATTTGGATTATTTTAAGGGAAAAACCCACAATGCCAAAGTCCAACTGTCTTGTGTGGAAATTACAATTATTTCAAAAGTTAGATTATTCTTTCAAACCTTCAAACCTTCACAGCATAATGAAAGATATTGCTAGCAAACAAAATCTGGATTGACCAAGAACATCCAATTAAAAAAGGTTGCGAAAATGTCATGACGTCAAAATGGAAACAAATGGACACACTCACGGCCGACAATGTAAAAGTGTTTTATGGCTTTAATTTCGTTTTTTTTTTTTTTTTAATAAGTAATTCAACAAAAATTATCTCTTCTCTTTTAGCATTTTTAAGAAAATATTTAAAAAAAATTAAAATTCCTTCAAATAATTTATGGCATTACTCAACACCTTCAAATTCATTTTTAAATTCACCTTTAAATCAACTATTAATGATTCTAAATATTCCCGACTGTCTCTGTACGCCACAGCATATATTTTCACATTCCAAAACTTTAAACAAACATACATTGCCACTACATCACTCAAATAGAAATTGGTAAGGGGTAAAAAAAGTCATATTATATATAAATTGTCAGATGTGTCATAACCACAGTTTTATTGTGATCCCCCAACGATCCCCCGGCAGTTAGAACCCCTAAATTATAATGATTATAATTTTTTTTTAATCATTATTTACTAATTTTAAACCTAAAATCGACTTCAAATATACATTTAATAAAAAGTTGATCTGTATATCAATTTATCGATTGTGTCGATTTTTCTTACTTATACGCTCTGAAATGCAGTATTTAGACAACTGTTTTTTTCCTTGATGCATACGAATGAAAATATGTTGTTATTCGACGGTATATACTCTCTGCTCACCTTTTCGGGGACACTTTGTTATATTTTGTGTAAGTAGGTACGTCTGCATACTGTATATAAGTGTGCCGGGGACCAACTGTCGAGGAATCAGTTTTATTTTTTTTTATTATTTATTTTTTATTTTTATGTTTTATATGTATGGATGTCTCTCAGTATTTCTAAAATCTCTTTTCTTGATAATGCATCATTTTTTTTTTCAATACGTTGTATTTTTTTTTAAACGTGTAATATCCATGTAAAATGTACTTATATGTGTCTGTCCTTCCTGTAATGAGTTTTTTTCTTAACTCATTGGGAATACCAATGCAGGACACAATTCAATCATAAATCGCCTGCATATTTTAGGCAATGAATACGCTAATATCGATCACGCCGCCGGTAACCTGGCCCCGTACAAAAGATGCATCAAACAAAATTTGTCTGCTAGAACCACGTAAACACAATACATCAGGTAAACATAATATGCCTACCAATACTTGCACTCTGAAATTAATGAATACCTTAGAAATCATAGGTACCTACTTGTAAAATTTATCATATCGGTTCACATCGTTGACATCAAGTTGACATAATCCATGATACCTACCTATTAATTATTTTACTTTTTATAAAAATTTTTTTGCTCCTAAGAGGATTTCTTACTTTTATAACTTTTTATATTTTATAACTTTTTAAATTTATTTTTTTTTATAATTTATATTTAAAACTTTGTACCTTTTATAGATATCTTATATTTCCATATTTTACTTTTTACTATAATATTTTTTACTTTTAACTTTTATTTTTACTTTTTTCTTAAAACTTTATATTTTGTACTCTTTATTTTATATTTTACACTAAACTTAACATATATATATTAATTATGTTAATATTGTTGCTGTAGATACTATTTACATATAAGTTAACTACATATGTTGATGGCACATGTTGGGCCGTGTATTTCAAAAATAAATAAATAACTAATGTGTTACTTACCATGTTTGTGTAATACATTATAATTAATTAAATAAATAAAAAATAATGGCTTTGAATGCTGAAATAACTGTCACAGGAAACTTTTTAACATTTACTAACGTTTTGAAGTTTAATTTAGTTAAAAAAAATAAAATAACAAGCAGAGTTGTACAAATTAAACTCATTAAAACAACAATTATAATAAGCAATAATTATCAGCCTGAAACACTCATCAACATTGAAAAATCTTCCGAGAAAAGATACTTGGCGCCAACGGGACTTGAACCCGTGTCCTTCTGATTGCCGGTCAGCTGCTTTTGACCACTGAGCTATGGGGGCTTATCAAATACCCGCCAAATAATTCAATATATACTAGTGTTTCATTCAACAATTACTGCTTATTATATTTTTTCCACCTGAAAACAACCAACTTTATTTTTGCGAGAGAGACATTGTAAGTGTTAAATCCCTCGCTAGGTGGCGTCGAGACAAATTATGACTACATTTATTGGGGAAATACTTAAACTTGTCAAATATTAATTATTATTTTTAATTTATAAACTAACGTTTAGACAAGATTTTTATGCATAGCACGAAGGGTAAAAATTATTATAAGCAATAATTATCAGCCTGAAACACTCATCAACATTGAAAAATCTTCCGAGAAAAGATACATGCCGCCAACAAAATAAAGTTGGTTGTTTTCAGGTGGAAAAAATATAATAAGCAGTAATTGTTGAATGAAACACTAGTATATATTGAATTATTTGGCGGGTATTTGATAAGCCCCCATAGCTCAGTGGTCAAGAGCAGCTGACCGGCAATCAGAAGGACACGGGTTCAAGTCCCGTTGGCGGCAAGTATCTTTTCTCGGAAGATTTTTCAATGTTGATGAGTGTTTCAGAATGACAATTATTGCTTATAATAATTGTTACCCTTTGTGCTATGCATAAAAATCTCGTCTAAACGTTAGTTTATAAATTAAAAATAATAATCATTAAAACAAATAATGGCACCCTTCATCTCTATAAAAGCGGAGAAAGTTCAATAAATATTTAAGCCTATCATCCTACCAACCCCCGCACTCTTTACAATGTATTAAGGCCAACCTACTCGTAACAATAATTACTATAATTTATCAAACATAATACCCAATTTTTGGCAAGTTTTAATGTCCTTGTGCTAAATAAGTAAGACAAATAATAAGTTAATAAACTATTTTTTGTCATAATCTGTTATCTCTTCGGACACACCGTCACAAGAGTACAGTGTGGGGCCTACAATATTCTTTTTTAAAGGGAAATAAAATCAAAAGTATTACTGATCGACAAATTTTATTTCTATGTGATGAAATAACATAATTTTAAGATTTAAATAATTCATTTTTAGATACAATATTTGTAAAATGGCGCCCTGCGTTACGAATAACTCTGCATTGATGCAACCGATTTTTAAATCTCCTCTCTGTTAGGTACTGTTGGATATTCCAAAGTTCCAAAACGGAAAATCGGGCTATTTCTTGCCGAAGAGGTTTTTCGGTTCAGGGCGCTGTTCCCCGCCTTAAGATATCCCCATAAAAATTATCCTATTCTGCGGGAAATAACCAAAATTCATAATATGTGGTTCATAAATGAACTTCAGTGCGTAGATGTAGAATAATAAAGTTGCTACCTTGACTTCTTTAGTATCCGAGAGAGACGGCAACAAAAGATAAAGGTTTATATTATACGGTAGTGTTTACTACTTGCTTGCCCTATTTCGAACCCAGAACACCGCCAGCAGAGAATGTTGGTCACCCAGCGTTGTCACCGCAATATTATTTTTTGTGTAAATAACTTGTAAATGTAACTAAATAAATAATTATCGTGTACAGAATACCATTCAGTCATTTCCACAAATATCCAATTTCATAAGAAAAACTATATTTTTTATAACTTTTCAAGGTTATTCCCATCAATTAATATATAATTGAAGAATAAGATAATAATAATAATCCAAACGAAAACATGAAAGAGATTAAGACACAGAAAAGCAGAAAAAGATTATGGTCGCAACTGGGACTCGAACCCAGAACCTCTCATCTATCCAGGACGTGCGTTTACCAATTCTGCCATTGCGCCCTTCTGTCAAACCGTCATAATAGTCAATCTCATATTTAAAATTTTAGAATTAACAATATTATCTTCAACTGATTTAACGCACGTCCCGGATCTATCCGGGTTGACGTGCGACCTCTCGTCTACGAGAGGTTCTGGGTTTGAGTCCCAGTTGCGATCATTATCTTTTTCTGTGTCTTGTTCTCTTTCATATTTTCGTTTAGATTATTATTATTATCTTCTTCTTCCAGAAATAACGTTTAAATAACATTGACGCAGCCGGTAGGAAACTGTGATTCCTTAAACGCTGGGCACCACTTGATGTTTTGTATAAAACCGTGTGAATTCAAACTTTAAATTACGTTAAAAAATACATTTTGGCCATCAACAACACTTTTTTTCTATTCGACTTCAACAAAGGGAATTTTTTACGCCCACCCTATAAAATAGTTTTTATTAGGTCACTGGGCATAATAAATATAAATCACCAATGAATGGTTGTGACCTCGAAAAAAACATTTATTTTCTCAGCTTGATACATATTACGTATATCTTTAAAATGCTTCTTATTGTACAACGGTTTCAGATTAATAAAATATGAAATGAACAAAAATATCTTTATTTTTTTTAAGGAATGAAAGATATTTAGGAGTTACGAATAACCTAACACTTTTTTTTTTTATTTCTACCTCCAACATTATTATCGTAAAATGCTGCTTGGCAGCGATGGAGGCCTTAGCTGACCAAGAAATTGAACTAACGACGCGTCGCGAGATGTTGGTGAGAACCTGGCTTATTTGATCTCAAAGTCACTAACTGGTCAACAAACATAGTTTAAAGTTGAATTGGAAAGCTTCCACAGCATTGAAATTAGCAACTTCCAAGTAGAACACAAGCACGGCTATTTCTAACGATTGTGTTGATAAAGTATCTCTAGTATTTGTAAAAATTTAAATTGAAAACAAAAGGTAAAATCATCAATTAACCGCCATGCCCTTATCATTTATGTACTGTGTCTTCCTCCCAAACAGGTGCTAGTAGGATATGCTGGATACAATCACCCAGCGCCAGCGCTTGCCACCTCGTGGACTTTCACCAACCACTGTCCCATTGTCTTCTCTATATTTTGTCATACTAACACAATATTTTATCTTGTATTTCCCGCTAAGCACTTGCATACTGTTTACTAACAACGTATGCAGGGATGACATTGGAGGTCTAAATTTGTTCTAAACTAAATGTAGCTTCGTTCTTTCAAAAAAAATAAAGTCCTTGCGAGAGCCTTGAAGAAGTCCATCTGTTACTTTTACCAGGGCGGGTGGCGGGGGCTTTTACAAGTGGTGGATAACCTCCAAAAATACCAGAAGTCAATGACATAACTGACAGTGACATTTTTGTCATAACTGAGTTAGAAGTCACAATCTACCTACTTTGTCATGCTTTATTTAATGAATATTTCAATAGTCGAATGATGCATTTTTGTAGCTAATTTAGTATCCCAATTGTCACTAATTGCATAAAATAGCAATAATTGTTAAAAAAAATCAAAAACATTTTAATGACTTTTGAAAATAGAAAATTTTTATGGAAATGCGTGAAAAATATGCCCAAAAATCACAAAAACTTTTTGGTGTCTTCTTGCGAGACAAAAAGTATTCGCATTAGTTTGTTTCGTTATGTTAGCTAAAAGTCAGTTTTCAATATTTTTTTCTATAAATACGAGTAAAACAAAAAGTTTAATTGTCAAACAAATATGACGTTTAGTTTATTTTATTCAAAAATATTTAATGTAGTACATAGTGTAATATTTTTATTTAATTTTTTGTTAAATGTTGGGCCGTGCTGTAGCAAGTAGTCTACGACTTCATTTTGAGTACGATGAAATAATAAAAAAAACTCTACCAAGCATTTTATTATAATTATAAAACAATTCAGGAATACTGTTGAATAAATTAAAACGATAGAGGTAAATCAAACATGGAATTTACGCATTATATTGTATCTAGTAATTTTAAATAATTAATACATTGAAGTGCTAACTATCTGACTAATTTGGTTGATAAAATCAGTTGTAAGAATAAAACTTTGATTATTTTAGCTTTGATACAACTAATTAACGGTACTAGTAGCTTTAACTTTTAAGACTGTTATCCCAGAATCAACATTTTGTTAGTTAAAGACTTTTGGCAGTAAACTGACGAAATATATGTATAAACACGATCAATTTAAAATATCTCAGAATCTTTCTTTCTTTCTTACACGTGCCTATCTTAAAATAAAACTTATTGCAAAACTTTCAGAGCAAGTTGTTGTTAAATTTGGTCCTGTCGTCAAACTTAGTAGGTAATGAAAACGAAACGAGAAAAACAAACTAAGTCCGCAGAGAGAACAAAACTAATTTTTTGACTCCGAACACCGCGCAAGTCTGCGAATCAGTCTTGACCTGGAATTTTATTCCGAAAAGTTTCGTATTAAGTCTAATAGTGGCTCTAGCTCTAGCGGGCCACAGCGGATCTGGCAAGTTATCCCAGGAAATTGCGGTGAAGGTTGTCTCCTAAATGTATCAAAAGAGTTCAAGGACATTTTCTTGAATGCTTAACGGGAGGACCTTCTCCTCGATTTGGCAAGAAAATACTTAAAATAGAACGCTTCAGGTCAATTTACGTACATTAGGAACCTACTTGTATAAACATAATATCTTAAACACTCTGAAAGAGATATTTACGCAAGTACGCGTTTTTATTTTTTTCTATAATTTTTTTTTTATTTTTTTATTGTTTTTATTTCTTGCCAGACCAATCCCGATGAGTTACAGAACTCATTTTGGGACAGGAGGAACATACAAATCATGGGTGGGAGGAAATAGTTAAAATTTTACATAAGAATTTGGATATTAAAATATAAGATTCACATACAATATAGAAGAAAAATAAAAGACAGGTTGAGTAGAATAAACAGCAATGAAAAACAATTAAAGAAAAAGGGAACAAGGTTATACAGATATGGATGATTACAACTTAATGGAAAAGAAAAGAAGAGAAAAGAAACAAGACAATTGAACATGACAAGAAAATTACAAAGTTTCATGTAAGTACATATGTAATGTACGACGTATATGATTGGGTAAAATGGGAGTGTATATTGAATATATGTTGAAAAATGCGTCTGGTTCCTTCTTAGTGTCGTGGGTTCAAATCATGTGATAACTAAGTCCTCCATCATTGCACAAGCAATATCTTCCGATTATAATGATGATTATAAAAGTTCAAATATTGTCACTTTTTTGTGACTCGGGAATGTTTTTCTTTCTTACAAGAAAAGGAAAAAAAGACTTGCAAAAAAGAAGATACTTAATAAATAAATTGAGTATATAATATTATCTACATATAGAATTAATATAGCAAGTCAAAGCATTGCATTTTTTTGGTGTAAAACTAAATGAATTTCGGGAGTCGATACGCAATATTTAAATGCGTCTTCATGCTTTGACTTGCAGTGTCTTCTATAGATATATACATTTTACATTTCATATTGTCATTCCTATTAATTTATATGTGCTCTCCCTTCACAGTCATCTCTGTTTTTTTTATTCGTGTTATTATTATGTTTTTAAGGGACTATTGTCCGTTAATTAATAAATAAATAAATAAATAACGACGCTGGAAAGGACGGCTGAAGCGCTATGTATATACAGCTGTGCCATTAAAAATGATCCCACACAAGCTGTGTGTTCATGCTTATGTTTCAGCAAATAAAGTTTTCTAGAATTGCTATATTTTACTGCAAATACCATCATAATACTAAATGAATAGTTAGTATTGTGATGGTAATTGTTGCTAAATTGTTGTGACCACAATACTAAATGAATATTTAGTATTGTGGTTTTCGTTGTTTCGGTATCGTGATCACTTACATTCTTATTATACGAGTACGTATAATATATAGGACTTATAATAAATTATAATTAAATTTAGTTTAGTTTGCCTATTTAGACGAAAAACACAAAATTTAAAATGCTTCTCCCACATTTAAGCTACACCTAACCTCAAAGTGCTCTATGAATGCATTATCGGTAAATTAAACCTAACTGATTTTCTGTTCAATTGTTGAAACATTTTCAATATTTTTGTGCCATGTTAACTATGAATATCTCGGCTTATGTAGATGGGAATAACTTGTTAAGAACGGAATTACGGCAAGAACTTGCTAACTTGGTAGTCAACAAGTTCTTCGCCTGACTTTATCAATTGGTTTTAATATAAACACTAAAATAGATAATATTTTTCAAAAAAGTACGAGAGATGAGAAGGCTGATAGAGATATCGAAAGAAGGGTAAATGCAGGCAACTCTATTAATGGAGGACTGAACGCCGTTGGCGCCAATAAAAAACTGTCCAAAGAAGCGAAGTTAGCCGTCCATAATGGAGTGCTGGTACCTAACCTGATGTATGGCAGTGAGGAATGGAACTGGCAGAGGAAGGATGAAAGTAGATTAAATTCTCTAGAAATGAGATCCCTGAGGCGTATGTGTGGTAAAACCATATACGATCGTGTGAGAAATGTGGAGATCCGCGAGTAATGCAAGGATGATTTAAGCGTAATGAGTAAGATTAAGAAAGGGACGCTCTGATGGTTTGGGCATGTAGAGCGAATGAACGAGGAAAGGAGTGTAAGGAGAATATATGATCCAAATGTGAATGGTAGAAGAAGTCGGGGACGCCCGATGAAGACATGGCACGACCAAGTGAATCAGATACTTGAGTCAGATCATGTGAAGAGTCGGAATAATAGAAGAGCATGTATGAGACGATGTATGAATGTGAACGAGGCAAGGAGTGTGTGCCAAGATCGAGTTGTTTGGGCGGTCCGTCCTCTCTGCCTACCCCTGCGGAGAAATGGCGTGATGGTTAGTTAGTTAGTTAGTGTCTCGGGGTTTTCAACGTGTATGCCAACAAGATAAAATACTGTTTTTAATTGACGATTTGTAAGAAAATTGATGTCGAAATTATATAAATTATACAAAAAGCTTGAACAATTCCTACAGTTAACAAAATGTCATTTTATTTATTTTGTTTGCTGGCAACGATTGGAGCGACCACACTAAATAAATAAATTTGCCTAGATTGCTCGAGGTTTCCCACAAGATCATTTTTTTAAATTCTCACTAACTTAAAAGTATCCTATTGTTTTTAAAAGTATCCCATGTTTTTTTCTCAATGTCTTATATATGTACATATGAATATCCAAAAGATATAAAAATGAATAATTTTATGATCTATACATTGAAAAAACGGAATATTCTTCAACAATCTACACATTATAAAATCTATATTCGTATTACTAACTCTATGTCACACTCTACTTTGAAAATACTCTATATATTTAAAAGAAATCAATATCACATTAATATGTTTATTAAATGGATGAATTCATAGCTAATGAATTAGAAAATAATTTTAAAATACAAGAATATGAGTGTGTATACACCGATTCATGTAATGACATAATCTCAAAGAATCTCAATAATATTTTCATTTTTCATATTAACATACGAAGTATGGAACGAAATTGGGATGAATTAATTCTAAATTTAAACAACCTAAATAAAAAACCTGACATTATAATATTATCAGAAACTTTTACAAATGACGAATCACCCACTTATCATTTACCAGAATATAATTATGTTACAACCAAAAAAAACATAAATAAAAATAGTGGTCTCGTCATATTCATTCATGATAAATTTAGTATTGTCAAAATAACTGAACATCCTATACATCTAGTAAACTGTATTGAAATTCAATTAAAACTCGACAAAACGAACTACCACATAATAGCTGTTTACAGAACACACGGTTCGAATATCTCGTCATTTATAAATGACTTTAAACACATACTGTCAAAATGTAGTAATAAACTTTGCTTTATTGCAGGAGACTTCAATATTAACATTAATGAAAACGTAGAAAATAATTTAAAAAATGAATATATTAATTGTATGACTGAATTTAACTTCATATCGTGTATTAATAAAAATACGAGAGAAATAAAAAATCACACTCCATCTTGTTTAGACCATATATGGACTAATATAAATATTAAAGATATTGACAAAATGAAATCAATTGTTTGGAAAACGAATATAACTGACCACCATGCATGCATACTTCTCTACGATAACAAAATTAAACCTAAAAAATTTAATCTAACAAAGACAAAATCCTACACAAATATGACTATTTTATCGAACAAACTAAGAAATGAACAATGGAACAACGTGTTAAATAGTTATGATACCGAAACTTGCTCAAAAAACTTTGAAAATATATTATCTCAACACATAAAAAATTCAACTACTGAAACAACAGTCCACATTAAACCAAAACTTAGAATTTTAAAGCCTTGGATAACACAAGGACTTCTAATATCAATTAGAAACAAAGAAAAACTTTATAAAACAGCATTGAAAAATCCTCTAAATGAAAAAGCATGCACTTTTTACAAAAATTTTAAAAATAAATTAACAAACTGTATAAAAAAAAATAAAGAAGACTATTTCAAAAATAAAATACTTTCTACAGACAATAACAATAAACAAATATGGAAAACAGTCAACTTAGCCATGGATAACACTAAAAAAACACAAAAAATTAAATTCATTGAACATGAAAATAAAATCATAGATGCTAATATTCAACCTAAACAATGTGCAAACATCTTTAATTCTTTTTTTGCTAATGTGGGAAAAAATCTTGCGAAAAATATCAATAAATCTTTTAACATGAAAACACAATCGATTGAAAATGTACACAATCAAAATAATTTATCAAAATTTGAAAAAACCTCAGAAAGTGAAATTTTAAAAATAATAGAAGGCATGAAAGGAGGTTCATCTCCCGGATTTGACCTTATTACAGTACATTTTCTAAAATCCATGAAAATTCATTTGGTAAAACCAATTACTCATTTGATAAACTTAAGTTTAACGGAAGGAATATTTCCGACAAACTATAAAAACACAATTATTTCACTTATTTATAAATCTGGAGATTCACAACAAGTAACTAACTATCGTCCAATTTGTCTAATCTCAAACATTGGAAAGATTTTTGAAAAAATTGTTAAAAACCAATTGGTCACTTTCCTAGAAAGTAATAAAATTCTTCACAAAAACCAGTTTGGTTTTATAAAGTCACTCTGCACACAAGATGCTATTGCTAATGTAACCTCATACATCAACGAATCATTGGATAAAGGTGAAAAATGTGCCGGT
Source organism: Limnephilus rhombicus (assembly GCA_929108145.2). NCBI lineage: Eukaryota > Metazoa > Arthropoda > Insecta > Trichoptera > Limnephilidae > Limnephilus > Limnephilus rhombicus. The sequence goes on from OV815293.1 coordinate 18,748,169, forward strand.
ATATTTATTGATCTCAGAAAAGCCTTTGATAGTATATCCCATGAGATTCTACTAAAAAAACTGAACAATGTAGGTATAAAAGACAATGCGATTAAATGGATTTCGAACTACCTAAAAAATCGACCGCAAGTCGTAAAAATAAATCAAATTAATAGCGATAAAGAAATATCAGACTTTGGAATCCCGCAAGGTACAGTAATCGGACCAATCCTTTTCACCATATATGTTAATGACATTTTTTTTCAACCACTACATGGCCAAATTACTTCATATGCCGATGATACGGTACTAATAGTTAGCGATAAAACTTGGGAAAAAGTAACATTTAAAGCCACCGAAGACATAAATATTTTAAAAAATTTCTTCGACGTAAATTTACTATCACTAAATAGTGATAAAACATTTGTAATTCCATTTGCAATACACAAAAATGATACCCCTAAAAACATTGACATCATCATCCATGATAATTCCAAAACACATAGTAAAAACTATTGTATCCCAAACTGCACAATATTAAAAACAACAAACACAATCAAATATTTAGGAGTTATTATCGATAAAAATTTGAAATGGAAGGAACAAATTTGTCAAGTTGTAAAAAAAATTAGAAAATTGATTTATTTATTTTTAAGAATCAGAAATTTTTTATCTGTAAAAAACTTATATCTAATATATTACGCTTTGGTTCAATCAACTTTACAATATGCTATCATTAGCTGGGGATCCGCATACAAAACTACTCTTTCCCCGATTGAAGTTGTGCAGAGGCTAATAATTAAAATTATATTAAAAAAACCTTTTGACTACCCAACGGATCAATTATTTAAGGAATTCCAAGTACCTTCATTCAAAGATCTGTACAATAAAAATGCATTGATTCAAATTATAAAAGAAAAAGAAAAGTATCAATTTATAACTGAAAACCGTACAAGACATAAATATATTTTTTCATGCCCAAAATTAAACACTTCCTTCGCACAAAATTTTTATACTTATCAAGGAAGACTTATTTTCAACCGACTACCGGATGAAATTAGAAAAATTAATGATAAAATCAAATTAATAAACACTGTTAAAAAATATTTTAAAGATAATCTCAAAAAATAAAAATAAAAGTTTCCAACTAATCTAATCTCAAAAATAACTTATAACTCAGTTTCCTAGTGATACTCCAATTCTAGATACATTATCCAAATAATAGAATTGTTGATAAATACTTATAATTACAATTTCATTAAACCGAACTTACAACTTATTGTTTTTTTTTTTTTTACATTCACATTGTAATTTAAGAACTTAAGATATAATAAAGCATTTAAAAAATGTACACTACTCTTCCAGACACAAGCTAATGCTTCCATGGAAGAGTGGTATTAATTAAGATATTTGAACATGAATGTACACAAATTATTACATAATGTACATTTAACATTATATTTTATATGCTAAAATAAAATTAAAAAAAAAAAAAAAAAAAAAAAAAATTAAAAAAATCGTACCTTTGAATTTTAACATGGAAACATAAAAAGATATTATAGTGCTATACAGCCAATAAATTAACCTGTATTTTACAGTTTATTTCATATTTGTAGGATTTATAAAAAAAATATAAAGAAATCGTAATGTTTATAACTGCGCGAATCCTGCTTTTTGCTACTTTTAAACTGCTGTAAGGGGTACTTATTCGAGTCAACACATAATATTTTTGATTTCTGTATGTTGTCTGTGGTATACTTATAAGGTATAAAGGTGCATATCTATGGAAAAAGGATTTAATTTTAACCGTAAACGGCTGATCAAAAATTCGGCGTGAAAAAAATATTTAAAAAAATTATTTTTAACGTCGTCCTAAAATAGTCTACGAAGTTCATATTTGCATTATCTTTGGTCATAATAGATAAAGCATTTCAATGGCTTCGTTTTAAAATAATTGGCTGGCCATGAAAATGTTTTAAATAATTACAAAAAATGTTTTACGAATGGTACGAAAATGTGGTCCGATTTTGAACAGCAATAAAAGTGGTCCATTTTTCGACAATAATCGCTCCAGTGGTTTTTCGAAGGACGTCGTTCAATTACCATATAGATATCAAAGAGATTAAATTTTTAACATCGCCATTAAACAACGGCGAATTTATCCTCATCCTGAAAACTGGAAAAAACCAAGATTTTCTTAAAATAAACTTGAGCGTGTTTTGATTGCCTATAGTACGTAATACCTTATTACCAAAGTGAAAACATCACATTCTGAAAATGCGTACAAGCTAGGCAGTATTTCTTGAACGAAATTATCCAACAAGGCGAGTGCGCGTTTCTACTTTGAAATATGTGATGGGGTTGGAAGCTTGTTTGAAAAATCATTTTTCACAAATACAGCGTGGGTTACAAAGCGCTTTCGGCGATTATTTTTTCGTGTTAAATAATTCTGTGAACTTTTGAAACAACAGACTTTATAAATAACGCTTTATGTTGTCAATATTTATATTGAAAAAAAAATTAAATTGACCAGTGCCTATATGTGTTACAAATAACGTGCAAGTATTAAATCTACATTATACTCGGGTATTTAATATGTAAAAACTGGTTTCATCACACACGATAGCCATTATCAGTTTTTTTTTGTGCTTTTGAAAGTTGTAATAAAGTTTTGGATTTTGGTTTTCTCGGTGTTCCCCTACCTAACTATTTTTTATAGTGTAGATAGTAGTTTAGTTATCTGTGCGTGAGTCAGTCCTGCATGAAATCTGATTTGTGACTTTGCTCGATTCTTCGATTCTTCTTGCTAATCAATCATCTTTATTTACATATTTTTATTCTGCTTAAATATAATGTTCTCTGATATATTATAACAATCTATACCTTTAGAGTTCATATTCTTTTTTTTTTGTTGTAGCACATAATTGTACCCTATACCTATATACTATTGTTTTATGACAGGTTTTATGTAAACCTAGTATATTATTTAACAATTTTTCTTATTATAATACTGATTCTCTCCTGTGTACCACTGTTTACTTATAATCTCTTCAATTACTTGAAATAGCGTTTAAATAAATAAATTAACTCAAATTTGCTTTTAATTTAAGTGTCATTCTCAAAATTGGAACTGATTGTGTGAATAATTCAAACAGAGGATAAAGTAAGTAGGTACATACCCGCACCATAATATTTTTAACAGAAAACTATTTTATTTAAAATTTAAAAAATCGGAACTGATTTTTTGAGATTTCCTACTATCCCGTGATTTTTCACGATTCTGCGTTCGTTTACAATAATATCTACAGTACCAGTTCTAGAAAATACGTTATATCTAAGCTGAAATTTTTGCTTGCGCAATGATGGAGGAGCTTATAGAGTTAGTGAAAGGGTAATGATTTGGATAGAAATATCCACTCAGGAAAATATCCATAATAGAGAACTCCAGTCCAATTTTTTTTATTTTTTTATTAATCAATAATGACCTTCTAACTTAAATAACTTCATTTTTATTTTTAGAGTTAGTTTTAATAGTTAAAATAATTGTCAAAGTTTTAATTTTTCAAGACCCCTCGAAAACCACCGTATGTATGGTGAATCGTGTGACGTCATCACTCCTGAAAAAATAGTATAGGATCGGGCAATCAGCTGATCTACTGCCGCCATTTTGAATTCCGTTGTTCGAAGTATTCTCCCTAGAAATGGCATTACTATTTTTTTTGTGCATTAGTTTTTGAATATTTTCAATAATAACGATACACTAATAAGAGATACCTTAATTTTTTAAACATTATTTAGGCCTAAATAATGTTTAAATAAACACAACAACTAAATATTTATAAACAGTATGTAAATAAACGAATAAAATAATACGATGGCTTGTGTCATATCATACATTCCCACACAATGACTTGACAGTGATGTCACGACACGTCGAACAGTGACGTCACCTTGATGGCGTGTTTTTGCGACCCGATTAAAAATGGGCTTTTTTTATTATATTATTTTAATATTTTTTAAGAACTCTGCGTTTAATATTATTAAATCAAAGATATATATTCAGAATCAGCGTTTATTGGTCTACATGCACATATTTTTTTAAAGCCAGAATATTCTTCACTGGAGTTCCTTATTGTACTAAATAACAACACCAGAGTACCACCAGAGTAGAATGTTGAAATTTCTAGCCCTGTCAACTGGCGGCCATGAGGCTAGCCGCTAGAGTTACAAAAGTTGATAGAATAATGTGGCTAGTGAATGAATCAATTATCGTTACAGAGTATCGAAATGCAAACATATTAAGAGAACCTGATTCATTAGACTGATCGTCAAAACTAATTCTGTACCTTAAAGCTAAAAGTCAGATTATTTGCATAATATGCGTTATGCATGTCATTTTGTTCATGTACTCACATTCTGATAATGCTGAACACATTGGACCACTACTGAAATAGCTTGTTCTAAATCACTAAACGCTTGTTCTGAATGTTTGGACGTCCAATAATTTACAAGCATTTAGCTCTTAACACGAAAAAGGTTTGAAAATATAAAACTCGAAAGTCCAGAAAAAATATTTTGTAGCGTGAGCTTCACATCTTTAAGATGTGTGGATTGTTTCCAAGCAAGCCCCAACTGATGTACCCAAAAATTCTCTTAAATATTAGAAATATGTTGTTTTTCATTCAACTTTTAATTTAAGTCCAACCAGAAAAAATTCAATACCAGAAAGGTTAGAGAAAATCATCAAATTCGGACTTTTATTTTCAGAGATACATTCATTTAAGACATATAAAATCTTCAAACCACTCTCCTCAACAATTTAGCAAATGTAGACTTCAAACTATTCAGCTTTTAGGCACAAAATTAATAGTGTCGTGTTTTCGAAATTGATTTTCAAAAGCACTTTACAAAACCAGAAAAATGTTTCTAACTATCGTCAAACTTCCACTAAAATAAATAGCCCTTCACACAGATCAAACGGAATCTTGTATTTACTGTAATTTGAGATTCATCAAACGAAATTTTCTATTTACACATTAACGGATCAGTCTAAGAGAGGGTTCGGATTTGTGGGATAAATTATTGTCAAGAAAGAAAAAATCAACGTCAAAGAAGATCAAAATTTGAACAGTAGAATAAATAGCCAATATTCCATTGTAAAATTAATTATTTGAACCACATGTAAACTAAGGGTTAACTTTATTAATTATCTATCGAAACAGTTTTCTGAAGAGATGAGTAAAGTTTACATATTAGTACATAGCCTTACTCATGTCAAGTTATAAATTTATTGTTTTCCCAGGAATTCAGAGTAGTGTAGGTTGGTGAGTAAACGTGTCTAAGAATGTTTTGGCCAAGTTTCCTCGCTTTGGTAAGTTAAGTATCTTCACATTATATAATTTTAGGTTTACATGTATTATATACCTTTTAGCATAAATATTATTATGACATAAATAAAGGGGTTACAAAGAGTTTAATTTTCTTAAAAAAAATAATTGATGACATAACGATTTTTTCCAAATATTCAAGTGTTCTATTTTTTTAGGACCAGTTGTTGCAGAAGATTTGAACAATTCATTGAATTTTATAGTTCATTTTAAAGTTCTGTGAAAGTAGTATTCAAGTTCAGTGAAGCAACCCATAATATACTAAGAAAACTTTAATTGCACTTTCAAAGAACTTCGAATAAAGAACTAAGAATTTACTTTGAAATTTGATGAAATTTTCCATTTATTCTTTTAAACAATTGGCCCTTAGTACTCTTACCCGAACTTCAATAATTTCACTCAGCTTTGATAATCCTCAGCCATAGATTAATGCACGCCGCTGCTAATAAGCAAACAGTGTGTGGACTCCGCACCATGCGAATTATATTAATATGCTAGAACAAGTTCAGAAAAAATTCCTTAGGTATGTCTATATGCGGATGAATGGAACGTACCCGAGATTCATGCACCATATGGAATTACTTGAGGCAACAAATAGATTTAGCTTGGAAACTAGACGTTATGCAAATCTTGCAATTCTTAGTTTTAACATAATCCATAATCGTATTGACAGCCCATTCCTCTTGGAATGTTATGGCTTATACGTGCCTGAAAATTTCAGCCGTAGTCGTCGACACGATTTGTTCAAAATACCATACGGCAGAACAGATATTCTAGCACAGCATAGCATGACAAGAGGAATGGTGCTGTTGAACGAAATATCGGATACACTAGATATATATAACTCTTCTTTAGATAGCCTTAAGATTTTTTTGTATATTAATCATCTTCCTAGGTGTTAAGACTGTTAAAATGAGAAAATTGTTCAGTAATTGGATAAAAATCTGTTGTACAATTAAAAAAAAAAAAAAAAAAAAAAGATTACATATTAATTTAAACAGGACAAATAAAATTTTATGAAAATGTTTATCAATCCTGCTTTTGCATTAATACAAAATTATGATCAATTTTGGGAGGCGGGAATGGGTACCGCCGCCCCGGGAATCTTTATTGGATAACCAACACCTCTGCCATAGATCACCCCAAGTGGTTCGCTACGTTTTGTGATTTAGCAGGGGTGCCCGGGTTCATGAGGTGAGGTTTGTCTAGGTCATGTGTCGTGGAAAGTGGGAAATTGCGATTTTTTATGTGAATACCGCACAAGGGTCCCTACCTCCCTACTGTTCCCGATCGCCTAAAGCCAGTGAGACTATGGCATCCCCAATTCAAGTATGTTGTGAGGCTGGAGGAAAGTGGGGAGGGCAAGGAGATGGGGAATGGTCTTGGTGGTGGTCTTCCATCAGTGCTCCACTGAGAGTATCTTTCATTTTGGAACATGCCGCAAACGTACTTATTATCTTAAATGATTACATTTTGAAAACACAAATCAAAAAAAAATTATTTGCGCGCGCCGGGATTAGAAACTGCGACTCCCGGATCGCTAGTTAAGAGCCTTGCTCCTCGACCACGGATGCCATAAATGAATGAATACGTCAACGAATGAATACGTATTTAAAGAAACCATTAAACAAAAATAAACTAATAAACCGATAAACAAACATAAATTTAACTCTGAAAGACTCAAAGATAATAGATACAGTGAAATATAAAGATTTCTCTCGTAGTCTACTGAAATCTATCAATTTATTGAGAAGTTTAATAAACTTATGGTTTAAAAATATGAAGAACTTCCTAAAATTGCTTTTTACCATCGTAGACCAAATAAGAAAAGAAGTTATGACGGTTACTCTGGTAGTTGTACCTATGTACTTACAAAATTCGGAGAAATACTAAACCAAATAAAAAGCTGTAGGTATGCTTTCCGCCTGTAGGGAATATAAATAAAACAATACATGAACATTTTAACGTAATCCTGCTTTTGCATTAATACAAAATTATGATCAATTTTGGGAGGCGGGAATGGGTACCGCCGCCCCGGGAATCTTTATTGGATAACCAACACCTCTGCCATAGATCACCCCAAGTGGTTCGCTACGTTTTGTGATTTAGCAGGGGTGCCCGGGTTCATGAGGTGAGGTTTGTCTAGGTCATGTGTCGTGGAAAGTGGGAAATTGCGATTTTTTATGTGAATACCGCACAAGGGTCCCTACCTCCCTACTGTTCCCGATCGCCTAAAGCCAGTGAGACTATGGCATCCCCAATTCAAGTATGTTGTGAGGCTGGAGGAAAGTGGGGAGGGCAAGGAGATGGGGAATGGTCTTGGTGGTGGTCTTCCATCAGTGCTCCACTGAGAGTATCTTTCATTTTGGAACATGCCGCAAACGTACTTATTATCTTAAATGATTACATTTTGAAAGCACAAATCAAAAAAAAATTATTTGCGCGCGCCGGGATTAGAAACTGCGACTCCCGGATCGCTAGTTAAGAGCCTTGCTCCTCGACCACGGATGCCATAAATGAATGAATACGTCAACGAATGAATACGTATTTAAAGAAACTATTAAACAAAAATAAACTAATAAACCGATAAACAAACATAAATTTAACTCTGAAAGACTCAAAGATAATAGATACAGTGAAATATAAAGATTTCTCTCGTAGTCTACTGAAATCTATCAATTTATTGAGAAGTTTAATAAACTTATGGTTTAAAAATATGAAGAACTTCCTAAAATTGCTTTTTACCATCGTAGACCAAATAAGAAAAGAAGTTATGACGGTTACTCTGGTAGTTGTACCTATGTACTTACAAAATTCGGAGAAATACTAAACCAAATAAAAAGCTGTAGGTATGCTTTCCGCCTGTAGGGAATATAAATAAAACAATACATGAACATTTTAACGTAGCATCGCGTTCATTGGTCAAATGTGTTGTAATAGTTTTAGTGATCGGTGGATGTAATCTATTAGCCACAAGTTAATATTTCTATTTTTGAGAGTGATATTTCATGTTGGAATTCCATTATAATATATTATAATAAAACGAATATAAAACTTTATTTCACTTTATTTTATTTGACCGTAACAAATTACAAATTAAAACTAGTACAAATATTTCCTAGTCTACGGTTTATATACACAACATATTGGGGAAGGGGAGAGGGGTGGTCTACAAGGATTTTTATCAATAACAATAATTATATTTGTTGCTAAGTCATTTTAGACTATCGAATTTCTAAATATTTTGGTTATTCCAGTAAGCTAATTACATCGGGTTTGCAGCTCACTTCAATGATGATTAGGGAAAAACCTTGCAAGTAATATGAGTTACTAATGACCTAATTTTATTGTCAAATCGTTATTATATTTATGAAGTTTGGTATTTTTTATTGCTTTTTGAAGAGATACATGTTTACCATGGAGTTGGAATGGTCTAAACTAATAACATATTTTAATATCGAAAATTATTATGAAAATTAGAAAAAATTATCGTATTTTTGAAACCCTAAGGATTTTTTGAAAATTTCAATCCGAAAAATCAGACCATTTTTTATAAACCGGAAAGACGGGACATAATTTTATAGGTGCGAAAAAACGATGATTACATAGCCGAAAATCATTTTTTAAAAAAAGAACGTTTTCCACACGAATGGCACAGGAGAATAACGAGGCATACCAAAAATATTACATATCATAAATATTTTTTTCCTTGATCCATCTTATTGATCATAAATCATTATAATGTACAACGTATATATTACTAAATCCTATGCAATATACTTGTACTTGTAAATTATAATAATAATAAGAATATTATAAAATTTGATTTTGTTAAAATCAGCACCATAACCATTATACCTCTAACACACGTACCGACTTCTAAAATATACGAGGTTCTCTTAAGAACATTTGTCAAAAAGTCACATCAAATGATAAGTTCGCAGAGAACAAACAATAAATCTAGAGAACGAATTCAAAAATTCGCCTGAAATCAAAGTGATGTTATATTAAAAAAATAAATCAGTGTGGAATTTTACAAAAATTAATAGGAACATTTTCGGAGACTAGGCATTTTCATGAAGTGACGTCAAGAGCCCAAATAATGGATTTATTTATTTAAAAAAAAAAAAAAACTGTACATTTCAAAAAAATTTAACTAACATTTTCGCAATCTTCATAAAAAGATCTATCCACACGATTTTTTCCAAGTCGTTATGAATTCAATCCAAGTGGCCTATTTTCACATTGTGTGAAAGTTCTAGTCAAGTTATGTGATTATTTCTATGAAGCAGACTATAATGATATGTATAATAACAGAATTTTAATAGAGCTTACACAGGAATTAAAAATTAACCTTAAAAATTTGATGAATTGCTGAAATTGTTTTGAACAACCCGTCCTTAACCGTTTCAAAAACGTTTCCATGTTGAATGATGGTATTTCGCCACAATTCTTAAGGATTACATATCAACCAAAGAATTACTAAATATTGTTATGATAAATATCTTATAAAAACAAAAACAAAATGTATGTCTGGTGCCTAGCGTTTACACCAACAGTACCGAAACTACTTACTTAATACGTAATATAAACATTTTTTCTAATGAAGTAGGTACATGAAGTGATGCACTACACAAAGTAAATATATTTTCAATGACAGTAGTTCAGAACCAGGTAATGAACCCACGACTACTAGTCCCAGATCTAATTGGTCTCCCAATCTGCCACGCATTTACAATGTTTCATTAACCCTTAACTCCCAGCGATTTAAAAAGAGTTGTGTCACTAAAGTTGTACCGAGAGCTACTCGAATTAATTGCGTTTAACGTCTCTGGAAAGGTGAGAGCATTTTCCGCGCTGCTCTTGTTCTTCCTGACCTTTCTAACAATGGGGGTCCAGAAAACAATGTTCCTCCCCACCGGGTAGCGAAGAATAAGGCTTAGAGGAAATTGTGCGGGTGGAAAGGGGTGGCAAATTGAAGGCTGTATGAGTAGTAAGACACTCAAGTCAAGCTTCTACGACTATTTTATTTTCATTCATTCTTTTTTTTTTCTTTTTTCCTTTCCTCTATTTTTTCTTTTTGCCTTCTTTTTTTAAAGCAAGAAAATAAATATTTAAAAAAATTCTTTACTTTCCTAACAACTCACAAAATTTGGCCAATCCACGATCGTTATTGGCAGTTCTTGCCTGTCGCAAATCGGGTTAAGTTAGTTTGTATGAAATGGGTGGCCTGTAGAAGGTTGTATGCACTGAAGAGACAAAGTCATAGAAGTTTTAGGCGTGCATGCTTATCTATTTGCCCAAAGCAAAATCAATTTATTATATATTTTTTTACGAAAATTGATCTCGCTTTTTGAATTAAAACTTCTTTAGCACCGTTCTATTCTAAAACTCTGTGAAACAAAACGAGTGACACTAAAAAGAGACAAACACATGCAATAATAAGATTTAGTCTGCGAGAGAATGAGATATAATTAAACCTTAACTACGAACAGTACCTACGAAGCGTCGCGCTCTGTCAAGCTGCTCGCATTCGCTGCTTACTTTTGAAGGCTCATATTAGTTGAGATTGTGTGGGTGAAGGTTTCACTTCTACCGCGTGAGAACTGCACTCGATTTTTTTCAAATATCGAAATTCTTTCTTGTGCAGATAAACAATTTCATTGACCCGTCTGCGTCCTAACAGTCGAAAAAATCTGTAAACTGGCACAGCATTTTTCTTTCACATCTGAATAGATAATACTTCTAGGGATTTTCGATTCATTAGCTGTTTGGATATTTCTTGGCAGGGACACACATTGCACAACCTTGCTCCATTTGGGTTGCCTTCCTTCGCATTGAACCAGCAGGAAGTTTGGGGTATTTTATTTTTCGTGTTGTTTCACGGTCTCGATTCCCGAATGTTTTGGCACGGTTTTTACGTGCTCTGTGTTTGTGGGCGTTCAAATAGAAAACTCTTTGTCTTTTACGGAAGAAATCTGTATGTATTGTGTTTATGTATTTATCAATGTCAACAGCAAAACTGTAATCAGTAACCATAACGGGGGGAGCATATTTTTAAGATGTTACGCTGCACGGATGACATAATAATATTTATATTACATTGTGTTGCATTTGAGACATATATTTTTTGTAATAATAATAATAATTTGGATGATTCGTGTAGCGCCGTTTTCGTGAAAAATCACCTCAAAGGCGCTATGCAAACTTACAATATATTTCTAAAATCTAGAAAACCCACAAACTTGACAAACAATTAAAAACAACTTATGGATAAAAATTGCATCCACCGGTTCATTGACCACTGATACGAAAATATATGTACAATGTCTCTACCATTGAACACGGTGCTGCTTAAAAATGTATACAGGACAATACTTACCTGGGAGGTCGCTTGAAATTAACGCTGTTTATTGTCTATTAAAAGATAGAGTTTGCACGCAGAGGACGTAGTTGTGAATATGTGTTATTTAATCCTGAAATATATTTGAATATTCACATATAATATATTCTTTAATGAGTGTATTTTGGAAAGCAAAAGCAACATTCTACGGTGGGCGGCACAGTAACAGAAACATTATTTAGGCCTAAATAATGTTTCAAAGATAAAGATATCTCTTATTAGTTTATCTCTATTATTGAAAATATTCAAAAACCACTGCACAAGAAAAAATAGTAATGCTACTTCTAGGGAGAATACTTCGAACAAAGACATTCAAAATGGCGGCAGTTGATCAACTGATTGCCCGATCCTATAGTAACTTTTCAGGAATGATGACGTCACACGATTCATCGAACATACGATGGTTTTCGGGGGATGATGAAAAATTGAAACTTTGACAATTATTTTCACTATTAAAACTAACTCGAAAGAATTGCGTTTGTTTCAAAGTCACGTGATATAAACTAAAATTATCAAAGAAAAGTGAAAAAATGAATGCTATCTGTGTGCCTTCTACCAAAAAATCCGTTTTTATAATATTTTTTAGTTTCATGACAGATAAATATTCCTTCTTTCAACAAATTGTCTCATTCCTCCTCGTAAAGGTTTCCCGCTTTTAGTTCTGAGTTTTAACTTTCGCGGATATCAAATTTCCAAAATTTTGATTTACAGTAAAGTGCCTAAAACAGTTCACCTGCCAATTTGAAACTGAAACAAAATTCTTATCTCAAACTTCAGAAAAATAATTAGCTCTTTTTACCTAAGGTTACATATTTCATTGTTCATAATTTAAGATAATTAGATGAAATACAAAGCTTTGATGTTTCACGGTAGGTAATGAGAATATTGTTTTGTGAAAACACAAAATGATGTAACTGAACTCCGGTGCAAATAAAAAGTATTATTCTCTTTAATTAAATTGTAATAAATGACTTTGTTAAAACCACCACTATATATTATTTAATACTTGGTTTTGCCCCCGGCTTCGCACGCGCCACTCGCCTTAGTTCGCTTTATATTAATTTTTATTCGATACTTTACCTCCTGTTATTTTGTGTTTTAGGAAGATCGCATTTATATAGCGACCCTTTTAATATAGTTATATATTAGCAATTAAAATATTTAAAAAAATCCGCAGATACAAATAAATTCTAATAATTAGTAGTATGAAATCATGAACCAAAAATACCCTATTAATTAAAGTGTTTGTATTTTTTTTTTTTTTTACAATAACTCCACACAGGAGGCCCTGAGGAAAATAATTTCCCTCAGGGCCTATGTCATCTGGGATGCTGTGTGGAGGGTCTTTTTGAGGAGAGGAAGGAATGAACATTGGTCTTGAAGAGACTCATGTTGTAGGAAGGAGGAAACACAGAGGCCGGCAAATCATTCCACAGCCGAGCTGTTGAACACAAGAACGAGTCGAAGAAACGACCCGTTCTCATGTGACAAATGTCAACTGTGTACAAATGTTGGGCACGCGTTTGGCGTGTTTCCCGACTATGCACCGGTGCCGAAGGGATCAATGATGCTAGTTCCTCGGAGCATCTTCCATTGTAATACCGGTAGAACAAGGATAGCATTCCCACCCGACGCCTGTGCTCTAAAGATTGCAATCCGTCTGTTAAGATGGTAGAATCTATCAAACGGACCGCCCGTTTCTGCACAAAGTCAAGGGTATTTTTCAGGTATTTTGGAGCTCCAGACCAGAGGTGGCTGCCAAATTCAACCGTGAGGCGCACTTGCGATTTGTAGAGGGTTAGCAGTTGTGTACTATTAAAGTATCTGCGGGCCCTGTACATTACGCCCAGTTTTTAACATAATGAAGCGACTCGGTATGTGGCAATTTGACTATTTTAGTAGTGGTATCATTATTTTACATACACTGGCCACACCTGAGTTTCGAGAAGGTTCGAAAAGTCACTAGCCCGCCATTGCGGTTTCGGATGAATTGGTATATTTTTGGCGGTTTCTGTAGAGTCGATAGCACATGTCTTTTGTCAATCTAAATCCTTCTGACAATTGTCGCGGTAGATAATTTAATGTGTACATAATATGTTAAAGTTATAAATAAATGCAATCACTATCGCCAAGTATTATCATTCATACATTCAAAGTATTATCATTCATACATTGTAAATGTGGAAAAAAAAGAGTTATCTGCAAAACAAAATATAACAAACTTGAAATCCATCTCCGCGATAACGTCCGCAACGCTTGTGATCAGGAGACTAATGATATAATCGGAGTAGGAAGACGTATTAACTTTATTTCGACGTGGAAGTCGTCTCGACGTCTAGGATGGAAGTTTATTAAAGGGCTCAGTTGCCCTGCGTCCTCGTGCTGCCCTTCCCCTATTATTTAAATATTTTAGAAATTGTGTATAAGCCTTGGGCGTATTTTAGTGTAAATAGCCTGAATTGTAGTTAAAGTCTTCTCGTATATATGTATAGTATAATATGATAGTATAAGTATGCTGTTACAAATTAATGTTTCAACAATAAATGCACCACACACCAGTGGCGGTCCGTGAGTTTGCAGTGAGCTAGAACGCTAAGATTGAAAAATATGACGTTATTGACGTAGTTGTAGCAGAAAACGATTTTTTTTTAAATTTAAACTGTTTGTATGAAGATCTTCAGGATTCTTTCAGCCAAGGGATGCGCCGCATCCACATACTGAAAGATTTTCATACAAAAAGTTGAAATTTGAAAAAAAATCATTTTCAGCTACAACAACATTGGTAATGCCGTATTTTTCAATCTTAGCACTCTAGCTCACTGCAAATTCACGGACAACCACTGCTACACGCAGAATTGCGATCGCTTGAAAAAAACTGCTTTCAAATACATATTCATAATTATTCCAAGTATTTCAATCTTTAAAAACACATACTTACCAAGCTCAAATCAAAATGTGATGATTCTATTACTTGGTGTATGGGCTATCGATAATATAATAAATAAAATAATAAATATAAAGGTTCATCACTTTTTTCACTACAGTCCGAAATCAAATGCAGATTCTGCTTACCCACCGTAGAAGAAAAGCTTCATTCATTTTTCTTTGCTGTACGATACGTTCTGATAATTCTGGAACTTACCTGGAACAAGAAAATAACACAAATTAAAACCAAAAAAAAATTCAGTTAATTATAATCGATTTTGCCAAATTTTTATAATTACGCATTACGAAAGTGGAGTAGTTACTAGGAGCATGACTTACTTTAAGCAGTGGCTCCTGACATAATTTGGAGTTAAAATGTAAATGAAATATTTGCTCCTGTGACTTTTTCGATGTCTTTTTTTTCCTCAAAATCAAAGAAATTAAATTCTTCCACACGTCATCACTAGTTACTCAATCTGATAATCGCGCAACCCCTCATCTCGCCCATTACTATTCAATACATAATAATTTTAGTTGATTGTAAAAAAACATCACAAATGTACCGGAGACCAAAATTTCAATCACAATTTTACTACAAATAATGTGAGGAATCACTAATTGTTAAAGTAAGTCAAATACGTTGCTTTACACCCTGTATAAATAAGTCGTCCTTGTGCTACTAGAAATTAACAGTTATTTATATTTATTTAAATAATTTTAATAAATGTTCGAGTTTCGTAAAATGAACAAACAAAAAATATTGACGAATAAAACTTTTAATCGTTAGTTTCGCTTTACTTTCCGGGAAGCTTTAAATAAGTTTATAATAGGCTATCTATTACCAGAACCTGTATTTATAACTTTAATTAATAATGAATAAAGTAAAATTTCAGAGCTCACCATTCCCTGAAATTTTAACATGCTAATAGAATTACTTATGTATGAGAATTATTTACGTACAATATTACTATTTACATTTCCTGAGCCAAGAAAATCCCGTCTAATCTTGCCTTTTGCTAGCTTTACTTCAATGGGATTTTACCTTTGTTTCCGAAAGTACGAAACTTATTTGAATAAACACTTAACTCTTGTTCTGACTTTTTTCCCAGAAGTGTTCTTACCGGAATTTTATTTTTTCTTTGAAATTTGAATACGCAAAATTCAGAATTTGAAACATTATTCAAATAAGGGATGTTGGACCTGACTAGAAAACAAAGCGATTCAACACACAGAATAGTCAGTGGTCATTTACTCTTAGACACATTGACCCCCAGATTCCTCCCCACCCCTCACACCTTTTTCATTCGCATAATTACCTGTCGCGAATGTGAATGGTAGAAGAAGTCGGGGACGCCCAAGGAAGACATGGCACGATCCAAGTGAATCAGATACTTGAGTCGGGCCATGTAAAAAGTCAGAATAATAGAAGAGAATGTATGAGACGATGTATGAATGTGAGTGAGGCAAAGAGTGTGTGCCAAGACCGAGTTGTTTGGCGGTCCGTCCTCTCTGCCTACCCCTGCGAGGAAACGGCGTGATGGTTAGTTAGTTAGTAATTACCTGTCCTTCCTTTCCCTAAAAAGATTCTCCGTACAGCATCCCTAAATATATATATGTATATATTTATTTTTATTTTTTTTTTTTATTAGTAATAGAAGGTACATAAATTACAAATAAATTTTATACAGTAATTAATTACATAGTAGATATATTTGATGTACCCCCATAATTAAGCAAGGCTTGTGTGTATGGGGGGGGTGTTATTGTATTGAGTTTAGTTATATTCAGTTTATTTATATCACTCAGTTTATTTATATCACATTTAACTTACCATTTAAACGAAGTTTTCAGTATAATTTTTAAGGTGAGTTTTAAAATTTTTTATATTGGTATTCATGTTTCTAATTTTTTCTGCTAATGAATTAAAAAATTTTGCTCCGAGATATTTATGACTCAATTGTCCAATTATAATATAACCAATATAACCTCTGTAATAGTTTAACTCTGTATCTTTCTAGTATGGGAAAAAATCAGGCATGCAATACACACACACACAGAAAATTATCACTTTTGACGGCATCCGCCGTTGATGCAAAAGCCTCTCGTCTAGCTACCCAAAGGTCGCGGGTTCAAATCCCGGCCGCCCAAATAAATTAATAATTTGTGTTATAGTCCAAGAAACTCTTAGTATGGCGATGATCTTAGACGACCATTCAGAACTGAAACATTGCTTGAAATGGCTTTAGACGTGTTTGGTGACCAGATCTGAACAGCCAGATACTTTCGCACCTTCATCCACCACGTCTCCTTCCCCTCTCTAATACCTCTAGCCTCAGAACCAACCCCAATTTGTGATGCCGAAGACGGGAAGCAGTTGAGAATCATGTTCGTCGTTGAGAATTGCGCGGTTTTCACATTAAAAAAAACATTAACGGGTACCTGTACACAAAAAAAAACGTTGATAAAATGCCAACTTCCAAAAAATGTGTTTATATTTATGGTTGATGCATAATAAACAGATGTAAAATGACATTAATTTTGATTAAAATAGTATCTGTAAAGTATCTCATTGAAATATCGTTCTCGTCAATGTAAGATTGTTGCGTCAATATAGAATTTATATAAATTGTTGAACGCTCGAGTAAACGCAGAATTTTCGACTTAAAAATACATAAATCACCAACTTTCCTTTTTTCTGCAAGATTAACTCGTTGGGCAATTTGTTAAAATTCACAAAACCCGCTATTAAACTGTGACCAGCGTTCAATCAATTTACAAGGACAGAAGTGAGTAGATACTCTTAATTGATTGATTTGTATTTTAAATAAATATTTCGTAAATGGGTGAATGATCAGAGCGAAGTTGTTTTTTAACTTGAGAGTTTTGCATTTCGTCTTTCAGTAAATTTGTTTCTGTGTTCCGTATTTGGTCAATCCTGTCAAGAAGGTAGCTATGTTGGATAGTAAGAAAAGTGGGAGAAATAGTTGAAAAAGCAATAATCAACATTATGTGATATCCGTTGTTCACAGAACTACAATAAAGTAAATATAATTATTACGATATTAGAAAACATATTTCCTACTGACGATAAATCCCATTGTTACTTTGGGTTACAGGAAATTAAAAGTATTATTAATATTATCCTGGGTTCGATTCTCAGATACGACCGTATCTTTTTCTGATTTTCCTGTTTCAGATTTTCGTTTGAGTTTCGCTAATATTGTCTTCAGTAATTAAATATTACAATTTGAGACACTTCTTGTTAGATTACTCATTAATTTAAAAATTATAAAAATATTCATCCTAGACTCGTCGAAAAGTCAATAGATGTGGCATATTAAATAAAAAAATTGTACAATTTATCCAAAACACTATCTGGATAGCATTTAGTTCGGGTTGAATCTTGGAATCATTTATGAAGATAGCAGCCGTGTTCATTTTTCTTAACGAATATTTTTCGTTAACCCTCCCGTTGCTGACAGGGGTTCCCATAATTTCTAAATTTACTATTCTCCATGTAGAATTTTAAATAGAGACCTTACGATTTCGATATTTTTTGTATTCCTGCAAAACCGATAAACACATATTCGGTCATTAAAAAAAAAATAAAATTGTCCTAGATTAAAGCGTAAAAAAATATTTTGTTACTGTGTAGGTATCATTCCTTGCCTTGTATGATATTTTTTCTCGCTGGAACCACATCTACGACAAAATAAACTATGAGAAATGCTCCATCTCTCTTCCGCATTAGTTCGCTTATGGATATGGTTCCCTGTTCTACTCGCACCTCGGCAATTTACGGCATCTCGTTCCCACGCACTACATCGAAAACTGCATAAGGGTGTAACGACATAGGGTCCTTTACCTAGGCCACCTAGGGCGTCGCCGGTCTGGCTGACCCAACCAGCTGTGTTTATTGGGGTTTAGCTACAGTGCGTGCCGAAACACTACAGCGGACGGTAAAAAAATAATTTAAATTTTAAAAAGTTTGAAGTGCGGTTTTTTTAGTATATCGTTCCATTCTTGTGATATTGCCTTTCAATAACTGTGTCCATAATGACAAGAAGGGGTCTAACTGTTGAAGAATTATTAAAATTTCTCGAAGATGACAGTGACATTAGTGAAAGGGATAATGATAATGATACGGATTTTGAAGCAATTTATCAAGAGGATTTTTCTGACGTGGAGGACCACGTTGTGGTCCAGAAGGAGTCAGAATCTGATGAAGACATCGGAGAAGATAAAAACACAACAACATTTGCGGCTAGTGAAGTTTTCATGACCTCGAAATCGGGCATGAAGTGGAGTTCAGTGCCATCACCACTGGCAAAAATACGAAATACGAATACGAATCCTGGCGTTCAAAAATAGGGGAAAAATAAAACTACCATCCGAGAGCCTTTTTGTTAAAAAAAAATCGGTGTTTGTTTTTAGTTTTATTTTTGTTATTTTGGAACCACCCGGTTACAATTCGCTTCGTCGGCCGCCGGTCACACTGACCTGCCAGCAGGTACCAAAGTACCGACTAGGAAGCTAGTCAAAGCCGTCGTGGCCGGAGCGTTTGTTAATGAATGATTGGTTTTATATTATGAAATTAACTGTATAATGATATTTTTTTAACGGAAATACATTAAACATGTAGGCCAAAAGAGTAATTTTCCATCAAACTAATGAATAAATGGGAAAAGTGGCATTTAAATAATAAAATCCCTGGGGTTGTAGCGTCACCCCTCATGGTACCCAACGTATTGTTTTGCATCTTGGCATGCCGAAGGTTAAGAAAAATGAACACAATGTTGGTAGTTCCTTGTCGAAATATGACCGAATTGGATAGGGACACATTTGCTCTGTTGGTAAACCACCGCCCCGGCAAGGCTAAGGTCCTTCGATTCCTAAATGTGACCGTATACTTTTCTGTTTTAGATTTTAATGGTCTGAAGTTTTTGTAACTTCCCAACCTTCCGCTTTCCATCTTTATCCTTTTCCCACTTCCTTTACTCCACAAAATTCCCCAAAATGGCGATTCAATAACCCCCTTGCTTTGTACAACCATTGAGATCATTGACTGAGCGTAGCGAAGTCGACCGTTTGGCATTTCATCTGCCTGTAAACTTGAATGTTTCTGTAAACTTGAATGTGTCTGTAAACATTTTATTTTATTTTATTTTATTTTTTTTTTTTTTTTCAAAAAGAAAGACAAACATTCCCGGGTTATGAATAACCCAACAATGTTTGAAAATCTCCTACTACCACCACAGAAAGCCGAAAATGTTGCTTGTGTTGTGATGGAGGACTTAGCCAGCCGAGGAATTGAACACGCGACGCCCGGATGGGATCCAAGCGCTATGCCCACTCAACCACTGACCAGTTATAACATATTTTTCACCTTCCTGTAAACTTTCGTAAATATCTTTTCATCAGCTTGTAAACTTTTGTAAACATCTTTTTTTAATGTGCCTGTAAACATCTTTTTCATCTGCCTGTGAACTTTCGTAAACTTCCGTTTACGAAAATATGCAGCACGCAGTTTATTAATCAAGCGATTTTTACTTTTACGAAAAGGCTAAATTTGATTAGGTGGCTAACAGATTTTGGTATTCTTTTTTAAATGTGAAATAGTCGTGTTCGTTTGGACTTTTTTTAACATTTTTTCAATATTATAGTAAGTAGGTACCCACCTGTTGAAAAAATTTTTAAAAAAAATTGTCTTTGAAGTGGTATTTTTTTTGGATAAATTGTGAAAATTCTTGTTTAATAAATACGGCTTATAAATAAGTAGAAAGATATTCAAATACTTACCTACAAATCTTTAAGATTTTAGATAAAATCTTCGTTTTTATTTATAAAGAGAAAAGTGGAAGCTTATTTTTGTAAACTCCTAGTTATAAAAGTATCAATGAGATTCTTCAATTTATATTCAAAAATTCCTGAACACATTCGCAATCTGTAAAGTTAAATGATTCTTTGTATGAATTTTGCTCGTTCTATTCTTGTGGAAATACATGCACAATAACTTTCAATAAACTCTCCCACTTGCAGTGAAGTTTCCTCCGAGAAGCATGTAAGATTAAAGGCTGGCTAAAAGGTTTTCTTCGCACTTGGCAAACAGCGAAATGTCTTAAAGAACACTCGGGTTGAAAGTTCAATATTAGCCTAGAACTGCACATAGTGCACTTAGCTACCCATACTCTCTACCTATTCTCACTACCCTTATGTTTAAGGGAAGCATTAACATTTTTGTTTTATTTAATCCTAACAAATCCCAACTGTCTGGAGCCAGTAAAACTATGGCATCCCCAATTGGGGTATTTTGTGAGGCTGAAGGTGTGGGGAGGGGAAGAAGGAGATTGGACTTACCCCTCAAACACGTAGGCTGTGGATTTTAATTAAGCTTAAGTTTAGCTCACTTCCAATGGCCATTAGACAAAACACAAATTATTTAAAATCTTGGATCATCAACAAAGTCAGAACAAGCTTCAGCGATTTTATTAAAACCTATTTATAAGTCTTTATTCCCAATGGTATGGCACTGAGTGTCTTGTCTTTTATTTAAAATAAAATATTGTCGTTGTTATTTTTATTTCTGTGTAAACTGCTTACTCCTGCTATCAACACAGGAGTTCCTAGTGACAGAGACACTAGAACAGGCCTAGTGAGACAGACATGGACAATGTAATCTCTACATATTACAAATTAAGGTCTCCCGCGTGGTCTGTCTGTCTGTCTGTTCGCGAATTGGAAATTGATTTTACAATTTTTTTTTTGCATATCGTAGGATTTGACCATTGTTCTGCTGAATTTCTGACGGCCAAAGTTCATCTGGCGCTTTATACCACCAGACCAAAGGAGACTTACATGAGACCATGGATTTATCGTATTATATTGGAACCGAGTACCCCTGAAATAAATAAATGTTTTATCGCCATCTCATTCTCTCGCACGCTAAATCCTAAAAATGTATGTGTTTGTCTCTTTTTAGTCTCGCTCGCTTCCGTGTCATCGAGTTTCAAATCACATCGGTGCTAAAGAAGTTTTGACTTCAAAATAAAAAAAAGAGAATATACCAAAGTAGATTTATTTCGGGAGTTCTAAGCTATAGAACATAATCCAAACTTAAAAAAATATTACACAGGGTGTCCGGGGGTAAAGTGCATTAACTGCGGGAGGTGATTCTACATTATTACATAGGATCTTGATTGCGATATGATTAAACTGTGTTTTAACGGTGTATGTATATTAACTGTGAATCTGTGCATATATTATGTGAAACACCTGACTGCATAAATTGTAAATATTTAAAATGTATCCACAAGCTCCTCCATCCACAAGCAAATGCTTTTAATGGAGGAAAAGTAACACTGTAACATGTAACATTATTTTAGGAGTATAAAAGATCAATAACTTTTTCTGAAATTTCATCTTTTTTTCCCATACAAAAATACATACCTATTAAGGTGAAACTTACCCGATAAAGTTGTTGTTTCCTTGCCGGGCGCGATTGTTGCATTGTTGCGGAAAATAATAATGCTGCTCGCACACGTCGGTCTAATTTTACCTTTTAACCATAAAACTACTCCTAAAAGTTGGAATTTCGAAAAAAGCCATTTATATTTTTTACTTATACTATCATGTAGAATCACCTCTCGAAGTTATTACACTTTACCCTCGGACACCCGAAGTAAAATTCTCCCGGTAAAATGTATTAGGACGGCCACTGACGAGATACTCTAGTCGTGGCGACATTTTGACTACTATTCCAAAATTCACGCAAATTCACAAAAGTCTTTGTGTGCGTACCTCCATTTACCGTAATGAATTTTTGAGCCCGGAACTGATGCAACGCAATTATCTCCGCAACCGGTGACTCGTCTGCGTGCGCCCTTTAGTACCTATGTAATAGATTCAAAACAAATTTGCTTTTAGCGAATCCATTATTAAAACGTCCTCAACTTGACAAAGTTATTTGGTGCCGTAAAATGGGTTGAACTTCATCAATTTTCTTCTTTGAAACAAAATAATTACTTCAAAAATCGATTGTGCCGTGAAATTTTATTTTATTTGTGTTTGTATGACAAAGTTGATTACTTTGATTGTCTTAGTATTGTTGCTTGGTTTGTACCATCTACGGGTTAGAAGGGGTTTGCTCATTGTAATACATTTGTTCAGACTGATTCGTGTAAGGTTCGAAAACTCGGCTATCATGGAGAGCATTAGTTTCTATGTTCCGGATGGTTATCTCCGTCACCGACAGCATATACTGTTTTATTTCCCGGCATGCAGAACTAACTTGCCAATGATTATGCCAGTCGGGAGAACAGTCTTGTTGTTAAATATGTAGAATCACTTCGAATATCGATATGTTTAACATCAGTGAAGCACCATTTAGACGACAAGCTTTGTTGCTGTTAGTATGATTGTGCTTCATTGATTTATAAATTGCTTAAATCTGTTTGACCCCAGGGACGCCATGGGGACACCGGTGTCCCCTATCGAATTTCAAAAATAAAAACTTTTATATGCGATTTTGACCCTTATGTGTAAAGAAATTGTATAAAATCAAGGTCATAATCGCTTGCGCCAAATATCCCTATAAGTGGGGTAAAAGATTTCATTCGGGTGGCAACTGTAGTTTTTTTGTAATTAATTTATCTGTGACTTCAGACCGCTATCAAAACCGAAAAGTCGTGGGTTTTAGCATTTTTGTTCCTTTTTCAAATGCGTATATAGGTATTTATTTATTATCAATCATCATTTTCGTATTTATACGGATATTTAAGCAAAATTTTCGCGCCTTTTTTCAAATTAGGCCGTGCCCTTGGCTTCCAAGGGGTTAAATCTTCATACTTTATCTCTTTTAAAACGCTTTGATATTTTAATTTTGTAATGTTTTAAAAATAGATAAATTGAATTGAATTAGTTAGTAACTTTTTAATAGTTTCGATATTTTTTTACTTGATATTTTGAGATAATTAAATATGTACTTTTTGTAGCTTTATTACCGGGCTCAAAATAAATTGTCTCAATTTGAGAGACTAGTATGGGTACCGCCGCCCCGGAAAATTTTTATTTGATAACCAACTCCTCTGGAATAGGTCACTCCAAGTGGTTCGCTACGTTTGGTGACTTAGCAGGGGTGCCCGGCTTCATCTGGTGAAGTGTGTTTTGGTCTTCCTATGTGAGGAAAGGAGAGGAACAATGGAAGATAACAATACATTGAACAGGGCCTTGGGGTATATGGAGAAGTTAATACTAAGAACAGCTGTATCTATGCGCAGTAAGAGCGTCTGAAAATTTTTCTTAAGGCGAAGGAATCACAACACAATATTATTGTACCCCGATATTCAATCACAATAAATGTAAAAAAAATGTAGCCGAGCAACGAACTACCTTAAAAAGATTATTCAAATTCGATTTTACAGACTGGTATCACCGGGCACCGCTCTCCGGTCTAATGCAAGATGATGCAAACTTATTCCGGTTTCAACGTTCGTTCCTTCCACCTGCTTTTCCTCTAAGCGAGATAATTCTTAAATCCGTGCTTACTTATTGTAACATAAAGTTTCAATGTAAATATGTTTGACTCGCGTAAATCAAGAGTTATCATTGAAAATCTCCACAATACACGCATCCAGTTTACAAACGTTGCAAGGCCTGTAAACTATCAAACCCTTTGGATAAAATATCTAAACATTGAACATCTGACATTGCTAAAAATTTACAAACGTAAATTTTCTCTCTGAAAATATTCTCATTCGTTTTTGGATCTTTATCTAATTAGACAGCTTATTGATGAAGCCCATAAAATATATTTTTGTTAGCCAAATAACCTTTAAAAAATACCTTGAAAATTAATTTCTATCTTGAGAGATGAATTTATTGTTAAGTATAACAGGACCTTATCAATAAAATTAAAACAAAACAAAGTATTTTCATACAAAGAAAATTGCCATTAGTGTATTTGTAACTTTTTCACTAGCTAAGTGTAAAAGTTACAATTAGACATTGTTTGTATTTCGGTGTAGTATGGGTACCTCCTTTTAGATAATACTCGTATTTCAGTACGAAACTTACTAACGAATCTCGTTAGGTGTCAAATAATACGAAAGAATGAAAAATTCAACTGTATGGTAAAGAAAATATTCGCCCAAGGTTGCCAATTAATGGTTTTTCGGGGAAATAGTTTCGAATGTGCTTTACATAACAGTAGTTCTAGTTTTCATTCTAGTTTTCATTAAAGGAACATCTGCGCGGCCTTCTATACGCAAAACTTTAATTTGGATTTGAGGCCAAAATACTTGGCCAAACTGAATAATATTTTTGGTATAATCAAAAGGTATAGCAAATATCTAACGCGGATATGTGCTACTTTATTTATTGGTGATCAGATGTTTGTAGCTCCATTTATATACCCCAAAGTGTAGCTCGCTCTACGAGAAGGCCGACTCACACAAAAATGAATTGACCAACTAAACTATTATTTTTTTTTTACGTGAATACCTCATAAGAGTCTCAACTGCTCCGTCTGGAGCCAGTGAGACCACGGCATCCCCAATTGGGGTATGTTCTAAGGCTGAAGGTAGTGGGGAGGGGAAGGAGATGGGAAAGAGGAAGGCTGGCTGTTCAGATGTGGTCACCAAACACGGCTAATGCCATTTCAAGCAACGTTTTAATTCTGAATGGTGGTCTTACACCAGGGCCCTACTGCGAGTATCTTCCACTCTGGAACGTGCCGCAAATATACTAAATAATATTTTAAACGAATTAATTATGAAATAACACAATAAAATTTATTTGCCACGCCGGGATTCGATCCCGCGACCTTCGGATTGCGAGTCAAGAGCCTTACCACTAGACCACGCAGGTCGTAATTTTATTACGTCACAAATGTTCATTATTAAGAATCCACGATTATTGTGAACGGGTGTTCCGCTCGTGTTCGTCGAGATCAAGGCTGCTAGCCCCCTTCATTAAAATACCTGTAGACCAGAAGCAGCATGCCTACAAGGCGCTGTTCATCAGAAATGAAAATCGGTAACAACGGACTGTTAATCAGAAGGACCGACCTCCTTTGAACAGAATCATGAAGGTTTATTAATTATTTTGAAGCTCCTATATTTAATTGTTGAACGTACTTGAGATTTATACGGGGTTAGCAGCTGTTCAATATTAAAGAATCTCATCATTCCGAAGCCTGCAGTCCTTTTCAGATTGTCAGCGAGTGACCTTACTTCAAAAAAAATATCCGTAGATATATTTTTCTTCTCAATGCTACGAAATAAAATAATAATACAGAATATTCGGAAAATGTACGTTAAAAACTAGTTCCTCAGGAAACGAACTGTGTAGTAATTTTGTTGAAACTGGTGTCTTGACTTCCAAAGTAGGATCTCCAGTGACTTGCATTTGAATAAAACTACTTCATATGTCTTTTTGAGATGTTAAATAAAATATAGACTTAATAAAATGTGTGGGCTTTATGGCGTAAAGCTCCCACGACAAGTTGACGCAAAATTATTTAAAATTCGTTTCAGGTTTCAGACGCATTTCGCCTGTAGAGGTGTTTCTTTATGTTTTCGCTATCTTGTTATTTTCTTACCCTTCCACGTTTTGTGTTTGGAATAAAATTCTGTAAGAATTGAATTCCTCCTGGTGTACAATTGAGGCATGTTGAAACAATGACGGCAATCTCCAATTATTTCCATTTTGAGTAATACGCAAAACATGGCTTCTATGTTCTCTCCACATAATTTATTTTAACAATTGTTTCCATTAGATGCACTCTGCATATATATTATAGCGATTAATTGGTAAATTATTTAGTTGACTTCAATCAATAGATGAAGATTGCCGCTTTTGTTCTGTCTATCTGATTGGCCTATAGGAATACTGCCGTTTTTGTTCCATTCTCTGCAATACCCTAATGGAGATTGCCGTTTTTGTTGGAGAACTAAATACATTTATTTAAAAATGTATGGGATACTATCATTTTTATTCGAACCCTTTGCAGCTGTCGATAGTGTTTTGTTGGACCAATAGGGGAGATTGTCGTTTTTGTTTCAACACGCCTCAATTAAAAATGCGAGGTCATTTTTTTATTAATGGTAATCTAAATGGTACCAAAATACCCAAAGTCAATGACATATAGATAAAACATTGCTCATGCATTCTTATTTACAGCATAAATGAAGTTCTGCAGAGCCCGACCAAAAAAAGTGGTGTCCACACCCTGTAGGGGGAGAGGGGGGGGGTACCATTTTTTAATAATACATATTTACAAACTACATCGATTGAGATATGGTTATATTGATTGAGATATATATGTTTTCATTTGTGCTGAATCGATTGAGACACTCCCAAGCAGATAGTATAAATATTTGGTGAGATGAGATAGGTTTTTGGTAAAGACTCATAAAAATAAGACGGGTTAATCCCTTAGAGAGGTGTTCGATCCATTTATTTTGGGCGGACTCAGCAAATCTTCATTTCTGCTGCCAGGACGAAGAACCTATGAGTAAATTTTCACGAATGCATGAATTTTGCCATTTGCCAATAAACGACTGGAAGTTACTAGAACATGTGTTGTGGTGATAACTGAGATCGACAGGTGTTATTATTAATTTATTGGACAGGTTGGGTCGAATGCAAATTAATAACTGCCACGAAGCGGTGAAATTGAAACACCCGTGTATTTTATGGCGGAGAACGAAGAATCTTTTGGAGAATGTAGAAGGGTTATAGTTTCCTAAAACTTTGCTTAAATAATATTCAAATATTTTCATGATGTCCGTTCTGATTTTTTCTTCTTTTTTTTGCATTTCTGTGCCCGGTTGTAATTATTTCACTGGTCAACAGTGGTTTTGGTGCCGAGTAACTATATTTTTTTTTTAACTTAGGACCTTATACTGAGTACAACAATGGAAAAAATTTTGGATTCCTACCTGTAGTTTATTAGATTTTGACTTGTACATATATAAATAAAATTATGTAAAATAACAGCATTTATTACATTATTATGGACTTTCTTTATTGCGATTTTCCTGAATGAGGTGTAGTGGGACAATCACATTGCACCCCCCAACAGTAATCAGCCATCATATGCTGACTTTCTTTATTGCGATTTTCCTGAATGAGGTGTAGTGGGACAATCACATTGCACCCCCCAACAGTAATCAGCCATCATATGCTGATCCCATCGGCCTTGGTACCTTTCTTTCATAGTTTTTAGGTCCTGGTAAAATCGCTCCCCTTGTTCTTCGCTATAGGATCCAAAATTCTCTGGAAATTTATCAAGATGACTGTGTAGGTAGTGCACTTTAATGGACTTATTACATCCTAAGTTTTTAAAGTTATCTAACACCTCGTTTGCAATTTCAGTGTAGTTACTTGACTTCCGAGAAAAAAAATTGTCGAAATCCACGCAGATCGTTCCACATTGTTCATTAAACTTAAGAAGTCCGTATCATTTATTAATATTCTTGTTTGTGGGCCATCGAAAATACCCGCTTTAACAAAAAAAAATTAAGTTTTTTCAAACTTTTATTTTTAGAAACAGTCGCTGTAGTGATTTTTTTGTTCTTTTCATTGTATAGGCACTCCAAACCTCGTACAATTTCTTTGACCACTGACCCAGTGTCTCGAGTGTTCATAGCACATTTTACAAACAATCTGGGGTATCCACGGCTTAAATTCATCCACAATTTTCAACTTAAAATACGAAAAATAGGCACTTTTTATAAATTCTGTTATGGATTTCCTGATTTTTTTACTGTATATTCACCGCAAATATTACAAAACATATTTAGATCATTGAGACAACTTCTTCGCGGTGAAAACATTATATGAAAATAAATTTATTTATATAAATGTACTAATAAGATAGCAAAACGCACACACGAAAGTGCTAATTGCAGCCAATACTCAAAACAGAGGGTAGATCAAAAAATTATTTAGTGTTGCCAATGTACACCTAAATACAAATCCATCAACGGTATTTCGGCACCAAATTTTTTTTTTAAATTTGTTGACCAGTGTTATTTTTATCATGTAATTTTTCAATAATTTCATCTCCGTCTCAACATATCCTGCTTAATAATAAAATACGTAGTTCCGAATTGCTATCCGTCATTGATTTAAATGTTCCAATGAAGCGTACCAGGCACACTTTGCTTTTTCATATAGGAAGCCAAGCAATCGCAACTTATACCCATTATGAAAAATTACTGCATTTACACATTTTTCACTATTCATTGCAAACATATAAAACTAATTTACTAAATTTCTTGGTGTGATATAATTTATTACAAAACTTTTTACACTTATCTTTTCATTAAACTTTTATTGCAATTCGTGAGCGTGTAATTCTTGACCTAAAAAGGTCTCTGTATCCCCATACATAATCTTCCTTTTTATTACTTTACTCGTTAATTCATTAGTTTAGTTTTAAGAACCGTTCAAATCCCAGGCGAAATTACCTAAAGATATTTTACAGACTAACGTGATAGGTAAGTACTATAACCATTTAACCATGTAATCATTTTATTCAATATAACTTATTACTTGTATAATAACGTGCTGTATACGTCGTAATAAAAAAATTAAACAATATAATTATTTATTATTTTTAATTGTTAAACTAACGTTTGAGACAAGATTTTTATGCATAGCACAAAGGGTAACAATTATTATAAGCAATAATTATCAGCCTGAAACACTCATCCACATTGAAAAATCTTCCGAAAAAAGATAGCCCCGTTGGCGTCATGTATCTTTTCTCGGAAGATTTTTCAATGTGGATGAGTGTTTCAGGCTGATAATTATTGCTTATAATAAATATAATTATTATTCAATTTAAACGTGTCTATGAATAAAAACTATAATAAATAGGAATATAAGCTGAACCCTTATTAAAGCAATTTCTACCACACACAAGAATTTATTTTACGTAGATTCGTGATGGTTAATATTATTTCAATGTTTAATATTATTTGTTATCAAGTATTTAATTTAAAAAAAAAAATAATAGCTATGTTTAAAAAGTTCAGCTCGCTGAGACAAAAAGTTAGACATGATTACATCCTTTGTAACAGCTAACAACGTGGACACTACGCCCGGGGACCATTTATACTTTGTGCGCCATGATTTTTCATAAGACTGGTGTTTGTGCTGCAAACAATGTCTCAACCTTTGAAAACAGGTTGTTTCCTTTTTTGTGACAGAAAAACATTGTAGCAGATGCTTACGTGAAATACAATACAATGTTTTTTTATATTTCAAATACTTTATAATGGTAAAAAAACTATTATGATTCGGGTTCATATCCATGTTCACTTCCTTGAAGAAGAAATGCTGATAAAATAAATTATATAATATTCATTTTAGTTATACATAATAAATTATATTTTTTCGCTATCCATATCATTGAAAATAACCATAGTTTTGAAAAAAAATACGGAGATAAATATTCTTCATATTATTATTAATCATAAAGCAAAACGCTTGGATAACTAAGAAGCCTTGGAAATAAAAAAAAAATCCCTTAAAATAATGAATATTTTATCAACAAACAAAAAATATTGCAATATTTAATTAAATGAAGACAATGTAAGCGAAACTCAATTGAAAATCTGGAAACAGAAAAATCAGAAAAACATTTCCTTTATTTAAATATTACAATTTGAGGTTTTACTCATAAAGTTAAAATAAAAAAATAAAAAATATTCATCCTAGACTTGCAGAAAAGTCGATAGATGTCGCATCAGATTTATCCAGACGCTATCTAGAGAGCATTTAGTTCGGGTTTGAATCTTGCAATCATACATAAAGATAGTTGCCGATAATATATGCGTTAAAGAAAATGAAGGTATTACTAAGAACCTAAGTCTAAGAACCACCTACATTAGTAGGTGGTTCTTAGTCGAAGTATGGTACAGTTAAACATGACCGAATTTCATATCGACACCGTGGCGCAGTGGTTAGCGCGTTTGCCCGGAAAGCAAGAGGTCCTGGGTTCGAGTCCCAGAGGTGTCAATATGTTTTTCTGATTTTTCTGTTTCCAGATTTTCGATTGAGTTTCGCTTACATTGTCTTCATTTATTTAAATATTATAATTTGAGGTTTTACTCATAAAGTTAAAATAAAAAAATAATAAATAAATATTGTCTTACAGCCCAATCATGGATATGTTCCCCTACCCACCCACTCTTCATTAATACCTAGCAACGGCTCCACCCCTACCACAATCCTTAGTAATAATACATTGTTCCAATCCACTATTTTTTATATCTGTCAAATCAGTATGCCCTGAAGAAGGAACGGTCGTTCCGAAACCGGTCGGCTTTGCTCAAAAATACAAGTGGTTCAAACAAAGTAACATTGTTTCATTTATCTAAAAAAGTTTTTTGTTAAATATAAATATCGCACAAGCATCCCAAATGCTCTAACCGTCTGGAGCCAGCTGCTACGGCATCACCAATAGTGATAAAAAATATATCTCTGTTATAAGAAATTTGCAATATGTATCTACTGTGTGGTCTCCTATTTATACTTTCACCGCTTGCAAAAGTACAAATAAAGTTTCCTAGATAATGTTCAATACAAATTGAGACAACCTGTAATTCCTCTCTGCTACAATTCATTTGACTAATCTAAAACTACCGCTACTTACCATCCGGAGAACTATTAATTATATTCTTATAAATTTGAAATTATTGAATAACCTCATGGACTGCCCTCAAATGTTAAGTTTTATAAATATCCGAGTCTCTGTTACCTACTCGACTCCACCGTCTTTTTCACTGAGACAACCTTAGTACTTACAACAATAAGTATCATTCATTGCTATTGCAATTTCACCGAACCGCCTATACATTTACAGACCATTTCCATGTTTTCAAAACCTCTCTGTCCTGCATCAAAGCAAAAATAATTATTGTGAATATTTTTTTATTTTTTTTTATTAGTCGCAAAAAGATACGATACATAAATTACATATTAATTTTATACAGTAATTAATTACATAATATATGTATTTGATGTACCCCCTTAAATAAGCAGGGCCGAGCTTTCTAGGTCAAATCGAGCCGTTTACTATGATCGATCTTTTCGTGTAACTGGCCCGCTCATTTGGAACAAACTTCCCTCAGCTCTTACTAATATCCAGAACTTGGCTGAATTCAAAAGCGCTTTAAAAACAAATTTTTTAAAAAAATCATACCTTTCATGAATTTTAACTTGTTTTCAATCTACTATAATAAGCCATGTTCCTCAAGTTTCTGGTAATTGTTTGGTTTCGATTACCTCCTTACTATAGTTTTATGTGCGCTCTTTTATTATTATTTCTAAACGAAAACTGCCTCTTATTCTTTATTATAATTTAGTTTTAATGATTATTTTTGTTAATATTATTCTTTAGGAATTGCTTTGCATATACGGTATATTCTTTGTTTCACACTGTTACTCTGTGCACTCTGTTATTATTATTTCTAAATGTAAACTGCCTTCTATTTTTTATTATAATTTAGTTTTAAGAATTCTTGTTGTTAATATTGTTCTTTAGGAATTGCTTTGTATATACTGTATGTTCTCTGTTTCACGTTATTTTATCAATTTTGTATTTTGTAAGGACTCGTAAGGAACACTATAGGATTAATTTTAAGTTTATTATAATTAAGCGCACTTGAAGTGAAATATCACAAAACTGCGCTATATAAATACTACGTTATTATTATTATTATTTTGTGTATGGGGGGATGTTATTATATTGGTTTTATTTGACAAGATTCCGTTCAAGTTTTCAGCATAATTTTTAAGATGAGGTTTAAATTCTTTTATACCTACATGTTTCTATATATATATTTTTTTTAAATTTAAATACATAAACGGCTATACTGCCTTTTATAAATAAACATATAATAGAGTACAAAAGTAAGAAAAATAATATCATTACATAATAGTAGTTTTAAACTTAAAAATAACATACAATTATTTTGTGTATCACAACAAAAAATAACAAAAAAGAACAATGAGAAATATCATCGTTTCATTTCAACATGTCCATATTGCGTATATAAAGTTACATTATGGAAAAAAAAATTTTGAGTGCATGTTTATATTGCGCTAATTTTAAGAAATAAATGTCGCCGATGTTAGCATATTCATTTCCCAAAATGTGTAATCGACTGATTGGTGAGTAATAATGTGATAATGTATGTGTGTTATTATAGTAGAACGGTAGTCAGTCTATTGTTAGCGCGACCAGGGCAATGAAATCGTATTAGTTCTATTAAATCAGGGGTATCCAGGACCGAGTGAATTATTTTATATAATACTAATAGATCACAGATTTTTCTGCGATCTGATAAATTTACGAGATTAGTTCAGTTTAATAATAAATTATAGTCCACGGATTCTCTTGGAATACCTAATTTAAAATTAATATACCTAAGGAATCTATGCTGGTCTTTTATGGTAATGAAATAAATAAAAAATTGCGGTGTATTTATGATTTAACTGTCCTATTGTTTTTTTTTGCATTTTGGAGTAGGAAGTATTGACATTTGTCTAAGATTTCTGTTATTTTTAAAGGATGCAACTTTATTCTGAAAGTTATCTTCATAAATTTGTAATGTTGCATGGTGGAAGTATAATGCACATAATTTTAATATAACTGATATTTTTGTGTATTATGCTTGTAAAATGATAAGCATTTAATATTTTATAAAAAAACTCCCTTTTTATAACTTTTGAAGGTTATTCAATAAACAAATATTCGAAAACAATAATATAAAAATAGAAAAAGACAATGGATGCAACTGGGACTCGAACCCAGTCCTCCCGTCTATCCGGGACGTGCGCGTTAACCAATTTCGCTATTGCCACCTTCTGTCAAACCGTCAAATTCGTAAATCTCATATTTCAAATTTTAGAATTAACAATATTATCTTCAACTTATTCTTTTTTTCCATATTACGGTCAACCAAATCATATGCACCAATTCACTGTTATGCGGATGACAGTACAGTTCATGATAGCTTTTTGTTTTATAAGCCCCCAAAGGGCTCATAAACTCCAACAGCTCGTAGGGCTTTGAAGCAAAGAATGGACGGTTACCTCGAGAGTGTTTTCTCTCGTTGAATTTAATGTTTCAAAGACCCAATCTTGTCTGATTACGTCTAAAAGGGATCGAAATGAAAATCTAGTCACTTTCAACGGAAGCAATCTTCCGAACAGGCCCTCCATTGATATGCTTGGTGTAACCCTAAGTGACCAGCTCAGGTATGGAGGCTCCATCGAAGCCAGAGTAAAGTTAGCCTCCCAGAAACTGGGCGTACTGTATAGGGCCCGCAGATACTTTAATAGTGCACAACTACTAACCCTGTACAAATCGCAAGTACGCCCCACGGTTGAATTTGGCAGCCACCTCTGGTCTGGAGCTCCAAAATACCTGAAAAATACCCTCGACTCTGTGCAGAAACGGGCGGTCCGTTTGATAGATTCTCCCATCTTAACAGACGGATTGCAATCTTTAGAGCACAGGCGTCGGGTGGGAATGCTACCCTTGTTCTACCGGTATTACAATGGAAGATGCTCCGAGGAACTAGCATCATTGATCCCTTCGGCATCGGTGCATAGTCGGGAAACACGCCAAACGCGTGCCCAACATTTGTACACGGTTGACATTTGTCACATGAGAACGGGTCGTTTCTTCGACTCGTTCTTATGTTCAACAGCTCGGCTGTGGAATGATTTGCCGGCCTCTGTGTTTCCTCCTTCCTACAACATAGGTCTCTTCAAGACCAATGTTCATTCCTTCCTCTCCTCAAAAAGACCCTCCACACAGCATCCCAGATGACATAGGCCCTGAGGAAAATTATTTTCCTCAAGGCCTCCTGTGTGGAGTTAATGTAAAAAAAACTACCCTTTTTATTCTAAACAATCATTCTGAGAATTGGTTTGTAACCTGTAAATTGTCTTTTTCTATTTTTCTGTGTCTTGTTCTCTTTCATATTTTCGTTTATATTATTATTGTTATCTTCTTCTTCAATGATAAGCATTTATTGAAGTTTACGCATTATATACTTGGATTGATGTGTTTATAAATAATAATAATATAGCGTCATATTACTCGATATTCAAAATAATTATTTTGGTGGTTTGTCTTTGTGAAACTCCGGTTCAATGACCTCTGGAACTATTATTTTCTTTGTTTTTCAAAATTGGAGCTGATGTCTGAACGATTCAAAGAAGCGATAAAATATATACTTAAATTATTTTATTAATTAAAAATCTGCTTTTGAAAATGTATTTCTTTTGTTTCAATTTTTGTCAGATAAAGTAATTTTTGAAGTTAACGATGTTCATTCGAAATCTAGATTTCTTATGATCTTTCCGAAGGCAATGATCCTGAGGCAAAATTATTTTAATAAATACTTTCAGCTTCACAGATCCTAAAATTATTATAATTTACCATAATTTTTCACGGGCGCTAGTAATACATAACTTTAACTTCCAATCATCCCTAAAACAAATATGTTACGGTTTGGTCGTAAAATTTAATAACGTATTTTTTAAAACTGATAAAAAATAATGATTTACAAAAATAGAGGCTTTCGCGTTTCCCCTGCGGGAACACAGCCTTTTGGTCTAATTTCGTAACCGTGAAATAACCGTAGCGCGACAAAAAAAGAATAAATAATGAAAGGTCGGAAAAAACCCCACAACGTGTTGACTAAAATGAAGCAATAAAAATACGTAAATGGGTTTTTTTTATTATGGAGAAGCTATTCTAAATTTTATGTATTCCCTCGTTAAAAAAACAATGGTGGTAGAAACTAAATAATAATTCACAGGATCTGGTACTTAATTGGGCTTTTTTATCGGCCGTTTTTTGTATTAATTATTCTGTTACCACAAAACCATAAACGTTTTTATTGGCGCAATCCAAAAATAAGTGCCTTTTCTGTATCATAAATCCTTGCCATATTATTCTTTTTTTTTCATAGCAAAAAGGCATCAAAATAACACCCCCATTGAATTAACTGACAATAATAATAATATCTCTTTCCAGAATATATGCAGGGTTAGTGCAATGCAATGCATTCCATAATTCAAAATAATACAAAAAAAATTAACAAATAAAAACTGAATATACTCGTATGTTATAAAAGAAAGTGTACAATGTGCTTGCCACTAAAACTCAGAAACGAGTTCCGGTATGACATGGTGCCGTAGCCCCTATAAGGAAGGATATAAGGGCTGGAAGTTTCGCTTCTAGAAATTTCTAGAAGCGTCGAATTTGAGAGTAATCGAGAGCATTCCACAATATTCCAGAACACCCCGTAACATTCTGGAATGTTGTAAAATATTCTGGAATAGTCTGGAACTTTCGGGAACATCCCGGAACATCCCAGATCATTGTGGAACATTCCACAATACTCTCGAATATTTTTGAATGCTCTGGAACATTGTGAACCATTCGAAGCCTTTTTTTGTATGGATGGGGCTACCCATTGGTAGGGTTATGTAAAGCAAGATCCGTAGTGGGTTCGAACGTCAGTTCAATCTCATATCAACTCTCTGGGCGAAGCCGGGTAACCCAGTTAGTAATTAATAAATCAAACAAATAAAAATACATTAATAGAATGACAACAGAAAAGAAGTGAACAATTTTAAATACAATAATTTATGCAAGTAGCCATACACGAAGAATATTTGACCGTCTCACTTCTCCAGAAGAAAATAGAGGAGACTCCATTCAGGCAACTATGGCAGCTACGATGTTATTCTTCGATTGGCGTAGTCTGCGCCAAAATTGTCTCATGTGGTGGGCACTCGTCCTTTCAGGAACATTTCTCGGTAAGCGGAACAGTTTGCGATAAGCATTATTGTAAGCGACTTTTAGCTCATGTCATTGGGATGCAGTGTAATATGTACACAGTTTTGACGTGTACAGCGATATGCAGAATGCGTTGTATTCTATTGACTTTGTACTGCAGTGAAAACCTCTTGGCAGCATACCTGCCCCAACGGTTATCGCTATTCTTTGTTTTACCATATCTTCGATGTCTCGAGGTCGGGTGTAATAAGTTGCCCCTTGGTAATAGATGGTACGACTAGCACCCATTTTCTTTCCCTCCTTTTTACGTTCGATACCCGTAAAGATTGATTTGGACGTATCGATAGTAAGGTTATGATTTTTGCAAAATCTTCTCATGTTTGGAGTAGTTTATTTAGTGCGCTAGGTTAAACAGCCAGGAAAAGACCATTAGATTTATTCTTTCAGAGTGGCAGATACTCTCAGTATCGCCCTTAACCGTGTTTAGTGACAGATCTAAATAGCCAGGTACTTCCCAATTTTCGTCTTCCTCTTCTCCTTCTATTCCCATTCCCTTCAATCTCGCATCGTACTCTATTCAAAATGGTTCTGCTTCTGGTTAATAAATCATACCCAAGTTAGCGGCACATATTTAAAATACAATTTGAATTCTCACGACTTTTTACGAAGTCATTAATATTTAGTGGGGAAAATATTTCGCTAATATTTTTATAAAATTGTTTAGTATTGCGCATAAATAATTGAAATTCGTGCTGTATTTAAGCATATTTCAATTCTAACTGTGTATTGAAGTGTATTGTTCGTTAAAAGTCTCAACGAAATAAATAGCCGGCTACGCAAGAATGTTTAAGCTTTGCTTAGCAAAAGATTGGCAAATTTCTTATCTCTCTAAGTGACACGCAATCCCTTTATGGACTGTGAAATTTAATTGAGCTAGAACATTTAAAATTAGCTATTTCAAATATTCTAACTAGTGAATTAAAAGCATTTTATAGTAGGATTACCTACTTAAGAATCTGATTTAATCCACGAACAGAAAATACTTGTGATCTACATCAATTTAAAAGAAGATGGAGATCGCTTATTTATCGCGTATATCCATCACGGTACGCTTGGAAGACGTATGTAAAAATCGAAATAGATTTTTATTGCAGAAGATGAAAATTAAATTAAAGAAATCTTTTATTTTTGAAAAATAAACAATGTTTTATTAATAATAAAATATACACAAAGAACCCCATTTCTTAAGAAATGGAGGGTGTCTCTCTCCTCACCCAGGTGAGGAGACAGCTTCAATTTCTTGTAAAGAAGAAGTTAAAACCCTATCCAACCAAGGTAAAGAAATTCTAAAATTTACCAATAAACTTCACCTTTTACTAAAACCACCAAAGATATTGAAATACAAAAGAGATATGCTTTGATGTCCGCGTGACTGTCGGTGGACTACTACATAATAGAAGTAGTATACTAAATTTGTTCAATTTGTTGATTTTTTTAAGGTATGCATTAGTATTGGTTAACAATATAGTTTGAATAAGGAAAGAATTTGTTCATTTGGTTTAACGTTCGTATAGTTTATTCATTAATTATTCGTTCATTTAGTTTATTCGTTAATTGGTAAACAATATCGGCGACATCAGGCAGCGCAGTCCCACTCAGTTAAAACTACGGATAGCACATCTCTTATATTTCAAAATATTTGAAAACCACCTTTGGACAAAGACATTTAAAAGACAAAGCTTGCAAACTATAAAATACACTACCAGCTACAATTAGACAACAAAACCAATGACAAAATTCAAACAAGAAATAAAGGAATGAATTGCATGTATAGGACGTCATACTATAGCTAACATTTATAAAATAAATTACACGTAGACCGTAATAACATTTAATTTATGACCTAAAACGTATAAAATAAAATAATAGAATCCTTTCAAATCTACTAACTTCCATAAACAGATTTGACAGGATTTACAACTTTACTTCATCTCTTCCTACATTTGTAATTAACTCTCTTAGTGGGATTTACCCACACTTCCAATTACCTTTCTTTTTGGTTGTATTGTGACTGAATTTAACCTTAAATATTCTTGTAACTATGATATGCATTTATGTACCTCTATGCGTGTCTTTACACAGATATATCCTAGAGAGACAGGCATCGAAAAATCCCTTGTAAACATACCTTTACATAGATAAATAAAAAAAATTAAAAATCAGAGTGTGTAATTTACACGCAGTAGAAACTAGAATGTCGCTAAATGCGGCTTTCTTTTTTTTGCGTGTTTTTTTAAAGTGGTTTGAAGATTGGATATTGATTTCGCAAAATAAAAATGTTTTTTTATGGATTTCGTAGGATTCGAACCCCCATTCGCTTGATGTCTGTCTCTATGACCACTGAGACTTGTCAAGCACCTTGCCAACTACGCTACGGAAGGCACGAGCCAAGGTGCAAATTTACAGCATTATATTAGAACCGAGTATTTGTGTAGAACTGAGTTTTTACGCATTTCCGTTTCACCTGAATTATAAGTCACTAACGGAGCTAAAGTTGTTTTACTTCAAAAAAACTAAAGATATACAGATTTTCGGACTTTCATAGAAACGTAATACAACACATTTTCCTTTCGGAATACATAGTAAAGTTGTAGCGAGTTGAACATCTACACATTATTTTGTAAAATACTATTTGCCTGTGTAGATCAAACATTGTAACTTCGCTTTATTTGTCTACGCCATATTTCGGAACTTCTATTTACTTCGGTTCGCACTGAACTCATTGTTTTATTTGGGAGGTTAATTAAAAGTTTTGTAACGGATTCGAGGGGATGTGGTTTACCTTGTAAGAGAAATATACCTCACGAAAATGGTTATTAAAATCAGTGGCATTGAAACCACTTGGTCGGCTAGACCGTCGACTTCAAAAGGGTGCCGGATATAATAATTTCAATTTGAGATAAATTAATACAGATGATCGTAACATTATACTAGAGGCAGTCAAAAAGTAATGCTTCCTATTTTTTTTTTTTGTACTTAAATAAAGTAAGTTGAGTGAAATTTTTGAATTTGGTGCAATTCCAATCCTTCTTCTACAATCTGCTGCAGTAGTAACTTTTTTTACGTCAACAGGTGGCAGCACTGCAGTCGCAAAATAGCTGACATCGAAGTTCGTATTAGACAGCGTTTTCTGTGATTAGTTCTTCACTGTAGAACGTGAAACGCCCATTCGCATTCATGAAAGACTGAAAAATGTGTACCATGATGCAACAGTGGACGTGAGCACAGCTAGACGATGAGTTCGTCACTGTAACGAAGATGAAGGACAACTACCGCTG
Source organism: Limnephilus rhombicus (assembly GCA_929108145.2). NCBI lineage: Eukaryota > Metazoa > Arthropoda > Insecta > Trichoptera > Limnephilidae > Limnephilus > Limnephilus rhombicus. The sequence goes on from OV815293.1 coordinate 18,788,033, forward strand.
GTTGACGAAAAGTTGGTTGACGAAACAGTGACTGCACGCAACACTGAGCAAATTGATGACATCATTCGTGGTAACCCCAGATAACTTCAAACCGATTATTCAACAAAAGTTTATGGAAGGTGGATACCAAGAAAGTAGACGGGCCAGAAGAAAGAAACAAGATAAACAATTGCCTCACAACACTTGCAGCGCTTAGTTTCTGGAAAAAACCTGTGACCGGAGACGAAATATGGATTCATTTTTTTGATCCTGTATAAAAGAGGCAGTCAATGGAATTGCATCACACAAATTCACCAAGGGCAAAAAAAAAATCAAAACTGTGTGATCGGCTGGGAAAGTTATGGCGATGGTGTTCTGGATGTGACCTTGCTTTTGACAACACTGTGATACATGCCCTTGTTAAAAGACGGGCCAAATCTGTGGAAATGGAGGGAGATTATATTGAAAAGTAACAAATTAATCGTCAATAGTGTAGTTTTCAACCCATGCAATTGCATTTTTTATATCTCGACAATTAAAGGAGAGAAAAAATAGGAGGCATTACTTTTTCTCCCTAGTATATATAAATGTGATATTATATGATCAAAATATATACATATATACGTTTAGTGTAGTGTTACTCATCCTGCCGAGTGCCTAGGACCATCAAACCAATCAGGAGTTTTGTTTTACAAAGATGTTGGAATATTGATATCAATGCTAGACATCGTTTTTCTTTATTGGTATTATTTCAAATTGTCAATGAAATTGATTTTGAATAAAAGTGTATTCGAGCTTTCCTATGAAGGGATTATCCTTTTTGAAGGCGTTACCCACTTTTCTATAACGATATTATTATTATCATTAGCGTTTGGTTACTCGAGCTGCGTTATTAATAAAGAAATATTCGCGGCGTCCAGAAATGATAATAATATGCTTGAATTAAGGATAAAATGCTTAAACCTTTCATTTTCGTTTTCTTTTATGTTTTTCGAACGTTGTTTATGACCTTTTTACAATTTCTAGGAAATGATCTGCAAATTTTTTAATAATTACACATGTTTTTTTTTTTGATTTTCGCAAATTCACTTAAAATTTTAATTAAATGAAAAATCATTTTGCAAACACCACTTATTTAATAAAAAATTAAAAAAACAATTCGTTTCAAAACATGTTGATAATTTTGATTAAATAAGTGGTGTATACTAAAAGAAGGTATTTTTCCTAGCTGCTTAAAAAATGGACTAGTAATTCCTATCTATAAGTCAGGACCTAAAAATGACATCAACAACTACAGACCTATCACTCTTCTAAATACTATGTCCAAAATTCTGGAAAAAGCCATAAAAGAACAGCTCTACCACTACCTAGAAACAAACCATCTACTCTCGAAGAACCAGCATGGCTTTAGAAAGAACAGAAGTACACAACACGCTTTAACCTCAGTAACAGACTTTATTAACTCTAACCTTGACTCAAATAAAAAAGTAATTTCAATATATCTAGACTTATGTAAAGCCTTCGATACAATATCTCACAATATACTTTTTAAGAAACTTAATAAACTCGGCATAACTGGAAATGAACTTAACTTACTGAAAAGTTTTATATCAGAGAGAACTCAACAAGTCTTTATCAACAAAGTGAAAAGTGAACCCCTTCCGATCAGTTACGGAGTGCCCCAGGGTAGTGTTCTAGGTCCCATAATGTTTCTTATCTACATCAATGATATCTGTGAACTAATTACAGAAGGCAACATTGTGACATTCGCTGATGACACCGAAATACTTTGTCAAGCTGACTCATGGATCAAGGCATTCCTTAAAGCTGAGAAAAGTCTTGCTGTCATCAAACAATGGCTCAATGAAAACAAACTTACTCTAAATACAAAAAAAAACTAAATTCATAACACATAGTATAACTCAAAGAGGTCAACCTCCTCCAACATTCGCTCTGAAAATACACGACTGCTCCCAACCCTTCTCATCGTGCAATTGCGAAATCATACAAAATGTCAAACAAATAAAATATCTAGGCGTGATAATTGACGAAAACCTACGCTGGAATGACTACATCCAAGCTTAAAAAAATCATGTATCTTTTAAATGATATAAAAAATATCTTCCCACCCACAATACTAAGATCTATCTACTTTGCTCTTTCCCAATCTTTAATCATGTATGGTCTTCTGTCTTGGGGAAGTGCAAGTAATATTTCTCTAGATCCACTAGAAAAGGCACAAAAGGCAACAATCAAACTAATACTTCAAGTAGCATATGATACAGACTCTGAAAAAATTTACAAGATGCTCGACGTTTTGTCAATCAGACAACTCTACGCTAAATCGTCTATTCTTCACCTCTTCAAATTCAAACTTCATATCCCTTTACTTTCTCAGTCCTCATTAACAAGCCGGTCTTCAACAAACATAACACTCAACATCCCGCTAAAGCACACGACCCACGGACAAAGATCCTTTAACTACTATTCTATCAAACTATATAACAGCATGCCACCTTCTTTGAAACAATCTGCTGATTATTCACCAACAAATAAACTAAAAAAACAAATCACAGTCTGGATAAAAGCTAAAGGAACACTATTTTTCCAAAACCTATTTACTCCAAACCAAACATAAAAATTAACTTCTTAATAACCAATGTACAATAACCATTAAATAAAATAAATATAAAACTTTCTACTACAACACATTAATACTTGTCACACATTATCATAAATAAACACGTAAACACCTCAGCACAGGTTCTCCTAGTGAGGTGTTCACGAAACATACAATACCTATCCACAGTTTCACCTTCGCAAACCTACCATACACCCAACATAATAAAATTGTAAAATATATTATGTAAAAATGTTTTCAAAATGTATCTATTATGTAATAATGTTAATTAATAGGTAAATACTGTAATACATAGAAATAAATAAATAAATAAAAAATAAATACTAAAGACGGGTTGTTTCAAAAAATTTTAACCATCCATTAAATATTTGAAGTTAATTTTCACGTTTTGTGTAAATCCTATTATAGGTCAGTTGCTTGTAAAACTTGTAAAAGTTGTAAAACTGAAATAATCTCAGGACTTGAATACGACTTTCACAGATCGTGAAAAAACTTCAAATATTTGACGAATCGTTAAAACAATTTTAAACAACCCATCGTAGGTGATTAGTTTTAATTCAATTATATTCGGATTTCGCCTTTCAAGGGTGTTTTTGGACTTCGTTTTAAAGGAGATGCAAGTTTAAATTTTAAGATTCAAAATTAAAAAGTTTAAGAAAAATGGTAATTCCTATTTCGGACTGAAAAGGGAAAAGAAAATAGGAATTTTGGAAAAGAGCAAACATATAGATAAAGCTTACAATAGAAAAGTGGCCATTTATTTGGAGTAACAAATCGAAAAAAAAATTGCTTTAGGTCTAATTCGTAATAGAGACAATTATTGTCACGAAATTTTCAGGGCTTTTAGAGATTTCTAAGCTTTTAGTTCAATATCTTTGTTTTAGTTCTAATGAAAGATACTTAATTGCTGTCGTATTATATTACGTGTATATTTCAAATTTTGCTTTTTCATTCTTAATATATTACTAGAGATAATTTAGTTTTAAGGACAAATAGTAAGTATATTTGAACAACCTTGGTGAATGTGGAATGGGTCTTTGTACACAAACCTACTATAGGCCTTAGAGCAATGGTTCCCAAAGTTGGTGATATTGCACACCTGGGAGGCTGGGAGCTTGTCCTGTGCAGTACTATTTTTGTTATTTTTTTGTTCTCTTGCCATTGCTTTGTATATGCTGTTTTTTTTTTGTTTCATATTATTTGATCAATAGTATATACAAGGATTCGTAAGGAGCACTCCATGAGTAACGTTTATAATACTAAATTAGTATTTTTAAGTTTATTATAATTGAGCGCACTTGAAGTGAAATATTATGATTATTACTGAGAAATTCCCTCAAAGGCAACAATACAAATCTAACGATTTCAGAGGAAATTTTGCTTTTGTTTTATTAAATAAGAGAGAATTAGAAACGTACTTCTTTTGGCCGTGAGGTCTACTGTTCCACAGAATGCTAGCTATGGAAAGAAACGAATTATTTTTCTTGAAGAGAAGAATTATTATTTCTTCGAAGAGGGGTAATAAGTAGAATAAGTTTGGAAAACTCTGTTATGGAGGGTTAGGATCTTCGGGGTTTACCGCGCCCCAATGAAAATAGATTATACAACCTTCTAGGAAAATACCCCAAGATCTTAGCACCGAGATGATATATAGTTTCTCGAACGTATATAGCAGTGGTTCTGAACTTTTTTGAAGTCATGGAAAATTATTTATTTAAAACATTTTTTAACGCTAACAGCCAATCAAACCAGTTCCCAATCAAACTTATATACCATTTAGATGTGATATGACGTAAACCACCACCGATCAATCCAAAAGCCAATATCGCTGCTTCCAATGCGACAAAGTTAAAGCCAATCGGAAAATACACCATTTTATTTTATTATCCATATAAAACATTGTACCTACAAAAAGTGGTGAACTTATGTCTCATGGTATAAAAGAGACGTGCGTGTATGAGTTAGACAGCACGAGTAACGTACAAAATAGTATGATTGTTGTCCATTCGTCCTCTTTGCAAATAGGCTTCCTAGAAGAACAACACTGTACAGATCTCCTAATAAACGTAACTAAGGCTACCCACGACTAATTATTGTCTCACCATCCTCTACTGGTACTGAGATCACCATCAAAGGAAACTGGATACTTAATAGATTGGAAGTCCAGATTATCAACAAAATATTATGGTTTATTTAAGTTTATTAAAGGTAATTCTTAGTCCTCGCTGTGGAGTTCTGTGCTTCAGTGGACTAGTGGTTTTAATTCCATTTAATTGTTTTCTTTTTCGCTTTTTTTTATTAGCTTCTTTCAGCTAGATTTTAATTCTAGATTTGTACTCAGTAAACTTTTCTATTAGTTTTATATCTGGGGAAAGGATGTCGTGGAGTTTTATTGCAAAACAAATGCAGTTTCTTTGTCCGAATGTGATTTTATAACTTGGATTGTTTTTTTTAAGTCATTTTTATTCGATCTTGTGTGATGGATACGCTGACTAGAGGATTTCGTATGTTTTTAATAATTTCGAAATCATATTTTTGACATAATATATCTATTTAATGCACATTTAGAACGTCAAAACTATCAAAAATTTCGATCGATGGCGTTCTCAGATACTTTTAATATGGTCTTTGTGATTCCTTTTTGAATTACATTCAGGTTTTGTATGAACTTGTAGCAGATCCCCATTCTGTAATTTCATATTCAATTCAAGAATGACATAATGGGTAGTAGACTTTTTCATCACAACATTTCTTAGATTTTTAAAGAAATCCTATAAAGAAATCCATGTCAAATATTCGCCATAAGTTTTGAGATTCGTGGTAATCAATGGATTTATGGATATGTATTTTTTTAAGTGAAACTTCCTTAGCCCCGTTATTGATTCAGAATTCGGATAAAATGCAAATGACGCATACAGCACCTGCAAAGCATTATACTCCTATCAAGGCTCCTATTGGATGAGATATAAAACGGAAAAGACGCGAGGTCTGCGCTCATTGGCCTGCTCACTGCGCTTTGATTATGATCTCACTTTTCAAGGCTCCTTGTTCTTCATAGTTTGAGATTGTTTTGGTAAAGTTTTGCTTCTACCGCGTGTTAACTGCACTCGAATTTTTTTTAATGATAGTTTGCCAAAGTGAGAGAGTGAAACAAAATAGCTACTGGCACTAAAAGACATCAAGACCGATGAGTTTAAATTCTACAAAGTATGTACCTTGAGAAGTGAAAAAGCTGTTTCGAAATGAAACACAAAATAGATACTGTGCTATAAAGTTTACTAAATATGACAATTATGTCAAAATTAATACCTAGATACATATTTTCCAATAAAGTACCTCCGCTTTCAATTAAATGAACGTTTGTTGTTCCAGACAATCTGTGAAAAATTATTAAGCAGGCTATTTCACTATACGTATTCTTAAATATTCCGTGCTTATCACTGTCGTATTTGTGTTTTCTCCTGAAAGAAAAATAAATACCATAATGCACATGTGTATTTATAATACAGTTGTTTAGAAATTTTGTTGCTTCCACAATGTTGGGGAACACTTACGGGTTAGCAGAACACCCACTAAGAACCTCTGATCTATAGAAAGGCGATTGGTTGCAAGTTAAGCCAGGCACTCGGAACCATCTAAATACCTTTGAAGTTTCTTGCTCGATCCCTGAGTAGTTTGAAAAGTGTTGGGTGTAAAGATAGGAGATGAGATCAGCAACAAAGGCTCAGCCACGGGTAATGTTATCACCGCAGATAACAATCGACGCTTAATATTAGAATGGTAGCTTAAATTCACTTTACTTTAGTTCGGTAGTGTTTGTGTGGGTGTGGGAAGATATAACTAGGAATTCGGGCGTTCCTCAAGGATCGTTAGTGAGTCTACTTGTATTTAGAATCTATATTAATTATATCATTAGAACAATATAATATTACAAAAATACACCAATCGCCATACAATTTACGTACAAATTATAAAGCACACTGACTCAATATATAAATATTACGACAACTTGGAAAATAATAAAAATAATAAATAATATTATCACCGCAGATTTCTCAACTAAAGTAAAAGTTAAAGATCTACGCTGATTTACTCGATTAAGGCTCTTATCGAGATCGGTTGTGCCGGAATTGTTTCAAAAGTCAGACTTTAACGGTGTACCCATTGAAAAGAAACAATGTAATTAACAGTGAACGACTGAACCTGGTAATTTTAATAAATTTTTGTAAAATAAAATGTAACTAATACACCACTACTTTGAATGGTTGATTGGGTAGGGTGTGGGTGGAACTTGGCGTGCGTTGTAAAGTTCTACAAGTTTACCTCCTCGTGGTGAGTTCTGGGTCGATTTGTTCCATCAAAACCGGCACAAGTAAGCTTGCTTTGAAAACATTGAACTATTAACGAAATTCAAATGTAATCATCTTTATTGAACATTTCATTACAGACATCTCTGAAAAATCTAAAGTTGTGTTAAGTATGAGGTTGAATGTAAAAGTGTGCCCTCTATCAGGTAAAATACTCAGATTACCCGAAAATACCATCAAATTAATTAAAATGCATAAAAAACTTGCGTTAAACAAACAAAACAAAAAGATGTTTTCTGAGTAACTACTAGAAATTTTCCAAAAGGGCTTTTTGGTGTACCGGACCGATATGCCTTCGGATGTTATTTTGCAGCATATTTAATATGTAAAACACAGACATGTGTAAATAATATTTGATTTATAGTGAGCATTCGAATATTGCTTTCCTCGTTATCCCAAAACTTAATTTTTGGAGATGTCTGACTAACCAACTGGACGATCGATATTTGATCATTAGTATGAGTATATGGACACAAGTAAAAATTAAAGAAAAAAAACAATTTACCTACTTTACTTATTTTGTGGCACTATTTTGATTCAAACAATTTAGTTTAGGATGCAACTTTTCCAGGCTATGGGGGTTCGAAAAGGAACCTTTTATATTTCGACCCATGTTTATCTATATAGGTACCATGAAAAGAGTGCATGGCCATAATAAATAAATTAAACCAACAATTATGAACTGTATCAGAAAGGCTAAACATAAATAGGCAAGTACTCATATGATGAAATTGAACACATTTTAAACATGCCTTCTTTAGAAAAACGTAGAAAGGACTCTGATCTAATTTGCATATTTAAAATTATCAACAGTATTACAGATACACCTGCATTGTTACAACTCATCCAGTTTAACATCCCTTCCCGTAGGCTTCGAAATAATGAATTGCTGTTCCTCAATCAACATTCTACTAATTACGGATACCATTCTCCCTTATCCAGAATGTCGAGACTTGTCAACGCAAGTCAAAGCATTGATTTTTTTGGTGTAAAACTAAATGACTTTCGGCAGTCGTTACGCAATATTTAAATGCTTCTTCATGCTTTGACTTGTAGTGTCTCTATATGTACTTTTTATATTTTATATTGTCATTGCTATTAATTTTTATGTGTTCTCCCTTCACTGTCATCTCTGTTTTTTTTTTTTTATTTTATTCGTGTTATTATTATGTTTTTAATGGACTGTTGTCCGTAAATTAATAAATAAATAAATAAATAAATAATACCGATTAAAATTAGAACCGCGTCATATATGTATCTGTAAATTACTTGAACTTTATTAGAGTGATGTCAAATTTTGTTAAATATACAAATAAACGATATAAAATTAGACAAAATCATTCGTTATTTGAGCGACTGCTGTAATCACTGGAATACATCAGAAAAGAAATTAAAAAATAACGTAAATGGTTTTCAAAAATTTTGCTGTTAGATTGATTCGTGTTTTTCTCTTTTATCAATTTTAGTCTGGCATTTAGGATTGATTTAGTGTTGATTAAATGATTTACTGGTGATCTCTTAACAAGAAAAACATTTTCAGAGGCTGTGGCGATACTTCTTAACCGATATTAAAATCGAGCATTGCAAAAATTTCATTTCTCTATGTCTTGTACATTGTAAATTCATTATAAATAGTTAATTATTAATTTATACGGCACCATTGAGACGAGTTTTCCACATAAAAGGGACAATACAAATTATTATTATCATTACTATCAAATTCAAGTTCAACAAAATTGTGTAAGCGGATAAGGTTAATTACAAATATTGATCTGTCAACCTTTTGAAGCCGTATTGTATTCCATGGTTAAAATACTCACAAAGCTGAATGTTAACAAATATACGATATACCTGTATCATTGTAATACAATTCTGTAAATATGTACATTATTTGTTCATGCTGTATTGTGGCTGAAAATTATGACTTAATTTGAATTCAACGAAACAGTGGAATATCCTCATAATAGAAGACTAACCGCAAGCGTTGAACTTATTATTCCCAAATATCTAAATTATCATGAGTACAATGTCCATAAATTTGATTTTAATATTATTGAAACTATACTGTTTTTTTCTCTCATAAATTTTTTTTTTTTTTTTTTGCGGACTCTTAAATCATTTTTCATTTAACACTCCAATACACGCGCCCCCTAGTGAGACATAAATACACGCGTGTCATCTGTCAGATGACTGCTTACTTATTTGTCAAAAGTGAATAGTATAATTGTTTTTTCGTAATTTTGCAGGAATGTCGAGCTAGGCGAGCTTGGGGAATACTAGGGCGGGGGACCAGGCTCCCCTCCCTTCATCAAACTTATGACGAAAAAACAGAACTGGTCATCTGTGAGACGACACGCGTGTATTGGAGTGTTAATCTACTAAATCTTAAGAGGGCCAACTAACCAGACAAAACCGGAAATATGTCATATTTAAATCAAATTTTAGACGTATTAACTCTATTCCATAAAAAATATATAAATTGATTTCGAAAGACTGTGCTTTTATCTACTAAGGCTTTTTTTAAATTTTTATAAAATGTGTTTATTTTTAAAACAATAAGATTTTACCGTAGGTCGTTGGCAGATTTGTTAAATTTTCAAACAAAATTTTGTATTATACAACGTACATTTCAAATCATACACAGTAAAATAAATCAATAAATTATTAGAGATAGTTGTGATGAAAATGCTTCAGTTTATCTATTTATTTACGGTCTTACAAACTAATATATTTTTAAAAAATTACGTTCCTATTTTGCTTAGACATTATTAAAAAATTATAAATACTTATGATAAACAAACAATAACAAAAAGTACATAATTTTAATGGTTTAATCATCACGAGTTTGAGAATTTTTGAATGCAGTTATTTATCAAAGCAAATTTTTGATGAAATAAAATCGATATTGAGTTATAATGTTAAAATGCTGATATAGAGAATAATTAATCTATCGCATCGGAACCGCCCTGTACAGTTGCAAGGGTACGATTGCAAGATCGTCGTTCGACGATATTTAAATCCTCGGCCGCTGGTTAATGGCTCTTAAATCTATGACTTAAAATAAGCATTCAACATACTTACAAAATATGCACGGACCTTAAAATTGAAAATATGTATACTTGGATTGTTATTAAGTACTCGTTTGCCATCTGTTATGTAATTATTAAATAAATAAAATTAATTTTTACAAAATCATTTCAAATAATTTTTTTAATTCTGAAAAAAAATCACTACCAGACAGTATACATTGCATTGCATTACTAGAAGGATTTATCAAATCCTCCTTCTCCTGGTAATCACCCTGTAACTTTCTAGAATAACTAAGATAAAGCATGAACGTCCGAAGTCCATTTATAATGTGGGAGAAATCCGCAAATACTACAACAAAGGTAACTTTGTACTCTTTTATTCCTGGAACGTGTTCTCAATTTAGAGTTCAACAATACATAGGTATATATTGTGCAGTGTACACATATATGAATTTATGTTTACATAATGTATTTACAAATATTGATTTTGGTCTTCTTTTATTTTTACAATAGTTCCACATAGGAGGCCCGAGGAAATTAATGTCATATTTGGTACGGGCAGACGCAACGTATCTAGACAAAATCCAAACACTTGGGGTGACCTACGGCTAGGGTTGCCAGACGTCCTTTATTTTAAAGGATGTCCTGTATTTCAGACCCAAAAATTGATCTTGTCCTCTAATTTGAAATCTTCAATAGAGGACAATACTTTGTCCTTTACTTTGGAAAAATATGAATTAGAGTGGTTTCTGTATATTAAAGCCTCTTCCGACGAAAATTATAGACGATAAGAAGTGTGATAGTGTTCTTTAAAATTGGATTCAGATTCTCAAATCTACGGATGAATACAAGAATCTGCTAAAAATAATACAATACTATTTTCTAACGCCCAAGCCGAAAGGATTTTTTCTTGTGTACAAATACATGGACCAAAAACCGAAATAAGTTATATATTGATACTGTAAAGCAAAACTACAACTAAACTCGAATGTCAACATGAAATGCAAACAATTTTATACTTTCATTATAGAAAACGAAGAAGCTCTTAGAGCAGCCAAAAGTAATACGAAGTATATTTTTAAACGCAAAAACACTAATTATGGTTGTACTACTTACTTGGCTTCGATTAACGGCAACCTACGTTACATTGCGTATTAACATAGTTTTATTTTTTTAATTTTATTAATAAATGTCGCTACTGACACCATAAGAGCATTTTATTAAAAAAATATTGATGTCCTTTATTTTCATCCTATTTCCTTTATTTAATCGTATCAAATCCTCTAATACATAAAACGTGAGCTGGCAACCATACCTACGGCAGAGGTTTTGGTTATTTTATTTTGGGGCGGCGGTACCCATACTTCCTAATTGCTTCATTTACTTATAATTTTGCACGAAGAATATTGTCATGATTTGTTCTTTCAACTATAATTGGAATCATCGCTATAACCATATCGAAAATGTTAATTGCGTAATTAATTTTTGGCGAACCAATAAATCTTAATATATAAAAATTAATATTTCTTTGTTTGTATCTTCCGCGTTCCTAAACCAGTCATCCGATTGTGAATCTTTGGTGATTTGTTGTGCTCAAGCCCGCAAAGGTTTCTATGGTGAGCTCTGGCGTTATGAAATTTGTATAATAATTGTATAATAGGTGGCGAGTGAGTTATTAGAAAAATGATGCCATGGCAATGGGTATCCGCAAGGGAGGAGGGGAACAAAGCAACGAAACAATTTATTTTGAGTGGCAATTCAACGCTTTTCAACGCATTTCTTACTTACGTTTGTTACTCTTTCACGCAAAAACTACTGAATGGATTTTAATGAAACTTTACAATAATATAGCTCATACATTAGAAAAACATGTAGGATATAATTTATAAAACCAGCTAGGAAGGGGACGTTGGAGGGGAACAGGGACGCACAGGAAGGGGGATTTAGGGAGAAACAATGCATTTATTTGAATATGGCATTGCAGCGCATGCCGGGAACCAGCTAGTATATCTGTAATAAAAAAAATAATGAAAAAGTCATTAGATACGAAATAAAATACGTACAAAGAAATTTAATAATATCTGTGGCACCGCCAATTTAATGATTGGATTTAAAATTATAAAACATTTTTAATAATAATTCTCATCGTATCTTCAAAGGTTCTCTCCGTTATTGTTTACGGTCTAGACTCCAGACATCAGACACTGAAACTAAAAGTGCGTTTTTCATAAGGCTTTTAATTAATTTACGAATAGCCAAGTTGTTTCCCCCACCCTCTTTATGTTGCCAAAGGCAGGTGCCACAGTGTTGGACTATCGCTGAAGTTGAAGTCACATGGTTCACTCGGATGAAGGTTTACTCGATGAAATGTTCCATTCTCGTTTCACTGCGTGTTCAGACGGTTCCTTTGAAGGAAGAGTTCACTCGACATTCTCGCTACGAAGTCGTCGAGCGTAGTCGCGGCGCGCATTGGAATTCGTCAGGCGCTGACGGCTAAGTTCGGGAATATTTACGATTTCAATTGACATTTCCGATAACTTCGAACTAAATTACGAGAAATTGGCGATTCTTGTAAACAGTAAATAAATTTCAGCACCATAAAATGAACATATGGTTAAATAATAACCTGAAAACTGATATCTACCAGTATTTTTGAACCATTAAAATTTTTTTATTCCAAAATAGGCCTCGGCTTGCAATAAAATCCATATAAATGGAATATTTATTAACGTATCCAAAAACTAAAAACTGTTTTGGAAAGGTGATGAAATATGCTTCCAAAATTTATTATTAGAAATAACCACGTAATTTTTTAAATAGAATAATTTTTAATGATGCTTTATTCGGCACTGTCTCTCTTCATTTTCGTGTTCACACGGTTAATTTCGAGGGAAAGAGGCGGAATGAAATCACGAAATGAAAGATAAATGAACCATGTGAATGGGCTATAAGTGACCGCAGAAAATTCGCAGAAAAGACTAATTCAGATAAATGATGCCAATCTTTGGGGGATTACATTGCGTTAGGTATTTTCGTCCTCACGTTACGGCCATTATATCATATTTGGACGCACGTTACAACGTAGATGTCCAGCGAATAAAATGTTACATTTTTTTTTATATGAATACCGCACAAGAGTCCCAACTGCTACCGTCTGGAGCTAATGTTGTATTATATAATCTATCTATCTTCTTCTTCTATCTTCCATATAAATAAAAATGAATCGCCGAAACGTATGTATGCGCATAACATCCGAACGACTGCACCGAATTGGATAATTCTTTTGTGTTCGTTATTATCAGGACAAGGTTTGTATAAAACTTCTGGTGAGCTCTGGCATTATGAAATTTTTGTAAAAAAATTACGAAAGGTGGCACGCGAGCTGTTTGAAAACTGAATTTACCGGGACTGAACGTATGGAATGCGGGAGGAGGTAGGGGAACTCGGGTAGGGGGTTCGCGGGAATAGGGGGGAGAGGGAGGGGGAGGGGAACTCGGGAGGGGGCTTAACGGGACGGGGGAAGGGGGGGAGTGGAGTGTGGAGAGGGAAGGTGGAGGGGAAAGGGACGCGCGAGAGAAAGGGGAGGCGGAAAGGGAACGGGATGACTGGGAAAGGACATGCGGGAGAAAAAATTTCTTTATTAAATTGCATAGCAAAGCATGCCAGGTACCAGCTGTGGTATGTAATAATGATACTATGGCATCCTCCATTGAGATATGTTTGTGAGGCAGAAGATAGTGGGAAGGGGACGTAAATGGGGAAGAGGAAGGTGGGGAAATACCTGACTTTTCATGTCATTATTTTTTTTTTGCTGTAAATCTTAAGGTAAGTGAACAAAATTATACTGTAGTTACCGTTATGTGAAATAATTTTTAAGATTTTATTATTTTAGACAAGAATCATCTTATATTTCATGATAAGAGCATTGAGTTATGTGGGTAGAAAGCGAAATGTGTATATTTCTGTGACTACAATTGTAAATGAAATCTATCAAACAGACCGCCCGCTTCTGCACCGAGTCAAGGATTTATAGTATTTTGGGGCTCCAGGCCAGAGGTGGCTGCCAAATTCAATAGAGAGCCGCTATTTCAATCAAATTGTGTTCTAACATTGAATTGCCAAAAAAATATTGCACTTGTAATAGTTTGTATGATTTCCGCAGATTAAAAATCATGTGTTCATTTGTAGGAAAACATGTAAAACTCTAATGTCCATTATAAAAACAAAGTACCTAATACATTTTAAATACACTATACGCAAGCAATGTGTGTGCATACTGTCAACTCCAGTAGCGAAACCTACTTTACCCCTCCAGGGAAAGTCATCTACAAGGACTGCGATTTACAAGCGTAAACTCAACCGTTGTCAATTCAGTACACGTGGTTTTTTTTTGTTCAAGAAGTTAAAGTTGATACGAAGTAATTTTTTGAACCCAACAACCTTTCTGCTTTTCCTCATTTAATGTATTTAAACACTAGAGGTAGCTATCAAACACAACACCTAAGCTTGCCTTTAATTAATTTGTATGGGGTCGATTGTTGTATATATTTTGGTATATGCGGTCTGTGCACAACACGTTCAGCTTCAGATACGCTAATTTAAGGCTGCATTTGTGCCCCTGTACTTGCACAGGTTAATTAAGTTTACACCGAGTGTCAACGGATGGTTTTGCAATGCACGCCCTCGGTGGCATACCCGTTCAAAGGCCTTGCATATATAATATTATGTTGTCACCAAAATTATCCAAACACCGCCTCAACACGCGTTGCATATGCAAGAAGATCTTTTGTTGAAATACGTACGTATTGACAATCGTTGATTATTTGATTGTTTTCGAGTACGTCAGCAGTTTATTGACTCAGGTGGGCTGGACATATCCAGAGAATGAGCGAAGGAGATATTCCAAAGCGAATTATGGATGGTGCACCTGGGGGTCGGAGAAGAGTTGGAAGACCAAAGCTTCGATGGCTGGATGGAGTGGTGAAGGATGCAAGTACCATCGGCATCCGAAACTGGCGCAACGCAGCACAACACCGACAGTCATGGAGGCAGGCTCTGCTGGAGGCCAAGACCCGACCTGGGTTGTAGAGCCACAGATGATGATGACGAGCAGTTTATTGCAGACACGTGTTTAATTACCTTTGACAGAACCAAATGAATAACTGTGAACGGTAGTTATCGAGTATCTAAGTTAAGCGCGTATCTAAGGTAAATAAGCAATCAATTCATCATCCGTAATATTCCATAAACGCTGGCAATACTCGCGAAAAGCCTAAATGACGCAAGCGAATAGCCAGCAGCGGTTCGACCAAACTCGGATTTCACTGTCTTAATTTTGCTGTCTTAACCTTTGAACCCTGCCCATCCTCGGAGGAATACTAGATATTCCTATCCGGGGTCCAACAGACCCCATCAATGAATTATTAAGGTTTTATGTAGTTATTTTGAAAAACAAAATATTTTGTAATTTCCAAATCAATATCTTACAAAGTAACGGAAGAAAACAACGCTCCACTTTCGACAGTCGTGGGATACAATTTAGGCTACTATTTTTAATGGAATTCACAAACAAGGAAGAGGTACAGGCGACCCTGAGACAGACCGTACACTTTCAATCTAGTATTGAGATGAGGGACATTGTCAATCAATAGTCGCCTTTTTTTAAGAATACCTCCAATGAACGGATGGAGTTCAGGGGGTGAAAGTTGGTCGTGTAAATATTTGCTCCATAAAGGTTTAATTCAGCACAAATATTATTCAAAAACTCGCCTGGTTTTGGAAAGAATTTGTGGAATTTCATATTCTCTTTCAGAAGTACAGGGACATTGACTTACCAATCAAACTTTATTATAAGTCAATTCACACTCTAAATTAAGTCACACTCATTAATTAATCACAAGTCACACTCTAAATTAACGCTTGATGAAAATAAAAATATATAATACTTGAGATAACGAGGATTCGAAAATATTAATTTGTACGACACGCATGCCCTGGAATTTTTTAACCTCCAAAACTGCAAAAAATAGGTTCGAAGAACATTAGCGCTGAAACTCAATGGGGGTCGAGTTCTACGCAGCTTCCTGGAAGTTTATCCAAAACCGCGTAATTGGGAAATTTAAACTCAAAGAGAAACGAACAATTAACTTATTCGAATGAGAATCGGACATTGTTCCTTTCCTTCTCATCTTTTTAAAGTTCAGATCTTTGACTCCCCAGATTGTACAATCTGTGATCTAGATGTGGGAACTTTAGGTCACATATTTTGTGGTTGTCCCTCTCTCAATAAATATCCTCTCTTCTTTCAAGCGTTATCTAAAATTGCCTCCCCTCTATCCAATATTTCATCTCTTCTAAGTTAGAACTCGACTACAATCTTCCATATAGTTCTGATATTTGCTCATTTAAATAATATTAATTAATAAATTCACCATTCCTCTCTCTGTAATTTTAAATGATGGCTTATAATAATAATAATAATAATATAAGTTTATTCCAGAATTTATGCAGGGGAGTGCAATGCAATACATTCCATATTTTAAAATAACAAAAAGAGATAAATGATAAGTTAAGGTAAAAAGTAAATAACAACACATTAATTAAATTAAATAAACGAATAAGCATTAAAAATGAAACTGAAAAGAAAAAATGATGTAAATATCAAACACTAAAATGATTTTTAAATAGCCGTTTACGGAGGGTATTTCATCGTCTCCCGTCTCCAGAGGGTCATCGGGGGAGATTCCATCCAGGCAGTCATGGCGGTGATGATCGCATTCTTCGAATGGCGCAGTCTGCGCCATAAACTTCCCATGCGGTGGCGGAGAAGTACACGGAAAGTATGTACTCGTCCCTCCAGGAACATTTCCGTAGCACTGCAGTATCTCGGTAGGCGGAAAAGTTGGCGATAGGCGTTATTGTAAGCAACCTTTAACTTATGCCATTGGGTTACAGTGTAGTCAACCCACAGTTCTGATGTGTACAGCGAGGTACAGAAAGCGTTGAACAGTATTCTTTTTACTTTGGGGCTGCAGGAGTAAAAACGTCTTGACAGCATACCCGCTCTAACTGATATTGCTCTTCTCTGCCTTTCCATGTCCTCGATATCCTTAAGGTCTCTGTGATGATATGTCCTTAGAACACCCTTAAAGGGCGAAAGCCAGAAATAATAAAAAAAGAGTATTAGAATCATATCATAGTTTTCAAATCACAACGGTGCTAAAGAAGTTTTCACTTAAGTTAAAACAAAAATACACGCGGTAGAAGTTAAACTTTCAGGAAACCAAAGTAGACAAAAGTGAGGAGGCTTCCAAGCACCGCAGAAAGTGTATGTTTTTTGTGTCCTTTTTTCGTTTCATCGAGTTTCAAATCATAGTAGTTTTCACTTCAATAATAACGTAGTATTTGCACAGTGCGATTTTGTATTATTTCACTTCAATTGCGCTTAACTATAATGAACTTATTAAATAAATTAAAAAATAATTCTACAGTGCTCCTTAGGTATTCTACATCACATCTCTACTTATAGCTATTATATTATAGGTTCGCTAGCATTTACTCTACTTGTAACCCTATAAGATGTGGAGTTAGAAAAATAACCGACTGGCGACGGTGTGGTAGAATTCGATCAGCGACGAGTTGTCCACAAGCATTTTCCTTAAAAGGTTTTCCATTCAGATGCTATAATCGCCAGAGATGGGGAACAGTCGGGTCCAGTAAGTGGTTGCAGCGTGGTTTATGGATGGAATCCGATAGCGATAAAAATGCTGATGCGACTATGCTGACCATGAGGTTATGCACATTCATTTTTGTCTTAAAAATGGTTTATAGGATAATCGATTATACAGCGATCGAGGTTTAAGACATCTACTATAATTATTTATTTATTTATGTTTTCGCGTTCTCCGTAAAACGGTTTTACACTAATAAATCACGGAGAAGATTATGAATAAAAAAGGCATTGTTGCTGAACTGTCTGTAAGCGACATTTAAAGTGACGATGGTCAATGCAGAATTTTAAACAGTTGAGTCGCTCTGTTTATTGGCGCGTTCTGATAGACACAAATCCTCGCTTTCGGAGTATAAAAAGTGCATGGGATCTCTCACGAGTATACTTTTTGGGGACATATAAGTTATCGGTAAGCTATGATTTAAATTAATATTTTCCGTCTTAATTATTTATCGTTCCCTTCTTCGTTCCCCTTCCCCCTCCCAGATTCCCTCTCCTTCCCTCCTTCCCATCTTCCCTCCCTTCCCCTAAAATATATGAAATACACTCATTTTTCAAACACCTCAACTGTTTTTTTTACACAAATTTCATAACGCCAGAGCTCACCAGTATATACGAGTATATAGAAATCTTCGCATTGCCCACAACAACTCACCAAAGATTCATTGCAATTGGAGGAATAGTATAGGAAAGAATTTCATAATGCCAGAGCCTACCCTTATATTTAGAAACCATTACGGGTATGATCAACAAATTGCCAAAGTTTAGAAAGACTTAGTGACCGCAAAAGAAACAAACAAAGAAACATTCATTTTTAAAAATTAACATTACAACGTTGTCATAGTTTTGAACACAGATATATCAGAGCTAGTTCTTTAAATAACTTTGATCCAGCAGAAATTATAGATAGAAAACTTGTGCTTAGGTATGCAGGTATTTCATGAAGCTATCCGATTGTTTGACAAAATGATCTGAGTATGACATCTTGTTCACAATTTTGCGAGGAACAAGACTAACCTAAAATTGAGTTTCAAAACCTCCTTTATCATGACCAAAAATTATGTTAAAACTGCGAGAGAGAAACAAAACCCCCTATATCATTCAAGAGTTACTATCAAAACCCGCTATATCGGAATTTAACCAATCACGAGCAGTTATTTTGCCAATACGGCGGATGTAGAAACACGCCCCTCAGGTCAGTTGAGTTTCGAAAGCCTCTATATTCCATATAAATCAGTATCAAAATCCGCTATATCCATTTTATTTACCCAAATTACTTAAATATTTCTAGAGATACATTGAAAAATGAACTCTTTTCGAATGTATATATAATTATATAAAAAGTTATATTTATAACTTTTCCAATTATATTTAACTCCAATTATATATATTATTATATAAAAAGGAAAAAGTAATTTTTTATTTACGCTAGAGATGTGATAGTTTTTTGCGATTTTCTCCGATTCAGTGAACGTTGATATAGCGGATATAGAAATTGAACTACTCAAATATCTTCTTCTATAAAAGTAAAATAACTCTGTGGCGTCACTATTTCAATGGTGTTTCAATAAATAAAGGTGTATAAATTAAGGTGTATTCTTACTTTATCTAAGTTTTACATTAGATGTTCCAACAATTTTGTTGAACTGTAACACTCTTTTACACTGCATTACTCTTTTAATGAATATGCTAAAATTGTCATGTTCATTGGCTTGACTGAGTGTTTCCAAATAAAATTTTAAGTGATGTAGTTGATGTAATTGAATAATTGCTTGCATTGACGAGAATTGATGAGATGAGAAGTCTGGATTTATTTCAGTGCAGAAATTCTGTGACTAACTTCCATATGTATTCCTCTTTATCCAAAATACTAATGGAGGGAAACAATTATACCAAATCGGCGTATATTGTCTTCAATTAATCACTAAACAAATACAAAATGATGATACTAAGGCAGTTGAGTTATGTACAAATACTGTATAATTTTTACTTATCATTTGTGAAAACCCCTAAAAAGGACGTAAGTAAATAAATAAATAAAAATATGAAGATCATTTATGATAAACACAACAATTTTTTTTTTCTCATTTTTTTTTTAATTTTAAAAAATCTAGATTTTTTTAACTCATAAATATATATTACCTCTCGAACAAATTTATTACAAAATTATTCATTTATGCGCATTTTTAGTCAACTACGGTATTCATCAAAATCAGAAAATCCCTAGGTATATAATTATTCTAGTAAATTGAACAGCCAATTAAATTTATCGGTGACCCGACAATTCGTCCTGCGACAATTCATCCGGCGACAGTTCATCCTGCGACAGTTCATCCGGCCGACAGTTCATCCTGCCGACAGTTCATCCGGCCGACAGTTCATCCCGCCGACAATTCATCCTGCCTGATCATTTAGAAGATTTTTATTAAGTAAGTATGCAAAGAGGATATACGGCCGTACAACCAAAATGGATATACTTATATCTGAAGGCATCTTGAGTGGAAATCCGCTGTAAAAATATTTTTACTAACAATAATTTCGACTCTCCGAAGAAGCATGCGTGAATAACAAAATACGACATACTTATACTTATAGGTTATACTTATAGGTTAGGTTAAGTTAGGTTAGGTTAGGTTAGGTTAGGTTAGGTTAGGTTAGGTTAGGTTAGGTTGAATTGTCAGGATGAATTGTCGCCGGATGAATTGTCGGCGGGATGAACTGTCGGCAGGATGAACTGTCGGCAGAATGAACTGTCGGCCGGATGAACTGTCGCAGAATAACTCTGTCGCCGAATGAATTGTCGCAGGATGAACTGTCATGGAACCAAATTTATCATATAGTTTTATTCTAGATATACTTCTGGTAAACCGCTCTGTTCTCTTTAATTCCCTTAATTACCCCTTCCAATCCAGCGTCTAAATACTTGTCTACAGGATGTCAATATTTTGTATTTTGTGTTAGTTTTAATATTCCCCTGGTGAAGAAAGGTTCCTTCCAAAGCCGCTAGAACAAAGTGGGTTCAAACAACATGTGTTTATATTTTGAACAAAAATATCTCCTTCTAGGTAATGTCAATGATTCAACGTGTTTTTCTTAACAATCCTTTTATATATTGTAGTCACAAAAGTAAATAAAAGTAATATGAATTCATTATGAAAAATTCTATATTTCAGATTCTATAAATTAGATCACATATTGGTTGGAATATTCAATGATAGCCGAGAAGCCTCTCTACTTCTACACGAGGCTGTAGGAGGAAATGAAAGACTGGATAACTGTGTAGGCTCTCGTATGACGCAAAAGGCTTTACTTTTTGTAGGTCAAAACTCTAAGCCACTGCAGGGGATATGATTTCATATTACAAAAAATTAATAACGGTGGATTTTATATTATTTTTACAATGGAATACCGGTTTCTCATTCTACCACGAATTCTTTTATTGGGCGGCGTCAATTCTATAGGAAAGCCGGAGTGTTTTTGAATGGATGTAAAATCCATCTTTGATTAAAACGGCTCAGATTTTTCAGGCATTTGAATGATAACATTGGTAATGAAAATAATCAAAGTTTATAAGTGGGCTTTCTTGTGAACTGTGACTGTTGATTTATGTAGCAATAACTCTTCAAATGGTGATTGCTAGCGTCATGAAGTTAGCTAAACTTTTTCTTATAAGTATTTTAGATCAATGCAGTTATTTATAGCTTGCTTTATCCTTTGTATCAAGAGCTGTGGATTTTTAATAATTACCTAATTATTAGAAATCCTCAGTTAATTCATAATTACTACGCGTTATGTCATTCTTGAATTGAATATGGAATCAAAGGATGGGGATCTGCTAAGTACATACACAACCTGAATACGATTCAAAAAGGAATCATAAAAACCATACTAAAAGCACCTGTTAGAACGCCTCCAATTGAAATTTTCAATAAATTACCAAATGTATAGCAAATATATAGCAAAAATATATTACTTAAGCTTTTCAAAAGTACTAAATCCTATACTAGAACGTGTATGCATAACACTAGATCGAATAGAAATGATATAAAAAATATTCCTTCATAAAAGCACATTCGGACAAAGAAACTACACATACTTTGCAACAAACCTCCATAAAATCCTTCCCCAAGACATAAAACTAATAAAAAATATTATTTAATAAAAATCAAGAATATAAATATGGCTTAAAGATGTCAATGAAAAAATCCAAACGAAGACACTAAAAACGACATAGAAAACAAATAAAATACATTTAAATAACTTTTGTCCGCCTCGGCACAGGAAACCCTAGGGAGGAGGACTAAGAAATACAATATTTATATTTAAATTCACCATTATATTTTGTATGTACAATTATTTTATATTGCCGCTATAATAAAAAAAATAATTTTAAAAAAACCTACCCACCTCTCCAAAATAAGGCAAATTACAACAGTTGTACTTTTTTGTAATTTGTTTAACATTTTTTTTGTGGTTATTTTGTCTTTTCTTCACTTTTTCATTTAATAATCTAATGTCTACTCTTTGTGGTATATGTGGTACCGCACGAACCTCCCTACTCCTAACATATAGGAAAAAATAATATTATTATTATTTTAGCGTTTGGTTCTTATTTAATACTTTTTAAATATTATTTTTTAATTTATAAACTAACGTTTAGACAAGATTTTTATGCATAGCACAAAGGGTAACAATTATTACAAGCAATAATTGTCAGCCTGAAACACTCATTTACATTGAAAAATCTTCCGAGAAAAGATACTTGCCGCCAACGGGACATGAACCCGTGTCCTTCCGATTGCCGGTCGAATGCTCTGACCACTGAGCTATGGCGGCTTATCAAATACCCGCCAAATAATTCAATTTATACTAGTATTTCATTCAGGCTGAGTGTTTTGCTTGTAATAATTGTTACTTTTTAAATAATACAAAAGATATCGCCAGAGTTTAAAATCTTGGCTGAACCCGAGAAGGAAACCTCGACACAGCATTAAAATATAAATTTAAATGAAATTAAACTGGTTGGCATGTTTTAAAAAAAAATATTGCCATAGTTTCAGTTCGCCATTTCATTTTCATGAAGGTTTTTATTTCTCTAAAAACAAGTTATATCTTAAAGTACACATAACATAGTACCCTAATTGTCTTCAAGAAATCTTCGTTCATTAAAATAACTGACAAGAACATAAGTTTTAAAACACAGTTAAATAAAAATAAACATATCATTCACGCCACTACATGAAAGCAGAATTATCAAAATTCTGTGAAACCGTAAAATCCTTCCAAGTAGTGAACATTATTTTGAAAGCAGCACAAAGAAAACGTTTGATTTATTGATGGTATATTCCCTACTGATATTCCGTATCAGAGCACTGTCAAACGACGTACAGAAATGTCTTTAAAAAATACATTTTCACCATTCTTACACAACAATGAAAACATGCTCGTTATTTATGAAATCTCTCTCTGATTACCCAAGAAAAGACATGTAGGCATATTATTGTATATAAATTTCAGATAGAGATCGATAAATTCATAAGTAAAGACGTTTTAAAAATATACCAATATTTTTTTTAATAAACAAGATAAAATAATTTTTTCTTAAAAATAAAGTTTAGGAGGATATGTGAGGAGAGGTGGTGATTTTGAAGTAGCAAAAAGGAGTGTAATAATATAGGTACCTATGTACTGAAGATTACTTTATTATTTACCAAGGGAAACATCCCGTGAAACATCACACGATGTTCAACAAATCTCAACCACAGCCTCCTCTTACCCTACAAATTCCAGAAGATATTGAGTGCGTAACACATTTATGACTTTCGTTCGTTTAAATTTAGCTTCAAAATATGTTTGTTTTTGTTTCATTCTTTAGCTTCCTTACGAAACCGAGATTATAAGTAATTCGATTTATTATTATTTTTAATTGTTAAACTAACGTTTAAGACAAGATGCAATGCACAAAGGGTAACAATTATTATAAGCAATAATTATCAGCCTGAAACACTCATCCACATTGAAAAATCTTCCGAGAAAAGATACATGACGCCAACGGGACATGAACCCGTGCCCTTCTGATTGCCGGTCAGCTGCTCTCCCAATTGAGCTATGGCAGCTTATCTTATACCCGCCAAATGATTCAATAAATACTTGTGTTTCATTCAACAATTACTGCTTATTATATTTTTTCCATCTGAAAACACGTCCCGTTGGCGTCATGTATCTTTTCTCAGAAGATTTTTCAATGTGGATGAGTGTTTCAGGCTGATAATTATTGCTTGTAATAATTTAATTTATATTTTATTTTTCCAGTTCACAAGCAAAGGTCTCTCTAATATATATTTTTTCTTTTTTACTATTTCATACTCTAATACGTTGTTGTACAACTGTTTTATGGAGACCATGAAAAATAAATAAATAATATTTTCTATAACTCATCAAAAACTACGACTAGATTTTAATTAATTATAAACGAGTTTTATAAACAATGTTATTTATCATCCCAATGAAAGTAAAAATCTGTAAAACAACATAAAAAAATATATCATTATATGTAGTAAAAAAGCTTGTGGAGCAACACGAAATGTTGAGCTGTTCTGCTTCAGCTATTCTGACCTGTGACGAGTTATTTGGTCGTACTCTTCGTAATCTCGTTGAATGTGTCGTGAATGTCATTTATTAACAGTTTTTATTATTTAATACAACAAAAATTGGAAAAACCTTTTCAGTAGTTAATTTTATTCGTCCTGAAAGAGATTTTACTTAGAAGAAATTATCTTTCACTCCAATAAAAGCTTAAAAGGACTTGATGTAAATATATTATTCTGTGCAGTGAAAAAGCTCGAAGCCGATGATTGGGCCAACACGGAACTTTTGAGAAATATAGCAAACAAAAACGGTTTCAGTATTCCCCGGATGGCCATTGTGTAGCGGCGAACAATCGGCATGCTCTAATGATAATTGTGAAAAAGTTTGCTCGTGTAAACACTTCAGTTAAAATTCGTGCAAGATAACAAACAACGCTGTGTAATAATTTCAACAGTATTAAACAAACAAATATACATATTTTGTCAACAATATAATGTTGAATATAAAACATTAAATCAACAACGAAGTAGAGGTATTTTAACAAAATTTCACGAAACAATGTCACTCTATAAAATGTTGAAATGGTACTATTTTAGATTTTCACGGCCAAAAATTATTTTGTTATTAGTTTTTGGGGTATTATGCCGTGTTGCGCAACCTCCTTCTTTAGCCAAGGCTTCGGACAGCGTTGCAGTGTCCATCATCAGGACAGATGTGTGAACAAACGTTGGCTAAAGAAGGAGGTAGCGCAACACGGCATAATACCCCAAAAACTAATAACAAAATGTAGAAATGGTGTTCTTTTAATAACAATTTTCTATCAATACTAACGAGCTCCGCCGAGTTCCAACTGCCACTCGAATTTTTTTTAAGAAACCACCCCTAGTTATTTATTATGTAAGGTGACCGGGGATACAATGCAGAAATTATCTCCCAACCTGCAGGACTAACTCGCTAATGGTAATGTTAGTGGGGAGTTTTGCATTCGACATATTCATCATCAGTGAGGCTTTTTTTGCATTGAGCAAGCTCGTGCAAGCTTTATCCGCATGAAAAACATGTTCTACAGTCATGATCTCAACCTTGGATTACGAATGCGAATGGTCAGATGCCATGTGTTTTCGGTATTATTTTATTGGATGGAAGCATGGACGCTTATTGGAGAACTGATCAGGCGACTTGAGGCATTCGAGATGTAGATCTACAGAAGAATACTCAAAATAAGCTGGAAGGACAGAGTTACGCATGAAGATATTATGGTTCGGACGAAAAAAGACAAAAAAATCCGAAAACTTCAATATCTAGGACATGTAATGAGACATTCAGAGAAGTGCGAGATCTTGCATCTGACAATGCAGAGAAGGATTACCGGAAGACGCCCTGGAAGAAGGCGTACATCATGGTTGAAAAACCTGAGACAGTGGTTTGGCCAGTCTTCTGTAGAACTGTTCTGGGCCGCAGAAAACAAAGTCCGCATAGCCAACATGATAGCCAACGTCCGTTGAACGGACAGGGCGCGAGAAGATGAAGAAGAAGAGGCTTTCTATGACAAGGCTTGTTGCTGTTAGTACCTATAGTAACTTTAGAAGCTTTTTAGATTTCTTTACACTTATAGGTACTTCTACTATGTTATTATATTAACATAATTATGCTTTATGCTTTTTTGTTGATTCCTTATTTGCAATGTTTTTTAAACAATATAATTGATTGGAATTGGATCCAATAGAAATAGAACATGTACTCATTTGTAGTGTTAATGTTTTACTATTACAAAATATTTATAACATGTACAAAGTGTTAAGAGACGAATTCGGCGTAGGTACTTTAAACGGTGATCCCTCACATTATTTAGAGTAAAAAATGAGAATAAATTTTTGGTCTCCGGTGACACTTATTATGTTTTTTTTTCTACAAAAACATAAAAAAGGTAGGTCTTGGACAGTTGCAAGCGGGGTAAGGGGTTGGTCGGCTACTCGGCCGAATGACGAGTAACTGCACAAAAAAATTATAATTTTGAGGAAAAAGAATTTGAAAAAAAAGTCACCGGAGACCAAAATTCATTGTTTTTTTTTAACTCCAAATGTCAGGAATCACTGGTTAAAGTGAGACCCTTAGCTTTCAGTATATAAAAATACTTATATAAAAAGATTGAATAAATCGGACAACTATATGTTTCATATTGACTTACAAATTAATTAACTGATTTACCATTCAAATTTACACAAAGGTCACACCGAAATATAACAAAATCCCCACTGTCGTTTAATTTTTATTTCCACCCCAAAACATAAAATGAATTCCCTCCGCGCGATAAAGAACTGAACCAATTTCCGTCCCTACCTAACGAGCTCTCGATCAAACTCTCCCTTTCACCTTGACCCCACAGTATTGGGTACTCTTCCATCACCTCTTTGTTTTGACAGGCAATTGATCCGGGCAAGGGTGGAAGGCAGTAGAACGAATGAGATAGGGACTTTATATATTTTTCTACATACATAGGTAATATCAGTAATACGTTTCAACTTCAAACTTTGACTAGGGCTTGCAATAACTGATTTACTCTCCCGGATATTTTGAGATTCATGAACTGTCTGTCAGATTCATGATTTATTTGTAAAAAATCTCCATACAGATTCGCTATTTTTGCACGTATCCCAAAATGAAATACTTTTTTAGAAAACGCTTTTATCTGATTTTAACACGGCGCGGTTGTGGCGACGAAACAGAACACCGCTTTTGTAGCCGGGTATATTTTACCCATGTAGATTATTGTACGTATTAGTATTCTGTATGTCAATATTAGTATCTTATATGAAGAAAATAGGCAGTTTATAGATAATTTATGAAAATTAAACAGTTATTTATTACAAAATTAGCACACAGGGTGTTAAGGGACGTACTTGACTTACTTTAACCAGTGATTCCTGACATTATTTGGAGTAAAAAATGTAAATGAAATTTTGGTCTCCGGTGACTTTTTTCAAAATCAAACAAAAAAAAATTTCTTCCGCATGTCGTCACTGGTCACTCAGCCGGATGTCCGACAAACCCCCTACCCCGCCTCCAACTGTTCAACAACTACAATTTTTTAATGTTTTCGTAGAAAAAAAAAAAAAAAAAAAAAAAACATCAAAAAAGTCACCGGAGACCAAAACTTCATTTACATTTTTTACTCCAAATAATGTCAGGAATCACTGGTTAAAGTAAGTCAAGTAAGTCCCTTAACACCCTGTATAATCATAAAAAATTAAGGAATTTAACATTTCTCACCTCAGATCAATTTCTTACAACATAACATAGAATATATATTAAAAAAAAAAAAACAAAAAATAATAACAATTGAGGAACAAAACATTTTTAACGCGATAATATCTATGATCAAATAGTGAGTAATGTGGAACAAAGCTTATATATTAAATATATACGTGGTCATTGTGGCCGGGTATACGTAACCTGAGCGCTCTTCACAGACGTGTAAATTCTACCGTGGCGGCAGCCCGCAGTTACTGAGAACGCCAAATAACGCATTTACGTATTTTGTTTTGAAGTTATTAGGATTTTTAAACCGTCGGGTATTAGATACCCGGCAGCAATGACGCTGGGTTTATAATTGATGGAGGTACGCAATTCAAATATTAAAAATTTGATTTAAAAGAACAATTATTTAGGGTTGTTTCGTCGTCTACGATAATTTTTTTCTTGTAAACTGTAAAAATACCACTCTATTCAAAAGTAAAAAACATACAACTTATTCTAAATGTTATGGATACTTTACCTTTTTTCGGTTCATCTCAGAGAGTATATCAAAATCGCAAAAAAAAAATCTTTTTTTTTAAATAGTGCAACTAATATTCTATTCATATCAGTTTCGATATTAATCCACACCAATCCACATTATTACTATTTTTTTCATTTTATAGGAACCACATACGAGATTTCCAGGTTGGAATTGTTCGTGACATGGAAGAGTTTGCCGAAGAAAAAAAGGCTTGAGGGAATTTTTAACAAAATTTTTATTACATAGAACTTGATAAGCTCAGTGCAAGTGGAGAAAAAAGGTTAAAAAACCAAGTAAGGCTTATATCTTTGAAAATAAGCCTTAATTTGAGCGTAATTTGAGCAATTTATTACACTCAAAATACACTTTTTTTTTTACTTTTTACATATAATTGTTTTATTATAAACCTCAAATACTCTATTAACACATTATTTAAAAATTATTAAAAAAAATTATATAAAAAAACGAAAAAAAAAAATATATTTTAACACTAATTTTCATAAAATTAGTGTTGACTACACCTCAATCCAGGGTTATAAATAATTTCATCACGTGTAAGAGTTTTTAGCGTCTAGCATGTATGAAACGAATCACTGAGCGACGGGTTAATAGTTCCGAAATTTAACAATAAGTACGGACAGAGAATGTTTGAATACTTCATACTGAAGATATTTAATTTATTACCTGACACTATAAAGCAATGTAATTCTATGAACAAGGTTAAATATATGGTGAAAAATTGGCTATCGGAAAAAATATTTATATTGATATGTATGAAAAAATGTTGAATCTGTAAATATAAGATGTAAATTATAACTTTTAAAATGTATACGTAACTAAACTGTAAGTACCTGTTGACAAGCCAATTCAATTGGCTTAGCCAGACTTGTTTGTTGATATGTATTAACTATTCTTTCAATGAAAATATAAAAATAAAAAAAAACATATAATATGTATACTAATATAAGGAATGTTCCAAAAATAAATATTTTTATATTTTCATTTTTTTTTTTTTTTTTTTTTTTTTTTTTTTTTTTTTTTTTTTTTTTTTTTTTTTTTTTTTTTTTTTTTTTTTTTTAAATGAAAATATAAAAATAAAAAAACATATAATATGTATACTAATATAAGGAATGTTCCAAAAATCAACGTTATCCCTTGAAGAATGAGAGACCAACTTATGACGGAATAAAATATTTTAATTTGATTGTAATAAAAATTTGTTAGTTTTCGAGATATTGGCACTTCAATGGATTTCTGGGTAACCCTGCTGTAAAGTCAGCATTGGAAAATAAAAACATTTTTTGACCGAATCATGAATTAATTCTTTATTAGCTAACTGCATCTGTAAAAAATATGAAAAATTATTGCAAAATGCTAAATCCGTATTATTTTCAAAATAGTAAAACGTTTGCTACATTTTACTTTAGAAAAGGGAAACATTTTACTTCATTGGAAATAGGAAATTGGTCTAAAAGTTCCTTAGTTTTATTTTAGACTGTGAACGATGTCGGAACTATTCAGGGTTGCGTGATGAAAAATTGAATATTAAAAAAATGAATTGTTGGAAAACTATTGACCTTAACAATCAAAGATGACAATTTTATTGAAATTCGTAGTACCAATACCTCGTAAACTAACATATTTTTACAAAAGTCCTGTTATTATAATCTTTTTTTTTTATTTAAAAAAATACATACGTATATAGATTCATAGTAAAACATTTGGTTCTTAAGGCTAATAACAATATGTAAATTTCTTTTTAATGAAACTTCCCAATTCAAAAGAGAAAACATTTCTCGTGCTTGAATTTTGGAGTGCCATTGTAAAATGCATAGTTACACAGAGTATGTTATTACAAGTACTTGTATTAATAAAATATATATTCATGAAGACAAGTGGACATAATAACTGACAGTATTGTCAGAGTAGGTACATATAATAAAGTTGTAACAATTTGGTGCCTGCAAATAATGCGTATGTACTTGCTTTCAATTTGATATGGTGATGAAATATTTTTAGAGATTATGTTCTAGTTTATTTTTTTTTTGTTGTTATTATTGTGATGATGAATTCCATCATAAGTTGGCTTCAGCCTTCCAAGGGATAACGTTGGGTTTTAAAATATCCTGTGTACATTTTGTTATGTTATTTTTCACCAGTTGTGCTAATAGAGCAATTTTATGCATTTCGTCAGTTTATTGCCATTTGGTGATATTTTTATCAAATCGGAATTAGTAGCAACAATCTAACAATTTTGTCATGTTTTATTCAGTAAATGGGTATTTATGTTGAATGACACGTAATTTATCACCCTATTACTCACTAAGTGCATATAATAACGATAAATAATTGTTCAGAAAATCATTTCATTGAATTTTGAAAGTAAGGTAATGTGTGAAAATGCGTATATAAAATACGCCTAAAAATTACAACAACATTTTGGTTAATTCTTGCGTAACTTCTTCTGAAACTTCGAAGTCGATTATATCAGAATCAAAATTTTATTAGTTAATGACTTCTGAAAGTCAGCCGAAGATTTACGTAAATATAGAACGTTAGAGTTAAAACAAATATTTATCAATTAAACATCTCAGCTTCAGGCTTTGACTAGGGCTGATAATTAGACTAATTAATGATCAGAGATAAATTTTTATCCAAGAAACCCCCTATTCAGCTTTCAATTTAAACTACCGAGGTAAAACGGATTTTGACATGGTGAAATAATGTGTAATTTTTTATTTTCTTGTAACTTCCCCAATTTCCATAAATTCCTTTTAATTTTGGAGGCAGGTATGGATATCACCACCCCCGGAACCATTTATTGAATAACCAGCACCGCTGCCATATGTCACCCCAAGTGGTTTGCTACGTTTGGGGTGCCAGGGTTCATGGGGTGAGGTTTTTCTAGGTCTTGGTGGCAAATGCAATGCCCATCTTTTGCATTGCGTACCGGATCGGAGAAACTGGTTGAGGGAGACCTATCCTAGACCTCTCCAGTCGGTTCTCTTGACCCAGTGCCCTGCACCGCAGAAGAGGGCATTGTTTCAGGTCTTAAAATTCCTGGACACACTGACCTGGATACCTACCACACATCGTACATTTTTCTTTCAACAGAACTACCTCTCCTTCCTTTCCATAAAAAAGACCCTCCATACATCATCCCCCAAGACGATAAAGGCCATGAGAGAAATTATTCTTGTCCTTTGTGGAGCTAATGTAAAAAAAAAACTCATCCTCTACTTTTCTTACGTTGTCTGGTGGTAAAATATTCACAAAAAAATTAAAATTATTATTGTTGGTCTTATTGTCATTTTAGATTAATGGATCAAAAAAGTTACCGAATTAATTTTTTTTAAGTGCAACTTCTATAGCCCCGCTATTATTTGGATTTTGATTATAAGGAAATAACGATTACTGCACTTACGACACATCGGCTGCATTTATTGACCGCTTTGATTATGATGTCACTTTTAAAGGCTCCTATTGGTTGATATATAAAACCTCACCTTTCAAGTATCGGTTGAGATTGTTTTTGTAAACTGCACACGAATTTTTATAATTTGTCGAAAAAAAACGGTTCCTCCATTCGAATATTTGTCCAGTTCATCCGATTTGGTTTTCTCAGCCCTGGCACTAACAATTCATTCTAGGTAAAGCATCAAGCGTGGTTTCACCACGCGGTTAGTTGGATATGACCGATTCAGCACGGCCGATTCAAAGTGACCGATTTAGTTCTGCCGATTCAGTGAGGCGATTCACCGCAGAGCTGATTCACTGTGGTCGGCGGTGTGCGAGTGTGACGTTAATGGTAAAATGAGCTGTTTCCGGTTTTATTGACTTCCCTTATAACAATATCTTAATTAAGTCAATACAAACCTTAAACTCATAGAAAAGAAGTGGAAGAAAATCTAAAGGTCACGTCAAATATCTCACTATAATAATAATTCAAACTCACTTGCAAAATTGTTAATCCATAAGTACACTAATGCACACAGATGCGACACTAAATTAATACATGTCTCTGAAAGTTTTACCTGTCAGGGGATTATTGTTTTATAATATTGTATGGACGGGTTTACGAATGAAGATGTTATGTTTTGGATGAATAAAGAAAAAGAAGTTATTAAAACTACAAAATTCCAAAAACTTCAATATCTTGGACGTGTGATGAGACATCCAGAGAAGTACGAGTATAAGATCTCGCATCTCATAATGCAGGGAAAGATTGCCGGAAGACGGGGCCCTGGAAGAAGGAGAACCTCATGGCTGAAAAACCTGAAACAGTGGTTTGGCCAGTCTACTGTAGAGCTGTTCCGGTAGTAAACAAAGGCCGCATAGCCAACATGATAGCCAACGTCCGTTGAACGTACGAGGCACAAGAAGAAGAATATTTTTTTTATTGTACAACAGATTTTTATCCAATTACTGTTCAATTTTCTCATTTTGACAGTCTTAACACCTAGGAAGATGATTATTATACAAAAAAATCTTAAGGCTATCTAAAGAAGAGTTATATATATCTAGTGTTTCCGATATTTCGTTCAACAGCACCATTCCTCTTGTCATGCTTTGCTGTGCTAGATCATCTGTTCTGCCGTATGGTATTTTGAACAAGTCGTGTCGACGACTACGGCTGAAATTTTCAGGCACGTATAAGCCATAACATTCCAAGAGGAATGGGCTGTCAATACGATTATGGATTATGTTAAAACTAAGAATTGCAAGATTTGCATAACGTCTTGTTTCCAAGCTAAATCTATTTGTTGCCTCAAGTAATTCCATATGGTGCATGAATCTCGGGTACGTTCCATTCATCCGCATATAGAGACATACCTCCATCCGCATATAGACATATCATATTGTAAGTCAACGTGTTATATTGTTTGATTCCTTGTATAGGGAAAGAGTTTACCATAAACATAATACAAAATTCACTCAAAATGAAGGATTGGTGGTTCCGAAGTGTACCAATAAATACGGTGAAAGAACCGCAAACTATATTGTACCCAAAATATTTAAAAACTCCCAATGACAATTAAGTTTAAGTTTTTACTGCTAAAGTCAAATATAATCTAAGGAAATAGCTATTAGATTCTGATAATTTACATTGATGCCCAACCGAAACCCTTCTATTCTTTATTGGAATTCACTTTCGTGGAAAATAATTATAATTTTGTAATAGCTCATGTATATGAAACTATTAATTTACTTGTTGATCACATGTATTCATTCGTTAATACTAATTTTATTTGTACTTGTTTATTATAGAAGGCTTATAGTGCTATTTACCTACTTCTACTATTCCGTAATTATTTCAAATACTATTCCGTAATTTAAGCAATTTATCTAATTGTTGTTTTTTGATCAATATTATACATATATACTGTTTGAAAATGCACCAAAATGTTGTCATCGTGTAAATAAATAAATAAATAAAATTGTTAATAAAAAAAAATAATAAAGAGAAAAAATATTTGAAATTGGATAAATTGTAGAGCTACTTTTTCTGAAAAACTCCTCAAGGCCCTATTCAAATTATTATGAGTTCCTGAGTCCATAGGTAATATACATAATAAACGATAATTTTGTGATTTGATTGAACTACCTTGAAGACCTTCGTGAAGAAAGGATACAAATCTATATTTGAAGAAGATAATACCAATTTTGTGATTTAATTGAACTACCTTGAAGACCTCCGTGCAGAAAGGATACAAATCTATATTTGAAGAAGATAATACCAATTTTGTGATTTAATTGAACTACCTTGAAGACCTCCGTGCAGAAAGGATACAAATCTATATTTGAAGAAGATAATACCAATTTTGTGATTTAATTGAACTACCTTGAAGACCTCCGTGCAGAAAGGATACAAATCTATATTTGAAGAAGATAATACCAATTTTGTGATTTGATTGAACTACCTTGAAGACCTCCGTGCAGAAAGGATGCAAATCTATATTTGAAGAAGTTAATACCAATTTTGTGATTTGATTGAACTACCTTGAAGACCTCCGTGCCGAAAGGATACAAATCTATATTTGAAGAAGATAATACCAATTTTGTGATTTGATTAAGCTACCTTGAAGACCTCCGTGCAGAAAGGATACAAATCTATATTTAAAGAAGATAATACCAGTTTTGTGATTTGATTGAACTACCTTGAGGAGCTCCGTGCAGAATGGATACAAATCTATATTTGAAGAAGAAAATACCAATTTTGATACTTGATTTGATTGAACTACCTTGAAGACCTCCATGCAGAAAGGATAAAAATCTATGTTTGAAGAAGATAATACCAATTTTGTGATTTGATTGAACTACCTTGAAGACCTCCGTGCAGAAAGGATACAAATGTATATTTGAAGAAGATAATACCAATTTTGTGATTTGATTGAGCTACCTTGAAGACCTCCGTGCAGAAAGGATACAAATCTATATTTGAAGATGATAATACCAGTTTTGTGATTTGATTGAACTACCTTGAAGACCTCCGTGCAGAAAGGATACAAATCTATATTTGAAGAAGATAATACCAATTTTGTGATTTGATTGAACTACCTTGAAGACCTCCGTGCAGAAAGGATACAAATCTATATTTGAAGAAGATAATACCAATTAATCTAAAACAAACCGAAAGTTAACAAGATACAGAAAAATAAAAAAGGTAACTGTCCCAACTGGGAATCGAACGCAGGATCACTGGTGTTACCAGGAGCCATTGTCTTAACCAAGTCGGCAATTTTAATTGTTCTCTGACTTGTTCTGTTTCATGTTTCTCGTAGATTTATTATTATTGCCCTCTTCTTCAATGATATATTACTCGTACATCGATTTTTTTAATCGGAATACCACACAAGAGTTCCAACTGTTCCCGTCTGGAGCCAGTGAGACTACGACATCTCCAATTGGGTTATGTTCTGAGTCTAAAGCTAGTGGCGCGAAGAAAAAGATGGGAAAGAGGAAGGTGGAGAAGTACCTGACTATTCAGATCTGGTCACGAAACACGGCTAAAGCCACTTTAAGCTACGTATCAATAGGCCACATGCATCACATTTTTGAAAAAAAAAATCCGGTTTTGGCAAATATTCTAAGACTCTTATTTTTTTATCGTATTTTTGTAACCCTGGCGATTTTTTTTGAAATTTCAATCCGAAAAATCAGACCATTTTTTATAAACCGGAAAGACGGGACATAATTTTATAGCTGCGAAAAAACGATAATTACATAGCCGAAAATCATTTAAAAAAAAAAAACGTTTTCCAGAATAAAGGGCACATGAGAATCACGAGGCATACCAAAAATATTAAATCTCATAAATATTTTTTCCTCGATCCATCTTATTGTTCATAAATAATTATAACGTACAACGTCTATACTACTAAATCCAATGTAATATACTTGTACTTGTAAATTATAATAATAATAGGAATATTATAAAATATGATTTTGTTACAATCAGCACCATAACCATTATGCCTCTAAAACACGCACGGACAACATTAAATGTACGGGGTTCTCTTCATGACATCTGTCAAAAAATTATAAGTTCGCGGAGAACAAACATAAATCTAGTGAACGTTAAATGTCAAATTCAAAAATTCGCCTGAAATCAAAGTGATGCCATATAAAAAAAAAAATCGGTGTGGAATTTTACAAAATTAATAGGAACATTTTCGGGGACGGGATATTTTCATGTAGTGACGTCACGAGCCCAAATAATGGAATTTTTTTAATTTAAAATTAAAAATAAACTGTACATTTCTAAAGAATTTAGTAACATTTTCGTAATCTTAGTAAAAAAATCTATCCACACAATTTTTTCCAAGTCGTTATGAAATCCATGCAAGTGGCCTATTCTGAGTGGTGATCTTAAACTAGGGCGATACTGAGAGTGTCTTCCAATCTGGAACATGCCGTAAATATGCTTTATATTATTTTTAATTAATAAAATTGTAAAATAACACAAACTAACCAAATGAAATTTATTTGCGCACGCCGGGATATGAACCAGCGTTTTCCGGAATGCTAGTCGAGAGCTTTGACCTTCAACCTCGACCTTCGAAAATTATTCCAATAAAATAAAATTAAATTAAATTTGTATTACATTATTTCCCAAATAAATTTAAGAAAATCATTTATTTAATGATGTTGTGCTTAATTTGTGGAACTCAATGTAATTAAAAAGTTATTCGATTTTAGGAAAATAAAGTTTAATAATGCTGTTATTGAGTTCTGTAAGAACAATCGTCAAAACAATCTATTTAGATTTATATACAAAGAAGATTGTCTGTGGCGGCGGGTGGGCGATCGGGCGTTTGTTTGATGTTTTAAACAAATCTTCAGTTTTATTCTGAGATTGATGAAATTTTTAATTTAAGAACTTAATAATGGCGTCATTAAATTTGAATCACTCCATATAAAAAGTGGATCTATGGCACATTTTACAGTGGTATATTCTCGGAAAGTGTGTTTCGTCCTGGTAAAATACCATTTTAAAATACAATTTTTTACCAGCCCCTGGTACTTCTGCTACAGTGATCAGAATCGAACAGTCGCCTAACCAAGACAATAGAAAGAGGACGAGGTTCAGCGACTCACCACACGCGGAGCAAATTCGGTTTGTCTCCTCTCTTGAACGATGTATGCAAATAGTAAAAATCGTGAACGACGGCACCAACAAAATGAAAAAATCAGACAAGTCAGAAATTATGAAGATCGTGGACTCTTTGATGTCTGATTTCACCTCGCTCGCTTTAGACTTGAATAGTGTAAAATCTCAAAGTGCCACTATTGATGAAGTGATGAATGCACAGGCTGAAATGTCTAATAAAGTTGACAAAATTATAGCTGCATAGGCATCTATACCGGGTGTAATGGATTCCGGTGTGACATCACAACCAGTGAGATCGTACGCTGGAATTGTGGCTGGAGACCGATCCGCTAAATTGGTTTATGGTGGAGTTGAGCGACCGATAGTTCCTTTACAGCCCACTGTACTCCTGTACCCCAGTATTCTGGAAGGTAAAACTTCCGATGAAAGTAAGAAGATCATCACATCCGTTCTGAACCCAGCTACTGATGGCTTTCAGATTGTCCGTTCGAGAAAAATAAAAGGTGCAGGAATTCTCCTGCAGACATCTAATACTGTTGGTTTGGATAATATTAAAAAAAACACTGAAAAATTAAGTGCTTCTGGCATCAAGGTAGTACAGCCTCTTGGCAGACTACCTTAAATTGTATTATATGATGTTCCCAGCTGCGATATTTCCGGTGACCCCGAACTTTTCAAAGAAATTTTTGTTAATAATATTGAGGGTAAATCTATAATTACAAGGGAGGATCATTTGAGAACGATGCGACGCGTTTCACTCTTTGGAAAACGTGGCCAACCTACTATGAATATGGTGGTTACCGTTCATCCTGAGGTTAGGAAGATTCTAGTGGATAGCGGTCATTGCTTTCTTGGGTGGAACGCCTGTCGCGTTCGAGATTTTATTGGAGCCATCAGATGTTTCAAGTGTCACCTGTATGGCCATGTAAGCAAGACTTGCATTCAGGAAGTAATTACGTGTCGTCATTGTGCCGAAAGTGGTCAAGATTATGAGGATTGCCCCAAAAAGGCAGAAGCCGCTGTCTGTGCTACTTGCAGACGTTTTAAAAAAAAAGATGATCACCCCACGGGTGATAGAAACTGTCCCGCACAGCGAGCCGCTATTGATATACAAGTCAGGATGACCGATTATGGTCGTCCTTAATCCTCCTTTCAAGTTTAGGTATGTTATATATTTCTTTTTTTTTTATTGTTTCTTATTGTGATCTTTCTGTGTATCACTTTTTTTATTTAAATTTAAATTTTGTGTCAAACGAAATGTTTAGTTTTTTTTTCTTATTTTATCTTTTATTGTGATATCGCTGTGTATCATTCTAGTTATGTGATTTTGGTTGAGCAAAGTTCCTAGAACTTTATATATTTTGTATTGAATACTCCTCCTCAGTCTCTATATCTTTCAGGTGACTTTACCTGTAATCTTAATATTTTTACAGTTATTATTTTTCCATTGTTTTGAGTGATGGCATTGTTTTTTCTTATATTTTTCTGTAAAGTTTTATAAAATAATATTTATCATATTCTCTGTATTTATCTCATGTTATGTTCATCATTCATTACACAAACCCATCACCCCATTTTCAGACTAACTCCTGTTTTACAGGGATATTTGAGGGTTTAGCTTCGTGCATCATAAGTAGCTTCGTTTATTAAAAAAAATTAGAGTCCTTGTGAGAGCCCTGAAGGAGTAACCATCTGTTACTTATACCAGAGCGGGAAAGCGGTTGGATTACCTCAAGTGGTAAAATACCATCATTTGGAATCCAAATGAAACTTTAAATGGCAAAATCCGTGTTCAGTGACCAGATCTTAGCCAGGTACTTTCCCACCTTCCTCTTACATATCTTCTTTCCCTCCCCACTACCGTTATCCTAATAGCATTAATTGAAAACAGTAAAAGAGAACTCCAGTCCAATTTTTTTAATTTATTTTATGAATAATGACGTTCTAACTTAAATAACTGCATTTTTATTTTTATTTTTAGAGTTAGTTTTAATAGTTAAAATAATTGTCAAAGTTTTAATTTTTCAAGATCCCTTGAAAACCACCATATGTATGGTGAATCGTGTGACGTCATCACTTCTGAAAAAATAGTATAGGATCGGGCAATCAGCTGATCTACTGCCGCCATTTTGAATTCCGTTGTTCGAAGTATTCTCCCTAGAAATAGCATTACTATTTTTTTGTGAAGTAGTTTTTGAATATTTTCAAAAATAGAGATAAACTAATAAGAGATACCTTTATTTTTTAAACACTATTTAGGCCTAAATAGTGTTTCAATAAATACAACAACTAAATCTCTATAAACAGTATGTAAATAAACGAATAAATTATTACGATGGCTTGTGTCATATCATACATTCTCGCACAATGACTTTACGGTGACTTCACGACACGTCGAAAAGTGACGTCACCTTGACGGCGTGTTTTTACGACCCGAATAAAAATGGACTTTTTAATAATTTTTTAATAACTCTGCGTTTAATATTATTAAATAAAAATTATATATTCAGAATCAGCGTTTATTGGTTTAAATGAACATATTTTTTTAAAGCCAGAATATTTTTCACTGGATTTCCTTATTATTTCTTCCTGTTACAAATACTGAGACTCGATACATTAAAAGAAAGAATAACTCGTTATGACTTATTTTATTTATTTAAAATTGTTAATAATCTGTTGAACTCCCCTTAACATCTTTCGTAGATATGTTTTCATGTACCGAGTAGATCAGTTCGTCACAAAATACCTTACCATTGTAACAAT
The DNA here is from genome assembly GCA_929108145.2 of Limnephilus rhombicus. Classification (NCBI taxonomy): domain Eukaryota; kingdom Metazoa; phylum Arthropoda; class Insecta; order Trichoptera; family Limnephilidae; genus Limnephilus; species Limnephilus rhombicus. Next base: position 18,827,518 of record OV815293.1, read on the forward strand.
ACAGGAACAAATGCTGAATTATATTCCATAATAAATCGCCTGCATATACGTGGTAATAAATATGTAGCTGATGATGTGATAAATATTGAAATACTATCAACATAAAACATTATTTAATTAAAGCTGTTTGTCAGCGCCCCTCAGTTGGATTATAATCAAATATACTTTGAATGTTTATAAATATTCTCCTTCAATGTTTACTTCTGGAATTTTTAAATATATTTTTATTACGTACCTTACGTGTTATTTTTGTAGTTCAAAATATCTTGTATACATGTATATGAGGTTTTCTTTTTCTTCATATTTGTATTTTTAATAGCTTATTATTTTTACTTTATGCTGTCTTTTCAATATGTAGATCCCTTTTATTTTTTTTGTCGTTAGAATATTTTTTTTCTCTTAACTATGTATTTATTTATTTATTTATTTATTGCTTCTTCACAATTTATATACATATATTTTTAGCATGTAATTATTAACCCCACTAGGGTTCGCCTGTATCGGGGTTAATAATCTCACAATTTAATAAAAATAACACATGCAAATATCGGTCATGCAAAACAGTTAAGTAAAAGCAAAATAATAAAATTTAAAAATAAAATGATAAACAGAGAAAATAATAAGTGATAAAAATATGAATTAATAACAAAGTGTTAAGAGATCAGACAAAATGTTCTCATTCATTATATCATTAGTTCATACCATTTTCAACAACAGATAAATTTAAAAAAATATATGTCCTTAGGTTTTTTTTTTAAATATGTGTAAAAAAAATAAAAAATGAAACAAAACAATGATTTATAAGCGATTACATTAGAGCGAATCTTTCTTATGCAATATTAAAGTGACTATCAAATAATTATGAAATAAATATGAAAGAAACCGTTTTGATCACAATATTATTGTTTTTATTCCATTTAAGTGACCGTTTTCATTAAAATATGATTGTATTTTATAGTGTAAGTGACACCTTAGAAATGCCATCCGTGTGATCTTTTAGTCTTGACAAAGTTATGGGATACGATAACCCATATATATTTATTTATTTATTGTTTCTTTACCTTTTTAATTTAGGTGTTATTGTTTAACTTGAAATTTTGAACTTCATTTTGACTTAAGATTAACAATTTTATAGTGTACACAAAATAATGTGTTGAAAGACAATATTGTTACAATAATATATCTCACAGAATGGGCCTCTACTGCACTATAGGAACAAATACATTATAACGTAAAACATGTAGGGTGACCATATGTTGAAATCTAGCTTTGAAATAACTTTTTTTTTTTGCAAGTTGTTTATTCTATAATATTTAAAATTATATTCTATCTATAATTTTAAAATTATAATCTAGTATATTCTGTAAACATTTCAAATAATTATAATTCCTATGTAAACGCCGTTAATCGGCGTTAATTCATGATAAATAAATAAACATACCCCTATTGGGGATGCCATAGTCCCCCTGGCTACAGAGGGTTGGGAGCAGATGTGACTGTTAGGCACTTTTACACATAAAAGATCTCTATTTTTTTTTTCATTTTTCTACGCTTTTTTTCGCAACGCACGTCCACAATACGATAAAAGTAAGAAAGCTGAAGTATAAATCTCTCTCTCCGAAATTCCTTTAAAAGGTCAGGGAGAACTACTCGCCGTTCAAGAACTTAAAGCTGCCCCGATTTAAGCTCGAGTTGTTGCAATGCGTCACTTGCAGGCAATAACGATTTAGACAAGTGCATTACTTCCGCCTCGAGTTAGTACTGTATTACAAATAAAATAGAGTCGTTGAATCCGACGGAAATGGCAGAGTTACTCGCATTTGATGCCGGACATCAAATATTGATCAATGAAGAAATAACTGGAAGCTAATAAACCCGTTAAGTTAAGAAAACTCGACTGAATTGACTTCCTGTTATAAGAGATAAACACAAAGTATTGTGATTATATTTATATAATTTAATTGCAAGGAAATAAAGTGTCAACTAAATGCGCGCCCAACATGGTCAAATGAGAACGATCGCTTCTACGACAGTTCGGCTGTGGAATGATTTTCGGGCGCCTTTGTAGGTACATTTTCTATCCTAAAATAAGGTCTTTTAAAGACCCTGGTTCACTCTCTTGTTCCTCAAAAATACCCTCTTCACATCTTCCGGCCTCCTGCATCGAGATAATATTTTTGTATATCGAAAATAGTACAATGTATGCAGAATTACTTCGTTGCTTACAGTTAGTTATGTGTTAGCAAATTGTGTATTCATATGGATATTTCTTAAGTTTAAGAGATTCATTTTAAGTTTTAAAATACTCGTAAAAATATTATACTTTTTTTTCGTTAACTCTTCAAAAGCGGCCCTGAGGAAAAAATCCCTCGGGGCCTATGGCATCTTTGGGCATGCTGTGTGGAGGGTCTTTTTAGGGTAGTAAGGAGAGGAAGTTCTGGGAAGAAAAAAGATATAAGGGCTGGGTAGGAATTTGGGGGTTAATGTGACTAGGATTGACGGACATATGAATCCATCCCTCCCATTGCTGTGTAAGGCAATGTGTCGAGAGAGTCCGCCTGGAGAGGTATGATATGATATATTAGATCTAACTCAATCGGTCTCCCCCGATCCAACCCGACATACAGTAAGGTAGGCAAATGCGTTAGACGTCAAAAACTAAACAATCCTCACCCCAAGAACCCGGACACCCCTTCTAAGTCACCAAACATAGCGAATCAATTGGGGTGACCCATGGCAGGGGTGTTGGTTATTCAATAAATGGTTCCCGGAGCGGCGGTAAGCAAAGTTCTAAACTTCTGCCTCCAAATACAGCTTTATTTCAGCGAAAACCCAAACCAATTTCAATAAATATATTTGAACTATTACTATTTATAATTTTTGTGGTTGTTTTTTGATTGAACAACTCTGTTTCAGGAAAGCATACGGATGCAAGTCCAAAAAGGTAAATGTTCAGGAGAGCCAAAAAACTTTTTTTCTATAAGTATGGTCTCATAACTTTTTCGGATATCCATGCTGATAAATAACAAAAAAGTCATTATTAAATAAATTAGTTTTGTATTTTTGAATGTAGCTATTACTTTGTGGTTATCCATTATAGAAAAATGAAACAAATCAAAGTTGTATTGTTTCATTTTTCTAAATTAGTTTTGTTTTAAAAACGAGCAAATGAAACGAAATATTTTATATGTAAAGCTACAAAAAACACGGACTTGAGTCCTTTTGCTTCAAAAAGAAATGGAATATTTTGTTATGACATGTGGTGTATTACGAAAGGATCAACGTTTGAAAATTGTTTACATCCATAGAAAGTGTAGTAATGTTAGAGGCAGAAGGAAGCAAATCGATTTGCAATGGAAACTAAATCATAAAGATGCAAGTCCATGTACATCTTTCTGCTTCTAAGATAGTTGTTGCATCAAAGGTAGTTGCATCCGTATACGTTTTTGAAAATCGTATTTTTCTTCACGATAGGACTTGTATCTTTCTGCCACTGATAAACATGATAATTTACTTCAAGTCAAGTCTGCATCAAAAACTCATTTCTTCAAATTTTGTACTTGCATCCATATGCTTCTCGGTACGGCCGCCACGGAAACCATTTTTCGGAAAACCAAAGGCCCCCAAAGTGTTTCGTTATGTTTGGAGACTTAGTAGGTGTTCCCGGGTTGAGGTTTGTCCGGGTCTTGACGGCGGATACGTCTGCCCACCAACTGACAGGCCGGATCGAGAGAGATAAGTTGTGGGAGATTTTTGATTTCTGCAGCAGGACCCTCTCGGAACATGGCCTTGAACTGCAGTGGGGGGTTGGATTCATACTTCTGTTTCTCCTATACGCACTGATCCCAGATTCCTACCCACCCCACATATATTTTCCATCCCAGAAGTCTCATACTCACCTTTCTAAAAATACCCTCCACACAGCATCCCCAAAGATGATACAGGCTCTGAGGGATTTTTTTTCTTTAGGGCCTGGACAAAAAAAATGTGGTAAACCACATTATTATTTTGCATACAATATATGTAAATTTGTATCTAAAAATTACCTCACCATAATGAGGAGTAGGCAAAGGATAGAGTGCCATTAAACACACTCCTTGCTTCATTCACAGTCATACATACTCTTCTATTATTTTGAATTTTGACATTGCCCCGCTTAAGAATGTTTTTGACTTGATCGTTCTACCAACTTCCACAACCCTCACACTCATTTCTTGATTCATCCTTCATCCTTCACTCTTTAATCTCGTTTACTCTTTCATATTTCTGCGTTTTTCTTTCAGTCTTTCCACATTTTTAAGAAAGGAGTAGTTTAGTGTACTTGGTTTTAACTCAGAGATCTCATATATAGCATTCACTCTATTTCAAGCCTCCCTCTGCCAGTTTCACATCTCACTGCTATTCAACGGGGTTGGTTTCAGCACTCCGTTGGGGACTAATATCTTCGCTTCTCTGAGTAGCGTTTCAATAATATAACATAACATAACATATATTGACATAACCACGTTCATCGGGTGTTTGCCGCAGGCTCACATATTAATTTATTTCAGCGAATTCGTAATTGAATTATCATTTTTATTTCCGTGCCTCACAAGAGATGCGAGTTATTTATATTTTAGATTAATAAAAACAGTACATTGCCATAATTTTTTTAATTGTAATACGTTTTACGCACCAGATTTTATTTTTTTAGACGATGAATTAATAACTTCGGGAGGTATTCATTTAGAAATATCTTAAATATTCGTAACACGTTCGTCAGAATTAATTAAAATGAACCCAGCCAAAAGATCAAATTTCCAGGCCTGCTAGGGTGAATTCGACCGTATGTCCGTCCAATACGCCGTGCCGCGGGCGCATATTTCTACATACATTCTTCACTTACGTCGTTAAGATTTCCACATTATTTTTCTTCCTTTCTTTGATAAGGCAAATTCGACAGTAGGTCCGTTCAATGCATGGGTCGCGAGTGGCAATTTGTTTACTCAGCTTCTTTACTTATGTCGTTAAGCTTCTGAATATATTTTAGGGTGTAGTGTCGTCTTAATGGAATTCCATATATTTACCATTATTTCAATATCCCTACGAGCCTTTCCATCTTTCTTAAACATTCTTCCGGAATTCACTACCTCACCTACCTGCTAATTCACAACTATTTTTTGCACACTGTTTACATAATTTCTCTTTCAAACACCTTACACTTACTTTCATTCATCGTTAACATTCATTTCAATTACATTTTTCATACATTCTAGACTGTAGATTTTTCTGCGTACAACAGGCGACATCCTTTGAGATCGTTCATTTCAAGACAAGCCTACCGCTTTCTAAACTTGATTTTTGTTTTTTTAGAAATTAGAATAATAATTAGAAATTAAAACAATTCCCTCAGTGCCTGTGTCACCTTCGGATGCTGTGTTGAGGGACTTTTTAGGGAAAGGAAGTTCTAGGAAGAAGGGGGTGGGTAGGAATCTGAGGGTCAGCTTCTCCAGGAATGATGGACCTATGAATTCATCCCTCCCACAGCGGTGCAAGGCGATAGGTCGAGAGAGTCCGGCTGGAGAGGTCAAAAGGTTTCATCCCGCCATATCCTAAACAAACCTCACCTCGTGGATCCTGGCACCCCTGATGTGCCAACAAACATGCGAACCACATGGGCGACCTTTGACAGGGGTATTGGTTATCCATTATTATTTTTAATTGTTAAACTAACGTTTTTAGACAAGATTTTTATGCATAGCACAAAGGGTAACAATTATTATAAGCAATAATTATGAGCCTGAAACACTCATCCACATTGAAAAATCTTCCGAGAAAAGATACATGACGCCAACGGGACAAAGTTGGTTGTTTTCAGTTGGAAAAAATATAATAAGCAGTAATTGTTGAATGAAACAGTAGTAGGTATATATTGAATCATTTGGCGTGTATAAGATAAGCCGCCATAGCTCAATTGGGAGAGCAGCTGACCGGCAATCAGAAGGGCACGGGTTCAAGTCCCGTTGGCGTCATGTATCTTTTCTCGGAAGATTTTTCAATGTGGATGAGTGTTTCAGGCTGATAATTATTGCTTATAATAATTGTATTGGTTATCCAATAAACGATTCCCGAGGTGACGGTTACTCGCCTCCCAAAATGAATGCAATCGTTTATAGATTGAATAATCACGGTGAGAGTACGCAGTCTCGCTGAACTCCTTTTGTGATGTCAAACCGTTTATATTATATAAATCATATGTTTCCTTCATCACACCTATGTAAAATTAGATGGACACCTTAATTAAGGAGTAATTGAACCTTAATTTCAATTTGAGTACAATTAACCTTACAGCACTGGACATCTAATTGAATTAGTCAAGTAAGTGGTGGGATGACACTCTCCACTCTGCTCTCTGGTCTCGAGGGCACTCCGGGTTACCTCCCTGTCTTTCTGTTCTTCTGATACCGGGGAGTTTGTGGTGACCCGTTGCGACTAGTTATATTCTATAGAGGTGCAGGAAAAGCACGATTTGACTGAAGTGATGATTTAGCTTTCGAGGTTAAGTCAAGTTAAATAATTGAGTTAATTGTGTTAAATAATTAATTCCTTACCCGGAATAATGTTGTATCTAACAAAACTATCAATAATAATACGCATCTTTTTGGGTAAGGATTATGTTAATGATTTTTTTAAGGCTGTGGCATCTCTTGAAAGGTTAGATTTTACGGCTGTGGCATCAAAATCGCGAAGCATGGTTTTAATTCATGGGAATAAACGTCTTATGATTTCAACTAGGGAACCTTTCAATCCCAAAAAGCTGAAGCATGCAGGAAAGTAGTATTTGTCCAGAAAATTTTTTATTTTACCTGCTTTTTAGCCGTTGAAACAGATTTGCAGAATACTGTTGTCAGTTCGTCTTATGGCGATATCTCGAAGGTAAATGATTTGATTTATTCATACCGGTTTTTATGGTGTTTTAAGCTCAAATTCATCAATTACATGTGTAAAGAAGAGCGAGTTGCTTTCTATAAGGTACGAAGAGTAAAACAAAATATTTCAGGTAATTAATTACAATTCCCTTAAAACTTTAAAGAATTATATTTTTAATGTATTTTAAATCTTAAATGTGGAAGCATACCATTTTTCTCGGAACAAGAATTTTGTTGGATACAACCTTTTCCGGGCTCAATTGGAGAAAAACTTTGACCTCCCGAAGAGAGGAGACGCTTTTTAGAAGCGATGGAGATTTTAAGAGTGTATGATTTAATGGATTCCAAACTGGATGGATGGATTCATACATCCTGGCTTTTTACTTATAAAAATTGTATGATTTTAATTTTATGTGGTATTCAATTGGAAAATAATAGACTGTATAAAAGACAAATATTTATGGATTCCATGACAAACATCATAACTTTTTAGTTATAAAAATATTATGGGTTATTTTATGTGTTGTTACATTGAAACGTCTGGGTTGTTAATACATATAGTGGCAAATAAATTTTATTTGATTAATTTGTGTTATACCACAATTTATTAATTTTAGAAAAGGGTTGTAAGTCAAAAAACAGGAGAGCGAAAGCAAATGATGGTTGATGAAACAAACGGTTCTGTAGAAAATAGAAAAAGGGATCTAACTTAAATACTATTTTCATGGGGCAGAGATAATCACAATCACTTTACTATTCAGAGTGAAAAATAAAATTATATAAAACATAATATTTTGACTTTTTCTATGGGATGTTCGATATCAGTTTATTTAATTTTGCAGACCGTGCTTTACTGGAAAATATATCTTCTCGCATTATTGTACCTTCTCCGTAAATTAGCGTTGGGAGATCTCCTCCCTTATTACATCTTCCTTGTATGCTGTCTGCGTCAATTATTATTATTCTTCTCACGATGTTTCAGACCATTCTTTTTAATATTGCTAGCTTGTTCTACTTGGTCTGCCTGTTGCCTTTATTCCTTTAGTTTTTTTTCTTTGAGGCGGAGCTTGGACAATAAATAATTGGTTGGATAAGTACTTACTTACTACAATGCTAAGACAGCTAGTTTTATATTGAGATTGTACAAAAGATCTTACCGCTTTTTTTCTAGGGAAACAAAATTCAATACAGGTTCCTTCTTTATAGCTCAAATTTATTTTAAGACAGAATGTATAAAAGACAAAAAAGATAATTTTATATAGACAAGTCCTATTATAACGGTCTAGTTTTGCAAGATTTTCACAATTTCAACACTTTCTCTCACTCCAACAAAGTCTTATTTTAAGAACAACGCAAATCCTCAAAATCGATTAGAAGCCTTTTTCACCTTCAAACCACCAGAAAAGGCGAGAACTCAAAGGCTTCCGGAATGTTGGGGCTAAATTTAGTGTTGATTAATTCAAAATTTTTCATAAATTTTAAAGTTTCTTTTGTAATATTACGAGGGTCAGTCAAAAAGTAATGCCGCCTATTTTTTCTACTTCAATAAAGTGAGTTAAGATGAAGCCATAGTAAATAATGCAAAATCATACAAAATAATGTTTTTGTTTTAAAAATTTGATGGCTTAGAAGTACAGGGTGTCCGCTGGCAGATTTTACACGGCGCCACGGCACATACCGCTAGGGACTCAATGACTAAAGTGAGAGAGCTTTTTCCTGGAAAATCGATTAGTCGCTTCGGCGACATAGCCTGATCCCCTAAGTTACCCGATCTGACCCCTTGCGACTTTTTCTTATGAGGATATCTCAAATCTTGCGTATATAGTAATTCGCCATCAATAATAGAGGCCCTACAAGAAAATAACCGACGAGAGATTGCAGCTATCAGTCCAGAACTTTGCAAGCGAGTTTTCGCCAGCATGAAGGAAAGATTGTAAAAATGTTTGCGACTAGAAGGACGCCATTTGAGTGGAGATATTTTTAAAAACTAAAATCCGCATTATTCTTATGTGAGATAATAAATAAATAACTTTCAATGTATTAATATTTTTATTTTATTTTATTTTTTGAAGTGTGAAATCTGCCGGCGGACACCCTATATCTATTATACATGCTTCAATTAAATACTGCGTGTAGAACACACCTTGGCCCTTTAAAATATTGGTCATTTTTTTATAAGTCTTCTAATAAGCCTATCAAAAATAAAGTAAAAGGTCTATAAAAAACACTTTTAAGTCCAAACTTTCCTATTTATAAACCCCTTTTCGGATTTGGTTTTATTGTATAATGTGGCAAATTTAGTTTCTCTTTTATAATCGCAAAAAAATTGATATTTACGCCAGAACTTCACAAAATAAAATAAAATATGTATTTTCGCTTTGTTATTTTTGACATCAATCAATACGGCCTGCACTCTACGAATTTGGATTCTTGAAGTGACGCTTATGGCATGGGCACAAGAACCATGCACTGGGCACACTTATTTCGTATCAGTCACGCCCCGGCTGAAGCGGGAGACAGTCGTATGACTCCGCGTCGCTTAGTTTCGTGAAATCAATTTTATATTTCCGTTTTCTTACAATAAACAATGCGTAAAAAAGGAATTCATATTTCTTACAGACCTTTACAAAATCAACCTGTAAAAAAAATTCTCAAATACCTTTTCCAACCTTTCCAAAAAATTTTAAAAGTATTTTTAAACTCGTGGCGTGAATTCAGATTTCGATTTTTTCCTGAACTATTGGATCGCCTTAAGTAAAAATTTTGAATTTGGTGCTATTCCTCAAAGCTTCTTCTACAATCTGCTGCAGTTGTAACTTTTTGCATCAACAGGTGGCAGCACTGCAGTCGCTTGCAAAATGGCGATATTGATGTTCTGTGATTGATTCTTGACTGTAGAAGGTGAAAAGCGCATTCCCATTCACGAAAGGCTGAAAAATGTGTACCATGATGCAACGGTGGATGTCAGCACTTCTAGACTATGGGTTCGTCACTGTAATGAAGCTGAAGGACAAACACCGCTGGCTGGCGAAAAGCGGAGCGGCAGGCCGTTAATTACAGTGACTGCGTGCAACATTAAGCGAGTTCATGACATCATTCGTGGTGACCCCAGATAACTACAGATGTCGCATTCTCTCCCTCAGTGTTATGACGATTTTTCTACACCTGATTATTCAACAAAATTTTGTGCTAGGTTGGTACCAAGAAAGCCAGCCAGAATAAAGAAACAAGAAAAACAATAACGCTTAGTTTCTAAAAAAAAGTTGTGACCGGAGATGAAATACGGGTTCATTTTTTTTTTACCTGAATCAAAGAGGCAGTCAATAGAATGGCATCACGCAAACTCACCAAGGATAAAAAAATCAAAGTGATCGGCGGGGAAAGTTATGGTGATGGTGTTCTGGAAGTGACTGTGCATTTTACAACACTGTGATACAAATTTATCGTCAATAGTGTGGTTTTCAACCCGTGTAGTTGCATTTTTTTCTTGACATATAAAGTAGAAAAAAAAATAGGAGGCATTAATTACCTTTGGACTGACCCTGGTAAAATTTTGCGAATTATCTGTCAAAGCAAAGTTTACAAACTGCTTTGAAAGCCTTTGATAAGAGTTAATTTTGGACTAACCACTTTGAAAAGGAAAATTGTTATCGATAGATAGGTATAACATTGTAAAACAATCAACTTAAGAATTTCTTGAATACATTCATTAAACTTACCTTTTCTGAATCCCAATGATCGAATTGCGTGTTTTTTTTCTTGTGCGTGTTATTATTTCTTTGTTTGTGTAACGTATCTTCGCCATCTTTAACTTATCACAATGGTGGAACACATATTCAATGAAGTTTATATTTTCAGCTGGTATTTTAAGTAAATGCAAAGAATTGCTGGAGGACATACTTACTGTCATTCATAATTGAGCCCTTTCCCGGATTTTGTATCCCACTTGAGTTATTGATGGAATAATGTTGTATCCGATAAAACTACCAACTTGAGTTATTAATGGAATATTTTTGTCTAATAAAATTAGCAACTTGAGTTATTGATGGAATAATGTTGTATCCAACCAAACTATCAACTTGAGTTATTGATGGAATAATGTTGGGCACATTTTTATGCATATTTTAAGGTAGGGATTCTGGTATGGAATATTTTTTTAGGCCTGTGGCAGCATTTTAAAGGTTTTTTTGTGGAAGTACGTTGTATAATTTTGTTTTTCAAAATCACGGAGCACGGTGTAATCCACGAGAAAAAAGTGAGGAAAAAACATCTTATGGCTTCAGCTAGAAATGCTCTAAAGCCAAGAAGCTGAAGGATGCAGGAAAGTAATACTTGTCCAGAAAAAATATTATTTGGCTGTTTTTTAGCCGTTGAAAGAGGCATGTGGGATAATGTTGTAATTTGATCTCGTAACAATATTCCGAACGTAATTGGTTTGATTTATTCACATCGTGATTTGCTTTTAAAGCTCAAATACATCAATGACATGTGTAAATGACTTTTCATTTCAAACTCTTAAAAATCGTATAGTTGAATTTTAAGTGTAAAATGTTTTGAAAGATAACTGATTTCGTTTTTTCATTTTTTCTCGGAGCAAAAATATTTTTTCCGGAGAAGAGCTCAATTATACCCTGTTAAGAAATTGATTTTTTTTGTACTTTATTTAAAAAAACGGATTGGCCGCCTTCATCAAATTTAGCCACATAAAACCAAACGAGGAGACACTCTTTACAAAATATTCAATAAATACATTTTGCCACTCTCAATTATTGCAGCGCGCAAGCTCAGACTCTCGACATTGTGGCAAAAATGGTCAACACAAAAAATGCCGCAGATAGAGATCGGAGTTTAAATCGATTTACTGATGTGGGATAAGAAGCAAAACAATTTAATTTAATTTTACCACGTCATTAATTATATTCAAGTAGGACTATTCTGGGCACGTATTACGGCCAACAAATAAGGGTTGCAATCAATATTATCGGACGGCAATCTTAGTTGGGAAAGAGAAACAAAGGTCGCTTACTGAAAATACGCCACGCGAGAACCATAGTACTAGCCGTCAAGAACAAACAAAACTGGTAACATATGAGACGCATATGTCCAAAGCTGGACATATGCGTCCGTTAGTAGGTAAGCGTTCAAAAAGAAGGGAAATATGTATAAATGTATATACGAATGTAATATGGAGATGGGTACTATAAAAAAAAATACTATTATTATTCAGAGAAATAGATAATATATTTAATAAAACAGGACTTAATTATTATTTTTAATTGTTAAACTAACATTTAAGACAAGATTTTTATGCATAGCACAAAGGGTAACAATTATTTTAAGCAATAATTATCAGCCTGAAAAAATATAATAAGCAGTAAATGTTGAATGAAACACTAGTATATATTGAATCATTTGGCGGGTATAAGATAAGCCGCCATAGCTCAATTGGGAGAGCAACTGACCGGCAATCAGAAGGGCACGGGTTCAAGTCTCGTTGGCGTCATGTGTTTTTTCTAGGAAGATTTTTCAATGTGGATGACTGTTTCAGGCTGATAATTATTGCTTATAATAATTATGTGAGAAATGTGGATATCCGCAAAGAATGTAAGGCTGATGTAAGCATAATGAGTAAGATTAAGAAAGGGACCCTCAGATGGTTTGGGCATGTAGAGCGAATGAACGAAGGAAGTAGTGTAAGAAGAATATACGACGCGAATGTGAATGGTAGAAGAAGTCGGGGACGCCCGAGGAAGACATGGCACGATCAAGTGAATCAGATACTTGAGTCGGGTCATGTCAAAAGTCAGAATAATAGAAGAGAATGTATGAGACGATGTATGAATGTGAGTGAGGCAAAGAGTGTGTGCCAAGACCGAGTTGTTTGGCGGTCCGTCCTCTCTGCCTACCCCTGCGGGGAAACGGCGTGATGGTTAGTTAGTTAGTTAGTTAGTTATAATAATTATAAAACAGGACTTGTTTAAGAGTGCAAAAATCTCTAGACAAATACTTAAGTTGCATTTAAAGATACACTGTGAATTTTTTCATAGCTATAACATGATAAATAACAGAACAAAATGACTTTTTAATTATTTTCGGAGCACACTTAGTGATTTTTTTAAGTAAAACTTCTTAACGCACGCTTGACTTGGGGAGTAAGCTGGTGAATGCGTGACAAGAACGTTACGAAAATCGAGGCGAACAATAGTCGAGAGGGAGTTATAGGTTAGTGAAGATAGAAAGAGAGAGAGTTACGTTTCGTATAATACTGTAGGAGCAAGAGAGAGAGGTGCGAGCACACATTTTCTTTCTCTCTTTCTCTCATAGCCAGTTACGTTTTGTATATATAAGACACAGTGCAGGCCTATTGGCTGTATCACACTGTAGGAGCAAAAGAGAGCAGTGCGCGCTCACATGTTCTTTCTCTCTACCTATCATAAGATAGAGCTAGAGAGTTTTACTTCAGTCGTGTGGTCTAAAGCACACTCGTTTTTTTATTATTTCTATCGAGGGAATTTTACATAATCACCGTTTCGTCACAACCCTCAACTTGGGAGGCGGGAATGGGTACCGCCGCCCCGGGAACCTTTATTGGATAACCAACACCTCTGCCATAGGTCACCCCAAGTGGTTCGCTACATTTGGTGATTTAACAGAGGTGCCCGGGTTCATGGGGTGAGGTTTGTCTAGGTCTTGGAGGCGGATGACTAGGATACACTGAACCCCAGATTCCTACCCACCTTTTAAACCCTTTTCCTTCCCAGATCTCTCCTCTCCTTCCTTTCCTTAAAAAACCCTCCACACAGCATCCCCAAAGATGACATAGGCCCTGAAGGAAATTATTTTCCTCAAGGCCTCCTGTGTGGGGCTCATGTAAAAAAAAAAAAAAACAATCAACCAACACTTCTTCCGTAGGTCACCCCGAGTAGTTCGCTAAGTTTGTTGACTTATCAGAGGTGCCCGGGTTCATGGGGTGAGGTTTGTCTGGGGTTTGGCGGCGGGTGCGTCTGTCCATTTACTGGGTATACCGCGTCGGGAAGGAACGTGGAGGAGTCTCTCAACCCATCTTAAACCCACTGCCCCCCAGATTTATACCCACCCCTCGTACCTTTTTCCTTCCGAAAACTTCTTCTCCCACCTTTCATTTTAAATACCCTCCTCACAAAGATAGAAAGAGAAGTAAAACTATTGTCCTCTGGGCCTCTTGTGTGGAGCCGCTCCAGCACGGTCGTTCGTTCTAAATGAATGTGAATACTTGGTTATAATCGATATCATCATTCTGCTGAATTCTATTTATAAAAGTAGAACACAATTTATTAATTCTTGCTTAAACCTTTGAACCACCACAAAGGAAAAAAATGGGTACACGTAAAGCCTGAAGAAAACGATCAAACGCCATAGTGAAGGTTTCAGAGGGGCGCTCTCTAATGCCTTTATTTCAAAGTACATCATGTAAATATTAGCGATTACCGGGCTGAGGGGTGAGCCCATCGGGGCCCCTTGAATTTGTTTATATATTTGTCCCTCAAATTGAAAATATGTATTTTTAAGGCAATGTTCCGTCAGAGTGATAAAATCAGTCGGAACGTCTAGTTTCGATTTAATAACTCTAATATATATATATATATTAGAGTTATTATATATATATATATATATATATATATATATATATATATATATATATATATTAACTCTAATATATATATATATATATTAGAGTTAATTAAATCGAAACTAGACGTTCCGACTGATTTTATCACTCTGACGGAACATTGCCTTAAAAATACATATTTTCAATTTGAGGGACAAATATATAAACAAATTCAAGGGGCCCCGATGGGCTCACCCCTCAGCCCGGTAATCGCTAATATTTACATGATGTACTTTGAAATAAAGGCATTAGAGAGCGCCCCTCTGAAACCTTCACTATGGCGTCGCTATGTGGATGATACCTTCATTATTTGGCAACACGGAATTGAAGAATTAAATAACTTTCTTATTCATTTGAATAGTATCCATGAAGATATTAAATTTACCATGGAAATCGAAGAAAACGATTGTCTCCCATTTCTCGATATTTTAGTTAAAAAGAAAAAGAACGGCAGCCTTGGCCATACCGTATATCGTAAACCGACACATACAAATAGATACTTAAACGCCAACTCAAATCATAACCCATCTCAGTTGTCATCAGTTATAAATACCCTAGTTACCCGGTCAAAACGACTAGCGGACAAAGATCATATTCATGAAGAACTGGGTCTTCTTAGTAGTGCTCTTCAAGCAAACGGTTTCTCCAAATATTTAATAGACAAATCCATAAATAAACGCAAAAAAACTATTTCTGAAACGAAAGAAGAACCCCTTTCTATAGCAATTCTCCCATTCATCAAAGGCTCGACAGATAAAATCAGTCGAATCCTCAAAAGAAATAAAATCAAAACTATTTATAAATCAGAAAATAAAATCTCGTCTCTATTAAGAAGTCCAAAGGACCACATTCCACTTGAGTCACATGGTATTTATAAAATACCTTGTGGGGCATGTGAAAAGGTGTATATTGGACGTTGCAATAGAAAAATATCATGTAGAATTGCAGAACATAAAGTAGATGTCACTAATAAACGCTTAACTTCATCCATAGTGCAACACGTCCTTAATGAAGGTCATAAAATAGACTTTAATAATACAAAAACAATAGCTAGCATATACAATGAACCAAAAAGAATTTACCGCGAAGCAATAGAAATTTATAAACATAAAAATAATATGAATACTAGAAATGACGCAATCAGAATTCCCAACACCTGGAAAGTCTTAATCGATGAAAATACCCCAAAAACGGCATTTCCAAAATTACCAGTAGTGTCTCCAATTAGCTTTACCAATCAGGTATCTACTGTCAGCCCCGCCCCCCCACCCCCTCCACCATCAATCACCTGCAACCCGGGTACTTCGTTCTAGACATAAGAAGTGACTTGCACTCACTTAAGTTTTAGCTTTTGGACCGAACAGACATGCGAAAGCTATCAGTTTGAGACAAAAACTCAAGACATAAGGCCTCTGAAGATGGACAGTGTGATCTGTCCGAAACGTCAGGAGTTAAAAAGTCCTTTTAAGGACTACGTTACGCGGGTAAACCGAGAAAATTGTTCTACATATATATATATATATTTTTTTTTTTTTTTTAAATTTGAATATAGCAGAAGAGTTCCAACTGCTAACAACCGCTTGAAACCAGTGAGATCCCCAATTGAAGTGTCTTGAACCAGTGAGACTATGGCATCCCCAATTGGGGTAAGTGAGGACGAAGGTAATGGGGAAAGGAAGGAGGTGGGTGTGGAAGGTGGGGAAGTTCTTGGCTATCCAAATCTGGACACCGCTTAATCCATTTTTAGCAAATTTTTCAAATCTGAATGGTTGTACACAGCGATACTGAAAGTATCTTCCACTATTGTACGTGCTGCAAATATACCTTTTATATTATTTTAAATGATTGAATTGTGAAATAACCAAAATCAATCAAATAAAATTTAATAACGCACGCTGGGATTTGGAGCCGCGACCTTCGGTTTGCCAGTCAAGAGATTTATCTCTCGACCACGGAGGTCGTGCTGTATTTCAGATGTTTGTAATACATATTTATTATGTGTGGCTGGAATTAATAATGACCTTTTTTTAATCCTGCGCGCAATCCACTCCTAATTAAGACGCATGTAAATATAATATTCTTTTTCTGAAATTTGCCTACTTAATGAATGCATACATTTTATTTTATTTTATTCATTATTCTTAATGAGAATTTCACCCTCATTAGCAAAAACTCAGCTTTTCTACAAATTGAAACAGGTACGGGATATTTTCTTTGAAATTCAGAACCCTTTGAAGATATATATGCAAAATATCAACAGAGCTGAAAATTTTTATTTTAAAATATTTATTTAATTAAAAACATTATTTATTAGGCATCAAACAAAAGGTAAAAAATACACTTTTTTCTTTCTTTGTATACATAACTGAAGAGTATCAAAAATAACTTAAATAAGATCACCTTAAAACATTGCATATTCACGTACAATTTCTTTTTATTTAAATAAATGAAGACAATATTAGCGAATATAACTAAATCGAAAAATTGGAGAAAGAAAAATCAGAAAAAGATATTGGCACCTTTTGGACTCGAACCCAAGACCTTCTGCTTTCAGCTCTACCAACAGAGCTAAGGTGTCTATATCCAAATAGGTCACTTTTAACTGTATAGTACTTCGATTAAGAAGCATATATAGGTATATAAGCAGCTAATAATAATATGTGCGTCAAAAAAATTAAGATAATGTTGGCAGTTCTTAGTCGAAGTATCATACAGTTAAAAGTGACCTGGAATGTGAATTGAATTGAATTGAATTGGAGTGAATTGGATATAGTCACCTTAGCTCAGTTGGTAGAGGTTGCCATGTAAGCAGAAGGTCCTGGGTTCGTGTCCAAGAGGTGCCAATATCTTTTTCTGATTTTTCTGATATTTTTTATTGAGTTTCGCTAATATTGTCTTCATTTATTTAAAAATTACAATTTGAGGTTTTACTCAATTTAATATAAGATCGAATACTTATTTCCTCTGAATTCCATCAGATTTTTTAAAACTTGAATAACCGCCCACATTTAATGACCTCCTAAATTGAATTTCACGATTTTTACGAATAACTACGCAACTAGGTAAGTTGATACTTTATGTTTGTAAATATTGAGTTGGGCAAATATTATATATTAAAATTAAGGCTTACTATAACCTTTTCACCGTAAATATTGACTTGTATAATACGGCTTTCAACCCCCCCTAACTCGTACTATATTCGTGCAACCAACAGAAGGCTCGTGTTCAATGTTCATGCCACCAATCGATATACTCGTAGGTCATAATAATATTCATTACCGCCCAGACCTATCTTGTGTATCTATCTCAAGGACGAACGGCAATTTATAAAGTCACCCCCATTTATATTGCCTATTATTGTCTGTTGCCAATTTACGGCTTGGTGTTTGACAGAAATAAATAAATAACTCTGGATTATAACGTCTTCTAGAGATATTTTTGTCTCCTATATATTGAGACACCTACACAGTGCTTAGGGGAGATATAAAATCCTTTGCCTAGGTAGACTTTTGAGGTCGGCTATTCTCGTTCTCAGGCTATAACTTCTTCGGT
Organism: Limnephilus rhombicus; assembly: GCA_929108145.2. NCBI lineage: Eukaryota > Metazoa > Arthropoda > Insecta > Trichoptera > Limnephilidae > Limnephilus > Limnephilus rhombicus. The sequence continues at coordinate 18,845,626 of OV815293.1, forward strand.
TCTGGGTATCGCTTTCATCCAGGCCGCTCCTCTGTAAAATTCTAGAGCATTGAGTCACCCAGGGGTTCTTTGGTCTTCCTCTGGATGACTGTCGATAAATAATTATTAAAAGCAATAATTGTCAGCTTGAAACACTCATTTACATTGAAAAATCTTCCGAGAAAAGATACTTGCCGCCAACGGGACTTGAACCCGTGTCCTTCCGATTGCCGGTCGAATGCTCTGACCACTGAGCTATGGCGGCTTATCAAATACCCGCCAAATAATTCAATATATACTAGTGTTTCATTCAACAATTACTGCTTGTTATATTTTTTTTTTCCACCTGAAAACAACCAACTTTATTATTATTTTTTTTTTTAAATTTTTTTTTTTTATTATTTTTTTTTTTTTGTCGATAAAGCTCCATAAATATTGCCTGCTTCACTGTGTGGTCTGATGGGCTCCGTCTTATATGCCTATGTATACCATCTCAACCGTCGTACCTCCAGCTTACTGTTTACGTTCGTGACACCCAGGCTACCACGAATGCGTGAACTTTTAATCCTATCTTTTAGTAATACTCCTGCCGACCATCTAAGCATTCGCATTTTTGCTGTTTCGAGTTGCCTAGGGTAGGAGTTGTACATAGTCCAGCATTCGGAGCCATAAAATATTGCGGGTCTAACAATAGTCTGGTATACCTTTCCTTTAAGTTTTATAGGCATTTTCGAGTCACACAAGATTCCTGTTACGGATCTAAATCTAATCCAGCCCACACCTATTATACGGTTAACACCCGCTGCACATCCTCCGTATGAATGAGTGAGCCCAGATACTTAAATGAGTCACAGTTCGCTAATGTTACTCCATCCAGTTGCATTGAAGGAGTTACAGCATTTGTGTCTTCAAATGGCAAGTACAAATATTCAATCTTTTTCCTGTAAATTTTTAGGCCATTATCCTTTAGAATTTTTATTCACTTTCCAGGCTATTCTGTATTCTGTAAGTCCCAATGATTATCTGCTATCTGTTATCAGTACTACATCATCTAATGATGAATAAAACATGTACATTTTCTCTTCAACATTATACTTAACACGAAACAATTTTCTTTAACCTAACTATGTAAAACCCTTTGAGTATTATAAATTAGCGCCAAATGCCTGTTAGCTTAAAGTGTTTTCGGCAAAAGAGTTTTTTGACGTTAACCAATTTTCAACGCCCCGATTTCGTTTGAAATTTGATCGTAGATGCTGGTGTCGTAACGTTCTGAACCCAGCGGTTTTAACAAGCGCATTTTTGTAAAGGCTTTTAAAGCCACCGAAGTCTGATGTTAACTAAAGAAAAAGTGTGCCACTACCTTAGCTTGAAGTTTTTAAAAGTTTGAATTTGATGTTAACCTTATTCGATTTTGAAAGGAAATAAAATGGAATCACCTGGACATTTATCTTAATATATAAAACAAAGTCGGGTTAGTTACACTATTTATAACTCGAGAACGGCTGGGCTGATTTTGATGATCTTTGATTTGTTGGATTTGTCTCCGCCCGGGATAGGATAATAACTATTAAAATATCACAAAAGTTAACGAAATAAATAGTTATTAAGAAAATTATTTTCCCCATACATTTTGTATGGAACGAATTCTCATATTTTGAAAGAACTGCAGCAATATTGTGAGGGTTATAATATTGAACTGTGCATGAATTCCAAACATTCAACCTCCGTAGTCCAGTGGGTAAGACTCTTGACTCACAATCCGGAGGTCGCGGGTTCGAACCCGGCATGCGCAAATAAATTTTATTTGATTAATTTGTGTTATTTCACAATTAATTCATTTAAAATAATATAAAGTATATTTGCGGCATGTTCAAGAGTGGAAGATACTATCAGTATCGCCCTGGTGTAAGACCACCATTCAGAATTGAAACGTTGCTTGAAAATGGCTTTAGCCGTGTTTGGGGACCAGATCTGAATAGCCAGGTACTTCCCAACCTTCCTCTTCCTCACCTCCTTCCCCTCCCCACTACCTTCAGCCTCACAACATACCCCAATTGGGGATGCTATAGTCTCACTGGCTCCAGACGGGAGCAGTTGAGATTCTTGTGCGGTATTAACAGTAAAAAAAAAAAAATATTCAAAAACGTCAAATGTCAATGCGTTGATTGTTGTGCATTTGTTTTTAATCATATAATGCTGCCCTTCTTTCTTACACACTCAATGTCAATAGTCGAAAATGAGACAAATGGTGAACGTATGTCTGCACACCTCCAAAGGAAAAATACAAAAATTATAATAAATCTCTAAATTTTTACATAAGCTCCACACAGGAGGCCCTGAGAAAAATAATTTCTCTCAGGACCTATGTCATCTTAGGGGATGCTGTGTGGAGGATCTTTTTAAGGAATGGGGAGGATAGAAAGTTCTGGGAAGGAAAAAGGTATGAGGGGTGGGTAGGAATCTGGGGGTCAGTGTGTCCGGGAGTGACGGACGTATGAATCCATCCCTCCAACTGTGCTGCAAGGCAATGGGTCGAGAGAGTCCGGCTGGAAAGGTCAAAAGGCCTCCCTCAACCAGTCTCTCTCGATCCGGCCCGCCACGCAACAGGTGGGCAGGCGCATCAACTGCCAAGACCCGGACATAAGTCACCTCATGAACCCGGGCACCCCTGCTAAATCATCAAACGTAGCGAACCACTTGGGGGGATCTATGGCAGAGGTGTTGGTTATTCAATAAATGGTTCCCGGGGCGGCGGCACCCGTATCCGCCTCCCAAATTCCCGTAAGTAATTGTTAAAGTAAGAAAATCACAAAAATATAAATCCGTACACAACGCCATCTCTGATAATGACAAAAACAAAACACGGACAGTTGCGCATTGATAATTGCTTCATTGCGTAATTTTTAACTTAATAAAAAAACTGAATTTAATTCAACAGCTATTGATTCTGAGGCGGTACGAAGTTCATCGGGTCAGCTAGTTATTTATATAATCGAGAACGTGAATTAGAAGATAAGAGAATGCCATTAGACCATGTGCAAACGTTAAATTGACTATGCACTAACATGACTGACCATCGATGAAAATTTTACTTTCGTCTGAAATTTTTTTTTTTTTTTTACATGAGCTCCACACAGGAGGCCCCGAGTAAAATAATTTCTCTGAGGGCCTGTGTTATCTTTGGGGATACTGTGTGGAGGGAAAGGAAGGAGAGGAGGGTTCTGGGAAGGAAAAGGGTTTAAAGGGTGGGTAGGAATCTGGGGTTCAGTAAGTTCTGGTCATCAGACCTAAACACACCTCATCCCATAAACCCGGGCACCCCTGCTAAATCACCAAAGGTAGCGAACCACTTGGGGTGGCCTACGGCAGAGGTGTTGGTTATCCAATAAAGGTTCCCGGGGCGGCGGTACCCATTCCCGCCCCCCAAATTGCCTAAAGTGTCTTAATACTCGCATGAAGGCAAACCCGTACAAGATTTTTAGATGATGCAGTGATTCTGTTAAAAAAAAATCAATCTGGGTAAAAATGCATAAGTCCACTTGTGATGAATGCTAACCTTCGACCTACGAGAAGCCCACAAGGAAATTTTTTTTTTCTCGTTAATACTATGTAGAGAATTTGGTACATTCGGCGACATCTGTCCGAGCAGTTCGGAACTATTACAGAGATCTGTATAAAGACTGAAGCGAGGGATGCCCCATATCATAATTATCTCGAGAACAAAGAAAGTTTAAATTCCACCAATATCCCTTTGTGTACAGCGATTAATAATAATGTGAACCAATCAGAGAAAATAGAGGCGTGTATAGGGTTAGTGGACTTTGATCAGATTGAGTGGCCTTGAATAAATTCTCACAGGAACGTAGGGTGAACGAACTGTATAATAAACAAACCTTTAGACAAAGAGTTGAAGGATTATTAACCCCGGATCGTGTTTACATAAAGCGAGATCGAGAACTGGAGGTTTTGGGCGCCAAAAGTTTCAAATGGAAACAAAAAAATCTTAGACGGGAATGTTGAAAATAAATATCACCGATAAGGGCACGGAAAACGTAACATGAATGGTCCCGGGGAACGATTTAATTAAAACCGACCTGAGATGATCGCAAAAAACGGGTGGAATCTCGGAAAATTTCAAAACTGAAGATAATAGCCTGGGAAAGGGGGAAAACCCAATTTATATGGTGATGGAACGGTGAAACGAAGTAATTAGAACCAAATATCTCAAGAGAAAACTAATTGGAACTACTTGAATAGGTACCGATATAAGGATTACTCTGTTCTGACAGCACCATTCACAACAAACAGGAGATTGAGGAAATTATATCTAAGACCGCAGTACATTTTGGTCACTCTACAATTAAAGCAAATCGCAGGAAAGGATGCTTAACGTAGTCTGACGAAAGGAAAAATGAAAAATATACATAAAACAGTGGAAAATTATTGTTATCAATTCTAAATGAAGCGGAGATATTAGAAGGATGATTTTTAGAAGAAAATTTAATAAAAAGATGGTGGTTTAGTTGGGGGCATAGAGTGTGCTAGTTGCAATCTCAAAGGAATACAATTAGTATTGTTAAGTGTCTGGGGTCAAGTAACAATACCGGACAAATTACGGATGATTTTATTCAACAGAAATGGTCGTTTTATGTCATTTGTGCCGTTGAAAGGATCACATAATTGAGCTTGACTACTGACAAAGTGGGCGCAGGAAATGGTTGTCGACCACACATGTATTTTGTTTTCAAAAACAATGAAGATCCGAACATGCCTTTTATTTACACAAGGCCCATTATCGATTAAAAAGGGCAATAAAAATTAACGTTGCTCTAACGTAATGTTTACAATATAGAATTCCAATAAAACTTTATTACAAACACATTAACAATGACTTATTACCAAAGTACATAAAAATTTTAAATAAATACATGTCAATGAGAAAATTTATGTGATTACCTACGTGAGAGAGATGTAAGGCTGGTTTCGGTCTAAAACATGAGATAGGAGATTATCAGAGATTTGACAAAAGGTCGTATACGGAGGAACCGAATTTGGTTTTTTTCCTATGAAGGTCTGGGTGATCAGAAGTCATTTTCCTACGAAAAGAGAGCTTTAAGAAGTCTTTAAAACGCCATGGTTTGATAAAGAACGGGGAGTTCGTTGAGAGTTTTGTTGAGAGTCCGTTGGCAGTTGGGATACAGACCGGGGTCCAGGAACAAACGTATAACTCTTTATTAAAAGTTGAAATTTCTACAAGTGTTTGCAAAGGAGTAAATTCGGTATATAATCTCCCTTTAAATTGAAGAATAAAAAATCCGAAAAAGTGCTTAAAAATAATACTTCGTGAAAGTTCGGGTGTTTTGTTTTATATTGAAAGTGTTTAAAAGTTAGTAAATAAGAATTTAATAATATTCGGGTTTCTTTTACAACATATAGTTATTGACTTTCTAATATTTAACAAAAAAATACAGTGTCTTAAAATAAATACAGTTTACCGGATAAAAGAAAACACATGACGCGATTATTTTTAAAACTAACTAAAGATGATATAATAATTAAAACTATAATTTTACTCTAAATTACTTAACATCGGTGAAATAAATAACAATAACGAATTTCTCGAGTCATGGTTTTGCGACAGTGTTTCCATAATAATATGCCTTAAAATTTCATTGTGAATTAAATAACGAATTATAATAAACAGTAGTGATAATAATTCGAACACTTAGAAAACGTGCGTATCTACGGTTATTAATTCTAAAGTGTTTTTAAAATATTGAGAATAAATAATAATTTACCAAACTCCGGATTTTAAAATTAAAACATCTGAATTTCAATTTGAAAAATCATTTTCGAATCGAATGAAATAAAAACAATAGTTAATACGAGTTTGAGAAACTAAGTGAAATACCGAAGTGAATCTTAAATAGACAGATATTTGAAGAGTTTTTTTTCCATCATCAGAGTCATTTCTCAAGAAGACCGATAGGAATCCGTTAGCTAGGAAACAAAAAGGGAAGCCTTGGTCACAATGTCGTTGTCATAAAATTCCCGACTTGAAAAATTGTAATCGATCGAGGCTGGTAAGATTTAACCAATCATTAATTATTTTCAGAGACAGAGAAGGAAGGGACAGGCGGCATCACCAATAAATCAATCGGAGCTTTAAAGTTTTGTCACTAACACACTGTTAACAATTCTCACTTGCTCGAAAGTAGGTCAAATAGGAAATACCTACTTAAAAATTAGGTCATACAAGTACTCGTTTTAGTTAGGTAGGTCTATTGTTTATTTAAGCGCGCATAAGGATACGGCGACATAAGATATCAGTTTGATTCGTAACCGAAATACCTATATTTCTCAAAATTAGGTCAAGCAAATTATACCTTAGTTGAAACCAGGTCATCCAGATACCTCTTAGGTTAGCAAAGTACCTACTTAAACGACCAATGTTTGGGTAAAAACTAGGGCAAATAAAATATAAAAGAATTAGTTAAACAATGAATCGTGTTTCAAAAGGACAATGACCGTAGAAATAAACAATCTCCAAAGTAGGTCAGTAAACCGAAGGTCGTCTATGTGAAGTGTAAACAAATAAAACATAAAAAATGATGTATCTATCCCTTATCGTTCATTCGTTCATCGGAGTTAATTAACTATTGGCGCAGTGTAATTAGGTACTACACGATTTAATAGAAATGTACCTCTCAATCAATTTTAGGTAATTACATTGGCATACTTGTATAATAATAATAATAATAATAATAATGATTTATTCCAGTATGTATGCAGGGGAAGTGCAATGCAATACATTCCATATTTTAAAATTACCAAATAAAGACAATAATAAGATGAGGGAGAAATAATTAACAACAACACTTACATTAAATAAAACAAATACTTAACACATAATTAGATAGAAACGCATCACTAAATCAATTTTGGCATCCTAGCGTACTTGTAAAACAAATACCTATTAGCTTCCTCTCACCAGCATGATTAGGGTATGTTGATATGACCTTCGATTGTGTATCTAAAAATTCGATTGGAGTTCAATGTCATCCATTGACACAGTCACCTGGATCCCATCAACAAATAAACAAAATCAATCATTTATGTCAAGGGGCAGGTTTATCAATTATAGTTTACGACGAAATCTGCATTCAATATGTGATAGGAACTTCGACCTTAAATTCATTCAATTCTAAACAACTTGATTATACTAGGGCGATCGCCAATAGGTAGCATTGATTCAGCGTACAAAATTTCGCAAAGTAAAGTACCGCGACTAGCTAAAAACTCAAAAAGAGCTCATCATAATTATTCAGGAGGTCATTGATTCAATGACAACATGATTTATCTCTTTTTTTTAAATTTCGCTTATAGGAAGTAGGTATCCAAGAATCCATAATCACTCGCAATCCTAAATACCTAACACACGAGGAACTAGTGACCTCATTTAAAAAGCACTGGTGTTCAAATACTCATACAGTCCTAAATCCTGAATTTGCACACGTATCTAGACTTCAAGGCTTCTGTATGTGAATATTAGCTATCCGGAAATGTAAGTGTCAACCTTTCTGGTCGGAGAGCTTTGATCTTGTGGCGGTATTGTCGAGGTGGGCATACGGGGAAGAGGAAGGACGTATGCGGACAGTACGCTGACGCGGCATTAAAGCTGCAGGTTATTTGCATACCGTAAGTCCTTGTCGAACCTGAAAGCAAACATAAGGCTCACGAGGTGCGTTTTATGTCAGCTAGTCAGAGGTGGAGTGTAACGCTGGGTCGGTCACGCGGGAGGATGGATCTGCCCGTCACAAGCTTACGCCACATTCAACGGATAGAGGCATGATAAGGGAAGACATGTAATACCCCTTCTAGACTCAGTAGAGTTAAATTCAATCCGGAGGAGACGGAAGTCGGAGTAAGACAGAAAAACGGCATGAAGACTAGGTATTCCCCCTGCTGGCGTGAAGGGCCCCTTTCATAGCATGAGACGCCCGCTGAAGAGGGTAAAACTCGGATCTAAGGACAAGCCTAGCAAACGTACTGGGGAGAATCCGGTTTGTAATTGTTGTTCATCGGTTTTCACTTGGTTAGCGGAGGAGCCGACTTTTCAGCAAACATATTATCCCCATATCCATCCATGTCCATCCACTCCTGCTCTTTCAACAATTTTGCGAATACTAACCATGAATACAAAACACTATGTTAGGGGAAGTTGCAGACAAGGACTTCGAGTGATAAAACTGGACCTTCAAATACGACCATCCTACAAAGGTAAGGTTTTTCTTTCTTGAAATGTTTAATTTATTAACTGTTGGTTTATGTTATCGACGCATCAGCGGTGATAGGAAGAATTAAATAAACAAACAAAATTCCTACGGAAATCAAGTAGACACGAGGTTTAAGGGTGAGGCTAGTTTATCAAACTCGGTTTAATATACTAAAATAATAATAACTAAATAGATCGGAAAATTCTCACACTTTCTCTAAAAGAATCTAGGGGTTACCACACGTAATACATTATCTTCTCTACATATGTGTGCATATTAAGTATGCAAACAGATGTAAATTCTAAAACAAAAAAATACACAACGAAGAATATAGAAATAATGTGAACAAAAAATCTTAAATCTTGTTTACTGCGAGAAAATCGCAGGGATTTGAGAAAATAGGGTAGGTTCAGCTAGATTATAAAGTATAGGGGTTAGAAAATCACGAGCCTGAGGTAGAAACAAATCGAAAAAGGGGGGGGGGGGGATTTAAGTCAGGCCATCATACCTAGGGGTGTGATCAGTAGGACATAAGGGTAGAATTATGAACGTAGCTACGAGATTTGAACTACGAGGTAGAAGCTTAGAAAAGTAAATTAATTAGGTAGGGTTCATCACAATTGGTGTCAAAGCCAGGGGTGGCGGACCATTACACACTTCACAGATAATACGGAACATTCCTCGCCAAAGTTCGAAACACGGATAGTACGAAATATTCGGTCATAGTCTGGAATATTCTTTTTTTTAATTCATAGACAATCAAATATGACATTTGTCGGAAGCACCAACCATATAAAATAAAGTATTGTCAAAATTAAAACAAAATTACCTACTTAATTCGAATTATTTCCCGATACTACTGTTACTGGCTTGAGATTCAAGAACGCGTTTTTCTATTAAATAAAAGAAACTTCCCAGGTTTTGATTGGTTTGTGCCTACGGCAAGCAGAGTTTGTCTAATGGGTATGTGTAATTATTCTAATACCTTTCTTTCCATATTCTTCTGTTATAAATGCAGATCAATAATGCATTCACTCCATAGCGTAAATAAATTATTGTTTTATAGGACGATAATAATTTTTCTATGATTTGGCAGTGTTAATTGTCTATGAATTGTAATATAAATATGAATATGGCCAAGTACAGATATGATTTTAGATTTTCACAGCCAAAACCTCCTCCTTAAGCCAACGTTGTAACGCTGTCCGAAACGTTGGCTTTACGGAGGAGGTAGCGCAACACTCTTCTCTACATATTATAAAGTAAAGTCCCCCGCGCCGTCTGTCTGTCTGTTTGTCTGTCTGTTCGCGATAAACTCGAAAACTACTGAACGGATTTTCATGCGGTTTTCACCAATAGATAGAGTGTTTCGTGAGGAAGGTTTAGGTATGTAATTTGTCAAGGATTTGTGTAAATTGGTTGAAACATAACGATAACTGTTAGAAGTGTCGGAAAAAAGTCAAGCCGCCTGGTAGCTTTCATCGAAAACGCTGCCTAATCCTTTTGGGATATAACAAAACAATTAATGATGGGATATTCCTCTTTTATAGATCTACAAAAAAGTCTGCGAAAGCATACATCTATCTTTTACGGATAGCTTTCTATACACATTATATCTTCTTATCTTATTATTCTTATCAATTGCTGTTCGTTTGTCTCACTAAAACTCGAGAGCGGCTGGGCCGATTTAGGTGATTTTGGTTTTGAAATGTTTGTCGTAGTCCAGGGAAGGTTTAAACGGTGAGATAATATGAAAAAAGAGGAAGATAGTAAAAACAAAAATTTCATTTTATCATATAAACAGTTCTACTGTTCTACCTACTTTCAGAAGCACAACGTATTCTAGAATTGGAATGCAAAAAAAAAGAATTCCGATTGTCATATTTCAGTCGCTGTCAAACGTTACATGTCATTCTGTTACCATTTAAAATCTTCAATATCAATTTGTCAGTGCGTGAGAACTTTATTTACTGTTTTAATATGCCAAGGATAAGACGAGCTGACATAGATCGTCGAAGTCAATCAAATGGGCGACGAGCTACGAGTACCTCACGTGCAAACCGCACTGATGATCTCTTCGCGATGAACTCAAAGACGGCGGTGGTCACAAAGGTTGGATTTTTACAAAGTGTTTTATTAGCCACAGCAACGCGTGGCCGGGTCAGCTAGTAAATAATAAAAATGGCCAAGTACAGTTCACATATCGCGTAAGTGAATTAAAATGAACAAAATTAAAATGTAAAATGCATATTTTTTCGTCTCCCCGGACGCCTATTTCCAAAACCTTTACTGGTTCAGCGGCAAATAGAAATTTTCAATAACAAAATTTTAATATTTAAAAACAAAAATACTAATTTGTAGTATAAATACACATTGGAAAGATTATTTTATCTAAATTTTAGAACAATTTTTGGTTTTGAAAAGTGATAAAAAATAACCAATGTAGCGGTGTATTTCCAATATATGGAAATATTTGGAATAGTATCAAAATTTAAATGCTTAGAAATAAAATTATTAATTTCAAATATATCCATTGGAAAGATTATTTTATCTAAACTTTATAAGAATTTTGGTTTTTGCAAAGTGATAAAAATAACCAATATAGAGGTGTATTTTTTATTTTTATTTTTTATTATTGTATAAAAGTTACAAACAATAGGAATTTATACCCGCTAAGCTACTGCAAGTAGCTTGTCAGCAGGAGATTAGTTTCACAGATTAGTTAAAACAATACATGAAATAATCCTAAACGCATCAGCGTGGCAACAACATACACATATTACAGCATATATACAATAAACATTGTGATATGCGATGTTGATAATATTACAGAGACAGTATTTTATGGTGAAAAAATGTGGATTAAGAAAATATATTATATATTTTTTAAATATCATTAGACAGTTGATTATATGTATAATACATTTGTAGCAACCAGCCTTTGTTCCGTCACGCTTTGGATTGCCCCCGAACCGTATCATTGTTTCCAGAAGCGGCGCCTGTGTTCAAATATATGCAAGCGAAATTACTAGAGCTCCCGTCAGCCGTCTGGCATGGACGGTACGCGACTGAACAGTAGGTACCTAGTTCATCGAAACAGAGCCGCGGACCTACCTACCTCTCACGCATTCCAGAAAAGGTACGAACCATTGTACGCTTGCAATGCACAGTTCCAGCGCTTTCGAGTAACTAGCCGAGTGATGATTTACTACCAATACTCCACTCGTCTGGCCATATAAAACGCGCTCAACAACAGCGAAAGAAGCAGTGTTCGTTCAACTTACCGAGCAGTCGCCTCTTCTATCCGCAATCAACCTTGACCCAGTGTGTAACTTCGTTAGTACTATTTAATATCGTAAGACTGTTACGCTGACCGTGTTTGTGTGATTACAAATTATAATTATTGTGGGAACTCATTAAAGGTTTTTTTTATCACGCAACCTCGTTGTTCTTCATTTAACCACCAGCCTACACTGAGTACCTACACATTAGTAATTAATAACATAATTGCAAATTAATACATGGTGATAGTGAGCAAAACATAATCTTATTACATAAGGTTACTCTTGAAAATGTAAATTGTCGCTACCGCAACTGAACAGATATAGGTTTTGGAAATACTCTCCCCGGACATGGAGACTCTGCAACCGGGCCCGAAAAGAAGAAGATGGAGAGATACGAAATTACGAATGTTAGAGGAGAGCGCTAACATTTACATCGACAAAATCGATGCGAAAATTGCGAAAATGTTTAATAAAACACGACTCGTTTAAAATAGAGCAAAAATCTCGCGGGCATTATCTTAAACAGCATTTAAAGAAACACTGTGAATTTTTTCATACATATAACTTGTAAAATAACTGAAACAAACGTGTTAATAATAATTTTTGGAGCATACTTTGCGATTTTTTCTATCGAGGGAATTTTATATAATTTGCGTTTCGGCGCGGGCAAAGTCTAGATATTATCTTCAAGAATAACATATATGTTTTTAAGAGCTTTAAAACTTACAGTGTTTAAGGGAAATATGTAATAAAGCGGTACAAATCCGAGTTGCGGGCCCTGAATACTCACTTTTCTTAATAATAAAGCTTAATCTATCTGTTGGAATAAAAAATAAGAATAGGATAAAGATAATACTATGGCCTTATATATGGTCTGTGCAGGTTGGTCGGTCGGCATATTTTCATAACCATCTCGATCGATGCCAAGAACGGGTCGGATCTTTTACACGTTCTTTGGTTTTTATGTAAGATTATTATGGTGGCGCTTTGATGCGCCACAAAATAGCCGGGGTGAGTCAGCGCTACCAAAGATCGGAGAACACCCTCGTCCAGGCCGTGGCTCAGTGGCAGGGCGCGCCTCTTCACAAAAACATTAATTCTTCATCTGAAGCCCCCGGAGTAGATATACAAGTACTAAATATGTGTGTATATATGTTTATTTATTTTTTTCATATTATTTTATTTTTTATCAAGTAAATCCATTTTATGTAATGTATACTTTTATATGGCTGCCAAGAGTATTGCACTCGCCGCTCTGTTCGGCTGAAATAAACAACTTATTATTATTATTAACATGTGTCGTAATCTTCCTCATTTATTCCGTACCGCTTCAAGCTTCATATGTATTATTAAATCTCAAATTTCATTTTAAAGAAATCATGCCCAATGAAGCGATAAATCAAACAAAAATACTAATTTCAGTACGTGCTCCTTAACTCAGGTTCATAGAACTCATATTTTCTTTGAATTTAGATGTCTCCTTCATTTAAAAAAAATTAAAACTTAATATGTAAAGAATTCAGGCAAACGATAGTTCCTGCCTATAGTTTAAACTTTCAACCCTTTCAGTAAAGTTATGGCTGATACGAATGTGCGGGTCCATCTATAAAAATATTTTTCGAAAACTTTTAATTTCTGCGCACAACGACTGGGCGGGTTCATTATCTGAACCGAAAAATTCACACAGTGAGCAAAAATACCGCAGAAATTAAAAACCGTTTTCGAGAAATATTGTTTTAAACGGACCCGCACAATTATGAAAAACTTACCTGCCCACATTAAGCCCGCGTTCTATACTGATAACAATTTAGGTAAATTACTAAAAAACACTAAAGATAGAGATCATAAATTAAGCCACTCAGGCATTTACCAACTATGTTGCAATGATTGTCCTTCGTTCTACATAGGTAAAACAACTAGAAATGAAAAATAATTAATAAAAATAAAAATAATAAAAATAATTCGGTGATTCTAATGTAAACATTAGAATCACCGAACATTTAAGATGCTTAAATAATAATAATTTTTCAGAGTTTGCTAATCACCTAATTTCTAGAGATCACACTTGTAATGGGGACACAGCGGTTAAAATTCCTCACCGTAACAATAAAAGCAAAAAATTAGATAATTTAGAAGCACTAGAAATCAGAAAATCCCTAAATAATAATGCTAGTATTTTGAATAACCAAATAATTTTATCTTTCAGTCCCATTCTAAATATTTTTCCAAATAACCGCTCTGTTCTTTCCGGAAATCCCGCAATTACCCCCACCCCTTTGCTCACCTCCCACTCAAACACCTAACGTTCTGTATCATAGTTTAGTTATAATATTCTCCTGACGAAGGAAGGGTGCTTCTGAAACCGGTAGAGTGTTTTAAAATAAAAGTGGTATTAAACAACTTTATGTGTTTTTTTATTGTAAATTATGGCGAGCCACAAAGTTAGTGCTTTTTACAAATATGAAAAATTCTTTTATTTGACGTAGGGCGTACTTTAAAAAGGGGACAAATTTAATAACTGCTCATTCAAAAACGTAATTTTTGTTGTTTGTATTTAAACTCATCTTTACACTCTTTCTATCATCTAAGATTTCAAGTTTGTCCAAATGGGTACCATTAACATTATAGTGCAGGAACTCTATTCCATTAATAAAATCAAAAGTATGATTCGTCTCCACTAAATGATCAGCAAACTCCGAGAAACTATTATTTATAGTTTAAATACTTATTTATTTCGTATATTATCTTCTGTAATTTTTTATTTCATCCGCGTGTGTATGCGTGGTTGCAACCAGTTGACAGAATGTATTGTCATAGGCAGCGAGTTTATCTGCTGAGTTTGTAACAGTTTGAAATTACAATGCGAAATAAGCACCCAATAACCCATGTTGGTGGCTACGTATCAATTCAAATTGAAATTTGAAATCCTAATGGGAAATATAACTTTGAACTAATGGAATCCTGCATTTCTTTTGTTGCCCAAAACATACTATGAACAAGAGAATTTTTCATCAATAGTTCCACATAGGAAGTGATACTTCAGTGAAATCACCATTACCTGTAAGCTAAAACTTCGGTCAGTTTTGAGCTTATTGATTTACCGTTTAATATTGTGTTCTATTTGAACTGGCACCCCCCCCCCCCCCCCCCCCCGCTTTTAATAATTCTAACATCTTGATCATCATTTTTAAAACACGACAAGCCATCAATTTATTTTGTTATATTTCTAATTTTTTAGTTTTTTCTTTTGGGGTTAAACACGACCCTAAGTTTTAAAGTATTATAATATTATATTTTGATATGAATTAGAGTCTCATGTTCTGGTTTCATTATTATTTAATAATATTATATTATTGTTGCCACAATTCTTTTATTTATAACTTTAATGTCTTAAGTATTTTATTCATTTTCATGACAATTACATTGGCGACTAACGAATTTTAATTAATTAATTAATAACCGTTATATTTGGCGCAACCGTGGTTAATTTTTTTATTTATTAATCATTACATTTACCATTTATTAGTAACCATTACAAGTTTCAGCTCGATCGAACATCGAGAAGTGGGATAATTTCCACTTCAAAACTTCCATTTCATTCATCGATTAATTCATTCAATCAAGAAAATAAAACCGAAATATGCATAGGTGTATTTTAAAATAGAAACACCGTGGGTATTGCGCAGCCACACGAATGAGTAGATTGGGTTCATTAGTTCTTTACACGTTGGTTTTGAATGAAATAATGAATTAGTTCATTAGTTCATTCATATGCTGGATGAGTGCATGTCTGCGAATTTAAATGAATGTGTTGAAAGTAATGCCAGGCAGAATGGTGGTTTGCCATTAAACCTTATACACGGTAGAAAAGCTGACTGGCGTAGGAAGAACGGGATGAAAATATAACAAACCCCTCAGGCCTCGAGAATATTTCCGTTTTGCATAAAAATCCAAATATACGGAATATGTGTGAACGTATCCGAAAACTAAAAACTGTATTTTAAAGGTTGTGAAATTCGCTTTCATATGTTATTATTAGAAATAACTAATTATTTTTTTGAAGCATAAGAATTTTGAATGCAAATATAAAAAAAAATCTCAAATGGTTTATCTTAATTTTTTCTAACTAAAATTAATGATAACGAAAAAATAAAAATACGCAAAATTAAAAATATTACATTAGGTAAACCGCTTTGTCTACTTTTCATGCAAAAGTAATTAATAAAAAAAATCCCAATGTTTCAAAAAGTGCAATTCGAATCTATGGTTTCATAAAGGTGTATATTTGAATTATTCTATGGTTGTGGTTTGTCACATTTCTAATCACGATAGTAAGGGAGATAAAAACAATGAATGACATTTTTTTTAAAGTCATTGTCTTCATCTGAGTGGCTCAGCTCTCGTTTCAATGATCGATGTTTTTATTATATTTTCGAGAAACAGGGTATTTACGATAATGATTGCATTTTTAATTTATTTTTATGTTGACGAATAAAAACGTTGCTTAACGTTTTAAAATGTCCCATTTTAGATTTGCCGCCAAAACTGCATGTACGTTTTGGTTCATAATTATGGTAAACCTTTTCGGTATGTACGATCTTAAAATAAACCATACTAATATTATTAATGCGAAAGTGCGTGTGTTTGTTTGTTATGCTTTCGTGCTTAAACCACTAAACCGGTTTTAAAAATTCTTTCAACAATAGAAAGCTATATTAGCAGCGAGTAACATAGGCTGTATATAATGGTAAGCTCTGGCCTTATGAAATCTGTATAAATGAAAATGAGTGTATTTCATATATTTTAGCGGCAGGGAGGAGAGGCAGGGGGAAGATGGGGTTCGCGGAGAGTGAAGAGACGAAGGCGGGGAAGGTGGAAGGGAACGCACGGGAAAACGCAATTTATTTCTTTGAATAGCATTGCAAAGCTTGCTCAGCTAGTATTTAATAATTAAAAAAAATATACTAAATTTAAACATTCTTAGATAGTAAGTTTATTAGAATCATAAAATTAAACTTTAAATCTTCCGCACATTTTAAACAGTATTCAGTACATGAAAATACCCCCATTGTTAAAACTGTATCTCGTATACTGTGGCAAATTGAATATTGCGCCGCAAAGCCAGTCTCGTAAGAATAAAATATTTTCTGGCAGGTTATAAAATGAACGTTGAGATGATTTTAGCATCTCGAGAGGTACATAAAATGACATTCATGAAAAACACGAAGAGTTCGTTTTAACTGTTTTGTAAAATTTTGCAAGGGTGTTTACATGGAGAATATTTAAGTGGGAGGAGCGTGATGTCGAATAGCTGCAACACAAGTATGTAGATAGAAGTTGAAACCGTAGACATTCCAGGAAGACGTGGAAACAATAAATGAATAAAATATCATTTCTTGAGTTCGAATGACAGAAGAGGGACATGATATTATGAATGCAGCAGCAGCATTCCATTCTCTCTGCCTCACCCGTTGGGAAATGATTTTTTGAAGTGTAATTTCCTTAATTTACGATTAGAAATTCGGATGAAACGGAAATGACGCACTACGGTACCTGCGACGCATCAAACTGCGCTCAAGTCTCCTAGTGGTTGAGTTATAAAACGGAAACGATGTAAGGTCTGCGTTCATTGGCCGCTTTGTTTTTTTACGGGTGCTTGGAATATAATACGTAAATTCGCGCCTCGCCGAGCGCGACCCATAGCGCAACAATATAGTGCGTCGCACATCTCAGCGGCCAGAGAAATTCAGCGGACTGAGGTTCGAATCCTGCGATATCCAAAAAAAAAAAAAAATTATTTTTGTAAATAAATATCTAATCTTCAAACCAATTAAAAATAAACAGGCAAAAGAAAGCGACACCTAGCGGGATTCTAGTTTCACTTCTATCGTCTGTGAATTACACACTAATTTTTTTTTTTACAGGATGGAATATTCCCGGGTTACAAATAACCCGACAATATTTGAAAATCTCCTACTACGACCACAGAAAGCGGAAAATGTTGCTTATGTTGTGATAAAGGACTTAGCCAGCCGAGGAATCGAACACGCGACACCCGGGTGGGACCCAAACGCGATGCCAACTCAGCCACTGATCGGTCAAACTGTTGGACGATATAAAATATTATTATGACCCAGCACGCGTTGCAATGCCATTCAAAGAAGAAAGTGTTTGTGTTTTAAATCTGTTTATTGAAGTTCTTTAGGATATTTTTTTTGTTTTTCCATCTGGTGCGTTCACGAAAAAATCAGAGCATTTTCCAATACGTGAGCAGGCCACTTAGACCTGTCCGTGTGAGAAGAATGGATTTTACAAATTTACCCTCTGCTATCCCCTACCGCTATCCTTTAACTCCATCCCTCTGCCCCTCCCTTGATTCCCACCCTCCGTCACCCGTCCCCTGCCTGTCCTTTCCCATGCGTCCCCTTTCCCGCCCTCTTCCTCCCGCCTATATGAAAAAGACACAATTTTCAAAAAACTTGCCGCCGCTTATTATTTTTTTAACATATTTCATAAAGCCAGAGCTCACCATTATATACAAAAACCTTCGCAGATATGCGCACAACAACTCACCTAAATTTCAACGCAATCGGATGAATGGTATAAGAAACAATAAGGGACAAACAAAGAAACATTTGTTTTATGTATAGATGGGTAATCGGATATGACAAAACAGCAACAAAATAAAAGGTTAGGTTAGTTGTTTGTTTTTTATTACTTCTTCTCAGTCCCTGTTCCGTGTTGTCCATTGAACCATTATGTAATAAGTGCTTGTCCCAGTTCCACTTAACTTTCCTCGACTGAGAAGATTTGTGTACAGAATTAGTCGAAAGCACACGAAGCCGTATTTAAGGGCAAGGACAAGAGAGTGGATGAAAATTGCATCGTTTAGCCTACTCCTCATAGCATCGCGGCCCCGAAGCCATATGGCATAATTTACCCACTTGGAACCGAAATGAAAATTCTCGGAGCTTTGCGCGGAGCTGAAAAGCTCAAACAATTTTTGATATTGTGAACTGCAGGGTGCACCCCAGCTTATTGCATTTTTCAAAACTCAATAAATAGAAACTGCAAGTTGTAAGAAAATTGAAATTTATTTTGATGAAGGCAGACAAACAGAAAATTTGGTTATGATTTTAAATTTTCACTGCCAAAAGTATTTTCGTTATTTATTTTTGGGGTGTTATGCCGTGTTGCACTACCTCCTTCTTTGCCTACCTTTATCCCTTTTATAACTGATTTAACATTTATTTCAACAACAAAACATTAAGATCGAATTTTGAAATTTGCCTCGCAGTAAGCGTCTTTTATACGTTTTTTTGTGTCTCAAAAAGAATACACTAATTGGACCAATTATTTTTATGTGAAAACACTTTGTTTTTTTTTTAAATTTTTTTACTTGGGTGGATGTGCCATCTCGTGGGGATTCTAACAAGCGTATCACATTGCAGCATGCAGTTTTTGTTTTTGTTTTTGAAAAGAAGTCCTTTTCATACCACTTTCCTCGTACCATTATACTTCTTTCATTTAAAGTTTAGTAATACGTCCTCGTTAGTGGTGTATTTCGTTCAGAAAATGCATTTCTATAAAGCGTAAAGGTTCACGTTTCAAAGGCCTCCAATATGGTTAATTGCACCATGGTAAAGAACCAGTCATCTATTCAGGAGTATTTCTTCGTTCAAAATATGCTCCTAGCTTCTAACATTGCTCCACGCTTTCAATTGGTGATATAGCTCTGTAATCAAGCAGTTAACTCGAACTCTACCCTATAAAATAAACTTGGGTTAAAATAACTAGGTACGGGGGATTGTATACTTGGGCTGCAATTTAAATTATAGATGGGATCCTTCGGTTGAAATGCCGCATTGAGCAAGCTTGTGCAACCTTTATCCGCATGAAAAGGATGTTCTGCAGTCATGATCTCAACCTTGGATTACGAATGCGAATGATCAAATGCTAAGTGTTTTCGATATTGTTTTATGGAATGGAAGCATGGACGCTCACTGAAAAAGAAATTAGGCGACTTGAGGCATTCGAGATGTGGATCTACAGAAGAATACTTAAAATAAGCTGGATGGCCAGAGTTGCGAATGAAGATTTTATGGTTCGGATGAATAAAGAAAAGGAAGTTATTAAAACTATAAAAATCCGAAAATTTCGATATCTTGGACATGTGATGAGGTATCCAGAGAAGTATGAGATCTTGCATCTCATAATGCAGGGAAAGATTGTCGGAATACGGGGCCCTGTAAGAAGGAGAACATCATGGCTGAAAAACCTGAGACAGTGGTTTGGACAGTCTACTATAGAGCTGTTCCGGGCCGCAGTAAACAAAGTCCACACAGCCAAAATGATAGGCAACGTTCGTTGAAAGGATAGGGCACAAGAAGAAGAAAATAACAATATTTTAATCACCAAGTAAGGTGTTGCATGAGAAATAAGAGTTGATTAATAAACTGGTCGCCTTAGGGGCATAAAATATTTAAATATATTATTGAATTTACCATATGTGTATTTAATACTTTGAGATTATCACGAAATAAATTCACCTCAAATGTTGACATTTGAAATTTAAGTTTACCAGTGAGATACCGGATTTTTATGTTTTTTGTTTCTTTATGTGAATAGTAAATACCTCACAAGAGCTACTCCCAGTACCCTCATAATGTCAGACCACAATTCAAAATTGAAATGTTACTTGAAATGGCTTAGCCGTATTTGGTGATCAGATCTAAATAGCCAGGTACTTCCACGCCTTCCTACTTTCATCCTCATAACTGTTAGCATTGCCGCTTACTCCGGCCATTTGCTAAACCAAACCTGGAAAGGACATGCAATTAATAGGCCAACAAAACTAGCTCAGGAAAGCCGGCGCAAGCAAGGTTCTCTCAAAACCAGGGCGAGTGCTTGTGAATACCTCCTCCTCCTTTCTTCACAATCTCCAGGGTCTCCTTCCTCAATCAGAACACAGTATTGCACGTAAAGGGTTTATTCATTTAGAAGGAGACAGGGTTTTACAATTGCCAGCATCGGCACACTACACATGGGTATTTGCTAGGACTAGAATTCTAACATAACGGGGAACTGTTCTCTCAATCTCTCCACACGCGTTAGTGAATTTAAGGGCGGGACGTAGCACACAAAAGAGGGCAAGGGTTCATATTACTCACAGCAGCAGGAAATGCGGTAGCCAGCAGACAGGCTACTGGTGGGCGGGAGCCTTTTCGTACACAATTCACATTATAAATACATCACGAGTTTAGATTCTCGAGAGAGCGCCTGAGCGCAATCGCTTTGGGACACTGTTGTCGCGCCTGAGGCAAGCGGATGAATGAGGCGCGGGCGTTGATCAGCACGCAGGAATGCCCGTGTCGAACTCAGCGCGGTGCGGGGGGATTTTAGGTACTACGAGCTATTCTGGCGTAAAATGGGGAAGCAGTGAACTAGGGGGAAACATTGTCACTTCGTAACGTAACATAACATACCCCAATTGGAAATGCCGTAGTCTTATTGGCTCCAGGCGGTTGGGAGCAGTTGGCAGTCTTGTGCGGTATACACAATTAAAATTAAAAAAGAAAAGTCAAAAGGTTGAAAAAAATATTTTAATATGTTAGAAATTCGCCACAAATATGAAAAACGATTATGAGTTTACTTATTGTACTGTTTATTCGTGGTGGAATTCTATTGTATTAAAATTGAAATTAAAACACTTTTTAACTTTTTTCCACTTATTTATTTCACCAGTACCGGTTTCATCCTATTTTGGACATCTTTAGTTTTTTGCAATTGACATTCTTTTGTTACAGAATTTATACAAAATTAGGTAGGTAGGTACACAATGTTAATACATATGTTTGGGTTATCACGTTACAACTGCTCTTTAAGGTAAATATGTCATGAGTCATGAATAAGAAATAATAATATTTACATTGGGAAAAATATCAAATGAAATAATAATATAATAATGGTCACGATAGCAGAATAATCGATAATTTAATAAATTAAAACTAATGAATTGTCTTGCATATCTTGAATAATATTGTCTTGAATCAACCTGCCAGCCTGAAGATGTCCATAATAGGATGAAACCGGTACTGGTGAAATAAATAAATGGAAAAAAGTTAAAAAGTGTTTCAATTTCAATTTTAATGAAAAATGATTCTTCCAAAATATGTTTATCCGTTTCGCAAAACAAAAAAATAAACATGTGTGCAGTTCATACGTGATAGAAGTGAAACCTTCAGAAAACTAAACTTCAAGAGAATGAGACGCATGAGAGGATCAATGCAGAGGATCAGGAGTTGAATAATTGTAGGGTTTATGTATTAAAATATTGTTACCAAGTTTAAAAATTATTTTATTCTACGGAGCATCGCACAATTCTTCGTAGAATTCGTAATTTGGGAGCCGGGAATGGGTACCGCCGCCCCGGGAACCTTTATTGGATAACCAACACATCAGCCATAGTTCACCCCAAGTGGTTCGCCACGTTTGGTGATTTAGCAGGGGTGCCCGGGTTCATGGGGTGAGGTTTGTCCAGGTCTTGGATGACCAGGATACACTGAACCCCAGATTCCTACCCACCCCTTAAACCCTTTTCCTTCCCAGAACTCTTTTCTCCTTCCTTTCCCTAAAAAAACCCCTCCACACAGCATCCCCAAAGATGACATAGGTCCTGAAGGAAATTATTTTTCTCAGGGCCTCCTGTGTGGAGCTCATGTAAAAAAAACAAAGAGGATGCCGATAGGCTACAAAATACCGCACAAAGAGGACACTGATTAGTCTACCTCCTTCTATCGCATTGCATTAATAACCGAAATTAGTAAAGTGTTATGTGAAAATAGATGCTCAATAATTTAAAAAAATAACAGAGTGTGCTATTCAGAAAACTAAAATTGATAGGGGTGGGGAAGCCCCAAAGCACCACACAACGAGGAGACCGATTATTACGAAGCACCGCACAAAGAGGAGACCGATTATACTCTCTCATTCTCTCGCAGGCTAAATCCTGTAGATGTAAGTGTTTGTGTTTAGAGTCGCTCGTTTCCGTTAACTTCAAAAATTATTTCTTTCCTGTAATTTTTTCTCAAAAAATCAAAACTCACCCCTTTTTTTACCTTTTTCATATTATAAAACCCGTTGAGCGTGGCCCGCAATGTAATGGATATGTAATCGATAGAGCTCGCTATGAGATTTAGGTTCAATCATAAAACCGGTCGATTCGATCGCTTTCGCCTAAAGCGGGTAGATATTATTTTCTGAGGCTCTTTTACAAGGCAATGAATGGAAAATCACATTTTTTTCTCAAAGAACCAATTTAGAAAAACACTCTCAGTATCTTGAAAATAATCAGTTTGAAGAAATTGCAGAGCGTCGCGACGCGACGCGTCGATTGTAATAACCGATGTTTCTGAATGATTAGACCAGGAAAATGCTCCTTCTTTCTTTTTTAGCGATTATGATACCGAAAGGTAATTTATTTACCGTTATTGTGTTTATTTTTTTTATATACCTAATGTGAATATCTCACAGGATTCCAAACTGCTCAAAATCGTCTGGAGCCGGTGAGATTCTTGCATTCCCAATTAGGAATGTGTTGTGTAAAAGTATGCTAATCTACCGTTTTATTCCAAGATTGATGAAATTTTTTACATTTGACCTTCAGAAGAAGAGGAAGGTCATTGTTTGCATTAGATTTCGAAAATATATCCTCATCCTATTTTTCTACCCCTTGCAGTATGTACAACTCTTTTTTTTTATTTGATTACTGGACAAGAGTTCCAATTATATTTATATTATAATTTGGGAGGTGGATATGCGTACCGCCGCCCCGAGAACCATTTGTTGGATAACCAATATCTCTGCCACAGGTCGTCCTAAGTGATTCGCTACGTGTAGCAGGGGTGCCAGGCCAAATCGGAAGAGACTGGTTGTGGGAGATCTTTTGATCTATCCAGCAGGACTTTCACGGAATATCACCTTGCATCGCAGTGGGAAGCGTGCATTCCTACGTCCGTCACTCCTGGAGACGCTGATCCCCATATTCCTACCCTCCCCTCATACCTCTTTCCTTCCCAGAACCGTCTCCTTTCTTTTCTCAAAAGACCCTCCCAAAAGATCCTCAAATGTGACATAGGCCCTGAGGGGAATTATATTACTCAGGGCCTCCTGTGCGGAGCTAATGTAATTTTTTTTTTAAATTGCTCCCTGCTATCTGGAGTCGAAAGATTAGTAGGTCCAAAACCAACTTACCTTTGGAGGTAAGTCATAACCCTTTCAGAGGTTATTGAGAAACCATTATAGAAATTTCTCTTGGAATGGCTCAGCAAATGCTGAAGGAGTAAACCAGAATGGGAACAGCCAAGTACGAGTACCTACCTTATGGGAAATCTATACTTACTCTAATATCAATTTCGCACGACCAATATTATACCTCTCTCCGTTTCTAGAGTTGTAGAAGCTCTCAGTACCTTAGCTTTAGACCACCATTCAGAATAGAAACATTGGTTAGATGGCTTTAGCTGTATCTGGTGACTAAATCTGAATATTCAGTGACTTAACAACCTTCATGTTTCATAAACGGCTTCCTTCCACAATCCCTTAGCCTCTTTTTTGCATTAACTCCACTCACGAGGCCCTGAGGAAAATAATTTCCCTCAGTGCCTATGTCATCTTTGGGGATGCTGTGTGGAGGTTTTTTTTAAGGAAATGAAGAAAAGGAAGTTCTGGGAAGGGAAAAGGTGTGAGGGGTGGGTAGGAATCTGGAGTTCAGTATGTTCAATTCATCTTCCGCCAAGACTGAGACAAACCCCACTCCATGACCCCGGGCATCCCTGCTAAGTCACCAAACGCAGCGAACTACTTGGAACCACTAAGGCAGAGGTGTTGGTTATCCAATAAATGGTTTCTGGGGTAGCGGTACCCATTCTCGCCTCCCGAATTGAACTACTCTAGACATAAACTCGTGAAACTAAACATAAGAAATTAGTTAATACAATTTTCAATTTTTTATAAAATTTAATATCATAATTTGTAGTGGCTCTGAACGTTAAAACAGCTGTTAAATTAAACCTACACTACATAACTACCGTAGTTTAAAAGAGAAAGTCAAAAAAAATATTATTTTTTAAATTGTGTGTTGCGTTCACACGGTAGAAGTTAAATATTTAGAAAACTAAAGTAGACAAGATTGAGGAGGCTACTAAGCACCGCACAAAGAGGAGACTCTGTATAATTTTCTCGCTAGCTAAATCCTATACATAGATTAGTGTGTTTGTCTCTTTTTAGTGTCGCTTTTTCGTTTCATCAAGTTTAAAATCACAACGTACTATAGAAGTTTTGACTTCAAAATGAACTTAAAAAATGAATCAAGAAGAAAACAAAATGGAATATTAGTTTAATACATATTTTAAAAATCGATTGCGGAACAAAGTGTGCACACAAATCAAGACTAGAATGAAAAGAAATCTGGTTTAAAAACCAATCATGAAACAATATTGACATTCAAATAAAGAATAGAATAAAATGGAATCTTACTTAAAAATTCAAAAATCGATCACGGAACATTGTTTGCCCTCCAAACAGTAGTTCCTTCGCGCGGTCATTCAAAAATCGAACATCGAACGCGTCATTGAAACGCTGGCCTTGCGGCTAGTTCTAATGGAGGCAGTGGCGTGACTGGAGCCACTTAAATAATTCCACGGGCATAAATGGGCGTACCACGGGCAGCGGCGATCAGTGGCGCGACCTCCGATATCCCGTGACCTCCACAACCCTCCGCAACCCTCCGGAACCCGGGTACCCTGGGAAATGTCTCTAATGACTCGAACAAGGAAGTCCCGTCGTGGGGTGTTGACCTGGTTTTGGTTTTGTGTAAACAAAACCTTTCGGTGGTAGTAAAATTATAAATATTTTCACAGGGATTCTTAACAACTTCTAACCTACGGTTTTATATAAAATGTTAGCACCGCACCAGATTTTAGTTATTTTCAAGCTTTGTTAATTGGCAAAATGTCGCATTTTATCAACAAATTTGTCTTTGCATCAATTTGTCTGTGATTTTACTAGAAGCAAAGAGTCAACGCATCCAAAACTATTGTTATAAATTTCTTTCTAAAACTCGTCTATTCCATTTCTTAAAGCCTTGCAGCGACAGGTTTCATTTCACGTTATTCCTAGTTTATCTGAACTTTATATGCAATCAACAATATACCAGTAAACGAACAAAAGTGTTTCATTAACTTAACCTCAATCTCTTACTGTCCGAACAACCCCTGGCCTCCTAGCACGGTCGATCGATAAGGTTTGATACGACAACTTTCGGTAACTTCTCATCGTTCCATAGACAACTGCAGATCGCTGAGGTACAAATAAGAGTGGACGTTAATATATATTAAGAACGGTCGTTGTGAACTGTTACACATTTGTTGGCGATTTGCAGTCATGCTAGGGAACCATGAGAAGTTACCGAAAGTTATCCTATCAATCCTTATCGATCGACTGTACTAGTGGGCCTGGTTTGGAAACAAAGAAGTAATCCAAAGAACTCACAAACGACTCCAGGCCCCCTAACACGGTCGATTGATAAGGATTTTATTTATTTATTGTATCTTTACACTGCAGTTAAAAATATTTATAATACAATTTTCACCTCACTAGGACAAGCCTGTGTTGAGGTTAACTGTAATCGATAAATTTCTCATCGTTCTCTAGCATGACTGCAGATCGCCAACGATTAAATAACAGTTCACAATTATATTACATAATTCATAACTTTCGTACAGTGACACAGAGAGCACATTCAATTTTGCGCTCAATACTAATTAACAGTCTACAGTTGTTTTAAACAGTGAAACAGATAATATAACGAGCCAGTGACTTATTGCAAGTTTAAAGAAGTTGTAGTGCAAACCTGCTGGATTCTAAAATCATAACTGAGTGAGCATTTCAATATTAATAAAAGTCAAAACAATAAGTATTATTGTCACCCAAGCTACTACCGCCCGACCCGGCCCATACTTTCAAGTAGTTCAAGTAACTCCACCTTAAATCCAGGCTTAACCATCATCCATTTTTCAAAAAAAAAAAAAAAAATTTTTTAACAAAATGGACTCCCAGGAATTTATCAGTCAGGCGAGAAACGCGGTTGAGGCTCTAACCGATCTAATAATAGACCCCAGTAGCAAACTGAACAAAGATCAAATTGCGAAAATGATTCCAAAAACTAATGCTATTCTTGGAACCATAGCGCAAATGGCTACAAAAATGGCAGCACTCGAGGGCGAACTAATAGCTTTCAAAGCATTAACCAACAAACCTAACCCATTAGAATCTACATGTGAAGCGGCCGATGAGCTTGAAGAGAGGAAAAACAGAGCAAATAATCTCATAATTATAAACGTTCCTGAAAGCACACATCTGAACCAAATTGAAAAAATCAAGGATGATAATTTACAAATTGCAACCATTCTGAAGAAAATAGACAACAATATAGAACCAAATTCCATCAACATATTCCGTCTTGGAGCAGTGAGGCCTGATAAATCGAGGCCCATTAAAGTTATCTTAAGAAACTCAACTGAAGTAATGAATATTCTCAGAAAAAAAAACTTTTATCTTAACAACTCCCCTGTCAAAATTTTTTCCGACCAAACTCCGAACCAAAGAAAATATTTATCAGACCTACGTCAATCAATGGAAAGTAGGATACAGGGAGGTGAAGTTGGACTAACAATCAAATATATCAACAGCAAGCCGACAATAGTTAAGAAAAATCCAAAAAACTCAAACACATCAATGGATACGGCCAAAACATCCGCGGCTGCCGAACCAAACTCTTAGAGTTGCAAACTTCTATTCCTTTACTTCAAAACGTCGATGTATTTCTCCTTACTGAAACCTGGCTTGATCCTGATATTCACACCGAGGAACTTGGATTCTCATCTTATAACACCTACCGCCTTGACAGGAATCCAGCCACCAACAATAAAACCAGAGGAGGAGGAGTTCTCATATCCGTCAAAAAATCACTGCCATCCACTCGATTAATTTGCAAACATCTAGACGTAGAACAGGTATTTGTATTACTAAAAACTAAATCAAGTAAAATTTTACTGGGATGTGTCTACATTCCTCCTGGATCTAACATCACAGTCTACCGAAACCACATTGATGACCTCGAAACCTTTAAAAATAAATACCCTGATGCCAGAACAATTTTATTTGGTGACTATAATACCCCTAGCATTGATTGGATGAATAAAACCTCTTATAACAACTTAAGCCTACCAGAAAATGCTCGTGAAATAATAGATATGACGAACTTACTCGCTCTACATCAAGTAAATCAAGTCTACAATACCAATAACCGGCTGCTGGATTTAGTGTTCTGTAGTGATCTCTCAATTCACATTGTTAAATCAGTTGACGAGCTCCTCCCCCTAGACTGCCACCACCCCGCTTTAAGCATAACTATCTTGTTGAATAACTCACCAGACGACACAACTATTCTTCCTAACTTTACTTATAATTTTTCCAAAGCTGACTATCCTAATATGAACCAATATCTTAAAAATGAAGACTGGTCATTTCTTCACCCCAACAATAATATTAACTACAATCTTGAAATTTTTTACACAATTATCAACAGGGCCATTGAAAACTATGTACCACTTTCACATTTCAAAGAAGCGAAGTTCCCGAAATGGTTCAACAGCGAGTTAATCAACCTGATTATTTGCAAAAAAACTGCACACAAAAACTTTAAAGAATCTAAATCCCTTAACGACTATAAGTTATTTCACAATTACAGAACTCAATGTAAAAAACTGTCAAAAAAATCATATTATAATTATATAAATGGAATCGAAAAATCTATACCCTCTAATATACAAAACTTTTTCACACATGTAAACTCTCTTAGAAAAAACAAACAAGGTTTACCCATTTCAATGCACTTCAAAGATAAGAGTAGCACTGATATGAAAGTTAAGGTTAACTATTTTGCTGATTACTTCAAAAGTGTATATGACGAAGATATCCCAGAAAATTACATACCACCACCTTCCCTTATTGAGAGCATGCATATTCCTGCTGTACACATCAATATAAACGACGTTAAATCTAAAATTAAATCTCTAGACAAAAACAAAAAGGCCGGACCTGATAACGTGCACCCCAATATTCTCATAAATTGCATTGCTTCACTGGCTGAGCCGATTTGTCTATTGTTTAATCAATCGCTTGATACAGGTTGCTTCCCGGACATTTGGAAACGTTGTTATCTAACACCTATACTAAAAAAGGGTAATAAAAGTGATGTCACTAACTATAGACCTATATGTAAGCTATCTATAATTCCGAAACTTTTTGAAAAATTACTTCTTGATAAAATTTCCCCATATATTAACCATCTCATTGTTCCTAATCAACATGGATTTTTGTCTGGCAGGTCAACTCTGACAAATCTCTCATTATATGAAAACTTTATATCAAATGCATTAGCTAACAAAACTCAAGTCGATTCCATATACACAGATTTTATCAAGGCCTTTGACAAAGTGTGCCATAAAATTCTACTGGTTAAACTACGTAAGCTCGGTATTGACGGAAAACTTTTAGACTGGTTTGCAAGCTATCTATCTGATAGAGTTCTACTTGTAAAAATTAATTTGTTCTATTCCAATCAATTTATAGCTACCAGTGGTGTACCTCAAGGGTCCCATTTAGGCCCAATTTTGTTTTTATTGTTCATAAATGATATTGTTGACATATTTGATAAAGATGTAGATGTATTGCTTTTTGCAGATGATTTAAAAATATTTAAAATCATCAAAACCGCTGAAGATTGTGCCTGTCTACAAAATAATTTAAACAAATTAATTAGTTGGTGCTCTATTAACAAACTTTATCTGAACATAAATAAGTGTTATTCAATAAGTTTTTACAGAATAAGTCAACCAATTATTCATCCTTATGAACTTAACAACTCTACCCTTACCTCTGTCGAAGAAATTAGTGACTTGGGCATAACTTTCGACTCTAAATTAAACTTCATATCCCATATAAACTCAATCTATAATAAAGGTATCAAAATGCTTGGCTTCGTTCTTAGAAATTCCAGAGGTTTCAAGAATATTTCAACTTTAAAAATTTTGTATACATCCTTAGTACGTAGTCAAGTCGAATATAACTCCTCGATCTGGTCCCCCCATTTTAAAATACATTCAGATTCAATCGAAAAAATTCAACACAAATTCTTAAGATATATTAATTTTAACCTCGGTATTCCCATTGAAAACATAAATTATAATTACTTGATGAAAGAATTAAATTAACTAAGACTGTCAGATCGAAGAATTATATCAGACTTAATATTAATGTTCAAAATTGTAAATGGTAGAATAGACAGTCCTGATCTAACTAAGCTCATTGAATTTCATATTCCCACGAGAACCACTCGTTCTAAAACCCTTTTTAAATGTAACAATAATCGGACTGAGTATACGAAACACTCACTTTTACCTAGGTTGCATGAAGTTACTAATAGATATGCAGATGTGATAGATCTATTTAACTGCACGGAACAGAGGTACAAGACGGATATGCTATCATATTTTTTTAGTCACTATTAATTTTATTTCTATTATAGATTTTTGCATGTAAATGTATCTCTGGTGTCACTTCCCAATGTATCGTCACAATTAACTGTTATACATACACTGTTTTACCATTACTAATATTTTGAATATGAATTTGTGACATGTAATTAATGTTTATGGCATACTTATGCCGTTTGTATTAAATAAATAAATAAATAAATATTACATGACATAATACAGTACATTAGCGATCTGCATTTGTCCTAGGGAACAATGAGAAATTACTGAAAGTTATCGGTCCAATTCCTATCGATCGACCGTGCTAGTGGGCCGAGTCTCCAGAGGGGCCAAGCGATCACAATTCAGTGGATCGGCTGTCTAAACGAATTTAATATTTTTCTCTATTAAATAAGGAAAGTAACGTGCAATATTTTCTTTCAATACTGTTAAATGATGCGTTCATGGTATTTGCGTTATAAAGGTCACTGCGCATTTACGCTAAAGTTCGTTGAGGCGTAGTTTTCTGGTTAATACGCCGATTCCACGATGTCGCAGAAAACTTCTTCGCAGAACATTAGTGTTCCGAGGAATACCGTTTAAGAACCACTGAAGAGTAACAAAGGGTGTTTTTTTAGAGGTATGCAAATTCAAAATGAAAAAAAAAACATTAAAAATATCTATGATGTTGACTTTATTTAAGAGCGTTTAACCAGCCAGCGGACGAAAATCCACATTTCGTCGAAAGTTGTTCTTACGATCGTGCAGGGCGGTTACAATGAGAAAGATTAATTATTCTCCGTACCAGCTTTTTAAAATTTTAGCTCAATCGAATTTATTTCAATCCAAATTAGCTTTAATTTATACCTTTATCCAAAAATGCTGAAAGGCGTGATGGTAAAACTATTGAAATAATGTACTTTTTGTAATTATTTTTTTATTATAAGTATTTATCATTTTTCAATAATGTCTCAATTTAATAAGAATTTAAAAAAAAAACTGAAATATATTAGTTTGTAAGTGCGCAAATAAATACACAAATGGACCAATTTTCGTCAAGAAACACAAGTACGTACATATTTTTTAATGATTTTATTGAAACTAAAATTAAAATTCCAAAACATGCGTTTGCTAGATAATGTATTGATTTATTTAACTGCATGATTATATTATTTGAAATGGGTGTGGTATAATACAAAATATTTTTTGAAAATTTAACAAATCTGCCAACGACCTATGGAATAACCTTATTATACTAAAAAAAAATTTAAAATCTCAAAATTTATTACATGCGAATGCTAGATAAAAGAACAATCTTTCGAAATCCATTTAAATTTTGTTTGTGGAAAAGAGTCAATACGTCTAAAATCTGATTTGAAAATGACATATTTCTGGTTTTCTCTGGTAATGCCCTCTTAATAGATCATTTTATGCTATTATTGTTTAAATATGATTTCGGGCATAAGAGCGTCAATGGCTAGCTCTAATGAAGCGCAATAGTGAAGTCCAATTTTCGACAACTTTATCGAGCAACTGGGGTCACATATCGGCAATAACACGGCGAATGTTGACTTCCAAATGGTCAAACGTCTCTGGTTTATCAGCATAGACTAGTGACTTCTATGATGCCTCCAAAGAAAGTAATCTAATGGTGTGGAATCACACGGCCGTGGTGCCCAGTTCATAGGTCCATAACGTGAAATTATGCGCTCACCAAATGTTTCCCGCTATAAATTGATGGTGGCATCGCCGTGTTTTGCACAATTTTTCAAAATTTGCACAATTTTTAATTCAGTCTATTCATGGTGTAATGGCAAAACGTACTGACTACAAATCAACTGTCAACTACTGTCAAATTGACATTCTGTAGAAACATTGTTGCCAGTTTAAAAACCAATCTTTTTCCAACGTCTTTTGCACAGCATCATTATACTTATCAGGGAAGAACTTTTTTCAATCGTCTACCAGAAGAAATCAGAAGCATCAATGATAAAACCCGAATACTGCTCTCTGTCAAGAGACATTTTAAAAATATTCTTAAAAAAAAAACTACTGTCAACTAATCTTATAAATATCTTAGTTCTCCATAACATTCTTTCTTTAAAAAAAAAAACACACCATTATCAAATAAATACTGCAGCTCACATATATTGATGTACAATTCATTATTTAAGTACTAACTTATACCTAACTAATAACTAATAGCATTTATGTACACTCCCCTTCCATACACAAGCAAATGCTTTTAATGGAAGAGTAGTAAAAAAAAACCTGTAAAAAAAATATTTTGTTTTAAAATTGTAATTATAATAAATGTTTCAATAAATAATTACAAAAAAAAAATCCTCTCAAAAAAACACCCTTGATAAGAGAGCAGATTTTGATTAAATAATATTCTTTATATTTCCCAAAAGGTTCTTGTTTTTCTTATGATATAGTGATTGCCATATCAAGCCAACTTGATAAGACAAATCAATCGGATAACTCAATAAGATATCTCTATTAGATAACCTAATAATGTTACCGAATAAACACGGGATACAATCAGAATTTTATCTAATAATCAAGAGGTAAATCAAATTACGATTTCATGCTCTACTAGTCTAATTAACAATTTTATAGTTGTTTTCACAAGTTAACTAGATTGGACAGAATAGTATTTTTTGCACAGTAGATATTTTTTACAGGTTGATTTATAATGACAGTAGAAGTAAAATAATGTACATTAATAACATTTTCATGTGTTTGGAAACAAAGGAAACCTCATCGATAAATAACAGTGTCTAACATTGGTATACTGAAAAAGTGATATTATATTTACCTGCTATAAGTATCGGCAGTATCGCCCTGGTAAGAGAACACCAATCGAAATGGTTTGATTATCAGTTCTGTATATCCTGGTAGGTATTTCTCAACCTTCCTATTCACCATTTTTTTATCTTCCTCCAAACCATCAGCCTTACAACATTCTCTTATTTTGGGGGATGCCTCATTCTCACTGACGTTGGACAGTTTTTTTTTTTTTTTTTTGTGAATACTGTCGAACAAGAGTTCCAACTGCTCCTAACCGTCTAGAGCCAGTGGGAATACGGCAGCCCCAATAGGGGTAGATTGTGGGGCTGAAGATAGCGGGGAGGGGAAGGAGATGTGGAAGAGGTAAGTGGAGATGTTTCTGTCTATTCAAATCTGGTCACCAAACGCGGCCATTTCAAGTCAAAAATTTTAAGCCATTTCAAGAACAGTTTCAATTTTGAATGGTGGTCTTACACCAGGGTGATACTGAAAGCATCTTCCACTCTTAAACTCTTAAACGTGACGCAAGTATAAAGAAAAAGTCGACAACACAAGATTTAGTCAAAATAAAGGTACATCCATTCCCAAAATTACAAATAAATTTGAGCAACATCTACTTATCTTATGCCTACTATATTTAATAAGATGCCAATCGAATCATATAAAAGCGAATCAAATTGCACCACCGAACTAAAAATAATAATTAATTAATAGATCAAGATTTTTTTGTATTTATATTATTTGTAATCTGATGTATATATTTGCCTATTATTATGTTGCCTTTATTTATTTGTTTATCTGTGTATTTTACGTCTTTGTATTGTAGTTACTTTAAATGTTGTTCTTCGGTATCAATTTTCTATGTTGTGGTTTCTCGTTATATGTCTTCTTAAGTGTTAAATTAAAATTGTTAATTTTTTTGACAGTTTAGTGGGTTTCTCGTTATATGTGTTCTTCAGTGTTATATTAATATTGTTAAACTGCTTTGATAGTTTAGCGGGTTTCTCGTTATACGTGTTTTTAAGTGTTATATTAATATTGTTAAACTGTTTTGACAGTTTAGCGGGTTTCTCGTTATATGTGTTCTTCAGTGTTATATTAATATTGTTAAACTGCTTTGATAGTTTAGCCGGTTTCTCGTTCTTTAGTGTTATATTAATATTGTTTATTTTCTTTGACAGTTTAGCGGGTTTCTCGTTATATATATTCTTCAGTGTTATATTAATATTGTTAATTTGCTTACACAGTTTAGCGGGTTTCTCGTTGGATATGTTCTTCAGTGTTATATTAATACTGTTAAAATACTTTGATAGTTTAGCGGGTTTCTCGTTATATGTGTTCTTCAGTGTTATATTAATATTGTTAAACTGCTTTGATAGTTAAGCGGGTTTCTCGTTATACGTGTTCTTCAGTGTTGTATTAATATTGTTAAACTGCTTTAATAGTTAATCGGGTTTCTCGTTATACGTGTTCTTCAGTGTTATATTAATATTGTTAAACTGCTATGATAGTTTAGCGGGTTTCTCGTTCTTTAGTGTTATATTAATATTGTTTATTTTCTTTGACAGTTTAGCGGGTTTCTCGTTATATAGATTCTTCAGTGTTATATTAATAGGGTTAAATTGCTTACACAGTTTAGCGGGTTTCTCGTTGGATATGTTCTTCAGTGTTATATTAATATTGTTAACATACTTTGACAATTTAGCGGGTCTCTCGTTATATGTGTTCTTCAGTGTTATATTAATATTGTTAAACCGCTTTGTCAGTTAAAATGAAGATGATATTCAACCGTTCAGATGTTATAATAAAATATATTACCACTTATCACAATCAGAATATGATCCATTTTCATATTAACTAAACTAAAAAATTGATGCATTTTCATATTATCTGAACAACATATCGTGTAAGTAAACTGTAAATAAAAAAATCATATTACGGAAGGCAACATTCTCATGCCACATTATTATTTCAATCACCTTACGGGAATTGCTTTTCAATTTAAATTTTAAATTATCTTTTTAACTGGAAAAGCATTGAAAAATAGTTCATGGAAATTTAGTTAACTGGAGTTAACTGGTTTTCCCTGATGTTATTTGTACTAGCATGTCACAAATGTTAGTTTATTTCATTAATGTGTAAAATTTTAGCCGTAATACGAGAATAATTTTAATGTAAAGTCAATGTAAACTAATCATGTGAACGAAACTTGTTGTCAATCAATTTTCAATAAGTTTTTTTTAATGGTTTGTACAACCAAAAGGCTTTCGCAATCAATTTATTTTACAGTGCCTATATATACGTATTTGTGGTAACCTGATAGCTGATCCCCTGACAGTTGGGCCTCCGACAGTTGATCCTTCGGACAGTTGATCTCTTTGCCAGCTGATCCCTCGTAATGATCCCTTTTATTGTATTTTTATTGTAAACTGCTCATGTTTTAAAGCACCTGCTTTCAACAGTCTCAACAGAGGATTTCCTAGTAAGACAGGCATAGCACTTCATTAATTGTAGTCTAGAAATAATAAAGATGATAAAAACATAAAAATAACTTCTTTTTTTTAAATCACTTTTTTTGATTTATGGAGTTCTACGATTTAAACACAATAACCTTTACTTAGTATAAAATGAAGGCGCTCCCGCTGTTGTGCGCTTAGATCTTTTAAACTACGAAGCGGTTTTTTATGTGGTTTTCACCAGTAATTAGAGTGATTCAAGAGAAAGGTTTATGTGTGTAATACATGCATATTATAGTAGAGAAAAAACGAGAAATTCAAAGATTCAATTCAGACAGCGGGCAGTGGGCAGAGGGCAGCTGGCAAACGGGCGCGGGCGGTGTGATATGTATGCAAATTAACAGATGGCGTTGGTTATAAAGGTTGGGTAATGGCGTTGTGTTAAGTAATCCACAGCAACGCGTGGCCGGGTCTGCTAGTATTAAATAAACTAAACTATCAATTTTACATAATGAACTTTTGTGTTTCTGTCGATGGATTGGCGTCAATTCATTAAAAAAAACCCCAATTAAAATCGAGCCAATTAATTTACTACTCGTATGAATAATTAATCCGTTTAAAAAAAATATGGATAACAAATAAAACATGGATATTAATAAAAAAGGAAATGGCTTAGATAACTTAGAAGCCTTAGAAATAAATTTTAAAAAATCTTAATAATAGTGAGTCCATTATTAATAAACAAAAAATATTATCTTACAGTCCTATTTTAGATATGTTCCCTTTCAATGTCGGTTCTGTTTTCCCTACTTAGTAATAATACATTTTACTCACCCATTTTTTTGTAATTTTCAAGTCATTATGTGTTTGCCCTGAGGAAGGAATGGTCTTTCCGAAACCGGTCGGCATTAATAAAATATGTGGTTCTAACATAGATTTATTGTTTAATTTATTAATCAGTTTTCTATTAACACCACGCCACCCAGCGGTAAAAGGTTCGTTTGAAAGGTAAATTAAGGCGCAGACAATGTTTGCTTACGAACTTAATTCCTGCTAAATGTGGTAATTATTAGTACACGAACGTGTTATTGAATTTTGTCGTTATAATATTGAAAATGATTATTATCATTACTTATCTTATTACCGAGACAGGGTTAAATAATATTTCATTATTATTGTGATTTCTCGGATCTCTTCCTGAAATTTGAAATGTTTTACGTGGTTTGGGTAATTTTGAAACAACATAACCATGTTATGGGTAATAAATTTATAATAAGATTTGCTGGTTTTGCGGTTATAGGTAGGTACTTGAATCTACCACATGTCGGTTGGCCTTCAATGTTTGAAAACTGCTGCGGTTTCCCACCAGGCTAATAAAGCCGACGATAAATTTTGTTACCAAAGTATAGGTACTGAAAATCGTTAGTCAATTTCAAATTAGGCTTATAAAAGTGAGAGTCGAGACTGTTATAAATTTTGACGTTATGACGCAAAGTAGGGTAGGTATTAGTTAATTATTATTTAACATAACATTCGGAAACACTTTTTTATTAAGTGAAAACTCTTTTAGCATCGTTGTGACTAAAAAGAGACAAACATACATTTATATGATTTAGCCTGTGAGAGAATGAGACAGAATACTCGGTCTCTTCTTTGTCGGTGCTTTGTAGCCACCCTACTCTTGTCCACTTTAGTTTTCTGAAGGTTTCACTTCCACCGCGTGTGGAAGTTCACATGTATCGCTTAAGAGTACCAACTTCTTCCAGAGTCTATAGCACCCCCAATTTGGGGTATGAAGGAAGTGGAGAGAGGAAGGAGATGGGAAAGAAAAAGACTGCGATGTAACTGGCTCTTTATGTCTGGACATGAAGCATGGCTAAATCCATTTGCTCCCTGCCATCTGCAGTTATTGAGTTTAAGGCAACTCCAATTGAGGTATTTTGCAAGGATGAAGGTGGTGGAGAGAGAAAGGAGATGGGGCAGAGGAAGGTGGGTGAAGTACCTTGTTATTCAGATCTGGTCACAAAATTTGGCTAAGCCATTTCAAGCCACGTTTCGATTCTGAATGATGTTCTTTGAACAGGGTGATGCTGAGAGTATCTGCAATCTACAACTGTGGAACTTGCCACAAAAGTATGAACTTTAATATAATAAAGTATACTAGCAGTTAAAAACCCGCTCCGCAGGTTTTTGCTGCTAGTCTCGGCGGGCGGCTTTTGGTTCGACTTCACCCAGTTTAAGTGTTAGTGACCATTTTATAAATCCAAAAGGAACTGGTTTCAATAATAGCGATGACAGCTAGTCACCGGGACAAAGTAACCGCGACAGGCAATGATGTCATATATATTATATATGTAGACGCATGGTAGAAATCACAATGTGGCATAATTATTTACCAAACACCTGCCAATTACAATGTAA
The DNA here is from genome assembly GCA_929108145.2 of Limnephilus rhombicus. NCBI lineage: Eukaryota > Metazoa > Arthropoda > Insecta > Trichoptera > Limnephilidae > Limnephilus > Limnephilus rhombicus. The sequence goes on from OV815293.1 coordinate 18,883,434, forward strand.
TCGTATTATCATACATCTCTCCATACCCGTAGAGATTAACAAAATTACAGATCCAATAGTGCTTACGCCTGCCAGCCGACGTTCCTGGCACACGTTCGACATCACTGGCTACTTGCTTGAATTCGGTTCTATTACGAAAGTAGCTATTGTAACTTTTGGAAGTAAATGTATTCGAAGCCGGTTTCTTATATTTCAACCGTGTAGTCGCTGGCGAATTAATAACGTCAGATTAACACAAAAAAATGTGTAAGAAAACCATTGATTAATTAAAAATTATTTCCGACGCGATGTGGATCTTAACCGAGGCCGTCATTGGACCGAATCTAGATTCTACAGCGAGGCGTTGAGATGTATTTAGCACAGTTTAAAAAAATGATCCGTGATATAATTCATAAGTTTTTTTTCCTTTTTTCTTCTGATTTTTGGGTGATTTTTTTCAGTAATCACGTCTAGTGTCAGGGCCTTGGGTTCTTCATCCTTGTTCCGCCTCGTATATTATGCTTAATAATACGTGAGTTTCGGCAGTGTATTTTCGCCCGCACGTGTCAGATGCTACGTGGACCCGATGTGAGTCGATCGCTTGAGTGATCGCTGTTTTACGGATCCCATAAGAAGTTCACCGTATAATTTAACAGCCTTCCGGGAAGAGTAATCCATTTTGGAAAGCGAAAAATAATAGATTCGGATTGAAGAAAGGTGAAATAAATAATACAATAACAGATCAGGATTTCTCAACCATTTTGTTCTATGAAACGCTTTGCAGGTCATATAAAAGCAATCGATAACATTTAAGCATAACGTCTTTATTTACAACAGTTCATTCTGTACGTAATCACCATAAATGGAGAAATGCCACTCACCTCTTTTTTTTACGTGAATACCGCACAAGAGTCCCAACTGCTACCGTCTGGAGCCAGTGGGACTATGGCATCCCCAATTGGGGTATGTTGTGAGGCTGAAAGTAGTGAGGAGGGGAAGGAGATAGGGAATAAGAAGGTGGGGAAGTACCTGGCTATCCAGATCTGGTCACCAAACATGGCTAAAGCCATTTCAAGCAACATTTCAATTCTGAATGGTGGTCTTACACCAGGGCGATACTGAGAGTATCTTCCACTCTGGAACGTGCCGCAAATATACTATATATTATTTTAAATAGATAAATTGTGAAATAACACAAATTAATCTAATAAAATTTATTTGCCGCGCCGGGATTCGATCCCGCGACCATCGGAGTGCGAGTCAAGAGCCTTACCGCTGGATTACGCCGGCTGGCCTTAATACAAATAAAAATTATAATTTTAACAGTTGAAAGAATTTTAAGCAAAATTTCATCACTATTTGAGGTTTAAATTAATGCATTTTTGCTATGCCAATAATTTAATTTTTAAAAAATGTATTCGTTACGAATCAAATATAAACTCTGTGACAGCCTCCGTGGTCGAGGGGCAAGGCTCTCCGGCTATAAAAAAAATATTGCCTTATAGTCCAATCATGGATTTGTTCCCCTACCCACCCACTCTACATTAATAACTAGCAACGGCTCCACCCCTTCCATAATAAAACATTGTTCCCGTCCATATTTCGAAACTGTCAAATTAGTATACGATTGCCCTGAAGAAGGATCATTCGTTCTGAAACCGGTCGGATTTACTCATTATATAAGTGGTTCAAACAAAGTTGAATTGTTTCATTTATCTATAATGGATAACCACAAAGTGATAGCCTCATTCAAAAATATAAATATTTGTTTCTTCAAATTACTGATACCTGACCCCTAAATTTTCCCATTTTAGTTCCATGGACCACTGCTAAATGACCCCTGCGCTAGACAGAAACTCCGAAATACCTGAAAAGGTGTATACTTTCAGTATCCCCAGGGACGAAGCAGGATGGGGCAGAATGAAGTTGGTTGTTTCCATAGAGGATAAAATATTCAAATACGGTTAGAGCCATCCGCTATATCCAACACTTCCATTGTCAAATCTAAGTGAGAGGTCTGACTTTTGGTCCCTGGTGCAATTATTATTTTCGGGAGGCTTCAGTTACTTTGTTTGTTTTATCTGAATAGTGATACTGGGTTTATTTGAAGAATCAATATTTCATGATGGTTTTTTGTCTTTTTTATATAAGTTTTTTTGTAAATGGAACAGTTCCGTTGCTTTCTCAGTTTGTTTTCCTCTGATAATAGAGAACTCCGTTCCAATTAAAAAAAAAAAAAAATAATCAATAATGACCTTCTAACATAAATAACTCCATTTTTATTTTTATTTTTAGAGATAGTTTTAATAGTTAAAAAAATTGTCAAAGTTTTAATTTTTCAAGACCCCCCGAAAACCACCGTATGTACGGTGAATCGTGTGACGTCATCACTCCTAAAAAATTACTATAGGATCGGCCAATCAGCTGATCAACTACCGCTATCTTGAATTCCGTTGTTCGAAGTATTTTCTCTAGAAGAAGCATTACTATTTTTTTTTTGCAGTAGTTTTTGAATATTGTCAATAATAGAGATAAACTTATTAGAAATACCTTTATTATAAGCAATAATTATCAGCCTGAAATACTCATCCACATTGAAAAATCTTCCGAGAAAAGATACATGACGCCAACGGGACTTGAACCCGCGCCCTTCTGATTGCCGGTCAACAATTATTATTATAATAATTAAGGGTAACAATTATTATAATAATAGCCATCCGTTATTATAATAATTAAGGGTAACAATTATTATAATAATAGCCATCCATTATAACGATAATAATTGTTACCCTTTGTGCTATGCATAAAAATCTTGTCTTAAACGTTAGTTTAACAATTAAAAATAATAATTAATATTTGACAAGTTTAAGTATTTCTCCAATAAATGAAGACATAATTTGTCTCGACGCCACCTAGCGAGGGATTTAACACTAACAGTGTCTCTCGCAAAAATAAAGTTGGTTGTTTTCAGGTGGAAAAAATATAATAAGCAGTAATTGTTGAATGAAACACTAGTATATATTTAATCATTTGGCGGGTATAAGATAAGCCGCCATAGCTCAATTGGGAGAGCAACTGAAAGGCAATCAGAAGGGCACGGGTTCAAGTCCCATTGGCGTCATGTATCTTTTCTCGGAAGATTTTCCAATGTGGATCAGTGTTTCAGGCTGATAATTATTGCTTATAATAATTGTTACCCTTTGTGCTATGCATAAAAATCTTGTCTTAAACGTTAGTTTAACAATTAAAAATAATAAGAAATACCTTTATTTTTCAAACATTATTTAGGACCAAATAACGAAAATAGTAGCAAAAATACAATCTTGCGTTATTATTAAGCATGTGAAGTGAGTACCTAAGTAACATTCTAAAATTCAAAAATACGAAATTCGTATATTTTCAGTTAAATGATAATTCAGTTAAAGATAGGTATAAAGAAAGTGCAATTGTCAGCATATTTGCCTTCCAAGCAGTCGATAGGGGTTAGAATCTAAGCTGTAGCAATAAAAAAATATTTCTAATAATTTTTACTTTTTTTTTAAATACTTTTATTTATGTTTTAATTTTATCTTCCGTGATTTATAATGAGTCTGCGATAGGTTTGAGCCGAACACTTAACACATGTGGCTAGTTCTTAAGCCTAAAACATACAACATGTAACAAAAGTACGACATGAAATAAGGAATCATTATTTTTACATATTATGTTAAACCCCTGTGTTAAAGGTATCAAAATACATGTTATTTTGCAGGACCATAGGTACCCCGTGTCATGCTGTGCTGAGTTAATATGTTTGTTCTGCCATGTGGTTTTCATAACAGATTGTGGTGCTGCCCATGTCAGTAGTTGTTCGGTACTAACCAAGTTATGGTCAAAATACAAAAAATGCTTTAACACGTCCGACACATTGCTATGACACGGAATTTGCTGTGCGCTTTTTCACAGATAAAAAAAAACAATGTTTGCAAGTGACAAAACGATAAATCTAGAACGTGCAAAATTTCCTTTCCAGGCGAATAATATTTATTTCAGTATGGTAGGAGCATTTCTGAAGGTTCAAAATGCCACAAATTCAAGTGCAGCGAGTTCCTAACAAATATGCGAGTACTATGGATTTGGTGGCTTTTCAGGGGTTTAGCTAGCCAGTCTATAATATTACGTATTACCCGTCAAAGATACCAGTGAGCGAGTTAGTGTAGAGCGTGTGAGACGCCCGAGGGACCTGGCAGAATTGCTTGTTTTTCCTCCCCGCCCAGGAGAATACAAACTTAACAAAATAACATTCAAGTGTCTCCTATTTCGTTCAACCTCAACCGGGGAGTTGTGATGAGGGAGTGAGTTGGTTCGGTATATCCGACAGTCAAACTGTTTTAGCAAAAATATACTTGCAAAAAAACTGCACCGAGAGTACATAAAATTTTTAAAAAAACAATGCCTACGCCCCTTTATTTAGTTTAGATAAAAGAGTTTGTGAAAATACCATTGTTTTCTTGAGGGTGGTAAGTAAAGGAAACTACGTACTCGTAAAAACTGTGTAAAAAATACGGATGATGACATGAATGTGATTTGTTTTTTGTTTTAGAGCAAAATGAAATATTTATCGAAAACTTTAATTATGTGTATTGATTTATCTAACACTTCTAAATTACATTATTTTGTTATATTTGCGGATTAACAAACTTTAAGGCGCCCTATCCGCGCTCAAAAAGAAGAAGATGGAGAGATATGTAATTACGAATGTTAGCGGAGCGCGCTAATATTTAAAGCGATAAAATCGATGCGAAAATTGTGAAAATGTTTAATAAAACACGACTCGTTTAAAATAGAGCAAAAATCTCGCGGGGTCGTCTTAAACAGCGTTTAAAGAAAAACTGAGAATTTTTCATACATATAACTTGTAAAATAACTGAAACAAACGTGTTTACAATAATTTTTGGAACATACTTAATTTTTTTCTATCGATGGAATCGGGGGTATGTCTAGATATTATCTTCAAGAATAACATATGTTTTTTTAAGAGCTTTAAAACTTAGTTTTTAAAGTTAGTATTTAAGAAATCGGTAGAAATTCTAGTAGCGGCGGCTTAAGGATATCATCCTTACAAGTACCACATGTTGATTTATTTAAAGATGAAAACAGATTTTTTTACATTAGCTTCTCACAGGAGGCCCTGGAGAAAATAATTTCCCTCAGGACCTATGCTCGGATTGTTGTGTGAAGGGGAAAGGAAGGAGATGTAGTTCTGGAAAGGAGTGATAGACGTATCCATCCCTCCCACTGGGTAGCAAAGCGATGTTTCGAGGGATTAGGTCGACTACCAACCAGCCTCAGCTGGTGGGTAGGTGCCTCCGCCGCCAAGACTCGGTCAGACTTAAATCCGAGCACCCCTGCTTAGCATTTTAAAAACCCAAAGAGATTCTAATTCGGAATCTCCGCTTAACAGAACTGTTTAAGATTCGGAGAAGCCCGGCAAACGAGAATTCGAGTATCCCGGTAGAAAAAACACATTTTTTCTTCCCCATAAATTTTTCAACATAAAGACAAAAACACATACCGATTATAATTTTTAAAATTAAAAATCTATCTTTTTTTGCATTAGCTAATCAGTACAAAAATTACCGCAAAATATTTGTGCAAAGCGATCCTGAAGCCGCCTACCCAATGCGATGCATTCTCCAATAAATATCCATAATTAAATCTTCTAAATATATATATCTAAAACGATTTCTAAAATTATTTTATATTCTTTGGTTTTTGTCCAGGTTTTTGGCTTTAGCCGCCAGAACACGATTTTGGGAATGAGTTATCCAGCACAATTCCCAACGATTTTCATTCCTCCATACATCCTTTATCCCACATCCTTCACAAGTAGAGCCTGCAGCCGCTCTCATACGCGCTGTGGTGGAAACTGTATTTGTCAACACCAACTTTCCCGCTAACTTTTTAGATCACTTTGATAACGTGGCACTTTATTTTCCAACTTTCTCGAGTAATAAAATTTCGAAATAAAAAAAGTAAATGAACAATTGCGGTTGGCGCGAGTCGACAGACAAAAGAATAAAGTTTCTGCTGTTTTTAATAGTCCAGCGTTTTTATTCCTTCATTTTATATTAGTTTTTCTTTCTTTTTAAAAATTATTTACTTTCTCCTTTTATTTTTGTTTGAAAGCAGTTCTTTTATCAAAATAAATTTCAGTTGGTATCCTGGTTCTTTATGCGCGGAAAAATGCATATTTTCAAATTATTAAGAAATAAAGCTTCAAGAAATCATTCTCGTACCAACCTAATCAAAACAGTATTTCACGATCCATGATAAGACATTCCTCATTCTATGAATAGAATAACAATGATAATTCGCCTATGCGTTAAGGAATAGCGCAGACCTTGAAAAATCACAGTGTATTCTAATAAAATTAAACGATTTGTGAAGCTGAAAGTATTTATAAAAATAAATATTCGTTAAAGGATCATTGTCTTTCAATGGAAGGCAATAACCAAGGAAAAAATTTGCCGTCTATTTAAACCTTTTTTTAAATGTTTCTTTACTCATTGCTTTGATGGTAACGTAATTTGTGGAGTTTTCGACCACCATGCACATGCCCTTATTATCTCTTGAGTATACTTGAAAAACTACAACATCTAGCCAATGACAATAATGTCGCATAAACAAGTGTTTTTATAAACAAACCGATGGTCCAGAAGAACAATGTAGAACGATTTGTCGGCCTCTGTGTTTCCTCCTTCCTACAACATTGGTCTCTTCAAGACCAATGTTCATTCCTTCCTCTCCTCAACAATACCCTCCACACAGCATCTCAGATGACATAGGCCCTGAGGGAAATTATTTTCAGAAGTTGAAGTAAAAAAAAAGTCGAATATGCGATTATGTAGTACGGTAGAGCTGTTTAAAGTAACGTTTCTGCAATTGTTCTGTTTTTTTTTTTAAATCAAGAAAAATAGCAAGTAAGAAATATTTATAAACATTTCATTTCATTTCATTGAAAATTCCGAAAATACCGAATTTTAAGTCATCAAAAAGAATTTAAAATTGGCTAACAAGACGATTTTCAATCTTTATCAGATCCGACATTGTTCTTCGGGACCGTCGAAATACAAGGCACGATACATCCATATTAATTGCTTGCTATTTAAGAAGCTGGTACGGGCACCGCCACCACGGGAATCATTTATTAGATAACCGACTCGACTGCGATAGGTCACCTAAAGTGGTTCACTACGTTTGGGTTCTTTATCAGGGGTGTCCGTGTACATGGGGTGAGGTTTATCTACGTAGGTCTTGGCGGCGGATGTATCTGCCCACCTACTGCGTGGCGGACCGGATTGGGAGAGTCTGGATGAGGGAGATCTTCTGAACTCTCCAGCCGGACTCTCTCGATTCATTGCTTGGCACCGTAGTGGGAGGAATGGATTCGTCTCACTAACGTCCATCCCTCTTGGACATTCTGAACCCCAGATTCCTATCCACCCCTCATACCTTTTTCCTTCCCAAGGGATATTGTTTTCCTTGGGACCTCGTGTTAAAAGTGTAGTTATTCTGAGAATTTGGAACTAATGTAAAAAATTCGAACAAAAATATAGAACTTACGAAAAGTATAGTTATTCTTGGAATATCTATTTATTCACGAGTATTTCTCCTTAAAACGGTTACACCATTATGTTGCGGAGGAGTTTACAAATTTGAGGCACATGTACTATAAAAAGGTCATGGGACAGTTGTACTATTTTGTGACATGCGTCAAAAGTTGCTGAACAGTCTGTTAGTGACGTTGACAAGTCGTTGGTTAATGCATAGCCGCTGTGTTGAATAACGCATTCTGAGAGGCAGGAGTGCTCGCTTTCAGAACACAAAATAATGCATTGATTGGTTCTCCCACAAACGTACTTGTTACGCACATATAGTTTACCTCTTTTAGTGTAGGTGGATTTAGTACAGTTCCAGAGAATAACTTTAAAAAAATGCATAACCAAATTTATTTTTCGGCGAACTTCTAAGGTGTTGAAAAAAAAACATTCCTGTACAAGGATGGATTTATGTTGGAAAGAAAAGGACAGTATTTATGTTGCTTTGTATAATCCCAACTTGAAAACGGGTCGTTTCTACAACTCGTTCTTAAATTCAATAGCTTGGTTGTGGAACAAGGGTCTCTTCAATACCTATAGTCATTCCATACTCTCGTCGAAAAGACCCTTCACACAGCAGCCCAAAGACGATATGGGCCCTGAGAGAAATTATTCTCTATGTAAAAAATAATAGAAAAATCCCTCATATGCATAAACCTTTTTTACACTCTTTCTGTTTTTAGGATAATATGTATACAGGGTGTTAAGGGACGTACTTGACCAACTGTACAACATCTACCATTATTTTTTGTTTTTTAGATAAAAAACATCACCAATGTCACGGGAGACCAAAATTTCAGTTACAGTTTTTAATCCAAATAATGTCGGGAATCGCTGATTAAAGTAAGTCAAGTACGTCTGTATAAACTAGCCGCTAAAGAATGTCCAACGATTCAGTGAAACCACGCGGGTTGTCTCAACTGTCTTCATTCAATTCATTTAACCATCATCTGTCAAGCTTTTGAGGAAAACAAATACGCATTTCGAATAAAGAATTATTAAGTTATAAAATAATGATGGTTCGCTGATCGCTGATCTGATACGACGAATATTTTTAACATTATTAAACGTTCACTTAACTTGAATAATGTTTCGCGTTAGCAGAAATTGGAATTATTGTGTTTAATAATATTATATAAGTGTCCCATATGTATTATTCACGGTAATCCATATAACCTTGAAATAGTCCCTAAATTCCTTAATCCTACATAAGTCCCAAGAACATGTGTTCGACGTAAAGTGGAAGGCTCCATAGGAGAGGAGCCTTTTCAACCTTTAATTGGATAAAACCCTTGGATTCCGTGCCAACGGCTTTGATCAATCAGGGTTTCATTTAAATTCAATGTAATCGGGTTTTACTGTACAATAAACCGACTTATTCAGGCTAGCTTTATGGTCAGGAAGATCTACTGGTGATATTTTATTACTTTAGTAAGTAGTTCTGTTGGGGAAATAAATTGTTGTTCGCAGCTCGGGAACCATCCATTTACATATATCTCTGTGTGTTCCCTAAGGAGCTTTTGTCCTTTTGTCCTTGAATTCAAAATGTTTAAAAATTCGGACGTAAGTACTCGTATATACTCCATTCCCTTGATGCTTTGTATTATTATAACAATAAATTAGATCTTCTTCAAAGACAGCAAACTTATTTTGGAGCAACATATTAATCAAAAATAATAGATTACTTAGTTTTAACGACGTTTATTGTTCAAAAACCGACATATATCGCAAACAAATTTTAATGGTCTTCATTTAGACAAATTTGAAATCGTATACTTTAAAAAGAGCTTAAATGTGACCTTAAATATTATAAGTAATCAAAAAATATTTTTAAATGACCCATTATAAAACTTGTTTCATTTGTAAATTATGCCCTTTTACACCCTCCTCCTCCCCAATCCCACCTTTCAATTCTTACACATTTAAGTCTATGTATATTGTTGAAATTAGTTGAAATTATTTTAAATCAACCCTGGTGAAGTAAGTAAGCATTGCTTGCGAAAAATGTCGGTTTTTGAACAAAAAAAGTGGTTAAATCTAAGTATCTAAATATAAATTATATAAATCTTGGCTAGGATTGTTTAAAAAAAATTTTTAACTGATTATATTTACGTAAGCAAGTACACATATATTTTTAGATACGTATATAAATATAATCTCAAGTAGATATCACCGTGACCTTCGAAATAATTGAGAATTTAAAAAATACCCTAAAATTTATTCAAAATTTTATATTCAGAATTAACGACGTAAGTAAAGAAGCTGTGTATACAAATTGCGACTCGCGACCCGTGTATTGGACGGACCTACTGTCGAATTTGCCCTATCAAAGAAAATAAGAAGGCAAATAATGTGGGAATCTTAACGACGTAAGTAATGAAAGTAAATAAATATGCGCCCGCGGCACGGCGTATTGGACGGACGTACGGTCGAATTTACCCAAGCAGGCCTGGAGATTCGACATAATTAATTCTGAACAACGATAATTAATTCTGAACAATAATTAATTAATTCTGAACAACGTGTTACTAATATTTAAGATGTTTCTAAATGAATACCTCCCGAAGTTATTAATTCATCGTCTAGAAAAATAAAATCTGGTGCTCACAGCTAACTTTAGTTGTTCTAAAAATACTCGGATCCCTTGTGAGGCATGGAACCTCCGATAAACGTTGGTTATGTCTCGCCTTAATCAAAACAGATGGTTGGTGTTAAGCGGGAATTTCAACCTTATCGCCATGTACTTAAGGACTGCGTGATTTTGCTCGATTCGTAATATTCCATGTCACGGTGTAGCGGTGTATCAAATGGAAGTAGGTACTTCGGCAGAAATTCGGAATGCGGGGTGTTAAACAAAGCAATCACAGTTGTTAAAGCGTCGATGACACAGGGCTAGTTTACAAGCTACTATCTGGGAAATTAGTAAACTCGCCCAGTGTCATCGTGTCACTTGCTAACTAGCAGCAACTAGCAGATTGTTGACAATCTACGAAAAAAAGTTGAAAGGTCGTCAACTTTACTCGCCTACACGCTTGCTCCGCTTGCTCGTGATTGGTTTATTTACGTTTCCAACATGGCTTCCGATACACAACTGATTTCGACTGTCAAAAATCTTAAGAATTAGTTCACGCAGGCGTCGTTATTCTTGTTACTGGCGCTAAAAGCGACCTCAGTTTCCTACGCTTCTGAGCGAGTGGACAGTTTTGTGAATCATCATGACAATCTCACTCGCCGATTTATCCGCTTTTAAAACTTAGTAGATAGTAGCTTGTAACTCGCCGTGTGTCAATCGAGGCTTAAGATACATAAGGATAGGTTAAGTAGTGTTAGTTTTTTTTTTTCTGTTGGGTTTGGTTAGGTTAGGATATGTTAGATGAGATGAGGCTATCTAAAGTTATGAAATTTTTAAATTTGATAGCACCAAAGCTTCACTAAACCTTATTTTTAATTATAAACATCGATTGCCCAGTTGATTAGCCGGACACCTCCGAAAAATCTAAATTTTATTTGAGCATGCAGTTACATATATACCCTATCTGGTACAACTACCAAATCAATTATAGTATAAAGAAGTTAATTTTCATAATTTCGTAGTAATGAACCGGAACGTTATGCTTTCCGTTGTTATTTTGTAGCATATTTAATGTGTAAAATACAGCCATGTGTAAATAATATTTGATCTAAAGTGAGTATTCGAATATTGCTCTCCTAGTTATCTCAAAACTTATGGTTAGATTAGGTTAGGATTAGACTAGGGTAGGTAAGGTAAGGTTAAATAAGAAAGGGTTAGATTAGATTCGATAAAAGCCTCGATGACACACGGCGAGTTACAAGCTACTATCTACTAAATTTTAAAAGCGGGTAAATCGGCGAGTGAGATTATCATGATGACACACAAAACTGTCGACTCGCTCAGAAGCGTAGGAAACTGAGGTCGCTTTTAGCTCCAGTAACAAGAATAACGACGCCTGCGTGAAGTAATTCTTCAGATTTTTGACAGTCGAAATCAGCTGTTTATCGGAAGCCACGTTGGAAACGTAAATAAACCAATCACGAGCAAGCGGAGCAAGCGTGTATGCGAGTAAAGTTGACGACCTTTCAACTTTTTTTCGTAGATTGTCAACAATCTGCTAGTTGCTGCTAGTTAGCAAGTGACACTATGACACTGTTCGAGTTTACTAACAGATAGTGAATTTCCCAGATAGTAGCTTGTAAACTAGCCCTGTGTCATCGACGCTTAAGTTAGCCATTCGAGCTACAGCGCGATTTTGAACTTTTTCCTCCGATTGCTCGTGACTTTTTTTGTGACCATTTTGAATGTTTTCCGCCGACATTAAAACAGCATACCTCCGAATTTTAATATGGAAAAATTGAAAAAAAAATTAATGCATCTAGGGAAAATTTGCCTAACACTGGCAACAAAGCAATCCGGGATATTTTAAATGGTGCCGTATTATGGCAAAAAGCGCTCCAGTGGTTAGGATAAGGCTAGACCAGGTAAGGTAAGGTTACGTAAGAAAAGGTTAGGTTAGATTCGATTCGGTTAGGATTAGGCTAGGCTAGGTAAGGTTAGGTTACACAAGGAAGGGTTAGGTTAGATTTGATTCGGTTAGGATTAGGCTAGGCTAGGTAAGGTAATGTTACAAAAGTAAGGTTAGGTTCGATAATTCTATTCGGTTAGGATTAGGCTAGATCAGGTAAGGTAAGGTTACACAAGGAAGAGTTAGATTAGATTCGATTCGGTTAGGATTAGGCTAGGCTAGGTAAGGTAAGGTTACACAAGGAAGGGTTAGGTTAGATTCGATTCGGTTAGGATTAGGCTAGACCAGGTAAGGTAAGGTTACACAAGGAAGGGTTAGGTTAGATTCGATTCGGTTAGGATTAGGTTAGACCAGGTAAGATAAGGTTACACAAGGAAGGGTTAGGTTAGATTTGATTTAGTTGGGATTAGGCTAGACCAGGTAAGGTAAGGTTACACAAGGAAGGGTTAGGTTAGATTTGATTTAGTTGAAATTAGGCTAAACCAGGTAAGGTAAGGTTACACAAGGAAGGGTTAGGTTAGATTTGATTTAGTTGGGATTAGGCTAGACCAGGTAAGGTAAGGTTACACAAGGAAGGGTTAGGTTAGATTAGATTCGATTCGGTTAGGATTAGGATAGGCTAGGTAAAGTAAGGTTACAAAAGAAAACATATATTAGTTTTACATAGTTTAGGTTAGACTCGTAAATGAGGCTAGGTTAGGTTAAAAATTCGATGCAATCAGCTTTCACTGTCCAATAAACCGATTTCAGTCATGTCGACGCTTGCCGCGAAGCTATTCTCATGCTATTTTATTACTTTATTAGTTCTGTTGGGAGAAATAAAGCGTGTAGTTCACAGTAGGGAGACATAATACAATCTGTGTTGTCGAGCTGGGAAATCGATAAATCCATTTAGAAGGCCGTTTTGTTCGGATAGTGGCTATGTCGATTTCTTAACAACTTTTTCTCCGTCTTGAATTCAAGATTTTATGGGCTGCGGGCGTGGATAGTGTTCTATTTTAACACATATTCACCGATAGCTTTGTATGTTTTATATATAATCAATAGAATTTCTTTAACTCGAGATATTATGGGCCGCGGGTGTGGATAGTTGTTGTATCACGGATCCACCGATAGTTTTATATGACTTTATGTAATCGTTTAACTTCAACTCAAGATTTTACGGGCTGCCGGCGTTCATAGTTTTCGTTTGTATCACAAATTCACCGATAGTTTTATATGATTTATATACAACTAGCGAGTTCCCGCTATGCGTTGAATGCCACTAATAAAGAAATTGTTTCTCCCTGCGAGTCTTTCCGCCTTCCCTCCCCCTTTCGCCTTCTTTTCCCCTCAAAAGTTCCCCCTCCACCTTCCTCGCTTTTCCACTCTCCTCTCCCACAAACCTCCCTCCTGCGATCCCCTCCCCTCTCCGCGTTCAATGTATTCAGTCCCGGTACATTCAGATTTTCAAACAGCTCGCGTGCCACCTATTGCAATTTTTTTTACAAATTTTCATTTTTCTTGTATCACAAACATAATTTTTTTTATATTATAAGAAAAATCAATCAAATACGGTATCTAACATAGGTACTTATTTAAAATAAATAATATAATTTTTTATTAGATTCAAAGTAATCGAATTTGGTTAATATAGGTGAATAATACTATAAAATTCATTTATTTAAAAAGTTTATTCCAAAATTGAATTTTGGTTTAACAATCGTTGGTTTGCAAAATGTCGTTCTCAAATTGTGACTTTTTGACAGTTTAGTAAGAGTTTTTTTGTAATGATTAAAAAAACTTTTCAGATGTATTGTCGTGTGGTTGTAATAATTCAGAAACCTTCGCGAGGGTGGAACGAGGGTATTTTGAAAGTTTAAAACATTTTCTATGCTTAAAATAGCAATGCATGGACAACTCACATACATAGAAATACTTACTGATTTATATATATGTATATATAGATCAATTAATTTTGGAGGTTTGCATTTTACTTTATTTAAATTAGTTCTAAAAATCCAAATAAAAATAAAAATCCAAATAATTATAGTTCCTACAAAAGACCCTTGGAGGTAAGGTATTATTCATTCGCTAAGCAGAACTTGGGTTGAAGAGCGAGTAAAACGGTTGACTGCTTTGAGTATTGACCTTGACCTGTCTAACCGCCAGTCATACGTCCAACAAGGCAATAGACCACCTTTTCGTAAAAATAATACCTTTCAATCATCATTAATCAATCATATTACAAAGTTTCAACTTCCTTTGAAAGAGAAACAGATTTCTTTGCTAACAAAGCCTCCATGGTCGAGGAGTTAGACTCTCGACTAGCAATCCGGAGGCAGTGGGTTCGAATTCGATTTTTTTTAATTGTTATTAGGTATATAATTTTTTAGCCAGGTACTTCCCCACCTTCTTCTTCTTTGCCTTCTCCTTTCCTGCCCACTACCTTCAGCCTCACAGCATATCCTAATAGGGGATGCCATAGTGTCACTGGCTCCGGACGATTAGGAGCAGGTAGGGATCCTTGTACGATATTCACATAAAAATAAAAAATTGTTTCTAGATGATGGTGAAAGATTATTATTTGCTGTCTTATGCCTTACATAGTCTAATTTAAATAAAAAAATATGTGTTTTAATTTAAAAGTCATTGCACTTTAACTTGTAATCTTAAATTTATTTATTTATCAGAAAACGTCAACTGTATTCGGTACAACCATCCCTCCATCAAGGCGTCAATTATTTTTTTCATCAATGGTACTTTGTTCATTTTGTCACTGCAATGATCCGGATTTTCAAAATTTAGGTATTTATCACATGGAACTTGATATTCCTAATTACCTGCCCTAGCAATATTTTAATTTGCAAATCCGCTATTTCATTTTCACATGTGTTTATTGGGTTAACGTATTATTTAACTTTCATAACGTAAGTTTATAAACAAAATTTTCTTAATATTATTGTTTACCACCTAAGCAACATTGTATGTTAATAGGTACGATTTGATTTTGCTCGCTAAACCTTAGTCCTAATAGCCTTTTCTTAAATATGTTTATTCCATTTTCTATATTCAGGCTATCGGGAAGGAGATTGACCACGACATATATTACATACTAGCAGACCCGGCCACACATTGCTGTGGCTAACGAAACACAACGCCATTACCCAACCTTTATAAAATCCACACCACCCGCTTGCCAGCTGCCCGCTACCCGCTGCCTGAATTGAATATTGAATTTCTCAGCTTTTCTCTACTAAAATAAGCATGTTTTATACATATAAACCTTCCTCTTGAATCACTCTATCTATTGGTGAAAACCGCATCTATGCGCACATACATTTTGAGCGACTTCATTTTGATTATTATTTTTAATTTATAAATTAACGTTTAAGACAAGATTTTTATGCATAGCACAAAGGGTAACAAGGGTCCCTTTGGCGGCAAGTATCTTTTCTCGGAAGATTTTTCAATGTAAATGAGTGTTTCAGGCTGACAATTATTGCTTATGACTTCATTTTATACTATGTAATGATGATACACGCGATCATCCAGTTGATTAGTCAGACATCTTGAAATACCAAGTTTTGAGATAGTGAGGAAAGCAATATACGAATGCTCACCAGAAATCAAATATTATTTAAACGTTTCTGTGGTTTACATACGACAACTCGGGTATAAGCAACCTAATTACCTCAATCATTTGGTGATTCGAGTTCATGGAGGGTACGTGAGTAATTTTGCTTAGCCATACTTGCCAATACTATATTAAAAATGTTATAAAAAACAGGTCCAGTACATTAGAATGAAATTCTGAAATATCCTACTAGTGACCCAAACAACATCAACATTGGGTTTAATTTACGATCAAGTTTTTATGCATTATAATTGATTTGGCGGTGTTTTGAGTAATTTGAGTACTGTACCAGATGGAGGATATACTTTTACATACAACTGCATACATAATAATAATAATAATAGGCCTGTTTTTTGTTTTACAATAGTTGGTAGTTACAATATTACAATAAACTCAAATTTGATTTGTATTAGTAAGTTAGCTTAGATTATGTTAGTATTATAAGTAAATGTTTTAAAAATAATTTATGAATTTACAAGAACCCCTGTTTGCGTAAAGGCCTCGTCCAAAGATGTCCATTTTTGTCGGTCTTGTGCTATGGAATACCAGTTTTTGCCAGTTGATCCTTTCTGTCGCAAAGTATAAAGGTGATGTGTTCTTCTATTTTGTTGCCTTGTCGTCCAACTTCCGAAATTTCCATAATATCTTAGTTAATTTTACTTAAACATTCTTCCAGTTCTATATTCGGTCGTATGATGACAGGGTGTTAACGTTGTATGTTATAATTTTTAATTGACCGGTTAATGATTAATAAATAAATTTTTAATTTTTAATTACAACTGCATACTCAACTCAAATTTAGATTTTTAGGAGATATCTAACTAATATCGTGAATAAAGTGTGTACACCCTTCTGGCGTAAGCTTATTTTACCACTATTAGACTTCACTGAACTAGTGCATAATTTATTATCATTAACCCTAGAAAGATAATCTACGTCTTAGAGACGTAAGCGATACAGAATAATTGATGTATTTTTTTATTCCGCTGCATAATGCGCTGTCTTTCTCAGTCAGCTCAGTTGCCGAGCAGAACTTTCACGGGGCGGGTCTGACACCACGGTAAGTACAATAATTACTGAGAAATACATACACAATACGTCCAAAAGACGTATGTATTTCTCAGTAAGTACAATAAGTAAGTACACTAATTATTACTCACGGTAAGTACAATAATTACTGAGAAATACATACACAATACGTCCAAAAGACGTATGTATTTCTCAGTAATTATTGTACTTACCGCGTAGTAAGTACAATAAAAAAATTACATGCTAGGCTTTGTTATCAGAAACAGCCGTGTATTTCGAAAACCTGAAACCTACCTTCTGCTTTAGTATACGCTGGTCCGTTCTCAACTTGAATACTGCACCTCCATATGGACTCCACTTTACGGTATCTATGAAAAAAATATTGAAAGTGTCCAAAAGAAATTTCTGCGTTGCCTCAATACAGAATGAGCGCACCTCAACGGGGATACACAATTATGCTCTCAAAATATAACGTCTCCACTCTATCTAACCGGCGAATATACCTTGACCTAATGACCCTATATAAAATCTGCAACAACGTTATCGGCTGTCCTGACTTACTCAAACTAATTAATTTTAAAATACCACCTAGAACAACTAGGCTTAACGATTTATTCCACATTAACTGGACACTTACAAATGCTGGTGTCAGGGATCCAATCAGAAGAATGTGAGAATTGTTTAATAAAAACCACAACCTTAAGGTTTTCGATATATTTTTTGATACTAATAGCACTTTTGGTAGAAAATTGAATGCTGTTTTCCTATAAAAAAAGAAAACTCATATATCATTCACTATACTTTTTATGTACTTCATTTTAAATAATTTTCGATTCATTATTAATTATGACTTATTTTTAAACATGTTTATAAAATGTATTCGAAAATCTTTATTTATCTAGTCAATCAGTGAGAAATAGTTGGGGTGCAGGTGAATTCTCAAGTTATTGTTCATTATATTGTTTTGTTAATTATTGTCTGTATCTGTGTTTTCTCCTTAAATAAAATAAATAAAAATAAAAATAAACTTTCAGACTTGTTAGTATAAATGTGAATTAGCAAAGAAAAACAAAAACAAAAAGTATTATTTTTAAGTTTAACGACTGATCAGCATTTACACATTCATAGCATTTAAAAAATACGATTTGAACGTAAAACGAAACATTATTTTTCTTTAAAAAAAAGACTTATTATTTTGTAGTTGATTTTTAAGGGGTTTACAGAATTTTGTTAATTGTACATATTTATTATAATTATTTTGGTTTTATTTAAAGTACAAAACCCTAAACAAATTATCCAACTGCCTTTAAACTGTATAAGTACGATAATATGTCAAATATACATTTTTAAACGTCAGAACGTCTCTAAGACGTATCATTCATTATCTTTAACGAAGGTAAAAATACGATTATCTTTCTAGGGTCAACTAGTGCATAATCACTAAGTGAATTCAACTTAATGTAACTTGACTTGCTTCCTATGATACTTTTTCGTAGCTCACGAAGTCATATTGATTAACCGCGGCTGGCTTTAGACTAAACTCTAAACACGAACAGCTTCTAAATATGGATTAAAGTCTCTACACGGGTACCTAAAGTATAAACACCGGTAAGTGCAAAGCAAGTATTAACTCGTGTAAGGTTACTGTAAGCTCGTATAAAAACGGATGTTAGCTTCAAGAACACTAATAACTTTGCTAATATCCTCTTCTCTGCTGGAGATGCAGAGGAAAGATTTATTTCACATTTTGGTCGTAATTTAATAAGGTACCAAAAGCGTGGATATAATAACAACACTAGTAGATAAAATTACTAAAGCTACCTTTATGCTCGTACAAACAACGCAAAACCCAAAAGTCTTCAGAATTTTAGTTAAGTACTTAAATTTCGATTTTTCAGTTTGAACAGTAAAAAAGTTTTAATTTTAGCGTGGTGATATTTTACCTATTGGGTGGCCGCGTGTCGCTTTACGAAAGTTTTGCTGGGTTCCAAGGCAGTATTGTGTCGAACCGAGCCATTTTTCAGGCTTACTGTTACCGTTAAACCTTTAGTTGTGGTGACTATGGCAAGGTTCGCTAAACCATAATTGTTTCAATTGTTTTCAAAATTGTTTCTCTCAGTGTGTGCCTCTCATGCCTAACTATTAACTATTTTTCTTTGGTGATGATGATTTCATATCTGTACAATCCTGGTAAATTCTTTAACTGGGGTCTTTCATTTTCAAACCCTTGGTTTTCATGCAATTTTCTAATGCGAATATGTCTGTTATATATTATCATCAGCTGTACTGGCAAAATTACGGACACGTGCAGGTGTTTCAGCACGTATGACTTTATTTGGAGTATAAATATAACGAAATTTTGGGGTCCGGTGACTTTTTTTGGAGTTTTTTTTTCTTCAAAACTGAATAAAAAAAAATTCTTCTTTTTGTCATCACTATTCACTCAGCAAGGTTACCCTGATCCTACCTGTTCAATACCTGCTGGTTTTTGGTTTTAAGTTCTTAAAAAAAGTCATCGGAAATGCAACATTTTTTTTTTATTTCTAACGATGCGATGTCAGGAATCAATTACTAGTTAAAGTAAGTCAAGTGCGTCATTTAACACCCTATATACATAGTTAGAAGAAGGTATACAATGGTCCATGTAATAAAGCACACAAACATATATTTTTTTTTTTTTTAGTATATTTATTCAGTTTTTTTTTTAAATTTTACAATATTAATCTTTAAAATCTTACAAAACTGATCAATCAGTTTGATTGTAAGAAATCTCTCAGTTGTCCTATTTAATTAATACTATTATACTTTTATGTTTTACATTGTAATAACTGTGTAAAATCTAAAATACTAATGATTATAAACTACTAATTATTATAATGTTTATGAATACAGTGTGTGATAGTAATTTCCAGGTATTTGATCAATATTCGATCTGGGTATTTGTATACAATATTGTTTGCTTTCATGTTCTACGAAGATAGAATGATTTAATTTTTTTTTGATATTTGAATAAGATGTCTCATTTTTAATATTTTCAGGTAATGCGTTAAATATTTTCGGAATTCTATGCCTCTTTGTTCTATCACCGTATACATTTTGAGATTTATTAATAATAAACATTTGTGCTTCTCTATACCTAGTAGGGTAGTTGTGGTTTATAGGTTTTTTGAATTCTGTATTCCAGAATTCATCTAGCGTTAATTGATAATCTACCTTACTGTGTATAGACAGGACATTACACAAGGAGAAAAATTTTTTATAATCGCCTTCACATAATTGAACTTTTTTTTTGCCTGATATCAATTTTAGGAAACGGATTTGTAATTGTTCTATTTTATTTAAGTACGTTTTGTACGTTAATCCGTAACTATTTATTCCGTATCCTATAATTGATTCTGCTAATGCGTTGTATATACAGTATAATATATTTTTATCAACAAAGTTTTTTAGGTGGTAAAATTTCCCTAATATGGATCTTAATCTATTACATACATTTTCAATATGATTTGACCAGTTAAAATTGACATCTATAGTAAGACCAAGGTATGTATATTGGTACACTTTTTCTATATTTGGGCAATTACACTGTTGGGATTGGTTTTTTGTGTGTAAACAATCATACGAATGACTTTTTATATGCAATTCCTTATCTTGACAATTTGTATATGGTGAGTGAATAAGCATATATTTGGTTTTTTTTTTGCGTTTATAATAATGCCATTGTCGTGTGACCATTTAATTATGTTGTTTAGGTCTTCTTGTAAAATTTCCTCAATTTTTTGTGGATTTTTGTCAGCACATATAATGCAAGTATCGTCTGCAAACATGTAGCATTTACAACGTTTTATTACGTTAGGTAAACTGTTTACTTGCATTATATAACACGTAGGTCCCGATATCGAGCCCGTAGCTACTCCAGTGCTTGCCAACATTTCATCACTTAAAATTCCGTCAATTTTAACTTTAATTTTTCTATTAAACAGGTAATTTTTAAACAAATTATTTAAAGGACCTCTAATACCACATTCCTCCATTGCCCTTAGTAGTGTTTAAAATCTATAAAAATTATACCAATATAATATTTTTCATTTAATTGGCAATTTATATGATCAGTGAATTTAGAAAGTAATTGTGTAGTACTTTTTTCTTTTTGAAATCCGTACTGTATGGGATTTATGATTCTATTTTTTTCTATAAAATTTTGTATTTGGTTAAAGAGCGCCCTTTCAATAATTTTATCAATACACGAGAGAATCGCTATTGGTCGATAGTTTGTGAAATCTTTGTGGTTTCCTGATTTATATATAGGTCTGATGATGGATGTTTTTAGTTCGTCAGGCATGATACTTTTACTTACACAAAGGTTAATTAATTTAGTCAGTACTGGGATTATATTATCAGCAATTAACTTTAGGTCTTTAATTCTTATTTGGTCATTGCCTTCTGATTTTTTAACATCCATATCATTAATTATTTTTTTAACATCTTTTTGTGATACAGGTCTAAATCTCATTGACATAATAGCAGGAGTTGTATACGTGTTACGATCTAGGAATTTTTTAGTACAATTATGTCTTATGTCTTTTATTTCATTTACGAATGTTGTAGCAAATTTATCGCATAAAAATTTTGTGTCTCCTTGACTTCCCATATGTTGAAGGATTATTTTATCTAGATTTTGTTTAGGTTTTCCTATTAGATTATTTATTTCGTCCCAGAGTTTCCTCGGGTTGCCGTTTAAGCTATTTATTAAGTTTTTATGGAATGTGTTTTTGGTAATATTAATATGTTTGTTTGTTTTGTTTCTATATCGC
Source organism: Limnephilus rhombicus (assembly GCA_929108145.2). NCBI lineage: Eukaryota > Metazoa > Arthropoda > Insecta > Trichoptera > Limnephilidae > Limnephilus > Limnephilus rhombicus. The sequence goes on from OV815293.1 coordinate 18,905,053, forward strand.
GTATATTCTAAACATTTATGAATTTAAATATTCTCATATATTTAAAGTAACAATAGTTTATTATTATAAAGTATAAAAAACATCATATCAATAACAGATACGTTTTAACATTTTCACGGCCAAAAGTATTTTCGTTATTTGTTTTTGGGATATTATGCCGTGTTGCGCTACCTCCTTCTTTAGCCAACGTTTCGGACAGCGCTGCAGTGTCCATTATCAGGGCAAATCCGGCAGATCTGGTAGATGTGTAATTGTAATGTAAAAATTACACATCTACCGGATCTGCCGGATCTGCCCTGATGATTGACACTTCAACGCTGTCCGGAAGGTTGGCTAAAGAAGAAGGTAGCGCAACATGGCATAACACCCCAAAAACAAATAACGAAAATAATTTTGGCCGTGAAAATCTTAAAACGTATCTGTTATTGATATGAATTTTTTTATACTTTATAATAATAAACTATTGTTACTTTAAATATATGAGAATCTTTAAATTCATATGTTTGTTTGCTTTCACTTTTCATAGTACCTACTTGTATGTTAATGACACAATACGCATGCCATAATAATTATTTATTTTAAAATTATAAATGCATGTTAGTACTCTTCTCTTATTCTGATTCTCAACATGACTAATAAATTCAAGTAATGATTCACTTGGTTGTGCCATGTCTTCCTCTTTATAGCGGTGAGGCATGCAACTGCCAGAGAAAGGTTAAAATAGAATGATTGGTGTAGAAACGAGATCCCTAAAGCGTATATTTGATAAAACCATGTTTGACTGGGTTACGAAAAACGTGAAGATCCGAAAAAATGCACGGCCGAAGAAAGAATATTTAATATGATTATGTATGGATCTCTTAGATGCTTTGACACATTGGTTATAGATCGGAAGAATGGGGAAAGAAGCGCCAGGAGAATATAATATGATGCGAAAGTTAACGATAGAAGTCGGGGACGCCCGAGGAAGGCGTGCTAAGACCAAGTATTTTTAACGTACGTTTGTGGTGTTACATAAAATTATTAAATGAAGCAAACACTTTTTTTAAATCACCAATTTATTTTAAATTTACCAACCGGTTTCGGTTGGCTTAAGCATCATCTGGATGACAATTTAAACTTACTTCAAATTGAATTGTACTAAAAATTATTCAAATTTAATTTGACTGAAATTTAAAATGTCACCCCGGTGATGCTTAAGCCAAGCGAAACCGGTTGGTAAATTTAAATAAATCAGTGGTTTAAAACGAAGTATTAGTTTCATGTAACATTTTTAAGGAAATTTAAATGCGCCCTTGTGGTGATATTTTACAAAAATGCTACCACTATTATCGAAACCATAATAAGCAAGAAAAATTCCACATTATTTTCGATAATATAATGAACAATATTTCCCGATAAGCAATATGCCTAGATTTCTCCAAAAGAAGACAACGAAGAGAAAAGAATAGGTACGAGTACCTACACATTTTCTAAAAGGAACAACCAGTACAGTAGAAGGCTCTGGAAGAAATAATAATGTATAGAGATGAAATACTCACCATCGGTACACCCCTGAACCTCCCCATAACCACCCTTTATTAACTTTCCATCATCCAGTATCCATGAGCAATGTTACGTGGACGTGATCTTTAATAAGGCTTCTTTCCTTAAAACTAGAACCAACCATTTTCTATCTAATGAACTCAACAATTCGTTTACTTTTCTCGTATCTTGTGTTTGTATATCGCACTGTACAACTAATCCCTAGAAATGTTATCTATGCCAATTTGACAGATAACAGATTCAGAAAAAACATTCCCGGGTTACGAAAAACTTGACAATATTTGTAAAACTACAATTACCATCATTATAAGCAAAAATGTTGCTTGCGCAATGCTGGGGGACTGTCATTAGCAGAGGAATGTATCGAACCCACGACGCCTTATTAAGAATCAGGGGCACTGAGGATCGGGAGAGATTGGTTGGATGAGACATTTTTATTTGGTCCATCCGGACTCTCTAGACCCATCTTCTTGCCCCGCAGTGCGAGGAATAGATTCATGCGTCCGTCACTCCTAGACGCACTGCCGCCCAGATTCCTGCCCACCCCTTATACCTTATACCTTCCCAGATCTTCCTCTCCTCCTTTTCTTTAAAAAGACCTTCCACACAGCATCCCTAACGATGTCACTGGGACTCCTGTGTGGAGCTAATATAAAAAAAATAAATTGTAGGTAGGCACCTACATATGTATATACATGCCTACATATTTAATCATAAACCATATATTTTAATTTCTCTTTTTTTATTTTTAAAAACAATTTTAAATTTAAAAAAAACTATTATTTTTCATTGCGCGTTTATCCTGAAAAAAAAAACATTGGTTTCGACACCCGTCGATTATTGTGATAAAATATTGATAAAGATACCATATTGCGAATGAGAAAGTCCTAACAACAAGATGATTTCACTTTTAAAAAAGAATTTGTACTGAACCGTTAAATCGCCTCCATCTTGAAAGAGAAACGAAAACATACAAACAAATTTACGAACAGACTAAACGTTAAACAGCATTTAGTGAAAACAGGACATGCCTACGCTCAGTCAATTTTACCTCCTGTACATATTTGATCATTGATAACGTACAATCTTTATAACAAAATTTTTACCAATTTCTTTTCGATTTCGTAAGGAAAGGTTGAACTTACTTCGAGACTGACGCATCCAGAAACACTTCTATTGTTTTATCTCTCCGGTGATGTGTCGATACAATCAGTGTTCGATACGATAGTTCACTATAGTGGAAGTTACATGAGTTTTGTACGAAGTAGTACGACAGTGCAAATAAATATACTTCCACTGTGCAAGGAAAGACTACCTAGTGAGTTGGGAGAAAGATTTTTGAAAAGGAAATACATGCTCTGACTGCAAACATCATTGCAGAGAATTCTTTAAACCTGTATAGCTAATGTTTTTAGTTCTTATTGTGTATGAATAAACCATTTGACTTTTTGACGATCATTTTTTTAAGTCCTATTTCTATTATTTTAATTTTATGTAGTAAATTATAGAATTATGAGGTTCTTTTTAATATTAACCCCATGAAGCGATCCGTTCTATGACGCTTGTCAAATGTTGGACGCGCGTTTGGCAAGTTTCCCTACTGCCCGGTTGCCGGCACCGGTGCCGAAGGGATCAATGACGCTAGTTCCTAGGAGCATCTTCCATTGTAATACCCACTAGCCTGTACTCTAAAGATTGCAATCCGCTTGTTAAAATAGGGGGATCTATCAAACGGGCCGCCCGTTTCTGCACCAGATCTATGAGGTTTTCAGGTATTTTGGGGCTCCAGAGTAGAAATGGCTGCCAAATTCAACAGTGAGCGCAGGTTGTATAATAAATAGCATAATAACAAACACTAACTTTATTCAAATTTTAAGAACTAAATCACATATCTAAAATGGCAGCTCTATTTTGAGACAAATTGAGGACAACCTAAAATGGCACTACTTTTTTGGGGACAAAATGAGGACAACATATCTAAAGTGGCACTACTTTTTTGGGACAAATCGAGGACAACATATCTAAAATGGCACTACTTTTTTTGGGACAAATTGAGGACAACATATCTAAAATTGCACTACTTTTTTGGGACAAATTGAGGACAACAAATCTAAAATGGCACTACTTTTTTGACATAATTTGGGGAGTGTTTTCTTCCGCTACTGAACCTAAATATTTTATATTTATTTACAATCTCTGTTAGTACCTAGAATTAATTCTTGAACCTTTTTCTAATTTAATTCCTAGCTACAAATACTTTTCTGCACCTACTTTATGCCGACTAAGAACTATCACGAGTAATAGTATTCAGTTGGAAAGTACCAAAAAAAGTACTCATAAAGTACTTAAAAATAATACAAGACAGTACTTATCAATACTGATTAAAGCCATCGTGAGCTCGCGAGTTTGTGGTGGTTAAAGTGATTGAACCAACAAAATTGAAGCGGATGAAAAAATAAATAAGGTAAGTCGGCATCTCTCACTTTTACCCAATCTTTCCACGTTGCGGGTACCTCGTGTAAATCCCAATCAATGTCATACCTAACTTCCTAACGAAGTATGGATTGACCGATTCACTTCGTTATTAATACCGAAGTGGGCCGGATTGATGAATTAAAATTGTTATACGTGCCGAAGTGCGCTTCAATTCACAAAAACCCACGCCTCACATTTCCGAAGTACGTAGCATGTTCAGAAAGTAAGTGTACTGTGACCATAACGGGCGGTGGTTTTTAGTTTTTTGAGAGTTGGCAACACTGAGTGGTAGAGGGGGTCTCTTTACCAGAACGAGCATCGCAAGAACATTATAGTACGTAAACTCACGTTGTAGGGTTCAGTTGCGTGAAAGATGTCGGCAAAAAATCCCGCTAAGTGCTTTGATCCGCTTTTACTGGCGGAAGAAATAACACCTACGAGAAAAAAGGTGAGAATTTCTGAGCTCTATTGTAACTTTGTAACTGGAGACGATAGTGGGTGACTCATTACACGCCTGGAAAAAATCAGTCGTCAAAATGGCGTTACACCAATTCTCCATCCTGTCAAAAAATTTAAAACGTGAAGTTCAAGCAAAAAAATTATGGCCTTAAGGTTTTGGGACCGAAAAGGCATCATTAGGCGAAAGGGAGAAAGGTGTGTTCAACCGACGAGCAGGTGCAGAAAGTGATCCTGTGTGTGAAAGTGGGGGAAGGAGCTGGCTGAAGAATTCTTCGAGTAGGGAATAAAGAAACTTGTGCCACGGCTCACCAGACGCATTGACCGGGTCGGCAATTATTTGGAAAAAATACTCAACAAGTGTATCAGCAATATGCAATATTTTTTTTTTTTTAAATAATAAAAATTCAGTACACTTACTTTCTGAACATGCCTCGTAGATGTTTGCCGATGTGCAAGGCTGGTTACTGGTTATCGCCGGCTAGATACTAACAATAGAAAAACTGACTGACGTATGCACCGCTGAATCATGATTCCCATAAATAAGGCAGCGGATTGTACTGAGTAACGCGAAGCGTGCATGTTTTGATACGTACAATAGACTGAAAGCCGCAGGGAAAAGTGCCTACAGTTTTTCGTTCTTGACTTTTTAAATGAAAAAAAAAAATGTTTTCACGAAAGATGGAATAGTTGGAGGGTACATTTTTGTATTATGTGGAAAGGGGAGTTTAGAACAGAATAACAGTTGCTGCTTTTATACAGGCTTCGGCAGAGCAACTTGCTCATTTACGAACTCAATTAAAAAATAAAGTGATGCAGACGTATATTTAATTCTCTGATCAATTATTCGGTATTGCATGAATTATATGTATTTTTTCAGGTGCATTAAAAAAAACACTGATATTTTTACAAGCTTTTATTTAAGCAAAAATATTTTAAACATTAAAGAATACACAAAAAAAAAATCAAACGAAAAAATTTAAAAGTTACAGGTTGTTGATGTGGGGGTCTCAAAAAAATGGCGCGCCCTGGTTGACACGATTGCAACCCTTAGTAATCTAAAAAAAATGATAATAATAAATTCGCAAAATGGCGGCTGTCTGAAATATTATTTTTTTCGATTTTATTAAAAATAGTAAAAATTGAATTTTTTAATAGTTTTGGTTCATGCAATAGAGTAATGTATAGAGAAGACTCACACCAAATTTCATGTAAATTGGTTCAGTAGAACTGAGATATCACGTCAACCATCTAGAAAAAAGTAGTTTTGAGAAACAGACGTTAAAGTTTTACTCTGTTTAGATTCTAATTATATTCTGTCTTAAGGTGAACGTCCATCTGTCCGCACCGGCCGCAACGCACTATATGAATTAGTACAGCACTGCGTCCTCTATCGGCAAATACCGGCAGTCGGTACGGGCAACTACATATGTATATCTTTATTTTTCTATATAAAGATATAGAAAAATCCGTTGCGTGACGTGCGTGCGTTGCGGCCGGCGCGGACTCTCACCCGAACTAAAATGACTTTTAAAATAATTCAATTTTTTTTAAATTCCCAAGGAGATATTCGTGAATATTTAAACTATCGAATTATGAAGAATTTTTTTTTCGACTAGAATACCCCCTTGTACAACATTTAAATTTGATGTTTACATAGTTTTGACGACCTCCGTAGTCCAGTGGGTAAGACTCTTGTCTCACAATCCGGAGGTCGCGGGTTCGAACCCGGCATGCGCAAATAAATTTTATTTGATTAATTTGTGTTATTTCACAATTAATTCATTTAAAATAATATATAGTATATTTGCGGCATGTTCCAGAGTGGAAGATACTATCAGTATCGCCCTGGTGTAAGACCACCATTCAGAATTGAAACGTTGCTTGAAAATGGCTTTAGCCGTGTTTAGTGACCAGATCTGAATAGCCAGGTACTTCCCAACCTTCCTCTTCCCCACCTCTTTCCCCTCCCCATTACCTTAAGCCTCACAACATACCCCAATTGGGGATGCCATAGTCTCACTGGCTCCAGACGGGAGCAGTTGAGATTCTTGTGCGGTATTCACTGTAAAAAAAAAAAAAAAAGGTGATATCAGGCAGATGGCCTAGTGAGTTCACAAAGCTTTACTACTTATCCATGTAAGTATGTAAACATATAATCATATGTTTACATACTTACATAACGTGTACTTAATTTACGTGTAACATAATCATGTTACACGTAAATACAACGTTTTATATTAGGATTTTTTTGTATTATTTATATTATCATCTGTTTACCTGAAAACCGTATGTAAAAGCAAGGAAATAAATAAAATACTATCGATTATCTTAATATATAAAACCAAGTCGGATTAGTTACACCATTTATAACTCAAGAACGGCTGGACCGATTTTTATGATCTCTGATTTGTTCGATTTGTCTCCGCATAACGAATAACTATTAAAACATCGGAAACATTAAAAAAAGAAAATTATGTGGAAAATCTATTTTCTCATACATTTTGTTTGGAACGGTTTTTAGAATTCACTCACACTTCAATATTATACTTATTGCTGCACTTCTGTTAAAAGATGAGATACACAACGTAGGACGTAGGTAGGTCTGTTCCCTCCAAAAAAAGTCTCATTTTCTTTCATCTCTCTCACACACCGCACCATTCCCGTCACAAAAAGAGTAGTAGTTTGGAGGAAACAGTCACTCGTATTTGGTACTCATCATTAATTAATGCAGTGATTCTTAACGGGGGCGCCAGTGCCCCCTTGGGGGCGTTTGGAGGTTTGAGGGGGGTGTGTTTTAAAAATTTTTGCACTTAGGGGGCGCTGCAGAAGTTCGAGTGGGCATTGTGTCAAGATAGAAAATAAACTAAATAAGCTCATCCACGATCTATGCACAATGACACACTTTCTTGAGGTGCAACGATTTGAAAAGTTCGGTTAAATAAATCTAAAATCTAAAGTCATGGTGTTTGAAAGAGAGAGTACGAAAACAGCGTGCGACATAGTTGTGAATGGTGAATACTTGGAGCAGGTGGATGAGTTTGTTTATCTGGGTAGTATGTTTACGAGAGATGGGAAGGCTGATAGAGATATTGAAAGAAGGGTAAATGCCGGTAACTCCATTAATGGAGGACTTAATGCCGTTGGTGCTAATAAAAAACTGTCAAAAAAAGGGAAGCTAGCAGTCCACAATGGAGTCCTGGTACCTACCCGGATGTATGGCAGTGAGGCATGGAACTGGCAGAGGAAGGATGAAAGTAAACTGAATGCTGTTGAAATGAGATCCCTGAGACGTATGTGTGGTAAAACCATGTATGATCGTGTTAGAAATGTGGATATCCGCAAAGAATGTAAGGCTGATGTAAGTATAATGAGCAAAATTAAGAAAGGGACCCTCAGATGGTTTGGGCACGTAGAGCGAATGAGCGAAGAAAGTAGTGTAAAAAGAATATATGATGCAAATGTGAATGGTAGAAGAAGTCGGGAACGCCCGGGGAAGACATGCCACAATCAAGTGAATCAGATACTTGATACGGGCCATGTCAAAAGTCAGAATAATAGAAAAGTATGTATGAGACGATGTATGAATGTGAGTGAGGCAAAGAGTGTGTGCCAAGACCGAGTTGTTTGGCGGTTCGTCCTCTCTGCCTACCCCTGCAGGGAAACGGCGTGATGGTTAGTTAGTTAGTTAGTTAGTAAAATAAATTACACTTTCACGCACAAAAATTAAACTGAGGCATAATACTCAATGTTAATGATATAATAATGTGTTTTATTTTAGTTCTCATCACTTTTTATTTGTAGTAATCTATTCCGCAAATGGTTTTTTACTACAATACGGTAAGAAACACTGATTTAATGTGTAAGAAAGAACTGCATCATTATAGCGATAATGAACGTATATTTATTGTATATTTTTGCCGTCACGGTACCGTAACAATGTTATTAAAATACCTGACAATATAACTAAAATACTTTTCTTTTTTGTTTTAATTACATTTATTGAACTCAATTCATTCTTAGTATTTATTTTAACTTAACAAAAAACTGAATTAATTCAATTAACAAGTTAACATGACAGTTACTGATTCTCAGGCGGTACATAGTTCGCCAGGTCACCTAGTTATCGATAAACGGAAAATGCTAATTAAGCAATAACGAAGAACTTAGTGGTAGAGGTTTTCAATTCAATTCAATTGAACGTAAAATAATAATAATACACAGTAATAACATTTCTATACACACTTCATTATACACGGACGTAATTGACTTACTCTAACGGTTAGAGTCTAACCAGTAATACCTGACATTATTTGGAGTAAAAAATATAAATGAAATTTTGGTCTCCGGTGACTTTTTTCCAATTTATTTTCTTTAACATCAAACAAACAAAAAATCTTACTTAGCCGAGTAATCGCCCAACATCTAACCCCACCCCCAACTATCCAACTATTACTTTTTTTTAATGTTTTTTAGATGAAAAAATATATACAAAATTTCATTTACATTTTTACTCTAAATAATGTCGTTGTGATATGTGTTCCGTAGGCTGTATGTGTATGCACTTGTAATTTATATATTATTGTTACATTATATTTTTAATATTTTTGTTACCAAAAAAGCTAAAAAAATTGTTTCGTTCTCTACACATACCAAATCTCGTAAAATGTAAAAAATGTAAAAACCCACTAGGGCAGGGCAAGTTGATGATTAATAATTAAATGAATAAGTAAAAATATATAAATGAAATGAATTAAAAATTAGCTACATTTTTCAGTTTTAACAAAACTTTCAATGACTGACTTGCTTCCATAGCAGAATTTTGCAATGACCGCATTTCTACGATGAAGTAAGGGAATAATCAACCTGATGGATTACCTCAATAAAAGCAAGCGTCTGCATTGTAAAGGGAGCTCATTTGTTGAGGCATAACCCAGTTAGAGATAGAAGCTGCCACTAGCGACTTTCTGAGGAATTAGCATCTTCTTTCTAGTGCAGACACGGATTGGTACATCTACGTCTGCCATGATACGAATATGAGCCTAGTATGGTATTCAAATCAGATAATGATAATGAATGAAATAATTAAAAACATTTTGTTTTTACCACGATAATCTTTATTTAAAAAATCAACATGTTTCGAGAACGATGCTCTCTTCACCAGGACATTATAAGTACTAAAAACTAAATTATCAAGTATAGAAAGACAGGCGTGTGTAGAAATGGAAGTATTGGGGGGGGGGGAGAGAGGTGGAAAGGGGAGGTGCTTAGAAGGTCAACAATGGGGAGGGGGGAGAGGTGGAAAATAGGGGTGCTTAGAAGATCAAAGACAAAAAAATACAATGGAAATATGTTTAACATGGCGTTATTCACAAAATTAATTTGATAATTAATAAAATTTAAATTTCTGTTGACATTTTTCCTAATTTCTAATATTTCTAAAAGATCTAAGTGAAAACCACTAACCACTTACCGTGTGTAAAATTTATAAACCAGTATTTATATCAAATGAATGGTGAAATTCAATTAGATGGTTAGCAATTTCCGAATAATTATTGCTATTTAGATATCTCAAATGTTCCTTAAGCCTCGTTTCAAAATTTCTGCAAGTTTTACCTATCTAAAAATCGTTGCAATCATTACAACTCAATTGGTAAACTCTGGATTTTTTTCATTTTTTGGTCTTTGTCCTTGTTACTTAAAATATAATTTTTCAATTTATTATTTTTATAAAAGCTGGCTGTATTGTATTAGGAATTTTTTTCATAATTAAATTAAGGTTTGATGATTTACAAACAATATTTTTCTCCATTGTTTTTTTTAAATATTATAACTAATCAATGGGTAAATGTAGGACAAATGAAATTTTTTCTTATATTTTTTGTTTAATATGTCGTCTATTAATTTGGAGTTATAACGATTATTAGATGCAATTATTTTAATGATGTTAAGTTCAGCTTTGAAATTGGGGATAACGGTATATTAATTAATCTATTGGTCAAATAATGGTCAGCTAAGAGTTTTTGTGAAAATGGATGGTTATATGAGTTCTTTTCGAAAAATATTAAATTCAATCATATTATTAATTATAGTTATGTTGAAATCCAAGAAATTTATGCTACAATTAATTCCTATTTCTAATGTAATGTTTTTATGATTTTGTTCAAAAAATTAAGGAACATTTGAAGTTTTCTTTTGGTACCGGTCCGTATACAAAAAATATCATCTACGTAACGTTTATAAAAATACAAATATTTTAGTAAAAAGGCAGAACTATTAAAGATTTTATTTTCTACATGGTTTAAAAATATATCAGCTACTAAAGGACTGGTACTTGATCCCATTGCAAAACCGTCTTTTTGTTTGAAAATTTTATTTTCAAATTGAAAAATTTTTTGGTTTAATAATGCTAATGAATTTTGTGAAGTGAAATTTATATGGAACTAGCGAGTTCCCGGTATATTAAGCCACTTGCTATGCCACTTAATAAATATATTGTTTCTCCCTGCGTGTCTTTTACCATTCATCCCGTTCCCCTTCCGCCTCCCCTCCCTCTACTGCGTCCCCTTCTCCTATCGCATTCCTACTCCGCCTTCTCCACCTTCCCTCTCCCCACTCCTCTCTTCCGCTTCCAAACCCCCTTCCAGAGTTCCCCTCCCCTCCTCCCAGATACCCCTACCCCTCCCGCGAACCCCCCTCCCGGGTTCCCATCCCCCCTCTCAAAAATTCCCATCCCGAGTTTCCCATCCCCCTCCCCCCTCCCGCATTCCATACATTCAGTCCCGGTACATTCAGTTTTCAAACAGCGCTCGTGCCACCTATTGTAATTTTTTTCATAATGCCAGAGCTCACCAGTATATATAGAAATCTTCGCGGGCGTACTCACAAGTCACCAAAGTTTTCTCGCAATCGGATGAACGGTTTAGTAACGCATTTCAAACCCACAAAGTTTCATCGCAATCGGATGAACGGTTAGCAATGCATAATTTTATGATGCCAGAACTCACTATTGTAAATAGAAACCATATACATAGACAAAAGTAAACATATTTTGATTTATATATATTTATAGACATAAAAAAATAAAAAGAAAGAAAGAAATGACATAGTATTGGAATGGGAAAAAATGTTGTGTTGTTAATCAGGAATATGTTCAGTGATTCGGACAGCACATGGATGTACCAATACACACTTTCTACAATGACTTAAGTTAAATTATTTTTTCAACAAACCATGGCTCTTTAGTAATTAATTTTCAACGCCATGACGCCTTTATTTGTTTTATCCAGGCTCCCACGCATTCCTTTATAAGAATGGCTAACCCTATTAACACGTGTAGAGACTGTATATTTTCAGCCCTCTGAATATGGAAGCAACTGGCCCAATCAGTTGTTCGACGTTCGTGAAGTCTGTTTCATTTTCAAATGCTTATCCAAGGTACCCCAAGAGGAAGTCGGCAATTTACAACAGATGTCACTGGCCTGAGCGTTCAGTGCATTGAAGAAGTGAAAAGATTAGGAAGTACCTACAAAAGTGAATCAGTAATACTCCCCTGAGATAAATTATTTTCTTCAGGGCCTCCTGTAAGAGTTAATGTAAAGAAAACACTGGGTCCAACATACCGTTCTGCCGCTGAGGAGTGAATTTCCCACTCAATAAAATTATAGTAACCCTATTAGACTATCATGATAACAATCTGAGTTCCAGAAAAAAGAGGAAATGACAGTCCGCCTCTGTTTCCCCCCTGAGCGCCCTTCCATTGTAGTCACTACTGAATAAATAGGGGATAAAGTAGGCCTTCAGAAGGAGGTGTTGTTTGGAAGAGCGCTAAGGAAAGCATCCACTTTACATTGAGTTAGGAAAGGTTGTGTTTCAGGGCCGAACCTATGACATCTTTTGTCTTGTGCATAAAATACAAAGGCGCCCTACTGTCCCACCCCACAAAATGATGATTCGTTTAAAATGTATTTTGTTATTTTTGTATTTGATAATTTTCCATAGTAGAATTCACGAAATCAAAATCAAAATATATTTACTTTCTTTTTGGATATCATTTTCAGTGTTCATTTTGAATTACAAATATGGTGCTCAAATTTATTTAATTTGAAAATAACAGCACGCAATAGTTTCATTTACCTACAATAGAAAACTTATGTTTTAAAAGGGTGCAATTAATTAAAGTTTTGACGATTTGTGGTTCGCCAATTCATTGTACATATTTTTACGAACGTAATTTTTTATTTGATTCAAACAAAATCCATGGCACACGCTATCTAAAGTTTATGTTTTGTGCATGTGTATAATAATAGATATAATAAACATTTCCAGAGCGGTAGATACTCTCAGTATCGCCCTGGAGAATGACATCATTCAGAATCTAGGCGTGGAATCCAGACTGTTGATATTATGTAATTGATCGGTAATGACGTAAAGAAAAAACAAACGACTACGATGAACCCAGGATCTCTCGTCTTATTTTACAAATGCGGCCACTGAGACCCCTTATTTTTAAGTCATTAGTATCAATCTCATATTTCAAATTCAGAATTAACAATATTATTTTCCACAATTTTTTTTCCACATTTTCGCAACTACCTTTTTAAATTGAAGAACGAAGAACTGATTTGAAACCTCGATAGTGTCTCAGATAAAAATGTCCGATTTTTTTTTATATGGCGCACCTTTAGACCTTTTTCTAAAAGTCTAGAAGAATATTATCTTTTTTTATTTTAGAAAAGCTCTCTATTTAAAAATAACTTTTTTAATTTCATTCCCATCAACGTAATAAACCATTAAATATTTGAATGTTATATTAAATTGATGGGAACAACCTTTAACCAAAATTATCATAAAAGAAAATTATTCGAATATAAAAAAAATTGACGATCAAAAAGTTTAAGCGTTTCAGAGCGCCCTACATGATGTTGCGCCCTAGTTCTACACTATATCTGCGCTCGTAGCTGATCTGGCTCTGTTAATTACCCTACTTTAAGGTCGTTAGCCCCCATTCATCGAGAACAAGAAGAATGAAACGGTATACAGTGGCTAATTAGGGCTTGTTTGATGTTTACCTGTTACCTTAACTGGAATATTATATTACGAATTAATATATCGTTGTTTCATTGAAATGTTTGAACGCTAATAAGATAATAAATAAAATGGTAAATATTTAGTTGTTTACAATATTATATTTACCTGCTTGACTGCTCGAGTATATTATTCAAAGGGTTAGAAATTTTACGAATATCGTGTTATTGCCTTAATAAATTTGAATTTATAGCAAAATGAATTGCTTTATTATTCCGTTCTCGTTCAAGCTTTTTTCAGTGAAACAATTTGTTTTCCCCCGTATTAAACTCGATCGCTTTTTTTAAATTAACTCCACACAGTAGGCCTGAGTAAAATAATTTCCCTCAGGGCCTATGTCATTGAGATGCTGTGTGGTCTTTTTGAGAAAAGGAAGGAATGAACATTGGTCTCGATGAGAACAATTTTGTAGGAAGAAGGAAACATAGAGGCCGGCAAATCGTTCGAAAGCCGAGCTGTTAAACAAAGAACGAGTCAAAGAAGCGACCCGTTCTCATGTGACAAATTTCAACCGTCGGCTATGCAGCGGTGCCGAAGGGATCAATGAAGCATCTTCCATTTAAATACCGGTAGAACAAGGATAGCATTCCCACCCGACGCCTGCGCTCTAAATATTGTAATCCGTTTTTTAAGATGGGAGAATCCATCAAACGGACCACCCGTTTCTGCACAGAGTCGAGGGTATTTTTCAGGTATTTTGGGGCTCCCGGCCAGAGGTAGCTGCCAAATTTAACCGCGGGGCGCTCTTGTGATTTGTACTGAATTTGGCAGCCACCTCTGGTCTGGAGCTCCAAAATACCTGAAAAATACCCTCGACTCTGTGCAGAAACGGGCGGTCCGTTTGATAGATTCTCCCATCTTAACAGACGGATTGCAATCTTTAGAGCACAGGCGTCGGGTGGGAATGCTATCCTTGTTCTCCCGGTATTACAATGGAAGATGCTCCGAGGAACTAGCATCATTGATCCCTTCGGCACCGGTGCATAGTCGGGAAACACGCCAAACGCGTGCCCAACATTTGTACACAGTTGACATTTGTCACATGAGAACGGGTCGTTTCTTCGACTCGTTCTTGTGTTCAACAGCTCGGCTGTGGAATGATTTGCCGGCCGCTGTGTTTCCTCCTTCCTACAACATGGGTCTCTTCAAGACCAATGTTCATTCCTTCCTCTCCTCAAAAAGACCCTCCACACAGCATCCCAGATGACATAGGCCCTGAGGGAAATTATTTTCCTCAGGGCCTCCTGTGTGGAGTTAATGTAAAAAAAAAAAAAAAAAGAGACAGCAATTGTGTATTATTAAAGTATCTGCGGGTGTAAGTAACATAGAATAAAGAACTAAAAATGCCTTCCATACAAATCCAAATGGAAACAAATATGTTACTGACTTATTACCTTTCGGTTCTAGACCATTTAGCACGCGGTGTGTCTTTCTTACACTTAACTGAAATTATATATCGCCATCCCATTTCAATTCCGTAATCATGCCATAGGTCACCCCAAGTGGTTCGCTACGTTTGGGGATTTAGCAGGGGTGCCCGGGTTCATGGGGTGAGGTTTGTCTAGGTCTTGGAGGTGGATGACCAGGACACACTGAACCCCAGATTCCTACCCACCCCTTAAACCCTTTTCCTTCCCATAACTCTCCTATCCTTCCTTTCCTTAAAAAAACCCTCCACACAGCATCCCCAAAGATGACATTGGCCCCGAGGGAAATTATTTTCCTCAGGGCCTCCTGTGTGGAGTACATTTAAAAAAAAAAAAAGAAACATAGTTTTGTATTGAAGCACATGCCCAAACTGGGCCTATAATTACATCACGAAACACGTCCTCAGTAGTGGCGGTTCCAGAGTTTTCAGTGAGCTATAGTGCTGAGATTAAAACAAATACGACGTCATTGATGTTGTAGCTGAAAATGATTTTTTATTTCAAAATTTCAATTTTTGTATGAAGATTTTCAGGATTCTTCCAGTTTGAGGATGCGCCGCATCGTACTAAGTTATTTTTTATAAAATCTTCATTTACCCGTTCTTATTTTGCATTATTTTTTAACACACATAGAGGTCATTTTTTGCCTTTATTTTCGCAAAAACAAAATTAATTCAGTATTCAAGGCCCAGATTTTTCGCCCACAATAAATCAGATCGCGATGAGTTAATTTATAATTTTTGCAGCACGAATATCAAATTGCATGCTGCGCATTGATAGATTGTATTAATTGGATTTAAATAAAATAGTTTTCAACACCCGACTTCGGTCATTATTTTTGCATATTGGTTTTATATTTTTCACAGCAATAACTGTAATCAATTAGTCAAACAAATTTGTCAATATTTTTATTTGATTCCGTTACTAGGAAGGTTTCTATAATATTTTTATAAAAATATTATTTATCATTGGATAATCTTTACTACAGCTGCATAGCTTCTGCTGGAAATAATGATGTTGCAAGATGAAGATAGACTCGTTGAACTAGAAATTCAGTAAAAAAGCACAAAATTTCAGAATTCCAGAGCCTACTAACTGTTTGAGTTTTGCTGCTTCAGTTGACAACGCTCTTCTGTATTATACTTAGTTCAAATTGTTGATTCTACTTTGTCCATCCACTTTCCTCCAATCAACTTTGCCATATCTATATTTATCCTATCCTTATATTTCAATATCTTTGATCCTATCTGACAATATGTGCCAGTATTACCTTTTTGGAAGCATAACTCTAAGGAACTACCACCATTCTATTGAAGTAACCTGTGCAGTTGTCACCTTATATGGTATTTCGGTCTCTTTTATCGATTCGTGCGGAAACTTGTACATTGATCAGCCCGGTGATTCCTCGATGCCATAATATCATAAAGAACAAGATGTGAGAAATTAAGGTGAGTCCGTTTCCTTTCCGATGACTACTGCTCACCAAACTATTCTCCCATATTTGTTTCATATTGAAAAGCATTTTTTTTTTATTACGGTGTCACGATACGTGTAATTCAAACCCTTTGAAGGGTTTGAATTACGCGCGCCTTGCGGTAACGCCGTGTAGGATGCATAAGCCGCTCTACGCAGGCGTGGGTAGGCCACCCCTGCGCAAGCGCGAGTTTTGTTTACGACCGAGCTCGGGGTAAAAACCAATGGTCTCGATCATTCGATTCTAGATCTCCGCTTTGACAAGCTCGTCGTGCCGCGGCATTCTCAGCGGCTCGAAGAGGAATAAACTGTGTATTCATACGCCCTGTTTCATTAACAATTGATCCGAAATACCCTTCCACACCAACCCTAGGGAGATGAGGCCGCAGCCGATCCATAGTCCATGAGCAGGAGCTCAATCTCCGCTGACTTTGAGCTGGTCACGGCAAGGAGAAGGAAGCTTACGCTCGCTCGCGTCTCGACTGGAGACCACTGTGCCCTAATTATTTCTCATTGTAAGTATGTACAACCTCCGTCCAGTGGGTATTTACCCGGAATGGAACCCACCTTGACGGGGCCGAGCACATGGCAGGGCTGCCATAACAACAGTCCAATTGATTCGCAGTCAATCTCTTCGAGACTGTTTGTTTTAATTTATTTTCAGTCTTTTAAATCTTTTCTATTCCTTGAGGAATCGAGAATGCCTGAAAAAATATATCATTATTTAAAAGATTTTTTTTAAATAATGACTCAAACGACTTCCATCGAATTCTACTGGCTTTGTAATAAATTTCCATAATGATGTAAGGTCAAAATCAGACGAAAACTCTCAACAAAGAGAGTTGTTTGGAATTCGGTAAGAGCTTTCAATTTGTGGGGAGGAAATAGGTACCGCCTCCCCGGGAACCTTTATTACCAACCTTGGATAACCAACACCTCTGCCATAGGTCACCCCAAGTGGTTCGCTACGTTTGGTTAGGTTTGTCTGCGTTTGGAGGCGGATGACCAGGACACTCTGAACCCTAGATTCCTACCCACTTAAAACCCTTTTCCTTCCCAGAACTCTCCTCTCCTTCCTTTCCTTAAAAAACCCTCCCCATAGCATCCCCAAAGATAATATAGGCCCTGAGGAAAATTATTTTCCTCAGGGCTTCCTGTGTGGATCTCATAGAAAAAAAAGGTACGAATACCCACAATTTTCTTGCTGCAAACTGCTTTGTGTAAGTTATTTGTTAGCTTTTTAAAAGAAAATTGAAGAATAATGAAAAGAACCACGTTAAAGGAGGGAGGAAACACGATCCGTTCTCGTGAGGCCGATATTATCCGTGTACAAATATATCATCGTGTGTATCATCGACGCTGGTTCTTCGAAGCACATTTCTTCTTAAAACTGATAAAACAAACATAGAGACGATTTTACATAGACAATTGGATTAAACATTAAACATTGGATTCCTAAAAAGGATCAGAAAATATCAGGATTGTATCTCAAGACAACGCGCCTTGTTTACAATTCTATTGTAACTCCGCATTTATTATTGTTCTAGTGTTTTATTCCTTTGTAACGAAGCCCAAAATCATAAACTACAAATTAAACAAAATAAGGGGATGAGGATGGTTTCAAAATGCAACATTATTACTAGAGTTAAAATTATGTTACAAGATTTAAATATGATGACAATAAAACAATATATAATATACAATACAATGTTCATATATTATAATAAAACGAATATAAAACTTTATTCCACTTAAGTTTTATATTCGTTTTATTATAATATATTATAATGGAATTCCACCGTGAATTATCACTCTCAAAAATAGAAATATAATGTTCGACGAAAATGTTACAATTATCCTACGAGAAGACGCGGAGACTTTAGGCTTCCCAAAACTAAACTTTCGTGCACACAAATAGCGCGTTTTATAAAGGGCGAAGACTTTAGAACAGCCTGACATACAGGAAGCCTCACTTTTCGTAGGATATGTGCATTATATGTAAAGAATGTTTTACGATTTGTAACAATCTTTCCGATATTATTTTAATCACGTAATTATCTGTTTTCCATAAAATTTTTAAAATGATTTCATCCGACTTCAATGTTAAAGATAAGTATTATAATTAAAGGATTGTATAATTGTTTTAGATAAATATGAAATGATAATGTAAGGGGGTCTATCGACCGGTTTACTCCGATTTTCGAATAGATCGGTTATTGTTAATCAAGTTATATTGAAGAATTTTCAATAAATCTTCTAAATAACGCTTCGCTGTCACGTATTTTCTTTATTTTTAAACATGTTACTAGAAGTTTAAAAAGTGGAAAAGGAGAGGTTAGAAGAAAAAAAATCGTGATTAAAAAAACTTTTTCATTATCTAAGAAAGTTTGAAAGAGCACGTAGCCAGGAAAAAACTGAAAACTTTTAACGATGGTAAAATAAACCACATTATTTTCTCAAATTTATTACGGGCAAAAAAATTGGGGTTTCGTTCAGGTAATAGGAATTTAAAATATCGTTAATTAAACGTCAAAGATAAATAAAATCCTTGCCGTAAAGTACCCCGAAAAAAGTTTGAGGAAATGAGGTCTGGTTTCACATCCACTGGAAAGTGCCTACTATCAGTTTCGCCATGGAGAGATACTACATACTACTATTTTTTTACATGAGCTGAATGAGCTCCACGCAGGAGGCCCGGATGAAAATAACTCCTCTCAGTTGCTGTGTAATCTTTGTGGATGTTGGCTGGAGGAAAGGAAAGGAAGGAGAGGAAGTTCTAGGAAAGAAAAGGGTATGGAGGATGGGTAAAAATCTGGGGGTCTATCGAACAGACCGAACGTTATAGCCGGACTCTATCGAACCATCATCGCCTTGAATCGCAGTGGAAGTGATGGATTCATACTTATGTCACTCACGGACATTTTGATATCCAGATTCCTACCCACCCCTCATACCTCTTTCCTTTCCAGAACTTCCCCTCTTTCCTTACTTTTAAAGGAACTACACACAGCATCCCCAAAGTTAAGCTCCGCCCTGAAGGGATTTTCCCCCTTTATGGAGCTAAATGTTTAAAAAATAATTAAAATTAGTTTTAATGTTCCGTAGGTAGTATAGGCTGCGTGCGACCTGTTTGTTATAAAAGAATTAATTCCCTCGCAGTCAAAATGAAAGACCAGCGTAGCTGAATGTCAATTATTATATCACCAAGTCCGTAACTCTCATACTTCCCATCCAAACATTAATTAATTCAAATTAATACAATCTTAGCAGAATTAAAATAACTAACTAAACATTAATCCTTGTATTACCTAAGTTCGCAACTGTGCGTGGAAAGATAGTATGATTGAAGACAGATGTAAGATGAAAGGAAGGAAGTTGTATATAGATGATGAAAGGCGGGGAAGATGTCGACAGAAGTAAATCTGTCACGGGATTTCTCGGCTCTAAAAAGAGCGAAGTTGTTAATGAACGCCATTATAATATTCCTAGGAGAATATTTCACGACACTAGTCAGCGGTGGCCTCCGCTTTCAGGCAGGAATAACTTACCCCATCTCTTTTTGCAACCCGCGTACTAACTTTTTCCGTGGCATTAATCAAGGATTTAAGGCAGTGGCTCGTAACTGATGTTTTTTGTACATCAGTGTTTCGTGAATCTGTCGCAAGTGTTCCGCAAACCTGTCGCAAGTGTTCCACAAACCTGTCGAAAGTGTTCTGCGAACCTGTTACAAGGTGTTCAGCGACCTTATGGCTGTTAAAAATTGCCACAAAATTAATTGATTTTGATCAGATATATATTCAAAATTTATTGAACCCCAAATATCGCTTTCCTGTGGCGATATGGTAGATTTAAAATTGATAACATTAGTGTTAAAAGAAGTGTTCCGCGCAATCGTAAGAATAATTTATTAAACTCCTTGCTTCGCATTAATCAAGGTTTTATGTAGCTCATAGCCTAAAATACTCAGACCACAGTATTCCCGGACATTGTTAAAAATACTAATTTCAATTGTGACTCTCTTTCTCCGGTCCAATTAACTCTAGAAGGTTCACTTTGATTTTAAGTGTCATTTTCAAAATTGGAAGTGTTCGTTTGGAAAGTTCAGGCAAGCGATGAAGCAGATTGCTAACTACATATATTATAATATTTTTGACAGAAAATTATTTATGTATGAAAAGGAAATATATTCCCTTTAAATTTGAATCCTCTAGTGTCAGTTAGAATGCAAATATCAATTGTCACAATTATTCTACTAGCTTTTACATTTTTTTTTACATTCGTTCACACATTAATTCATTTATTCATTCTTTCATCATTCATTCATCATTCATTCATTCATCATTCATTCATTAATCATTCATTCATTCATTTCCCGGCATACGTTGTCTTTCCTCTCCCCACTCCCCTCGCCCGCTTCCGCCGTCCCGCGAACAGGTTCCCCCTTCCTCCCCTCTCCCGTGAACACATCAAATCCCCAAAGCTTCATCGCAATCGGATGAACGGTTAGCAATGCATAATTTCATGATGCCAGAACTCACTACTATGTATAGAAACCATCGCGGGCATGCAAATATCAAATCCCTAAAGTGTCATTGCAATTGGATGAACGGTTTAGCAACGCATAGCGGACATACCCATATATATACAAACCCAGAAACAAACATATTTTGATTTTTATATATATAAATTATTTGATTGTAAAATATCAGTTAGTTAGTTGGACGAAACCATACAAAGAAAAATGATATAAATAAACATAAATGTCGTTTCTTTGTTAAAAAAACTTAGCCGTACAAGTGCTTTATTTAATATTTTTGAATGTAGCTATTACTTTGTGGTTATCCATTATAGAAAAATGAAACAATACAACTTTGTATAAACCACTTGTTTAGATAACTTAGAAGCTTTGGAAATTAAAAAATCCCTTAAAAATAATGAATATATTATCAACTAACAAAAAATATTGTCATATAGCCCAATCATGGATTTGTTCCCCTACCCACCCACTCTACACTAAAACCTACCCACCCAATCTACATTATTAACTAACAACGGCTCCACCCCTACCATAATAAAACATTGTTCTAAACTGTCAAATTAGTATAAGCTTTCCCTGACGAAGGAACGTTTGTTCCGAAACCGGTCGGATTTGCACATTATAATATAAGTGGTTTATACAAAGTTGTATTGTTTCGTTTTATTTAATAATTAGTAAAAAGGAATTAAACCTTTACATATTATAAAACATTATATCACTTTATTTTAACTAACCAATTGATATTTTACAATAAAAAAATAGAATTAAAAAGGGACAATTGATATTTGCCTTCTAACTGACACTACAGCATTCAAATTTAAAGCGAATAGATTTCCTTTATATGTATGCCACTTTCAAAATCGGAACTGATTTTCAAGAATTCAGACCATGTATGATTTTGCACGGGTCCGCAGTGGTGATATTTTAATTTTTACGGCTTCAGCGGCCATCATAATATATATTGAAATTTTGTGCACTCGTGGCAACAAAAAATATTATTAACACAAATTTCGGTTGTGTATGCAACTTTGATTCAATAAACACGGTAACCCAGATTTTCTTTCAATTTATGTCTCATTTCAAAATTTAAGCCTGCTTTTATTTTTTTTTCTTGAAAATTATTTTAATTTTCCATTGCAAAATTGAATTAGAAATATGCCGTGATTTTTCACGGTTTTGCGCTAGTTCATTCATAAACAAGGAATTACATTAAATTTTTAAAGGCAGGTATGTGTACCGCCGCCCGGGGAACCATTTTTTGGATAACCAACACCTCTGCCGTAGGTCACACACTTCATTCGTTACGTTTGGTGACATAGCAGGGGTGCCCGGTATTGGGTAGTTTTTCTAGGTATTGACGGTGGACCTACCGACGTTTTGACCTCTCCAACCGAACTCTCTCGACAGTGTCCAGGTCTTCCATCACCAAGACCTAGACAAACCTCACCCCATGAACCCGGACACACCTGCTCAAGTCACCAAACGTAGCGAACCACTTGGGGTGACCGATGGCAGAGGTGTTGGTGATCCAATAAAAGGTTCTCGGGGCGGCGGCGCCCATTCCCGCCTCCCAAATTGTAAAGTGGGACTTATACTTATACACAGCCGTGAACTTCGCGTACCAATCAGAATGATCTATTTTTTTAAACGAAATTTATTTAGTGCCCGCATTACACACTCTACATTGAATTAAAACATTTCTATAATGAAAACTAATAACTGTATGCACCACTATAAGTTATTTTTATTTGTTTTCATTATATCATCATATGGTCAGTGTTTGAGTGGGCATAGCGCTTGGGTCCCACCCGAGCGTCGCGTGTTCGATTCCTCGGCTGGCTAAGTCCTCCATCACAACACAAGCAACATTTTCGGCTTTCTGTGGTGGTAGTAGGAGATTTTCAAACATTGTTGGGTTATTCGTAACCCGGGAATGCTTGTCTTTCTTTCAAAAAATATATATATCAATAATGACGCCACAAAGTAAGTACATTTGCGAAGTTTGAAGTAGTAAAACATTTATATTTATTTGTGTGATTATTACAAATTGTTAATTAAATTATGTGTATTAATTAAAAAGAAGTAAAAATGTACGTGCGTGATTTCATTTGTGAATAATTCCGTTTGTAATAATCCTGCCAGTGTAATAATATTGGTACGTGAAATTCACGTCCGCGTAATTTAGTCCCGACACCATTTTAAACGCATCTGTTGCAGTCGTAAATTAGGTTTAGGCACTGCAAATTTCGGTGGTCTGTCATCAGGACGATACCGAAATTATCCTCTACTCTGGAACGTGCTGACGCATATTTATGGTATATACTACATAATCGTAATTTATTACTGAGGTTTTATGCCGTGTTAATCAACCTCCTTATTTAGCCAATATTTCGGACTGCGTTACAGTCAATTTTGGAGCTATTACTTTTTTTTAAATTTATAAACTAACGTTTAGACAAGATTTTTATGCATAGCACAAAGGGTAACAATTATTACAAGCAATAATTGTCAGCCTGAAACACTCATTTACATTGAAAAATCTTCCGAGAAAAGATACTTAAAAAAAAAATAAAGTTGGTTGTTTTCAGGTGGAAAAAATATAACAAGCAGTAATTGTTGAATGAAACACTAGTATGTATTGAATTATTTGGCGGGTATTTGATAAGCCGCCATAGCTCAGTGGTCAGAGCATTCGACCGGCAATCGGAAGGACACGGGTTCATGTCCCATTGGCGGCAAGTATCTTTTCTCGGAAGATTTTTCAATGTAAATGAGTGTTTCAGGCTGACAATTATTGCTTGTAATAATTGTTAATTTTGGAGCTGCCCCGGGAAGCGTATTTACAAAACCTATACCGATTCAGTCGCGGTAACGACAATTTACATATTAAATATACCTCTATATTGGTTATTCTTTATCACATTGCAAAAACAAAAATTGTTGTAAGATCTAGATAAAATAATCTTTCTGATGTGTATATTAGAAATTAATAATTTTATTTCTAAATATTTAAATTTAAATATTATTCCCATATATTGCAAATACATCTCTATATTGATAATTTTTTATCACTTTGCAAAAAAAAATTGTTCTAAAATCTAGATAAAATAATCTTTCCAATGTGCATATTAGAAATTAATAATTTTATTTCTAAATATTTTAATTTTGATATTGAAAATTTAAAGCGACTGAAACGCGGTAGGGATTGTAAATACGCCCCCGGGAACAGTTTATTGGATACCAACACCCCTAACATTGGTCACCCTAAGCGATTCGCTACATTTAGTGATTTAGCAGAGGTGCCAGAGATTCGTTTATTAACCTACTGCATGGCAGGCCGGATCGAGAGAGACTTATTGAGGGAGACTTTTTGGCTTCTCCAACCGGACTCTCTCAACACATCGCCTTGCATCGCAGTGAAGGGATGGATTCGTGCGACCGTCACTCGATCCCCAGATTTCTACCCTCATACTTTTTCTTTCCCAGAACTTCCTCTTCTTACTTTCCCTAAAAATACCCTTCCACAGCATCCCCAAAGATGACATTAGTCCCCGAATTTTTTTTCACACAGGGCCTCAAAAAATGCAAAAAATCTCGAACAAAACTCTCTCAAAACGTAAGAAGAATTATTTATGATATAACACAAATTAATATA
The DNA here is from genome assembly GCA_929108145.2 of Limnephilus rhombicus. Lineage (NCBI taxonomy): Eukaryota > Metazoa > Arthropoda > Insecta > Trichoptera > Limnephilidae > Limnephilus > Limnephilus rhombicus. The sequence continues at coordinate 18,929,708 of OV815293.1, forward strand.
ATTGTGATGAATTCGTCGTCTGGGACCTTACACCTCGGCCACTGAAGCTGTTAGCATGTTTTCTCATTAACCAATATAAAAAGCAAAAAACTAATAAAGATTTTGTATATTAATCTTATATTTTGTGTAAATAAAGATACCTTCAAAGGCAACTTTTTTTGGTTTTTAAATTATGGATTTAATATTATTATCAATCCTTTTATGGATTTCGCAATATTGAACACTAATTGAAAAGTAATCCATGGCCGTAAAAAGGCTAAAGACCCCTGATTTAATGTTTAACATCTTAAGGTATTAATTTGCCCATTGCCCCTTTCCTTGCAAAATCGCACCCACGCGCAAAAGGGGGAAACATTTTTCATTCCCATTTACGAATTACCAAAGCAAACTTAAAGAAAGCTACCCACCGAAATTAAGCATGAATTATTTCTAATAGCTAATTCTTACCCACGCACAAAAAAACAAAAAATGTAAGTACTACGTTTTTCTGCACTATCTACTCTAAGAATCATTTTTAACGTTGTGTCTTTTAAACTATTTTACTTAGTCATGCTACAAGTGATGGTACTTGGGCTTTTAAGTATGATATATCATTTCAGGCTGTTTGGAGTGGGCAGTCGTATTTTGACACTTTGTATGGGGGAATGTGAAAATGCCTCGACATTCTTCAAGTTTTCTTTGAAAAAGTGTCTCTTTTGAAACAAAGGGTTTTGTAGAGCGTCATTCCATGAAATGTGAATTTTAATAAAATATTGTTGAATTTTCAACAATTTTATCATATTTTATTTGAAACTGAGAAATTCTCCGTTTCCCAGTTTTTAAGAATAGGATGTAAAAATACCTTAGCCTTTGAAATGTGGATATATAGGAGCACTCTCAAAATTTCGGTTGCGTATAAGGGTTCCAAAAATCTCTGAAATTAATATCCTTCATGTTTAATTTTACATAGATACCTTATTTATAAGATAATCTACATACGTCGTCATCCGCGCGACGTCCATCGTCGCTTGTTACATGCGATAAACCAATGCAACCCAGTAGAGGCCATGCACGTTGATAAATGGAGAAGTTTTTCAGAAAATTAAGTAAGCCATGATAAAATCATGGGGTAAAATGCGTGGGGTACCTAAGTCACCCCTCATTACAAAGCAAGTTTTGTTTTGCATCTTGGCTTGCTGAAGATTACAGCGTACTGGACTGGCGTGGTAACCAATTTAGAAGTTCTTCGAATATTGAAACAGCTGTCATGCGTTACAATAATGACACAATAACGGAACCTTTTTTTTACATTAGGTTCCACACAGGAGGCGCTGCAGAAAATAATTCCCTCAGGGCCTATGTCATCTTTGGGGATGCCGAGTGGAAGATATTTTTAGGAAAGGAAGAAGAGGAAGTTCTGGGAAGAAAATGGGTATTAGGGGTGGGTAGGAATCAGGGGTCAGTGTGTCCAGGAGTGACGGACTTATGAAACCATCCCTCCTACTACGATGTTCCGAGAAAATACGGCTGGAGAAGTCAAAAAGATTCCCTCAACCATTCTCTCCCGATCCGGCTAGCCATGCAGTTGATAGTCAGACGGATGCATCGTCAACACCCGGACAAACCTCACCTCACGAACCCTGAGGTAAGGTTTGCTAAGTCACCAAACGTAGCGAGCCACTTATGGTGACCTATGGCAGAGGTGTTGGTTATTTAATTAATGGTTCCCTGGGCGGCGGTACCCATACCCGCCTCCCAATTTTTTAACTACTATTATGACTATGGAGTAGAGTTCCACAAATTAAACTTAAAAACAATAAATAGTGAGAATGATGAAATAAGCCGTTTTCTAATTCACATTTTCGGCAAATCTAGAAAACTCAAAAAAGGGACTGGTGAAAAAAGCTAACTCCAGCGTCTTTCAAACTGCTCAATTTATAATAGTAAGTCATTTAACATTTTCACAAGAGGCTTATAGTTCACACAGCTTAAGACATCTATTCGCCAAAGCCAGATAAGTAGTGAATCCAGGGAGGAGTGTATTGCCACCTGATTGGGTGGAATTGTGAAGTGGATTAGGGCCTAAAGTAGAATTTTTAAAAATGAGGGTCTTTAAGAGATCCAAAATATATTCAGCAATTGTCTTTTAAGCAAGAAAATAAAATGTCAAAAAACGCTTTGAAAACACTTAGAAAAAAGTGTACCTTGGCAAGCGGTTTCTAAAGGTTAATTTCTTAGAAAACCAGAGGGGTCCTTGACTATCTCTGTAATATCTCAGAACACCAAATCAAACATCACAAGAACACTAACGAACATTCGAACAGTTCAAAACTTTCAATATTAACTTGTAGTACAGACCCTCGGACACTTAGATGAAGTTCATCTTAGGTGGCTATGAAACGCAAAAGAACATGCGTATTACTAGCACATGTTCAATTAATTATTCACTAGCTAAGTCCTCCAATATTGCACAAAAAACTTTGTATTTCACGACAACAGAAAGCTGCGATGTTTTATTGTTTCTAATTGTTAAAAACTTATATATGTCTGAATACGATTTTGACGAAAAATGATCATAACTATGAGATTCAAACAAATTGGATAAAATTCCAGAAATTAGATATATTATGTTTTTTTCTAAGCTTCCTTTAAGTCGAAAACGTGTAAAATTTTCAAATTGTACTATTTATACTATTTCAAAGACCACTAAATAGTAAAGTAGTCATTTGCAAAATTATTTTGCGTAAATTTGTTGTCTAAATGTGAGCCTTTAGCTTAGGCAAAAAAAGCTAGGAAATGTTTTCAGAATGATGATCCAAATGACTCAATAAAAAAATATCATAAGTGAAATTGAACGTTTGGAGACGTAATTTTTTTGTTCTGAAATCAGAAAGTATTAAAAAAATTTCCAAAGGAACATATTACAGGTATTATCAATGTCCTTGGTGCGGGGGCTTGCTGCGTCCAGCTATAAATAAAACTCGAAGCTTCTAACATAGTAGTTTTCTAATTGGCTGGTTTAGTAATTTTCTCACGGCGCGGCGTCGCAGGGGCGACGCAGAAAACAAATAGTGCGTAATAATCCTTACCTAAAAATAACACCGGCCGCCGCCGTACTGCGCAAAGGTAAGAGAAAAAACATCAGTGGAACGGGGTGAACTCATCTTGCTAGGAGAGCAGCTGGCTAGTACGAAATTAATATGGATTCCGTGGAACAATGGCCGCTTTTGCCTCGTGCAAGTTTTAGACGGTACACAGAATGTAGAGGCTCTCAAACGTAAATACCAGAGAGAGTAAATTAGATTGTTACCTAGGGTAACAAGTTGTTTTTGTGAAAATGGACAAATAGAGTCAATCAACGGTGAAAGGAGTATAAAGAGTATAAGATATAACATCCATATGAGGCAGCTCGTTAAAACACAAAAGCAATAATTAAAAAAAATCCTGGAAGTACTCATAAGAACTCTATCAAAAGAAAAAAAATAATAATGTTCAGATTATAAAACTGTACTTAAGCCGCCGCTACCTGAATTTCTACCGATTTATTACATATTTCCCTTAAACATTTGAAGTTTTTAAGATCTTAAAAAAATATATGTTATTTTTTAAGATAATATCCAGACGCGTTCCACGCCGAAATGCAAATTAATATATAATTCCTCGATAGAAAAAAAACGCAAAGTACGCTCCAAAAATTATTATTGACACTTTTGTTTCAGTTATTTTACAAGTTATAGTTGTGAATAAATTCAGTTATAAAAATTCAATTTCGTTAAATGATACTTAAGATATCTTCCACGAGATTTTTGCTCTATTTTAAACGAATCTTGTTTTATTAAACATTTTCGCATCGATTTTATCGCTTTAAATATTAGAGCGCTCTTCTAACATTCGTAATTACATATCTCTCCGTCTTAAAAAACGCATTATTCAAATTTTAAGAAAAATCTGAGTACCTTGATAACCAGCACACCTACACTACAAGGACAAAATCCTCAAATCTACCAACTATTCCAAAATTAAATACATCTTTTGGCCAGAAAAACCACAATTTCCATACTACAAAATTATATAATGCCCTTCCAATTAAAATTAAAAACACCATGGCGATACAAAAATTAAAAAAAAAGTCTTTAAATTATGGCTGACTAAACACGAAGATGAGGAAATAATTAAAATTATAAAGTAAGACCAACGCAACTTACAGACACCAAACAAATACTATTAACTTTTTTTGTGGAAACAAACAAACTAGATGAGGAGGAATTCATGATCAACACCCATACAACAACTTACAGTCCACCACGGAACAGGAATACCGAGTGAGTAGGACTGAGAACAAACTACTTCACTTTGTATTTTTACTTACCTGATAAAGTATTTTCACTTTAATTTGTATTGTTGTCAAAATTATATAATGTATGGAAATGAATGGAAGACGAAATCGGGGACGCCCGAGAAAGACAGCACGAACAAGGGAATCAGTTACTGACGTCGGGTCATGTCAGTATTTATAAGACTATGTATGAAATCAAGCAAAACACACTTGTGGAACGCAGTGAAGCCATCTAGCTAGGAGAGCAGCTGGTTTGTGCGAAATTAATTTGGATTCCGTGAAACAATGACTGCGTTTGCCTCGTGAAAATTTTAAACGGTGCGCAGAACGTAGTGGCTCTTAAATGTAATCACAGGGGGAAAGCGGAGAGTTACGTAGGGAATATCAGTTGTTGTTTATGAAAGGGGGTTGATTAAAACACTTGTGTTCATCATCTATAATTTAACCTAAGGCTGGGTTCACACGACATTGTATTGCGGATTTTTAAATAACCTAAGCTTTTCTCATTATTTCCTTATCTACCTAATCTGACCGAAAAATTTAGGTTTCGTTGCATTATAACTTTTTGCATTACATCTTTTTGGGGTTGGATATCATCAGTCCAACCTTCAGCCTGCATGCTACAGCAAATCAATAAAACTGTTCTGGTATCAGTCAATTTGCACTATGAGTACTTTATTGTAGGTATTAAGTCAAAAAATATAATTTTGAGATATCAGCGTTTGAAGTTACGAATTTCGTTATTGGTTTTTGGATTATTTTTTTTTTAGTTTTTGGTAACAGTATTAAAAAAAAAATTAATTCGGGAAGCTACAATAATGACTTTAGAATTATACGCTAATCCATTAAAAATGTTTAATTTTGTGCTGTTATATTACGGTTAAGTGTAAGGACTTCGAAAGAGTTAATAATTTAGAATATCAAATTAAAAAATATATATTTTTTATTTCTTGGGCATAAAAATTTCTAGACAAACTAATTTTAAACATTGCAATGTAAATTCATATTTTAATTTGTGCTCTTTTGAAACTTTAGAAATTAACAACAAAAATAAATTGAAAATTAATTTAGTTAATAAAATAATAGCACCATGTAAATCACCTCTTCTTACGATGTTTCCATGTAATGTTGACTTCTCCCACCGTTCCCTCCCTCCACTAAAATCCCCCCTCCCACTACCCTCGCCTAATTAATTTTTGTACTTGAATAGAATTTTTAAGTTCATTTTAAGTTTGCTCGTGAATGAGACGAACGTGTCGAAACCGGTCGCAATTAAATTTAAAATTAAAGTAACAAATGAACATTGAAAATTAAAACGCTTCAAAACAAAAATATTTAAAAAAAATACACTAATGCAACAAAAATATACACCCCATTGATGTATTATCATTTATTATATAATAACAATGTGGTAAAGCAGTCGACTTCTTAAAATATTTTGAAAATTCTTTAGTGAAGTAACTCAATTACAACTCTTTTCATTAGAAACTGCATTAATAACTTCTTATAAATTTTTTTTATTTGTAGCGGCATATTCACTGCTAAAGTGGTTTTATCAATTAGGTATTCTTGTGTTTTTTGCATCTTAGAATGTGATTTTCGCACAAATTCTCATTGTTTTTTTATTCGACGAAGAACTTCCAAATCAGTTACTTTTTAGTTTCTGATTCTAAAATATATCTTCAATAGTCACAAATTCACTTTAAGGCCTCATTTAAATTTTTTATTTTATCCAGTCGAAGGAACCATTAGTTTCGAAATATGTGGATAATTTTGATTAAAGAAGTGATGCATACAAAGTGATATGTTATCATTTTTAATTACTTAAATTGATTGGTTACAATAACATTAGAGTTTCTCTCCTCTCTAAATTAAAGCCCCATAATAGAGCCGGAACGATTGGGATCGACCAGATCATTTTGACCTGACCACGAACCACCAATTATTATCGATCGGGTCATTTTTTAAAAGAATTTGTTCTTTGATGGATGATCTATTAGCTTAGTTTGCAATCGTAATGGGCGTTGCAAGCGAACGTAGATGTTTTTATACATTTTACGGACTTGCTTTATTCCTCGGTATTTCGCTCTCGCGGCTTTTCAATAGAGCTGGTAGAATCCTGAAATTTAAAATAGAAGATTTGTATACGAGAAGATTGAAAATTGTAGATTTGTATACACATAAAAACCACCTCACCACGGTGTCCGCCACAAACACTTTTCTTTATTAATATAAAAATTAAAATATATTATCTATGCATTGCTACATTAAGCGTAGGAATTGTCTGAATCTTTCAAAATACCCTCTTTCAACCCGCGCGAAGGCTTCTGAATTATTACAAACACATCACAATATATCTGATTTTTTTTTTTTAATCACTACAAAAAATTCTTACGAAACTGTCAAAAATGTCCCAATCTGAGAACGCCGTTTTGCAAACTTCGGATGTTCAATCAAAATTAATTTTTCGAATAAACTCTTTAATTAATGAATTTAATCGAAGTACACCTATGGTGCTAACCAAAATCGAAAACTTTGAATATAATCAAAAATTATATTAATTTAAATAGGTACCTGTATTAGGTGACAAATTTGATTGATTGTTCTTATAATTTACAAAATTGAATGTTTGTAATATATGAAAAATGAAAATTTGTGAAAGAATTGCAATGGGTGGCACGCGAGCTGTTTGAAAATCTGAATATACCAGAACTGAATATACTGAACGTGGGAGAGGGGAGGGGATCGCGGGACGTTCGATGGAGTGGGCAGAGGGAAGGCAGGGAAGGTGGAGGGGGAACGCGTGAGTGGAAGGGGCATTGGAGGGGAACGGGACGAATGGGAAAATACACGCAGGGAGAAATAAATTCTATATTAGAGGCATTGCACGGCATGCCGGGAACTCGTTAGTACGTAAATATAAATAGGTTACTCCGTCTTCATATTTATGGCTATGTCAACATTTGGCTTGGTGACTAGCGGAGCATTTTTAATCCATCCATAGTATAAGTTCTATGTTTAAAAGTATTTGTCAACATTTGGCTTGGTGACTAGCGGAGCATTTTTAATCCATCCATAGTATATTTTCTATGTTTAAAAGTATCCGATCAAAAATCGGTTATTTTTGACCCGATCTCTCTAGGGTCATAAAATGTTAGATGAATTCGACTAATTCACAAAATACAGCAATTGAATTACTGTCGTTAGTGCCTCACTGATTCCTAAAAGCGTGATTATTATTTGGTTTTCATTTTAAAATATAAGAAAATCTCTTCCAATCAATTAATCTTCTGAGATCTCAACCAATTTAAAAAGTAGGCCGGTACCGACAAGTAGAACTCAACCACTTTAAAACGAATCTGTAATAAATTATGAAACCCTCCCAAGCTATAAAGATAAATTTAGTATGCCTCGGTGTTGATGAACGCTCTGCTAGTTTCACTTTAATTTTACGAGGCTGGGACAGGGTTATAAACTGACCTCATCAAAGTTATTTTGTAATTGCGCCCTCGCAAAATAAATATGGACTTTAAATTTAACGGTCTGTTGGCTATGTATTATAGGTAACTCCCCAGTGTGTACAACAGGTTGCGTGTGAGATTACATTTAGTTTACTAGAGAAATCATACCTCTATGGTCTCAGACAATATTTGTTTACCTTTAAATGGAAAATAAATACTTTTCACAGAAAAGCGAAACACGGTTATGAAATAAAGTTTAGTTCCCAGTGGGATCACAATATAGAGCACGCTTATAAAGTGTACCAACTCCATCAAAGTTGATTTTGAGACATTAAGATTAATTCAATTTTTTTTTTTTTTATAATTTTTTTATAATTTATTAGCCAAAGTAAAACATCTGAATATTCTAAATGTTGTGATGAAGATGATTATTTTTTTTTTCCCTTTTAGGAATTTTTAGGCCTAGTTGAAATGTTAGAGACCATAAATATAAATTAATAGAATTAATAATAGATAACAATTATTACAAGCAATAATTGTCAGCCTGAAACACTCATTTAATAATAGATGTTGATTATATTCGTAGTCCTCCTCACTGATCCTTTGCTGAGGGGGACTATGTTTTGGATAAGTTTTCAACGACTTCTATGGTTCAACTTCATGGTTTGGGTAAGGTTTTGCAGAAAGTTCTACGACGATGTTTTAAGTACACAAGAAGTTCATTTTCCGATAGTTGCGTAAGCCATGATTTAATGTCCTTAATGTAGTTATTTTTTGTTTTAATTTATTTTATACTCAGTGGGAGTTTGTTGTTCACCTTTATTGCTATAAATTCAGAGCTTCTTTGTCCAAAGACAAAGTAAAATTTTGGTATATTTGGTACATCTGTTTGTTCGGCTTTGGTTTTATAATGTATAATATTAACGTACTTATATAAAATACATATACGAAATATTAACATACTTATATAAATACAAAATACGCCATCAAAGCCATAGCAGATGGTACACGGACAAGAGTAGCTAATGATAGAGAGGAATGGCGACAGTTGGAGGTCTTTGTCAATTAGTGACATACAGACAGGGAGTCCATGCATGATAAGTGTGTTTTCATTATTATTATTATTATATTGAATAACCGTAGAAAAGAGAATATAACACTAGAAGTGCCTTCCACAAAAATTTAAATGGAACCAAATGTGCCACTGACTTAGTGAGCCCAAATTGTGGCTATAATTGGATCACATAAATCAAGACCGTTAAAAAATCGACAATTTTTAAATATTTGTATTACGAAACAGGCCATGACTATAAAAAATACTATAATGCCTCCGCACATTTACCTTCGATCACCTTCGGCACAACTTGACAAAAAGACCTTATAACCCGAAGAGCCAATAGACAACTAAAGTAATGTAAGATCTACATAAGTCATAGACTAATATGATACATTACAGAAATCTAAGCCTCGATTAGACAATAAAAAACCCTGAAGAAGTGAGCGTTGCTCACGAAACATGTTGGTTTTATAAACAATAAAAGTGATAAAAACTAAGTATTTTATTAATTTGAATGAAAAATATTTGTATCACGAAACACCTCCATGAGGCACTTCCTGTACTATTATTTATTCCATGATAAGTACCTACAATTTAATAGCCTTCCGACAATACCAAAAACTACAATAACAAAAATTCTAGTACTTTCTTGGACTCTTTGTATCTCCAGTATTTATTGGCACTGCTGAAAACCTGGAGACACTGCTGAAAATCAGCTGCATTCTAGGAGAAATCCTGAATTGTAGTTGAGCAGTGACCTTTTCATCAATAGAATCAATAAAAAAGAATAAAATACGTAAAATTGTAAAAAACTCTGTTGACGAATAAACATTTTATTATTTTTATTTTGAGTTTCGTTAAATCTGCCCGTAGTACGCCGGCAGAATTTTAATAGTTATTTCAACTTTGTTGTAAATATTGAAGTGAAAACTTCTTACGCACCATTGTGATTTGAAATTCAATGAAACTAAAAATACCGACGCTAAAAAGAGACAAACACAATACATCATAATTAAGCCAGCGAAAGAATGTGATGGTACAATCGGTCTGCTCTTTATTCGGTGCTTCGTAGCCTCCCCACTCTTGTCTACTGGTTTCCGAAGGTTTCACTTGTACTTTTTTCTTGTTCTTTAATATTGCGGTGTAAAACTAAAACTTCACTACTTTTTTTAATATTGCTTTGTATAAAATTTCATTGAAAATAACAATGAATATACTAAAAAATTTAAAAAAAAAATTAACAATTCGGTTCTACAGAGGAAAGAACTAAAAACAATTTATTAAATTAATATTCTGTCGTATGACTTAACTATCTATGAAGTCATCTAGTGTATCCAATATCAGTGATAGCATAAATTGTTATATGTGACATGTTTGTGTTCTAACTAGTGGTGAGTACTGTTAGTTTGATAGTCGCGGACCATCTGGCTGATGCAGCATCCGCGAGATTATTGATTTTAGTTCGCGCTGCGGTGCGCAGCTTTTAGCGCACTATTATCTCGCAAACCAAAGCTTTTTCAGCTGTACGAATCTACTAAGACTTGCGAAATATTCATTCATTCAGATATATAAACCTTCCTGATTTACAATTCGTAACCTCACTTAGTTTCCTACCTCAATATAAATGTTTGTTTTTTCTTTAATCTAATTATGTATTGTCAAATAATTTAAGTGGTATATTTGTGGCACGTTTCAGAGTGATAGGTACTCTCAGTACAACAGTATGAAAATATGAAAGACTGTCAGTATGAAAGACCGCAATTCAGAATCGAAACATTACTTGAAATGGCTTTAGCTAAGTTTGGTTTCAGATCTGTAAAGACAGTTACTTCCTAAGTTTCCTTCCCAATAGACTCCAATCGGGAGTGTCATAATTGCACTTGCTCCGCACAGGAGGCCCTGAGGAAAATAATTTCCCTCGGGGCCTATGTCATCTGAGATGCTGTGTGGAGGGTCTTTTTGAGGAGAGGAAGGAATGAACATTGGTTTTGAAGAGACCCAGGTTGTAGGAAGGAGAAAGCACTGTTGAACACAAGAACGGGTCGAAGAAGCGAACCGTTCTCATGTGACAACTGTCAACCGTGTACATATGTTGGGCACGCGTTTGGCGTGTTTCCCGACTATGCACCGGTGCCGAAGGGATCAATGACGCTAGTTCCTCGGAGCATCTTCCATTTGAATACCGGTAGAACCAGGATAGCAGTCGCACCACCTGTGCTCTAAAGATTGCAATCCGTTTGTTAAACTAGGAGAATCTATCAGACGGATCGCCCGTTTCTGCACAGAGTCGAGGGTTTTTTCAGGTATTTTGGGGCTCCAGACCAGAGGTGGCTGCCAAATTCAACCGTTAAGCGTACTTGTGATTTGTACAGGGTTAACAGTTGCGTACTTTATATTCTTAAACAATTCTTACACATGCCAACGCACTCACGTAAACACACACACACCTATATTATAGTAGGTACCTACTTCAACCGGTAATTAATTTCATAATGTACCTACCACAAATTAATAAGACATTATAAGGAAATATCATGGGTCTCAAAATGTAAGGCAGAGGAAGGAATAATGAATAGGATTAAGAAAGAGGAGCTTAGAGAGGCAATACATTATTATACAGTGTATATAACCTTTTCAGCCAAGCTTAAAATCAGTCCATTCACTCGTGGATAAACATCCACTAATTCATAACTCATTAACTTCGTCTTGATTCGTTATAGAAAACGAAAATCAGGAAAAATGAAAGGTTGATTTAGGCTCAATGAATAAATTTAAGGTTAACGAGCTTTTGTTCAATGTCTTTTGGAAAATTCATATTTTCCAGAAAAATCAATGATTTTAGGCAAAGTGCAATATCTATTTGAGAGTTAGAATTTAAAAGCAAAGCTAGCAGTGAACAACGGAGTTCTAACACTAATACTGTGAATGTTTAGTGAAACTGACAGAATAACCTAAGTAGATTGCCAACGCAATTAAAAAGACATCTTTTCATGGTAAAAGCATTTTTGGAGTATTTATATCTTATAAATGAAACCGTAAAACTGAAGAGGGAAATCCAAAAAAATTCAAAAAATATAGATAGAAGTGACGGACACTGTCGCAGTTATTTTCGAGAAAAGGCCAAACGTTTATGTATTCTGGGGCAGGGATAGACCGCGGTTCGCGAACCGCATGCTTTGCTCAGGCGTTTGCTGCTATATACAGACATCAACTCCAGTCTCTCTTCCGCTCACGAGATTGCCAACTCAGCTCTTTTACAGCTAGATTTTATCAAATATTCTAGCTCTTTATTTTATACAGAACTCTTCAAGTAAAATTTATCGAAGGCACCGGTTATTTCTGATTGTCTAATGTCTAGCCGCCCTCCAGGATTTGAAGAAAATATTTTGAGGAATCGGTTTCTTATTCTTAGAAATTCTCTAGCTACCCCCCTCGCCCTCACAAGTTACTTACGTTTCTTATCCTGTTTCTTTAACAACTTGGCTCTTTTCACTCTATTCACTGCCGACCCCTGTTCTAGGTAGATGTATTGTGTGTAGTATACAGAAAGTATATAAAAATGCTTTGAATTGGTTTCAGGGAAAGAGAAGTCTCTTAAATAATATTTATTGCATCAATCCGTAAAATCCACATTCGTACTTAACCCATGTTCGTCAGGTGCCGTTTGAGTTCGCGGCAGTGGGTACCTACTACGCGTTGGTTTTGGGTCCGGGATCAGCATTTTTAGTGTCATTATCTTCTAAAATTGTGCTCTACGCTTTCTTTTGCGATTTTAATAATTTTGGTTATACTTTTCCCTCATTTATGCGATATTTTAAGAAAATCTAGCCAATAACAATCTTTTTCAAATTCACGGCCTAGAATCTTTAACAATGTTTGAAATACACACTTGGAGCCTAAGATAAGTTCCAACACATGCGCTTTTCTGCAAAAAGAGCGCGTCAGATTAGATAATTAATCTCTGAGATATGATCCTGTTTGTGGACACACGTGTCAAATCAGGAAAGTTGTGGGTCATCGTCTCTGCGCGTGCACAGTTCCCGTCGAATGTCGCAGTATTAGCACAAATTTCAATTTTTCTTTTCAAATGGAGACTAAGTAGATGCTGGCGCTCAGTTTATTTTTGGCTGAATTATTAAAGTTTGAAATCACCCGACAGAAACTATCGCTTTGCTGATTTCCTCCCCACACCCAAATCAATTTTAAAGGCGTATTACGTAGATATATCTGTTAAGGAACTTTGCGTATTACGTAGATATATAGAACTAAATATAGAACTAAAGGCGTATTACGTAGATATATCTGTTAAGGAACTTTGCGTATTACGTAGATATATAGAACTAAATATAGAACTAAAGGCGTATTACGTAGATATATCTGTTAAGGAACTTTGCGTATTACGTAGATATATATAACTAAATATAGAACTAAAGGCGTATTACGTAGATATATCTGTTAAGGAACTTTGCGTATTACGTAGATATATATAACTAAATATAGAACTAAAGGCGTATTACGTAGATATATCTGTTAAGGAACTTTGCGTATTACGTAGATATATAGAACTAAATATAGAACTAAAGGCGTATTACGTAGATATATCTGTTAAGGAACTTTGGAAATACTTAGATGGATTGGAAGAAACGCTTGTCAGAAGAATATTTGACGCGCAAGTGAAATGAAGAAGTCAGGGATGCCTAGCAAACAAGAAACAATCAAGTAAACAAAAAAGGTACTTTAATTGTGTCGAGTATCTAAAAAAAAGATTAATGTGAATGTGAATGAACCAAGGTGTACCAATATGCTAATCAGAATTGTGATGCGGTCCATCATCTCTGCATAAACTCTTGAGAAATATTTCTTTGGGTTGCAACCTTTTTTAAAGAGGTTTTGCCAAGAATGCGTACGTATTCGAATTTTTATACCATTTTTATTATATCCTTACTACCTACGTAAAAAAATCGTAAAAAGTCGCTCTACTAAACCGCGCATTGCATTTTAGCTAAGCTATTCTTTGCAGACTTGCAGTAATATGATGATATTTTTTTAATTAAATCGTATCAGCTTTTTTATTTGGCAGTTTCAAATTATTTGTTTATGTATATTATTCATAATTTATTTTTAACCCTAGAAGCCCAATCTAGGTCATTTTTACCTATACGCAAACAAATATCTGCTTTCTCTTTCGTGCACTTCTTTCGATTGCCCTGATTGATCGAACCAACTTAGTACCCGCCAAGAGCCCACATGAGACGGCGCGCGGCGGTGTTGCCTTTGTAAATCCCTTCTTATTGGAGTTATCGTACTGTTGTAGGTCAATTTGACCTATGTTTAGACTTTTTGTTATTTGGTGATGTGTGTGAAAAGTGTTTATAAAGAAAAAAACGAGTGTGCTTTAGACCACACGACTGAAATAAAACTTCACTAACTTATATCTCCCTCTCAACTTCCGTTCGCCTCGCCCGATCACACTTTTCTTAACGCTCTCGTCACGCATTCACCAGCTTACTCCCCAAGTCTAGCGTGCGTAAAGAAGTTTTACTTCAGAAACAATTATATAAAATATTTATTGGTTAGTAGAAAAAAGAAGATTTTTTTGTTTGGTTTTCATTTTATATTTTTAGTTTAAAAGATGCAACCCGAAAGGATCTCATTTTGTACCAACTTTTGTATTAATTAGTAATAGTTGTTTTTTCACTTCCTAAATAGTTATTACGACTAAAAAATGATAAAAAATAATTATGTAATTAGACAGAATAACTTATATTATAAGTGTATTTATTCATGTAGGTAAATTTGACATATGATTGGGCTTCTAGGGTTAAAATAAATAATATCTCAAATAAATGTTATTATCGCGTGCACATGGTATTCAATTGAAAGCTATAAATAATTTAGCTACAAACAACATTTTGCATTTACCCAACTGAAACTTTATGCATACACTACATTAGTAATATGATAATACTTAGCGCGGTGAAAGTCCTGTTTTAGACCGTTTTGTAATTCAAACGAGAGCTACTCCTTCCAAAATCCGATTTAAATTAACAATACCGGGATTGAGCCTTATATAGGTACTCGCTTGCAACTAGGTTACATGAAGTTATTACTCAATTTGTAGTGGTTTGCTTTTACTTACTGGTAAAATGTATATTTAAAGATATAGATTCAAAAAAGGAGTGAAATAAGTTACGAAAGGGAAATGTTCCCAGCTATATTCTTTTGGCAGAAAATGCAGAGTTCTGCACCAATTTGCATCAAAATCGGTAAAGGAGATGATGAACTCGAACCTAGAAAGTTTGGATAAGATTGAACTCGAATCTAAAGTCAAAATGCTAAAGTTGAACGATTTGGTTCAAATTTGGTGAAGGTGATATTAGGAGGAGCTGAACTCGATTCAAAACTCGTATTAAACTGGTTATGTCTATTCACAAAAAAGTAATATTTTTAGTAGGTGTGTAGGTATCTGTTATATCGTCGCAAGAAAGCAATACTGCTGTAACAACCAAAAACCAAATTGTTCACCAGAGCCAAAAAACTTTTCAGATTTAGAAAAAAATTCGTAACTTTTAAACCAGTAGTTACGGAAATGCCATTTTTAAAATGCTTAGCTGAAAAAATATGAAACGTCAAATGGTAATATTTAAATAAATAATTGAAGGAGGACAATGTTTTTAGCGCTTACAGCAGTTGACTTTTTTTTTGTGTACGCCAAAAATATTGTAAACACAGCTGCTAAATGAATGAATACTGAACATCAACTTTATTTTCAGCTGTATAAATTTCTGTAAACGCCAAAATATATCTATATTAAAATTTTGAATAGCTGTAAATGTGTGACTTTATTTTAAAGGTTAAATTCGTTTGGTTTGCAACATACAAAAAAATAATGAAAATTAACTGAAATAAAAACGATGTGAATATTATTGACAATCTTTATTTGAAACTTTTAAAATGTTAATAGTACATATTATTGTATCACAGAAGACAAATACAATGTACTTATTATAATAAGATAAAAACAAAACATACGAATTTTTCTAATCTTTCGTTAAGAAAACAAATACAGTAAAAA
Organism: Limnephilus rhombicus; assembly: GCA_929108145.2. Taxonomy (NCBI): domain Eukaryota; kingdom Metazoa; phylum Arthropoda; class Insecta; order Trichoptera; family Limnephilidae; genus Limnephilus; species Limnephilus rhombicus. The sequence continues at coordinate 18,945,616 of OV815293.1, forward strand.
GTACGAAGGGTGGTTAGAAATCTGGGGTTCGGTGCTTCCAGGAGTGAAGGACGTATGAATTACCTAACGAAAGGCCGGCTAGAGAGGTCTAGGTGAGGTCTCACTCAGCCAGTCTCTTTCGAACCGGCCCATCACGTATTGAGCAAACGCATACGCCGCCGAGACCGAGACAAACCTTACCCCGTAAACTTGAACACCCCTGCTATGTGAACAAGCGTTGTGAACCTTAGGGATGACCTATGGCAGAGGTGTTGGTTATCCAATAAATGGTTCCCGAGGCCTCCCGCATTGAATCTGTCTCCCATCTCAGGTCTACTTGTAGGTACGGTTTAAATATTTAAAAAAATATTAAAATTAATAAGAATTTACCATAAAGTATGGTGGATTTCAAATAAAAATTAAATGAATTTTTCAAAGAATGTCAACATTATAATAGATTTATCCATTTGGAATGTGTCCAATTGTATATTCATTTTGTCCATTTGAATATGTTGTATTCATTTGAATTTCGTCCATTGAACCGTATTTTCAGTGATGCAAGATTTTTTTCTAAAATTCAAGTTAGTGAAATCTTATAGTTAATGCATAACAAAACAATATAGTTATTGTTTCAATATTATGAAATTCTGCCGGATTTTGAACCCCCGACCTCAGGATCTAGAGCCGAGGACATTAACCTTTCGACCGCGGGGGTCGCCAAAGATAATAATAACTTGCTAAAAACTATGAAGCTTTTTAAATCTAAAAAATATGTCTACCCTCTGTCTAAAATATCTACTACCAAATTGATCTAAAGTTTAAGGAAACCTCATAGTCGCTTCCTGCATACATAGAGTTCGTTGGTTAAATTTTGTTGCCAAATCATATTCCAAAAGCGTCGGTACCTACATGAGATTTTTAAATTTTAAAGTCGTTCGCGATTGCCTAACCGAAGTTTTCACTGGGAAACGGCTGTGGTCGGAAAGTCGTGGAGGTAGCAAATAACACTACATTTAAAGTTATTTTAAATTTGAACAATATTTTTAAATTATTTCTTAATCCAAAAATGCATGATACCCACAAAACAAATCGCTTTTGGTGTAGGTGAGTGGTTTTTTAGTGGTAATTTTTCACTGATCAGCAAAATATTATGGTAAATTAATTTTTTCAATTTTAAAAATAGGTAAGGGGTCAAGCTCTCGACTAGCAATCCGAAGGTCGCCTTTTCAAATCCCGGCGTCTACAAATAAATTTGATGTTAAAATTTTGTGTTATTTCTCAATTTATTAATTCAAAATAATATACGAGTACAGTATGTTTGTAGCACGTTTCAGAGTGGAAGATTCTCTCAGTATCGCCCTGATGTGAGACCAGAATTCAAAATCGAAACGTTGCTTTAAATGGCTTTAGTCATATTTGGTGGCCTGTTCTGAATGGCCCGACCTTCAGGTGCTTCCCCTTCCCACTACCTTCAGCGTCACGACCTATTTCGATTGGGAATTTCATAGTCTCACTGATTTCAGACGGGAGCAATTTGGACTCTTGTATAGTGTTCACATAAAAAGATAGGTACGTAAAATTCAGTCCGTGTTAGGTTAGACTTTATTAGGTCATAATCGCATATTATAACTACTCAATTTTGCATCACCTTGTTGTTGCAAAGGTAGAAGAGATGTTCGCGTCCGAGCCACTCGCGAGTCGTAAGGGTTCAACTTCTAGTGCAGGTTCCGGCTCCGAGGTCCGGCTCCGGCCGAACCCGTGCATCTTGGTAACCGCAATAGCTCCCAGTACCCAGTCTCCACTCAAGAACTCGGACCTAGGTCCTGCTTCTAGAACTCGAGTACTTTCAAAAGGAAGCACGTCTCGGAGGCCTCCAGCAAAATGCATAAGTTACCCATCTCTAGTGGGGATCAATAACTTTCATACTACCAACCGCTTGGTCGTGATATTTCAAAACATGTAAATTTCACTTAACTTTTTTTCGCCTGAGGCGCTTTTTCTGCGTGTTCTGTCTTTTATTTTCTATGCAGAGACGGGCTTTGAAAAAAATGTATACTTGGTAAGTGGTCGTTGAGCCAGTTAGGATTGGAAAGCTCTGTGCTACACGATGCTGTCACTGCTGTCAGGCACGATACGAACCACTATGACGACGAGCGATCAGACAGGCAGTCACAAGCGCACTGACTGATCATTCTCACACACGCAGAAGTGAGGTTGACGGTCACTAAAAATTGACATTTTAAAGGGTTAAGATAGGATTGGTTAAGTTAGGTCAAGTTATGTCAGGTTAGGTTCAATAAAATTAACAAAGTCTATTTTAATCTAGGTCATCTGTGTTATTGCGCAGTTATTTTGTTGCGTGTTTTCAGAACCCGAATCTTTTAATTGCTATTATAAATCCACTTGTTCTGGGTCTAGTTGTTGCGTGCCTTTCTCTCATGTTTATTTTCGATGAGTTAACCGTATTACATAACATCCACCAACCATTACCCTAATTTTTAACCAACTCCCAACCCATTTCAGACCTCTCCTGTTATCTTACTGATTTATTCATATTACAGTTTTAAGTGCCCACTATTAACATCCGCACTCATATGAAAAGAAGAATGTCCATGACGAAACAAGAATTTCGGCCTTTATTTCAAAACAAAACTGTGTTTCACCGTGATTACGATATTCAACCGAGATGGCGATATACAATTTCAGGCAAGTTTAAGAAAGACAAACCAGATGGTAAAATTCTACAATCAAAAGGTACTAAGGCAGTGGCACTTTTTCAATCACTTTTCTTCTTTTACTACACTTCTATCTTTTATGTTATGATCGGGAGGATGGAATAACCTTGTCCACCAGGTAAAATAAAGTGCGGGTCACGACTATCATCAATGAGGTAACCGACCCAAAAAGAAATTCTTATGAATCTTAATTAAAAATTGTATTTATAAAAATTGAGTTTAACTGGGAAAAAATGGTGTTGGCTGCTTGTGCCGTTTTCGGTAGAATGGCTACGGACTACTTCTGGAAGATATTTCGAAAAATCATCGGAATGTTAGGAGAAAATCGTCAAAAAATGAAGAACCTTTATCTGGGCCTTGCAGAGATCCATACTTCAGAAGGAAGACAAAACAGAGGCTCACAGAAATAATTGTGGGTGACTCATAGATCCAACCCATTTGTGGCAAATATCAATCAATTTTAGCGCATATTTAGCGCGTCTTTCAGCCTGGTCAGTGGAACTCCTATTTTTTTAAATATAAATGCAACTCATGATTCCCAACTCCTCACAACCTTTTGGAGCCAATGAGATTATGGCATCACCAATTGGGGTACGCCTTTCTGAAGCCTCCTGGTGAGAGGGATTCGTATTCAAGAGCCTTACCCCTCCACTACGGAGGCCGTCGGAATACTAGATGAACATTTAAAGCATTCGTTTTCCGTTAAGAAAATTGAGCCTGTCAAATCAATTACATTTTTCTGCTGCTCAGAGTCAAAGCTAAATGCCTAAAAGCTCTTGAAGAAAAATAAGATAAAAATTCTACGTACCAAGAATTATGATTAAACGGGTCCATTTCCATCCTCTTTCCTCATAGGAAGCAGACAATTTACGATTTTCCCGCTTCTGGCGAGGGAGCGGAACAGGTGGGATGGTGGCAAGAGGCGGCAAGGGGATGAGAAGGGGACGGGAAGGCTTCGCGGGTAGAAGCGGGAATCTTTTGGCTACAGAAGCAATAACTTCGACTGGAGGAAACATTAAGAAGTGAAATATATTATAATTTTCGAATCGAATGTTTCACATTTGCGCGCATAAATAACACCGTGGTTACAAGTACCTACATGAACCAGTTGTGTGTATTGCTTTACATTACGTCGCAGATGGAATTGTATAATAAACATTTGTAATAAATTCGTTTGGGAAACAGTGGAGTCTGGTGTGATATCGGAGTCTTTTTCCAAATTATTGTGCGTATAAACAAACACTCTGCAAAGAGAAATTTCAATAATCATATTGGAATTGGAATTAAAAAAATAAACACATTTTTACAATTGAAAAAGAAAAGCTAATTACATTAATACACGTCTCAACAAAAGATAAAAATAATTTACTGGTGCTTATAGATGGTCCACGTTTATTAGCTACGATGACAAAATATGCTCGCAATTCATGTTAAAAAATATATTTAAATTGTGAAGAAGCAATGAATAAATTCTGATTTGTAATGGAGCCAAACGTATAAATATGTCCATTCGGGAAGAACTAGGCATCCACTACAGGCTTTCAATTCTCTGCCTATTCCGAGATTCTTTGGACAGGTTGCTCGCCAAACTGAAGACTCCAACTTGGAGAAACTCATAGTCATTTGCAAAGAAGACGGTAGCAGAAGCAGAGGAAAGTAGGTAATGCGCCGGTGTCTGCAGCGCAGAATCGCAAGAAGTGTAGGAGCCCTGTCCACCATGGAAATTGTAGTATGGATCATGGTCTTCAACAATGAGGAATCGACTTACATGGAAGTGTAGTCTTTGTGATATTAACTCCACACCTGAGGAAAATAATTTCCCTCAAGGCCTATGTTATCTGAGATGCTGTGTGGAAGGACTTTTTAAGGAGAGGAAAGAATGAACAATGGTCTTGAAGAGTCCCATGTTGTAGGAAGCACAAAGGCCGGCAAATCGTTACACAGCTGAGCTATTGAACACGAGAATGACTCGAAGAAGCCACCCATTCTCATGTGACAAATGTCAACCGTGTACGTATGTTGGGCACTCGTTTGGAAAATTTCCCGACCATGCACTGGTGCCGAAGGGATCAATGACGCTAGCTCCCCGGAGCATATTCCATTGAAATACCATTAGAACAAGGATAGCATTCCCACCCGACGCCTATGCTCTAAAGATTGCAATTCGTTTGTTAAGTTAGGTTAATCTATCAAACGTACCGCCCGTTTCTGCACAGAGTCGAAATTTTGTTCATGTATTTTGGGGCTCCAGACCAGAGGCGGCTGCAAAATTAAACCGTGGGGCGCACTTTTGATTTGTATAGGGTTTGCAGTTTTGTACTAATAAACAAGTATCTGCGGGCCATGAATCGTACACCCAGTTTTTGAGAGGTTAACTTAAATCTGGCCTCGATGGAGCCCCCATATCTGAGCTGGTCAGAGCAAGAGATTTGTATTCGGGTTTTCAAAGATTTCCAAGTGAAGCCGAAAGCTCAAAAGGCAGCACACTCGAGCTACGAGCAGTCTGAACACTATCTATATCTATCCATTGAACCCTTACACTCACTGAGAAGTATATTACAATTAGAAATATGGTACTTACCCTGTTGTATGGCAGTGGGACATGGAATTGGCAGAGGAAGGATGAAAGTAGACTGATTACTCTAGAATTGAGATTTCTGAGATGAATGTGTATTAAAATTATAATGATAGTGTGAGGAACGTGAAGATCCACAAATAATGCAAGGCTGGTGTAAGCGTAATCATCAAGATTAACCCTTAATTACTCGCATGGGGTCAAAGCATTTTCGGATTAAAAAATGAAGCTCTTGGCGCGGCCCGATTCCCCCCGCGCCCTCGCTAGCTTCATAACTCCCATCTATGTTTGTATTTCAGTAGCGACCAAGTCACGGGAGTGGAAAGATGCGTTGCTTCGCTCTTGAGCGGTGACCCCGTGCGAGTAATTACGTTACTTTTTTGGAACCCAACAAAATGCAAGAAATGTACAAGATTTGTGTGCAATGATCACTCTGAAATATTCAACAGTGTAACAAGAGTGATTGGGAGAGTTTCTAAAAAATACGAGTATTAACTATGATCTCAGTATACCTAAGTACAAATGGTTGAATATTGATAATTATTTTAGTTTAACTTGTTTTTGTATAATTAGTTAGTAATTCATGGTATTACTTATAGATATTAAAGAATAAACAAAGCACTTTAATTATAAAATAGTTTCATTTACTTATATTTCTCAATATATATTAAAAACTAATCATACTATTTGGGGTCATCACGCGAGCAGTTACGTAATGTTCTTTGTGCGAGGAATTAAGGGTTAATAAAGGGATCCTCAAATGGTTTGGGCATATAGAGCGTATGAACAAAGAAAGCAGTGTAAGGATAATATACGACGAAAACATGAATGGCAAAAGAAGTAGGGGACGCCCGAAGAAGACATCAAATGAATCAGATACTTGAGTCGGGCCATGTCAGAATAATAGAAGAGTATGTATGAGTGTAAAATAAGGTAAAGAGTATGTGTCAATACCGTGTTGTTTAGCGATACGTCCTCTCTGCCTCCCGTGTGGGTAAACGGCATGACGGTTAATTAGTTAGAAATATTTTTATTCTACCACTAAGTAATCTCCAACATTGTATTATATTAGTCCTGGGTCGATATTACGCGGGACGGGTCGCTCACGACACACTGGCGTCACGAGCGGGTCGCGAAGACCCGCTCTTTTCGCGACACAAAATACGAAACTCAATAATCGAGTATCTCGCGCCAGTTGCCGCCCAGACCGGTCAAGTCATAAGAGACCCGAAAAACCCACAATAAAACAATAAAATAGTTTTAAAAGTTGGCCAAAAAGGCTACACCAATAAAGTTACAACTCAAACCTTGGGATTAACAAATATTGCTAATTTTATGATTATAGGGGTTCCTCTTAGGTTGGGTTATAAAACGCTGACAGTAAACACTTTTCATTTTTGGGAACTTACTTGATGTAACCGTGGGATAATTTTATTTGCAAAAGAGAAACTACGTGTAACTAAAATAACATGAATATTACGAATAATCATTTTACTTACTAAATAGAAAAAATCGCATTCTAGAACGAACAAATACCAAGATACACTCTAATTAAAAACGACTCCGTGTCTAGTAGAATTTTCAAAAATCGAATATACTAAACAATCCCGCGATGACGTGTCACACGGGCACAAAACAGGATACTGTTACGTCACGGACGTGTGTGTTGATGTGTTTGATGTTGAATGTGCCGCAGTTGGCAGTTCGCAGTTCTCGCTGTCTCGCCACTCGCCACATGGGCGACATTGGCAACCGGCGACCGGTCGTGAGAGTGTCGTGAGTCTTGGGGTGCGGGAATGTGTTGTAGTTGGCGGGTCTTGAGACCCGGGTGCTGACGAATAAATAACCCACTCGATCTTGGGGGGCTCGTGAGCGGGTTTCGACGATCAGGTCATTCACGATCGACCCAGGACTATATTATATTCTTGGATAGAATAAGCTATTATTCTCCATTTGTGTATAAATGTCACTCTGATTGCCTGAACCTCACTTAACCAGACTTGACTCCACGAAGTCTTACGTGACCTGACCCAACTTAAAGTATTCTAACTTCGATTATAAGTTTTGATGAAAGTTCTATGTCCCAACTTTCAGAAGCCAGGAATAGAATGCCATCTCAAATAATGTGAAGTTTTAATTAAAGTATTTATCACCATAAATTAACCCTTTACTTAAATGTTGATAAAATTATTTTTAATTAATTAATAAAATATGCTTTTCCCTGATTTTTCATTAAACCACCAAATCTGGTATTTAAAAAAAAGCTGAACTAACTAACTAACTAACCATCACGCCGTTTCCCCGCAGGGGTAGGCAGAGAGGACGGACTGCCAAACAACTCGGTCTTGGCACACACTCTTTGCCTCACTCACATTCATACATCGTCTCATACATTCTCTTCTATTATTCTGACTTTTGACATGGCCCGACTCAAGTATCTGATTCACTTGATCGTGCCATGTCTTCCTCGCGCGTCCCCGACTTCTTCTACCATTCACATTCGCGTCGTAATTCTTACACTACTTTCTTCGTTCATTCGCTCTACATGCCCAAACCATCTGAGGGTCCCTTTCTTAATCTTACTCATTATGCTTACATCAGCCTTACCTTCTTTGCGAATATCCACATTTCTCACACGATCATACATTGTTTTACCACACATACGTCTCAGGGATCTCATTTCAACAGCATTTAGTTTACTTTCATCCTTCCTCTGCCAGTTCCATGCCTCACTGCCATACATCAGGGTAGGTACCAGGACTCCATTTTGGACTGCTAGCTTCGCTTTATTTGACAGTTTTTTATTAGCTGGATGGTAAATAATAGAATCAACAAAAGAAAAAAATACTAATAAATCTAAACGAACTATGAAACAGAACAAGACAACTTAAAGGGTAACGGTCGCAAATGAGATTTGAAGCCTGGACCTCTGATTTCACTGGGACACCTATACCAGTATGTAGGTATATCTCTTTATGGATAAATACGTTTGATTACCAAAAGCAAAGTTGTAGAGTATTAGATTGTTTGAATGTAAACTTTTTGGATTGTTTCTAAGCTAGTTAGTTAGTTAAAATCTTCAATAATTTAACAATTAAAATATAGTCAAGAGTCAAACATCACACTTTCAGTCAGGAGCTTGGGGTTTATTTAATAAGGGAATGTGTTAGAGTCAGTAGCCTATTTCGTACTCAGATGAAGGTGTGTATATTGTTAAATATGTGCGAATATGTATGTGTATGTAAATGTATGTATGTGTGTTTATACATATATGTGAGGATGTATATGTGAACAAATATCTATGAGAATGCGTGTGTGCACAAATTTATACATATGCATATATGCATACACATATGTAAAACTAGAAAAAAGTTGTAATATTCTATTATAACTTTTCCAATTTTCATAATAATTTTTCTTCTTTAATTTTTTTAAATGTTCAGCATGTTTATATATTTAATCCACATGTGTACACTAAACATCACAAAGTCACATATTCTTTTGGTCACCATAAAACAGGACAACATCTGTTATGGTTGAAATTAAATATCATGTACTTTATAAATAAATAAAAATCTATATTTGTCTTGCAAGAGTTTCCCCAAGACGTTATACCGTATCTGATAGTAGATTCCGCTGGTGACCAATACCTTATTTTTTACTTACTTCTAAACATTATTTATAATTTTGTCACTTTACATATAAAAATCATGTTATTATTCCTGTATAATATATTTATTAATAATAATAATGACACCAAAATGAGATTTTTATCCTCTTTGCAATTCCCTTTGTTTATCCATGTGGAAAATTTTCGGCAAAAATTAAACTCATATTCCCAACCTGCGTCAGTACGTTGACACTTAAGTAAAGAGCATTTTACCTGGAATTTAAAGCGAATACCTCCCTACAACACTTCACTCCGCGCGCCCGTGAGGCAGTTAATTTCAATTTGCGCGTTATTTTCGCTGTTTACTTTCAAAATTTTGCGGCTCTGTATACAAAGGGCGGTCGAAATATTCCGACCATGATAACGGCGCACAGATTATTCTGTGCACGATATTCCGCACATGGAAAACTCCGAACACTGATTATTCCGGACACAATTTGTTGCACACGCTGAAAACTCAGAGCACGGATTATTCCGCCATAATGAAATTTTTTTGAAATGTTAATGTAACTACGATAATTAATTTTCATTGTCATTGTCATTACATTCTTTTATAATGTGTATGACTTTGCGACGTGGATGTACTCGATAATGATCTAATGTTAGAAAAAACAGTTTTCGTGAAGCCATGAAATCATTATGATGAATATTTTGGTATGTTACAAAATGTTTGAAGAAACACAAAAACATTCTTCATTACCCAAAAATTATATATGGAAACCAAAATATTAACATTAAAAAACTATATGAATATAGTACATGTATCCTTATACACAAAATAAACAATAAACTTATACACACAAACACAGAATTCATTAAAATGTCCTAAATACATGAACACTTTACACGACTACACGATACCACACATTTAAACACCATATATACTAACTAGCGTAAGCAGTCCATTGGTTACGAGGGGGACAATTATATATTGGCTTCCAAACGACATTAAAAATGAAAAAAGCTGGTTAAATTTTAACAAAAATATTTAATGTATATTCTTGATAATAATAATAAATAACATTTGGCTAACTTACATAGCGCCGTTTTTGTGAAAAATCACCTCATGGGCTTGATAAATAAAGTTATGAAATAGAATAGTGCTGCACAGTAAAATTTAGTTTAGTTTAATGTGATAATTTATTTCTAGTTTAATGAGTGAAACTACATATAATTTTCTTTTTATTTATTTAAAAAATACTTTTTTACCAAATGCCGTTTGCAATGCAAATTAAAATAAAAGTAGCCTGACTGCAAAAAATAAATTTATAAGAAGTTTATAGTGTGCTCAAAAACTTATGTGAGGAAAAATCGGTGTTCGGAGTTTTGGCTTTATTCATGGTCGCAATAATCACCGTGCTGTGCAAAGAAGTACCTATCTAAATTGACCGGCTCGTGAAACGGCGTCTGTTTGTTTGAGGGTTGGAAAAATTATTTCGTACGTATAAAAAACAACCGCTCTACAAACTCCGAAATCAAACGGGCGGCTTTTTTTCCATACAAACATATTCCCCTGTTTACTCTCTTGATTTTGACACTAGAGCAAATATTTTTTTAATATAAAAAGTAACTGTACTCCATTGGTCACCATGAAATAGGCAGCTGCCTGGCGATTTAATGTATCTAGTATATACTCTACGTAAATATCTTAATTATATAGGCAATTTTTTTAAATACACTCTATTATCAAAATAAATATGTATTGTTTCATTGATTTCCGTGTTCTTATGAAAAAAATAATTTTCCTTTAGATTTATAGTGTTGTCCTTCCCGAAATGAGTTTCATAAAACTCATTGGGAGTAATGTATTATAAATTGTATATAATAATTTTGTAATATATTATCTCTAATAAATAAATAAAAAATACTGCAGCTCACATATATATTTATGTACAGTGAAATATGTAAGTACTAACTAATAACATTAATGTACACTCCCCTTCCATACACAAGCAAATGCTTTTAATGGAAGGGTAGTAAAAAAAAAACTGAGATGTAAAATTATCATATAAATACCTTGTTAAACATATTATTAAAAATAAATAATTATTAATTATATAAATATCATGTATTTTATAAATAAAATAAAATAAATAAATAACACAGGAATCAACCACTGGCTCATCCCTACGTTTTGCTATTTTGTTGATAAGTTACTTCTTACAAGAGTATGAACACTCCAAAATCCTTAAAATAGCCTAGTTTGAATGCAATCAACACACGTTCGGTGTACAAATTTGACAATGAATTTAAAAAAATATATCTGTAAATTAGCCACAAAGATGTTAGGTTTTTTCATACACAATTCAAAAGAATTGACCAACCTGCGAATTGTGCGAAGCATTCTCGATGGTGGATCTCAGGAATGGTCGAGAAAATATAAAAGAAATTCTTACGATACCTCTACATTAAAGAATTCAATTTTTACCAAGGGCAGTTTTCAACATCATTTATCTCGGGAATGCTAGTTATCTGCAACCTGCAAGTTCTAGGAGGGATATCGCATTACTGCTCTAGTATCAGATATTCTGTCCCGGATAATTTCGCACGAGGCCGCCAATGCAGGCTTATGTTTTTTTCCAGATGCAGAATTAACTTACCAATAGTGTTATCCTTAGGAAGACTCACTAGGTTAATTGTAATAGATCTTGCAGGAAATTTGGATATTTTCCAAATCTCTTTCCAAAAGCATTTATTCATATGTGTTACTTTTTTTCCCGCGTTTAACCGTATATATCTATTTATTATAACAAATATTTTTTGTAATTTTCTTTTTCGGTTTCTCAGCATATTGATTTTTATACTGCTCTTGCAAAACTAACAAAAAAATTAAAACGGAAATACGTCATATGCTTTTCTAATACAGTAACAGTTGTTGAAAATCTTAAAAATTTAATGACTTATATTGGAGAAGAAAACAGAGGTCTAAAATACCTCGATTTTGACGATTTTTTAAAGTATAATCTGTCTGAAATGCAGTTTTCCCTTCCGCTCATTATTCGGGAAGGGGGGGGGGGGAGTAACAGCGACAGTGACAGCAACAGTTGTGTGAAATATCTATTATTCATTTTTTTCTTTCCTCTTAAGGGTTGAAACTCATCGTAAGGATAAGTATAATAATTGTATATGTATAAAGGCACCTAATTTTGAGCAGGTATTTTCTTTAAATCGCGAACTTTACACGTCGAACTTTAAAATTATATAACGTGGGTTAGTTAGGATCTTTGAGAGGGCGCTAAAATAATAAGTTAATTGTGTTTAATTTAGTTTTATGTGAACGCGGTACAAGAGTCCCTAATAAGTAAGTAGTTATTTTTCATTGAAGAAGAAGATAACAATTATAATCTAAACGAAAATATGAAAGAGACCAAGACACAGAAAAAGACAATGGACGCAACTGGGACTCGAACCCAGACCTCTCGTCTAACCGCGAAGCTCGCGTTAACCAATTTCACTATTGCCACCTTCTGTCAAACCGTCATATTTATTATTGTTATCTTCTTCTTTAAAAGTTATCAAAAGAGAGTTTTTCTTATAACAATTTTTTTTTTAATATTCATTATAAAAAGAATATAAATTGAATATTCATCTTTTATAAAAAGTCCATAGTTCCGTATGGAAAAGTTCAGATATATTTATCCGAGACGCTATCCAGGTTACAAACCAATTCTTAGAATGATTGTTTACAATAAACAAGAGTAGTTGCCCGTAATATGGAAAAAATGAGTTAAAGATAATATTGTTAATTCTAAAATTTGAAATATGAGATATATATATCTTATATATAAAAAATCTCGTGTCACGGTGTTTGTGGTCGCACTCCACCCCTCCCTACTACCTTCAGCCTCACAACATACCCCATTCGGGGATGCCATAGTCTCACTGACTCCAGACGGGAGCGGCTGGAACTTTTGTGAGTTATTCATGTAAAAAAAAAGCTAAGGTCGCGGATTCAAATCCCGGCGTGTGCAGGTAAATTTTATTTGATTAGTTTGTGTTATTTCAAATTATTAATTAAACATAATATCAATAACGTAAATTTGAAATTCTGTAAAGGGCATTATGTTAATTGTTCGGGAGAGCGAAGAGAAAGCTTTTTATTTTCTCAAAATCATATCTCCTGTTGTTGTAGGCCTATAATATTTTTTGAATTTATTGTCGTTGTCCGAATTTCAAATTTCCGCTATCAATATATAGTACATTTGCTGGACTTACAGAATGGAATATAATCTCAGTATCGCCCTGGTGTAAGTTCCCAATTCAAAATTGAAAAGTTGCTTAAAATGGCTTTACCCATGTTTGGTGATCAGATATGAATAGCCAGGTGTTCCCCTTCTTCCTCTCCCTCAACTCTCTCACTACTACTTTTAGGCTCACAACCTACCCCGATTTGGGATGCTATTGCAGTTGGTATTCTACTGCAGATCATTATATTCAAACAACAATAACTTACTACGAATCCATGAAATGTATGTATACAAGAACATAAATTCTGCTGCAGTTATCTATGAGTAATACTAGACTGCATTGTTGACAGACGAGCAGACGATGCACATTGAATGCAAACTGCGCATAATACAACATAAAGCATATAGACATGGTGCACAAATTGGGGGCGTCGGTACGCCCGGATGTGCTTGTGGCCGACGTCATCTTACATGCACCATAAAATCTCATTGTCAACTATAACGCTGGTGAATTTTCTTCAAAAGCACACCGAGTTTTATTGGAGCAATTTCTCAAAATCATACCCTGGTAAGATGCTTTTAAATTTTATGGATAAAGCTTAAAGTGAAATAGAATGGGTAGTAAACAGTGATTTGAAAACCATTTTTATTTAAAGCTCTTGATACATTACCCCCATTGTCGAGTATATCGCCGGTGCATTTCCTTGAAAGCTCACGGAGTTTATTTGGAGCAATTTCTCAAAGTCATGACATGACCTAGTAAAATGGAGTTTAAGAGTTAATGCTTTGAAGTGGATCTTAACGTATCGTTTTCTCTTGATAAGCAATTCAGAGATTTAACAATGAATTTGAAAAGCCAATGTTTTCATTGCAAAAAAGACGATTCGTTTACGTTAGTAGTTAAGGCGATCTAATAGTTCAGGAAAAAATCGAAATCGGTATTCACGCCCTTTATGGGAGGAGTTTAAAAATACTTGGAAAAAGCTTTTGGAAAGGTATTTGAGATTTTTTTTTACAGGTTGATTTCGTAAAGGCCTGTAAAAAATATTAATTCCTGTTTTACGCATTTTTTATTGTAAGAAAACTGAAATTTAAAATTGATTTCACGAAACTAAGCGACGCGGAGTAACACGACTGTCTCTCGCGCCGATTGGGGCGTGACTGATGCGAAAAAGGTGTTGTCCAGTGCATGGTGCTTGTGCCCATGTCATAAGGGTCACTTCAAGAATCCAAATTCATAGAGTGCGGGCCGTATTGATCGATGTCAAAAATATCAACGAGAAAATGCATATTTTATTTTATTTTATGAAGTTCGGGCGTAAATATAATTTTTTTGTGATTATTATAAAAGAAACTAAATTTGCCACATTATACAATAAAACCAAATCCGAAAAGGGGTTTATAAATAGGAGAGTTTGGACTTAAAAGTGTTTTTTATAGACCTTATACTTTATTTTTTTAAAGACTTTTTAAAAGACTTATAAACAAAAAGACCAATATTTTTAAGGGTTAAGGTATGTTCTATACACAGTATTTAATTGAAGCATCTATAATACTTCTAAGCTATCAAAATTTCAAAACAAAAACATGTGATTTTGTATGATTTTGCATTAGTTAGTATGGCTTCATCTTAAGGGAGTTTTTTGTAGCGGTGCTTTCGCAAAGTCCTGCGCTAGTGAAGTGGATTTAGATCTCTTTTTCTCTCGATCTTTAATAAATAATAAACCTAAGTAGTAAACAGTGGGTTGAAAGCCGATTTTTTAAATCTTTTGATATTATAAAATACAAGCAAAGCTAAAGTTTTTGAACAAAATAACGAGTGCTTACATCAAATATTCTCTTAGTTTTAATGTAAATATTTTTTGTATTTCTGATGTGTTCAGTTTACCAAGAAGAACAGAAGGAAATACATTTTATTTTATTCGATTCGTTTGCAATTAAAACTTATATTTTAAACTAAGCAAAATGAAAAATTTGGCTGTAGAAAAAAAAATTTTTTTTATTCATAATAGAGAGTGGGGATCATTTGCTCTACATACCTAAACCATTTTTTTTTTTTTTACGTGAATACCGTACAAGATTCCCAATTGCTCCCAACCGCCTGGAGCCAGTGAGACTGTGGCATCCCCCAATAGAGTATGTTGTAAGGCTGAAGGTAAGTGGCGAGGGGAAGGAGATGGGGAGGAGGAAGGCGGGGAAGTACCTGGCTGTTCAGGGCGGTACTGAGAGTATCTTCTCTTATAGAATGTGCCGAAAATATACCTGATATTATTTTAAATGATTACATTTTGAAAAAAATATATATCATCATAACAAAATTTACTTGCGCACGTCGGGATTTGAACTCGCGGCCTTGGGATCGCTAGTCGAGAACCTTTCATAGGCTGTCATCCTTTCTTAATCTTACTCCTTACGCTAACATCATTTGCGAACCTTATATGGTTTTGCGGGGATCTCATTTCTACAGCATTCAGCATTCTACTTTCATCCTTCCTCTGCCAGTTCCATGCCGCAATGCCATACATTACTGTAGTTACCACCGCTACAGTGTGGACTGCTAGTTTCCGTTCTGTTATAATAAATTTATTTGTCAGTGCTTCGTTGTAAACAGGACATTTACAAATATAACACAAGGGCGAGCAATGAAATCAAACTACCAAAAATTACAAAGCGAAAACACAAATATGCAAAGGGAGGAAGTATTATAATGCGCCGCCGGAAACTTTAAGTCTGCACAAATTTATTTATTTATTTTTATTTCTTTTTATTTATTTTTATTTATTTTTATTTATTTATTTGTTTCTTTACTCCTAAATAATAATATTAAATAATAAACAGAGCATGACAGACATAAGTTTGCACAACACAAGTAGGTACGAGTATTCGATAAGTAATTTGTTAACAAAGGAGTACAACCAGCATATTCGTATTTGGGCTCAGGCAATAATAGTAGTTTCAGAAATTATTGTCACAATATTACACAAAACATGATTACAAACATACTCGATGCAAAACCGGTTGGCAGAGGTGTAAAACATTTTTCTGCGGTTAATATAAAAATAGGTAAATTTCTTGTAATTTAATTTTTTTTTGTTCTATTATAAATGTACGAAAGTTTGTTATTAATAGTTATTATTATGAAAAAAATAAAAGGTACATAGCAATTATATATATTATAAAGAAGGAATTACGTACTATGAAAGTAGTTACAGATCAGTGGGTATTAAATTTGTTACTGTTAACAATTTGGAACATTTAAGGATTTTGCATCTGCATACATATACGTTTTTTAAAAGAAGCGATGTTTTTATAAAAAAAATATTTCAACACTAGGTACAAGTTTCATTCCCCGTACGATGCAATCTCTGAAGACAAGAGTTAAACATAAAATTAGTGCGAGAAGCAACTATGTTAAATGGAGCATGGAGTCTAGTATTATGATTGTTGGGGACTTATATAATTTATCATATTCACTAGTTCAGGGCTATCCAAATAAATACCCGTTGATGATTTTAAATAATAATAAAACATCATAGATTTTTCTTCGCTGTGATAATTCAGGTAGTTTAAGCAATTGCATCAAATAATTATAATTTAAATTTTGTATTAGAATGTTTAGTTTATAATTTATACGCCTTAAAAATCTATGTTGTACTCTTTCAATTTTGTGCGAATGCACATTGTTTAAAGGCGACCAGAGAGAGGAATTATACTCAAGATTAAGTGCTTTATTCGTGATTGCATCAATGTGGGGGACGAATGTCATCTTGTTATCAAAAACGACAAGACAGTCTATTAAATTTCTTATAATAGTGTAAATTTTCAAGTCATCAGCAAATAAAAGGAAATGGATACCTTCAAATATTGAAATAAAGTCATTGATAAATAGCAAAAAAAGAATCGGACCTAGATGAGAACCTTGAGGCACTTAAAGCTTCAATTTCGTGTGATATACGGCTAGATAGTTTAACGTATAGTTTTCTAGATGTTAAATAGGTCTCAAACTATTTTAGTAGATTTCCTTTTATCCCATATACTTTTAGTTTATTTAGTAAGATTTTTTGAGAAACTTTTCGAATACTTTGCTAAAATCTGTGTAATCTGCATCCGTTTGCAATTTTGAGTTTAGATTGTCTGATATATATTTTTCGTATATAATTAAATTTGTAAGTGTGGATCTACCGGATATGAATCCATGCTGGTGAGGGGAAATGATTTTACGATCCTGTGACATAAATTTTGATAAAAATACGGATTCAAACAATTCAGGTATTGCTGATTGTATGCAAATTGGTCTGTAGTTAGAAACATCCGTTTTATCACCTTTTTCCTCAAGGAAACTGATCTTCCATTTTTGTGGGGAAAGGCCTGATGCTAATGATAGCTTAAATATATTGGTTAGGTGGCCTTTACACAGTTTTTTAAATAAATTGCAGGTATGGTGTCCAGGCCATCGAATTTCCGAGTATCTAATAGTGTAATTTTACGCTGAACATCGATTTCATCAATAACAAGGTCGTTAAAATCAATAGAAATATTTGATTTAAATTGAGGTATTTGATTATTGGATGAGTTTACATCATATACTTCGCCAAAGCATTTGGCAAATAAGTCAGTAATTCTTTGAGGTGCATCCGCAATTTTACCTTTGTAGTATATGATAGACGGAATTGGTAGATTCGATGTACAGGTTAGTAATTTTTATGTGTCTTGTTCTCTTTAATATTTTCGTTTCGATTTTAGATTATTAGTGTTATCTTCATCTTAAATGATTTTTTTTTCAATTTTAAAAAAGAAAGACAAACATTACCGGGTTACGAATAACCCAACAATGCTTGAAAATCTCCTACTACCACCACAGAAAGCCGAAAAAGTTGCTTGTGTTGTGATAGAGGACTTAGCCAGCCAAGAATGGAACACGCGACGCCCGGGTGGAACCCAAGCGCTATGCCCACTGACCAACCCACTGACACTAAACCACTGACCGGTCATGATATATTACATTGATGGGAATAACCCTCAAAAGTCATAAAAAGAGATAAAAAATTGAATAGTCATTTAGACTTTTATAAAGAGGTCAAAATATTTTTTCCATTTAAATAATATCGGATACATTTATCCAAGACGCTATCTAGGTTACAAACAGTGGCAGCCGCTGCCCTGAGAATGTGGTGGTTCACTGACAATCCGTAACTTATGACAAAAAAATTATGAATTATGAATTTTTTATTGTTAATTTATTTTTAAACAAACTGTTATTTCTTCTAATATATTCAACACTGGTTGCACTCATTTTCGTAATAAATTTATATATTAACAAATTATGTTATTAGTATTTAACATAATCAATACAAAAAAAAAAAATGACAATTATCACGTCACGGGTCAATAAATATAACGCCGCGCCGCGCCGGCGCCGCTAGACGCAAGCTAGACTGATCTACATAATATGATCTTCGCCGAAATTCGATTGTATTCGTGTCATGGTTGATGGTCAATCGGTAAACTTCGACAAGACTCGGATTATGTCGGTTGCGGGTGGCACACCGGTTCGCTCCAAATTTAGGTACAAATAGCGAAATCGACGCGCTTCCGATGTTTTAAATATCTCATACAAAAATATGATTTGGTCCGCTTGCGAAGCGAATGCACACCAATACGGCCGATACGAGGGCGCTCGGCGGCCGCGCTATAGGAGATTAAAAGCGTTCTCCCTGATAATATCTATTCGTAGCATTATATTGGTAATTAATATTTTTAAATGATTAAATAAGAGAAATTAAATTAGAGATTTTATAGATTTAAATTGGAGAAATTAAGGTAACTCCATTAATGGAGGACTGAATGCCGTTGGAGCTAATAAAAAACTTTCAATAAAAGCGAAACTAGCAGTCCACAATGGAGTCCTGGTACCTACCCTGATGTATGGCAGTGAGGCATGGAACTGGCAGAGGAAGGATGAAAGTAAACTGAATGCTGTTGAAATGAGATCCCTGAGACGTATGTGTGGTAAAACCATGTATGATCGTGTTAGAAATGTGGATATCCGCAAAGAATGTAAGGCTAATGTAAGTATAATGAGCAAAATTAAGAAAGGGACCCTCAGATGGTTTGGGCACGTAGAGCGAATGAACGAAGAAAGTAGTGTTAAAAGAATATATGATGCAAATGTGAATGGTAGAAGAAGTCGGGGACGCCCGAGGAAGACATGGCACGATCAAGTAAATCAGATACTTGAGACGGGCCATGTCAAAAGTCAGAATAATAGAAGAGTATGTATGAGAGGATGTATGAATGTGAGTGAGGCAAAGAGTGTGTGCCAAGACCGAGTTGTTTGGCGGTCCGTCCTCTCTGCCTACCCCTGCGGGGAAACGGCGTGATGGTTAGTTAGTTAGTTAGTTAGTCTTCAGTAAGTAAATAAAGTAAATATAGCCATTATAATTTGCCAGTGCTGCACACGAACACACTGTGCGACCAGCCGCCGTTGGTTACAAACCATTTCTTAGAACGATTGTTTCCAATGAAAATGGTAGTTGCCTATGATATGGAAAAATTTGTCGAAAATGATATGGTTAATTTTAAGATTTAGATATACAATTATGACAGTTTCTTAGTTACGTCCGGTTAGACGAGGGGTTCGAGTCGAGTTCGAGTCCCTATTGCGACCATTATCTTTTTTCTATTTTTCTGTCTCTTGTTCTCTTTCGTATTTTCTTTTAGATTATTAATGTTATCTTCTTCTTCAATGAAATCGCTTCTGATTTGAATCTATAAGAAACCATTTCTAAGTATCTCATCGTTCCATTTCTCCTTTTCTTTTCCTTTCTGCATTTATTTCCAACTCAATAAACTCAATAATAATTGAGATCTCCTAATATAATACAATCCGGAGCCAACAAAGCTCATGTAATGTTACGCATTTGATATTTCGGTTCAGAAATTTCATCACGAAATTCCCAAAATATTTTTCTAGTTATATTGCGCATCATATTTATCCATGAAATGAACCGTCGAAGAATGCGTATGAAACCTTAAAAGAATATCATTTTCCTATTCCAAACATTTTTCTCTTTATTATTGCCTTGTCGGTAAAAAGCGGTAGTTCAAACTATATCAACGAATAGACCAATGACAATCTTTATAATATTGACGTTGTGTGTGAAGAGCATGCAAGTTTGTCCGATGTCTCTTTATTACAATCTGTCATCCGAGATAATACATTCTGTTGAGTACAGATATTGTCTATTATTCCACCATCCCAATATCACAGTAAATCTTAATGCGAAGATATTAGTGTTCACCATCATCTACTTTTCTCTATAGTGTAAAAATATTTTGGTATTATTTATGTATGATATCAATCCTTCAAAACTTGGGTGTATTTTATCAGTAAAACTAAAAACTATTTTCGAAAGATAATGAAATACGCTTTTCAATTTTATGTTTAATTAGTTTTTTAAACATAATTTTTTTTAATGTAAACTTTAAAAAGTTTTATTCTTTCGTTTTTTATGTAAAAATAATTATTAAAAAATTCCCAATGTTTATTTTTTTTTCAAATTGCCTACTGAAACGATGGTTTCATAAAGGTGTACATTTCGATTATTTTGTGGTTAACTTTTAGATTAGAATATAAAGCGTGTTGTGTTCTCTTTCCAATGCCGTTTAGATCATGCTTCTCTTTATGATAGTAAGGGAGACACAATGATTTCTAAAAGACCTATGTGAGCTGGGACAAATATGGTGTCCTGTGATTATACGCGTTCGCCTTTTACATCATTTAACATAGTATCAGGTATGACTAACTACAGCATGAAAAGGACGTTGAGACAAAATCTTCAATATTGCAACAATGAAAAAACATATTTATATATCTAAACAACTTAACCCTTAACACCACTCGCGGGGGAGCAGAGTCCCCCCCCCCCCCCCAACCAGGCAGGTTATCGCAAATATTTATTTTATTTTAATTTATTTTTACTTGCGGCTCCGTGTATTTCTAATATTGCCCGAGAGGTCACGGTGAGCGGGCGTTCACCAGGCTGACATTTTTGATTGACGAGGTACGCGTTTCTGTGGGACCTAGGTTCCCCAAGAGTGTAGTTACGTAAGTACAATTTCTTGATTAATAAATATAATATAATAATTAAATTGTTCGAAATGATAAACAATGTTTGCCATAAACACTACGTCGATGTTAAAATTTGTGATAAATGTAAATAATAATGTAAAGTAATAATGTATAGATAGAACAAAAGATTGTCGTATTAGACTGTATAATGGTCCTACCAAATGACCAGGTCTGATATTGTTAACAAAACTGTGAGACTTGTGATTTTGCATGTTATTGAAGCTTTTGAAAATTTTGTTTTTGTTTTTGATTTTTAATTATATGTCTAATAAGAAAAAAGGCATATTTAGCTTTGAGATTATTTTTTATTTTACATTTTAGTTCTTAAAATACAGTCTAAAAATTCCTAGATTTAAGAAACTTTTTTTTAAACAAATTCCTATAAATGTCACATGTTTCTTCATAACGTGTAATAAACTATTTTTCTTCGATTGTTGTCTAATTAATTTATTTATTAATTTACACAACAATTTTTTTATCTTTCACTAATTTTAAATAAGTTAATCCCAAAAAAGTGCTTATTTATTTTTTATGTAGTAAAAATTCTAGGTCCCCCACAAGCGATTGTGTGTAGGCTGAAAATGGCGAGTATTGTAAGGGTTAACGTAAAGATGAGGCAAGTTGAAGATGTTTAATGGTAGGTAAATAATAAGTAAAATATATTTTAAGTTGAGAAAATGTCAACATATTACAGGAAATAAACCCTCATTTCCAATGAAACAAAAAAATTAAGAAAATCTGTGAACAACATAATAAGAAATGCTACTTTTGTATGTGGTAATGATGGAAAGAAAAAAAAAGTTTTTAAAATAACTAAATAATATTACAAGTTGTATAATGGTTTATAATATTTCTATGAATCATACATTTAATTCTTGTAGAGATATGTTTAATAAATTTACCAAAGAACTTCCTTGGTGAGTACTGTATCATGGATAAAAATGATTTCGTTATTTCATGTTTATATTGTATCATGTGCCAAAAACTCGTGTTTTGAAAGGGTAATGTATATTATTTTCAACAATAATTCCAACTGCCACTCTCAATTCTGCAGCTATTCAAGAATGTGAGGGATTATTATTTGAACCCGTTACTTCTTGACACATGATACAGCGGATACGAGGAATGTAAAGATATAAAAGAAAAAGGGAAACGTAAACCGGGGAATGTGGGCAAATTGAGGCATTGAAAATGGGAAAAGAGGAGATTTGATGCAGAAGAATGTATACAGTATAGAGAGCTGACTTCAAACTTAATGTATCTCTAATGATGCATGTCTTGTTGTAGCTTAAGGCAACCACAGAAATACAGTTCTAATACATTGTGAACTAACGGTATTTTAATCTTGTTCCTTCTCTGATATTTGCATACAGAATGTAATGTAGAAATAATAAGTTAATAAGGAGAGTAGAATATTGTGTATTTCGTAGTCTATTGGGTGTGGCTAAAGTAATCCGTCTATGTTCTTGTATGAGCTTCTAGAAACCATGAACTCTGCATTAATTGGGTTAGTATGTACTGGTCTTGTTCCTTCCTAGATGCTTGCTTTTTATACCTAAAATAATATGTTGTATAATATCTAAAACTAACTAAGGTAATGTGTGTATGTAAGCTTAGCGTAAGACCGTGAGCTCTGATTTTTTTGAGGAGGCTAAAGTTGTTGGTGAATTTTTAATAAATATAATGTACGCTAAATTATCTAAAGTTGTGATGCGCTTGCTGCAGTATTATGCGTATATTCTTTGTACTTGTATTTTTCATCGAGTTTCAAATCACAACGGTGCTTAGAAAATTTAAAACATGGTTAGTTTGCCCCAATGAAAAAATAAAACAGAGCGTCATAGGATCCAATAGTAATGAGAGTTTCTTTACAACTTATTTATTTTTCAATATGTTTACACAAAAATTTGGTCGCCTTTAAAGTGTTCACCTTTAGAGTGCATGCACTTATCCAACCTTTTTTCCACTCTTCAAAATAATTTTGAAACCCACTTATTGGAATGTCCTTTATGGCCTCCAGCGAATTTTGTTTCACTTCTTCAACAGTATGAAAATATTTCCCTTTCAAGTCTCTTTTCATCCTAGGGAGCAGAAAGACTTTACAGGGAGACAGATCGGGTGAATAGGGCGGGTGAACAATCGGGGCCATTCCATGCTTGCTTAAATACTGCTTCACAGACAACACGGTGTGAGCAGGTACGTTGTCTTGGTTGAAGAACCAGTCTCTGTGCGCCAGGGATTCGACCTTTTTCGACGATTTTTCCTGATGCTCTCTCGCAACCTCTTTAGTACTTCCATGTAGAACTGTCAGTTAACTGTTTGGTCTTGAGGAACAAACTCTGTGTGCACAAAATCTCTGAAAAAAAATCAACGAGCATTGTCTTGGTGTTCGATTTCATCTGACCTTTTTTCCGAGTAGGAGAGAGGCTCTTCCATTGGTTTCGGGATCGTACCCATAATACCGTGACTCATCACTCATTACCAATAATAACCTTGAAGAAAATCAAAGTGCTCTTCCAGTTGATTTTTCAATTCGTGGAGGGCTTTAATAATAAAGATGTAATCATATTATGTAGCCATTAGGAAAACAATTTCCCTCAAGGTGTCAACTTTGGGGATGTTATTTAAAAAATCATTTTAGGAAAAGGAAGGAGAGGAAGTTTTGGGAAGGAAAAATGTATGAGGGGTGTGTTGGAACGTGACGGTCAATTTTTCCAGGTGTGACAGAAGTATGAATCCATTCCTCCCACTGCGGTACAAGGCGATGGATCGAGAGAGTCCGGCTGGAGAGATAAAAGGTCAGAAACAGTCTCTTCCGTTCCGGCCCGCCACGCAGTACGTGGGCGAATGCATCCGCATCCTCCAGACCCAGAAAAATCTCACCCCGTGAAGCCGGGTACCCCTTCTAACTCACCAGACGAAGCGAGCCACGTGGGGTGACCTATGGCAGAGGTAAAAAGAAGAAGAAGCTGGGTAAATTTAAAAAAAAATTATTAATATTTATTCTTGAAAAACAAAATAATGATGTTGAATAGCGCTGTATTGAAATATTTACTTTATTTTAATTTGTATAATTATTTCTAGTTAAATGAGTGAAAATGTAATTTTCTTTTAACTGGAATAAAAAAAAAAAAAAAAAAAAAGGTGATGGTTATACAATAAATGGTTCCGGAAGCGGAAGTACCCATACCCGCCTTCCAAATTGTTTTATAAATAAACAATATGTGTGCTGTGAAATAAATAAATGTTTTCACAAAAAAAAAATGTTTATTATAAAAAATGTTTTGAATGAAAATACTTATTTAATGGAAAGTAAAATGAGAAACATTGGTAATGGTTAAAAGGTTGGTAATAATAATAAAGTGATTTAACGTCTACGAAACAAAAACAAAAAAATATTCAGAACCATTTGGTTTCAATAATATATTAATCGGATTCCCATTTTGGAGGAAATTGTCAGATAACTTAACCTCGTTTATATCGGTTTCCTTTCGGTTTGTCCTAATGAGATAAAGCATAATTTCACGATGCCGGAATGACATTGCTCTTTACATAATTAACTGAGGTGAACCCGAAGTAAGACATTGTCATAATCTAAAGGTTATGTAATATAATATTTATGAAGGTTAAGGCTTCAGTGACAGATTCCCGAGTTCCTTGGATCTGGGACCCCTGATCGCGGATTCAAAACCCAGAAATGTGGAAATACTGAGAATTATCGTAAAAGAAACAGTTCTTATATGTTGTACCGCATTTTAAAGCTGTAGACTCTCTCCGTGAGTGGTCTACCATGACGAGAAACCATCATTCAGAAGAACACAGACAATTATTAGGCTTTTTTCAATTTGAGGACCACACAAAAGAACAAATTGTCAGTGGGACGTTGGCATACCGAAGAAGATTATCCACCACAATGGAAATGTTGTGGTAGTAAAAAATTTTTTTTGTACATATTTATAAAATTCATGATATTTAATTATAAGACATCTATAAAGGAACGATACATTATACAGGATGTCCGGGGGTAAAGTGCATTAACTTCGGGAGGCGATTCTACATGATATTATAAGTAAAAAAGGTAAAAAACTTTTTTCGAAATTCCAACTTTTAGGCGTTGTTTCGTAGTAAAAAGATAAAAATAGACCGGGCGGCGTGTGCCGCCAGCTTTATTATTTTCCGCTGTTACGATACGGGCCAATCACAACCATGCAATGTTGCCACAATCGTGCCCGGCGGGCGCTCAGCAACGAAGATCGTACCTCACACTAAGGATTTTTAGTAGGTACGTTTGTATGGGAAAAAAAATGTTGGAATTTCGGAAAGTTGTTAATCATTTTTACTCCTACCATCATGTTGAATCACCTCCCGAAGTTAATGCACTTTACCTCCGGACACCTTGTATATATCACTGAAGAAGAAGGTAACAATAATAATCTAAACGAAAATATGAAAGAGAACAAGACACAGAAAAATAGAAAAAGATAATGGTCGCAACCTCTCGTCTAACCGGAACGTGCGCGTTTACCATTCCGCCATTGCCACCTTCTGTCAAACCGTCATATTTGTCAATCCCATATTTCAAATTTTCGAATTAACAAATCTTATCTTCAACTTTTTTTTCCATTTATATGCAACTATTGGAAACAATCATTCCAAGAATTGGTTTGTAATCTAGATAGCGTCTCGGATAAATATAAACATATAAACCTTCAAAAGTTGTAAAAAGAGAGTTTTTATTATAAAAAATTGATACATTAATCACTATAACTAAAGGCAAGGCAGGTATGGCAACTGTTTCATGGTGACCAATAGAACTTAAATTTATGGAGTGTTAACATAAATACATACATTTATTGGTAATGTTACTTTTCAGTGGTTTCATTAAGAAAGGTCTTTAAAGTAAAATAATTTTTGGTGTTTAAGGCATTTTTAATATTAAAAACTAAATTTAAAACGTATTTCATTTTGGATTATTTTGAGACAGATGAAAATACTCAACCCTCAAATCTCTCATAGATAGATAAATAGAATGGCAATATTATAATATAATTATAATATTTTTCATACAAATCACTTTCATGCAAACTTCAAGATATGTAATTAGTTTTTATTTTGAGGCTTAAAGAATTTTACCGAACCACAGTCAATGTTTTTTTTCTATTTAAATACAGAGAAATACGTTATCTTTATAAAATTCATTTTTTTATTTTTTTATTGTTGATACATTATTTTACAATGTTTCTAGAACATTCCACTAATGTTGGCCTCACTGGGTTGTTTACCCGTGCTGAGGTCCCCATTTTATAATATAAATACTTTATTCATAATACAGTTTGAAAAAAAAGAAATATACAAAGTTGGTGAAGAAACAAAAAAAACATTTAAAATAAAGATAAATTTAAACTAAAAATAGAGATCAAAAATAAATAATTATATTAAATTAACAAACTAAAAAATTATATATATATATATAACATCATAACAAACACATCAAACATAATATACGTTCATTTAATATATATATATATATTAAATGAACGTATATATATATATATATATATATATATATACATAACACCGTCTATTTGGCGACCAGCATGGGCAAATATGCATCTAAAGTGGCGACCACCGACATTTGGCGACCGATATACGGTCGCCACTTTATTTTTCGAAATTTTTACACAGTTCATAGTACATGTCGTCACAAGCATTTTGGCAAAAATTGTCCTGGTAGCCAAATTGGGCGTGAAGTGGATGATTTCGAATATTAAAGTTCCGCCATCTGTCGCTACGCAGCTAGGCGCTAGGTGATATACACGGCCATGTATACTACCATTCATCCTACCGACATTTAGGCGACCGGTGTGACATAACATGCCGCCTTTCATTCCTAGCATTTACCCGCCACCGAGGCGTTGGCAAATGTGTTGGGAAACAACGTTGCCGGTTAATTCCAACTCCCGTACAAGAGTTGAGGTGCACGTGGCGGTGGCGTGTTTTGCGACGTTGCCGCCGCGCTTATTTAGCCTCGGTTGCCTCGAATGTTTTGCCTTTTAAAATTTTATCGTGATCAATCGTATTATCGTATACCGAGCATTAACGTACATGTGATTTGGAGTGTAGGTATTTGGCGACCGACCATTTTAGTGTCTTAATTACAATACATTATTGATTACGGTTGACTCAATGAAACGGAACAAAATAATTGCAAGAATAACAGAAATGCAATATCAAGATGATTCTTTGGAGTCATACCTACCTATGACATAGAATTCGGATAATCTGAGGTACTTGCCTTCAATTAATAATTCTTCTTTTCGGTCATTTATACGGTCAAATTTACTTCTTTAAAATTCCCGATTCTTATTTTACAGGAGTTCACTTACTCTGACGGTGATGGTGGGATACGACCCAAATCCCATGTGTGAAACAAAAGGCGAGCTCACCAATTAATTTTAATCGAAAAAATAAAAATATTGCATGGATGATTCATCTAATCAAAACGACCCACGAACATTGTTTCCACAAAACTTCAACGTGTTGACCAAATCGAAGAAGAAAATTGATATAGAAATAACGAAAAATAAATTCAGTGCGCAGATCACATGCCGTAGAAATGAAACCTTCAGAAAACTAAAGTAGGCAAGAGTGGGTAGGCTACGAAGCGCCACACAAAGAGGAGACCGATTATTCTATCTTAGGGGCATACATTAATTGAGCTCAAAATGGGGGGTGGGGGTCCAGTAAAATCTCACCAAATCTTGAACAGTTTTTCAGCATATTGTCGCGATCATATTTACCACAACGGGGGGGGGGGGGGGGGGTAACGGGATAGCATTGGGCGGGCCGGGATAGGGTGGGACCCCAGATACACAACTGATGTCTCGTGAGGGGAGAGGGGGGGGGGCACCAAATCTCACCAAAGGGGGGGGGGGGGGTTAAATTGGAAAATTAACTGCTCACGTTATTAATGTATGCCCCCTTATTCTCTCGCAGTCTAAATCCTATAGATGTATGTGTTTGCCTCTTTTTAGTGTCGCTAATTTTCGTTTCATCGAGTGTCAAATCACAACGGTGTTAAAGATGTTCTTACTTCAAAATAGTACTGCCAGATTTTTGTTTTTATTTCGAAAAGGACTTAGGACAGGTGGTTTTAAAAATTTGTAGGAGTCATCAAAAATTAAAAATTTTAAGTTAATTTTCACGTTCTGTGTAAGTTCTATTCAAGTTCTGTTGTTATAACAATGAACTTGAATACAACTTGCACAGATTGTGAAAATTAACTTCAAATATTTGAAGAATCTGTCATTTTTTTTAACAACCCGTTAATTATAATTTTAATTGTTCGAGGCGTGTTTTCAGAAACATTGTATTCGAGGAAACAACATCGAAAACAATGCGACTAAATTTAATATAAATGTTTTTGTTTTTTACTTTAGTTTCACACAGGAGGCCCTGAAGAAAATAATTACCTCAGGGCCTATGTCATCTTTGTGGACGCTGCGTATAGGAAAGGAAGGGGAGGAAGCTATGGGAAGGAAAAGGATTTTAGGGGTGGGTAAGAATCTAGGGTTCAGTTTGTCAAGGAGTGACGGACGTATGAATCCATCCCTCCCACTGCGGTGCAAGGCAATGTTCCGAGAGAGTGCGGCTGGAGAAGTTAAAGGGACTTCCTTAACCACTCTCACCCGATCCGACCTGTCATGCTGCTGGTTGGCAGACGCATTCGCCACCAAGACCCGAACAAACCACACCCCATGAATCATTAGATGACTAAGTCGTAGGTGAAAATATTGAAATGAACCAGAACCCACCACATCAAATGCATCACAACCATTTAAAAGTTTCTTAAATACTTATCAGACAGTCGCGAGTAAACATTCTACAGTAAAAAATTTCAGAGTGTGCAATTCACACGCGGTAGAAGTGAAACCTCCAGAAAAACTAAAGTAGACAAGAGCGGGAAGGCTACGAAGAAGTGCACAAAGAGGAGACCGATTATACTATCTCATTCTCTTGCAGGCTAAATTCTATAGGTGTATGTGTTTGACTCCTTTTATTGTCGCTATTTTTCGTTTCATCGAGTTTCAAATCCAAAACGGTGCTAAAGAAGTTTTCACTTCAAAATACAAATGTGCAGTTCACATGCAGTAGAAGTGAAACCTCAGAAAACTCTAGACAAGGGTGGGGAGACGACAACGAAGCACCGCGCGAAGAGGAGACTGAATAGCTACGAAGCACCGTACAAAGAAGAGACCGATTAGTCTATCGCATTCTCTTGCAGGCTTAATCCTATGGATGTATGTCTTTATCTCTTTTTAATGTTGCTATTTTTCGTTTTATCGAATTTCAAATCACAACGGTGCTAAAGAAGTTTACACGTACTCGAGTTTAATCTATGTACCTACATCATCTCTAAATATTTAAATTTTTAAAATTAGTATGATATACATAATAAAAAAATGCTCGTACATCTATGGAATTTAGCCAACGAGAGAATAAGAGTATAATCGGTCTCCTCTTTGTGCGGTGCTTCGTAGCCACTCCTCCCACTGTATTCTAATTTATTTTCTGAAGGTTTCACTTTTAATTGCGTACTCGGATTTTTTAAAATTGTTTCGGATACCTATTTAGCTACCTTTTATTATATTTTTTTAATTCTTTTTAAACGTTTTATATCTTTTCATGTACATAAGAAGATGAACATTCATTATAAGTGATAATTAAATCCTTTTTTTACTTTGGTAGAAAGCAGTCACTTTGTGGTTTGACAAAGATATTAATTGAAATAAAACAATCACTTAGTTTGTAACCACGATTCATCCATTAACCTTTTTTATACCGACCGGTTTCGCTTAACCTGCGCATCAGCGTTATTTCATTATATCTACTTTATCGCATTGAAACCAAGCTCACGCACACTAACGAAATTCAAAACAA
The DNA here is from genome assembly GCA_929108145.2 of Limnephilus rhombicus. Classification (NCBI taxonomy): domain Eukaryota; kingdom Metazoa; phylum Arthropoda; class Insecta; order Trichoptera; family Limnephilidae; genus Limnephilus; species Limnephilus rhombicus. Next base: position 18,975,833 of record OV815293.1, read on the forward strand.
TAAGCGCACACAAACTTAGCTGTTGCCGGCCGAATTCCCTATCAAGATTCCCTTCACCTCACCCACACAGCTGTTATCCCGCGCCGATCGGCTTGCTTGCCCCCCGTGCGACTAGCCCCACCGCTTCCCTTACCCCGCGGACTCCTGTTCATACAAAAGTCACGTGGAATCTGCGTGCAATCGAAATCAATTTTAAAAAATAGGTTGTCGTTGAAAATTTAGTTGGATCTTTGCAGAAATTATTTTAACATAGCTATCCTATCAATTTGACTTAAAAAAATTGGACGGAGGATTTTTCCGGAGCGATATTTTTGACTGATATCAAAAAAGCATGTACCAAAAGAAAAAAAATGTTGGATCTTTTGATTAAATAAAGCTAACACCAATATAAAGACACTTCGTGATAAAAAATTGGAGGGAGGAATTTTCCCGGCAAGAATAGAAATAAAAAAACAAATCTCTTTTTAAAAACACACTTTCTCAACAATAATATTGTTGAATTTCTATTTAATCAGGTGGATATTAATTACCTAATACTAACAAGATGTGAAGAGTTTTCGAAAGAAATACTTTTCTAGCGGGAGTTATAATTTTTTTTTCAGTTTTTGCTAAAAATAACTAGGTAACTTCCCGTTAAATATTTTGTTGGATCTTTTGTCATTCGTCATCCCTAAATGATACCCCACGTGACTGCAAAGGTTTCATCGACGGAGGAATTTTTGCGTACCTCAAACTCTTTATTGATTTGCCTACTACCTACCCAAGCAATAGGCCACTTGCATGGATTTCATAACGACTTTGAAAAAATCGTGTGGATAGATATTTTTACCAAGATTACGAAAATGTTAGTAAAAATTTTTAGAAATGTACAGTTTTTTTTAATTTATTTTTAAATAAATAAATCCATTATTTAGGCCCGTGACGTCACTACATGAAAATGTCCCATCGCCGAAAATGTTAATTATTATTTTTAATTTATAAACTAACGTTTAGACAAGATTTTTATGCATAGCACAAAGGGTAACAATTATTATAAGCAATAATTATCAGCCTGAAACACTCATCAACATTGAAAAATCTTCCGAGAAAAGATACTTGCCGCCAACGGCGTTGGCGGAATTAATTGCCGAAAATGTTCCTATTAATTTTATAAAATTCCACACTGATTTATTTTTTTTATATGGCAGCACTTTGATTTCAGGCGAATTTTTGAATTTGACATTTAACGTTCAGTAGAATTATTGTTTGTTCTCTGCGAACTTATCATTTGGTTTCTTTTTGACATATGTTATGAAGAGAACCCCGTTCATTTTACGATGTCTGCACGTGTTTAGAGGTATAATGGTAGTGGTGCTGATCTTAACAAAATCAAATTTTATAATATTCTTCTTATTATTATAATTTACAAGTACAAGTATATTTCATTGGATTTAGTAATATAGACGTTGAACATTATAATGATTTATGATCAATAAGATGGATCAAGGAAAAAAAATATTTATGAGATATAATATTTTTGGAATGCCTCGCTATTCTCCTGTGCCCTTTCTTGTGGAACATGATCTTTTTTTTAAATGATTTTCTGCTATGTAATTATCGTTTTTTCGCACCCATAAAATTATGTCCCGTCTTTCCGGTTTATAAAAAATGGTCTGATTTTTCGGATTGAAATTTTCAAAAAATCGCCAGGGTTTCAAAAATACGATTTAAAAAAAATGCCGAATGTCTTAGAATATTTACCTAAACCGGATTTTTTTTTTAAATGCGATGCAAGTGGCCTATCCGCAAAATAATTATTTGTTCTTTGTAGCATTTTGATCTCGCCTGACTTATAGGACAGTGCAATTAGTGCAAAAAAGGGGGTCGCGATCGGAATTATTTCGGTAGCCCCAATTTTTTTATATGTTTTATACACTCATCTCCTGATGAAAAATCTGAGTTTTCGACCTTCGGTCACTTGAGCTTTCGCCGCCGTTTTGAAAAAACCTGCCGAAATCGCGCCAAAATCTAGTTTTTCTCAAATATTTCGTTCTCAATGAAAATTTTGGCTAAGGTAACTTCACAAGTTTTGTAGAACATAAAATTATCTACAATTTTTATTAAAAAAAATGTCTTCTACCTCTAATAAGTATTGAGATACACAGCCGTAAAAATGTGTATAAGTTTATAAAAACAAGTAAATTGCACGACTTGGTTTGGTTTTCTGTACGTACCTCTTTTTCAGTACAGTTTTGTAGAGAATAAAATTTCTAAAACGATTTTTATGTTTTTTGTATTGTTTTTACTGATTTAAAGTATGAATAAACAAATATCGGTAGGTGAAAACATAAAAATTTATCACGGTATTACCACGTCTTTAATATAGAAATAACGAAAAATAAATACAGTGCGTAGTTCACATGCCGTAGAAATGAAACCTTCAAAAAACTAAAGTAGGCAAGAGTGGGTTGGCTACGAAGCACCGCACAAAGAGAAGCCCGATTATTATCTCATTCTCTCGCAGTCCTGTAGATGTATGCTTTTGCCTCTTTTTAGTGTCGCTATTTTTAGTTTCATCGAGTTTCAAATCACAACGGTACTAGGCGATTTGCAGGTGCTAGAAGTTTACACTTCAAAGTACAAGTGTGCAGTTCACACGCGATAGAAGTGAAACCTCAGAAAACTAAAGTAGACAAGAGCGAAGAAGCTACGAAGCACCGCACGAAGGGGAGATCGAATAGCTGCGAATCACCGCACAATGAGGAGACCGATTAGTCTATCTAATCTCTTATACTTATCACTCAGAAGTGATAAGTAAATAAGTACTTTTTTTCATTTTTTTATTTTTTCATTCATAGTGTAATAATAAATTTTGTTAATTATTTTAAGTTTTAGATACTTACTTACTAGCGACTTGAAATTCAAATGAAACAGAAATGCGTCACGAAAATTTATTATTATTTTAATATAATAGTTAATTAGTTCTAATATAATAGGTACGGTAAATCCTCGCTCTCACTCAAGGCTCCCATAGTCCAGCGGCGTAAAGCGCCTCACGAATTTAGTGGCCAGACAATTCAGACCGCGTGGGTTCGAGTCTTATAAAATAAAATAAAAAACGTTTTAATTTTTGCAAAATTAATATTCAATCTTCAAACCACACAAAATGAAAATGAACCACACCAAGAAGAAACCATAATTATTAATATGATGACCCAATGTATAGCAAAAGTTGCACCAGAATTCGACGTCAAAAATATATATAAAATCATCCTTCACTAACTAACTAACCATAACACCGTTTCTCCGCAGGGGTAGGCAGAGAGGACGGGCCGCCAAACAACTCGGTCTTGGCACACACTCCTTGCCTCGTTCACATTCATACATCGTCTCACACATCCTCTTCTATTATTTTGACTCTTGATGCAGCCCGAATCAAGTATCTGATTCACTTGGTCTTGCCATTTTTTATATTAGCTCCACTCAGAAGGCCATGAGAAAAATAATTTCCCTCAGGCCCTATGTCATCTTAGGGGATGCAGTGAGGAGGGTCTTTCAACATCATTTTACAACTCATCGTATTTCTACGTAATGTGTTTATTTATTAAATTGATAAAATTGAGCACAATCTTTAAATTAAATTATAATTAATTATCAATCTAACAATTAACAATGTATTACGGCCAAATAAACGCATTGTTCCCACCCGCCAGTTACGGCGGGTACCCGCTAGGAGCGAGGAACCGAGGTAGGTACAATGCCAAACCGCGCGCCAGAGCTAAGCGCCCCGTAATTTGAATGATGCTCGTAGTAAAAAATCCCAAAACGTCAGAAACATGCATGTCACTAAAAATCGGCTGATCGCGTGCCGCATGGCCGACCCGAAGAGCTTCGGCATTCTTCGGAAATATTCCGAAGCTTTGGTTCCAGCGGTAGTAAGGTTTGAACAAGATAATATTAAGTAATAACATTTCTCTTCTAAAATGTAACCATTAGTCAAAGGGTCAGCTATGCGTCTCGTGTGACATTATCTTGTTCGAGCCCTTGGGATGTACCTTTTTGACATTATTATTTGTTTGTCACCCATTGATCGAAGTTGTCACGACAGTAAATGGCGATATTGGCGATCCACGCCGCAGAGTGTTTCTTGTGTGTTAATTATTATTATTGGATTATTGCGTTATTATTATTATCTTTGGAAGGTTGAGTATTTTTAAATGGATATCACACCCACCCTTTCCACTAATCTTCCAATAGATGTAATATCAATAGTAATGGAGTGTAAAATGCTTCTAAAAATATTGATACCAGAATAATTCTATAATAATTGGATAATTACTAGAGCGCCGTTTTAGTTATGTTGCGTTGTACAATTTATTATGAGTTCCTAGGCTATATGTATTTTTATTATTTGAATTTACAAACAGATACATAAAACATACCTACTTACCTGGCAGGTCAATTGACTATATTAAACTCTAGACATCAGCATGTTTTTACATCGCACGATATTTTTACTATTACAGTTACATGATATTTTTAGATACTTAGCAAGTAATGTAAAATTATGCATGATGTCTAGATTTTTTTTTAAATATAATATCAACCTTTCGTTTTTTATGAATGGCTTGGTGAACCACCTATAACTTGAGGCACCGGCCGCGCCTGGTAGGAATCAGAGGTTTAGTATATCCAGGAGTGACGGACGTATGAGTCCATCCCTCCAATAGCTGTGCAAAGCGATGGGTCGAGAGAGTCCTGCTGAAAAGGTCGAAAGGCCTCCCTCAACCAGTCTCTCTCCGCCATGCAGTAGGTGGGCAGGCGCATCCGCTGCCAAGACCTCACCCAATGAGTTCGGGCACCCCTGCTAAGTACCAAACGTAGTGAACCACTTGGGGGTGACCTATGGCAGAGGTGTTGGTTATCCAATAAATGGTTCCCGGGGCGGCGGTACTCATACCCGCCTCCCAAATTGAAATGCCACACGTCTTCTCGTTCATTCGCTCTACAATCCATCCGAGCGTTCCTTTCGTAATTTTACTCATTACGTTTACATTGGCCTTGCATTCTTCGCGGATCTCAACGTTTCTCCCAAGATCGTACATGGTTTTACCATACTCACGCCTCAGGAATCGCAATTCTACAGCATTCAGCCTACTTTCCTTCCTTTGCTTCCTTCCTCTTCCTTCCTCTACCAGTTCCATGCCTCACAGCCATACATGGGGGTCGGTTCCAGCACTCTATTATGGATAGCTGGCTTCGCTTCTTTGGACAGTTTTTTTGTTGGCGCCACTAGCGTTCTATCCTCCGTTAATGGAGTTACCTACATTTAACCTTGTTTCACATATCTCTATCAGCCTTCCCATCTACCGTAAACACACTTCCCAAATATACTTCACAATACATACTTCAAAAACTTATCCACCTGCTCCAAGTATTCATCATTCACAACTAAGTTTCACATTGTTTTTGTATCAAACACCACGATTTTAGACTTACTTACATTCATCATTAACTCATTCTTCATACATATTAAATTATCTGTCTAGGTACATTTAAATTAAATATCTAAGCATAGTTTTCTATGTTTTCATATTGTTTAATCGAAAAAAATCCCAAGCATTTGGGGCATGGCAAATAATCATTAAATGAGGAATGGTATTTTCTTGTAATGGGTTTTTTGTATTCCTGATAATTTTGTACATAATCTCCCGTTTTATGCAATTTAGCAGAAGACCTTTTCTTTCCTTGCCATTCATTATTGTCAGGATATTTTGAATTTCACATTCTATCTCGTGGTTTCTGAAAATATGCCTCGAGTCCTTTTCGAAATAAAAACAAAAATCCGGCATTCGACCTTTTTTGAAGTGAAAACTTTTGTAGCACCGTTGTGATTTGAAACTCGATGAAACTAAAAATAGCGACACTAAAAAGAGGCTAAAACATACATCTATAGGACTACAAGAGAATAAGATAATAATCGGGCTTCTCTTTGTGCGGTGCTTCGTAGCCTATCCACTCTTGTCTACTTTCGTTTTCTGAAGGTTTCATTTCTACGGCGTGTGAACTGCGCCCTGTATTTTTTTTTGTTATTTCTTTATCAATTTTCTTCTTGGATTTGGTCAATACGTTAAAGTTTTGTGGAAACGACGAACGAAGGTCGTTTTCAGAATGGGGGTGAGGTTTGTCTAGGTCTTGGAGGCGGATGACCGGGACACACTGAACCCCAGATTCCTACCCACCCTTTAAACCCCTTTCCTTAAAATAATTTTCCTCTCCTTCCTTTCCTTCAAAAGCTCTCCGCACAACATACCCTAAGATGAATAATTTCCCTCAGGGTCTTCTGTGTGGAGCTCATGTAAAAAAAAAAGAAAAAAAAAGTACGAGATTTTAAATTAGTGACTGATTATTTGTAACCCAATAATGATTGTCTTTCTTAAAAAAAAATTGTGCCTTTATTGCACTTGTCAATTGCTACCTATCGCAATAAGGAGCCAATTTTATGCATCCCAAATAATTATTGGTAACTAAAATAACCTAGTTCCTGTTCACTCTATATATTTTTTTTTCATTAGCTCCACACTGCAGGCCCTGAGGAAAACAATTTCCCTCAAGGCCTATGTCATCTTTGGGGATGTTGTGTGGAGGGTATTTTTGGGGAAAGGAAGGAGAGGAAGTTTTGGGAAAGAAAAAAGTATGAATGGTAGTTAGGAATCTGGGGGTCAATGTGTCCAGGAGTGACAGACATATGAATCCATCCCTCCCACTGTGATATAAGGCGTGGATCGAGAGTCCGGTTGGAGAGATGAAAAGGTCTCCCTCAACCAGTCTCTCCTGATCCGGCCCGCCATGTAGTAGGTGGGCAAATGCATAGGTTGCCAAGACCTAGACACAGCTCACCCCGTGAACCCGGGCACCCCCGCTAAGACACCAAACATATCTAACCACTTGGTGTGACCTATGGCAGGGCTGTTAGTTATCTTGTAAATGGTTCCCGGGGCGGCGGTACCCACACCTGCCTCCCAAATTTTTAATTTGATTGTTGTTTTTCCTCCCAAATATAAAATGATATAATAACAGTCTACCGTTTTGACTTCTTGGGATTCTGTTTTGGTTTCCTTCAAAATAATATTTATGTAACCAATCATTATGTACCTACGATAGATAGACCGTTGGCAAATCGAGAACGAATTAAAAGGATTCTGAAAGCATCGTAATTTAAACGTACTGCATACAGGAATATACGGAGGTCGTCAAATGTTCGTAATGAACGGACGCCCTAAATATGGAATGAAGTGTGATATACGTACGATATACGCGGTTGCCAAAACGGCGGCAATATGAAAGGACGCCCAAAAGACTCTAAAGTATACGTACCTATCAAAAATTTGAATACCCTCAAAACACAATTTCTGGATAATTCTTTTACTATCACTCTTTTGTCAACCTAAAAACATGTGAACATTCACCGCAATTTTATTTAAAAACCTACCGTAAGCAGTGGTAGCCAAAAGGATGCGAAGTGAAAGGACGCCAAATCTGTAGCGGGATGTATATATATATATATATATATATATATATATATATATATATATATATAATTAAATGAACGTATATTATGTTTGATGTGTTTGTGAGTGTTACGTGTTTTATATTGGTTTTGTGTGCTGCGTGTATTTTTTTTTTTTTTTTTTTTTTACAGATTCGTAGTAAAACATTTGGTTCTTAAGGCTAATAACAATATGTAAATTTCTTTTTAATGAAACTTCACAATTCAAAAGAGAAAGTATTTCTCGTGCTTGAATTTTGGAGTGCCATTGTAAAATGCATAGTTACACAGAGTATGTTATTACAAGTACTTATATTAATAAAATATATATTCATGAAGACAAGTGGACATAATAACTGACAATATTGTCAGAGTAGGTACATATAATAAAGTTGTAACAATTTGGTGCCTGCAAATAATGCGTATGTACTTGCTTTCAATTTGATATGGTGATGAAATATTTTTAGAGATTATGTCCTAGTTTATTTTTTTTGTTGTTATTATTATGATGGTGAATTTAAAACTTATAATTAGTGTCGGGTTGGTCTATTAGTGTTTTTATTTGGGATTTAAAAACTTTATAATTTTTTTCAGACTTGATTTTATATGGGAGAGCATTGAAAAATTTTATACCTTGATAAGCATAATGGTGTTGGGAAGCACTAGTTTTAAATTTTGGAATTTCTAAATTGCCCTGTGATCGTGGTCGGTTGTTTATGTTTGTGAATGTTATTGTTGATGAATTGAAATGATCTTTATGAGTTTGCAATAATGAGTTCTTTTTGAAAATTTTATTAAGACTGAGAACCCTAAAAGATTCAAATAGCTGTGTTGTTGGAAATACAGATGGTTTTCGTAAGATGACTTTCAAAATCAACCTCTGTACCCTTTCTACAGATAAGAGGTTTGTTTTGAAAGTCCCACCCCACCCGATTATACCATATTGTAGTATAGATTGGGCAAGAGAGAAATAGATAGTTTTGATCATATTAGATGATAAGATGTTTCTCAGTCTAATAAATATGTAAATAAGTTTTCTTATTCTGGTTACTGTATTTTGGATTTGTTCTTTCCATTTTAAGTGTCTATCTACTATGACACCCAGATACTTTATACTATTTTTGCAAGTTATTGGTAGGCAATTTTCATCGTTGCATTCCTTTTTATTTTCACACTGTGATGAATGGATTTTAATAGTTATATTGTTCTCGACATTTTTTTCTTTCAAAGAAAAAGGAATAAAATAAGTTTTCTCCGTATTAAGTGAGAGACAATTTAGGTCAAACCATGTTTTGAGTATGTTTATATTGATATTTGCTATACTCATTGTTTCTTCCCATGATTTCCCTTTAGTGATAACTACAGTGTCGTCTGCATAAGATATGATATCTCCAACTATGGGAAGAGTGAACATTTGATTTACATATATAATAAAAAGGATAGGACCGATGACAGTTCCTTGTGGTTTACCAAATGATGAGGTTTTAGGTTCACTTAGTGTATTATTTATTTTGACGTATTGTAATCTCTCTTTTAGATAGCTTTGGAACCATGACAGTACTGTTCCGTCCAATCCAATTTGCATGAGTTTCTCATTTAGTTTGGAGTGTGATATGCTATCAAATGCCTTGCGTAAGTCGATGAATATACCAAGACACTTTTCTCCATTATCTAATTTTTGTATTATTGTTGAAGTTAATTTAGCAATTGCATCTTGAGTGCTGAGATTGTCCCTAAACCCAAATTGGTTTGGGCTCATTATCTTTTTTTCTTTTATGTAATTGTTGAGTTGTTTTTTAACAATTTTTTCATAGATTTTTGCAATGTTTGATGTGAGTGCTATGGGACGATAGTTGGAGATATTTTTTTCATCTCCAGATTTATAAACAGGGGTGACAATAGTTTTCTTATAGTTGTTCGGGAATACACCCTTCTTTAGACTTACATTTATTATATGAGCAATCGGTTTGCTGATTATCTCATGAACGGCTTTTAATGTTTTTACGGTTATATTGTCAAGGCCAGGGCTTGCTGATCCTCGCAAACCCATTACAGCGCTTTCGACTTCCTTATCAGTTACTTAAGCAAATGTGTGGAAACCTCCTTCAATAGTTGAGTTGTGCTCTGGTTGTTGTGTTTGTTTGTTGTCTAGGATAATATTACGAGCAAGATTAGGGCCGACATTAGCAAAATATTCATTATAAATGTTACCACACAGCTTTGGATTTTTTTCGACGTCAGTGTTGATTCCGTGATGAGTAATTTCTTTAGGTAACTTTTTTTTCGTGCTTTTTTTTGGTTATTGTATTGATGATTTTCCAAAACTCTTTGCTGTCTTGACCAGCATTTTTTATTTTATTACGAAAATACTTTTCTTTTGTCAGTCTAATTAAAAGCGCAAGTTTGTTACGGTATTTCTTGTAGAAGGTGTTGATTTTTTCATCATTAGGGAATTTTCTAGACTGGTGGTAGTATTTTTCTTTATTTCTGATTGAAATTACTAGTCCATGGGTTATCCATGGCTTTATCAATCTGTGTTTAGATTTTGGTTTAGAAACAATTATTTGTGTGGATAGGTTTATGTGATTTTGGAAAACTGTTTCGAAATTCTCAGCACAGGTATTTGGATTTTCCGATTCAAATATTGATGTCCAGGTTTCCGTTTTAAGATTTGTTCTTAAAATTTCCATATTTAAATATTTTTTTTCACATTTTTTCTTGTCAATTTTGTCAGAGTTGGAACTTCTTTTATCAATGTTGGTAACAAATATACAGGTATAGTGATCGGTTATGCTGGTTTTCCATAATATTGACATGTTTTTTTCATTGTTATTTGAGTTGCACCATATGTGATCGATGCAGGAAGGAGTTTGTCCACTGACATTCCGTGTTGCATTATTTATAAATGATTTATAGTTTAGCGATGTCATTACATTTATATAATCTTCCTTTACCTTACCTTTTGCCCCAATCAAAATGTTCATGTTAAAGTCGCCTGTGACAACGTTACAAGTGCCTTTTAGTTGTAGCAATAACTGTTCCAATTCTATAATAAAACTGTTAGGGTTCGATCCGTGTGTGCGGTAGATAGCTATGATATTGTATATAACTTCATTCACTTTTAAGTTCAGTTTTAGACAGTTAGCAAGCTTCATGTTGATTTCAGTGATTGTGACGTTATTGTGTTTGTTTAAGATGAAAACAGCAATACCACAGTTCTTATTAATATGTGTTGTGGACGAATAATATGTATAGTCAGGGATCTCGTACAGTGCGGTAACATTATTTATATTTAAGTGTGCTTCTGTTAAAACAATGAGGTCCGGTAAAGTTTCAAGGAGATTTAATGTTAGTACAAATTCTTCGAAATTTTTTTGCAAACTTCTGACGTTTTGGTGCAGAACAATGAATGCATTTGGAACGTTTTTTAATAGTTTATTACATTGTTTTGAGTCTTCGCAAGTGTATTGTGAAACATCTGTTAATTTATCAATTTCCTCGGTTAGAAAATCATCCATAACTTATTAATAATCGATTCTTCGCTGTGCTATGATAGACATTCTTTTCCGGAAAGTACATATTTCACTATTTGCACTATGTTGGGTATTGTTTTTTGTTCCGAATAATTTGTTGTTATTGTCACAGTTGTAGCATTTGACACTATCTTTACTTTTTTCGCATTCGCTAAATTTGTGATTTTTTGAGCAATGTATGCATCTGGGCTTATTCATTTTATTTAGGCATTTAATGGATGTGTGTCCGAAACCAACGCAATGATAGCACTGCATCAAAGGGTCGCAATCCTCTATGTGCGCCCGGACAAAGCCTATATTGATTCTTTGTTTATGTAGTAGCATTTTCCGAATAGGGCCTGTTGTTTCAATTATTATATTACGGAGTTGATCACTTTTTCTATTTTTCAATATTTTCGTTACTTTAATGGATTCATTTGTAATATCACTAAGTTCACTGTTTTGTAGAATAAGATCGTTTAGGAAATTATCTTCGTTATACTCCCCACCGACACCTTTAATAATCATGCACGGTCTCTTCTTTTTTAATTCCGTTGCTGATATTCCATTTTTATTTTTATTTATTTCTGCCTTCAGTTTTTCAGCATCTTCTTTATTTGAGCAGGTCATAATTATTTTATTATTTGTTGCTTTTTTTATTCCACTTATTCCAATTCCTAGGTTAGGCGCCTTTATTGTTTTTGTGATAATACTCTTTATGTCTTCAGATGTTTCTTTGCCTTCAGCGGTGATTAAGACAGCAAATTTGGGTTCTTCGATTGGAATCATCCTTTCTTTTAGAACCATTGCATAGGATTTTTGTTCATTATTTTTTTCGAGCTTGATGATTACTTTTTTTTGAAGTTCAATAATTTGTTCTTGGAAATGGTTTTTTTCCCGTTTCCATGCTTCTTCTAGTAGTTGGATCGTTTGTTCCAGATTATTTCTAATTTTTGTGTCCTTTACGGTCGATATGTTTTTTAGTTCACTTTTAATGTTTTCTATTAATGTTAGTACATCCATTTTTTATTAAACTTAAGTGGCGTGCGGACGCACGTCACTCCAGGTCGAACTACAATCGAGTACTGAAAAATAAAAATAATATGTTTTATTCTTTTATGTTATACAATTTTTTTTATCTTAACAGACGGATTGCAATCTTTAGAGCACAGGCGTCGGGTGGGAATGTTATCATTGTTCTACCGGTATTACAATGGAAGATGCTCCGAGGAACTAGCATCATTGATCCCTTCGGCACCGGTGCATAGTCGGGAAACACGCCAAACGCGTGCCCAACATTTGTACACGGTTGACATTTGTCACATGAGAACGGGTCGTTTCTTCGACTCGTTCTTGTGTTCAACAGCTCGGCTGTGGAATGGTTTGCCGGCCTCTGTGTTTCCTCCTTCCTACAACATGGGTCTCTTCAAGACCAATGTTCATTCCTTCCTCTCCTCAAAAAGACCCTCCACACAGCATCCCAGATGACATAGGCCCTGAGGGAAATTATTTTCCTCAGGGCCTCCCGTGTGGAGTTAATGTAAAAAAAAAATTGGTAAAATTGTCTATTTTCTTTAATCCATTTTTTTTATTTTGTGTCTGAAATTATTTTTGTTTTCTTTAATTTTTGTTTCAAGTGAAAGACTGTTGAATGCCTTTATAGCATGGTATTTATGGTGTCTTTATCCAAAGGTAGTGTTTACTGTCGGAGTTTTTATGTTTTCTTTGTACGCTTGTCTAACCGGTCTTTTTTTTTTTTTTTACAGTGAATACCGCACAAGAATCTCAACTGCTCCCGTCTGGAGCCAGTGAGACTGTGGCATCCCCAATTGGGGTATGTTGTGAGGCTGAGGGTAGTGGGGAGGGGAAGGAGGTGGGGAAGAGGAAGGTTGGGAAGTACCTGGCTATTCAGATCTGGTCACCAAACACGGCTAAAGCCATTTTCAAGCAACGTTTCAATTCTGAATGGTGGTCTTACACCAGGGCGATACTGATAGTATCTTCCACTCTGGAACATGCCACAAATATACTATATATTATTTTAAATGAATTAATTGTGAAATAACACAAATTAATCAAGTAAAATTTATTTGCGCATGCCGGGTTCGAACCCGCGACCTCTGGATTGTGAGTCAAAAGTCTTACCCACTGGACTAGGGAGGTCGTCTATTAGTGATATTTGGTGTTTGTTGAAGTGTGCTTTTTTGGTCAAAAATGAAGTTAATTATTAAAACAGTTTTCTAGTGTTTTTTGAAACTGTGATGTTTGGCTTTTGGCTTTATTTATATTTTTATAATATTGCACATTTTTAGAGCGCGAAGGTTAAAAAAACTGACAGGGACATTGGAGTTTTTGTTATGGTAATAATTTTGTTAGATTGGTTGGAATATCAGGAATCTTCATAAAAAGAATCAAAATAATTAGAGCATGCTGAGTACAAAACTTTTATAATTTTTTGCCAATACCGAATAGTACCCACCGAAGATATAAGCCGACAAAATGTTGATATTTGCGGAAAGCTGAAAAGCGTGTGGCGTCACGGTACTTACGGGACAGTATAGCAGCAATACCATTCGAATTATAAATTGTACTGCGTGTTACGTCACGAGACACAATTGCGTACATTTTACCGATGTTCACGGTGAAAATTCATAACTTCGTCATGTTTAGAGATATTGAAAAACCAAGTTTACTCTTTAAAAACAATACGATACATTTCCATCAAAATAAAAAATTAGGCGACAATCTCGTTAGGGCATTCAATTAGGCTGAGGGAGTTTCTGAAAGGAAGGCGATGAGGAGAATAAGGTTGGGAAGTCCCTGACGATGCAGATTTGGTCACAAAACACGAACTATTCATGAGTTCACCTATCTACTCCATTTTTGAATATACCACAAATTTCTCATTCTCTCAGACGCATCCACCGCCATTAACCGGGGTTGTTGCTATGTCACCACTCGGCTGACCTATGGAAGAGGTGAAGGTTATCCAGTAAATGGTTTCCGGGAGCGGCGGTTGTCATACCCGCCTCCCAAAGTCTACGCTAAATTTGAAGGTTTCCATCAAGGTATGTTGGATGCAGGTGCATTTTCCCAACGAAACTTAATTTATTATTTTTTAATTTATAAACCAACGTTTAGACAAGATTTTTATGCATAGCACAAAGGGTAACAATTATTACAAGCAATAATTGTCAGCCTGAAACACTCATTTACATTGAAAAATCTCCCGAGAAAATCTTTCCGGCGGCAAGTATCTTTTCTCGGGAGATTTTTCAATGTAAATGAGTGTTTCAGGCTGACAATTATTGCTTGTAATAATTGAAACTTAATTTCTACTATACATACAATTCTTATTTATAGGTCCAAATGTTGAAGCGAGAGAGTAATTATGTATATTCCGATAATCTTCATATACGTACATATAAAAAAATATTTTATTTAATTTATTGGCGGCAAGAATTCCAATGATCCATGCGCTTGATAGCTGCAACACGAGTGGTTATCTAGCCCCCTACACAGTTAAGTAAATTAAAATACGTAAATATAAAAAGATATTTCATTTAATTTATTGGGGGGCTAGAATTCCAACAATCCATGCGCTTGATAGCTGCAAGACGAGTGGTTATCTAACTTATCTAGCACCCTACATAGTTAAGTAAATTGAAATACGTACCTATAAAAATATATTTTATTTAATTTCTCGGGGGGGCTAGAATTCCAATAATCCATGCGCTTGATAGCTGCAAGACGAGTTGTTATCTAGCCTCCTAAGTTAAGTATATTCTAATGTAAAATCCATGCTTATTTGTACAGCGCTTTTGAGGCGATTTTTCGCAAAAACAGCGCTATATAGGTTGTCCAAATTTATTATTATTATTATGGATTAATATAGATTCTGCGGGAGCACCGTGGCGTGAGGTGCTTTGCTCTCTCTGCCTGCCTCTGCATTGACACAACGCGATAGTAGCAAAGTATAGACGGAAATTAATTTCCATCGGGCTGCCGTCACTAATCAAAATATTCATTATAACACGCTCCTTGATTAATTGCTCCGTTTCAAGAGATATTTTTGATTGAATTTTAGCAATAGGTTCAAGACAGACATCGATTTTAAAGTTTTCCATCTTGAAAGACTGTTGGTTTTACGAGTTAACTTTTAATATTATAAATAAAGGGGAGAGAGGCAAGTCCTTAATGAGTGTTTGATAAAATGTTTCACAACATCAGAACCGGAAAAAATACCAACATAATCTAAATGATTTTTTTAATGAACACATTTTAAAGTGTTTTTGAATTTACGATATGTCACGGAGGATATAATGCTGATAAACTTGCATGATGTCTGATAACTAAAATATTTTCGTTTCGTAAAAATTCAAATGTAACATCGTCATCAAATGCCCTTCAGCGAAATAATAATAATAAAAACGTTTAATGATCAGATTTATTACAGTACACATTTTATTTATGTATCATTGATTCCATTGACTAAAAGGTCGCTGCTCATCAATAATTCAGGATTTCTCCTGGAATGTAGCTGGTTTCAACAGTGCCTCCATTATAAAACACAAAATAAGTAATTAAATTCAAATAAAATAAATATAATTCAATTAAATTACATAAAAAATGATTAAAATCAAATCTCTAATTTAATACACACAATATCTATTATAAAAATCAATTCCTGTTTCCCTTGGTCACGCCATAACTTCAGAACGATTTAACCTATTTCATTCATCTTTTTTTTTAGTTTTCTAATACTTTGTAGAAGGCTCTTATGGAAAGAAAAATTTAAAAAATTGCCCAAAAATTGGATTATTTCAGAAAACTTATCGACTATTTTAACTTCGCAAGTTTGATAGATCGCGCGTTTGATGAATGTGAATTTAACAGGCCGATGTTTTTTTTTGTAAAAAAAAGCATTGTCTATGGAGTTTTTGAATAACAGATATTTTAAATAGGTACCTGTGTTAGGTACCAAATGGATTGATTGTTCTTATAATATTAATGCATCTTGATGATATTTCCGCAAACTATGGAGAACACATAGCAAACATGTTCTCTAAATATTTTTCATCTGTTTATACTAATTCGGAATCACCTGATAATGATTCAATGTTAAATATTACTGAACACAACCAAAGCAATCTCGGTAAAATTCATATTAGTGCAGTTGAAATAAAATGTTTTTTGAGTAAAATAGATTCCAATAAGGGTTCCGGCCCCGATGGTATTCCACCTTTCTTTGTCAGATGCTGTGCTGATTCATTGTTTACCACTTTTTATTATTTTCAACGAATCTTTAACCTCTGGAACTTTTCCTGACTTATGGAAAAAAGCGCATGTGGTACCAGTATTCAAATCGAGTGACCAATCTTTAATAAAAAATTATGGTCCAATTAGTATACTATCATGTTTTGCTAAAGTTTTAGAATCTCTGATATATAAAAATATTTTTCTCACTTTAAGCCCTTCTCTGCACTAGGCAACAAGGGTTCGTTCCTCAGAGATCTATTACTTCAAATCTTTTGGAATTCTGTGATTATGTGTGGAACTCTTTTAATGAAAGATTACAAGTAGATGCTATTTATACCGATTTCCAAAAAGCTTTTGATAAAGTTAACCACTCAGTCTTACTTAAAAAGCTTGATCAAATAGGAATACATGGACACCTATTTCGCTGGGTGAAATCACATTTATGTAACAGAACGCAACTAGTATTTATTAATGGATACAAATCATCCCCTATAAATGTAACTTCTGGTGTACCACAGGGGTCAAATCTGGGTCCTCTTCTTTTTCTAATATTCATAAATGACCTTGGTTCAAAATTAAACTGTGATTATGCTTTTTTCGCCGATGATCTTAAAATTTTTCGTAAAATTAAATCTGTTTCTGATCATCAACTGCTTCAAAATGACCTCGACACACTCAATAACTGGCGTACTGTCAATGATATGCACTTAAATGTTGAAAAATGTTTCACTTTAAACTTCACTCGTGACAGAATTATAAAGGATTTTTCCTATGTTATTAATAATACTATTCTTAAAAAAGTGTTTTCTATAAGAGATCTAGGAATCACTCTTGATTCTAAATTCATATTTGATGTACACATTAACGACATTAAGTGCAAATCATTTAAAATTATGGGATTTATTCATAGAATATGTAAACCTTTCAAAGATCCTCTACCAATTCTAACCCTTTACAATGCCTTAATTAGAAGTAAACTTGAATATGGAAGCACTATTTGGAATCCACATTACTGCAAGAATGAAAACATTGTAGAATCAGTTAAAAAAAAATGCTAAGACTGTTATCTTTTAAATGTCAATTACATGAAAATCTTAGATCGTACGACATGCGACTTGAATACTTCAAAATTAATACACTTAAAATCAGAAGGCTTTTTTTTTACATTAACTCCACACAGGAGGCCCTGAGGAAAATAATTTCCCTCAGGGCCTATGTCATCTGGGATGCTGTGTGGAGGGTCTTTTTGAGGAGAGGAAGGAATGAACATTGGTCTTGAAGAGACCCATGTTGTAGGAAGGAGGAAACACAGAGGCCGGCAAATCATTCCACAGCCGAGCTGTTGAACACAAGAACGAGTCGAAGAAACGACCCGTTCTCATGTGACAAATGTCAACTGTGTACAAATGTTGGGCACGCGTTTGGCGTGTTTCCCGACTATGCACCGGTGCCGAAGGGATCAATGATGCTAGTTCCTCGGAGCATCTTCCATTGTAATACCGGTAGAACAAGGATAGCATTCCCACCCGACGCCTGTGCTCTAAAGATGCAATCCGTCTGTTAAGATTGGAGAATCTATCAAACGGACCGCCCGTTTCTGCACAGAGTCGAGGGTATTTTTCAGGTATTTTGGAGCTCCAGACCAGAGGTGGCTGCCAAATTCAACCGTGGGGCGCACTAATAAAGGCTATTGACTGATCTAATATGTTTACATAAAATAATTCACGGCCATCTTGATACTTCATTGTGTCTTAGCAACATTGAAATAAATGTTCCCAATTCCCACTGCTTAAGACGCCATAATATGTTTCACCTGAATACATTTAAAAACAATATCGCCTATTTTAGCCCTCTGAACCAAATGTGTCGACTGTATATAAGATAGAGTGTGCTGAAGTAGATATTTTTGTCGATAATTTACATGGATTCAAAAAAAATGCTCTCCGATTGCTGAAAAATATGTGATAAATTATTATGTATCATTTCTGCCTCTAATTATGTCTCTTATCTTGCCTCTCTTTAATTTTTATTTGAGTAAACTTTGTTTTTTTTTTAAATTCTATGTCTAACTGTTTTTTTTTTGTTTTTTTTCTAATTTTTATTTTAACTGTTCCAAAATTATTATTTTATTATTTGGCTAATTGATTGTATATAAATTTTTACTTTATCTTATTTGTATAATTAACTGAGTTTTATAACTGGGTTGTTCTCACATGTGTGTGAACAACCTGTAAAAACGCAGTATAAATAAATTAATATACAAAAATGAATATTTGTAATTATATGAAAAATGAAAATATGAATAAAAAAATTATAATAGGTGGCACACGAGCTGTTTGAAAACTGAATGTACTGGGACTGAATATATGGAACGCGGGAGAGGGGTATGCGGGACGGGGGAGCGGGAGAGGGGTGAGGAGGCGGGGAAGGTTACGCGGGAGGAGAAGGGGATGCGGGAGAGGAACGGTTCGCACGGGAAAGGACATGCAGGGAGAAACAATTTATTTCTTTGAATATCGCATTGCAACGCACAATGGGAGTCAGTTAGGAATTTAATATAAATAAAAAGTAAATAATGTATATCAGAATTCAAATGAATGCATATAGACTTAATATTAGAACCCCATTTTTTTATTATTTTTTTGGCAATGCTGATTAAAAATACATACAAAGTTACATCAGTTACATAGTTACATAAGATTTTAACAAATAAACAAAAAAATGCCTTTCCTCACCTTAAAGAGACAATGGTCTTGTGTTTGGTAAGGGAATTCTAGCTGAATTAGTAAATTAAAAGATCGTGTAATTTAGTAATAACGGCTATTGTAAATAATAAGTAGGTAAGTCTAAAAAATCATGTATAAATTTAATAATAAAAATCATGACACGTTTAAAAAATCATAATGTAAATTAAGAAATCTTTATAAATTAATGAATCATGTATATTAGTTACAAAAACTATTGTAATTAGTAAGTAAAGGTTATGTAAGAAAGTACGCAAGATTTATAGAATAGTAGACTTTAAGATATAAAAAAGTATAAAAATGTAAAATAAAATCAATTCAAACATAAAATATAATCAATTCAAGTGTTAAATATAATCAAACCAAAAACAAAAACACAAGCAGGTAACCTTTAATTGTAAATTTTATTAATAAGATTAACGATGTCGATATTCGAATAAACAGTGGTATTTCATGCCAAAGTTTCTATGACGAATAGCTGAAACTACCCTCAAATATTACAGTTTTATTTCTTGGGAGAGTGAGTAAATGGTCCCTTTGGCTTTTTCCGTGTGCATGAGAGTCACGAGACCACTACAGTCTGACAAAAAGATAGGAAGGAACCTTCGAATGCATCAAATTATATATTTGACACATTCGATGTAACTTCCTTCTGTTCGACGTACGTGTGTATTGTCTTTTGACAGTTATCTAATAAATAGTTTCTGGGGCGGCGGTTGTCATACCCGCCTCCCAAAGTCTATGCTAAATATACAGGTTTCCATCAAACCTGAGTCGGTGTGTTGGATGCAGGTGCATTTCTCCAACGAAACATAATTGATGCTATAAATACTCATGGATTAATATAGATTCTGCGAGAGCACCGTGACGTGAGGTGCTTTGTTCTCTCTGCCTGCCTCTGCGTTGACACAACGCGATAGTAGCAAAGTATAGACGGATATTAATTTCCATCGGGCTGCCATCACTAATCAAAATATTCATTATAACACGCTCCTTGATTGATTGCTCCGTTACAAGAGATATTTTTGATTGAATTTTAGCAAAAGGTTCAAGGCAGGCATCGATTTCTAAGTTTTCCATCTTGAAATGACTCTTGGTTTTACGAGTTAACTTTTAATATTGTAATTAAAGGGGAGAGAGACATCAAATCCCTAATGAGTATTTAATAAAATGTTTCACAACATCAGAACCGTAAAAAATATCCACATAATCTAAATGATTTTTTTTTAATAAACACGCTTTAAAGTGTTTTTGAACACGTTGTGTCACGGAGAAGATAATGCTGATAAAACAATATGAACTCGATGAAACTTGCATGATATCCGATTACTAAAATATTTTTGTTTCACAGAATTCAAAGTATCAGTAATTCAGAATTATCAGAAATTTATCACCAAATGGCCATTCAGCGAAATAAGAATAATAACATAGATAATAAAAGCGTTCATTCATCGATAGATTTTTTATAACATTACGCATTTTGTTTATTTATCATTGATTCTATTGGCAAAAGGGTCACTGCTCAGTAGCTGTTGTTCATCAGTGCCTGTAATATAATACACAAGATAAATAATTTAAATTAAATTAAATAAAAACAATTAAATTAAATTACATAAAAAATAATAAAAACAAACCTCTAATTTGAAACACGTAATATCCATAATACAAAAATGAATCGCTGAATGTGTTGCTAAGCGCTGTTACGTTACGAAGTGGCAATGTTCCCCCCTAGATTCACTGTCCCCCCATTTTACGCGAGAATAGCTCGGCAGTACCTAAAAACCCCCGCCCGCGCGCGCCAACGCCCGCGGCTCGCCTGTCCACCAGCCGGCGCGCGAGCATTCACTCATCCGCTGCCCTCAGGCACGAGAACAGTGTCCGAGTAGACCGCGCTAAACGCGCTCTCGAGAACCTAAAACTCGCGATGTATTTTAATATTGTGAATTGTGCCACGAGAAGGTCTGCTGACTACCGCATTTCCTGCTGCTGTGAGTAGAATGTACCCTTGCCCTCTTTTGTGTGCTACGTCCCGCTCTTAAAGCCAGTAACGCGTGTGGAGAGTTTGAGAGAACAGTCCCTATTATGTTAGGATTATTAAAGTGCTAACCATGCCCATGTGAAGTGTGCCCATGCTGGCAATTGTAATAACCCTGTCTCCTTCTAAATGAATAAACCCTTTACGTGCAATACTGTGTTCTGATTGAGGAAGGAGACCCCGGAGATTGTGAGGAAAGGAGGAGGAGGAATTCACAAGCGAACCACAAACACTCGCCCTGGTTTTAAGAGAACCTTGCTTGCGCCGGCTTTCCTGAGCTAGTAATTGTTGGCCTATTAATTGCATGTCCTTTCCAGGTTTGGTTTGGCAAATGGCCGTAGTAAGCGGTATGCCAACACTGACGCCAACAGCGCATAACTTTCAAACGGTTGCACCAAATTGGATAATTCTTTTTTTTGTGTGTTCGTTATTGTCAGGGCAAGGTTTTTATAGCTGAGCTCTAGCATTATGAAATTTGTATAAAAAAATTGCAATTAGTGGCACGTGAGGTTTGAAAACTGAATGTATGGAAAACGGGAGGGAGTGAGGGGGAGGGGAACCTGGGTGGGGGGAGGGGGAGCTGGGAGGGGTGAGGGGGACTCGGGAGGGGGTTCGCGGGACAGGGAAAGGGGGGGGGGAGTGGAGTGGGGAGAGGGAAGGTGGAGGTGACGGAGTGGGAACGCGAGAGGGGAAGAGGACGCAGGAGAAGAAGGGGAGGCGGAAGGGGAACGGGACGAATGGAAAAGGACACTCAGGGAGAAACAATTTCTTTATTAAATAGCATAGCAACGCATGCCAGGAATTAGCTAACAATATAATATAAACAAAAATAAATGATGTAAATCAGAATTCAAATTAACGCAAATACTCTTAATATTAAAAATGCAAAACTGCTTATGTTTGATTGTTACGCTTTCACGCCTAAACAACAACAATTTTTTTTTTAATTCTTTCACTTTTAGAAAACTACATTATATGCGAGTGAAATAGGCTGTTTATAATGGTAAGCTCTGACGTTATGAATAAGCTCTGGCGTTATTAAATTACTTGTTATACGTTGTCTGTCGCTAACAAAAGCGAGTTATTGCTAAAGTCAGAAGAAAAGCAAAATAAATCGCTGCCGTGGAAACGAAGTTGGTGTTTTATATATCTACATATCTCTCTAAAAATGAATCGCCGAAATGTATGTACGCGCATAACTTCCGAATGACTGCACCCAAATGGATAATTCTTTGTTTTGTGTTCGTTATTTTGTATAACACTACTGGTGAGCTACGGCATTCTGAAATTTGTATAAAAAATTGGAAGAATTGGCACGCGAGCTGTTTGAAAACTGAATGTACCAGGAATGAATGTATGGAATGCGGGAGGGGGTGAGAGATATGGTGGGGGGAAGAGTGGGGGGGGGGAGGGGAAGGGGGAGTGGAGTAGAGAGAGAGAAGGTGGAGGAGACGGAGTGGTAACCCCCCTAATACCATGTGAGCGACGCCGCTGGAAAATGCCAGTCTAAAATAAAATCAATTCAAATATAAAATAGAATCAATTCAAGTGTAAAATATATTCAAATCAAAAACAAAAACAAATGCAGGTATTCCTTTAATTATAAATTTTATGAATTAAGATTTTGTGCGATTGATTGCGAATGGATGCTGCACAAGTCAGCAACCATATTCCGCAAAGCTTTTTGAAGCACTGCAACGATGTCGATATTGGTTGGAAAAGACAGTGGTATTTCAATCCAAAGTTTTGATGACGCATTACTGAAACTACCTTCAAATACAGCAGTTTTATGTTTCGGGAGAATAAATAAATGGTCCCTTTGGCGTGTATCGTGTGCATGAGAGTCACGGGACCACTGCAGTCCTATCAAACAGATAGGAAGAAACCTTCGAATACATCAAATTGTATATTTGACACATTTGATGTAACTTCCCTCTGTTGTTATTTGACAGTTAAAAGTTCCTTTTCAGCTTTTGAACAAATTTTAGTCAGCAGAAAAAGACAACTGTCAATTCGTTAAGCTTGTCAGTATTGATAAAAAGCTAAAGCCCACCTAGAATTGGGGTTTATCGAGAATGTTTCAAATAAATGTAAAAATAAAAATACAATGGGGCTGAATGGCCATTTGATAACTTTGTCGCACATGAATTTCTGTGAAACAACTGGGCCTTAGTACATATCAAAATAATAATAATTAATTTGGACAACTTATATAGCGCTGTTTTTGCGAAAATTCGCCTCAAGAGCGCTGTACAAATCAGCATGGAATAATATGGTTAGGTACGTATGTAAGACAAATGCATTCATTACATAATAATCTGAATTTTAGAAACTAGAGCCCAGAGAAAATTAATGAATAATAAATAATATGACATAGGAATAAAAACTGGTTTTTATTGGTAAAGCTTTATAATTTCATTGAACTTTGTTTCCTCTAATTTTCTGATGTATGTTTTTTTGGGATTAAAAAAAATTAAGTCTTAAGAAGAAAGCTGACATCAAATACAATACAAACAAATCCCCTATTTTCTATCTGGATTTCGACACTTAGGCAAATTCTTTTTTTATATACAATGTAGTTAGGCATCAACTACTGTCCCTAAGTTTTTGTTGTTTTTTTTGATAAATTACTTTTTTATAGGAGTTAGGTTAGGTTAAAAACCTTTAACCAATCTGCTTGGTTGAATATATTCGCACCCCATAATCCGGAAACCTCGGTTTCGCGCGTAAATTCTGAAACCGTCACTTTGGATCGAGATTGTTAAATATCTACGAAAGATAGCTTTCATATTTCAAAGACAATAAGAAGCATTATTTCGTTCTCTTTCTGGTTAAAAGAAAAATACACATGAAAGGAAGAGAGATATATAGCTTTTAAAATGTAAGGTCGCTTGGGACGTTTTTGGTCTTATGAAAGAATAACGCGATTACGTGTTTTGGAATGTATTTATTCCTAAACAAGCAGACGGGTTAAATTGGCCTATTTTGAATGCCATCAACCCACAATTTAGAATACAAATTTGAGTAAAATCAAATGTTAACACAAGGAATATTTTCTTTTAATACAATAGGTTAAAATATTAAACTTCTTTCCAGTTTTGGAGTAGAAAACGGGGGAATACAGAACCTCGGTTTTGACGATTTTATTGGTGCAATTGTTTATTTCGCTCATTCGAGGAACAGCGTCAGTGACATCAACGATTTTGTAAAATACACATTATTCAAATTTCTTGTCGCCTGTGGTTCCTCTAATGAAATGAATTGTGAATTTCCGTGAAATAAGTTTCATCGGTGACGGTGGCACCTAACCTAACCCAACCTAACAAAAAATGGGACAAAAATAATTCATTCATCCTCTAAAGACAATAAGTTATTTTTGGCCAATTTTACTATTTTTGAACAATAATTTATTGTCTACAGGTCTACAGGATGTCTGTATTATGTCCCATGTTTTAATTAGGTTACGTTTGTTTTAGTTTGTTAAGTTAAGTTTTAGTAGATATTTTGAGAGATGTTTTGTCCGTAGGATATTTTAGGAGGATATTTTGTCGTGGGATGAAAACGCGCATTGTAGCCATACTAAATGATGTAAAATCATTAAAAATCATACGTTTTTGTTTTGAAAATTCGATGGCTTAGAAGTATTATAGATGCTTCAATTAAATACTACGTGTAGAACACACCTTGGCTCTTAAAAACGTCGGTCATTTTTTTTATAAGTCTTTTAATAAGCCTATAAAAAATAAAGTATAAGGTCTATAAAAACACTTTCAAGTCCAAACTCTCCTATTTATAAACCCCTTTTCGGATTTGGTTTTATTGTATAATGTGGCAAATTTAGTTTCTTTTATAATAATCGCAAAAACATTTGATATTTACGCACGAACTTCACGAAATAAAATAAAATGTGCATTTTCTCGTTGTTATTTTTGACATCAATCTGGGAATTTGGATTCTTGAAGTGCCTTATGGCATGGGCATAAGAACCATGCACTGGGCACACCTATTTCGTATCAGTCACGCCCCGGCCGGAGCGGGAGACAGTTGTGTGACTCCACGTAGCTTAGTTTCGTGAAATCAATTTGAAATATCCGTTTTCTTACAATAAACAATGCGAAAAAAAGGAATTAAAATTTTTACAGGCCTTTACGAAATCAACCTGTAAAAAAAATTCTCAAATAACTTTTCCAACCTTTCCAAAAGTTTTTTCTCAAGTATTTTTAAACTCCTCCCATAAAGGGCGTGAATTCCGAGTTCGATTTTTTCCTCAACTATTGGATCGCCTTAACAAGTAATCCTAAGAAGTGTGATCTGATCTGTTACAGAAATGGTTTATTTACTCAAGAATTCAAAATTCTTGTTCAATTCCTTTGGAAGTAAAAAATGAGCTTAGTATGTATCTACACGCGTATACGTACAAACATTACAAAACACTTCAATTGGTATTATATTAATAAAAACAGTTTATTTATAAACAAGTTTTGCTGTGTAATTATTATTACGCGTGACAGCTGTTTCGCCTTCTGAAGGCATTATCAAACTGTCTAATAAGTCTGTCAAACAGTTTGATAATGCCTTCAGAAGGCGAAACAGCTGTCACGCGTAGTAATAATTACACAGCAGAACTTGTTTACAAATAAACGGTTTTTATTAATTTAATTATAATATTATTGAATATATAAAAGAAATAAAAATTAAAATGGAGTTCTACAAATTAAACATGATAACAATAAATACACTTCAATTGATTTATCTTTTCCGTGAAATATGCATTTATGTTCGAGTATATAAAAATACTAATTTCGGTTGCGATTCCATCTTTCCATATTATGTAACTCCGTTCAATGAACTCTAGAAGTTTTGCTTTTCATTTATGTGTCATCTTCTTCAAAATAGGAAGTATTTGTTTTTGAGAAGCGACGAAGGCAATAAATCAGAAATTATATTTTAAGTACCATTTTTTTTATTTGATCGGATTTATCGAAAATGAGGTGGTTTCCTTCAACGACGTATTTTTGTTTTAACAAATGTATCATGTTAATGCTGAGGATGGAACTTTATGATTTTTTGGAAAATATACCGAATAGTACAAAATGTTGCGGCGGACCAAAAATCTTCTGGCATCATGGTACAGCCATTCGTATTAACTATTTCAGTTGAGATTGACAATTTCAATTACCCCAAAAGACAACTCTCATTGAGTGAAATTAGTAACGTCGTAAATGGTATGATAATTAACAAATACTCAGGCTTTAAACAGATATATACCGATGGATCGAAAAAAGTTGAACAAGTTGGAGCTGCCTTCATATCAATGCAAAACAACTTCACTCGTGAAATAAAATTGAACAAAGACTGCCCTATTATGAATGCAGAATTGATAGCAATCAAAGAAGCGGTGAAGTATGCAGATGGAAACAACTGGAATAAAATTCTTATATTAAGTGATTCCAAAAGTGCGCTTCAACATATAAAGAGAGTTTCGAAAGGAGTTGCCTGCAGAAAAATAGCATATAATATTGTAGAGCACTTAATGAAGTTACATCAGAAAGACATTGACATACGTTTACAATGGATTCCATCTCACGTAGGGATACATGGAAATGAAGAGGCGGATTTGTTGGCAGACGAAGCAGGGGTGAAAGGTCACGAGTATGACTGGACGCCAGATAACGAAGATTACTTCCAAAAAATACATTTACTATGTAATAATATGTGGAATGAGCATTTTGAAAATTTATCTGCCAATAGGGGCGTATGGTATAGAAAGCTTCAAAAAGAACCCTTTAAAACACCATAGTTCACTGAAACCAATCTGAAGAGATCAGAAATGAGAGTCATTTTTAGATTAAGATCCGGACATATACACTACTAATGGGAAGAATATTGTGTCTGTTAGGCCTCTCTGATTCTCCAATGTGCTCTATATGTGAAGAATTTGAAGACATTGAGCACACTCTCACAAAGTGCATTAAAAATTTGAACAACAGAGAGTAACAATATTGATGACCTCAAACCCATCGGAAATTCATAATTTGATAGCTTCAACCGACTACTATGCCATTTCAAGACTCATGAAATTCATTAGATGGTGCAACATGGAAAATATATGATACATTGTTTTATAAAGATACATACATATATTAATATTGCAACATTAATATATAGGATATATTTAAAAAAAAAAAAAAAAAATTAAACCTTAAAATAAATAAAACAGGTGAGGCAAAAAATGACAGCAGTATGCGAGTCAGAAGCCTCAATTAAATATTATAATATTAAAAAAAAAAAACTCTGTAAATGTAGTAACTAACTAACTAACGATCACACCGTTTCCCCGCAGGGGTAGGCAGAGTTGATGGACCGCCAAACAACTCCGTCTTGGCACACACTCTTTGCCTCATTCACATTCATACATCGTTTCATACATCTCCTATTATTCTGACTCTTGACATGGCCCGACTCAAGTATCTGATTCACTTTTTCTTTTTTTTTTACATGAATACCGCACAAAAGTCCCAACTGCTTCGGTCTGGAGCCAGTGGAACTATGGCATCCCAAATTGGGGTATGCTGTGAGGCTGAAGGCAGTAGGGAGGGGAAGGAGATAGGGAAGAGGAAGGTGGGGAAGTACCTAGCTATTCAGATCTGGTCACCAAAAACAGCAGAAGCCATTTCAAGCAACGTTTCAATTCTGAATGGTGGTCTTACACCAGGGCGACACTGAGAGTATCTTCCACTCTGGAACGTGCCGCAAATATACTATGTATTATTTTAAATGAATAAATTGTGAAATACACAAATTTATCAAATAAAATTTATTTTCCACGCCGGGATTCGATCCCGCGACCTTCGAAATGCGAGTCAAGCGCCTTATCACTGCACTACGCCGGCCGTCACTTGATCGTGTCCTGTCTTCATTGGGCGCCCCAACTTCTTCGACCATTCACATTTGCGTCACAAATTCTTACTACTATTCTGTAATTTCTTCGTTCATTCGCTCTACATGCCCATCATCTGAGGGTCCCTTTCTTAATCATACTCATTACGCTTACATCTGCCTTGAATTCTTTGCGGATCTCCACATTTTTTACATGATCAAACATGGTTTTACCACACATACGCCTCAGAGATCTCGTTTCAACAGCATTCAGTCTACTTTTATCCTTCCTCTGCCAGTTCCATGCCTCACTGCGATACATCAGGGTAGGTACCAGGACTCCATTGTGGACTGCTAGCTTCGCTTCTTTTGATATTTTTTTTATTAGCACCAACGGAATTCAGTCCTCTATTAATAAATGTAGTACGTCAATCCAAATAAAAAAATAAGAGCCCATATCATTCAGACTATCCCATGATTTGTACCTGTCTGCGCCAGTGAATAGATAATATTATGCTTAATAATTATATTTACATTCTTTTATTCTCATAACCCCGTTCCACTCCCTTTACTTGTCTTATCAAGCCTTCAGTTTGTCATCTTGTCACAAAGGATTAAAATCGCGTTGGACAACAACACCTACTTAGGACTTAATGAAGGGATTTTAACTTTTGTTTTGTTAACCCATGAAAGGCGCGCTATGAGCATTGTGCTCACGAAAAAATAGATTGTGATATTTTTCAATGTTAGTACAGCATTGCGCCTCAGAGGTCTAGGTACCTCCCTAATTATTCACCCCTTTTTCCCTGATACGACTCACGTCCCACTTACAATGACAATGTGGTGAAGGGCTTTTGAGGACACGCAAAAATTGATTTGTGATATTTTTTATGTTAGCGATACCACAACGCCTCAGGAGTCTAGGTACCTTCCTAACTATTCACCCCTTTTACCCACTCAGTGCCACTACAACTACGTGGTGAAGGGCTTTTGAGGACCACGTACCATAGCGCGGAATTTTGCTCATCGCGCGCTGATCTACGTAAGTATTTATGTTCTTGATGAATATATATTTTACTTTTTTATTTACATTAAAATGCAAATTTTTATGAACCAAGTTGAATATCGAAGATCATGTTTAATTTTTTTTTTGTCTAGCTACCAAATACTACAAAATGGGTGACAGGTATCGTACTTGTGGACTTCAGATTAGTGCGAGACTAGAAGAGCCTTCTGATGATTTGTAATCAGATCCTAAGAATGAAAACCAAGATTGCCTAGATAATTCTGAATGTGACTGTTCCATTATTTTCAGCTTTTACCAAATTAATACAGAGCGATCTTCGGATAAAACTGCAGACATTCTCTGAACCTCTGTGCTTATGCAAGAACTAAGAGATAGGATACTATTCTATACTGACAGTTCACATCTATAAAAATACTCAAGCAGTGCCTGGACCTACAGGCGAATTCTGTGACAATTGTTCCAGAAAGAAAAATAGATGTTCTAAAAAAAAACAATGTACTTTACGCCGCCAATTATTCTGCACCGAGAACCTGGGGTTCACGTGATATACATATTTATACATTTTCGACAAGATCTCATGGAAGTATGAAATTTTTGACGTTACATTGAAGGGTTTAACCTTCAAAAGTTAATATAATGAGAGATTTCAATAAAAATTAGACGTTCTTTTATTTATATCAATCAAAGTTTTTGTCATTGTATAGTACCATTAAATTTGGGAGGCGGAAATTGGTACCGCCGCCCCGGGAACCTTTATTGGATAATCAACACCGCTGCCATAGGCCACTCCAAGTGGTTCTCTACGTTTGGTGATTTAGCAGGGGTGCCCGGGTTCATGGGGTGTGGTTTATCTATGTCTAGGAGGCGGATGACCAGGATACACTGAACCCCATATTCCTACCCACCCCTTAAACCCTTTTCCTTCCCAGAACTCTCATCTGCTTCCTTTACTTTAAAAAAACCCTCCACACAGCATCCCCAAAGATTACATAGGCCCTGAGCGAAATTATTTTCCTCAGGGCCTCCTGCGTGGAACTCATGTAAAAAAAAATAACGATAAATTACTTTTGAAAGTGCGTTAGCATTTTGCTCACGTACGCCTTTACGTGTATTTTTTTATTCACGTCTCCTCTTGGGTTAATGGCTTAGTAACTATATTATTTGTTTGGAAACTAGATTGACACAAAGGGGGTTTGTTCTACCCCGACTTATTAGGGGAGACAATATTGTAATTATTACTTACGTACCTTCTAAAATGTAACTAAATATCTTATAATTTTTTTAATACGTTGTAGGAAGGTACAAGAGTATGTTATGTTAGCACAAAGATTGCAAACAAAACGTATGGAGCTATACAGTTAATAAATAAATAAGTCGCGCATGCGCAGACAGAGCTGCAACAAAGCGGGAATAGGTATAAAAACAACAGCGCGGGAGCACCCAGCCCTCTTGGTTTCCCCTCGTCCGGCAGTTGAGTCCCACACCTAGTCACGCACGGCTGTCATTCACGAGACGCCGTAGCTCATAACTTCGCGACGCGTGCCGCAAACAAAATGGCTAAGTTCCGCTACAGAAGTTGATATTGTGTAACGATCTATAACTATTGTCGTGAGTAGCCTCCCGCCGTGAATATCGCAAGATATCCAGATGAAACGTGTTATGGCGCATTAAATAGCACCCACGCCGCCGCTAAGTTCCGTCGTGATAATTCATATACCCGACCCGAGTGAAGATAGGCCTTCGGAAGAAGCGTAGCTGTGAGCACGGACCCCCCCGGTCGAGCCAGCCTGCCTTGTTAGGCCTCCGCTGCCTCCTGATCCCGCCCGCCCTACGATACAGGTTTACTTATTCTTTCTCCCTGAGCCATTCGAGTCAAGCTTCAAGATCCGGTTCCTTAAGCCGATCCTTAGGTCTTAAACCGTATTCCTTGTTGTGTATTAACCCCATAAGAAATGTACAATAAACACTTGTTATCTATTCCCCGAGTTTCATTGTATGTCGCAACCTGTTTACCCGAGAAAAGAGAATAGCAATGGTTATATAGCACTGGCGCAAAACACTCGGTTAAACAATTGTGATACGCAATGAAATTATTAATAAAAATGTCTTATGTTATACAGTGAACAGCTTGTGTTTTATAGAAAGATTTTAAATCGTAGAAGTTAGAATCACTTCTTGTCGTATTATAAAATTGTTTGAAAATAGAGTAATTGCAAGTGAAAAGAAGAGTAAAATCATTTAAACCTAATTGAAAGTGGATAAATGTTGAACTAAATACAAATTACTTCACGCGTAGTAAGGAACATTCGAGAAAGTCGTAATAAATTTAAGAGCGTTCCCGACGGAGCGGTTATTTTTTCAAGGAAATAAGCCAAACGAATAAGTAAATAATGCAAAATTTTTGAAATTACATCGTTATTTATGTGATTTAAATTAAATAATGCGAAGAGAGATAGCTTGTTACATTTAAAAGCGTAGTATCATCGTAAAATTATCCCCGAATAAACAAAACCTGAAATTCTCAAGATTTTTAAACGAATTTAAGCGCGAGATAGACGAGGCGGTAAATTTTTTTTAGTGGAAATTATCGAAATTAATAGGATTTTAAAGCTACAATTTGAAATTAATAAAATTATTAAGAAATACGATTAAAATAAATAGAAATATTTAGAGAAATTGATATTCTGAAAAAAAAAAATAAAATAAAATTCATTAATAAAAGGAATTCAAATTCAAGCTAAAATTGGAAATAAATTATAATACTGACTTGTATAAAATCGTGTATATGATAAAAGTTAATAACTTGACGGTATCACCTGACTAAAGTATCTTGGAATTAGATGTAGTCCAAAAAAAAAAAAGAATACAGTCTAACAAGCATACCTACGGCAAGTTATATAAAATCATGATCCTTTAACAGCGACTTTTTTACTTAAAGATCTATTAGACTATGGAAGGCAAATGCGACCCATAGTTTAACCTCTAAGTGATTAAGTATGCTCGCGCAGTCGTATATCTCTGGAATCCAAACTCTGTTGTGGAGACGATTTTAATCTCAGAAACCGCTTAGCCAGGACAAGGAAGATTGCGAACGTAAAAACCCCTCCCTAATACAAGTTAAAGAAAAAAACATATATAAACATATGTATATTTCCAAAATATTGCTTGACGTTATTATTTAGAAGCTAATTTTCCTAGAAAATAAAATAATAGTGGCAAAAAAAAAAAAAGTTAAGAACAGATTTCAACTAGTAAGATCATGTGGTAGAGAAAAAAAAATCAAATCAAACTGGTTTTTTAATTGCAATGTTTTTTTTGGTGGAATAAATCAGAAACCACAAAGAGGATTGTAGTTGAAAATACACAAGTTGTAAAATCATTGTCATTTTGAAAGCTAATCTTATATATCATGAAAAAAGATAGTGATGGTAAGTAAGGCGGATGCGAAATTTACTGTCACAATTCAATATATAAGACAAGCCCGGGTGTAATTAATTGAAGAGTAATCTGAGATTGTACATCAATCAAGTGCCGTAATAGACCCTAAAACAAGTTGAACAATTGCAAAACACATATATGAAAATATATATGTATTCCCACGAATTTTTATTTTAAAAAGAGGAAAAAGTTAAAACAAAATGCTTAAAAGAATTAAAACGATGAAAAAATAAATAAATGCTAGAAAATTTAAATATAACGGAAGTAATAAAAAGAAATAGGAAAAGGTTAAAGTTTTAATTAATTAAAAAAAAATTTTTAAAGATAAATTAGATCAAAAAAAAAAATAATAAGAGTTATTGAATTAATGGTGGGATAAATTAATTGATATCTTGACATTAAATCGGACGGTTTTTATTTAATTTAATTTAATTTTTTTTTTCTTTCTCTCCTTTCTTCTCTCTTCCCTTCAAAAATTAAAGATGGCATCTAATCTAATAAATTTAGAGAGAATTGTGGGTTTTGAAAAAGATACAGTAGTGAGACTGAAGAAAATATTATTAGATAGAGGAATTACCCCAAAAAGAAATTTGAAATCTCTAAGAGAACAATGTAGATTATTTAATGAAAATTTGAATAATTCAGAAACCAGAGAATCAATAACTTCACCGGTAAATTCAGAAATAATGATTCAAAGTGAAGACGCAGATTTAACAATCAATCAGAATATGGAAAAAGAAATAACTCACGTTAATAGGAACCAAGGTATACGTTATGTCGAAAGAAAATTAATCAACCTTAGTAATTGGAAAATTACCTTCGATGGCACGACAGACGTTCACGCTTTTTTTGATAGAATTGCAGAATTGCAATACGCGAGAGGTATTGACAATATAGATGTAGCTAAAGGATTCATAGATCTTATTACAGGCACGTCACTAATGTTTTACCGGAAAATCTTTAGAAAGGATATTACTTGGACAGAAATTAAATCTGCTTTTATTAAAAGATTTGAGAATCCTGCGTTCCAAATGACAGAAAAATCTAGACTTTTCAATTTATTTCAAGGGAAAAACGAAATGGCAGCGGATTTTATTCTAGAAGCACTATCAATTAATGCAAAGTTAAACATTCCATTAGCAGAACAGGAACTTCTCTCCTTGATTACAAAAGGATTACTACCAGATTACGCACAATTAAGAATTGGTAAAGAAATTACAAATGTAGCTCAGTTACAAAAATTGTGTGATGAATTAGACAGAATTAAATTTAATACGATAAATAATACACAGAGGAGTTCATCTCAAAATAGTAACGTTAGTACGGAAGATGATCAAATAAAAATTAGATCGAAAATTTACCAATATAGACAGTTACATAACGTCTCAGTAGGTCAGTACATAAACTTGATTTCGTCCTTGAATAACAAATTAAAAATACCAATACCTGAAACAGAGATAGTAATTATTGTCAAAAACGGGTTGCTTCACAGATACAATAAACTATTCTTGTATGATTTACCAAACACCTGCGCAGAGCTAGAGAAAAAATGTTCCGAATCAGACAATACACATAATGCTAACCAGTTTGCAAACTCAAAATATAAAACTTTTAATAAGAATAATATTAGATCCACACAAGTGTCTTCATTATCTCCTTGTCAGGATATAGGCAAAAGTACGAAATTACGATTATGTTTTAGATGTAAACAAGCCGGACACTTTGCAAGGAATTGCAATCAAAATAATAATGTAATAATACCGCGGAGAAGTCCCAGATGGAAAAAACAGGAGTTGAGAAATAATAATTCGATTCCAGACCTTTCAAAACCACCTCCGTTTTATTTTAATAAAAACCAAAAAAACATGTAGACGGTCATTCCAATTTTAAACCGTCAGAAGTAGTAGCGAAGAAAGAATGGAATGACTGGTTAAAATATGTCAAATACTTTTTTGAAACAAAACCTCTTGAAACAATAAATATAAATTATGGTCTAGACGGTCGACCACACGCTAACTTTAAAATTAAAAATAAATATTTCACTGGACTCTTAGATACAGGAGCAGCGATTTCTTGCTTGGGTGGAAATATGTATAAACATTTCCTACCATTAGGTTACGAATTGATTCCTTGTGACATGACAATTAGCACGGCAGACGATAAGTTACAAAAAGTTTTAGGTAAAATTTCGCTTCCCGTGAAATGCAATGAGACGACAGAAATAATAGACTTTGTAATAATCCCGGCAATAGGACCCAGATTTATCTTAGGTATTGATTTTTGGAGAAAATTTAAGGTTGCTCCTAATTTATTTTCAAAAGATGCGAATAGTAAAACAACATCAATCTCGGAAATTAAAGTGTTAAAATCAAAAAACGACCTTTCACCTGCTCAATTACAAGAGTTAAACGAAGTTGTAAACGATTATCAGTCGATATCTTTTGAAAAGCGCGGCTTAGGAAAAACAAATCTTGCTACACATAAAATCGAAACCGAGGGCCCTCCCATAAAACAAAGATATTATCCATTATCACCCGTCAGATTAAAACAATTGGAAAAGGAAGTAGACGAAATGTTATCCCTGGGCGTAATTGTGAAGAGCCGGTCGGCTTGGTCAAACCCCGTGTTGCTGGTACCAAAAAAGGACGGAACGGCAAGGTTCTGTTTGGACAGTAGAAAATTAAACTCAGTCACAAAAGCACAAATTTACCCCATTCCGAATGTACACCGAATTCTAGATAATTTGGGTAATGCAAACTATATAACCTCTCTCGATTTTGTGAAATCATTCTGGCAAATACCCCTAGAAGAAAGTTCGTGTGAAAAAACCAGTTTCGTAGTACCCGGGAGAGGAACCTTCATGTTTGTCAGGTTACCGTTCGGTTTACGTAACGCGCCTAGCGAGTTACAACGCTTGGTTGACACTCTTTTCGGTCCAGAATTCGAGCCGAACCTATTCGCATATTTAGACGACCTAATTATAATATCCAAAACATTCGAAGAACACATAATATTACTCAGGAAGGTACTTGATATATTAAAAAATGCAGGATTAACGTTGAATATTAAAAAATCGGAATTTTGTAAATCACGCCTGAGGTATCTAGGATTTGTAATAGATAAAGATGGTCTCCGTACCGACCCTGGAAAAGTAGAAGCGATAAAAAAATTTCCCCGACCCCAGAACACAAAACAGGTAAAATCATTTCTAGGTTTATGTAGTTACTATAGACGCTTTATAAATAATTTTTCGGATATAGCAGCTCCTCTAACACACATAACAGGAGGTACGAAAGGGAAATCTAATTATACGTGGAACGAAGAAACAGAAAAGGCATTTTCCGCATTAAAACAGGCATTAATAACGGCACCAGTCTTGAGTTGCCCAGATTTTAAATTACCGTTCATAATACAATGTGATAGCTCTAATTTCGCCATCGGGGCGTGTCTCTCTCAAAAATTTCCAGACGCAGAACACCCAGTAGCTTATTACTCGAGAGTACTGTCAAAGGCAGAAAGGAACTATAGTGTGACAGAGCGGGAACTATTAGCAATTCTAGACGCAGTATACAATTTTCGTTCATATGTAGAAGGA
The DNA here is from genome assembly GCA_929108145.2 of Limnephilus rhombicus. Classification (NCBI taxonomy): domain Eukaryota; kingdom Metazoa; phylum Arthropoda; class Insecta; order Trichoptera; family Limnephilidae; genus Limnephilus; species Limnephilus rhombicus. Next base: position 19,011,850 of record OV815293.1, read on the forward strand.
TCCAGGTTCACAGTTATTACAGATCACTCCAGTTTAAAATGGCTTCTATCTTTAGAAAATCCAAATGGACGCCTTGCACGCTGGGCCACACGCTTATCGCAGTTCGATTTTGATATTGTTCATCGAAAAGGTTCACTACACGTAGTCCCAGATGCATTATCCCCCATAATAATTTCCCCAATAGACGTCAAAACATCGATTCCGAACTCAAAAGATAGTTGGTACGTGAATTTATTTAAAAACTGTATTGAAAATCCAGGTAAATTCCCGAACTATATTATAATAGAGAATAGATTATATAAACATTGTAAAGCCGATTTTTCATTGTTGGAAGATTACGATTGGAAACTGGTTTCTCCATTAGAGGATAGAGAAAAAATAATAGCTGAATGTCACGAAGCCATAACAACAGTTCACCCCGGAACCTTTAAAACATTTAAAAAACTTACTCTAAAAAATTTTTGGAACGGTATGTACCGTGATGTAAGGAAATTTGTTTCAAATTGCTCTGTTTGCAAGGCATATAAACACTCTACGAAACCCCCAGCAGGACTAATGTCACGTCCAAAAAATGCAGATCGCCCCCTTCAAAGTCTAAGTATTGATATAATCGGTCCGTTCCCTAAAGGTTACGATGGTAAATTTTTTATCTTGAGTGTGGTTGACGTATTTACAAAATATTGCTGGTTATTTCCCTTACGGCACGCGAATTCGAAATCAATAATACAAGCGCTTGAAGATAATATTTTTTTAACCGTTTCAGTCCCTAGAACGATAATATGTGATAATGGGAAACAGTTTATTTCCAAAGAATTCAAATCCTTCTTAAAGAAATATGGTGTACCCGATGTTTATTATAATAGTTTTTACACACCTATGAATAATGTAGTAGAACGTTACAACCAAACGATAGGTACCACTCTCGCGATCTTGGTGAAAGATGATCACAGACTATGGTCGGCAAACTTAAAAATAGTCCAAGCAGCAATGAATAATACAGTTAATTTAGCAACAGGCTATACGCCATTTTTCTTATTTCACGGTTTTGAACAGATAGTCCATGGGTCAGCACATTGTCGTATAATACCGGTAGTTAGTAATGTTGACACGCAAGAAACAAACACAGTCAGTGAGTACGCTACAAAATTACAAGAACTAATAGCCATATATGATAAAGTCACAGACTCACTGATGGAGGCTTATAAAACAAGCGCGAAACGTTATAACTCAGGACGAAGATTTATAAGTTATGAATCGGGAAATTTAGTGTGGAGACGGAACTTCGTCCAGTCAAAAGCAGGTGAATATTTTTCTGCTAAATTGGCACCTCGCTTCGTATGCAATAGAATAAGAGAAAAAATTTCTAGTACGGTTTATATATTAGAAGATTTAAACGGAAAACTGACGGGGAAATTCCATGTGAAGGACCTTTTGAAGTCAGAGAATTAATCCAAGAAAAAATAAAATAAAAGAAAGAAAAACCTTATTCCGGTTATGTTTATCTCCATAATTGAAATTCCTTCCTACCGCCCACACTTTACATACACGCGAGAAACGAAAACACCAAGTTAGGTTATTTACAAAAGTTTAATTATTAATTTAAATATTCTTGTTAACAATGTTTAAAAAAAAAAAAAAAAACGAAAAGTTATCTCATCAATCTTTTGAAAGATAAATAACGATTAATTGATTGAAGAATTAGGAAAGATTAACAGTGAGATTGTAATTGGAATGAAAAATTAGTTTTTTTTCTTCACCGCATTACCTTTTAACCTTCCAATTGCAATTCTCTTCCTCCTTCTCTCTCTCTTTCATTCTCCTCTTCGTTTTCATAAGGGAAGACTCATCTCTTATCTATATTTCTCTATCTTCTTTCTTCTCTCTCTCTTCCACTCTCTCCTTCCTTCTCTTCCCAAACGTGAAATATGTCTGGGTAAGTTAATAGAACATACCGCATTTACTGTTTTCAGAATAAATAGATTATGGTATAAAAAAAAAAAAAGAAGAAAGATTACGGGAAACAGTTACATTAAAGTATGATTTTAAAATAAAAATATACCCTTTGTGAATAGGCTTTCATCTGAATGAAAGAAGAGCAGCTCATATTCAATTGTATTCATTGAATCGCGTTTTTTTTGTCAAGTTCAACATTGCCTGAAATTGAATTCAAACGCAGGTTGTACGATGTGGACATGCTACTCCACTTCCAGGATCAGGACTCCAGGATCACAGTCACTTAATATACCGAATCTAAGGCCAATGCAACGCCATTTTTAAAAAAAATAAATATAAAGAAAAAAAAAACATTGAACCGAAGAACGAAAACAAAAATATTTATTATGATTGAAAATATTTATGTACAAAAAAAAAAAACAAAGAATAAAGATACAAAGATTCGTTAGAGGGCGACGTCCAAAAACCTTCTTTTTGGTAAGTAGTTAAAAAAAAAAAACAACTTACGGGAAGTTATTTTTTATCCTGACCCAGGACTGGAAATCAAACTTCATTTGATTTCCAAGGGATGTCTTGTTGTATAGATTTATGCATCTATATAACAAATAAAATATTTATATTTTTATCTCGTTGACAGGAGACGTTTATAGAAATATTCTGTATTATGATTATGGTGAATTAGGTCCTTCATCATATCATAATTATTAGTAGAAGTTTAATAGGACCCCCCCAACCTTAATTATAATTGTTAAAAAATATTTTGGTAACAGTTCGGAACGTTAAAGGAAGTCAATCTGTTGTAATTTAATATGTTTTGAAACCTTCGGGCATATTTCTTAGTAAATGTTGGAGCCAGTTAATTATGAATTAACGATACCAGGAATAGGGTAAAAACATATTCAAAAAACGTGATCTTTTTTATGTAGTGTTTTTTTTTCATATAGTTAATGGCTTTATTTGTCCATCCTCAGAGCGATAATGAAAATAAATTATTGATTTTCTTTATAGACAAATTTTACGACATGGGAGTCATGAACCTATGTTGTAAAAATAAGCTATTGATTACCTTTTATTGTGATGTGGAGGCTATCTGAGTGCACCAGCTAACTCCTTCTATTCATAATGAATTATAAATATCCTTGAATAAAAAAAAAAATAAATTATTATATTAAAGTATTATTAATTAGGACTACCTGATAACAGATGCAAAATAACAAATTACGCGCCCAAATTATCCGCATTTGGGATAATCACAAAGAAAAGCTGATTTAAAAACAAACAAATTACCCTCAAAAATGATATCACAAAAAAAAAAAAAGGCTCAAAGCTTACAAATCATAAAATAATACTTAAAGAAATAATTGAGAGTGTCCTTTTTATGAACGTAAACATAAATTAAAACAATTGAAAAAGAAATAAATGAAGTACATAGTTTTGGTCTACCTATATAAAAAAAAAAAGACCATGGCGCCTTAAGTAAATAAATGTTTTTTTTTACAGTATAAGAAATAATTAAACAATAAATATCGATTGAAGAAGTATTGTAAAGCCAAACGGTCCTTGACTTTACAATAGGTAAGAAAATTAATTGGACTAAATACAGCATATTGATAAAATTGTGAGAAATAACCTTTAAATTTTAACAATATTAAATTAAAATAGAAAATTGAATTATGATATAGAAATAAAATGTATATAAATTGTATTTGAAAATTGCAAATAATAGAATAATAAAATGTAAATTATAAACACGTAAATAGTTCAATTGTGAATTTACTTGACAAAGTCAGCGTGAAAATTCCGAAATAAAACGGAAGTAAAATAATCTGTGTTATGAAACTTGTACCGCACCTCGTGAGAGAATAACCCCTTAGAGATAAATATAATCTTTTAATATAATATCTTGAATCTTGATGAAGAATCTGTAGAAATTCTGTTGGTTGGAATAGAGGACGCAATAGGTGTCACCTAATAATCAAAATAAGGAAACCAATCTGTGTGAAGGTGTTCCTTATTGTTTTTTGAAACGTCGAGCGCAATCATTTGGAAATGTAGTGTATACAGAAGTGTTAACTGGTTTTCAAATGGATTGGTCAGTGAGGCAAGATCACTGTTTTTTAACGTGATGATGTATGCGCATACAGGAAGATGACGTTTCGGACGTATCTTTTTTTTTTTAAAAATTACAGGATGTGTATAGCCTCATAATTATACTGTCACGAGAGGTTCTGGTATGCCTAATAATTATACTTAAAGAAAACCATAAAAAACAGAATCAAAGATTAAGTAAGATAAATAGAAAAGGGTTATGAGGTAAAAAGTCAAAAAATTTTAATAACACAAGAAAAAGATGAAAAAAAAAGTACATGTATTGTATTATCGTTTAATGGAAAGAAATTATAAAATACGAATATGTATCAATCCAATTGATTACATGACAATTGTCAGTTAATTTTTTCTTTCTTTTTCTTAAAATATTAATTTAAATTTTTTTTTATTAATTCAAAGTTATGAAATAAATATATATGATAATGAATTGAATTGGCATAAAATGTTATGTAAAATGCGGAAGAATTGACCTCGGTTGTTCAGAAAAAATAAAAACGCATTAAAATATCCATAGAATGGATAAGAGAAAAAAAAAATGTATATAATCAATAAAAATTGGTATAAATACAAAAATGTTATGTAAAATGCGGAAGAATTGACCTCGGTTGTTCAGAAAAAATAAAAACGCATTAAAAATATCCATAAAATGGATAAGAAAAAAAAAAGAAAATGTGTATAATTAGTACGTGTAAAATATGAATAAGTAATTTACCTTTTGTTAAATGAAAAATGATAAAATGAGATGTTCAAGACAAATTGCTTGACATTCAGTCAGCATTAATGATTGGTTTAGTGAATAATTTTTTTTTTCTCTCCCTTTTTATTTTTATTTTTTTTTTCTCTCTCTTATAACTAAAACTGAATATAGTTAAGAAATCAGGAGAGAATTGATTATCAAATTTTAATACAGAAAGAAGAAATAATACCCTACTGAAATTACATTGCTTTGCTATCTTAGTCTTCTGTTGTTCCGAGAAGGAAGGTGATCGTTTGTTAACAGAGTAAATAATTTCACAAATTATGTTAACAAACGAAGCGTGTTTTGTATCGCAAGAATAGCGTGTTTTGTATCGCAAGAAGAGCGTGTTTTGTATCGCAAGAATAGCGTGTTTTGTATCGCAAGAATAGCGTGTTTTGTATCGCAAGAATAGCGTGTTTTGTATCGCAAGAATAGCGTGTTTTGTATCGCAAGAATAGCATGTTTTGTATCGAGAGAAAGGACCGGTACAATTTCTTTAGCAATAGGGTTGTATAGCTTGGCTCACAGGTAGATAAATTCGTTCTTGGCTCAGTAGGTAGGGAGTGCTAAATTAATTACGGTAGTGACAACCCCTTGTCATAAATGGCCTGCAGGACATCCAGAAACACATGCAAAGAACAAGGAAACTCTTCAAGGACACAAGGAGCAATTTTTTAAATCGGAACGCATATTGAAACAGTATGAACACCTATACACGGGAAACACCATTACTCCGTCAAGGTTCTTCAAAGAGGAAGGCACACTCTCCACAAACCTACAAATGCAAGAATGCTGAATTTACAACTTACCCCCACATTTCCTTCATAATGGCACGAGTCAAGCAAGAACAGTCCTGACAACCTTCTCACACTATATTGGACAGAGAAGGCAGTGTTATGTTAGCACAAAGATTGCAAACAAAACGTATGGAGCTATACAGTTAATAAATAAATAAGTCGCGCATGCGCAGACAGAGCTGCAACAAAGCGGGAATAGGTATAAAAACAACAGCGCGGGAGCACCCAGCCCTCTTGGTTTCCCCTCGTCCGGCAGTTGAGTCCCACACCTAGTCACGCACGGCTGTCATTCACGAGACGCCGTAGCTCATAACTTCGCGACGCGTGCCGCAAACAAAATGGCTAAGTTCCGCTACAGAAGTTGATATTGTGTAACGATCTATAACTATTGTCGTGAGTAGCCTCCCGCCGTGAATATCGCAAGATATCCAGATGAAACGTGTTATGGCGCATTAAATAGCACCCACGCCGCCGCTAAGTTCCGTCGTGATAATTCATATACCCGACCCGAGTGAAGATAGGCCTTCGGAAGAAGCGTAGCTGTGAGCACGGACCCCCCCGGTCGAGCCAGCCTGCCTTGTTAGGCCTCCGCTGCCTCCTGATCCCGCCCGCCCTACGATACAGGTTTACTTATTCTTTCTCCCTGAGCCATTCGAGTCAAGCTTCAAGATCCGGTTCCTTAAGCCGATCCTTAGGTCTTAAACCGTATTCCTTGTTGTGTATTAACCCCATAAGAAATGTACAATAAACACTTGTTATCTATTCCCCGAGTTTCATTGTATGTCGCAACCTGTTTACCCGAGAAAAGAGAATAGCAATGGTTATATAGCAAGTAGATTATTAAAAAATTGAATGAAATATTTAAAATAATTTTTTTTTTAGTTACTTTATCTTTATTTTATTCTAAGCTTACTTAGGCTTAGGCACTAGGAAAATCTGTGTTGAGAGCAGGCGCTTTAAAAACATAAACAGTTAATTCCCGCCCCAGGAATCATTTATTGGATAACCAACACCAGTAGTCTAAGTCATCCCAAGTCGTTCTTCGTGACTTAGCAGAGTCGCCCGTGTTCACAGGGTGATGTTTGTCCAGGTTTTGGTGGCGGTTGCGTCTGCCCTCCAGCTATGCAGCGGACCCACTTGACACGGCGACGCCTTGAACCGCAATGGAAGGGATGGACACATAAGTCACCCCTGGACACACTGAAACCAGATTTGAATCCATCCGTCATACCTTTTTCTTCCCTGAACTTCTCGTTCATTTACTTATCACACAGTATCCCCAAACATGGTGCAGGTAACTTAATTATTATTCTCAGGGTCTCTTGTTTGTGAAGTTAATGTAAAAAAAAAAAATTTAACAAAACAAAAAAAAACGACTTCAAAAAATGCACTAAAAAATAAAAAATAATTTCGTATTCTTCTACAACTTAATAATGAACTTAATTTTTCTACTCATCAATATGTAGGTACGATTGTCATTTTTGGAGTCGGTGTCAGTCAAGGTAGGTTTGTAAATAAATTAAATACATAGTTATAGGTGAGATGTTCTTGTGTAGCACGCGCTACTTGACGAGGCGAGAGGCGAGAGCGGGGCGTGGCGGTAGGGGAGCTGTCAAGTGAACACGTCAGGCCGGGTACCTTGGCTGATACCGACTTCAAAAATAGCAATCGTACATACATATTGATGAGTAGAAAAAGTAAGTTCATTATTAAGTTGTAGAAGAATACGAAAGTATTTTTTTTTACTTTTTAGTGCATTTTTTTAAGTCGTTTTTGTTTTGTTAAAATTTTTGTTTATTTTTTGATTTGTAGTGAATCTGGAGTACACTAATTAGTTTGTCTGAATATGAGTAGCCCTAATAAACATGCTGCTCATATGAAACATACATTTCTTGACCATAACGACGTTACGGTAGGTGAATCAACGATCCGGATAGCTTATAAAAGATTCGGCCGAGTATCGTTAATTTGCCATAAAAATTGAAGAGTTCCGTTGCTTTATCATGGATCCCATAATTAGAACCTAACCAAACTCCCATCAAACTACTCTCGAAGTACCTTTCCAATAAAAAAAGAATCATCGAAATCGGTCGGTGTGATATTGAGTTATTCGTCCATTTGTCGCGCACATACTTAATACAAATTTAAGACTTATATGGTTTTCTCATGGATGCCATTGCCATTAAAATGGGACCACACGGAAAGCACAAGCTTTCAAATAAAACAAGAATCATCAATATCGGTTCAGCCAGTCAAAAGTTCTGAGGTAACAAACATTAAAAAAAAAAAAAATACAGTCGAATTGAGAACCTCCTCCTTTTTTAAGTTGTATAAAAAAGAGATAGCTCTTAGATTAGAGACGTCCTCGAAGATTAAATTCCAAAAGCAAACTAAAAAAAGTTGAAGCAAACTATTTACGATAATGCGTACACTTTAAATATGAAGTAATGTCATGCCGAGAAATCCAAAATGCATAAGATTTTCATCACCATCCTCTCTGCCTACCACTGCGGAGAAACCCCGTGCTTAGGTAGTAAGAAGAACTCAGGCGCACACAATTCAAGCACTCATTGAGCTAGGGAACCCCATTAATATTTTCCAGTAGAAATAGTTAGATGAATACAGATTATTGACGAAATAAAACGAATAAAACAACAAAATCTAAAAGGAGAAAAAACTACCGTTCGGGAAATTGCAGTACTACAATCATTCTAGTGTTTCTAGGTCAACTTCTTCTCAATTCGGTTCCTTACTGCTGAGGATCGTGACCCCTGCTCCAAATTTTATGATGGACAAGGCTCATCCACTCCCCGCGATCAGATGCTAATGAAACTTGGTCACTGCAGTGCATTGATGACCTTCCTTTGTTTCTTCTGCCTTCCATTTTGTCAGTGACTGAGTTTCTTCAAGTTGGAGTCCTCAATTTAGCGAGCAACGTGTTCAAAGTATCGTAGGATACGTTACAGGCAGATAGTTGGAGGCAGATAGTTGGAGGCCTATTGAGAATGACTAGCTCTTGGACACATGTGCGACTGTCCATGGAATCCTGAGCATTTTTCTCCAGCACCACATTTCGAGGGCGCCTAACCATTTTTTTGCTGGTTCTACATAAATGTGCATATTTCCACACCGTACAGAAATATGGGGAATATCCATAGACTATTAGTAGACCTGCCCTAAGTGATAAAAGTGTATTATTTCCCCCTCCCCATACCGGTTCCATGGAACCGGCTGGGATTGAGTATGGCTTCGCGTGAATCTAAAAATTGTGACGTCATCATTCTTCTGCGAGCCAGCGTCGAGCGCTCATCGGTATATTTCACGAAATAACACCACAAAAAACATGATTTGTGTTTTGAAAACGTGTAAATATATACTATCACTCGAGATACATGGTGTGTGCTCGTCGATATTTATTGGGGTAAGTAAATTATGACATATTTGTAAAAGTGTCATAATTAAATATGGCAACAAAATATTGGAGTCTGAAAATAAGCGAACTTTACTTTGGGTTATTTAGACTTTGACATTACGCGGCGAGCAATTCGCGCTCCCATGTAAGGTCTATTAATTCAAAAGCAGAGTTTATTTTTAAGAACTAAATGGTGATATTATAATGCGAGTTGCCTATATACTGTCATATTGTGTTATCGACGAATCACATATCTCCAAAGTCATCTTCCCGCTCTGCGCCCCGTGGTAGTTGTTATCTACCCCTCACCTTTATGTCCTGGTCTAGTAATATTCACATGTCTATGGGAATATCAATGCTCGGATGAGTCTCATCTTGGTGGTCTTCGCTATCCCTCTCTCAACTCCATGTGTTTTGCATTGTACTCATGGTGTCTTTTGTCATGTTTATTTTGTCAATTTCTTCTTTTCACTTCTGTTTCACAATCTCCCTCTCTAGGTAAACAAAACTGTTTTATTATTTTACTGTGAAATAATAAAGAGTGTTTAACACGATAGAAGTCGGGTAGCAACTACTAGTTAGAAATTCCAATTAAAACACTCTGTAAAGTGGCAAAACTTTGATTGAAACTTGGAGCATTATAATTACTGTCATACCAAGTTTACGTTTAATATTTTACAAGTGATTATATTAATAAGAAAGGCAGCTCCGCCATGTGCCGAGAGTTTTAATTGAAACCTCAGCCTTGTGGCTATAAATCAGCCTACACATTAATTTATTACGACAGAAGCGATGTGTGAGTAAGGTGGAATTTGGATAATATTAAATATTTCTATTTTATACAGACACAGTCTTCCTACGTTAAAGTTACATATCTACGGTAAAACTGCCTAAGAACTTTTTATTTTATTCCTTGGGTTATTTTGCCCTATATTATTTTAAAAATATATCTAAATGCGTTCAATTAGAATAGGCCACTTGCATGGACTTCATAACGACTTGAAAAAAATCGTGTGGATAGATTTTTTTACTAAGTTTACGAAAATGTTAGTAAAAATTTTTAGAAATGTACAGTTTTTTTTTTATTTTTAAATAAATAAATCCATTATTTGGGCTTGTGACGTCACTACATTAAAATGTCCCGTCACCGAAAATGTTCCTATTAATTTTATAAAATTCCACACTGATTTTTTTTTTTGGCATCACTTTGATTTCAGGCGAATTTTTGAATTTGGCATTTAACGTTCACTAGATTTATTGTTTGTTCTCTGCGAACGTATCATTTGGTTTGATTTTTTGACAGATGTTGAGAAGAGAACCCCGTACATTTTACGTTGTCCGTACGTGTTTTTAGAAGTATAATGATAATGGTGCGGATTTTAACAAAATCAAATTTTATTTTATTCTTATTATTATTATAATTTACAAGTACAAGTGTATTACATTTGATTTAGTAATACAGACGTTGAACATTATAATGATGTATGATCTAAGATGGAACAAGGAAAAAAATATTTATGAAATTTAATATTTTTGGTATGCCTCGTTATTCTCCTGTGCCATTAGTGTGGAAAACGTTTTTTTTTAAATGATTTTCGGCTATGTAATTATTGTTTTATCGCACCTATAAAATTATGTCCCGTCTTTCCGGTTTATAAAAAATGGTCTGATTTTTCGGATTGAAATTTTCAAAAAATCGCCAGGGTTTCAAAAATACGATTAAAAAAAATACAGGATGTCTTAGAATATTTGCCTAAACCGGAATTTTTTTTTAAATGTGATGCAAGTGGCCTTTTGCTATTACAGGGTGTCCGGGGGTAAAGCGCATTAACTTCGGGAGGTGATTCTACATGATTTCAACTTTTAGGGATAGTTTTGTCATAAAAGGTTCAAATTAGTCCGTATGCATCCAGCTTTATTTTTTCCGCTGTTACGATACGGGCTAATCGCAACCATGCAACGTTGCCACAATCGTGCCCGGCAGGCTCTCAGCAAGTAACATCGTACCTGATACTAAGTTTTTTTAGTAGGTACGTCTTTTTCTATGGGAAAAAAAAGTTGGAATGTCGGAAAAACTTGTTAAAAAAAACCTTTTTACTCCTACCATCATGTAGGATCACCTCCCAGACACCCTGTATAATCATTCAAGCTATTTAAATAAATGAAATCTTTAGCATTGGAAGTGAAGATTATTATTATCTCAACCAACTGCGAAAAAGTAATTAATTTTTATTTTTTTATTATTTTTAACTTAATGAGTAAAACCCCAAAGAGTAATATGTAATTAATGAAAATAACTGTTCATCCTAGACTTGCGGAAAAGTCAATAGATGTCAGATACTAAATAAAAATGGATAAATTTATCCAAGACAATATATAGATAGAATTTATATCTGCTTGAATCTTGCAATCACACATAAAGATAGCAACCAAAAAAAATATATGCGTATAGAAAATGAAGATAACATTGGCAGTTCTTGGTCGAAGAATGATACATTTAAATATGATCGAATCGTATTGGGACACATTAGCTCAGTTGGTAGAGCACTGACTCGACAAGTCATAGGTCCTATGTTCGAGTCCGAGATGTGACCTTATCCTTTTCTAATTTTTCTAATCGAGATTTTCGAATGAGTTTCGCTAATATTGTCTTCATTAATTTTTTTTTCTATTTTTATTCAACTTTGCGTTTCTTTTTATCAAGTAAGTAGTACTTGCGTGGAACATGTCTTGCAAGGATAATTTGGGAGGCGGGAATGGGTACCGCCGCCCCGGGAACCTTTATTGGATAACCAACACCTCTGTCATAGGTCACCCCAAGTGGTTCGCTGCGTTTGGTGATTTAGCAGTGGTGCCCGGGTTCATGGGGTGAGGTTTGTCTAGGTCTTGGAGGCGGATGACCGGGACATACTGAACCCCAGATTCCTACCCACCCCTTAAACCCTTTTCCTTCCCAGAACTCTCCTCTCCTTCCTTTTTCCTTAAAAAAAACCCTCCACACAGCATCCTCAAAGATGACATAGGCCCTGAGGGAAATTATTTTTCTCAGGGCCTCCTGTGTGGAGCTCATGTAAAAAAAAGGAAAAATGTGGAATTTGTTTCTTTTTTAAAAAACTAAATATTTTTTGCTGCTCTTTTAATTGAACGGCCCGGTACAAGAGAGATTAATATTGTGCGTTAATTATTTGGTGTTTGTTAACTAAATAGCTTTTCATTTTTTGTCCTGTGTCTGCACATCTCTTAGAATAAACAGTAATAACTGCATACACTCGTTTCTAACGACTAGCAAAATATAACCAAATAATAATATTTCAAAAACATGAAATCAAAAAACTTATTTGAATTCAAGGTACCCGATTTATGCACTCGAAAACATGTTGCAACGCGTTCAAATAAATCGTGTTCTTTTGTGTGTACAAGCCAAACAACGTGTTTTAAATTTCTTTCGTGCCTTAGATCTGGTAAATCTCTGAAATCTGGAAGTCATACGAGGAGAAGATACCGATCAATAATATATTATCTGAAAGATTCCAAAAATAGCTTGCAGATTTTAGAATGTATAAATACTCTCATCATACATCTACAGTAGTGATGTGTCGTTCACGTGTGAGGCGCTTCGTACAGATCTTTCGATCCGATTCCGATCACGGGCTGCTATTTCCGCCACTTCCGCGGCGCGGTAAGTATTACACCGCGAAGACGAATTAACATACACGTAAAAAGTATCAATAATAAATTAAAGACTCATAACTCATAACAAACAAACTTGACGTGGGTATTTAGAACTGTCGCCAATGCCGGTTCGTTTTTAAAAAATTTAAGGTTACAAGACGAAAATTAATGACATGAAAGATCGCGATAAGGTGACATTATTTTTTGTTGTTAGGTAGGTAAATAATTGGTTTTTTTTTCGATATTATGTTCATTAGACATTATTATATTGTAAGACAAATTACAAAATTTTCGATATTTGAATTTTTTTGAAATATGAAATTTTTAGGAACATTTTAAGTTTGAAATTTTTGAGTTATCCTTTCTGTAGGTAATAATAACATATCCCTAATAACTGCACTTTCGGGATTTAAGCGTAGTTAAACACGTCACGCTAAGTGTGTGCAAATCTCGCGACTCATGAAGTCATCGCGGCTTGTGACGTTACCTCCGCTAGTAAAGATAGGCTTCGTATGATCGAGTTTGTGTGAACCATCCGAGACCCTCGTGAATCGTGTGTGAAAGCTTCACAAAAAATTATTGATTTGCCTTCGCTAATATATCGTGTTTATTTCATGCCAATACATCCTAAAGGTATCTAAATAATATGAGAACCTTTATTGTAATACATTCCACATAATTTACAGGCACAGCTAAACATTGTTCCCTTCTAAAATAATTGCTAACTTTGACTAAAACTCCGTTAGGGCTTTGATAAATTAATCTATCAAAGTACCACATTATTGACTTATTTACTAATTTTATTATCTATCATCGAGTTTCAAATTCGATCAACATTCAAAATTTTCATCAAGGGTAATTAATATCAGAGAAATTCTTAATTCGTTGTCAAGCTATCCGTCTGTTCTTATTGTAACATAAATCCCAACTCGTTATACTCGTACGTGGAGTTGTACGTAGAGCAAAAAACATTACTGCGCATACGCGAAAGTTCGTCCAAACGTAGTTTTCTAGCTTTTAGCTGACTTTTATGATGAAGCGGAACATTGTGCAACTAGTTCGCGTAAAACTTGTATTCTGAGGAACATCAGTTAAGACCATAGCAAATAGATTAAATGACAAAGAAAACGATATAGGTAAACCATGCTATAAGAAATGTATCTAAAGTTAATACTGCACCTTAAGACCTAAAAAAACTTAAGATTTTCATTGAGACCGGGCGATGTGAAACCAAAAATCAGGTTTTAAAATGTCAAGAATGTAATATGTAAGGAAACGAATGCTCAAATACACGAAAGAGACAATCGAATATGAATAAGACAGCAGGATAGTTGGTATCCATTAAAAGGTGGATGACTGTTGTGTTCCGCGTTTTTTACGCTATCTTCCTAATTTGTAATATGTTCCAGTAATACAAATTTTAACCTGTACACACTATTAAATTTATACCAGTCATTGTAAGGAATACTATCTGTCACCTGAATCAAACATTTATACTTGGTGACCATCGCCATGCATCCAAGGTGACAAAACATCGCAGTTGGTCTTTTATTGTTTTAAAGAAAGAACCATTCCTTGGTTACGAACATCCCGATAATAATATAATTCTTCTTACTACTAACAAAATAGAAGGAAAATTTTACTTGAACAATCAATGATGGAGGACTTAGTATAATAGGCAAAGGATTGAACATTCTATGCGGCACGTGGATTGTAACCCGACAACCTAAATTATATAATATAATTTTACACAGTTGAGAATATAGTATACTTACCGTGGTAATACAAGTTTTTTCAAACCAACCTGAAGAATGACTCGATTAGCAATAAATATTGCAAACTTGACGACTTGGATGTATTTTCGAATTAGATAATTACCTTCAGAAGGAACTTATACTTACATATCTCTAATGAAATCCTCACTAAGAGCTATAATATTATGTGTATAAATATATATTATGTACATGTGTGTATGTACGTGTATGCATATGTAAATATATGTATGTGTAGAGTATGCACAAGTATGCATATACATGTATACATGTATATATATGTGTACACGTACATATAAGTGTGTATTAGACGTGAGCAAAATTGAATTACTGAATAAATTCAATCTTGTGACACACTCGATCTGATTCTCAATTTCAAAAGGAATTGATTCTTCATTACTTACCTTTGGCTTTGCATCCTACGATTTTTAACAGCACCATAAATTTTTATTTTCTATTTATTTTACTGTTAAATTATTTAAATTAATGATGTGTACCGTAAACCATTTAAATATTATAATTTATAAGGTTTGGCGGGTATTTAAATATTATTCTATGGACGGCGCGCCGCAAAGTTGCCTAAAGTTAACTACCTATCCCACTCCCGCGCCGCTATTCATAAAAACACGCGTAGGTATATCATAGTCCCCGGCACAAGCAAAAACCGGCAGCGAGTCAGCCGAATTAGTTCAGAGTTCCGAGTCACGACGTCGCGTCTCTTTCACTTGTGCGAGGAATTAATACATTTATTCGCTATTCAGTATTGTCCCCATCCCGTCAATCTGAGGTCCCACCCATTCCAGTCCGCGTGTCTAGTCTATCGCTATCGAGTTATGTCCGAAGCGCTCTAATAGGGAATTACCATTAGCTTCTTTTTTAGTTGAGACAAAGACCAGTTCAAACGAGTCGATCGCTCTAAGGGCCCAGTCTGTCCAAAATGCTAGTCTATACCAGGTCCGCGCTAGCAAGTCACTGCAGACACTGGTCAAAAGTTACTAATTTATTCTTCAATGCCCGCTGAGAATCGTCCCGTGCGGTTCATTCATTCCTCTCTGCTGGCCAAGCCGTCAATTTCATTACATATTTGGTTATTTTTGGTACGTACCAACGCTGGAATATAAGTACCTACCTACTTTTAGACGCAGATATTAGGTAGATAATAATATGTGAATTTGCAGATATTATAAGGTCAATCGGCTGTGGTCAACGGTCACAAAATATTCACCTTTAATTGTTAAAATGTTTCTTTACATTAGATCACGTGAAGTGGAACAATTTTAAGTTTAATAAATAAAATAAATTTTGTAAAACTTATTAGGGGTTTATAAAACCGTTTAATTTTAAGATTTAATTGCTAGCTTAATATAAATACATTTTTCTTTCAAAATATTACACATTAAAATATTACATTAACCCCTTAATCTTTTCACCGCGGCGGCTGACTAAAGTCATTTCATCAAGTGGCTCACACCGCGCGGCGGCTGACTTCAGTCATTTTCAAGTTTCGACTTCGTTTTCTAAGCACATGTATGCCGTATACGATCGAAATTTATATTAAAAATAAGAATATTCATTTGTGGTGCGACCTCTCTGAGAATGTTTATCAACTACTTCATTGTTTATCTTGGTAAATGAATAAAACCGAGAGCGCGGCCCCAGCCGCCAGTCACAGTTTTGAAAATGCGCGCGAATCTGATTGTCTCTTTCGAGCGGACCCCGTAGCGTATTAGTAATAATACTTGTGCGTCGATTTCCACTTTGAAATCTAATTTATTTTTGTGTACATAATTATTTAATTGTTGTATTATTTAAAAATTGACTAATTCAATTTTAAAAACATCTTGTTTTGTGTGTTTACGTATGAATTTTAAAACTTTTTTTTTAACAACACTCAAATTGTCGACACATGGCTTATCTGAAATTGATATTGAAGCAATGTTAGATTCGGAAAGTGTTTTTGAAATAAGTGATGACTGATGACGATACAGATATTGTTTTTGTTGGGCATTATGAAAGTTATGTCTCAATCCCGTCAGTTCAGCCAACAACTTCTTCTGCTGAACCTTTGACTTTCCCATCTCGATCTAGCCGGCCCTCTAAATTCAGAAACCTATTCGTAATAAATTCGCAAAAATACCGAATATTTTCTGCGTAAACCAAATATTTGCGGTTGATTGCCGCCGTGACCGGTTCTTAAAACTTAGATATTCGTAGTAAATTTGTAAAAATACAATATATTTCCACGTAAATCGAAATTTCCGAAACCGAATCCCATCTCAGCCGCCCCACCAAATTTAGATACCTATTTGAAATAAATTCACAAAAATACCATATTTCCGCGAAAATCGAAATATGGCACCGGATTTCCTTTGCAGGCGGCCATTCTAATTCGGGAATTAGAAGTAAATTCGTAAAAATACAAAATATTTCTGCGTAAATCGAAATTTCGCAGCCGAATCACGTCGTGGCTGGCCCTCTAAATTTAGATACCCGTTTGATTCACAGAAAATACGATATTTCCGCGTAAATTGAAATTTCGCGGCAGATTTCCGTTGCAGGCGTCTATTCTAATTAAGATGTTCATAGTATTCGTAAAAATGCCCACCATTTCTGTTTAAATCAAACATTTGTGGCCGTTTCCATAGAGGCCGGCCCTGTGAATTCAGATATTTCGAGTAAATTTGTAAAAATACGGTAAATTTCCTCGAAAATAGAAATTTGCGGCCGATTTCCGCCGCAGCCGGCTCTTTAAATCCATATAATCGAAATAAATTCGTAAAAATACGGCATTCCGGTGTAAACCAATTTAGATTTATAAAATAATAATACGAATTAGGTCGATAACAACCGCATAAATTAACGTTTTACGGCGATTTACTGCCGTAAAATGTCGATCTTATTAATGTAAATTTATCAGTGAAAACAATATAAAATAATTTCACGACATAAATATCAATAAAATGTTAACTATAGAAGTATCTATAAACTAAAACCATAGCATCTTTTAAAATTCGATAAAATTAAAATTGATAACGTTATTATCAAGCTCTGCAAGTATTTTAGTGTGTATTTTTGTTACAGCTGTTTCAGTTTACAGTTTGAAAATGGTTTTGCAAACATTATAACATTATCAAATTAAATTTTAATTAAATAAAAAAATAAAAAATAAAAATTAAATGGAGTTTTACGAATTAAACACAAAAACAATTAATAAAAATAGAGCATCGGCGCAGTGGCCCTTCTTGACGCGTCTCGTATTTCACTACACGAGCAAGTAGGTAGCTATATGTTACGTCATACGTTGCTAGAAGCGGCCATGTTAGAGATTGCTTTGTTTGTTGATATTCACGGCGTGTTTATATTAACGCAATTATAACGTTATCTTCATTTCAGTTGATCTCAAATGAATGTTTATTGATACTCCGATATTGGAGGATGATGTTATCAAGATTTATTAATGTTTTTAGGATTAATCCAGACAATAATTTTGTTTTCTAAAAGGGTCTATGTAAAAATGACATTCGAAAAAGAAAGTGCCGCGTGGGGACGACTGCTTAGGTATATTTTTTTAGCGGTTAAAAGGTTAAACAAGGGTTTATTTTTTGGAATTGAATTAAATAAATGACTAAAAGGAATCAGACTGAATCAATTCACTTCTGGGAATGAATCTGCCCATGTCTAGTGTATATACTGTGTATGTATGTACTTTCTAGTATTTGATCGTTCTTGTTTTATGCACGTACTTGTAATATATTTTATTATTATGTATTATCACATATTACGAATGTTGAGATGAATGGTGTGCTCACCTTTAATTGGAATTGTCACTGTAACCATATTCGAATTGTTAAGTTAATAATAAAAATTATATGTGATGTATTCTGTCGGCGAGCCAACAAACAAAATAAATAAATAATAAAATAGGAATTGTGAATGTAATTTTAATCGCAAAAACCAATATTCCCTGGAGCCAGTGGGACTATCTCAAGCCTTGTCGGATTAAGTATGTTGCGAGGCTGAAAGGAATGAGACGAACAAATTAAAGTTGATAAATATCTCGTTATTCAGTTTTGGTCATCAATAAAAAAATAAAAAGCCATTACAAGCAACTTGTTGGTTCTGAATAGTGGTCTTTCGCCAAAGCTACCAATCCACGGCGATCGATGGAAAATCTCAAAATTTTCTTAGAAATATCGATTTTTTTTTTTACCACAATAATGTTTTAAAATACCGTAAGGTCTCAAAGGACTGTAAGAAAAGTGGTGGCTTTAATTTTTAATTGGAAAATAATTCCTTAGCCTCAAGGAAAATGTAAATAATAAGTACATAAATAGAATTCTATTTTGAAAATGTCAGGTTTCAAAACATTTATCAAAAAATTTAGTTTTGTAATATCAGTTGATATTTTGTTGAATTATCTTCATATCATTTTTTGTGTGACATTCGTGACATTGCGACATAAAATTGACTGCGAGAGAAACAATTTCTGACACTTTTAAACTTTTGACATTGTCGGGAATTTAAATACAAGATATTCTTTTCATTTCCAGATCAGGAAAATAATATTTTTGTGGACATAATTACTAAAAATAACCTCACTTGAAAAAAATTTCGTCTTTTGTGGATTTTTTTTCAGTAGTTCCCACTCATAGAGCTGTACAATTATAGGCCCTATTGCTCATAACATCTCATCGAAAGCGCTCCACTTTTATTTTTTATTTTTAGTTTTAGCTTGTTTAATCTTATTTTTAAAGACCTGTGATTTTACTATATTGTTTGTACTTAGGCTATGTACGCACTAGCGGCCAGCCGCGTAGGCGGTCAACCGCGCAGCTAGCCGCCTACCGCGATTACTGACGATACAACGCAGTTTCATGCCTACCGCGGTCGAACCGCGCGAAGCGGTTCGTTAGCGGCTAGCCGCCGTGGCCGCGCTCGGAATTTAAACGGCGTGAAACAATGTTTCTATAAATTAGAGGCACGCGTGAACCGCGTTTTACGGATCACTATGCTGTCCGCTGTAAAATCATACGCAAGTCAGAGCGCCTGTGTATTTTGGTAGTCCACCGACAGTATGACTGACCCCCATACGATCAAATCTTAGTATTTGGAGTTTACTACATTCCTCGAGGAGATTTGACTCGCCAGGAATCAAAATCATCCGTTGGTTGGAGCGGTCTCTTCGTGTGATACCAGCAGAATTCAGACGGATGGGAGTTCTGCGGTTCCTCAGCTCACCCACAACTTATTAGTTAGATTATTAAATGGTCGATCCCGGGGTTAGCCACTTCCAATGTTATTAGTGTACATTTATGTTTCTCTTTGGTTAACTACAATTTGTCTTAAAAATATGTACAATTTGATATTCAATACGAATACCGCTTTATTATTTGAAACTCTTATTGAAACAATGTTTTTCCCAAGGCCCTGTTAAAGAGGATTTTTGCTCTCCGCTTTTGGCTGGTCCAACGACCAGTGGCGCCCTAATTAAATATGAAGCTATCAGCTGTTTAATAAGAATCGCATTTTATTAATAATGTCTATACATTTCACTTTTAGGGTAAAAGTACATTTAAATTTGCCGCTAATAAACCTACTACTAGCTATCACCGAACCAATACCTTTCCTCTTGTCATGCTATGCTGCGCTAAATGATCTGTTCTGCGGTGTGGTATTTCGAACAAGTCGTGGCGACGACTATGACTAAGGTTTTCAGAGACGTATAAACCATAGCTTCCCAAGGGGAAATTATAGAGTTGTGAATTGTATTAAAACTTAGAATTGCAAGATTTGCATAATTTCAGTTTCTTGACTAAATCTATTTTTTGCCCGTGTGGTCCATTTGTCTGTGTGGTGCATGAATCTCGGAATAGGCCAATGCGTCCGCAGGTAGATGTAGAATTTTTTTCTGGGCTTATCCCAAAATATTAATATATTTAGTTTGGTGCGCAGTCCACACACCACTAGCGTACTCCAGCTAACTTCTTATAATGCCATCGAACGTGGTTATCATTGCATCTGGGTCATTAAGCTGTTGAGACGTTCTTATGATAAAACCAAGGAGTTTGTAGAAAGCTGGAGTGAGCCGTGATGCTATCCAAGAACTTTAGTTTGGTATCAAATACTACTTTAATTTGACCTACATCTCCATTTCTATACACCATACCACCATGCTATTAAATCTGAAGTATCTGGTTATTTAGATTTGGTCATAAAACAGGAAAGCCATTTTAAGGAACGTTCTATTCTAAATGGTGGCATTTCACCAGTACG
Organism: Limnephilus rhombicus; assembly: GCA_929108145.2. Taxonomy (NCBI): domain Eukaryota; kingdom Metazoa; phylum Arthropoda; class Insecta; order Trichoptera; family Limnephilidae; genus Limnephilus; species Limnephilus rhombicus. The sequence goes on from OV815293.1 coordinate 19,032,577, forward strand.
ATATTGAAAGCATCTACCATTCTGGAATGTGCCGCAAATATATTGTACATTTTAAATGGATAAATTGTGACATAAAACAAATCAATCAAATAAATTTTACGTGCGTACGCCGGGATTTGAACTCGCGTCCTTCCGAATTCTAGCCGTGTGTTCCTTTCACGGTTTTATAGTGTGAGAAACCCAAATTCCCGTACCATATTCTTAGTATTAATTAGTGTACATTGGAGCGTGTAATTTAACAATCTTCTTCTTCTTCTCGTGCCCTGTCCATTTAACGGATAATGGCTATGCGGACTTTGTTTACTGCGTCCCGGAATAGCTCTACAGTAAACTGACCAAACCACTGTCTCTGGTTTTTCAGCCATGATGTTCTCCTTCTTCCAGGGCCCCGTCTTCCGGCAATATTTTCCAGCATTATGAGATGCAAGATCTCATACTTCTCTGGATGTCTCATCACATATCCTAGATATTGAAGTTTTCGGATTTTTAATATAACAATATACATAAGTATATATACTACATATTCATAGTATGGGATTTTACTGATGTCATTATTTGTCTCTAATGTGAACTACGGTGACTATCGATTCGCCTAAAAACGTAACAAGGAATAATTACTCCTGTTCACGTTGACTGTTAACTGTTAACGCAACGTGTGAGAACAATTAATCATCAATTACTTTATCCGTTTTGCCGATTAAATTTGCTTTACTGCTGACATAAACTGGCAAATATATTTATTTATTTATTTATTTATTAATCATTAACGCCCTTATGGGCTTTTACATACATTTACATTTTTATGTTTTAGTGCATACAGGTGTGTTTAGAATACAAAGAAAACATGAATAGTTTTTACACATGGTACATATAAATAAAGCTGGTAAGTAAAAAGTATAGCATTATACAATAAAGAGAAAAAAATCAGTTTTATATGTATATACGTATATAACAAATAATAATAATGGTGAGTTTTTAATATATGTGCAATTTATGTGTTGAATACATAGCGAAGTTGATTTTAAACAAAAATACATACTACCGACTTGCACCGCACTAAAATTAATATACAAAACAATTGCATTTTGACCAATTACTTTATCGTCAGAATTTCTGCAAGGAATTCAATTTCCGAAGACGAAATACTTTATACCATAAATATACCAATCCCCTTTATACTGAAACCATGGAATAATGTCAGATACTTCAGTAAACTATCACGGAGAGGACAAATGAGTTCGATAATATAATATAACAGAGTATCAATTACAATCAAATTAAAATGTTAATCAAAGTATAAGTCGTTAAAGTAAATTTGTTATTATTACCTATTACAACGATAAACAAGAACAGTTTTTAAAAGGTTTGTTTATAAATTATAAATTACTAACCTTTATTACGCCCTATACTGTAGGTGTTTTGACGGAACTTAAATATGAGGGTTTACAATAAACTGTGCACACAATATTTCAAGATGGGGATTTATAGTTCTATTGTAACTGTTCCAATATACTGGATTTAAATTTGGACACTGACAGATGACGATAAACATCGATTGAGTTATATTTATTTCCCAGTCGATGAAGTCTTTCGATAGGCGAGTTTTCGAAGTAATTATTAGTAGGCGCGTTAACGAAGTACGGCGCATTCAATCTTGTATTACGGGTAGGTACTCGCAGTTGGATTAGTTTGGTTAAATCCAGGGCGTCCAGTCTGCCATTTGAAATATTGAAAAGACAAATTAAATCACTCATTGTTCGTCTTGAAGTTAATTCATTTAATTTTAGTAAGTCCATTAAAAATGTGTAGTTAAGTTCTTCGATTGGAATTCCTAATTTATAGTTTATAAATCTCAAAAACTTATGTTGCACTCTCTCAATTTTTTGTTGGTGAATCTTATAAAAAGGAGCCCAGATTGTTGAATTGTACTCTAAATGGCTTCTCACTAACCCAGTGAACAGCAACTTAAATGAATTAATTATTTTAAAATCTTTTACCGTCCTCAATATAAACCCTAAGTTTTTCATGGCCTTGTTAGTTATTTCGTTTATATGAGAAAATAATATTATGTGTGACCAAGGGAATTCGGTTTTATCAGAGTTACATATAAAATACCTTAGTTTTGGCAATATATCTATCGATCGTCCAGTCGTTTATTCGGTCTGTACCTAGGTATATATAGCTGTTGATTAGTCAAATTTTGAGCAATATTCGAATAATCACCAAATCAAATATTATTTGCAAGTGTCTGTGTTTTACATATTAACCCTAGATCACTCACCTTTTTTTTCGATGCTTTTTACTAACCTTCGTCGTTTCGACTACGGTAATAAATAAATGGGGTTTAAGGGTTTTATTAAAACAAAATATGTACATATTTCTTTTTATTATTAATGAACAGTGTTTATTTGCATTATTTCTCATATTTAGAAAAACAAAAATATCAAATTTATTAATCAAAAGCCGACCATAGTTTTCATGCAAAATCAACAATTGTAACATTTTTAAAGTTGGTATTTGAATTAGTTATAACTAAATTTTGAAAAAAAATAGTTCAAATATCAAAAACAAAGACTTGAATTAACTTATAAAATAAAAGTTTTCGTGAAAATCTAAAAAATGATAAAAAATTGGTGAAAATCCATCGAAATAAAAAGTCACGTTATCACTAACCTTCGTCGATGCGACGAGCCATGGTTGCTGAATTGGCGCTCGTGGACTCCCCTCTGCACTACCGTCTGTAGCAGCAGTAACGGGCCGATTGAGATTAGCTAGAGTATGAAAGAATTACGGTCGCGAGCGCGAAATCTATCGCGGTTTTTTTAATCCTGCGTCGTCGATTCGACGAAGGTTAGTGAAGGTTAGTAAATTAGTATGAAATTTATAAAAATCCTGCTAGTGATCCGGAATTACATTTTATTACATTTTGTTTAATTCAATACAAGTTTTTCTGCAATATTATTGTTTTGGTTGTGTTTGTGAGTAATTTGAGTATTTTAACAGATAGTGGGTACACTTTTGCATTTAACGTCCTACTCATACTCAACTTAAATTTTTGTTTTTCGGAAATGTCTGACTAATTAACTGAACGATCGATTCGTGCCAGTCCGAGATTGAAACAGGTCCAGTCTACCAATAAACTAAAGATCACTAATAAAAATTATTATTTGCGAAACTCAATCGAAAATTTGAAAACATCTAGGTCCTAAATGTGACCGAATCATTTTCGAATATTTCTGTTTTCAGATTTTTTATTGAGTTTCGCTAATACTGTCTTCATCTAATAAAAATAAAACAATTTGAGGTGTTACTCATCTAGTTAAAAATTTAAATTAAATATTAACAATATTAATACGGTAAAGTCTGAGTGCTTGAATTTCAGAACCCAGTTTCGGGTGCATGTCTGACGCCACGCCAAAAGTGCCGCGCCACAAATAACATCAGTGTACGTGGAATTTCACACAAAGCTTTTTTTTAATATTGATACCTCACAAGAGTCTCAGCTGCTTCCGTCTGGAGCCAGTGAGACTATGGCATCCCCAATTGGGGATGTTGTGAGGCTGAAGGTAGTGGAAGGAGATATGGAAGAGGAAGGTGGGGAAGTACCTGGCTATTCAGATCTGGTCACCAAACACGGCTAATGCCATTTCAAGTAACGTTTCAATTCTGAATAGTGGTCTTACACCAGGGCGATACTGAGAGTAGGTATCTTCCACTCTGGAACGTGCCGCAAGTATACTATATTTTGTTTTAAATTGTGAAATAACAATAATTAATCAAATTAAATTTATTTGCCACGCCGGGATTCGATACCGCGACCTTCGGAATGCTAGTCAAGAGCCTTACCGCTGGATTACGCCGCCCGCAGCTACTGTTATATTTCGGTTTCAAATTCAAGAATTCGTCACAAGATGTCGCTACTTCTGTCAGCGGGTCGTATGGGAACGTCTCCCCCTAGGTATAACTACTACGAATTTGTGAATATGTAGTATCTCTCCAGATATGGAAAGATTGACGGTATTAAATGTTGTATTAAGCGGCTATATATTACATACGACGTCATTGCTCTATCTTGGTTACTATGTCCCGGTGACTAGCTATACTGAATGACAGTGGATCCGAGGAACGGGTCAACAATAAAATGGTCAACAACACCAACTAGGCGAAGCCTAACCAAAAGCCGCCCGCAGGTACTGCGGAGCGGGTTTTGATAATTTTAGAGCGCACTGTACCTTTTTATGTAATTTACTTTAGGTAATTTCAAATGAGAAACCGTTTCAAGGGAATTCTTCAACAAAAGAAAGTAATTTTCTACACTTCGCGAAATAATTCAGCAACAACAATAGCGACCTTCTAATGGGAGGCATTTTTCATCCTAATGCTTATTTTATGTTAAATTGTCCTCGAACGCAAAAAGCGTCCCAAAAGGCAAAAAATCATTGTACAAAAAATGCTAATGCCCAGGCAACAGTGAGAGAAAAAAATATTAGAATTAAATGTGTTCTACAACTTCTGTTCTGAATCAGTTTTCGCTTTTCTTTTGAGCGAATTCACGAATTTTGAAATCCCGGAAAATGCGGTAAAAGACTAACATAAAATTGTCAAACAAAATAATAAGGATACAATGGAGTCTCAAACAGTGAGGGTCGCAATTAAACCTTATTCAATTTTCATTGTAAAATATATGAAAGTAAATGGTTTGGTATTTGCTACTTTAATACTCGTAAAATAAAAACATTCTCTTTTCTATAAAAGTATTCGAATCTTTGTAACGAGAAATAGTTAATACACTGTACACTTTTATGTAGCACAACAACATCAGTTTCATCATTTTCCAATGTAATTCAAAAGGCGAAATCCTAAAATAATGATTTGATGAGTGGAAGGGGATGCATGGACCAGATTTTCTCCTTGCGTATGCTCACTGAGAAGTTTTTGGCGAAAAACCAGAAACTTTTCTGCGCCTTTGTAGATCTTCAAAAAACGTACGACCGAGTCGACAGGAAAAAGCTATAAGGTGTTGTCCAAGTATGGAGTGAATACAAATCTCATACAGGCAATTGCGTCTCTGTTCGAGGGAAGCGTTGCATGTGTTAGGGTGAACGGTGATTTTACCGGGTGGTTTGACATCACAAAAAGTGTTAAGCAAGGCTGCGTAATGTCACCATGGTTATTCAATCTATACATGGATAATTGTATGCAAGAATTGAAAGATGTGGGATTGGGCGCTAAATTGAATAGTCTGAAAGTATGTTGCGTGTTGTATGCTGATGACGCGGTGCTGATTTCTAACACTATGGAAGATCTACAGTCTCTAGTATCTAGGATGAACGAAGTATGTATGAAGAATGAGTTAATGGTGAATGTAAGTAAGTCTAAAGTCATGGTGTTTGAAAGAGAGAGTACGAAAACAGTGTGCGATATAGTAGTGAATGATGAATACTTGGAGCAGGTGGATGAGTTTGTTTATCTGGGTAGTATGTTTACGAGAGATGGGAAGGCTGATATTGAAAGGAGGGTAAATGCCGGTAACTCCATTAATGGAGGACTGAATGCCGTTGGAGCTAACAAAAAACTTTCAATTAAAGCGAAACTAGTAGTCCACAATGGAGTCCTGGTACCTACCCTGATGTATGGCAGTGAGGCATGGAACTGGCAGAGGAAGGATGAAAGTAAACTGAATGCTGTTGAAATGAGATCCCTGAGACGTATGTGTGGTAAAACCATGTATGATCGTGTTAGAAATGTGGATATCCGCAAAGAATGTAAGGCTGATGTAAGTATAATGAGCAAAATTAAGAAAGGGACCCTCAGATGGTTTGGGCACGTAGAGCGAATGAACGAAGAAAGTAGTGTTAAAAGAATATATGATGCAAATGTGAATGGTAGAAGGAGTCGGGGACGCCCGAGGAAGACATGGCACGATCAAGTAAATCAGATACTTGAGACGGGCCATGTCAAAAGTCAGAATAATAGAAGAGTATGTATGAGACGATGTATAAATGTGAGTGAGGCAAAGAGTGTGTGCCAAGACCGAGTTGTTTGGCGGTCCGTCCTCTCTGCCTACCCCTGCGGGAAACGGCGTGATGGTTAGTTAGTTATGATTTGACAATGTTTACTGTGAATTGATTTTTTATTTGTTTTTTTACTAAAATCTCGTTTAATTAAATTCACTGAAAAGATTATCCGAATGTGGGCATGTCCATCATCCGAAATTATGTAAAGAATTATTCTTTACTTTTTATAAAATTGATCACACATTTATGGCCATCTTTGAGGATGCTGGAGGGTCGGGTATGGGTAACACCGCCCCAGGAACCATTTATTGAATAACCAACACCTCTATCACAGGTCACCCCAAGCGGCAAGCTAAGTTGTCCGAATTTTGGCGGCGGATGCGTCTGCCCATCAGCTGCATGGAAGGCCGAATGGAGAGATAATGGTTAAGGGAGATCTTTTGACCTTTCCAGCAAGACTCTCTCGGAATATTTCCTTACACCGCAGTGGAAAGGATGGATTCATTTGTCCGTAACTCCTGGAAACACTGACCCCCAAATTCCTACCCATCCCTCATACCTTTTTCCTTCCCAGAACTTACTCTCCTCCCTTCCTTCCCCTGAAAAGACTTTCCACGCAGCATTTACAAAGATGACATAGGCCCTGTGTGGAGCTAGTGTAAAAAAAATGTATATATAAATGTTACGTGTGGTCGGTCTTGCTTTATGGACGTGAAACATGGGCCTTGAAAGTAAGCTTTTGAAATGTGGCTTCACCGGAGAATGCTCAAGGTCCCATGGACCGACATGATAACCAACACAGAAATTCTCAGGCGGGCTAGAACAGATAGAGAACTGCTTACATTAATAAAAATCAGGAAAATTTCATATCTGGGTCATATACTTCGAGGGGAGAAGTATCACTTGCTCCATTTGATATTGAAAGGCAAGATAGAGGGTCACCGAGGGCCTGGTAGGAGACAAATGTCTTGGCTGCGTAATATACGAGAGTGGACCGATATTAGAAGTGTGGAGGAGCTATTCCGGGCAGCGCAAGACAGAGAGACATTCTCAAGAGTGATCGCCAACGTCGGGGGGACCTGATACGGCACGCAAAGAAGAAGATATATATATATAAATATTTATGGCCATCTTTGAATCTTTATAAGGAAATAAAGAAGAGGAGGTTCATATAAAGAAAAAGGTAGGCCGAGTGGGCAAGTAATCTGGGGGTCAGTGTGTCCTGGAGTGACGTTCGAATCCATCCCCCCGACTGTGGTACAAGGCCATGCGATTAAAAGTCCTGCTGGAGAGGTGAAAGAGACTCCCTCAACCGGCCTCTCTCTATACGGCCCGCCACGCAACTGGTGGGCAGATATTATCATCCTGTGAAGCCGGGCACCCTTGCTATTCACCAAACGTAGCTTGCCACTTAGGATGACCTATAGCAGAAGTATTGGTTGTTCTGATGTATGTTTACAGCACTAGTTTGAGTTCAAAACCAGTATACCTACAAAGCTAGTACCTACTTGCTTCCGTTAAACCTTTCAGTGGCCGCGCATCAAAATATTTATAGGTAGATATTAAATTCAATTTTTTTTATAAACTTATATAGCTTTTTGGTAGTCGCGTCAACTTGTGAACGCGTCGACCGGAAAATCCGCCATCTTAAGTGGATTCCTGGATTTATGACTGGATCATATGGGTTGCTTTATGTGATTAAGTGCTTTTCCTCTCTTACCCCTGAGCTGTACTACCTCCCACTAACCCCTTCCGCGGAAAGCTGTATTCCAAGCAATTAATGGGATATAGACCCCACCTAGCTCTATAAAATAGATGGTGATGAACAGGGATGACGCGAAAGTTGCAAAAGATATTATTTTACAGCATAATTACTTCGCTTCTGCGTACCTTCTAATGTAATGTATCATAATTAGTCTGTGATTAGTTCTAACACAGCTTTAGTTTTCTATGGGCTCTTCAAGTCACGTGGTCTCGTTTACGAGATGTGAAATGTTCATTATTGTATTATTCTAAGTATAATCCACTTTTGTATTAAGATCATTTTATTTAATAGGATGTAGCGAACTGATGTGCATTATTTTTGGCAATGTTGAATTGAAATATTAATCTAAACATGCATTGGCAGTCTACGTTTACTTTAAAAAAAAACGGGAGTTAATTAGTGAGGGAATCTAGCATGGCTGATTGATATTAGTTTTATCAAAAATGTCGGTAACTTGTCATCGCTCGCGAAAACGATTGAAGGCCAACAATTTAATGCAGTATTTTCAATAACTCGACCAATAATCGAGTTAATTGATATTGTGGATTTAATATAATTAATGTATCTGTTTGAGTTGCTGCAGTTATTTTTGGTAAGTGCCTTATAAATTCCACAATAATCCATTTAAAAGTGTCGCCATTTATCAACCATATTTCTGACAAAAGTTTGTTCAAAGGGAACATTAAATACTTCACAACTTATCAAAATTCATTTTTTTTATATGTAATTGTAAATTGTGATAATCAAATAGTCTTTTGAAAAGAAACTCCATGGAAAATATTTAATGTGAACGCCAAATTGAACTTCCCACGAGAGTTTATAGTAGAAAATCCTGAGAATATTTCTGTTTCAAATGTTTACGATTTTGTAATATTTTTTTTATAAATCCTACGAATATGTAATAATCGACAAAAGATAGGTGAATTCATTGGCTATATAGAACTATAATCAGTTTGTATGTGTCCTCATAGGCAAGTTCAGACCTAAAGGAGGTGTCTGTCTTTATAGTCGAGCCGACGTCAACTGTGTGCGACTGTTGAATCTAGAAAACTCCAGATTCGACGTAATGTGGGTGCGCGTCAATCTTGCCAGTACGGTAAGATTCTACGCATGTTTATTCCGCTCACCGAACCTTAGCGAATCAGATAGGTCCGAGCTCTTTAAACATTTAAGCGATATTATTGATGACCTCTTGCCCCGCTACCCTACGGCAGAGTTTGTAGTCCTGGGGGACTTCAACGTTCATGACGAACCTTGGTTGAAGTTCTCAGGATCAAGAGACACGGCTGGACGGTAACATATAAGCCGACTTACATACAAACGAGTCGAAGATACGACCCGTTCTCATAAAGCCAACATCAAATCTTTAAACAACTGTTCCGCTCTCGCCCGCCGAATTTCATGCACACGATAGTTTTATTTATGATTATAATTTTTAAATCAGCAGACGGCTATTCATTTTAATAGCGTCGTTATTCTGGTAGCAATATCAATACGATGTTCTTCTACCGGGTGAAATCTATCATTTTCCACATAAATAAATAATGTAGAGTTATGAGTTATAAAAAAATCTATTAAAGATATAAAAATCGTTATCATACTAAAACGTTGAGGTTTTCATTTAAAATTCCTTGTTACATAACATCGATTTGTCCCATGTATAAAAATAGCATCCCTGTCTACGCCACCTGCTACGTTCTCACCCCTAATACGGGGTTGTAGCGAGTAGAGGCTTGCCGCTGATTGCTCCGTCGTAGTATCTCCCTCTTTCTCAGAAACGAGGTGTTTAAGAAAAGAGAGGTTACACTCTAGCTCTCAGCAGCTGGACCATGACATAAGATCGAAGAATAGTAAAGTGTGGATATAGCAGAATCTGTTTGCAGTGAATAATAATTAGTTGGATTCAATAGAAAACATAAAATGTATTGCTATTGATTTTCAAATAATAATGTCACGCCAGGTTATGAAACTGTTTAGTTACAACTCACAAACTTGTAACAACGATTTTATTGACCTTTATTGTATTCTCTAGTTTAAAGTCGAATTATTTTACAGATTGTTCAAAATGGAAATTATCACATTCAGAATGGGAGCTAAGGATAGTTTTTTTTTTACATTAGCTCCACACGAGGAAAAAATCCCTCAGGGCCTACCTCATCTTTGGGGATGTAAAGAGGGAGAGGAAGTAAGACTTGGGTAACTACAAATGACACAAATACATACCTGCTATAACATCTTACCTGTTATAACTTTACAAATCCCTAATTTTTATTTAACTTTTTTTGTTTTTCATATTTTTTTTTCTTAATTTTAGTTTTGTAAATACGGAATTATTTGTTTTTTTTTACATTAACTCCACACAGGAGGCCCTGAGGAAAATAATTTCCCTCAGGGCCTATGTCATCTGGGATGCTGTGTGGAGGGTCTTTTTGAGGAGAGGAAGGAATGAACATTGGTCTTGAAGAGACCCATGTTGTAGGAAGGAGGAAACACAGAGGCCGGCAAATCATTCCACAGCCGAGCTGTTGAACAGAAGAACTATAAATATGTTAAAACATAATTATGTTTTAATTTACTAATTTAAAGTTTAATTTACCATATTGTATCTTAACTGCATTTAAAAAAAATTAAGTATACCCACGAATTGGCGATGCCTATGTGGGATTTTTTTTTTGATATCATACATATATGTATACTATTGTAATATCTTTTTTTGTTTAATTGTATTATTGTTTGTCTTTAAGCTACATATTTAATTTTATAGTTCCTTCTTTTTTACTTCTTATCAAAAGAAATGTTTTTTGTAATATTTTTATGTATGTAACAAAAAAATTTACTAATAAAAAAATAAAAAAAGTCCTGCGAAGGAAAAGGTATGTCCCTCCCATTGTGGTGCTAGGCGATGGATCGAAAGTCCGATCTAGGTTAGGCCCCCCTCAACCAGTCTCTCCCGATCCGGCCCGTTACGCAGTAAGTGGGCAAACGCATTTACCACCATAACCTAGACAAACCCATGAATCCGGATACCCCTGCTAAGTGACCAAACGTAGTGAACCACAATTCGGTGGGACTACGGCATCCCAAATTATGCGAATTTTTTAAAGTAGAGGAAGTGGAGAGAGGAAGAATAATGAAAAAGAAAGTTCCTGGTTGAATACGACAAATTTCTTAATTTCAATTTGGGAGGCGGGTATGTGTACCGCCGCCACGCAAACCATTTATTGGATAACTAACACCTCTGCCAAAGGTCACCCAAAGTGATTCAGGACTTAGCAAGGGTGCCCGAGTTCATTGGGTAAGGTTTGTCCGGGTCTTGGCAGCGGATGGGTCTGCCCACGAACTCCATGGTAGGCCGGATCGGGAGACGCTGGTGGAGGTTGTTTTAACTCTCCAGCAGGAGAGTCAGCCGCATCGCCTTGCCCCGCAGTGTGAAGGTTACTCCTAGATATGACGTTGCCCCAGATTCCTACTCCCCCCCCCCCTTACAGAACTTCCTCTCCTTACCTTTATAAAAACACCCTCAACACTTTCCCAAAGACGAAACAGGTCCTGAGGGGAATTATTTCCCTTAGGGTCTGCTGTGTGGAGCTGATGTAAAAAAAATGTAGCATAGTCAACTTCTCGGATCTTGAATCTAAAAAGGTGTATGCCTGTATTTTTTCTTTCGTATCTCTTCTCCCCCTCTCTTACCTAATACTGTCTCTGAGATGTCAATTGTTTACGATAAAAGTTTAAATTTTTCCAAACAATAGTTTGTCATCTACGTCTAAGATTTCTATCATAGTATAAATAACATAATAACTCTAATTGATTGTAAAATGTACCTAAGTATTTCCACGTGAACACTCGAAACGTTAGCTTCGGACGATCTATTATGTAAAATGTACCTAAGTATTTCCACGTGAACACTCGAAACGTTAGCTTCGGACGATCTATTATGTAAAATGTACCTAAGTATTTCCACGTGGACACTCGAAACGTTAGCTTCGGACGATCTATTATGTAAAATGTACCTAAGTATTTCCACGTGAACACTCGAAACGTTAGCTTCGGACGATATATTATGTAAAATGTACCTAAGTATTTCCACGTGAACACTCGAAACGTTAACTTCGGACGATCTATTATGAATGGTGTTTTTTTTGTTCTTTCCAAAGCATCCAAAACGGGAAAAACTTCTGTAATGGGAAATTCATACAAACCATTCAAGCCAGTAATTGATTTTTGCGGATAGTGCCTGTGGGCGGTGATCTACGTACGTTTTTTGTAATACCAAAAGGAAATCTCAAATGTTTGCTAGAAAATAAATCTATTATAAAAGTTAATCCATTATTTGTTCGCAAACATCGGTAAAGGGTTTATAAAAGTTTACACTCTTCATTTTACGATCGGTTAGAGATTAGATGTTAGATGGTCGAGAAGTCCAAAGCCTTAGGTTGCCTGGGGATTAAACCTATATCTTCTTAAATCCTTAATCTTTAATCATTACATTACTCTAGCAAAAAAATCGCCTATCATGATGTTTTTAATATTTGTTACTAGCTGGTACCCGGCGTGCGTTGCAATGCCATTCAAAGAAATAAATTATTATTCTCTGCATGTCCTTTCCCTCCCGCGTTCCTCTCCTCCCCTCGTCATCCATCCCGTGAACCCCACCTCCTTTGTTACCATCCCCCCCCGGTCTTCCCTCCCTGCCGCTAAAATATATGAAATACACACATTTTCATTTACAAAAATTTCATGACGCCAAAGCTTATCATTATGTATAGAAACCTTCGCCGGCGTAGGCACAACAAACTACCTACCAAAGTTTCATCGAAATGGGAAGAACAGTGTGGCTGGACATAAAATATGAACAAACAAACGATTTTTATATATAATACTAGCTGACCCGGCCACGCGTTGCTGTGGCTCATAAAACACAACGTCATCTACTGGATGGTTATCCAACATTTATAACCACCGCGGTCTTTGAGTTTATCGCGAAGAGACAGACAGATGCCGCGGAGGACTTTAATTTATAATAGTATGAAAGATTATAATAATGTGCATGAAATGCTTGGGGTAACTAACGTATTTAAGTTAATAAGGATTAATACTGTGTCCGTCTAAATAACTTTTCAATTACCGCAATGTACGTGACCATTTTTTTAGAAGATAGAGTGGGTATAGTAAGCTATCCGTAAAAGATAGATATATGCCTTCGTGGATTTTTTTGTAGATCTATAAAAGAGGAATATCCCACCATGCATTGTTTTGATATGTCCCCAAAGGATTAGGCAGCGTATTCGATGAAAGCTACCAGGGGGCTTGACTTTTTCCGACACTTCTGACAATTATCGTTATGTTTCAACTAATTTACACAAATCCTTGACAAATTACATACCTAAACCTTCCTCACGAAACACTCTATTTATTGGTGAAAACCGCATGAAAATCCATCGCAAGGAAAAATTAGGAAGGCGGGATAAATTCAGGATTTTGACATATCTACCCACCAAGTCTGCGAATGCAATACCCAATCAATCCCGTATAAAAATGCGCGAACAAGTAGTTTTAAATAGACAATATGTATTTACATCACGCCAAGAAATTTAATAAATTTGTTTTGTATGTTTGCAAGGAATCATGAAAAATGTCTAAATGTAGTAATTTTTCGTAGTGGATATAAGTTGTGATTGCGCGAGCAATTGGTGAGTTACTTGCTGCATTAGTGTTGTTAGCTTCAATATGAAAAGGGGAAAAAGAGTAGGGAAGGTCCTGGCAATTCAGATCTGGTCTTAAACTTTTCGATTCTGAATGGTGGTCTTTTGCCAGGGCGATTCTGAGAATGTCTACCACTCTGGTTAGAGGAATTAAAATATTTTGTAAAATAATTACAAAAATTGAATCCATAGGAGAATATATGATTAGCAAAAATTCAAATTTGCTCCTCGTTGCAGATTGCAAAATACTCTCATTATCACTTCGGTGAGAGACGTCACTCAGAAAGTAAAACTGAACGTGACCCAAACTGCATTGATAAAATTGTAAAAATTTATTCCCTTGTGTTAGCAATGAAGTCGCGTAATTTGTTTTCAAATTGGAACAACCCATTTTCATAGAAATGTGATTCTGATATTGGTTCCTACGTTATACATTATGCAATCTAACCAACCAGAGGAATGTTAATACGTGTAAATTCCAAAACCAATCTACGCTGCAATTTAATCTGAACACAGAGGCTGATGCTGTATCGAACCATAATTCAATTATGACCGGGTCGATATACCAAAACATGGCAGACGATACACAATCTTAAAATTTGCATCACAAAAATTGTAAATTTGTAAGTGTCACGATAAATTGTAATTTTGTCAGTGTCACAATAAAATAAATGATTTAATTTGTCCTATCGCCTTATAAATTGTCCACACAATTAGTATTTTTATTTTTTTTAGTTTATTAGGGAATCAAACAGTTATTTTATTAAAGTAATTACTTGGTTGTCAACCAACGAATTTTCTGCAAAAATTCATAGTATATATAGAAAAACATAAATGATTCAAGAAAATAAGAAAAAAATATGCACAAAAAAGAAATTAAAACACAAATTAAATTAGGTAGGATAGATAATATGAACTTAAACTATTAACCTATATAAAAATAATACATTTTCACATCAGAAAATAATGTTCAAGGATAGACATGATTAAAAAAAGAAAAACAACGTCAACGTCATCTCATTAGATTGAGAAAATAACACAAGAAAATAGGCAGGGGTAGTAATTAACAGGGTTCGTAATTAACAATTCGTTTTAATTTTTTCTTTTACGGATTTAGTAAATATACCAGAGGATAAATGGAAGATATCAGCGTCTGAAAAGATATCATTGTATTTTGTGCACGTCCTTCTGAGAAATGAATGCTGTATGTAATTTGTTTTTAAATGTGGGATGTGGAATAGTTGGTTCGACCTTGTATTTCGTATTGGACAGTGGAAATCAATGTTTTCCGGAAGATGATTGTTGTCAACAACGTTGTTGATGATTTTGAATAAAAAAAATTGGTCGGATACATTTCTTCTAATCTTCTAAAGTTGATAAATTATGGAATGTTAATGGGTCTTTTAGATTTGCTGAGGACCGGATTTAAAGTCTATCTTTCTCAACTTTATCGGCACAAATCACTCGTTTTAGGGCGAATATCCCATTTAAAAAAAACGTAAATTAGTAAGTGTAAATAAAGCATAAATTTTATTTTTGCTTATAAACAAGGGAAAATTATTGAAAACATTTTAGTATTTACTACATTTTTTGTCAGTTAGATGGGTCACCCATCCATAAGCCTAAAACTAATTAAATTTATAAGCAAATGATATTATGATCTGAAGTAAGTTACATTGACCTTTAAAGAACAGAACACTCAATTGCTAAAGGTCCTGCATTGACCACCGACATTTTCAATGTCACTTAGAGACAGTTCAGCAATTATCTTTTGACGCATAATAGCAAATCTGCCCCGATACCTTTTTAATGTGGTGTCACTTTCTGCGTGGTATTATATTGGTGTATAACCGTTTTACGGAGAACATGAACAAATAAAAAATAAAAAATCTGCTGACAAAAACTGTGCTGAGTTCATGTTAGAGCTCGCTGTTAGAAATTTGGTCGAGACAGATAGAAATTCACTAAGGAAGCTGGTAGGATTCTGAACGAGACACTATCTCCTCCCAGACACATAACATTATAATATATCCATAATTGGAGTAGCTCCAGCGGGTCATAACGGAAACAATATTGGCGAATGAAAATAATCAAAAACGGTAATATAAGCAATGCAAGATAAAATTTTAAGATTCATATTTCATAGAAGATAATGTTAAATGTAAAAATGTTGAAATTTTTAATGTAAAATCTGGCTAAAATGAATGCACAATTTTATAACGCCCGAAACGCTGGTGGGGAGGTATGTAGGAACTAATATTAATTCGATTTTTAAATGCTGGCAATGTTTATTCAATTGCCACACTGCTGCGCGTGCGCGTAGTTTTAACCGCACCGCAATGACGGAGCAGTTAAAAAAACTGACCGTTATTCTGTTCCAAATGTCGCTTGCAATAACATCGTAGTTTCTACATATTATTTTAACCCCTGTGTTAATCTGTTTTAAACATTAAACCTCTTTATTAAAATCATCTTAACATAACTTAACCATCTTAACATAACTTAATCAACAATTTTTAAGAGTGGAAAATTGTAGTAGTTGAAAGAAATGTTAACTGGGTGAAATGTATCATGTTCCACTTTGACGAGAAATCTCAGAAAGCCAAGAAGTCACGTTGTGGAACAAGGAAACGTCGCCAAACACTCTATGATATCTCTCGTGGATTTAGTTCATCGGACTATCACTGTCAGAGGCATAAAGGGAAACATGGTAGACATCACCCAAGACCTTTGGCTTAAGTGCTTACCGCAGCTTTGCAGACAAGCTCCGTTCAATAATAGTTAAGCTGTATTGTCTTCTTTTTTTCTCGCCATTAAGCATTATCTTGCTTATATCTTCTCACAAATAACGTAATATAGCAGAGCCTTACCCCTCAGCGGCCTTTGTGATTGAGGAGTTAGGTTCTTAACTTGCAATTCGGAGATCGCGGTAATTCCCGGCATGCGAAAGTAAATTTTATTTGGTTATATTTATACACTGTAATATTATTGTGCTCTACTTCTTGTTAATTGGATTATATTAGGTTATTTATTTATTTATTTATTTATTTATTTAATACAAACGGCATAAGTATGCCATAAACATTAATTACGTGTCACAAATTCATATTCAAAATATTAGTAATGGTAAAACAGTGTATGTATAACAGTTAATTGTGACGATACATTGGGAAGTGACACCGGAGATACATTTACATGCAAAAATCTATAATAGAAATAAAATTAATAATGACTAAAAAAATATGATAGCATAGCCGTCTTGTACCTCTGTTCCGTGCAGTTAAATAGATCTATCACATCTGCATATCTATTAGTAACTTCATGCAACCTAGGTAAAAGTGAGTGTTGCGTATACTCAGTCCGATTATTGTTACATTTAAAAAGGATTTTAGAACGAGTGGTTCTCGTGGGAATATGAAATTCAATGAGCTTAGTTAGATCAGGACTGTCTATTCTACCATTTACAATTTTGAACATTAATATTAAGTCTGATATAATTCTTCGATCTGACAGTCTTAGTAAATTTAATTCTTTCATCAAGTAATTATAATTTATGTTTTCAATGGGAATACCGAGGTTAAAATTAATATGTCTTAAGAATTTGTGTTGAATTTTTTCGATTGAATCTGAATGTATTTTAAAATGGGGGGACCAGATCGAGGAGTTATATTCGACTTGACTACGTACTAAGGATGTATACAAAATTTTTAAAGTTGAAATATTCTTGAAACCTCTGGAATTTCTAAGAACGAAGCCAAGCATTTTGATACCTTTATTATAGATTGAGTTTATATGGGATATGAAGTTTAATTTAGAGTCGAAAGTTATGCCCAAGTCACTAATTTCTTCGACAGAGGTAAGGGTAGAGTTGTTAAGTTCATAAGGATGAATAATTGGTTGACTTATTCTGTAAAAACTTATTGAATAACACTTATTTATGTTCAGATAAAGTTTGTTAATAGAGCACCAACTAATTAATTTGTTTAAATTATTTTGTAGACAGGCACAATCTTCAGCGGTTTTGATGATTTTAAATATTTTTAAATCATCTGCAAAAAGCAATACATCTACATCTTTATCAAATATTTCAACAATATCATTTATGAACAATAAAAACAAAATTGGGCCTAAATGGGACCCTTGAGGTACACCACTGGTAGCTATAAATTGATTGGAATAGAACAAATTAATTTTTACAAGTAGAACTCTATCAGATAGATAGCTTGCAAACCAGTCTAAAAGTTTTCCGTCAATACCGAGCTTACGTAGTTTAACCAGTAGAATTTTATGGCACACTTTGTCAAAGGCCTTGATAAAATCTGTGTATATGGAATCGACTTGAGTTTTTTTAGCTAATGCATTTGATATAAAGTTTTCATATAATGAGAGATTTGTCAGAGTTGACCTGCCAGACAAAAATCCATGTTGATTTGGAACAATGAGATGGTTAATATATGGGGAAATTTTATCAAGAAGTAATTTTTCAAAAAGTTTCGGAATTATAGATAGCTTACATATAGGTCTATAGTTAGTGACATCACTTTTATTACCCTTTTTTAGTATAGGTGTTAGATAACAACGTTTCCAAATGTCCGGGAAGCAACCTGTATCAAGCGATTGATTAAACAATAGACAAATCGGCTCAGCCAGTGAAGCAATGCAATTTATGAGAATATTGGGGTGCACGTTATCAGGTCCGGCCTTTTTGTTTTTGTCTAGAGATTTAATTTTAGATTTAACGTCGTTTATATTGATGTGTACAGCAGGAATATGCATGCTCTCAATAAGGGAAGGTGGTGGTATGTAATTTTCTGGGATATTAGGTTAGGTTAAGTTAGGTTTAGGTAGTTTCTGGGATACTAGGTTAGGTTAAGTTAGGTAACTAGTTAGTTTGCAGGTCAGGTTCGAATACTTCGTATGAATTAAATACCTCTTCCACTATTTGTTTATTTACACACTGTGCTTTTATATAAGGGTTGTCCAATAATTAAAATCATTTCCTCATTTTTGGCAATGTGGGCATTATTTCTCAAAATAAGGTGGCACTAGCGTGTAGTTCAGACTTTTCCCTAAAAAACGAGCGGTGATCCGGCATGGTAGCTGCTTCAGTGCAATCTTTGTGTCCGTTTGAGATGGTTTGAGAGGTATTGACGCACCGCTCAATTATTCGCTTTTTCAACTAAGAGGGAGTCTGCTCTGTTGAAGTTCGTAAGCTCGCAATTTTGATCCCAGACGTCAGTAAGTCTAAAATAAAAACGGTTTTGAGGGAAAAATCACGAATACAAATTGCGTGCTCGTTGGTTTCCCTGAATGCTGAAGAGTTTGGAAAGCGCTAGGGTCTTTTCGAACTATTTTTCCAACCAAAGCGAAGCTTTTTTGGGTTGAAACATGGTTCACCACCTAACCCAGAAATCAAAAAGACAATCAATGATACGGGTTTCATCTTTGTCTTCATCCGAAGCAACTGGACGTGGAGGGAGAGGTGATAGCATTTTTGGCGGCGGATTTCTACGATACGGGAATCAAGGACCTTGTGCCACGACTCACCAAGTGCATCGATCGTAACTGGGACTATGTCGAAAAATCGTGGGAAACTGCACCTACCTAAAATGTCTCACGATTTTTTTTGAATACGAGTTTTTCCTGATTTTAAAAATTAGAACCGGTTTTAATTCTTGGATAAACCTCGTACATCCTCTAATTTTTGTTAATTGTGTTAGCTGTAAGAAATAGGATGTACTAATACCCTTCGTACTTTCTATTTATTTTGTATAATAAATGTTTTTTATATGAATTTATACAGTAGAATCATAAAAATGCAATAAAAATTACATCATTCAATTACATCGCTCAATTCCCTACTTAACTTGACTAGCGTCAGTCGCAGCCTCCCCCAGATCAACTTAAGGCCCCGTTCTCCGCACAAAAAAAAAACATTTCGGACGAGTCGTGAAATTTACTTTTAACGCATTCGACAGGAGGTGTATCTGCAGCGCGCGGCTATTATTACAAAAGGTCTGGTTTGGAACTTGGCTAATAAGTATCATTTCAAATATTCGTTTCCAGAGACGTTGATAATATTGTGTAGGGCTGCCACAATTTTAAAATACACATAATATTTATGAAAATATCTGTTATTTTCTCAATCTATTACGTTAGATTACCTATAAAGTGTAATGTACACTTGAGGTGACCGTTCATAAAACAAAGCTATATTATTTATTATAACGGAACTACTATTATCATTGTTTCTCTTTAATTTCTCTTATCAATTTGGGAGACGGGACGGGATGGGTACTGCCGCGCCGCCCCGGAAAACATTTTTTGGATAACCAACACCACCCCTGCCGTAGGTCATGGTTTGCTACGTTTGGTGACTTAGCAGGGGTTCCCGGGTTATGGGATGAGGTATCAATTTGGAAGGCGACCATTGCCGCCCGGCAACCATTCATTGGATAACAGAGGTGCCCGGGTTCATGGGGTGAGGCTTATCTATTTATTGGGTACTACTTTTTTTAAAAGAAAAGAGTCATAATTCGTATTCCCGGTTAACGAATAACCTGACAATTTGAAAATCTCCTACCAGCATCATAATAAGCGGAAGATGTTGCTTGTGCATTGAAAGAGGAATTGAACCCGCGACATCTTGACCCGACCCATTTTTCAATTTTCAACTAAGTAAAGTGCACATTTTAATCATATTTATTTATAGTCCAGTCAATTTTTAATTTGGGAGGTGGTAATGGGTACCGCCGCCCCGGGAACCTTTATTGGATAACCAATACCTCTGCCATAGGTCACCCCAAGTGGTTCGCTACGTTTGGTGATTTAGCAGAGGTGCCCGGGTTCATGGAGTGAGGTTTGTCCAGGTCTTGGAGGCGGATGACCAGAACTGAACCCGAGATTCCTACCCACCCCTTAAACCCTTTTCCTTCCCAGAACTCTCTTCTCCTTCCTTTCCTTAAAAAAACCCTCCACACAGCATCATAGGTGAGCATAAAGATGAAGATGGGAGGGGGGGGGAAGGTTCAAATTTTTGGATTTACGCTTATATCTCGGAAACGGTGCATTTCAGAGGATTTTTTTTTAGAATAAGTGAAAGCTCATAAAATTATCTACAACTTTTATTCTATACGTAATTTTCGAAATCCCAGCCGTTTTTGACTTACACGCTCCACAAATGTAGATATTTTCGAATACAATCATTTTTCATCAAACTTTCCTTCATATCGTCTAAAATATTTATGAAAGAAAGAAATTTGTTTGAGAGAAGTTGTAAAGAATTTAATTCCCTTTTAGATAATATGTATACATTTGCAAACTTATCTTCAACCAGTAAATATTTACAGGAATTTTAAGTTTTTTAGTAAATGTCGTCATTTTTCATCTTATTACTGACACACCACTTTTGTTTGTAACAGATTGTGGGACTTGGATTTCATTTATTATTTCATCATTTAGTTCCTAAAACAATTAGTTTAATGAATCTTCACCAACTTAAACAGCATCTTAGCAAGTTATTGTGGCATCTCCGACGACTCCACTCCACAAAAATTGACATTATTTCACTGGTTTGTGGGAAGGCAGGATGTGCATCAAACCACTGACTGACTTTGGCACAACCTGTTTTTGCCTACATGCACCTTTTCGCTCTTTATTTATATCCGGGGGTAAAGTGCATATGTATCGGGAGGTAATTCTGCACGAC
The DNA here is from genome assembly GCA_929108145.2 of Limnephilus rhombicus. Lineage (NCBI taxonomy): Eukaryota > Metazoa > Arthropoda > Insecta > Trichoptera > Limnephilidae > Limnephilus > Limnephilus rhombicus. The sequence continues at coordinate 19,053,772 of OV815293.1, forward strand.
AGTACACGTAAAAAAAGATACGAAACTTTTTTCAAAACGTTCTAAGGTAGTTACGGGTAAAAAAGTTTTGTTGTTTGTATGATAAAAATAATATTCTTCTGTGGAAAAATAATTTTGTATATGGAAAAAATTGAATTTAGAAAAAAGTTATTTGTCTTTTTTACATTCACCATCATGTACCTCCCGAAGTTTATGTAGAAATTTATGAAGTGGCAGCCCTAAAAGCTACGAGCGTAGAGGACGGGCGGGCGGGCGCGTGCACATCATCAAACTACAGCTTTGCTAGGACTAGTTAACCGATGGAATCTAAATTATTAAACATTTATAAAAAGGCCAAAGTAATTACTTATAACAATGTAGTCGGTTTTAGTAAACAAGCGAAACTTTTATTTACTTACATTTACGTAACGCATTTTGGTTTTATTATCCAACGAACATCTAATAATAGGTAGTAATAAAATAATACGTACGATGATAATTAGTATAATTACATATTTCCTTGTCCGTAACAATTTGGGACGCGGGTAAGGGTACCGCCGCCCCGGAAACTATTTATTAGATAACCCCAAGTTGTTCGCTACGTTTGGTGACTTAGCAGGGGTGCCCGGGTTTGGATCTTGGTGGCGGATGTGTCTGCCCACCAGCTGCGTGGTAGGCTAGATCGGAAGAGACTGGTTGAGGGAGATCTTGCGACCTCTCAGGCAGAACTCTTTTGGAACATCGCCTTGCACCGCATTGGGAGGGATGGATTCAAAAGTCCGTCACACCCAAACCCACTGACCCTCAAATTCCTACCCACCCCTATAACCTTATCCTTTTCAGAACTTCCTCTCCTTCCTTTCCATTAAAACACCCTCCACACAGCATATCCAAAGATGACATATGCTCTGAGGGAAAAAAATCCTCAGGGCCTGTCAGGAGTTACTGTAAAAAAACAAGGTAATTTTTGAAAGCAGATTTTTGTTAGCAGTTTGATCCGTAAAAATGTATTATTATTATGTCCTATAATTTTAATAAATGAGCAAAATAAAAGCTTTTGTATTCAATGGTCATTTAAAAAAAACGTAATTTAATTTAAAAAAACTTGCCCGGGAATTTCAGTTTCCGAAGCATTGGAAATAGATTTATTTCCCAAAGTACGCATTCTGTAAAAAAAATAAAACAATAACTGTCACCTTTGTTATATAATACACAAATAAATTGAAAATTTATTTTTATAATAAATATTACATAATAGTAAATAATACGAGTATGTATTATATTAATAAAATCAAAATTTTATTTTTTTCTTCTTACCTTATACATTCCATCATACGTTCTCGATTCTGGAGATAATGTTTACGCTTAGAAATACGACTTTTTTGTTATTGTCTTACCATTTTCGCAAAACAATATTATTATTTACGTACGTGTATATTAAACAAATCATGAAACGTAGGACTACACGTCTGTGTGGCGAGCTGTCTGGACAGCGAATGACGAATATTTGAAAGGCACATAGGTTACACGCACGTTAGATAGAGATGGCCTGTAAATATTATCTTTAGAATTAAAAAACGTAAGCGCCTGTTGTTAAAATATTTAATTAATCACGGTTTATTGAAAAAAGAGCAAAAATCTCGCGATAATTGTCTTTAGTTTTATTTGAAGAAACGCTGTGAATTTTTTCATATATATAACTTGTAAAATAACTGAAACAAACGTGTTAATAATAATTTTTGGAGCATACTTTGTGATTTTTTTCTATCGAGGGAATTTTCTATAATTTGCGTTTCGGCGCGATAAATGTCTAGATATTATCTTCAAAAATAACATATATTTTTTTAAGAGCTTAAAAACTTCAAATGTTTAAGGGAGATTTGTAAGAAATCGGTAGAAAATGGGAGAACCGAGGCTTAATCAAAAGCATTACAGGAATAGCAACCACATATCAGATGATTCTAATAATTTGCCGATATTTCAATTATTCATGATACCTAGTGTAATGACAGCAAACAATTTTAATTAAATTATCAACGAGTAATAAATAATGCATCATCGAAATTTCTGCAAACAAATGTTATCGGAAATTACGGTACATCGATTTCAAAACGAGGCTGGAATAATTATTTTATATTAATTATTGGCGCGTTATCCTAATTAAACAATCACACCGATGCATTTTTGCAGATTATCTATTATTACAGTGAAATCCATAATTTTTCGATAGGCGATGGTTTTATATCGATGTCCCGAGCACCATTTACCTTCGACAGCCAAACCGATATTGATAGGGAATAAAAACAAAACAGAAGGAATTTTCTATGAATTAACACTACAAAATTTGACATTGCATTTTGTTAATTCATAAAAAAATTACGTAAAAATGTTCATGAATCGGCAATGATGAATTGAAATACTAACCTAAATTTTGCATTGGCATTCCGCATTCACTTTTTGACACTAAATAGGAGTTAAATAGTTAATGAGGTCTTTATTCATAATTCAACCATTGCGTCTTAGATGTATTATTTAAGTCTATAGATAGCTTGTACGACTTATTTCATTTTTAAAAGCTTTGTTAGTTCAATACGTTTTTTAAATAAGCCATTAATTTTGCATAACGAACGACATAATTTAAAAAAAATAAGAGTGCAATTCACACGCAGTGGAAGTGAAACTAATAGTCGCTAAATGTCGTTTTCTCTTCTTTTGCCCGATTATTTTAAAGTGGTTTAAAGATTGGATATTGATTTTTCAAAAATTAAAGTGTTTATTTTTTTGGATTTAATGGGATTTGAACTCCGTTCGCTAGATATCTCTCGGGGAGCTGAGTCGGGCGCTCTATACTGCTGCGCTATCGGAGGCTCGTGTACGTACGCAGTTCAGAATTTACCGCAATATATTAGAACCGAGGACCGTCAAATAATAAATGTTAGTGACGCACTTCCGTTTCATTCGAATTTCAAATCACAACGAGGCTAAAGAGGTTTCACTTCAAGAATATGTGCGTATTGATAATTGACCGATAGTTACCTGATACTGTGGAAGCCGTGCTAAAAATTATTTATCGTCGGTCGGAAAATCTGTTAAAAATCGTAGACCGTGCTAGCAAAGATTGACGAATTATATTTATCATTTTAGGTGGAGGTTATTAATCTTACATATTTTGGTCTATATGTTTATTTATATAATGTTTTTACTTATATGATGTCAGTATTAGTATTTTGTTTAAGAGAGTTTAAAAAAAATGATTGAAAGTAAATAACATAGCTAATAGAGAGTATGTTTTATGCTTGAGGCACAAATTGCCAAATGTTAACGTTAGTTAAATAAAAAATGAGTTTATTTTAATAGATTAGCTCTGTATTTTTCATTTCATTTATATATGTTTTTGTTTGTTAATCTGTCTGAATATTATGTTTGAATTTACTATTAGGATTAGATTTAGAAATGTTGAATTTTATCAAAATTATAACATTTCCGGGGGAAGTGTTAAGAATAGTGACATCTATGGGGTGATTGCTGTAGGTAATCATTGATTTAATCTTGATCAGTTTATTAAGAGATAATGAATACTAGAGACATCTGGGTGAATTTTATTGAAGCTAGTGTTACCAACTAACTAAATTAGGCCACGTGACTCAGTAGGTGCCGATCGCCATTGTTGTTGATTATTATCGTACTTTCGTAAACCTGAAGACGGTATTTTTTATTTTTTAGCAGTATAAAAGGGATGTTATTCAAAATACTTTCTCTCTCGCATTAATCGATACCTAGGGTACAGTTCCCTTACTGCCCCAGGCAGGGTCCGGGCCAAAATTAGTTATAAAAAGTGTTGATTTCATTTGCTGTAAATTCAAAGTGATTGTAAATAAAAACGACTCTATATTAAAAAGTGTTTTACAACAAAAAAGTCCACCACCCCCGATGAAATGAAGTTATTGACAAATACAAAGAATGTAACTAACTAATCTTTTAAAGTTTAGTAGTATTAGTAACTAAACTATGACGCCGTTGCCACCGGGATAGGCAGAGATAATAATAAATAGCTTTTACAGGTAAAAGCATCCATATCTCATTGGCACGACGGCTAACTGACAGACCGGCCGGGTTGGACCCTCTCATCGAAAGAGGACTGAAGTTTTAAAGAGGGATTAAAAGGGAGAGAGAACCTCTTTGAGAAAGTCCTAAAAGAAAGGGAAACAGAGCGCTGTAATAAAAGTATTTTTTCACCACGTTCCTTGCCTAAACATTGTTTGATTCTAGATGAACTTTATTGGAACTTTTATGGAAAGTTTTACGTAGTTTTATTTTATCATCTAAACTGAAATTTTTATTTTCATAAAGATGGTTGATATTGAATTCAGACCAAGATTTTACTTAGGGTCAAAACTGGGGGTTTTCCTACCCCAATCGCAATTCCGCCCATGTAAACTTTAGCATCATGATGTGTGGAGCGCATTTTTACAGAAAGGAAGAAGAAAAAGTTCTGGAAAGGAAAAAGGTCAGAAGGCTGGGTAGGAATTTGCGGGCTGGTGTGTCCAGGAGTGACGGACGTATGAATCTGTGGGTCGATAGAGTTCGGCTGGAGAGGTCAAAAGGTCTCCCTCAACAAGTCTCTTCCAATTCGACCGGCCAGGCAGTAGGTAAACTCATCCGCCGCCAAGACTTAAGCAAACCTTACCCCATGAACCAGGTACCCCTGCCAGTAAGTCGCCAAACGTACAAACCACTTGGGTTGATCTTTGGCAGGGGTGTTGGTTAATCAATACATTGTTTCTGGGGCGGCCGTATTCATACGCGCTTCTCAAATTGAGAATTGGTCTAGGAATCAAAAACTTTTGCGTAAATTAACGAGAACCGTTTTATTCAAAATCAGTAAGTATCACACTTCTCAATTGAACATCTGTTCATCGATATTCCTCGTAACAGTTTCGATAATATTTTTAATGTCCTGTAAAACCAAAATTGTAAGCAATGTTAATAAAACATTTAAAAAGAATGACCGAGCATCAAGCACCAAAGTCCCTGCTGAACTCAAGACCAATATGGCGAAGGAGCCTGGGAAGACCAAGATTAAGATGGAGCGACAACGTCCTCAAAAATATATCTGCCTTGGAGCTTCTAAACTGGAGAGAGCTGGCACAAAATCGAGATGAGTGGAGGAAGACTCCTGACGAGGCCAAGACCCACCAGGGGTGTAGAGCCAAGAGTGATGAAGATGAAATAAAACGATGTTACCTATACAGAGTAGAACGGCAGTAGATAAGTAAATTTTCGATGGTTGTGAGTTACGATGTTGTGGATGACAAATTCGAGTAGTATCGACATATTTATCTGAAGTGATAAAAACACAATTTAAGAAAAATAATTTAATAAAAAGCAGTTCTCTTAACGTAGAAACCCTTTACGCAAAAGCTTGCCATAAATGGGCATCAATATAAATTGGCTAGTTTTTTTTTTCCGTCGGACACTTTATACCACCCCGAATCCCTCCCCCCATTTCTGGTGATAGTATCACAAACTCAATCTTAATTGTATTGTATCCTCATTTTAGTGATGAAGTTTTATTTGCATTGCCTACAATAAATTAATATGCAGCCAAAAAGATAGCAGTAAAGCACATATTATCTCAGATGTCAAAGCGTCCTTGTTTGAGATCCATGACTCTCCTAACGACCCATCCTTCCCTTTAAATGCTATAAACAATAAACTATTTTTCTCAACCATTTTACAACACCGATAGGTGTAAAAAGCGCATTTACTAATCGTTGAGTTGCCTTAAGCGTTGGTCGATTTAGATTGATGTACGCGTTTAAGGGTTCCTCGTGTTTTTATAGACCGTGGAATACGGTCGTTTTCCACGTCGAAAGATGAAATAAAATCGGTCTACTTTAGTCGATTTGCGCACCCATAAACTCAAGAGTATAAATGAGGGGTACTCACCATTTGCGTTGAGTTCAGTGGCAGCACGGCCGTAGTCTCTGAAGTGTATGGTGCCTCCCGCCGTGCTGGCCGAGCTGGTACTCTGGCGACTATTGCGGTGCCCCACGGCCGCCAGCCCAGCACTAGAGCGCCGCTTGCTGGAGCCGCCACTCTGGTACCCGCTGGAGGCTGTGTCACAGCTTATACTCACAGCTTTGTGAGGGCTTGCCTCTTTTTCTGGCAACACTACGTCCACTGCCAGGCTGTCACCGATCACGGTTTCGGGACACTCTGGTTCTTCTTCCCCTATGGCCTCCGTGAAGGTACTGTAGTTGGGACTCACAGTTCCTAAACTCGAGTGCGGTCGGATCTGACCGATGGTCAGTCCGATGTCTCCGTCACTGGGGTGCAAGTGGTGGTGGGAATGGTGTGCTGCGTGAGACGTGTGCTGCAAGTGAACTGCATTCAACAAGATGTTGGAACTAGTGCGGGAGAGAGCCTTTCTTTGTCTAATAGCCTCTTTGTAGATCCGGCAGTACATCGTGATCATCACTATCCCCGGAATCCAAAACGACACACACGACGATATAATCGCGTACAATTTATTCACTACAAACACGCAAATGTGTGGATTCGCGTCCCGGAACTCTTTGTGTTCGTCCGTTGTGTACCAACCCAGAAAGATCGGAGTGAAACTGATCAGCGCGGGCAGGAGCCACACATTAGCTAACATGAAACACACAGTTCGATGGGTCATGGTTATAGGATATTCTAGAGGCCTCACGATGGCGTAATATCTGTCCACGGAAATACAACACAAATGCAAAATGGAGGCAGTCGAGAAGTAAACATCTAAGGAATTCCACACGTCGCACATGAAATATCCGAACATCCATTTGCCCTGAGTCAACTCGACACTGGCGTTAAACGTCATCGCGCACAGAGCCACGAGCATGTCAGCCATGGCGAGGCTCACCACATAGTAGTTGGTGATGACGCGCAGCTTCCTGTGGCGGTGGACGGAGATGATGACGAGGGCATTTCCGAGGACCGCACTGATGATGATAGTCCCGAAGATGAAGCCCTTCAACACCAACGCCAGCAAGTCCGTCCAGCCGGGAGCCAGGGCCTCCACGCTGGCCGGGCTCGACGGCAGCGGGGCCGCGGAGGGCGGCGGGGAAGAAGGTCCCCTGCCCGAGGCGCGGAACTCGTAACCCCCGGGAGGCAGAAGCGAGGAAGAGGGCGGCTGGAAGGGCGACGGGTAAGGCGCGCTGGGCGCCGGGCCGGGCGGGAACTGCGTCAGCAGGTGAACCAGCATCTCTCCGGGGAGCTCTCGCATCTACCTGTGGGGGGAATGGGGCGTCACGGCCACCGGTCCCAACACAACAGCCATCAGCAACAACTCCATTACTGGCAAGCGCATTTCAATTTGTCTTGCTGTTCATACTTCTAGTGACCACAGTCTTATACCGCACCTCTCTGCTGAAGTTACCTGAAGACAAAAGAAATACGGATTTTATTATAAGTCTGTCTGAACAATTTGGGATATTCAATATTGACGGGCTTTGAGACACTTTAATAAATGTTTTGAACTTCTCAAAATAAACCACAGGAAATTTAACATTAATGTTGGCTTTCATACAGAAAGCTCACGAACATGTCACTTTCTCAAAAATGGCTCACTTTTCCAGTGAACTGTAAAGTTTTACTATTGTAGTAATAAACTGTGAAGCTTTATGCCCCTTCTTTGACTGCCCTGAAATGTCTTTTATCAGGGCTAATAATCAAAACAAATTTTCGAAAACATTGGTTCAAAGGGGATGAGAAATCATTGACTCAAAATTCAGCTAATTGTAAATCATATCGGAAGAGTTATTCTTGGAGAGAAAAATACATCTTCAAGTGAGTTAGTTTATTTATTGCCCATCTCCATCGTTGAGGTGGACCACGGAGATATTGCGTAATGTAAAAATAAAATCAATAAAATACTATCGATAAAGCTCGCCCCACGGTTTTGAAATTGAGGGGCGGTCACAGGATTGTAGCGGGAATAAACTAAAAAGGAGGAAAAGAAAGGGAGACAAGGCGTTGAATCCTTTTTTATGTAAATTAAGATGTCAGGAGTCGGGATCGTCAATCACTGTAAACCACGATGAAGAAAAAAACCTTGGGCTGTCTTTTGATCTTCACTTGACACTCGCGAAAACGAAAAGCCTGGCATTCGTATTTTAATATTTATTTTATCATTGAGAAAATAGAAGTAATAGTTGTGGAGGTACATCAGACAAGAAATTGCAAGTAAATTATATTAACATCAATGAAAAATCTTTGCTCTTTTTATCTTCTTATTCCTTATGTACACCGTGTTTCATGAATATCACAAAATTTCGTGGTGAGTACACAACCTTAACAATGTTTTTCATAAATGATATGCCTATGGTATACGTATTATGTTTTTTGTTGTTGTTGAAACGCTTTCGTTTGAACTTTACTAATATTTAACTTACTAAGCTAGCCTAGCTTTATATTTACTTACTAAGTTCATGCATTTCCAATAGCTCATGGTCTCAAAACATCGAGTATTTTTTGATACTTTTATTATATTTTTAATATATTTCATGTAACCTATTTTTTATTCTTATATTTTATGTTATTTCCTGTACTTTGTCAAAAACATGTATTGTACTGCCGTAAAAGCCCTACAATAAAAAAATACTCAATAAATAAATACTCGTATTATCTTATTTATAACTATTTGTCAAACAGAACTATAGTTCGGATGAAAAGGTTGTCGTATCTGCTACATTGGTCCTGTGGAATTTTTATTCTCAGATATTCACCAATGCTTGACATTTTTTGCGACCACGATAAGTCATTGATATTAATTAGGATGAAGGCTAGGATGAAGGACACATGCGTGAATTTCATGAGCTAATATTTATGAATATTAATTTTACAGTTGATCCGCTGACAATTGGCCCCCAGAAGGTTTTTACCATACAATTTTAATTTTTTATGCACTATTTACCAATTTCAAACGTAAAATCGGCTTCAAAAATACCCTTAATAATAAGTTGGTATGAATATCAACCGAATTTATATATGGAGTAAAAAATGTAAATGAAGTTTTGGTCTCCGGTGATATTTTTGATGTTTTTTTTATTTATTTTTTCTACAAAAACATTAAAAAATGGTAGGTGTTGGACAGTTGGAGGCGGGGTTAGGTGTTGGTTGGTTACTCGGCTGAGAGACCAATGACAACAAACGGAAGAATTTTTTTTTGTTTGAATTTGAAGAAAAAAAATTAAAAAAAAAAAATGTCATCAAAAAATTCACCGGAGACCAAAATTTCATTTACATATTTCTCCAAATATGCTCAGGAATCGCTGGTTAAAATCCTTCGGGTACGTCCTGTTACACCCTGTATAGTGTTGATTTTTTGTACTTATGCGCTTGTATACACAGTACATATACAGTAGATGCATTTGAATGAAAATATATTTTATACTTTGTTATCCGGTGGTACAACCTCTCTGCACATCCCTTCGGGATAGTTATAGTTATTGTGTGCAATTAGATATTTTTCCTAAACCGACTGCATATTGTATATAAGTATGCCGGGGGGCCAATTGTCGGCGGATCAACTGACATGGAACCTGAATAAATATCACATGGACGAAATTGTACATTAAGAGAATTACGCCTACTGGAATAACTTTATTACGTGAATATCGCACAAGAGCCCCAACTGCTCCCGTCCGAAGCCACTGAGACTGGTATCCCCAAAGCTGAAGGTAGTGGGGAGGGGAAGCAGATAAGAAAGAGGAAGGTGGGGAAGTAACAGTAATGATCTGGTCAACAAACACGGCTAATGCCATTTCAAGCAACGTTTCATTTAAACGTGGTCTTGCAGCAAGGCGTTACTGAGATTATCTTCCACTCTGGAACATGCCTCAAATATATTACATATTTTTAATTGAATAAATTGTGAAACAACAAAAAAATACAAATAAAATTTATTAGGAATTTGAAACTGTGTATATAATATAAGATATATTTGCGGCACGTTTCAGAGTGAAAAATACTCTCAGTATCACCCTGGTGTGAGACCACCAATCAGAATTGAAACATTGCTTGAAATGGTTTTAGCCGTGTATGGTGACTAGATTTGCATAGCCAGTTACTTCCTAGCATAGCACTTTACTTTTTCCCATCTCCTTCCCCTCTCCACTACCTTCAGCCACACAACATACCGTACTCAGGATTGCCACACTCCCACTCTCTTGAAGTAGTTGGGACTTTTGTGCGATATTCACATAAAAAAATAATTTAAAAAATCCCTGCCGAAATCACAAAGATATTGTACGGATATACTATGTACTAATTTAATATGCCTTCCTTATCACTTACTACTAATGTAGTATATAGTCACTACGTATAAGCTTATAAATAAACGTAGTGGATTTTTTCTTGGAATGCTGAGCGGAGAGTATTTTTAAGAAAAAGATGGAGAGGAAGTTCTGGGAAGGAAAAAGGTATGAGGGGTTGTTAGGAATCGGACATAGGAATCGATTCCCTGCACTGCGTTGCAAAGGTCCCGATCCGGCCCGCCACGCAGAAAGTAGGCAGACGCATCCGCCGCCAAAACCTAGACAAACCTCACACCTAAGTCACCAAACGTAGCGAACTACTTGGGGTTACTTATGGTTGGGGTGTTGGTTATCTAATAAATGTTCCCGAGGCGGCGATTCCCATAACTGTCTCCCAAATTGCATTTTTTGAAACCTCTAAATTACATTACGAGTATAAAGCAAAACTTTTTACCATATTAGAGTTCATTAGTTAGACCTGGTTAGAACTTTAAAACAATATTAATTTATTGAGTTGAGAAAGTCGAGCTAAGTTTAGAGAATAAGTTTTGAAATAATATTCTGCTATTTATTTAACGATTGCAACTTCGTAAGCGCGTTGAAAACTTGTATAAAAGATAGGAAAGCTTAACGAGAGTTAGAAATTGTTGGTTTTAGATGGTGCTTTAACTGGCTTTATTTTTAAGGGTCGATTTAATCACCCTGTAAGTATATTTGTATAAGTTAGGTACTAACTGTTAAATAATTCACCCACAAGGCTTGCTGTAACACTGCGTAATATAACTTTTAGTTCATAATTACATTTTAAACCAGATTTACAGAAAAAATCTTAATTTTCAAACCAATTATGAATTTGAGTGAAAAATATTCTCAAAAGTACTCAGGTAGACCAACAAACGCTCATTCTGAAGATGTAAATTTTATCTATACAGGGTGTGCGGAGATAAAGTGCATTAACTTCGTGAGGGGATTCTACGTGATAGTATAAGTAAAAATGATAAATAAATTTTTTCGAAATTCCAACTTTTAGGGGTAGTTTTGTGGTAAAAGGGTAAAATTAGACCGGCGTGCGCGGCCAGCTTTATTATTTTCCGCTATTACGATACGGACCAATCACCACCATACAATGTTGCTACAATCGTGCCGGGCTGGCACTCAGCAAGTAAGATAGTACCTCACACTAAGGATTTTTATTGGGTAGATCTTTTTGTATGGGAAAAAAAATGTTGGAATTTCAAAAAAAGTTGTTAACCTTTTTTACTCCTACCATCATGTAGAATCACCTCCCGAAATTAATGCACTTTACCCCCGGACACCCTGTATATATAAAAATCTCTTGTCACGGTGTTTGTGGTCGCACTCCTCCGAATTTTTATGATTTGTATATTTAATATACATGAGGTATATATATATAAATATACTTTATGTATATAGGTCGTAAAGTATATTTCATACCGCTAGGTGATTAGGGTGTCCCTATCCAATTTTTATTTTGTATTTTTTTATACCGATATTCCCAAATTTTAACCCTCCTATCCCCACCCTCCCATTTTTTAATCGCGATTTTAGTATTTTGTATGAACAAATTTATCCGTCATTCGTATTTCAAATATAACAAATTTATTTATGTTGTTGAATGACGGATAGCGCTAAGTCCACCTCATCGAACTTTCATCCACACATGCGCAAGTCATTCACAAGAAGCGTCGCGTCGCGCCATTATGTCCGTTACTTTAATTAAATACATTGAATTGAGAAAATGAACGGTTGGTGATTTTTGTTTTACCTTTTTTCATCGTCTAAAGCGCTCCATTCCTCTTTCTGTCGTAGATTCCATCCCCATACACAATACATTCGCCATTTTTTATTTAACAACCAAAATATTCACTGGAAATAATTTATATGGCAGAACAACGTTTTCCGGGTCAGCTAGTATATTTATAATTGTCAAATCGTCATTTGACAATTATAAATATACTCTGTGATTGGCTGGCCGGTTCTGACCGAATTTAGATGCCTTCCTCACGGGTCGATCGGCTGCGGGTATTAAGAATGCGGGCAATATCGCGCTGGATGGAATCGTACAAGCGTCACCACTTTTTCATTTCAAAATACTCGTATGGGTACTCGTACCTTGCTGTTAGCCAACAAAACAGAGGTACGTTTGACAATTCTTAAAAAATGTAATTTTATAAAATTGTGATTGTAATTAAATTGTAATAATTGTAACTTTTTTGTTTTCGTTATTTGTTTTTGTGGTGTTATGCCGTGTTGCGCTACCTCCTTCTTTAAGCCAACGTTTTGGACAGCGTTGCAGTGTTTTTATTTAATTTAAAAATGCGATTTAAGTTTAATTTTTTATCACCAATCAATGAATTTGGAAAAGGAAGAAGATGGGAAGAGAAATTTTAGAAAGTACCTGGCTCTGGTCACCAAACACGGCTAAAGCAACGTTTGAAAACTGAATGGTGGTCTTACACCAGGGCGATACTGAGAGTAACTTCCATTCTGGAACGTGCAGCAAATATACATATTGTTAAATCTCCACTTTAAAACTAGAAATAAATTATAAAAAATGATTACACTTAACCGAGAATAATTTAAACCAATGGTTCTTTACCTTTACGAAAATAGCTTAAGGCCCGGCAACCGCGCACAAAAAGAAGAAGTGGAGAGATATGTAATTACGAATGTTAGAGGAGCGCGCTAATATTTAGAGCGACAAAATCGATGCGAAAATGGTGAAAATGTTTAATAAAACACGACTCGTTTAAAATAGAGCAAAAATCTCGTGAAAGTTGTCTTAAACAGCATTTAACGAAACACTGTGAATTATTTCATATAATTTAAACATCTCAATGAAATAATGAATGAAAACCTAAACTAACTAACTAACCATCACGCCGTTTCCCCGCAGGGGTAGGCAGAGAGAACGGACCGCCAAACAACTCGATCTTGGCACACCTCCTTGCCTCGTTGACATTCATACATCGTCTCATACATGCTCTTCTATTATTCCGACTCTTCACATGGCCCGACTCAAGTATCTGATTCACTTGGTCGTGCCATGTCTTCCTCGGGCGTCCCCAACTTCTTCTTCCATTCACATTTGCGTCAAATACTCTCCTTACACTCCTTTCCTCGTTCATTCGCTCTACATGCCCAAACCATCTGAGCGTCCCTTTCTTAATCTTACTCATCACGCTTACATCAGCCTTGCATTCTTCGCGGATCTCCACATTTCTCACACGATCGTACATGGTTTTACCACACATACGCCTCAGGGATCTCATTTCTACAGCATTCAGTCTACTTTCATCCTTCCTCTGCCAGTTCCATGCCTCACTACCATACATCAGGGTAGGTACCAGCACTCCATTATGGACGGCTAACTTCGCTTCTTTGGACAGTTTTTTGTTGGCGCCAACGGCGTTCAGTCCTCCATTAATAGAGTTGCCTGCATTTACCCTTCTTGCGATATCTCTATCAGCCCTTCTCCTTTAAAATTTACTACTGGTCGTTTGTACAATTAAGAACTAAGGCGACGATACGCTATCCAATATCAAATGAAGGTTCCAAAATTAGAAATAAATTATCATTTTATTTTTTAAATATGGTGCCACAACGCACCTACTTACTTTTAAAATAATTAATATTGAAGAAATAAAATTTTGACCAAGAGGTTTGATAATTTGATATGAATTTTGTTTTTATTGGTTTCAAGGCTTTTAAAAAATAAATACCGCTATTTTGACCTTGTGGGGTTCATCGCGTGACTGGAAAAGGAATTCAGAATTCGTAAAGGTAGCAAAAACAACAGGCAGTGACAGAAATCCAATCAAATGAGATAGGGGCGAACATTATTTGTTCACGGGGCTTACTTCACTTTGTATGAAGGAAAACTTGCGAGAATGGAGATCAACAACTTGTTCATTTCGACAGTACATAAAACACCCCTAGATTTCCGAGGAAAATAAATAATCGAATCTTTGTGTACAATATGTCCTCGGGTGAAGTGATTTAACTTCGGGAATTGGTGCTTCACGATACAACGAGAGAATAAACCTTTGTATGTATTCTGGTGTTCTTCTCTGGTTCGTTGCTAAGATTTTGCTATTTATTTATGGCTTGAGAAATTGGACATTATACAAAGCATGGTACTTTCTTTCTAAATAAATTATCTGTGCTTAACGGCGTATGCAGCCCTAAGGAATTCAACACATCTGCATTAGCGATCGTTACTTTTTTTAAAGTTTTCTGTTATGAATTTCGTTTGGACTGTTCATTTCAAAGGTTTAGTATTGGTTTAGCAAAAATTTGGATCCCTCTGAAGAAATAGTAGGGGTAGAAGGAGTAGAAAGCTTAGAAGGCGTAGGAGACGTAGAAGGAGTAGAAGTAGTCAATAAAGGAGTAGGAGGAGTATGCGTGGAAGGATTAGTATGTGTAAATTTCCATTACCGACTATTACATTTTTTTTTAGTTTTCTATTATGAATTTCGTTAGAATTGTTCATTACAAAAGTTCAGTACTGGTTTTAGCAAAAAATGGTATCTCTCTGAAGAAGGAGTTGGAGTAGAAGGCGTGTAGGGAGTAGAAGACGAATAAGGAGTAGAAATCAAAGGAGGAGTATGCCTAGAAGGATATATAAATATTAATCTGCATTAGCTAATGTTACATTTTTTTATAGTTTTTTGTTATGAATTTCGTTAAGATTGTTCATTCCAAGAGTATTTTGTTATACCGATATTCCCAAATTTTAACCCTCCTATCCCCACCCTCCCATTTTTTAATCGCGATTTTAGTATTTTGTATGAACAAATTTAACCGTCATTCGTATTTCAAATATAGCGAATTTATTTATGTTGTTGAATGACAGATAGCGCTACGTCCGCCTCATAGAACTTTCATCCACACATGCGCAAGTCATTCACGAGAAGCGTCGCGTCGCGCCATTATGTCCGTTACTTTAATTAAATACATTGAATTGAGAAAATGAACGGTTGGTGATTTTTGTTTTTACCGGTTTTCATCGTCTAAAGCGCTCCGTTCCTCTTTCTGTCGTAGATTCCATCCCCATACACAATACATTCGCCATTTTTTATTTAACAACCAAAATATTCACTGGAAATAATTTATATGGCAGAACAACGTTTTCCGGGTCAGCTAGTATATTTAGTATTGGTTTAGTGAAAAATGGGATCGCTCTGAAGAAGTAGTAGGAGTAGTTGGAGTAGACGAAGTAAAATGAGTAGACGGCATATTGGGAGTAGAAGGAGTAGAAGAGGTAAAAGGCGTCGAAGGAGTAGAAGTAGTAAAAAGGGAAGGAGTAACATGAGTACGCCTAGAAGGATTAGTTTGTGTAGAAGGAGTAGTGATAAGTATAATTAGTGACATGAGAACGAGTCGTTTCTACGCCTGATTTGTGATTTACCGGCCGCTGTGTTTCCTCCATATCTGGGTTACGAATGAATATCCCGAATGTTTATGCCGGTCTGCGCTAGCGATATAATAATTCATGTTTAAGAACCAGTGGTTTATACTTTGATCTGCATTATTTTGTTGAAGGAATCATCGATTCTGAAAAATATTGATGTTTCGTGATTTATTTTGGGTTATTAAGCCGTGTGGCGCTACCTTCTTCTTTAGCCAACGTTTCGAACAGCCTTGCAGTATTCATCATCAGGGTAGATGTGTAATCGGATTGAATTACGCATCTGCCCTGATGATGGACACTGTAATGCTGTCCGAAACGTTGGCTAACTAAGGAGGTGGCGCAATATGGCATAATAACCGAAAAAAAACAATTGTGGTCAACCCAAAGCGTTTTATTATCATTTAATTTAATTTTTTATATTTATCAAAAAATTGGGTACTTATTTGAATTTTCCGATTTTAAAAGATTTTAAAATTTTTCGAGAAAGTGTTTAAAGCGATTAAAATTTATAATCATTTTATCCTTCCTGTACCCATCTTCTCCCCTTCCCAATGTCCTCTATCCTCACAACGCATATCAATTTGGAAGCCATAATTCTACTGGTCCCTGAGGTTCGGGATCACTAGGAACTCTGTTGCAGTATTCACATAAAAAGGCAACTGTACAAAAAGTTCGCGTACACACAATAATTGATATTTTTCATTCATGTCCATTATTTGATAAGTGTTTTTTTTTCTAGGAATAAAAGCTGCAATTTCCAATTAACAGAGTAACTGATACGTGAAATGTACAAAATGTGCATGTCATGTCAACGCCTTGCACCATGGAATATTGATTTTGTTCCACGGCCTAATACAATGGATTGCATTATGAAGGCAGCCTATATCGTATTTATGAAGTGTGGGTACTTATCTGTGAAATGCAGCTCTGAATGATAGCACTCTATATTTAATTTACTGCTGATGTGCTGGTTTCAAACATACGAGTATTTACGTGTTTATTTGGGTAGAGTGAACCGAATGAACTTGTGAGGTACCTAGATACGGCAAAGGGTATTTAATGTGTTTATTTATTAGATGAACACCGTAGAAGGATCCCAACTTTTGCCGACTATCTGAACTCAATGGGACTACGTTACCCCCTGGATTGTGAGACTGGAGGGAGAATGGAAGGGAAGGAGAATAGAAGAGGAAGGTCGTATTGTGTCTGGTTATCAGATCTGATCACTAAATACGTAAAAAGTCATTTCAATGCACTTTTGATTCCGTATTATTATTCGCAAATATTGAAAATCAAAAACTCCGACGGTCTCTAAGAAATTCTGTCTGAGATCCTACGTTCTATTCCTAGTTGCAACCGTTACCTTTTTATTTTCGGTGTCTTGTTCTGATTCATGTTTCGCTTAGATGTTTTAGATTTTCAATTTGGTAGGCGGGTATGGGCACCGCCGTCCCGGGATTCATTTATCAGATAACAAACCCCCTGCCATAGGTCACCCCGAGTGATTAACTGTGTTTAGTGAATTAGCAGGGGTGCCCGGGTTCATAGGGTCAGGTTTGTCTATGTTTGTCTCACCTTAGGGAGACCTAAAAACACAATTTTTTTCATTTTTTTTACCTAGTGGACGCTCAACAAAACTTAAAATCTATTATGTTTCATACCTTAAAAATGCCATTAGCAGATAATAAATGAGAAACTGTTCAATAATCATTTTGAATGAATGGATTTCTTTAGTTTGATTGTTCCTAAATAGTGTTTTCGAGATTTTTTTGGATGCTTGTATATAGGTAAGTATTTTATATAAATATGGTTATGCTAAATTATGGTTCCAAAGAATTTTTAATGAATATCTACATCTTCAACATTTGAAATTTGAGTTAAAAATTGTGTAAAGAAAATGGACATTTCACAATTTTTTAAAGTTAATCTGTTCGGAAGTAAATTACATGGAGAGTAAGAAGGAGACCTGAAAACTATAGACAAGTTATAAAAATATGAATACGACAAATTTCATGACGCCGGAGCTTACCATTAGATTGTTTAGTGTGAGTCGTAAGTACATAACGACGCAAAAACTATCTATTTTATAGGTAAATCATTGCTTATTGTTTCTTTACCCTGGTATTAGTGTTTAAATTCCTTATTGTGTATTTCATTATTTCTGTCCATCGGTTTAGCTGTGCAATTCGAGACAATAAAATATTTTAAATGCAGACAAAGGAATAACTAAAGTACGAACGAATAATATTACATTATGCTAACTGAAAAATCTCACGTAGGTAATCTTATTTCTCGACAAATCAGTTTCAATTTTGAAAATATCAGTATTGTTAAAAATATTATTGAAGTGAAAACTTCTTTAGCACCGTTGTGATTTGAAACTCGATTAAACGAAAAATGGCGACACTAAAAAGAGACAAATACATATATTTATAAGATTTAGCCTGCGAGAGAATGAGATAGTATAATCGGTTTCATCTTTGTGCGGTGCTTCGTAGCCTCTTCATTCTTGTCTACTTTAGTTTTCACTTCTACCGCGTGTGAATTTAGTTACTATTTTTAATCTAGGTACTTTATCGCTTGTCTGAATTTTCCAAATAAACCCGCCAAATGTTGAAAATGATTTTTTATTTTTTTTTTACATGAGCTACACACAGGAGGCCCTGAGAAAATAATTTCCCTCAGGGCCTATGTCATCTTTGGGGATGCTGTATAGAGTGTTTTTTAAGGAATGAAGGAGAGGAGAGTTCTGGGAAGGAAAAGGGTTTAAGGGGTGGTAGGAATCTGGGGTTCAGTGTGTCCTGGTCATCCGCCTCCAATACCTAGACAAACGTCTCCCCATGAACCCGGGCACCCCCGCTAAATCGCCAAACGTAGCGAACAACTTGGGGTGACCTATACAGAGGTGTTGGTTATCCAATAAATGTTCCCGGGGCAGCGGTACCCATTGCCACCTCCCAAATTGGTGACGTTTAGGACGAGTTTTTCAAAAAAAATTGTACAATTCATCAAATATTTGAAGTTAATTTTCACGTTCTGTGTGAGTTTTATTCTAAGCAAAAGATCCTGAAGTCTATTGAACCGGAGTTACAGACAGGGTCACAACCAAAATTAGAATTATTCATTATTATATCGGTTTTGCGATGCCATAAAATGCAAAGTTAATCAATTCGACCCATAATTACAAATTTATCGATCTGAAGTGCTCGTGATTTTAATACAATGAGGAGTTAAATTTATAGGTATTAGGGAACGTAAGAAGGTACGTTTCTCCGAGATCGGATATTGTATTAATATCCCAAATCGCCTGATTCCCCTCTCAATCTCCGTGACAAGGGGGTGGGGTTTGAAGAGATTGGGGATGGGGAGAGGATTGGAGATGGGAGGAGGCTTTAAGGCGGATCGTGGAGAAGATAAGAGGAAAATCTGGGAGGGGATATCTATTTTGTGGTTGCAGCCTTGTCGGAAAAGCTTTTAAGAGCATTTGCTACATCTTACCTTAGATGGGGAAAGACTTTGTATAAAGGGTCCGGTTGGCAAGACAATAATTTGTAATTATAGAATGTATACCTAGCTATTTATTTATCTGTTTTAACTCTAAGGCAATAATGTGTTTTATGAAGCAGAAAAAGCTTACTTACGACGAGATGTCGAAAATGGTAGTCGGAACTTATCTGTTGAAAAATCATAATTCAGAATTGACACTTTGCATGAAATGGCTTTACCCATGTTTTTTAACGACTCGTCTTTAGTATATGGGTAAGACGGCTTTCGTGGTCGAGGGGTAAGATTCTCGACTCTCAATCCGAAGGTCGCGGGTTCGAACTTATGTTATTTCACAATTAATTCATTCATAATAATATAAAGTGTATTTGCGGCACTTTCCATAGTGAATGATACTCTCAGCATCGCCCTGGTGTAAGACCACCATTCGGAATTGAAACGTTGCTTGAAATGGCTTTAGTCATGTTTTGTAACCAGATCTGAATACTAGGTACTTCCACACCTTACTCTTCCCCATCTCCTTCCCTTCCCCATTATATGTAGCCTCACAACTTACCTCAATGGGGGATGCCATGGTCTCACTGGCTCAAGAGGGGAGCAGTTGGGATTCTTGTGCGGTATTCACACAAAAAATATATTTTAAAAAGCCAGGTAAATCGCAACCTTCCTCTCCACCATTCTCACCTCCTCCTATACACAAAGAATCTTAATATTATTCTGAATTGTCCAGGAGTCACCTTAGTCTTCACGCATTTCTAATATTTAAATTTTGATATTATTCCCAAATATTGTGAATACTCCTCGATATTGGTTAATTTTTAATACTTTGTTAAAAAAATGTTCTAAAATCTCCTTAGGCTGATGATTAACTTTCATGTACCTAGTAGAACGTTTCGTCAAAAGGTACCTTACCATTGTAACAATTTAGGTACCAATGCAGAAATAAACTCAGTAATGAACCGACTGTTCAGTGCAGGGAATAGATATTACATGAACACCAACGGTACTGAATGTCTATCAGCCTATAAAAACATTGTTATTAAATCTATATGTCTATCTTGATGTTTATAAATTTTCAATATGTATCGAAATTTATGTGAGTGAGCATACTCTGTTATTTTTAAGTTAAAATTTTTATTTTAATTGTTATACCTCTTAATTAATTTATTTAATAAAATGAATTATTAATTTTATCATAAGTAAAAGCCCTGATTGGGCGTGTACAAATAAATAAATATAAATCTAGATAAAATAATCTTTCCAATGTGTAGGTACATAAGAAAATAATAATTTTATTTCTAAATATTTAAATATTGATATTGAAAATGTAAATTGTCGCTGCCGCGACTGTAACGGTATGGGTTTTGGAAATACGCTTCCGGGCTGTCGGAAGCAGTTGGGACCCGTACACGGTATTGAAATAAAATAAAGTAGTAAGTCTGTGAATAGACTAAATAAACACGACGATTTTATATTTAAAAAAACAATCTTAAGGTACTGAATTATTAAAACGGCCATCGTTTGAAACCGGAACATAACAAACAAATTGTTACCTAGAAAAAATCCATACCGTGAGATCAGTCATGAAATTCACATAATGTAGGTTCGCGCAAATATTGCTCACAGTGTACTTTCCGACATAAATCACGGATCATTAATATTTCAATTTATAGTAGTGTCTAGACTTATCTGAAAAGCATAAAGTGTTTTTGTATATCTCTCAAAACTATAGATGAACTAAGGCTTTATGCTCGGCCTTTTTGTCTGAAATCCAATATCAGTATGGGGGATATGTTTACGTGTGTTTGATGTGTGGTAAATCAAATAAGTTGATTGCAATTACAATAACATACCATAAATTAATATTTAAATATGAAAAATTGTATTATGAGAGTGGAGAGCGAACAAGTACGATTTACTAGACAGTATATTATCCGGGAGTTTAAGGTAGAATGATCTCGATGATCTTTGTTGCAGGCGAGAGAGTGACTTGAGATAAGGCTTGATTCCTATTGGTGTATGGAAGACCAATCGGATTGCCGTGAGACTGCAGATCGGTGCCATTGTTCGACTTCTACATCAGCAATGTTTATCCAATTAGCTGTTAAAAAAAATAAAGTAATGACTACAAATTTTTGTTATTTATTTTTAGGGTGTTTTGCCGTGTTGCGCTACCTCCTTCTTTAGCCAACATTTCGGACAGAGTCACAGTGTCCTTCATTAGGGCAGATATGTAATTGATGGTGTACGTGGAGGCGCAATTGTAATATATAAAAATTCAAATAATATTAAAATAGACGACGGAACTAAGCTCAAATGTTCTTTGTTTCCGGTAATTGACGGCTACACCAAAGCTAAACGCAGGAAACCATTTTGAAGTTATTGTAATACCAACTATGTACATAAGCACCCACCTCACCACTATCAATTACAGATCTGCCCTCATGAAGGACACCGTAACGCTATCCGAAGCGTTGTCTAAAAAAGAAAATAGCGCAACACGGCATAACACCCCAAAAATAAATAACAAAAAACGTGAAAACCTAAAATCATATCTGACTCCAAATTGTTTAAGTTTAGTATTCACACGTTTTTATGTTCATCAATTCAAAAATGATTTGTTGAATCCAAAGATAAAACATTCTCTATTTCAATATCTTTCGTTGAAACTGTCTCGGATGGTGACTGCTACCAGTAAAATTATAAAAACTGTTTTTCACTAACCAATTGTTTTTTCTCTAACCTAACCACTTATTTAGAAAAATATATCTATTTCACTTCAAGCAATGAAACTCACTTCTATTGAACTCTTGTGTAAGAAATAATAATTATTAAACCCTTGTTCTATTACAAATATTTTTTGGGTTAGATCAAATCATATAAAAATGTTAAAAAAAAACAAATATAGTTAGGTAGGTACTAAATAAAAAATCAGATTACTAATAAAACAGTTTTTTATGTGAATAACGCACAAGAATCCCAATTGCTCTCAACCGTCTGGAGCCAGTTAGGTTATGGTATCCCCAATTAAGGTATGTTGTCGGGCTGAAGGCAGAGTGGAGGAAAATGAGATGGAGAAGATGGTGGAAAAACTACTACTGGCTATTCACCTAAGGTTACAATTTGAATGGTGATCTTACATTAGGGCGATACTGAAAGTGTCTTCCACTCTGGAAAGTGCGGCAAAATGCCTATGTACCATAGACATCCAAATGACTAGACAAGCAGTTACAGGTGAGGGGTCAAACCAAACCATGGAGGGCGAAGAGGGGAAAGATGACTGTGATTCGTTATACAATCAATCTGACAGTAAATAGGCATCTCGCATTCCAATATCACCATTTAGTTCTTAAAAGCAAAATCTGCTTTGAATGAATAGACCTTTTTACATGGGAGCGCGAATTGCTTGCCACGATAATAACATATTTGCTAAGGCCAAATGCTCGCCGCAAAAAGACTCGCCCCAATACACATAGCAATATTTTGTTGCCGTGTTTAGTTAAAACACTATTACAAATGTTTCATAATTTACTTACCCCTGTAACCAGCGACGAGAACACTGGAGAACCGCCCACATTCGCTATGTCTATATAATATGTACCTATAATGTATAGCGCAAGCTGCCGTTTTTGGCGTGATATTTCGTAAAACGTATAGACGTTACTTTCGCGCTGGTCACTACAAGAATGATGACGTCACATATTTTAGATTCTCTCCCCTCCCCATGGAGCGAGCTGGCGCCAAGGCGTAGCTTATAGCCGGTTCCATGGGGAGGGGGAAATATTACGTTTTTATCACTTAGGGCAGGTCCAGATATATTCATATGTCCGTGCTATGTACGCATTATTAAAAATGAATAAGTTGTGGAACACACAAAAATAATCAAATAAAATTTACTCGCGCACTCCAGGATTTGAAACCGAGACCTCCGGAATGCTAGTCGAAAGCCTTACATCTCGACCACGGTGGAATGTTTTCCATACCTTGATCTTGAATATTTGATAAATATTATTATTCAGTAAATTTATTCCCATCAGGTTTGAATTACCTACGGTTCATTACATGATATGCAATAAATGAAAGTTATTTATAGAAAGGATTTCAAGTTAGAGCCTACGGAAGAAATACATTTTTAGAAGTGTTTTGAGGTCGAGTCGGTATGGTAGAAATAAGTTTAATTTATCTCCGGTTGAAAATATTTTTATAAATTTATATATAAATAAAAATTTGTTTTTTTGACAAAATTTTTAATCGATGGCTTAAAGCCATAATGCCCTCTTTATGGCAAAAGTCGGTTAGAAGTGCGACACGGCGTAATACCCCAAAAATAAATTGCGATGATGTTCAAAGTAGTAGTAGAACGTCGACAGGAATTATTCAAAAATAATAATTTAATCCTTACGCATGGAAATAAATAAAATAATGAAGGCCCAAAATACTTTTATGAAGTAAATATATTACGTCCATGTATATTGAAATCTGGGACTTAAATCTAGAAGCTTCAATGTTTGATCAATCATTTTATCTAAGCACCAGAAAGTACTGTAAAATGATAAATGTTAACCATTTATAAAGAATGAAATTGTGGCCTTTCAAAAAAATACATTTTATGCATATCAAAAAAAAATTCAGTAAGTGAACAAAAACCCATAAAAAGAAATAGGGGACTTCTAGCGTTACACTTACAGTAAGAAATAGAAAAATAAGCCTAAAGGATAAGAAATTATTAATTTATAATGAAGATGATATTATCGAACAAGAATATTCGAATTGCCCATTGCTGATTTACGAGTAACTACGTCATCACCGTTTGGGGAGGAATATTGTAAGGCTGAAAGAAAGGTGGGAAGGAAAGGAGAAGTAGAAGATGAAGATTGGGAAATATCGATTTATTCAAATTTGATCATTAAATTCAGATAATTTAAGCTTCTAGCCTTATCGTATCACGAAAACATGTCACTTATAGAATACTAGCAGACCCGGCCACACGTTGCTGTGGCTAACGAAACACAACGCCATTACCCAACCTTTATAAAATCCACACCACCCGCTTGCCTGCTGCCCGCTGCTTGAATTGAATATTTGAATTTCTCGGCTTTTCTCTACCATAATAAACATTCCTCTTGAATTCTATCTATTGTTGAAAACCGCATGAAAATTCGTTGCGTAGTTTAAAAGATCAATGCGCACATACATTTTGAGTGACTTCATTTTATACTATGTAATGATGATAATGATGAGGATATCGCAAAAATGTTACTTTTGCGGAATATTGCTTCTGTGGAATTCTGTATTTTACGATTCGGGTATTGGTGCCGCCATTTATTGAATAACCAACACCTCTGTTGTGTTGGTTCGGTACGTTTGGTGTCTTAGCAGGGGTGCCCGGGTTCGTGTGTTGTAGTTTATCAAGGTCTTGATGTATCTGCCCACCTGCTGCGTGGCGCGCCGGATCGAGAGAGACTGGTTGAGGGAGTCTTTTGACCACTGCAGTTGAAGGGATGGATTCATTCGTCCGTCACTCCTGGACTCACTGACCCCCAGATTCCTACCCACCTCTCATACCTATTTCCTTCCCAGAACTTCCTCCCTTTCTTTCCACACAGCATCCCCTAAGATGAAATAGGCCCTGAGTGAAATTATTTTCCTCAGGGCCTCCTGTGTGGAGCTAATTTAAAAAAAAGTGCAAAGATATTCATCCAATTAAATTTAAATTTTTTGAGTCACAATTTTTTTAATTTAGTGCCGAAATATGGTGCCGGAGAAAAATCCTCGGGACTCCATGGACAGCCAGCGTCACAAATGTGCCATCAACCATCTACCTACAACGTATTTTAAGATACTTTGGACACATTGCTCGCCCAACTCAGAACTCCTGCTTCAGTCAAAAGATGCCGAGGAAGGTCACCAATGCGCTGGAGGGACCAAGGCATCATCAATGGCATCCGGTATGTGGGTGTCTGCAGCTCTCCACGCAGCGTAGAACCGCGAGGAGCAGAGGAGCCTTGTCCACCATAGAAATTGTAGATGAGATCACGATCCTTTGCAATGAGGAGCCGACTTAGGAAAAATGCGGAGAGATGAAAATAATTAAGGATCTCTTGCGGCAATCCAAAACACATTATTTTTTAAAGATATAGATTGCGAATGATGGGAAAATAAGTATATAAATACCTATAGGTTAAATCTGTGGAGAAGTACCCAAAGAAATGTGACTTTTGTGTATAACCATTATCGCTTAATAATTAAACTAGAGGCTTTTTCCCATATATTTCGATTAAATTAATGGAAATGCTTATTACAGCATTTTATTCTTGGCTATTCAGTTGGTATTAAGTATCGTATTTAATATTTGGATTTAAAAATTCAACATTAAACTCAAGAAAACAAAGAGGAGAACATAAAACAAAACTTCACTTAATATCTTCGTGTAAAATGCGTAAATAACGGTACAATTAAAAGTTTTTGATTTGTTTCCTTTACTTACAGTTGTTCATGAAAGTTTTGCAAGAAGGAAACCACTTAAATTGTAATGCCTTAATGCGATTTCAGCCCTTTGAAGGCGTTCCTATAGTTACCCGATGGAACAATAGATTTGCTAAACTCAAGGGTAAAATTATTGTGGACTTTGTGATTAACTTGAATTATTTATTGGCTTCAGTTGGTTAGGTTTAATTTTCGCATGCGTCGCGCGGTAAACGCTTGAAAGCGTTTATCAATCACCTTCTTTCCACTGAAGAAATAAATCCATAGAAGGGTGATAATCACAGATAATAGAAACAAAGTGAGATATTGCGCAGAGGCAAAGCGACGAAGCCAATGAAATTTATGCGGACGACTTTCAACGCTGGAAATTTTCGTGGAACGTTTGGTTTTGGATTCGCCCGCGCTTTATAAAAAAAATCATACCTTCGAATAATTATACGAAAATAGATAAAAACTTTACTGTCCTCTGGAGCTAATGAATTTAATTATATTTCATCATTTATCTTAAGTTTGTGGGTTTTATGAAAAAATAAATTTAAATCATTAAATTCACAAACTCTTGAATTTTCCTTGATTGTTAACGGAAATCATTCAAAATTGTGCTAATTACAGGATATTAATGATTTAGTGATTTCTCAATACAACTGGAAATAACATTCAAAATGTTATGCATGAACGAGATGTTATGGGACGTACTTAACTTACTTTAACCAGTGATTCCTGATATTATTTGGATAAAAAAATGTTAACGAAATTTTAGTCTCCGGTGACTTTTTTGCTGTCACATGTTGTCACTGATTACTCAGCTGGGTAACCACACAACCCCTCACCCCGTTCCTAGCTGTTCAATACCTATTTTTTTTTTTAGTTGAAAAATAAAATATGTCACCGGAGAACTAAATTTCATTTACCCTTCATACTCCATTTTTTTTTACATTAGCTCCACACATCCTTTTCAACTTTGGGGATGCTCTGTGGAGGGTTTTTTAGTAAAGGAAGGTGAGGAATTTCTACGAAGGAAATGGGTATGAGGGGTGGGAAGGAATCTGGGGATCAGTGTGTCCAGGAGTGACGGACGTTTAAATCCATCCCTCCCACTACGGTGCAAGGCGATGTTCCGAGACTGTCCTGCTGGAGAAGTCAAAAGTTCAATCAACTAGTCTCATCATATCTTGTCTCATCGCAGACGCATCCGCCGCCAAGATCCGGACAAACCTCACCCAACGAATCCGGTCACCCCTGCTAAGTAGCCAACCAAGAAGGTAACAAATGGCAGAGGTATTGGTTATCCAATAAATGTACGGCGGAACCCATATCCGCCTCCCAAAATGAATAATGTCAGGAATCACCGGTTACACTAAGTCAAGAACGTCCTTTAACACCCTCTATAATGCTTTACGTTCTGTGCCAGAACTCTAATTGAATAGTTAGTATTCATCCAAGTCCCCATATTGCGCGAATGCTCATCGCTTCATATTATTTCATCTTCGAAACCAAGTCACGTTACGTCTACAGATCCTTCATTCGCATTCTAATTCTTTAAATATGATTGCAATATAAAATTATCTTACCGTACTGCATGACTAATCAACAACTAGACGTTGGGATCGTTCCGGTGAAAGATCGCCATTCAAAATCGAAACGTTGTTATTTTAAAATAATTTAATCAGACCTATGCCTTTTTCCTTTCCCTATGTTTCCCAATTACCAAATTAGTATAATAAACAAAGTCCCACCGTCTACTACTAGAAATAATAAATCTAACTTCTATCTTCTCTATCTCCATCTACATAAATAAAAATGAATCGCCGAAATGTATGTACGCGCATAACTTCCGAACGATAATTCTTTTTTGATGTGTTCGTTATTGTCAGGACAAAGTTTCTATAAAACTACTGGTGAGCTCTGGCATTATGAAATTTGTATTAAAAAATTGCAATAGGTGGGACGTGAGCTGTTTGAAAACTGAATGCACCGGGACTGAATGTATGGAATGCGGGAGGAGGCGGAGTGGGAAAGCGAGAGGGGTAGGGGTCGCGGAAGAAGAAGGGGAGGCGGAAGGGGAACGGGACGAATAGGAAAGGACACACTTCTGACGCACGGGAGGTAAAGAGGATGGATTCCCACAAGCCCTGTCTAGACACACCCTTTTGCTTTCATAAATACTCTACCGCAGGTGAAAAATTTGAAGTGTGTACTAAATAAGTTAGGCCAAGTTTAATCAGGTCAGTTTTTTAACGTGTGTCACAGTAGGTAGGTGTAAATCTTCCGGTCTGTAATTTCTTCCATTTGGCTGACGTTGCATATCTTTCCTGCATAATTCTGGCAGCTTCATATATTGTTAAGTGCTGAGTAATTATGTCATATAAATGTATGTTTTGAATATTTATACTATTTAAATAAAATTGTTAAATGCGTTTCTGAAAACTATGAATTTTCTACACCTAGTTCTTGTGTGGAATGATTTGCCGGCCTGTGTATTTCCTCATTCCAACAACATGGGTCTCTTCAAGACCAATTTTCAATCATCCCTCTCCTCAAAAAGACCCTCCGCACACAGCATCTCAAATGACTATGCCCTGAGGGAAATTTATTTTCCTCAGGGCCTCCTATGTGGAGTTAATGTAAAAAAAACTTACATATCTAATAATAAATAGATGTATTCATAGAATGTTGAGGTGATTTTTCACAAAAACGGCGCTCTACAAATTATCCAATTATAATAAATATTATTAATTTTTATTTGTTCACTTTTAATTTTTTTTTTCAAACTTTGTTCAATTTTTATTAGGTACCTACTTGAAAAACTTATTCTTTCAATTTGAATACATTTCGTTATTCATTCCAAGTTATGAATATTTTTTAATATTGAGCAATTTAAGAAACATATTTGGATCGTGCGTAAAATAATGCAGACATTTAATGAATGTCTTTTTGTAGTATTTCAAAGGGAGAAGAAAAACTTTTCGTTTCGTTTCATTTTCGGTGAAATATTATTTTTAAATTTGTTTTTAGATGTACGAGATAGCTTTTAGGAATTTTTCTTATTCTTTCCCTTATTATAATATGAACGCGGCGTCATTGCCATAATAGCGGATAATTTGATGGCTGGAAAAATATTTCATTTGCATATTTATACAAATGAATAATATGGGTCCTAGTGTCGTGCCTTGTGGGAAACCGATTTCTGATGTTTCTTGATCAATAATGATGTGTTTTGGTTCTCAAAGTGGGCGGTCGAGTAAATTGTAGATGAATACTGTTGTTTTTTGTTTCATTAAAGGATTTATAATATATGACGCGATGGCGAATGGAAGAAGAAGTTGGTGGCATGACTCGACCAAGTGAATAAAATTATGTGTATTCACCAAGTGAATATTCGTCGCGTTTTGTCAACAGCCAGAATAACAAAACGGCCAAAGCTATTTTAAGGTGATACTTAAAAGAATTCATGATATGCTCTTTTCAGAAAGGCTTATAAATTCAATATTCGAGGGATCACTGATACAATTTGTCCTTTCCGGAAAGATTTGAGGTTCTTTATGGACAAACTAATAGTATGTTGTACGGGCGCAAACAATTAATTCATCCAAAAAATTTAAATCATATCTTACAAAAACTGTTTTCTTCCGAAAATAATTAAACTATTGCCGTCTGTGAAAGCGTAGAATTTGAATTCTTTTAAGTGTCATCTTTAGGGACTTATTAGAATGGTGCAGCAGGGCGGTACTGATGATAAATTTAATGTCCTCTTAATTAAATAATAGTAATTGTCCTTGATGTATTAATTTTTTTTGGAATCCTTATGATATCTTGGTTAAAAATATAATTCTCTATTTTTCATGCACTCGTCGTTTGGATACATTATATATGTTGATAAATGCTTGGTTTTACTTTAAAATGTACGGGTACAGATTTCATATTAGAACATTGTGAAAGAATAACGTATTTAGATTGAATGATTAAACCCCGGCTTATAAAAGTACCAAAACTTGTGGTTTGAAAAAAAAACTTTAAAATTGGTTGAAAAACACCAACCCATTACTCCGGGAAACCGCGGAAAACCCAAATAAAGTTATTTTTTTCTTGCAGTTTATCTTGCGTTAAAAAAGTGCTGGGGTTTTACACAATGTATAAACCACAAGAGCAATGATAAGCTTAAATATTTTTAGATAAAATTATATTTTATTTAGAATATACTTCAAGATATACATGTGGATTAATATAAAATATATATTAATCGGGATTTCTGCAAGAAAATTAAGTTTTAAGGCATTCAGAACACGTTCGTTGGAATAGTAAGTAAATCAGATTTTTTTTAATAATTAAAAAAGTCTCTAAAAGTCACCTCCATAATTCAGTGGCTTAAAGAAAAGTGATTCATGGAGTACCTGGAGCTCTAAATATATATATCACGGATTTTAATCAACAATTATTTTGATAGTATGTAATTAGTTTTATTATAAACAACAATAATTATTACACCAGAAGCCAAAACTAAACTACTACACATATCTGTGTGTGCGAACTTTTCACCTTATTTGTCTCAATAATATGGTTGCTATGTTTAATTTTATCGTCGATTCATTTTTCTAATTTTGATAAACTCCGTGATAATTACATTCGCACGATTTTGAAAATTTTCGACGTATAAATTTTTAAGAAAAACTTACACTTACTTATTTATTCCCAAGTTACAAATAACCTAACCATTTCAGTGGAAAGGATGGATTCACTCGTCCGTCACTCCTGTACTCACTAACCCCAAATTCCTAACCACACCTCATACCTTTTTCTTTCCCGGAATTTCTTCTTATTCCTTCCCCTAAAAATACCTTTCACTTAACGTCCCTAAATATGAAATAGGCCCTGAGTGGAATTTTTTTTGCTTAGGGCCTCCTGTGTGAGGCTAATGTAAAAAAAAACCTAACAATATTCGAAAATCTTTTACTATAAAATCTCCTCCACCACAGTACGCGAAAAATGTTGCATATATAGCGATGGAGAACTTAGCCAGCCAAAGAATTGAACTCACGACCCACGCGATGCTAACTCAGCCACAGACCGGTCAAAGGGGCACCGCATCAAGGGGCAGTATCAAATTAAATCGTATAAAATTGATTAATTCAAATCTCCACCTTTATGTACACTAGGTATGCTGATTTCACGTTACAGAATAATTTTTGCTCACTGTAATTTGCTGAGTTGATTTTCTGGAAATGGAGTTAAGAAAAATAAATTTAATGTCGCTGCGCGACCCACGCGTTTCCGTGTACATGAAAAATAGCTTTGATACTGTTTCCCGCGAATTGCTCCATAAAAAAATATTATCTTAAGGCATTAATAATACAGCAATGGGTTGGTTCAGATCTTATCTTAGTGATATAACACAGCAAGAACAGATAAATAAAATTTAATCATTAGTAAATCAATCTTTTTGGAGTCCCACAAGGCAGTGTTCTTGGGCCAATATTGTTTCTAATTTATATAAACGATTTATGCAGTCGGAATATTCCTGGTAACATTGATAGTTTTGCAGATAATGCTGCATTAATATTTGTGGATAAAACTTGGGGTGAAACTTTTGCGAAATATGATACAGGTTTAAAAGTGGTAAATAGTTGGCTGATTATTACAACAATATTATTTTTACTTTGAACACACAAAAGAACAAATGCATCACATTTAGAATTTCATATAACAATTCGCCTTCTGCCACCAATAACTTGATTAAACACAATTGTAGCTGTATTTAGAAACTGTAAACTGCAACCCCTTAGAAAATCAAATACATCAAATACCTAGGTCTAAAAATAAATAAGTTTTTGAGATGGAACTGTATCGAAATTTTGGTAAATAATATTAGGAGGTTAACCAATATCTTTGAAGAACTCCGACATATAGTAAGACAAGGAAAAATTAAAAACCGTTTGTTTTGCAATTATCTAGTTTCCACTATCTTATAATATAGTATGCTGGAGATAACCTTATACAGGGTGTCCGGGGTTAAAATGCATTAACTTCGGGAGGTGATTCTACATGACATTATAAGTAAAAAAAGAAAAATAACTTTTTTCAAAATTCCAACTTTTACGGGTTGTTTTGTGGTAAAAAGATAAAAATACCGGCGTGTGCCGCCAGCTTTTTTATTTTCCGCTGTTACGATACGGGCCGATCACAACCATGCAATGTTGCCACAATCGTGCCCAGCCGGCGCTCAGCAAGTAAGAGCGTACCTCACACTAAGGATTTTTAGTAGGTGCGCCTTTTTTTATGGGAAAAAAAGTTTTAATTTCGGAAAAAGTTGTTAATCTTTTTTCCTCCTACCATCACGTAGAATCACCTCCCGAAGTTAATGCACTTTACCCCCGGACACCCTGTATAAAGACTAATATAGAACCCCTTAATATTGCCCAAAAACTGATTCATAAAGTAACGTTAAAAAAATGTAATATCCAACTCATTTACTTTATAGGGATTGTGAAATGACTTGAATGTAAAACAGTTATCCATTACACAAACGCTTTGTAGATTTTTAATAATATTAATATTTCAGAAAGAACACACTCGTACTTCCAAAATTGGCTCCGGTCGGAACTATGTGGCAATTCAAACTAAATTTTCTTTTGGTCAAAGAAATTATTTGTGTCGGACTCCACTTATATTTAATAGTCTTCCAGAATAAAATAAGTCATCAGAACTTGTGCAAAGACTGTTAAACCAGCCTAGGAAGGCCAACATTTTTTTTTCATCTTTGTACTATCTAAATTAATATCATATCATATTGTGTAATTTTTTTCGTCCTTATCCTTTAAAGTTAATAGCGTAATTATAATGTATGCACAATATATAACTTTTTTATGTTAGTTCATTTAAAATTAATAGCAGATTATTTCAAATGAAATCTCAATACATAGTCACCCCATAAGCTCTGCTTATTTATGGGGGTACATCAAATACATATATTGTGTAATTAATTATTGTATAAAATTTATTGTTATTTATGTATCTTTTTGTGAATAAAAAAAAATAAAAAAATGTTTTTATCATAATTATTAGTATTAGCTTCCAGCTTTAGTAGGTAGCTTAATTACCTTTAATAGGTGAGAAACATAAATGCAAAAATATTGTTCCTTTAACATGTAAATCGTTTTGTAATATTTTTATTACTTTATGAAATTAACCTCAACACAGTGTTTTCTAGTGAGGTTAAAAATTATTGATTGTAAACAAAATACCTACCGTGTAAAGAAACAATTAATAAATAAATATGTAAATGAAACAATTTAACGTTGTTTGGACCAATTTTATACTCGAGTATATCCGACCGGTTTCATCACGAACGAAAGATCGCGTTGTACCTACCTACATTTATTTTATGCACCAGATTTAAATGTCCGGGTTTAATTTTCCCCACAGGAAAAACTAAACCCTTTCACACACTTCCCAAATGATCATCTGGTCAATCCACGTTATGCAATTGCACTATATGTATTATAATTACAAAACAATACAAGAACAACATGTCAACCTACCAGAGACCAGATGGGAAAATAATTCACCGACTCCAGATATTTTCATATCAGAGGGTTCGGCTCTGTGGAATTCCTAATTGAACCTATAAATCCTACTGATCCCTCAATATAAATATTTAAAAAGATTTTTTTGATATATTATGTACGATATAAAACATATATTATGTACATATATATATAACATATATTATGTACGATTTTTAATATTGTCACCAATCATTTTTGTCAGAAATACCCTCCTGTCATTAGTTCCGTAAATAAGGGTCCATCTTGTCACAATTATAATTTATTCCAATGTTAAAAGTTTAAGCTCCCTCTATAATTTTATAAATTAAATGATAAAACTATATTACGAGAAAGTTTGTAATAAGTTTTCAGATTGGATATTATTTTGGAACTACCTACCTAAAAGCAAACACCTTGTGTAAACCGTTAATTTTCCTAAATAAACAAATAACTTTCAAATCAATTATTATTCGATTAAATTACTTAGCCGTACAATTGCTTTAACCTAAGATTAGTCCTAACATCACAGTTGTAGCTTTCCGCAAGGATCAAATTTCAGGTCTTCGTTGTTTTTAATAAAATGATAAAATCTAATTACTTACTGAAGGAATAGAGTTTTGAAAAAAAAAATTGTCAAACCTTACTTATGTTTTATTTTTGATATTCGACATTATATATGGCGGAGGCTCTGAATCCAAAGGTCACGGGTTCAATTTGCAAAAGGATTAAGTCTATTTAACTTTAATAAGCACTCCTGCGTATTAAGGTTTCTGCATCAAACGTGTAAAAAGATAATTATTTACCTTTTTCCAGTATGGAAAATTCTTTCAGTGTCGATATGGCAAGAAAAAAAAGAAGGTTCCTGGAATTATATACGTTTGTGACAAGATTTGAATAACCAGAAAACCAATTTTGCCTTTTCCTTCTCCTCCTCTAACTTTTTCATCCTTCATCCTTACAAGTTTTTCTCAAATTAAAAAAAAAACTGTAGTATTACTGGATTCCATATATTACATTCACAATAAATTGTATGATTTCCATTTCAGTAGATAGTCCTAAAGGTTCTTATAAATATGCAATTAAAAATATTGAAATAGGTACGTAACTATTTTTTTCGGTTTTACCAATAAAAAATTATCTTCTTGCAGTGGTTGTATATACGAATAATATGTGTTCATGAAATAAAAGAATAATCCTTTGAAAATATCTTAACGTTGAATACAGGAGACGCAGAAAACTTACTAATAAATGTGTTGGAGTTAAAATCCAGAAGGCAGTATACAACCACATCTATGGTTTATTATTTGCCCGCAGTAATCTCTAGGTGAGGTTATGTTCAGATTAAATTCAGGTTTAGACATCGAAACAAGTAAATTAACACGATTCTGTAGGTATTCATAAGTGCCTTTTAACTTATTTTACTTTATGTATAAATAATAGACCAAAAACCACTATTGTTAATTTACCAAAATAAATTATTAAAACGGTTTATTCTTACCTCACTTTGTTAATTTGTATTTATAACAAACAATTGCATCAATCTTCAACACACAAGTTACAAATCAACTATGTTTTTATTGATAATTCACCGAAAACAGTTGCACAAAATACATCTAACACTCGAGGACAATACAATTCAACCAGTAACTTAAAAACTACCGACTTTTTGCCAACAATTATGACAAGACAAAAACAGAATTTTTTGAAAACCACATAAAGCGACGTGAATGATAGTAATTATAATATTTTATCTTATGAAACACCAAGGCTCTGCGGTTACACCGGGTAACTTACGGGTTCTTGCGATTTCGCGGCGAATTAGGGGTGGAAATATTTAGGGGAGACGGTACTCGCTCTGCGAGCATGTCTCTAGTACTGAGCCGCTCGTTCACTCTCTGCCTACACCCTCTTCCCCTGTTGGTTTCCTCCCTCCCCCTCTTGAACTCCGCTACTGCGGCGCAGGCGCATCTACCCATATAATAAGGCTGTGTTGTAGGCTGTTGTAGGCTGTTGCAGAGTTTGTAGGCCGCGAAGGAGTAAGAGATGGGAATCCAGTAACTTACACTGTAACTGAGAACGCGGGGGATTTGAATTTGACGCATTTCGAAAAGCTTCACATAATTTACAGTGATAGTGACAATTTACACAAAAATTGAGCATTATTGTGTTATTTAGTATATTCCAAATAAAGAGATACAACTTAATAATATTTGGATTATTTTTATTGTGCCGTTTTCCGCGTAAATTCAACGGGCTTTACAATAGAATTCTTTCCCGGAATAATATTGTATCCAACGAAACAATCAATGTTGAGTTATTGATGGAATAATGTTGGGCATATTGATATGCATCTTTTAAGGTTGTGATTATGGTAATGAAACATTTTTTAGGTCTGTGGCAGCTTTTTAAAGTTTCGTTTGTGGAAGAATGTTGTATAATGCCATTTATCGAAATCACAGAGCATGGTTCAATTTATGGGAATAAATGGAGAAAACTTAGAAAATAGTTTTGTGGAATAATGTTGTATGTTGATCTAAAGACAATAATCAGAATGTAAATGGTTTCATTAATTCAAATCGTTTTATTTTGTTTGTTAATCTCAAATACATAAATGACATGGTTACTTTTATGTTAGAATAGCATATTGCTTTTCTGAAAGGTACGAAGAGTAAAAAAAACGTTTTGTGGAATAATGTTGTGTGTGAAATCTTTATATACTTACAACATTATTCCACAAATTCAGCATAAATTCTAGTAATAAACTCTAATTCAATTGCCTTTCTAGACCACTTTTCATTTAAAACTCTTAAGAATTGTTAGTATTTAAATATAAAATATTACGAAACATTGGTCTCGTTTTTTTTTTTTTTTTCTTGGAATAAGAATATTGTTAGACACAACCATATTCCATGGGCTTAAACCCAAATCAGTGTTTTTTAGCATAATACTTGTCCGACAGGCTGGATTATTAACTCGGGAACCTGGAAAAAAAATTAAAGTTACATTAAAGAGGAATTATATAAGTATCAATTAAAATTATCATACAGGATTACAAAATGTATCAATTAAATGACAATTGATTGGGAAATGCAACATCAAGCTTTTCTAATCTAGAAATATATCAAGAAACTTTCATGAAATTCTCCCAATTGATAATTCTTAGTTATTATTTTTTACTTGTCTTCCAATTCAAAGTAAAAAATCCAATAATTCTTGGATACTGTTTGTTACTTTAAATTAAAGCTTTGATAAATTTAATTAGGAAAAGTTCATCAGGTTTAAGAAAGTAAACGAAAACTGGAAAAAGTACTTTAATTTAAAGGTGTTAATGTGAAATAGGTTTAAAATTAAGGTGTAGGAATCTATATTTGTGAAATAATAAAAGAGTTAAAAACTATGTTTGTAAGCATTTACATTACTTTGATTCTGATAGATGATATTAAAAAAATTGAAGTGAAATTTTTTTTAGCACCGTTGTGATTTAAAACTCGATGAAACGAAAAAGCGACACTAGATAGAGACAAACCATCTATAGCATTTAGTCTGCGAGAGAATGAGATATTATAATCGGTCTCCTCTTTGTGTGGTACTTCGTAACCTAGCCACTTAGGTCTACTTTAATTTTCTGAAGGTTTCGTGTGTGAATCTGATTTTTTAATTAAAGTCACATGGATGATTTTAAAAAGTAAGATGTTTATAATCTTTTATGTTACGTATTTAAAAAAAATATATTAAAATCGTTTATTCCTGTAAGGAATTGTATAACGCAGGTATGAATTAATAACACAAGGGCACTCTCAAGTTAATGAAAAATGGAAAAAAATGCTCTCCAGCATTTTTTTGCAAGTAACAATAAAATAATAAATGAAAAATTATTACCACTCGGACTCATAAGCTTGTTTTCAAGCTACCTACAACATTTCCAAACATGTGTAATGACTTGTGAAGCGTACCAGACTTATTAAAATTAGAAACTAAAGTCCACCTGGCACGGAATCAAGCTGGTTTATAATAGTCCTGGGTCGGTCGTGAATGACCCGCTCATTGAAACCTCACGAACCACCAAAGAGCGAGCAGGTCATTTTTTCGTCCCGGGTCTCGCGACCCACTTCTTGTAACCGCTCTTCTACTGCAACCTGGGTTTCAGGTGCGGATGTGGCGGGGCGAGTGACGATAGATAGATATAGATGTATAAGAGAGCGATCGTGTTGTCAACACCCGGGTTTCGCCACCCGCTCTCTCGACTCAGGTAGTAGAAAGTAGCTGGGGGAAGCGTAATTGCGAACTGCGACACAATCGGTCAATTTGAGAATTTTCTCCAAAATTTATTTTTTACCGTTACCGGTCTATGCTCAGCCTATTATGGTCATCTTTAGACCATTGGTCCCCAACCTTTTTGTCGCCGCGGCCCAGTTATTGTTTGATAATTTTACCGCGGCCCACTGGGGATTATACGTATAGTTGAAAATATCTTCGTTACTTGATAAGTTAGCAACAGATAATTAAAGAATTTTCTTACATTCATTAATAACCTTCACCCGAATTTTACATTTACATAAGAACAACGATAATAACAGCTTAAATTTTTTTTAAAAGCATTTTGATGTTATGCAAGCCCTTGCGCGGCCCATTACTATTTGGTCCACGGCCCATTACTGGGCCGCGGCCCATAGGTTGGGGACCACTGCTTTAGACAATTATTCAATATTCATTAGGTTTAATAATATAACATTAAACAGAAATCTACGTACATACAAAAATGCAAACATTACAATTATTTTGTACACCCTATCCTTTTGTAACTTTTACTAACCTAACTATCCCACTATCAAAAAGTATCAGAGCAATCATAATAATTCATGGACACGTTTATTTTATTTTTGTCCTATTACACAAAGAAAAATTGTAAAATAATAGTTTATAATAAAGCATTACAGCTTACATCTAATTTACTTCAATAAAAGCTTCATAACAACACGTTTTTTACATGGTTTTTATATCTTTCAAAACGTGATAAAACATTTTTTTTTACCCCTGAAGCGTGTATTTTTAAAAATTTATTTCCGGGACATGACATTACTAGTTACAGGTGGTAGCTGTGAACGAACGTTCATACAATTATAACCTGGGTTTCGTGTCGCGTATGACTTGACCGGTCTGGGCGGCGACCGGCGCGAGAAACTCTGTTACCGAGTTTCGTATTTTGTGTCGCGAAAAGAGCAGGTCGCTTGACGCCAGTGTGTCGTGAGCGACCCGGGTCGTGTAAAACGAGCGATCGACCCAGGACTAGTTTATAACTATTTGTATAATCGTTTCCATGTTAATACTGCACAAGAGTCTGCTCTCTGTATCCCGAATCGGGGTACAATGTGCGGTAGAAAGAAAAGAGAGAAAGAAAGAGGTGTAAAGAGGAAGATTGGGAAGTACCTGACTTCCAAGATCTGGTCACCAAGTAAGATTAAATCCATTTTATTCTTCATTTTAAACACCCGCTAAACTGCCCAAGCAGTTTTTCAGCAGCTCAACTACTCTTAAGAATATTTATTAAAGTACAAATGTACACATTATTGTTTTGCAGAAAGTAAACCAAAGGCGGCTCTAGGGGTCCAGAAATGGAAGGTCATTTAAAAAAAATGATATTATGATACAATATCAAATTAAATACGATCATATTCATTTGTAAGTACCTCACGAGTTTGAGTGTCCAATTACATTAAATATTATAAATTACTCCATGCGACAAGCGTACAATTTGCAAAATCAACCGACATTTATCAAACCATCTCTTTCAGACGCATAAAATTCTTCATGCTCTCTCCGTCACGGCAGCGACCCAAAATGTCTTAAAAGCCGAAAGCATCTTTACTAAGATAATGCCATCTCGTTTATTATATGGCGCGTAAAGAGACAGAAGATATGATATTGGGACATTTAATAAATTGACCCAGTCAATCATAGCGCATGGAAAAGAAAGCTTCCATTTAAGACGTTAGATGTCACTACTTGCCGCTGTCAGCTATCTTCGGTGAATTTCAAATACATTAGAATTAGTTTTGACTTGCATAATTACTATCATCTCATAATTTTGGGAGGTCTTTACCAATTCACCTGAGGAAAGGATACAGGTATACTTTTCACATGCAAACTGTACTTTTATTTACCTGGACATTAGGCCTCGTGCTGAGAATATAGACTACTCCATCAGCAATATCCCGAGAGTCAATGAGGTCAAAAATTGGCAAGGATCCTTCTTCACCACCACCTCGCAATTTTCTAACTAATTCAGTGTCAACCGTTCCCGGGCTGAGGCTCTGAAAAATCGATAGGTGGAGTTCATTTTGTATTATATCAAACATCAATATAATTTGGCATACATTTGATTGAACACTATTTCAATTTAATTAACAACTTATTCTACAACATCTTTACGTGTATTTTACTAATTAAAACAGAAAATTCAACTACATTAGAATCTGTTTATAATGACATCGAAGGGAAAAGACAAACACGTCATACTAAGCGGACGACATACAAAGCATTTTGTAGAAAATAAACAACCACCTGTTTTTGTTAGGTATATATGAATGTATTTATCTTAATAGAGAGAAATATAGCATATTCAATCAAAATAAAAATTGTACATAATAAGTACATTTTTTTTTCATTTTTTACATTGAAATGAACATTTCCTTAATCTGGTTCATGTTTTGACCCTCCCGAACACTGCCGAAGATATTAGGAATCATGTCGGTCACTATAACCGGACATCATTTATTAAAAATGGGCCATAATAAGCGACATGTCACTATAAGCGCAGTCATTATATCCGACTTTGTTATAAATAATTTTATATTAAAACCAAACTTTGTTGTGTAATAACTTCATAATGAACGGATTCTACGTTAGTTCAACAGAAAGCCAATTAAACTCTGGTAAATTATATTTGCATAATTCGGTCATTATCTTCTTTCAAAACAATATCTCAGTTTCATGTAAAATGTTGAGAAAAAACAAGATAATACTATTTAATGAAATGAAGATAATATTAGCGAAATTCAATCGAAAATCTGGAGACAGAAAAATCAGAAAAGATATTGGCTCCGCTGGGACTCGAACCCAATACCCTTGGTTTGAGGGTCTAAGGGTCCTGGGTCCAAGATCCAAGGGTCCTGGGTTCAAGTCCCAGCGGAGCCAATATCTTTTCTGATTTTTCTGTCTCCAGATTTTCGATTGAGTTTCGCTAATATTATCTTCATTTACTTAAATATTATAATTTGAGATTTTACTCATAAAGTTTAAAAATTAAAAATAAAGATAATACTAATTTCGTTTATGAGTTTATCACTTGAGTGATTATAGCCCTGCTCTGGTTCAATGAACGCAGATCTGTTTTAAATTATTTATTTCTAAATTAGAATTGATTGTGGAAGAATTCAGACAAGCGATAAAGTGTCTAAAATATTTTAACAGCAAATTATTTTTATTGAAATTTAATTGAAACTGATTTGACAAGAATTCAGACTACCCCGTGACTTTACACGGGCCTGGGCTGGTATTATAAATAATACACAGTACATATCATGCTGTTTCAAATTATCCGTGAAGCCGCGGCGGACATTTGAACGACGTTTTATCCACACTTATTGCCATGAAACAGTCTTTCAAATAAATAAAATAATTGAGTGGGTATCTCAACACGTTAGTTTTATTTACATTTAAAAATCGATTGTCGTTATTGAAAGACCCTGTGGAAATATATTATAATAAAACGAATACAAAACTTTATTCCACTTAATTTTATTCGACCGTAACCGGTTTCAGCTCGTCAAAGCATCTTCAAACTGGTAGTTTTATTATAATATATTATAATGGAATTCCACCATGAAATATCACTCTCAAAAATAGAAATACCCTGTGGAAACGTATGTCCAATTATAATCGTTACAAAAAACAGGTTACATACCGAGACTTTGATTTTTGATTTGTCGTCACTCAGCTCGTTTGAAAGACCTTGAGTTAGGGCAGTCACTGCGAATTTACTTGCAGGGTACAGTCCCATGTTGAATCCTCGTATATGCGGAATAAAATGGCCAGCAACACTAGAAAACAATGTCATCATTCATATTAATTTGAATTCACGTGATCTGAAATCGTGACCTCTGGGTCCAAAGATTACCGGTCTACCACAGACACAATTATAATTTGTTTACTAAATACCTGTAGAGCTTTTACAGACGTGTATTATACGGTTCCATGCTAACTCAGAATGAAACTAACTTAGAAACATCTCAGAAAGGTCATTAAAAGCTATGAAAAAATAATTTTAAAATATCCGGTAACCCAAACCTAACTTAACCTATTTAACCAATTTTTTTTATTTTTTTATCATCACTCTTAATGACTTTTCTGAGG
Organism: Limnephilus rhombicus; assembly: GCA_929108145.2. Taxonomy (NCBI): domain Eukaryota; kingdom Metazoa; phylum Arthropoda; class Insecta; order Trichoptera; family Limnephilidae; genus Limnephilus; species Limnephilus rhombicus. The sequence goes on from OV815293.1 coordinate 19,095,426, forward strand.
TGCGTTGGTTTCATTCTGAGTTGTCTGGTCACCGATTATACATATGTCTAACATTTAAAAGGGTAACAATTCATATTTAAAATACGTGCAATGTAATAAATACTTATGGTTTTACAAACATAAAACATAAACAATAAACATATCAGTTATATTTACATCTAATTATTTGTTTATATAGGACGGAGATGTTTTGAAAATATCGAATGGTAGATACTGAAAACGTATTCGTAGTTCAGTGAAATCGAATTAGTTACGGTTGTCACAGTGGAAAAGATGGTGAAGTGGATTGGATTTAACAAGGTCACGGATATTTATAAAACTTAACATTTGAGGGCAGTCCATGAGGTTATTCAATATTTAAAAAAAGTGTAAGAATGTCATTAATAATTTTCCGGGTAGTAGGTTGCGGTAGTTTTAGATTGGACATTAAAGTGTTGTAGCAGTTATCAACAGGTTATCTCAATTTGTATTGAACATTGTCCAAGAACATTCCTTTCAACTTTGTCCAAGCAGTGTATGTTACAAGTATAAATAGGAGACCACACAATATTCTAGTTTCAGTAAAGCAGTTTCAATGACTCAACGTTATGACAAGTCCTGTGTTATGTATTACGGAACCTAAAATAGGTATGGCCTTGTTGGAAATCGTTTCGCTGTGACGATCAAGGGTAAGTTTTCCGTCAAAAATAACACTAAGGTTTTTAAATAATGGTACCAATATAATTTTATAATTACTAATAATTGAACATGATCTTTACCTGTTAATGTTGATAATATGGCCATTATCGCCTCTGGTCCTCATGGTTCTGAGAGCTTCTCTTGTGGCAATAGTCAGGCTGAGTACATTCAGGTCTAGCACTGTCTTCCAATCGTCGGTGGAGCCATCTGCAGTGGGAAAAAAGTGATCAATTAAATAATTAAAAATATTGGGGTACAATCAAGGCTGCAAAAGAGTTGTTATGCAGGAACACGTGGAATAAAATAGAATTGTGACCATGAGCGTTCTTCTTTTCTAGGCAACATTGTGAACAGCGTTACGGTGTCCATCGTAACGATAAATGCGTAGAATATATCTTTTTTTCATCATAAATATTGGTTAATCGTATTGTGGTGATGATATTATGAAGTGATACCGCGTTGCGTGCGTTTATCCTCTTAGATCAGATGTTTAAGTATAATAATTCGTGACATTAATGTGGTTTGTAATTAGGCGTGCGCGATGCGTTTTGGGTCTTCCCAGGACTTAAGAAACAAATCCAAAATAGTGGCCGGTTCAATAAAGTGTTCAGAAATTGCCAATTTGTCCGGATGGCTTAGATTCTTGAAACGTTCTGAGATTCTTTTCCACATCCGTATTTAGCTCTGCCTACCCCTGTGAAACGCCGTGATGATTACTTGGATAGTTAGTTGGTTGAAGTTGGCAGGGCATGCGTAATCATGATAGTTTCACGCTCCAATAGATTGTGTAGATTGTAGTTAAAATGATTTCTGATAGATTAATTTTTAGCTCAGGTCCAATTGTTGCCAGTAATTGTATCATATAAAATTAGATGTATATAAAAGTCTAGCAAATGTATTGAATTGATTTTATTTTATTATTGATTAACAATAAATAAAATAAAAACCACTTTTTTTCTGTTTTGAAGATGGTCGTGTTAGGCTAAAAGCTATAAATTGTAATAAAATAGTGGAAAATTTTAAATAATTTCAACGTATCTGATGTGTGTTTTGTGTGGATGCGGATATCAAAGGACCTTGAATGTGTTTTGAGATGTATGATAGACCACTGCACAAGTAAAAATGAATGCAAATAAATGGAAAGGAAGGAAGGGACTTACTGTGGAACCTTGTGGTACTTCTCTTCTCTCATGGATGGCTTTTGTTCATACACTTGTATAATTATTATTCGCGGTATTCACTATGGTGATATGCGGGTAGAGAATGCGGGAGCGGAAAATTGTATGCTTTCACGGAGAGTTTCGATAGACGAGACTGATTTGTTATGGCAACGAAATAACAGGTTCATAGGGATGGGACAGGATGGGTAAATGGAACATGGTAGGGATGGATAGGTAAGGTACATGTGACAATCAAGCTACAAGCACAGAGTCTATTATATATGTAGATGTGTGTAGGTAAGTGTAGCTATGATTGTATAAACGCCCAACTATTTGTCATCGCTGCGGTAAGGACTCGCCGCGGCCTCACAACGGACCAACTAGGACTTGGAGCTCCCACCACTAATTTCTACGTAAATGAGCACCTGACACTAAAAAATAAAATACTCTTTGCCAAAACACGTGCCACCGGAAAAGAAAACGGCTATAAATACATATGGGTGAGGAATGGCAGTATCCTGGCGAAGAGGAATGATCTCTCTCGAGTCGTCACCATTCGTTGCGAGGGAGACCTTAAAAAAATCAGCACTCATGGTCAACAAAATATGTGACTACTAGAACAAACTCGTTACTGCTACTATCGATGCCAGCTTTCTATCACTATCCTGTACTCTTGGTCATTCATTTTTTTCTTGCAAAATTACTCAATATATTTGTTTATAGCGCAATACCTCCATAATCATATAGCACTATCGTATTTCCTGCATTTTCATTCATATTTTACACTAAGTAATCAATGTTTTATATATAATTTTGATGCATCATACGTCCTAATTAATTTATCACTCCCGCAAATGTGGAATAAGTCGAATAACACTCTTACTCTAAAAAAATGACCTCATCATCTATATCTGTTTATTACCAGAACTGTGGTGGTATTAAGACCAAAACTCAGGAGCTTCTTATTAATATTTCATCGAATAACTATGATGTTATAGTTCTAGTTGAAACGTGGCTTGTAGCAAGTGTAAACACGGCCGAATTCATAGATTCGCGTTACACGGTATTCCGACGAGATAGGAACCGTATAATTACCGGTAAGATGGACGGAGGTGGTGTGTTAGTGGCAGTGCGCAAGGAACTCGCAGCTTCCCGTCTCGACGATTGGGAAAAAAATCAAATTGAACAAATCTTTATATCAATTCCGTTAAGGCCTCTAAATCTCACCATATGTGCTGTATATATACCTCCTGTCTCGCCAGTAATGCTTTATGATATTTTCTCCAAAAACCTGGAATCCGTCTTTTCATCAGAACCAAATAATACGTTTTGTGTTCTTGGAGATCTGAATCTACCTACTCTTACATGGACATTTTCCGAAGGCTGCAATCATGGTATTGCCTCCTCAAACACGGCTGCATCGCAAACTTTTCTTCAAACAATGGCATTGATGAGCTTATTTCAATATAATTGTATACCTAACCACAACGATAAATTCTTAGACCTTATATTTTACAGTCGCGAAACAAAAGTTACACATAGCGACGACCCTCTCCTTTCAGAGGACAGACACCATCCAGCTCTGGAATTTGAAATATCATCCGCGATTCAACCAAAAATTAAAAACAACAAAGAGCGTAGGCACAATTTCAGGAAAGCTGATTATACTCAAATTAATAATGACATTAATTGTATTGATTGGAAGTCAGAAATCGCGAATTTATCAGCAGAAGAAGCAGTAGACCGATTCTATGTAATAATAAACAATATAATTGATGAGTTTATTCCAGTATTGGCCAGACGAAATGACAAATTCCCCATATGGTTTACTCCCGAACTTATTAGCTTATCACGGAAAAAAGATAAAGTTTGGCTCAAATGGAAGACATATAAAGGTCTTTCTGACTATCGTAAATTTTCCTTCTTACGTGCTACATACAAAAAATTGGCTAGTGAATCTCGAAAGTTATTTTTTGAAAACATCGAAAGTTCATTGCAAAATAATATTAAATGCTTTTGGTCATACATATCCTCATTAAAATCATCTGATGGATATCCTGCTACTATGTCCTTCGAAGGGCGCAAATCTAATGATGCCCAAGAAATCTGTAATATGTTCTCTGAGTTCTTCAAGTCAACATTTGAACCCTCATCTATCAATGACTCAATTAACATTGACCAACTTGAGGCCGTTCGGGACTCTGGACTTATGCACATTCACACCATTGAACTAACGGAACAAGAAGTGCAATCAAGTTTAAAGGCGTTAGATATAAACAAAGGTGCGGGTCACGATGGAATACCGGCATTTTTCCTCAGATCTGCTGCGTCGTCATTGTATGTTCCACTTACCATAATATTTAATAAATGCCTGAGTGACGGGGTTTTCCCTGATAGGTGGAAGTTGGCTTATATTATACCAGTCCATAAGGGTGACTCACGTCAAAAAGTCGAAAACTATAGGCCAATATCCATTCTCTCGGCGATCCCTAAACTCTTGGAAAGACTTGTCCATGATAATATATATCCCCAGCTTGCCGCCAAAATTACAGAACAACAACACGGGTTTGTAAAAGGCAAATCTACCATGAGTAATTTACTAATTTACTCAAATTTCTTATTCACTAGCATGGATCGAGGCCACCAGGTAGATGCAATATACTGCGATTTCAAAAAAGCTTTCGACAAGGTTGACCACCTTATTCTTATTAAAAAAATAATGTTCAATGGAATTAGGGGAAACTTATTACGTTGGTTTGTCTCATATTTGACAAAAAGACAGCAAGCTGTATCATTACGAGGACATACTTCTACGTGGGAACCAGTTACCTCTGGCGTACCACAGGGGTCAATCCTGGGTCCACTGTTATTTATACTTTTTATTAACACTGTTACTAAATGTTTCATGCATTGTTTATTTCTTTTGTACGCCGATGATATAAAAATATTTGCCATTGTTAGGAATTTAAACGATTGTCTGCTCATCCAAAGCGACTTAGTAAGGTTCGAAGCATTTTGCAATGAAAACAAAATTTACCTAAGTCACAACAAATGTAAACAAATAAGCTTCACTAAAAATCACAACGCTATTATACACAATTATTGTATTGGTAACTATTTACTCGAGCGCGTTTACTGTATAAAAGATCTAGGCGTACTTTTTGATTCTAAACTCCATTTCGATGCGCACATTGAGAACATTGTGAATAAAGCTTACCGCATGCTAGGATTTGTCATCAGAAACAGCCGCGAATTTCGAAAACCTGAAACTTATCTTCTACTTTACTACACGCTGGTCCGTTCTCAACTTGAATACTGCACCTCCATATGGACACCACTTTACGGTGTCTATAAAGTCAACATTGAAAGTATTCAAAAGAAATTTCTGCAATACCTCAATTACAGAATGAGCGCACCTAAACGGGGGTACATAAATATGCTCTCGAATTATAACGTCACCACTCTAACTAACCGGCGAACATACCTTGACCTCATGACGCTTTATAAAATCTGCAATAACTTTATCGACTGTCCTGACCTACTGAAACTAATAAACTTCAAAATACCACCCAGAGTAACAAGGCTTAACGACTTATTCCACATTAGCCGGACGCGTACAAATGCTGGTGTCAGGGATCCAATCAGAAGAATGTGCGAATCGTTTAATCAAAATCAAAACATCAAGGATTCCGACTTATTTTTTGATACACGCAGTACTTTTAGTAGAAAATTGAAGGCCGTTTTCCTACAATGTACAATACCTTAGACATTGCTTGGTTTATAATTTTAACTACCTTTCTTTTTTTAAATTTCTGTATGACATTATTTTTTATCTATATATATATTTGGTCTTACCATCAAAATTTTTCCAAAAACAATTTGTAAACTTTTATAAGGATATTGCGCATTTTTTTTTTTCATCTCTTTGTAAAATAATATTTACTTATGTATATATATACATACGTCTTTTCCGTATTTAACGGTAAAAATATTTGTATATGTTTTTATCTGCTGTCAATGTTAATTCGTGAGAAATAGTTTGGATGCAGGCGAATTCTCTATTAATTGTTTTGTATATTCTTGTCAATTGACGTCTGTATCTGTATTTTCTCCTTAATAAAAAAAAAAAAAAAAAAAAAAAAAAAAAAAAAAAACTAGCATCATTATAATGGTACCGTAAAATGTCAGTATCAAAAACAGAAATTTAATATTAATGTAATTTTACAGACAAATTCAAACGTACCCATCAACCTGCTTATTTTGGCTGTTCCAGCATTATTGATGAGTATGTCTACACCTCCCAGCCTCTCTTCGATAGCTCTAAAGGTTGAAATTATTTCTTCTTCCTTTAGAAAATCGCACTGCATAGGAATGATTGTTCCATTAGTCCTGGTAGAAAGTTCCTAAGAAAAAAATTATTTATTTTTATTTGTATTATATTATACATATTTATTATTCAGTTTATACAGGGTGTTAAGGGACGTACTTGACTTACTTTAACCAGTGATTCCTGACATTATTTAGAGTAAAAAATGTAAATGAAATTTTGGTCTCCGGTGACATTTTTGATGTTTTTTTTTTTTTTTTTTCTACAAAAACATAAAAAAAATGGTAGTTGTTGAACAGTTGGAGGCAGGGTAAGGGGTTCTTCAGACACCCGGCTGAGTGACCAGTGACGACGTGCGGAAGAAATTTTTTTTTGTTTGATTTTGAAGAAAAAAATTTTGAAAAAAAAAAAAAAGTCGTCAAAAAAAGTCACCGGAGACCAAAATTTCATTTACATTTTTTACTCCAAATAATGTCAGGAATCACTGGTTAAAGTAAGTCAAGTACGTCCCTTAACACCCTGTATATCAGCATTTGACAAGCGCGGTGTTAATTTTATACAATAGAGAACTCCAGTCCATTTTTTAATTTTTTTTTTATAAATAATGACCTTCTAACTTAAATAACTGCATTTTTATTTTTATTTTTAGAGTTAGTTTTAATAGTTAAAATAATTGTCAAAGTTTTAATTTTTCAAGACCCCCCGAAAACCACCGGAAATATGGTAAATCGTGTGACTCACTCACTCCTGAAAAATTAGTATAGGATCGGGAAATCAGCTGATCAACTACCGCCATTTTGAAATTCCGTTGTTCGAAGTATTCTCCCTAGAAGAAGCATTACTATTTTTTTTGTGCAGTAGTTTTTGAATATTTTAAATAATTGAGATAAACTAATAGAGGTACCTCTATTTTTGATACTGAATTATTAAGGCTTAAATATTGTTTCAATTAACACAACAACTAAATCTCTATAAACAGTATGAAAAAAAGAATAACATGAAATGTTGTTAATACTGATGGCTTGTGCCATACCTAAATTTCAATTGATTTCAATACAATGTGATACAATGACTGGTGACGCGTGACGTCAGCGCTAACCATTCAATCGTACCAAATTTACAGTGTATTTTAACGAGACGTTAAAAAATGCACTTTTTAATATTTTTTTAAGAACTCTACGTTTAATATTATGAAACAAAACTTATATATTCAGAATCAGCGTTTATTGGTCTATATAAACATATTTTTTTAAAGCGATAATATTTTTCATTGGAGTTCCTTATTGGTAAACAAGCGTCTACGTGAAGACCTCATGAATAAACTAAAATTGATTAAGCTGACATTTAACAGCCATAAAAAGTTGTACACATTGTTTACACAGAGAAAGAGTGTAGTTTATTAGTTATACAAACTTTCCCACCGATTGTACCTACTTACTATAAATGTCTCCTGTTTGAAGACAAATGTCGAAAAATTGTAGATATTACGAAATTTAGAAAACACATTTTTTATTAAATCTGCAAGAAAACTGCCATTTCTTTTTATCTCGTTTGTTTACAATCTTTTTGCAAGGAGTTGGGATGTATTTTTTTTTAAGTAAGACTGATATGTTTAATTGCAGGTCTGTTCAATCAATATATAACATTTTTGTGGGTACCTCAAGCTTTTCTATCCTCCTAGCCAGTGCAACGACGATGACTCCTTTATCTGCCAGAGTTAGGGCGATGACTTCTCCAATACCAGCGCTGGCTCCAGTGACCACCGCCACCTTCTCGGACCATCTCCATTCTGCAGACACTCCACTGAGGAGTACCACCAATACGAAAAGGATCGCTGATTTGAGGAACACCATTGTAGAAAACCTGAAAAAAGTGTTTTCAGTTTTCAATAATATATCGTACAAATACAGTTCAGACACACCCGCGTTTCGTATAACAATCGGTGAAAATGTTACATGTAAAGTTTATAATTTAAACGACCTCCAATCTATCTATCTCTCTATATTCTATCTTCTTCTTCTTCTATCTTCTTTTTTCTGTATAAATAAAAATGAATGTATACACGCGCATGTTTATACATTCATTTTTATGAATGCATACGCTGCACCACATTGGATTATTCTTTTTTTTGTGTTCAACGTTATTGTCAGGACAAGGTTTGTATAAAACGACTGGTGATCGCTGGCATTTAAAAAAATTGCAATAGGTGGCACGCGAGATGTTTGAAAACTGAATGTACCGGGAATGAACGTATGGAATTCGGTGGCTTATGGGGGGTGGGGGGAGGGGAGCTGGGAGCGGGGGGAGAGGGTGGAAGGAGAGAGGGGGTGGGAGGGGGGAGGGGAACTCGGGTAGGGGGTTCACGGAGGGGGGGAGTTGAACCAAGAGGGGGGAGCCTGGGAGGGAGTAGGGGAACTCGAGATGGGGGTTTGCGGGACGGTTGAAGAGGGGAGTGGAGTGGGGAGAGGGTAGATGGAGGAGCCAGAGTGGTAACGCGAGATAGGAAGTGGATGCGGGAGAGGAAGGGAGGTGGAAGGGGAACGAGACGAATGGGAAAGGACAGGCAGGGAGATTTTTTTTTTTAAATGGCATAGCAACGCACCCCGGGTACCAGCTAGTAAATTATAGTTATTGTTATCATGTTTATTTTGTAAAACTCTATTTTAATTTGTCGTTCTTTTATATTATTCAATAACATTATGATTTATAAAAAAAACCGTTTTTTATGAAAAAAAAACAGAGTGTGCAATTCACATGCGATTGAAGTGAAACCTCAAAAAAACTAAAATAGACAATAGTGCTAAGACTACGAAGCACAGCACAAAGAGGAGACTGATACTATCTCATTCTCTCGCGGGATAAATCCTATAGAGGTAAGTGTTTGTCGAGTTTCGTAATTTTTCGTTTCATCGAGTTTCAAATCACAACGGTGCTAAATAAGTTTTCACTTCCAAAAGTTCTGTAGTATAATGATTATTACGCATGACAGCTGTTTCGGTTTCCGAAGGCACTATCGAACATTGATGACACCCAAACGATTGTTCATTTAGGTACATTACGTGCACACAGATAAACACCTACTTACTAAATTACACATAACTTAATCGATTGTCCTGATCTTCTTCAACGCTGATCACTCCATGTTCCAAATCGCATCAGCAGACAGTCGCTTACATTTAATGTCCCTCTTTGCAAGACCCTCAAGCAGAACTAATTTATTTACAGATCCATAATATCCACAAACTCATTTATTTTAAATTATTACCACATAGACATTTTTAACTGGACTTTACGCGACTTAAAACGAAATCTCACTAAGCAAGTTAACTCAAACTAGAAAGTTCAATCCCTATATATTCCCGTCCTTTGCCTCTTAATCCTATTCCTATGTTCCTCCCCCCTCCCCCCGCCTCCACCCCTTTTCATATATTAATAATAATAATAATAATATATATCTTTGTTGAACAAAAATTTAAAGATTTATAACTACAAAAAAAAGTATATAATAGTTTAAAAGTACAAAAGTTAATAACGGAAAACAATATACATGTAAACAGTAGATACTTAAAGAATAGAGATTTATAATTATAAACGTAGGTTTCTCGTAATCTGCCTCACTAGGCTAGCCTGTGTTGAGGCAGTAATTTTACGTCAATTTATAATTCTGTGAACTTACCTACACCTATATTAGAATATAATCGCACAATAGATTAGTTGCATTAATAATAACAATAACATTGGTACAATAATAACAGCATTGGTTCATTACTAATTTCGAATTTGGGTGAGTGCACCGGTAAATGCCCTATCATTATTTTTTATCCAAATTTTTATGTTTCTTTTTTTAATTTTTTTGTGAATCACATTTTTTTATACTAATTGGAAGAATGTTGTAAAGTCTTGTTGCAAGGTATCTGAAGCTTCGTTGACCAAAAGAAGTATGAGTTATGGGAATTTGTAGTAATTCTTTGTTATTGTTTCGAATACATCGAATATTTAATCTTTTTTCATAGTATTTATGTATATTTGTGTATAGATGAGTCAGGATTGTTTTTGCGTATATCTGCCGACCATCAAACACATTCATAATATTAAAGATTAAGTTCGAGTCTGTAATTAGAGGTAGTCTAAGAATTAATTTTATAATAGTTTTCTGTGCCTTTATGATTGGGTCTAGTGATGATGCAGTACCGCCTCCCCATCCTATGATACCATACTCAATAATAGATTGACAGACTGCAAAATAAATCATTTTCAAGTGTTGTAAATCGAGAAAGTTTCGAATCGTTCTAAAAAAGTGCATGGCAAAAGTGCATATTGTAACTAAAAAATTAATTAATTAAGAAAACATCCTTACAATGTAACACTTTATCATTCACTATCATCAGTGGAAAGTTTATAATTAACTATTTATTATGTAATCTCTGATTTGCTGTCAACTTTCTCTAAAATAAATAGAATAAAAATAAAATTAAAATACTTACTTAAGAAAAGGCAATATTATCCGATTTCTGGTATTCCACAGGGTACAATGCTTGAACCTCTTTATTACTTCAAAATGTTATGTAAATTATGCCGCATAAACTTTACAATTCGATTGTAAGCTACAGAAGAAAATAACAGATTTTCTTGTACTTTTTGCAAACTTGTGTATCGCCTACAGGAATTTCGCGATAACATAAAATTTAACACATATCTACCGTTAAATTTTGCATGTAAATTACTAAAAGGAACAAGTTTGAAGTATATTACTTCATGTAATGGAAAATTCCTTATCATTGCACTGATTAGTAGAGAAAAGTTTGAAAAACCTAGTCATCCCGAAAAATCCTTTATGAAAAAGCGATATATAATTCAAATTATGTTAAATATCTGAGAGCACTCACCTTCTATCCTATACGGCTCCAAGTGGATACTAAGCTCACACATTTGATCTGTTGTGAACTTTTGACTATCTAATCATCTAATGCATGATAACAGGATTGGTGAACTTACCATTTAGGCAATTTAATTAAAAATGGAAAACATACTCTGAATTGTGATATTTTTATAAATGTTAAAGATTTCCAACTGTTCGAAGACTAGTCTATTACATCCCAATGAGGTACCCAGGGGGGCTGAATGTTTGATCTTTTAATCAAATTAATTATTTTTCCATACAAACGTATTCCCGTTTTTCACTCTGGATTTTGATAATAGTGCAAATATTATGTATATGTCGACCACTAGCATGTCGGTACGTTAAGCGTTTTTTGATAAGTTACTTCTTATAGGAGTTAGAACACTAAAAAAATCGTTAAAATTGCCTGGTTTGAACACCATCAATTCAGTACACAAACTGGACAATGTTTAAAAAAAAAAAAAACGTACAGATGTAGCGTACTTTTTTCTAATTTGGTTATTAAAAAAATATCAAAAATCCAGTTTTGGAGAAGAAAAATGGGGAGTACCAAACCTTAATTTTGCTGACATTATATAGGTATTATCAGGCTGAGGTGCATTTGTCCCTTTCACTCAGTATTCAGGGAAGTAAGAGCGAGAGTGACAGCAATAATTTCATAAAATAGATATTGCTCAAATTTCTCGGTCACCGGGTTTCCTCTTATGGAAGAAATATAATCCAATACTTCACAAATTTACAAGTTCAGTTATTTTTAAGAACCTACTTATTACATTGTTCGATATTTCTTACACAAAAGAGGATGGAACATTTTCTTCAATTTACGCATTCACGCGGTTTTAATATCATGCATAACTTTTTAAACTGGAGTTTCAGGACGGGTTGTTTCTCAGAATTTGAACAATTCATCAAATTTTAATGTTAATATTCAAGTTCCGTTAAAGTGCTATTCAAATCAATGTGAATCGTGTGAATTTTGAAGTGTCCGAGATTCGATAACAAGATTTTTCTAATTGGTAGCGAAAAACATTCACACCAAACCGTGTTACCAGTCCATTATAACACTGGTCCATTTTAAAATAAGTAAGCAGAGCGTAGTCAACAACCTTTTACAAATGTCGCTTTAAAAAATTACCACAATTTATCAGATTTGAAAATAGAAATACAGTAGTGTAAACGATGGTTCGTTTTTGTTTATTGCGTTTATCAACAGATATAAAAATAAAGAATTCTGTCTTTAAAATAGTGTTTTTTATTCAAGTTTTCAGATAATACAAAATACTGTGATTTAGCATTCAGCACAGCTCTTGTCCAATGGGCTGGATCGTTAGTTCTGGGATCTGTGAAATAAATGAAAAAAATAACATTATTGTTCTTATGTTAGCCAAACATTTAAAAAAGGACACATTTAAGACGGGTTGTTTGAAAAAAATTGACGGATTCATCAAATATTTTAAGTTAATTTTCACGTTCTGTGTAAGTTCTATTGAAGTTCTTGAAACCCGTCCTTATGTTTCCATGTCTGTCTGTTTATGATGTAAAATGTCACTTGAAAATCAAAAATCAAGTCATTATTCAGCAAAGACGTTACATACTTTAGACGCGGGGTAGAAATCTCAAAATGGGAAGCCAACAACGAGACAATTGTAGAGTACTCGATTTCTAGTACTTTAGTACTAAACTGCCACGCGTCGAGTAAGGTCGTGTCCTACTAGTAAGTAAATTGCATTAAAAAGCGCCAAAATTCCCTCCTGTGTGATGAGAAAATGTTTCCATTACACGGTAAACAGTCGTAAAAGCGAAGGAATAACATTTCATTTGTAAATACATGCAAATTACTTATTATTATCGATTATAAAAATAATACAATTGCTTTCCGCCCAAAGATTTTATGCGTCATTAGAGAACTCAAGGCCTACTAAAGTACAGGTCTGGATGCGCAACAGCCAAATTACAAAGTCGATGCCGTCGCTAAGTAAAATTTACTTCTTATAATAATAATCTAATGATTCTTTATTTACTTGCCTGCGGTAAAACAACATACAAATCAGCAGAAACAAGAAATACAATAACAATCAACGCCATTTGCAAACTATCGTTGTTCATTATAGCTATTTGACACCTCAAAATTCGACTGGTGCCCAGGCCTCCTACTTTAGTTGGCCTTGAGACAGTATTCGACGGAACTTTTGAATTTTGAATACGAAAATGCCGCCCGCGTTCTATCTTTTGTTTCGTCCATTTGCACATATTCTTTTAAGCGTCTATCTTTATCATACACGAATAACTTTTGAATTAAGAAATTATTGAAAATCGCGGAAAACAAAATAGTTTTGATGAATTGCCACATTATATCTTGATTTTGTGAGACTATAGCAAGTCTATTTATATAACGTCATTGTTATTCAGGCGGTATAATATTAATTCAAATGCAGTGGATGTGTAAAATTGTAATGTCCAAATTTTATATTTTATTAATGTATAATATTATGGAATGTGTGTTTGTGATCATCTCAAGTCATTCGCTACGTTTGGTGATTAAGGTGCTCGGGTTCATGTGGTGTAATTTGTCTGGGTCCTGGTGGTGGATGAATCTGTCCACCAGCTGCTTAGGTGGGATCGGGAGAGACTGATTGAAGGAGATCTTTTGACCTCTCCAGCAGGACTCTCTCGGAACATCGCCTTGCAGGAAGGGATGGATTCATACTCCGTCATTCCTGGGGATACTGACCCCCAGATTCCTACACACCTCTCATACCTAATTTCTTTCTTGCAGTTGCCCGTAGAACGCTGATGATTCCATGCTGAATTAGTAAGGTTGAAGTTTAAAAAATATATAAACAAGACATGGCGGGATATAATGAATCAAATACTTGATTCGGGCAATGTGAAGATTCCGAATAAGGCAAGGAAAACCAAGACAGACGTGTGAGACCGTCCATTTTCTCTGCCTACCCCTGTGGAGAAACAGTATGTACTTATCAATACGCATACCTGAACATTTGGCCTTGTGCTGAGTATGTACACTACACCGTCAGCAATGTCTTGAGATTCAATTTGGGGAAATGATCCTTTAGGAAAACTTCCTAAGAGGTTCCTAACAAGTTCCGTGTCCACCGCTCCAGGACTTAGGCTCTGAAATATGTACAAAATATATATTTTAACCAACGACGTTACGATACATGTCTCACAAACTCAATATAAAATGTAGCTAATAAGAAACACTTTTATGTTTCCTGAAAATTCTTAATTCAAACATTGTTCATGTATGTCAAAGAGAGACATTCAAAGAATATGTGCTTTGCCGTCGAATACTACCTCAAAGCCGACTAGAGTAGGAGTCCTGCCGAGCTATTCTATATCTTTTGTGGGATCGTTATTAGATAACGGACGTTATCTCCTGAGTGATTTTTAAATATTTACTGTCACACATAAAATATTCAAACCCTTAAAAAATTGTACATGTCATTGGTTAGGAGTCAAATCGAATACAACTCGACAGTGTGGTCACCTAGTCGTAGTTATGCTAGTCATTCACTCACGATAGAAAGAATTCAAAATAAATTCTTAAGATTTATTAATTTAAGAATGGGTATTACAAGTAAATGCCTCAACTATGATTATCTAGTATGTCAACTTAATTTATTAAAATTATCCGAATGTATATGACCTAACATGTTTACATGAAATCATAAATTCAATAATAATTAATGTAGAAATCAAATATTATGTGAAGGGCTGTCAATTGTTGAATTGATATTTGATTTCTTTCCATACATCTCACAATTCAACAACAAGGCAATATCTAACGTTCTATTGTGACAACTCCAACACCGAATCACAATTGTATAGCCCCGTTCGCCGTATACAAAATTTGGGTAATGACTATAAAGATGTGATTTAACACTTCGTTCACTAAACATAAACAAGTCATAGTAGAATTTATATCAGAAAGAAGAACAACAAATTTAATTAAACCAACTACACAGCTCTGCTTCGACTTATTTCATATGTATTGTACTTTTCCCAGTCTTCAGTTTTTCCATCTCGCATGGTGGAGTTTTTGCTTTTATTTCAGTTCGTGTTTGATTGTATTTTTGTTTTATTGTGATTTTGATTGTGGTTGTGTTTTTGATTTTGATTTCTATTTTGATTTTTTGTTTATGATTTTGTTTTTTTGTTTTTGTTTTTCTTATGAAATTGTGAAATTGAAAATAAATCAATAAATATTTTAGTTTAGATCGTGTTAAACATGAATTCCTGCAAGCATGCATGATTATTTATTAATTTAATGTACTTTGTACATAGTAAAAGCAAATAACAGCCATAAAAATCTCACAATTCTGACAGGAGATCACGTCCGTTATCTAATAACCATCCCACAATAGAATCGCTCGGCTTTTGGACGGATTTCGAGGTGTCAAGTGATCAAGGCTATAATAGAGCAACAACAGTTTGCAAGTGGCAGAATGTTGTTCTACTCTTTGTTATTTACTGCTGATTTGCATGTTGTTTTACCGCAAGCATATAAATTAAAAGAGTGATTATACTATTTCAAAGATTCAAGTTTATTTATCTACTACTCTACTGTGTATTCTAGTAGGCTTTACATCTCTAATTACGCATAATCTTCGACCAAGTGTATCTAGACAGGGCGTGTAGGTCTTAAAAATGACACCGGAACCAAAAATATTGGTTTACGAGAACATTTATCAAAAAGAAAGTCTTTTATCTCACAGTCAAAAGATCGCAAGAAGCATTGGTTTGTACCTTTAGTTGATCTGGGTGGAGCTAATTTGTTTTCCAGCAAGTTCGCGGTAACGGAATTATAGCTTTGCGAAGATCATTTTTAAAACACAAATTTCAGGCAGTTAGAAATATTTTAGGTATGAGCTATCGCGGACTTTATTATCATAAATTTAATCAGTTATATTAATATCTAAAAAAATATGTACATAACATGATTTCGAGGCAGCGTGTCGAGAAAAGTAACATTTGATAAAAAATCTTTAATTTCTTCCTAGTAAAGCAACTACGTCACGCAAGAGATGCAACGGAATTCGATTGGTAGTTGTATTATGAAATTTCTCGTAGGTGGTGTCACTTTGGGATTAAAATTGGGTATGGGAGGGCTAATCTATAGTTAATATATCGATGCGCATAATCGATGATAATAATACGTAATTTGCGCGGATTTAAAAATGAAATGGTATTCTTTTGATTCCTTGGACAAAATAAACCGTAATTTTCACGGTCCTGGGCTAGAGTTATAGATAATACATTTTATTTTAGCTTTTCAAAATACAAGAATTGCATATTATAATAATGATAACTAACATAATAACCCTTATTTTTACAAAACTGAAAAAATATAACAAAATACAGATATCTTTCTAATCCTTCCAGCTTGTTTTTGACACTTACATTAGGTAATATAGTATTAAATATTACGATGTGTGTAAAATTTCTGAATGTACAAATATATGTCAAAAAATAATTGCGGCATGAAATAAGTAACTCACCGAAACTTTGATTTTTGATTTATCGTCACTCAGCTCATTTGTAAGTCCTTGCGTTAGTGCAGTCACTGCGAATTTACTTGCAGGGTACAGACCCATGTTAAATCCTGGAATATGCGGAACCAAATGACCAGCAAGACTAGAAAATAATGTCATCATTCATATTAATTTCAATTCACATGATCTGAATTCGAGACCTCTGGGTCCAGAGGTTACCGTTCTTTTTTATATTAACTCCACACAGGACACCCTAAATAATGTCCCTCGGGGCCTACGCCATCTGAGATGCTTTGTGGAGGGTCTTTTTGGTGAGAGGAAGGAGTGAACGTTGATCTTGAAGAGACCCATGTTGGAGGAAGGAGGAAATGCAGAGGCCGAAAAATCGTTCCACAGCCGATCTGTTAAACTCAAGAACGACTCGAAAAAGTGACCCGTTCTCATGTGACAAGTGTCAACCGTGTGCATATGTTGGGCGCGCGTTTGGCGTGTTTCTCGACTACGCACCGGTGCCGAGGGGATTATTAACGCTAGTTCCTCGGAGCATATCTATATAAAGATTGCAATCCGTTTGTTAAGATGGGAGAATCTATCAAACGAACCGCCCGTTTCTGCCAAAGACACAATCAGAATTTATGTTATTATTTATTAGACATTTATTATACATAATGTCTAACGTTTACAAACATTATTATGTACTTCTTCTTCTTGTGCCCTGTCTGTTCAACGGACGTTGGCTATCATGTTGGCTATGCGGATATACTGCGGCCCGCGGAACAGCTCTACGGTAGACTGGCCAAACCACTGTCTCAGGTTTTTCAGCCACGAGGTTCTCCTTTTTCCTGGGCCCCGTCTTCCGGCAATCTTTCCCTGCATTATGAGATGCAAGATCTCATATTTCTCTGGATGTCTCATCACATGCCCAAGATATTAAAGTTTTCGGATTTTTATAGTTTTAATTACTTCCTTTTCTTTATTTATCCGAACCATAACATCTTCATTTGTGACCCTGTCCATCGAGCTTATTTTAAGTATTCTTCTGTAGATCCACATCTCGAATGCCTCAAGTCGCCTAATTAGTTCTTCAGTAAGCGTCCATGCTTCCATTCCATAAAATAATATCGAAAACACTAGTAAACACGTAGCATCTGACCATTCGCATTCGTAATCCAAGGTTGAGATCATAACTGCAGAACATTTTTTTCATGCGGATAATGGTTGCACGAGCTTGCTCAATGCGACATTTGTTTTCAACTGAAGGATCCCATCTATCATTTACATTTCAGCCCAAGTATACAATACTCTGTACCTTCTCTAGTTTTGTTCCAGTAATTTAAAGATTTTCATCCAATTTTGCTTATGAGCATGTATTTTGTTTTATTTATATTCAGTTCTAGCCCAAAATTCTCACAAGTCTTCACTACTTCATTCAGCAAAAGTTGTAAATCCTCAATGTTACTTGTTAGAAGTACCGTACTATCTGCTTAACGCAGGTTGTTCAGAATCTTCCCTTTTATAACAAATCCTTGGGTAACTTCATGCAGAGCTTCATTGAATAATTATTATGTACACACACACACCAATTCATACAAATAATACCCACAATACAATAAATACTTGTTTTTATAAGCATACCTAACACATAAGGTGACACCCTTGAGGTGATTTTTCACAAAAACGGCGCTATATAAATCATCCAAATATTATTATTATTATTATTATTATAAACATATCAGTTATATTTAAAACAATTTTTTTAAATTTAAAATAAAACAATAACTTTGTAAACACCACTTTTATTTTTATACTTTATGCCGACCGGGTTTCGCTACAACCGTAGCTTCATCAAGGCAGTATAATACTCTACTAACATTAGGTTACATTTGTGTTATAATATATATGTAAAGGAAATATATTCCCTTTAAATTTGAATCCTATAATGTCAATTAGAATGCAATCATCGATTGTCATTTGTTTTGTTATTCTATTATTTGATTTTTAGAAAAAAACCATTCAAAGTGATATTAATAAACATAAATGTCGTTTCTTAGTTAAAAAAAACTTTGCAACACAAGTGTTTTATTTAGAAATTAATAAAAAGGAATTAAACCTATCAACTTATTATAAAACGACATTTCGTTTTAAACCTAAAATGGAGAAAATTCAATTCGAATTTACGCTATTACCTGGAGGCGATGGCAGGTCAAATATTATTAGCATTACAAAAATAGTCACAAGTGATGAAAAAGTGTTTACAATACCAGAAATGCTACGATCCGCCAGCTATCACGAGGAGATAATGAAAACTAGTGCTTTTGGAAAAATAAAAAATAGTTTGAAAAAAAGATACCAGGTTAGAAGAGTCTGGTTAACCATGACAGAAGAACTAAAAAAAACATATGTAGACGAAGATGGAAACCTACAGTTTGGAGACCAATACCTCGAAGAATTGGACGAAAAAAGTTTACAAGTACATCAAAAAGAAGATGCATTAGGAAAATTAATTGAAAAGTTAATGGAAGATAAGCAACAGAGCTTAAAAAACATTGCTGAGAAGTTTGTTATAGAAAAATTCTGCACTAAAAATACAAATGCAAGCCAGTGGATGGAAGTATTTGAAAAAGAATGTTTGCGGTTTGATGTGACCATGGATGAAAAAAAAATAGAAATACTCAGATTGTTCATGGATAAATCTTGTATAGACTGGTACAGTTCCATGATTATAAAACTAACAATGAACTCAGAGTGGTCAACATGGAAAAACAAATTCTGTGAATCATTTGCAAACAAAGGATGGAACCCTGTCACATACGCACTATCATTTAGATACAAAGATGGTTCTCTGTTGGATTATGCTATGAGAAAAGAAAAACTTCTATTGGATGTGAGAAGATCAATTGACACCGGTACTTTGATAGATCTTGTTGCTTCCGGACTACCAGAATTCATACTTAACAAGATCGATAGAGAAGGATTACAAGATACTGTAGATTTGTTTAATGAAGTAAACAAGTATGAACATATGGTCAACAAAAAAAGATTTATGAATCAGAAAACATTTGGAAATGCAGAACATAATAAAAATGGGGGTAAAAATCCATGTAAAATTTGTGAAAAATTGAATAAGGGCATTCGTTACCACCCTGAAGCTACATGCTGGTTCAAAACAAAAGAGGATGAAAAATTTAAGAGAAATGCCATTAAACATGTAAACAATTCAGTGATAGAAACTGAATTAAATGAAAATGATCAAAAAAACTAATAGTTACACCATTAATAAAAGTCAAACTATTACTAAATGATAAATTAAAAATATACGGAATTTACGATTCGGGTTCAAATGTTTCTCTAATTAATTCTAAATTATTGAAACTAAAAGGAAAAGGAAACAATTTGAATGAAGCAAATTTAGTAACGATTAATGGTGTTAAAAAGACGAGTGGTTTGACAACGTTAAACATAAAAATTTTTGAATTGGAGAAAAAAGTTGATGTGTACATTATTGATGAACACAATTTCAAGTATGATTTTTTGATTGGATTAGACATGATAAAAGACTTCAAACTTATCCAAAGTGAAGACTTACAAATATCACAGAAACTCTGCCTAAATAATACAAATAAAAAAGAAAAATATTCTACAGATATGAAAACGAATACTGAATTTAATCATATAGAAAAACACAGAATTAATTTTAACGAACATGTTAAAGAAGAAGATTTTAAAATAACAATGAATCATTTAAATAATGATCAAAAAACAGAAATAAATGAACTAATAGACAAATACACATCAGTGTTCGCGAAGAGTAAATATGATGTTGGCACTGTCAATGGATATGAAGCGAAGATAGACTTATTAGTGGATAAATATTGTAGTAAGAGGCCTTACAGATGCAGTGTAGAAGATAAAAAGGAAATAGAAGAGCAAATAGCAAAATTATTAGACAATAAACTGATAGAAGAGTCGTACAGTCCATTTGCTGCACCGGTTACTCTAGCATTTAAAAAAGAAGAAAACAAAAGATCCAGATTATGCATAGACTTCAGAGACTTAAATAAAATAGTAATACCTCAAGCTCAACCATTTCCATTGATTGAAGACCTAATGACAAAGACCAGAAATTGCAAATTTTTTTCAACGCTGGATATAAACTCAGCCTTTTGGTCTATTCCATTGCGGATTGAAGACAAAAAAAAAACAGGATTTGTAACACAGGAGGGACATTATCAATGGACCTGCCTGCCTTTTGGATTGAAGACTTCTCCGGCAATTTTTCAGAGGATATTAAGCAATATATTGAGAAAATATAAACTAAACGAATTTGCTGTCAATTACATAGATGACATTCTTATTTTTTCAAAAACTTTTGCTGAACACATTGATCATCTGACAAAGCTGCTGAATGCAATCAAAACAGAAGGTTTTAGATTAAAATTTACAAAATGCACATTTGCATCAGATATGGTAAAATATCTGGGTCATATAATTCAGAATAATTCAGTCAAGCCAGTAAAGGATAATTTGATTTCAATAAAGAATTTTCCTATTCCAAAAACACAAAAGAATGTGCGACAATTTCTAGGAAAAATCAACTTTTATCATGAGTACGTTCCGAAGAGTGCAATAATACTAGATCCTTTGCATAATTTATTAAGGAAAAATCAAAAGTTTATTTGGACTGATAAATGCCAAAATGCTTTTGAAACGATGAAAAACCTAATATGCTCACAACCGATCTTGGAAATTTTTGATCAAGATTTACCAATTAATATATATACAGATGCTTCTCTAGAGGGTGTTGGAGCTATTTTAAAACAGACACAATCTGATGGAAAAGAAAAACCTGTTGCTTACTTTTCGAAAAAATTAAACAGCGCACAGAAAAAGAAAAAAGCAATTTACTTAGAATGCTTAGCTATAAAAGAGGCAGTGAGATACTGGCAATACTGGTTGATAGGTAAACCATTTACAGTTTATTCAGATCACAAACCGCTGGAAAATATGAATATCAAATCTAGAACCGATGAAGAGCTGGGTGACTTAACATATTACTTATCCCAATATGATTTTCAAATTAAATATTCTCCAGGAAAGTACAATATTGAAGCTGATTGTCTAAGCAGAAACCCAGTCTTAGAACCAGATGAGAACCAAGATGAGCAATTAAAAGTTGTCAACTTAATAAAATTAGAAGATATCTTAAAAGATTAAATCAAACGCTAGTCAATAAAATTAGATGCAAAATCAATGAAAATGACTTAAAAGTGGCTTGGACAACTATAGCCCGTAATTGTGTAAAAAACTATAATGAAACGGAGCACACTGTCACTGGTTATGCGCCTCAGTACCTACTTAACGGCACAGATGTTACGATTTTGCCAAATGAGTTAAAACTTAAGAAGACTGACATCGATTTGATTCAAGACAGAAAAAAAGCTCTGGAAAATACTATAAAGTCACATAATTACAACAAGATGATTTACGATAAAACCAGGAGACATATTAACTTCAAAGTTGGTGATACTGTTTTTGTGGAGAATGGAAACAAACTTAACAGGAAGAAGCTCGACGAATTGAGAATCGGACCCTACAAAATCATAGAAAAATTATCAAACTCAATTTACAAGATAAATACTGGTCGAAAAAAATTAGAATCAAATTTTTTCCACATCTCGAAATTAATTCCAGCACCTGCATTGATGAACCATGAAGAGGATATCGAAGATGAATGAAAATTTTTGCAATAATTTTCTTTCCCGCGGGGGGGGAGATGTAAAGGAAATATATTCCCTTTAAATTTGAATCCTATAATGTCAATTAGAATGCAATCATCGATTGTCATTTGTTTTGTTATTCTATTATTTGATTTTTAGAAAAAAACCATTCAAAGTGATATTAATAAACATAAATGTCGTTTCTTAGTTAAAAAAAACTTTGCAACACAAGTGTTTTATTTAGAAATTAATAAAAAGGAATTAAACCTATCAACTTATTATATATATTTTACCAAAAATGGGCTGGGCTGGACTCGTCAAGTGGAGGAGGAAGAGGGAGGCATAGATGGAGAATTGGGAAGGGAACGGACGTGTTCTTTATCAATAGGGAACAATCTTAGTATGGGACTTTTATTTAAATTAAGTTGGTTATTTACTACCTTACTATTAGTGTTTATGGCTTTCCTAAGTTCAAGTGCCTCTAAATTATCCAATCTTATACCGATGTCGTTTTTATGAATAAGTTTGGCGCCAGCGTTTTTGTCAAATTTATGATCGTTTTCATCAAGTGGTTTGCAAATTCTGAAAATCCAGAGCTGTGTAAACATCGAAGATGTTCTTTGACACGGGTGTTTATGTTGCGCGCTGTTTTACCAATATAAAAAAAATGCGCAATCGCTGCATTGAAGTGAGTAAATTCCCGAGTGTGATAGACTGTCTTCCTTATCCTTACCGTTCATTAAAAGTTTTCCTATATTATTATTAATGTAAAATGCTGGTTTGATTTCTGATGGGAGATTTTTAACACTTTTTTGAGAGAAATTATTGATGTACAGGATTCTACGCCATTGATGAGGTTGATTATTATTACTTGGTATATTATTATTATGAGGTGGACTATTGTATAAAAATTTACTAGTGGATAATTTTTTAAATTTTTTATTTAGAATGTTGTCGACTATATTTGGGTTGTAACCGTTATTTATTGCGATTTGTTTGATCGTAGATAGTTCTATTGCAAAGTTGGTATTTGATAAAGGGACTGTAACTAATCTATGTGTCATGGAATGAAACGCTGAATGTTTATGGGAGTTGGGATGGTTAGAGGAATTGTGAATCGTTATGTCAGTGAACGTCGGCTTGCGGTAGATTTTAAATTCGATTTTATTATTTATTATTGATAACGTAAGATCTAGAAAGTTTAAGGTAGAATTGGTTCCAATTTCTATGGTGAATTTAATTTATTTATGGAAGGAGTTTATTAGCAACAGGAAGGAGTTGAGTTGTCTCTTGGTTCCCAACCAAACACAGAATACATCGTCAACATATCTCTTCCATAACAATAAGTTTTGTAATAATGGTGATTTACCATTAAAAATATTATTTTCTAAATTGTCCATGAATATATCAGCGATGAGGGGTGATGTCGGTGCCCCCATGGCCAAGCCTTCTTTTTGTTGATAAAAACATTCATTGTATTGGAAATAGTTTTGGTTAAGACATATATTAAACAGGTGAGATAAATCCTTAGAGAAATTATTTGGTAACTTTGAATTTTGTAGCAATTTAGATAAAACATTTTTACTTTCAGCTACGGGGATATTTGCAAACAGGTTAACAATTTTTTTTTGTACAAGACGGAGAGGTTATGAAAATGTTAAATAAGTCTGTAAATGTATTGGCAGCTCGGTGAAATCGCACTAGCGGTGAATAATAATATGTACAGTGTAAAGGTTGTCTAAGTGGAAAAGTTGGTGAAGTCTGGTGTATTTAACGTGTACACAGATTCTAATAAAATTTTACATTTGAGGGCAGTCTATGAGATTTATTGAGGGTAGCAAGTAGTGGTAGTTTTAGATTAGACATTAAAGTATTGTAGCAGTTATCAATAACAGCTTGTCTCAATTTGTATTGAACATTATCTACCTTTGTACTTTCTGCAAGCGGTATAAGTTACAAATATAAATAGGAGACCACACAATATTCTAATTGCAATCTAATACGAGAGCAGTACAGCAGTTTCAATGACTCAACGTTATGAAAATCCTTGTTTTAAATATTACTGAACCTAAAATATGCATGGCCTTATTGGAAATCGTTTAGCAGTGACGAACAAGAGTATGTTTCATGTAAAAAAATAAGACTAATGTTTTTGATTAATGGTACCATTATAATGTAATTATTATCAATTGAACGCGATGTTTACCTGTTAATGTTGATAATATGGCCATTATCGCCTCTGGTCCTCATGGTTCTGAGAGCTTCTCTTGTGGCAATAGTCAGGCTGAGTACATTCAGGTTAAGCACTGTCCTCCAATCATCGGTGGAGCCATCTGTGGAGGGATGGAAAAGAGATCAATTAAAGAATTTAAAATATTGGGATAGAATCAAGACTGCAGAAGAGATGTTATTATATAGAATAGTTATTGTTTAATATAGCAGGAACATTACCATGTGGAATAAAAATAATTGTCATCATCGTGACAATTTTTTGTATTATTATTCCGTCTAACGCATCCTCCTTCTTTATCTTTCTAACAGCGCTTACAGTATCCACCATCAAGACATAGTGTAGAACGTACTTTTTTAAGTTCCTAGATCCTGGTGTATGATGAATATTGATAAATCATAAATATTATGATGATGTGTGTATGTTTATAGAAGTGATACCATATTGCGCGTATTAATCTTCTTTAGTCCGATATTTCAGTATAATAAATGGTCAAGTTAATTTGGTCAGTAATTGAGTGTACGAGATGCCCTTTGGGTGTTCCCGGACTTCAGAAACAAATCAAAATTAGTGGCCGGTTCAATTAAATGTTCAGAAATAGACAATTTGAGAAATTTATAAAATGCATTTTCATAATTTACTGACCGAAAATTACTAAAAAAACAGTCTCGCAATAATTCAATCATCAATAACTAGAATAATCGTTGCTTCCACATTGCTCTAAAAAAATCGTTCAAAAGAAACTAACAATTTCTCGACAATTATGCAGATATCCACGATGATCAAAATCGCCCACCCGATTCGAAAGTCACCCTACATAAGTCCGTAAAGTCGAGTCCATATTTTTTGAGGCAAGGGAGTACAGGAAAGAATCTTGCTTATGTGACTTCTCTTGTATTGGTCAAAATTGTCTGAGTTCTGTTGTCTTGAATTTTCTTTACATGGAACACATTGATGTCTTCGGGCTGTTACACGCTAAAATAGATTTTTTACATTTTAGTTAAAATGTTTTCTGATAGATCCATTTTTTCAGCACAAATACAAAAAACATAATAAATAAACGTAACGGTATATTGAAACGATTTTTTTTCAATTCCTACTTATTCAGTGGTCTTCAGGGTTATGATAGCCTAAAAAAAGTTTCAATGTACGATAACAGTGGAAATGCACCATAAGTTGTCATTGTTATCAGTATCAAAAATAGATACATTAATTATATATATTTTTCACGTACCAATCAACCTGCCAATTTTGGCTGTTCCAGCATTATTGATGAGTATGTCTACCCCTCCCAGTCTCTCTTCAATAGCTCTAAAGGTTGCAATTATTTCGTCTTCCTTTAGAAAATCGCACTGCATTGGAATAATTGTTCCATTCGTCCTAGTAGATAGTTCCTATGAAAATATTTATACATTTTATATATCAGCCTTTAACCCATTGGCCACAGAATTAAAGAGCTAAAAAATTGGCCCTCACCACTGAATTAATTTTGTACCAAAAATTGAAAACCTGCATTGGTGTACTAAATCTATTGTAACTTTTGAACCATGTGTTCAAATGAATTAATTTCTTTAAATTTGTTTACATATAGAATTAAAGTAAAGAAAAACATTAAAAAAAAATTCTAAAAATATTGAAATATTTGTAAATAAGGATACAAATATTACTTTCTCTTTTTTTCGTAAGTTTTTTTAACATTTTTATTCATAAAGTTACAAAAAAAACATAATATTCATAAATCAAACATTAATTATTTTTGTTTTTTTACATTCATGTATACTGATAACTTATAAAATAGTTCGGTATGATGGTCCTCAAAGTAATCAGGGACGTGTAGGGTCACTGCCAAAAGCCTAGAACCACTCGCAATTTTGAAATAAATAAATGGCGGCTGGCTGTACACAAAATTTGGAACACAAATTTCAGGGAAAAAACATAAGAAACATATTATTGCCAATTATACGAAATGAATGATTAATTACAGAGTATTACCTACAGAGATTACCTACAGAGTGTTCGGCATTAAAAATATATTTTTTAAATGTCACTGTCGTGCGCATTTCGCGTTTTTTGGCGAACCTACACTAGCCCGTCAGCGCGCCCTGAGTTACACACCCGACAGGCTGCCGGAGTTTGTGGCCAATGGGTTAATAAACGCGGTGTAAATTTTATACAATTGGTAAACAACCGTCTAAGTGAAAACCTTACTTATAAACTAAAATTGATTAAGCTTACATTTAACAGTCATAAAAAGTTGTACACATTGTTTACACAGAGAAAGAGTGTAGTTTATTAGTTTTACAAACTTTCCCTCCGAATTTTGCAATATTTTAGAGATATTTTGATTGTACTTACTATAATGTCTTTTTTTTAAGACGTCATAAAAACAAATACCAGACAATATTACTTTTTAGATTTTTGTATTTGAAATAAACATTTATACTACATTGGAATATTTTTATTTCAAAAATGAAAAAAGTTGAACAAAAATTATTTATTCCCCAAACTTTGAAAAATTGTGGACAGAATGAAATTTGGAAAACACATTTTTTTATGAAATCTGCAACAAAACTGCCATTTCTTTTTATCTCGTTTGTTTACACAGCGTTTGTTGAAGACGTTGGGATGTATTTTTTTAATAAGTAAGACTGATATTTTTAATTTCAAGTCTGTTCAATCAATGTAGAACATTTTTATGGGTACCTCCAGTTTTGCTTTCCTCCTAGCCAGTGCAACGACGATGACTCCTTTATCTGCCAGAGTTAGAGCGATGACTTCTCCAATACCAGCGCTGGCTCCAGTAACCACCGCCACCTTCCCGGACCATCTCCACTCTGCAGACACTCCACTGAGGAGTACCACCAATACGAGAAGGAACGCTGACTTGAGGAACATCATTGTTGAAAATCTTAAATCCAAAGAGTTGTCTATTTAAAAACGTAATATTAGAGTAATATGCTCACACTTATCATTTTATCAGAATAATGACCACTAATAACATCTTTTTATTTTTATCAAGCTTATTTTGTAGAACTCTATTATAATTTTTCTTTTATATCTTTCAATAATATTAACATTTTATTTATAAAAAACAGTTTATTTTTTAAACGCGTTCTGCTGTAGTCATGTAATTATTATTACATTTGCTTTTCGAAAACATTATCAAACTGTAGTGACAATTACACAATGATTTTTTTATGTACATTGCCTCCGAACATATTACAGGTACCTACTTATTAAATTAGAGAAATATTTAAAAAGCAAAATATTCCGGATTCTGGTATTCCACAGGGTCCAAAGCTTGGATCCCTTTATTGTGTATTAATTTCATGTAAATTATGCCATATATTTTCAGCTCCCAAATTACTTCACATTTTTCTCTTGTTATAATGTTATTATAATAGGAGAAAAATGTTTAGAAAACTTTACAATTCGATTGTCAGCTACCGAAGAAAATATTGAATTTTCTTGCACTTTTTGCAGTTATATTTCGCCTATAGCGATAAGGCGGTAATACAAAAGTTAACACATTCCGTTAAAATCATATGTAAATTACTAAAAAGACAAAGTGAAACTATGTTATTTAACGTATTGGAAAATTCCTTATCATACCATTTTGAGTTAACTCTATCCTACGGTGTGTTCTGATTAGTAAAGAAAAATTAATCATCCCGTAAAAATCGTTTATAAACCGACACATAATTCAAATTGAGAAAGTTGCATTGTGTGAAATATCTGAGAGCACTTACCTTCTATCCTATTCGGTTTCAAATGAATTGGTTCCGGACAAATTTGATCTGTTCTGAACTTTTGACTATCGAATGCGTGATAACAGGGTTATTAAACTTACTATTTAGGCATTTTGTTTAGTTGATAAAAATATGGAGAATATGCACAATTTTGATATTTTTTTATATTTCCAACCGCTCGAAGGATAGTGGGTCTATGACATCCCCAAGTGAGGTGTGTAGTGGGGATGAAAAGAGAGGGAAAAAGAAGAATAATAATAATAATATGGTGATTTGGATGTTTGAAAAGTGCGTTTAATCAAATGTTTTTTATGTCAATTATACGTCTTCAGGAAGAAATACAACCCAGTACCTTAGATTAAAAAAAGGTGTTCACTGAACGTTAAACTTTTGAAACAAATTTCTACTGTCAGTTATTCAGATATCTAATTAGTTACTATTAACAAAATATTACTTCAAGAACCTATCGCAATTTTCGATATTACCTATGTAAAAATTGATAGAATATTTTTGTCGATTTACGCTTTCACGTGGTTTTAATGTAACGTGGGTATAACTTTTTATACTGAAGTTTCAGGACTTTATGGATCATTGCGAAAAACCAACTGTATTCCTAAAGTAATGCATCTTTATGATAGTTCCGCATATGATGGAGAAAACGTAGCAAACATATTCTCCAAAAACTTTTCATCTGTCTATAAGTCGGAATCACCTGGTAATGAAGTAAGTAGTCAATGCCAAATATTACCGAACACAACCAGTTCAGCCAGTGGGAAGTTTTGCCTTGCAAAAGGTCAAGTAATAGCGATTTTGATTTATGTTATTAAGATCGGGTATCTAATGAAAAAAAAAATTCGACCTTGGGGGGTTCGAGCGTGATTCCATCCTGGATTGAAGGTTCCAAAATTAGGTTTTGTCAAAATAATTCCACAACTGTTAACTTTACAACAAAAATATCTAAAGCAAACTTGAAGAAGACTAAATTATGTAAATTTTTTGTGCATTGTTTTTTTTACAAGTCTAATATGTTATGACTACTTACAGCGGTAGAAAGAAGAAAAATTTAACAAAAAACCTTAAAACTCAAGCTTTCTTAATAATTGTTTTAAGAACATGTTAAACATCATTTTAACGTATTTCGAAAACACAAAATAATTATATAGCAATTTCCATTTCAAATTAGTACTTTTTCGTGGTACATAGAGGAGAGAAAGATACAGCAACACACCGCGTGCCTGCAATCCCGACTGCAGCGTTGCCAGCTCAGCTCCTATATTGCTACAGGCTAGGATCCCTCTATGATAAACCCTACACTACATTATCGGTGCACGGATGAAACTACTTTGTAGAGATAATGAACGTTTAGTAAGTCTTAAAAAGCTGGTCTGCCAATGCGAATTCATCGAGTACACCAATGAAAACAACACGATGCAAAACCAGAAGACATAGCAGATGCAGGAACATGCTTTCTTGTTACTTTGTACGGGGGTGACCTGGATGAGGAAACCTTGGAAGAAGTCCGCTACCAAAGTTTCGCAAAGTCGACAACAAAAAGCAAATTCAATCTTGCCTCTTTGCCACGAATGATGCTGCACGGTACCATATATTTAGGATGTACCATCATACTAAAATGGAATGGAATCTAAAAAAATCCAGAAAACTGGGGCTGGAAACGTGGCACCAATGGGCTTGTTCCAGTTAAAATTACAAAGAAACCAGCACCCGAGACATTATTAAAATTTATTTCATGTAATTGTAAAACAGGATAAGTCGTTGCATGCGGCTGCAGGAAAGCTGGACTGAAATGTTCTATTGTGTATGGTTGCTGTAATGGTCAAACATGCCGAAATTCGCCAGAGATTCACATCGATGTCGAGGACGAAGATGATGATATTTTGTCAATGGAAGCCCAGAATTTCAGTACCACAGGCAATGAGTTAGATCATGACATTGATGACGAAGAGTATTATGAATTTGTCAATATCGACCAATCGTGATCAACAAAGAAATATTATTACGCAATAGCAAATAAATACGTAACATAATAACGAATACTAGTCTAACTCAGCGCGGCTCAAGCGATATTTCGAAATCTACCATCGCTAGAATAGACCTACTGACCTTAACATTGTCGGAAGATCCATACAGGCTATTAAAGAGGTGTTTGACCCTTTTGAGACTACGGCAAGAGATGTAGGTTTGCAAATCAATGAGAATAAAACGAAATCATGATGCAAACCAGAACCCAACACCGCAGAATAAAAGATGAGGTGAAATTTAAAGACACTTATAATTTCGAAGTGGTCGAAGAGTTTACATACCTGGGATCCATCGTAACGCAGGACGATGAAGACACAGTAGAAGTAAGAAAGCGCATCATAGCCGCTAACAACACTTACTTTGCGTTATTGGCAGTGTTCAAATCCTAAAACGTCTACAGAACCAAAATAACCCTATATAAATCAAATATTAGAACGGTCTTGGCATATGGATGTGAGTCGGAAACGGTGCGAGACATATATGATAATGATTTTATGTTTTCTTTAAGGGGGTGCAGACATACGTTGTTATTAAAAAAGAGCTGCAGCATTATATGTTTAAGAACAAAAACAAAACCAACAGCGCATTGACATTTGACTTCATGAATTTTTGGAATTCACTCACACTTCAATATTATCCTTCTAACTATTTTCCAAACTTTCAAAATTATCGTCACTGTAAGTGGTATTGATAAGGGTCTACGGAAACGTCACGTTACGGAGTGTGAGATAGATGCAAGAAATTGATGACTTTTTTTCCTTTGGAGGAAACAGACCAATGTACATTTTGTATCTCATCTTTTGAAAGAGCTTTAGCTTTATTGTCTTAAGTAACGTATATATATTGCCATTTTTATGCCGTCACGGTACCGTAACAGTGAATCGTCACGGTAATTTTAAAAGCGCGCACTTATTTCGAAGATTTGGTGAAAAGTGCGTTAAAACTCGGATCAAGTAGTAAAGGTAAATGAAAATATTTTTTTGGCAAATTCGAACACATCAGTTATCTTGCCAAGCCTTGCGGTGCCAGCATTATTGATGAGGATGTCAACTCCTCCAACTTTCTCTTCAATATCTCTGAAGACTCTAAGAATGTGTTTTTCCTTAAGCTAGTCGCACTCCATTGCGTAAATGGTTCCATGGGTTTTGGAGGACAGTGAATGTGAAAATAATTACTTAAAATTAAAAAAAAAATCAAATACATTATTTATTTCTCATGAACTCCGAAAGATGGTAATATTCCAGTATATCACAGAGAAGATAACAAATTTAAGGTAGATTTAAGCATGGAAAGTTTATGGCGGCAGTTTTATTATTTTGTGACATGCGTCAAAAGATAGTTGCTTAACTG
This sequence comes from Limnephilus rhombicus, assembly GCA_929108145.2. Taxonomy (NCBI): domain Eukaryota; kingdom Metazoa; phylum Arthropoda; class Insecta; order Trichoptera; family Limnephilidae; genus Limnephilus; species Limnephilus rhombicus. The sequence continues at coordinate 19,127,093 of OV815293.1, forward strand.
TTGAAACGTATCATGTTCGTATTAAAAAGGTAACCTTGCGGCAGAGCAGAGACCAGGGCTCAGGATAGTGGGCCAAGTAGTTATCTGTCATGTAGGTAGGGTTTTCAATCAAATAAAAGAAGAGGAACTTTATAAAAATGTATTGAATCCAAAACCACAAAAAGTAACAAGGAAGTGTACAAACTTCGTACCAAGTTAACAAAAAGGAAATACAAAAATACACATACCAGATGGACTCCTAATGGACACGCTAAGCTAACTATACGGAAATAACCCCGGTAGACGAACGCGATCTTGCTTCGCAGTGAGAAAACACGAGACGGGACGGGAACTCCAGTCTTCCCATATGGGAACGGCGCGGAACCCAGAGCACCAAGGTCGTCCTTCTAATTGGGCAGGAGGACGCTATACCTCCAAGGAGCGCATTCAGCCACGGGCCATCTCTACGAACTCCAATCCAAAGGCACGTGGTCCCCATCAGTAGCCAAGTCTGGCGTATTACGGTTAGCAGACCGTGACATTGCGACGCGGGGTCGTGAAGGCATATTAAAGTAGCCAACACCAGGAGCAATTCACTTCACGATTCGTTTTCCAGAAATACATCCACAACACGGCCAACCAGCCACATCGGAAAAAAGTGGGACTTACACGTCATCCACTAAAAATAACTCGTACACGAACCTCGCGTGTTACGTAAAAAACACCCCGCGTTCTTTTAGGTTTAAAATCGACTTAGATTCTCATGATTAAACGTAAATTTAAACACCAGGATGGTGAGTGACCAATTTCCGACCCAACTGCCCAAGTTGATCGGAAGGAAGTGCCCATAAACAAAAAGGCACTCTTTCTTTTCCAAAAATTACCAGTGTCCAAAAAAAACCATAGACAAAATAACCACCTAAGCAAGAACTGCATTAGTCACATAATTATTTATGTGACAATTCCCCCCTTCCCACGAAAATGTTTGCCCTCAAACATGAAAAACTAAGTCCACAAACTAACTACACTATGAGTCCATCAGGTATCTAGAAAAATGATAACAAAAACATTAATTAGTAATTAAAATAACAACTTAGAACTAAATTTCTTAAAAGTAAATTTCTTAAAAAACGAAATTTCTTAATAATAAAGAACAAATAAGAAAAGAAAGGCACGAAAACAAGGAGTCAACCAACATCTACTAAATTAAACAAAGTTTTGAATTTACTTAAAAAAGAAGACCTGTTGTTTTTGTGTCAATTTAACATGATTTATACTTATAAAATACTCAACATTTTATATTTTAAAAAAAAACACAACCAAATAAATTGTAGAAAAGAAGGGAAAAAAAAAAAAAAATAAATAAATAAATTTGATCACTTTTCCTTATACAGGAAATAAAGGCCAATTTGGCTTCACTTTTTAGGGTTAAACAGCCCTCACTCGCACTGAATTTACGCTATATTTGAATAGCAAAAAAAAGTAACCTATCTAACTAAGTCCATCCGGTTTAACATTCTTAAGATAAAACTTAAAAAATAAACAAATACTTAAAATTAAAGAAGCCTAAATTAAGAAAATATCTATATAAATATACATTTTTCAATCAGAACAATGGAGTTCAATGTTGGCAAAACTAGGACACAAGAAAATACTTTTCTGTGTTATAAGTAATATAGAATCAGTATACAAACTGTCTATCAGACGTGGGCAGAGTAGGGATCTTACATTGGATCATCTAACTGTCATTATTGAACCAGGATTTACAATTCCGAAGAAATACCTATATGTAAAAAGGTCGTCAAACTAGAATAATATTTAAATTATCCAATTTTCAAAAATCAAATCAGGTCAGGTTTTATAAAACAATAAATACCTGCCAATCAAGGTGGTCAGATTAGGATTTACATAACACAATACCTATCTATCAGATCATGACAAAAGTCGATTGGTACTTAACAGCAAAACAGAAAGTTAAGCTCGCAGCTTAGGATATCCAAAAATCCATTAAACAACCTGCATCAAAAACTCAAAAGAGTGACATTGTTTGTAAAAAAAAAATGTCACCACGGTAATACCCAAGCTGGCATCCCTTAAAAAAAACACTCCACGAGTGCACAAAAGTCAGCATTTCTTGTACAAACAAAACAAAATGTGTGATCAACTATGGCTTTCAGTGAGTTGACACTATTCGAGGTGTGATCAATTCAAAATTTTAATGAATGACACTAGTAATACTTAATTTAAAGTTTAATAATGATACTAACAGTAAGATATTAATGTTTATATTATTTAGAGTTAAAACTATACAGAACAGACTTAGACTTAAAAAACTATACAGAACACACTTTCCTGTATTAGAGGCAAAGCGATAATTCCAAAGGAATTAATTATTAGTTAAGCACGCCGAAGCAGTACTAACTTTGTTAGAGACAAAACAACTTTCTTATGAACTAAGATTTATATAAAGAACTTTTAGGAAAGCTATACCATACTTAAACTTATGAAATACAAAATATCAATAATAAAACTAACAGAACTTTTGTGCATCAGAAAGGTGCTCAAGTCTCTGAAACACAAAATTCCAAAATACTCCTTCTCAAGTTCTCTGGAGGTTCCATGGGCAATGGGCAATAAAAGAGCCTCCAGTGGACTAAAGAAAGAAGGGCATAAACTTAAAAATAATAGCATTACAACTTAATCCGTTATACAGATGGAACATAGTATAAAAAGAAGAAAAAAAATCAGTGTGTGTATACGTACGTGAATCAGTATGTTATTACCAAAATATTCATACTTTTAATAATGCAAAAAGCTCGAAACTAGTATATGTTATTATTAACAGAGAAGGTAAAGTAACGAAGGAAAGAAAGACTTAACTAACAAAATTTGGGCGCCAGTGACCACAAGGATCACATTCCAGTTTACCGAGGGTAAATAAACGGTTTATCGTCAATGAACTAGAATTAAGTGTCTGTACTGAGCACAAGATTTGGAGGTACCAAACTCCAAATCATGAGACCAGAACAATCACAAAAGAAACAAATGTAATAATGTGAAGGGTTGGTAGGCCTGCACACTACAACATTGGCCTCCTTAAAGAAAAAAACTAATCTATCCGAACAATATCTTTCACGTGAAAATTACCTACAGTTCTACCTTGCATATCTGCCAATGTGTACACTAAATCCGAGACTCTATTTTTTATAACATTACGAACGAATCTAGGTGCCAACTTATGGGAAAAGTAATCCGGACCACTGGATTGAACAAAATTCTTCCTCCAAATGACATCACCTACATTATAAACCACGGATTTACGGCGTAAATTATAATGTTGGGCATTCTTTTTAAAGGCCTGTATTAATGCATTTGAAACTTGTTCGTAAATAGGAACTAAGTCTTCCAACTTTTTTGCAAATTCGGCTCTAGACTGATCCAAAGGTACGTCCACGACACTAGAAGAAACATTAATTTTGTGTAAATTGCCGTCAACAATTTGTTCCCTGCCGTGCATAAGGAAAAAAGGCGTGAAACCTGTTGCGAAATTAACAGTATTATTCAAGGCTGACTGAATCTGAGGCAGAAATCTGGACCAATTACGATGGTCAGACTCGGTCAAGATAGACAAGGCAGTCCCGATAGTTTGGTTATACCGCTCAACTACATTATTTTGCGGGGTGTAATAGGCGTTATAAAAAGGCATTGGAACATTATAATCAGCCAACAATTGTTTGAACTCTTTTGAAACAAATTGTTTACCATTATCACACACCAGGGTTTGTGGAACACCGTGGACTAGAAAAATAAATTGTTCAACATTTTTTACAATGCTTTTAGTAGTAGCATTTCTGAGTGGAAAAATCCATGTATATTTGGAAAAAACGTCAACAACCGATAAAATGTACATAAAACCCGCGTAACTACGTGGAAGAGGTCCAACAAGGTCGATAGACAACATTTGCATCGGTCTGTTGACTATTTTTGGATTCGTAGAAATACCAGCCGGCGCAGATATATTTATTTTATGTGCCTTGCACGTTTTACACTTATTAACAAACTTTTTGACGTCATTATACATACCCGGCCAAAAGTAACGGAGTTGAACTTTCTTATACGTTCTGAATACACCGGGGTGGCAAGAGTTAATAGATTCGTGTTCTTTACTTAGAGTAGCGTTGCGGTCTTCAAAAGGCACAACCAGCTTCCAGGCTGTATCCTCTTGCAAAGCGAAACGAGATTTAGAATGTCGAAATAAACAATTATCTTTAATTTGGAAGTTATTGAAACGTTGGGGATTATTCATACAATTGGAAAACAAATTATTATACCAACTATCCGAAGTTGTAGGCGAAGAATCTATGGCAGCAACAGTAAAATCGTCTTTATGAGAAAGAACATCTGGAACAGTATTTAATTTACCCTTTCTGTGCACCACATCAAAAGAATATTGGGAAAGACGCGTAGACCAACGTGCAAGCCTACCAGTTGGATTGGACAACGAAACCAACCACTGCAAACCACTGTGAAATGAACTCCTTCTACGTAAGGCCTGAAATGATTGACTGATTCTAATACCGCAAGGAGTTCGCGCTCCGTAACGCCGTAATTTCGTTCGTGAACATTTAAGCACCTAGAGAAAAAAGAAACAGGATGTTCTTCACCGTCAAACACCTGAGTAAGCACGCCGCCGATCCCAACGTTGCTCGCGTCGGAATGGATAGTAAAGGGCAAAGAAAAATCAGGGCAACTAATAACGGGAGCAGAAGTTAGAGCTTTTTTTAATTTTTTAAACGCGTCTTCCGCTTCTGGAGTCCAAGAAAAATTACTTATTCCCATTCTAGAACCAGTGAGTTTTGTCAACGGGGCTGCAATAGTAGAGAAATCTTTGATAAAACGCCTATAATAACCGCAAAGACCTATAAAAGCTTTAATTTGCTTTGAATTCTTAGGGGTAGGGTAAGTACGAATACATTCTAATTTAACGGGGTCTGTACGAAGACCCTTCGCGTCTACGATATAACCTAGATATTTTAACTCTTCTTTACAAAACTCGCATTTTTTGAGGTTAACTGTTAGACCCGCATCTCTTAATCGTTCATAAATTTTATTCAAAATCTTCAAATGTGACTCAAAATCTTCCGAAATAACAATCAAATCATCGAGATAACAAAAGACGTTCTCGTCGAACTCAGGACCAAAAAGAGCATCCACAAGACGCTGCAATTCGCTAGGAGCATTCTTAAGACCGAACGGCATCCTCACAAATTCAAACAGACCATGGCCTGGTACAACGAAAGCCGTCTTAGGACAGGATTCCTTATCCAAGGGAATCTGCCAAAATGATTTGGACAAATCTATAGATGAAATAAAACGAGCACCCCTAAGTTTATCTAAAATACGTGAAATGTAAGGGAGGGGGTAGGAATCTGCCAATGTGACGCTGTTCAAGCGCCTCGAGTCCAAACAAAACCTGACAGAACCATCCTTCTTAGGAACAATCAAAACTGGGTTTGACCAAGCTGAACGGGAACGGCGGACAACACCTAAATCCAACATTTCTTTTAATTGTGCTTCTAATTGTTTCTGGCGAGTTTGAGATAAAGGATAGTAACGCTGTTTAATAGGATCCCCTGTTGTATTTATTTTATGACGTACTAAATGGGTTTTACCTAAACCACGTTCTTCGAAAGAAATTGACTTAAACTTAACTATAACCGAATTTAATTTGAGATTGTCTTGGGGAGACAGCAAGGAGGCTGATGTTAATTTGCGAACCTCACTGACCACCTTCCCAAAATCACCATTGTTGTCGACTTTTGGAAACAACTGAGGGGCCACGTCGAATTGCTTCCAAAAGTCTACTCCCAAAACAATTGAAGAGGACAGAGACGGAATAACGAAAAACTTAATATATTTCTTAATATTATTATACAATACTAGTACTCGCATAGTACCAATTATATCCTGACGTTTGCCATCCGCGGTGGTAACGTAGGAATCTAATTTATTCAACTTATAACCTAAACTTATGAAAAAATTATAAACAGAACTCCCGAAACAACTGACAGATGCTCCACTGTCTAAAAGTCCTGAAAAAACCAAATCCTTAATTTTAATATTAACATGTGGTCTCACATCTTGTCCACAATCAGATAACGGCACACATGCGTCCATGTTGCGCGTTGTAAACTTAGATTTATTACTATGAACCGACGACGATCTCCTGTCATCCTTGTGCACAGAACGCAACAGATCGTCGGCTAGTTTTTTGAATTATATTTATTTGATTCATTATGTTTAAAATTATCCTTTTTCCATTTTTGACAAAATTGTTTCGTATGCCCCTGTTCCTTACAGTAGAAACAATTAAAAGTTTTCTGACTATTAGAAGCAGAACTTGAAAACTTCGAGTGTGGAGAATAGGAAGCCTGATTATAACTACCACGTTGAGAATACGAGCCTTGAGCTTGTGGCTGGTGCGACGGTTGCGGGCTCCGATGAGGATACGAGGTTTTAGGAAAAGTAACTCGCGAAGAAGAATTAAAGTGTGGTGCGGGTTTGTCTACTGAAAGCTTTTCAAATTTACTGCACACACTTACTAAGGCTGAAAGATTCTTTTCCGAGAAATAAGCAATGGCTAAGGCGTATTTAGATTGGAGACTGTCACAGACTAAGTCCACCAATTGTTCTTCAGAGAGTGGAACATCCAATCTTAAGTTTGCTAACTGAACATCTTCAACATATTCCACTATAGGTTGGTTAAACTTTTGCTTCATAGCAAACAAAGCTTTTAAAGCTTCTGTTTGATTGGTACAAACGTCAAAACGAGAAATGAGGAGCTTTTTCAAGGTTGACCAAGACAAAGAATCATCAAAAATAGTTCTATACCAGGAAAGAGCTCTTCCCTCCAGGAGGTCAGGGAAAGAGGTAACAACTGAGGACAACTCCACCTTCCGGCATCTGGATAATTCTTCTATGCGTAAAATGAAATTCCTGACATCCGAAGACCCAGAAAATTTTAAATCCCAAGAATGGACGGACGAAGAAGAAGTTGGAGGAGAAGACGATTGGTAATAATTATTAATTACGGTTGTTGTCTTTTCTAAACTAACTGTATTATCGTTACCTATATTCATATTGGAACCACTTCCTGTATTATCATCACCTATATTCATATTGGAAGCACTCCCCTCTTTCAAACTTTTATTAAAAGAGCGAGCCTGTTCGCGCATACTTGATAATGTAGCTTCCGGAACGATGTTACGATCCGTTAACAATTTTATCATTTCTTCCTTGGTTACCCCATTAATGTCGGAAATCGCCATTTTTAAAGAATAAATAAAAATTTTAATTTAATTTATAATTAAATTATTATTCTCAAATAATTATATGAAAATAAATGTAATAATAGGATTAACCAAACTGTTATAATTAATTATTTATTTGTAACACGTCAATTACCAAACACCATGTACGTATGAACTCGAAAAAATAGTCATTGATTTTCAATAACGACAAAGCCATTTATAATTTATTTAAAATCACCTTAGAATGCAGTAAATATTTAAAATAATAATTATTTTTTACAACATACGTTCCACGAATTCCCTTTATATGTATGAAGGTATAACCGGACACAAATGCGAACAAGAATAGTGCCGTTACTATATTCTCCCAATATTTTAGTAACCGCAAGCTTATAATAAACAATTATTTATGATAAATGTCTGTCACAAGTCGTCCTATGTTTAAAAAACAAAAATAACGTATTTAATAATGAACCTCCGCGGCTTTGTAAGTAAACAATGCACATAACCTGACAAATGTCAACAAGAATTGACAGCTCGGCTCCGATAAACCATAACATAGATAGCTGACAGTTAAAACAGAATTGCCAGTAAACAGAAAAAATGTTCCCAACAATATTTCGGTTATCATCTCTAGAGATATTATGAATGAATTTTGTGTTTAACATTATCTTAATGACAACACTTAAAGTTGGTGTCACTATAATTACATGCCTTACGAAAAGGTAAACAAACAATAATATTCACACAACAAAATGATCATAACACAATGAGGTGTATTTTCAGAATGACACACAGAATCTCTGCAGAACGGTTAATGTTAGATATAAAACCAAATAAATGCACACACACCGATTCATCTCTGATTTCTCTAAAATTATCAGCAAAAGAACTGAAAATCCACCCCACATGACAGAAAAGTACGTTTCGGGCACCGAAAATAACTGATTTTACACGTTGGAAGCGCCACTGAAACGTATCATGTTCGTATTAAAAAGGTAACCTTGCGGCAGAGCAGAGACCAGGGCTCAGGATAGTGGGCCAAGTAGTTATCTGTCATGTAGGTAGGGTTTTCAATCAAATAAAAGAAGAGGAACTTTATAAAAATGTATTGAATCCAAAACCACAAAAAGTAACAAGGAAGTGTACAAACTTCGTACCAAGTTAACAAAAAGGAAATACAAAAATACACATACCAGATGGACTCCTAATGGACACGCTAAGCTAACTATACGGAAATAACCCCGGTAGACGAACGCGATCTTGCTTCGCAGTGAGAAAACACGAGACGGGACGGGAACTCCAGTCTTCCCATATGGGAACGGCGCGGAACCCAGAGCACCAAGGTCGTCCTTCTAATTGGGCAGGAGGACGCTATACCTCCAAGGAGCGCACTCAGCCACGGGCCATCTCTACGAACTCCAATCCAAAGGCACGTGGTCCCCATCAGTAGCCAAGTCTGGCGTATTACGGTTAGCAGACCGTGACATTGCGACGCGGGGTCGTGAAGGCATATTAAAGTAGACAACACCAGGAGCAATTCACTTCACGATTCGTTTTCCAGAAATACATCCACAACACGGCCAACCAGCCACATCGGAAAAAAGTGGGACTTACACGTCATCCACTAAAAATAACTCGTACACGAACCTCGCGTGTTACGTAAAAAACACCCCGCGTTCTTTTAGGTTTAAAATCGACTTAGATTCTCATGATTAAACGTAAATTTAAACACCAGGATGGTGAGTGACCAATTTCCGACCCAACTGCCCAAGTTGATCGGAAGGAAGTGCCCATAAACAAAAAGGCACTCTTTCTTTTCCAAAAATTACCAGTGTCCAAAAAAACACCATAGACAAAATAACCACCTAAGCAAGAACTGCATTAGTCACATAATTATTTATGTGACACTGTCTGCAAGTGACATTGAAAATGTCGATGGTCTGTCTAGGCAGAATCGACAAGCAGTTGAGCCGCTTTGTTGATTAATGCAATGGTGAATGGGATAAAAGTGCCTGGGATCCTCCATGGGTAGGCACACATGAGTTAACCTTTTTCAATGTAGGTGGAATAAGTATAGTTTCCACGATTATCTTTAAAAAATGTTTTCCTAAAAATATTTTTCGGCCGCTTCTGAGATGTTGAAATCAAGCATTCCTGTTGAGAACAGTATAACAGGGTATTGGAATGAATAGTTTGCACGAGTATATTCTCTCATATACCTACAGGTAACGCATAAACCTCTTTTGTGGTTTTTCTACTTCAAAGATATAGTTTTGTTCAAAAGGGGCAAAAATAATGAAGCTACATTCTACAGCTACATTAAATTCTCCGTATTGCGATTCGTAAATGTTCTCGCATCAAGAAGAACGAATTCAAGCATTTTTTAAACCCAATTGAGAGATAGCTTGGGTTCTCACAAGTTTTTTTTTTCAATGAAACGGAGACTATTTATAATGCTTAAATAGTATCAGCGAGCATTCAGGCTATTGGCCCGTTATGCTATGTTCCTACGTTACATCATTCCTTTGAAAGTATCCCGGTCCCTTTGAGAAGGTTCACCAGGATTATCATGGGATATTTGACTGTCTCCTGAGACATTGGCTTCGTACCTACGAGGACGAACTACTTCAATTCACCTGAATTGAAGTAGTTCGTCCTCTTCACATTTCCTGCATCTATTTGTGTTTTCCGCTCAAAGCAGCTGAGTGTTTCCTGGAGTTGCAGGGTCCCGTTAGTGGGGCTTCCAGCTCTCTCTGTTAGTTTATGTAATATTAAGTCGTTTCCTGGCCCTGTAATTAGGATGAGGTATGCCCAAAGTCGTTAAACACACATGATTCAAAGGTAGATCCTTACCGAGAAGGCGACGTATGGCGTTTAGTCGACAAATGACGTTCATCAAATCCCCAATGAATTTGACGAGGTCTGCAGACGTTAGTCTCCCGGTGTTCAAGATCTCAGAATATTAGGACTCAAAAATATACCTACAACGAGACTAAACAAAAATTATATTTTTGAAGAACTAACACTTTCATTGTTAACGAAATGGTATACTTAGATCCTGTAAGGTTCATACGTCAATTGTGCTATCTTCCAAGTTTAAAAAAGTCTATCTAGTCCCTTTAAGGGCCTTTAACCAGCCAGCGGCCGAGAATCCACATTTTGTCGGAAGATGTTTTTACGATCGTTTTCAATGAGAAAGGTTAATTATTCTCCTTACCAGATTTTTTAAATTATAACTCAATATCGATTTTATTTCATTCCAAATTTGCTTTATTTTATACCTACTTCCAAAAATGCTGAAAGGCATGATGATAAAACTACGTTTGTAATTATTTTTTTATCATTAAAATATTTATAATTTGTCCATAATGTCTAAACAAAATAAATGTGCAAAAAATCTGAATTATGTTAATTTGTAAGATTGTAAATAGATAGACAAAATAGAGAAATTTTCGTAATAAATAAGTGTTCGAATATTTTTTTATGATTTTATTTGAACTAAAATTAAAATTTTGAAACATGCGTTTACAAGATAACGTATTTATTTACAATAATGTATGATAACATGGCATGAAATATGTCTTGTAAAATAAGATTTTTCGTTTGAAAATCTAACAAATCTGCCAACGACCTATGGTTTAACCTAATTATACTAAAAATATTTTTTTTCTCAAAATTTAAAATATGCGTTTACTAGATAAAAAAAACAATCTTTCGATATCAATTTATAATTTTTGTGGAAATGAGTCAATACGTCTAAAATTTGATTTAAAAATGACATAATTCCGGTTTCCTCTGGTTACACCCATTGTTGTCATTAAACAACAATCTGTGAAAATGTTGTATAAGAGGCTATCAGTGTAACAACCCACTCATCGATAAGCTCATCACCAAATTATCATTAAAGAAACATCGGGTTTTGGTGTGCCACAGGGCACAGGGCTTGAACTCGTGTTATTCATTATTGATTAAAAGTAACTCATAATTTGGGAGGCGGGTATGGGTACCGCCGTAACCATTTATTGGATGACAAACACCACTTCCATATATGGTCACCCCAAGTATTCTATCAATACTTGGTCGTTGCCCCAAGTGTTCTTTACGTTTGGTGACTAAACAGGGGGTTGCCTCGATCATGGCGGCGGATTCATATGGAGAGTCTTTTTTGGAAAAGAAGGAGAGGAAGTTCTGGGAAGGAAAAGAGTATTAGGGGTGGGTAGGAATCTGGGGGTCTATCCAGGAGTGATGGAAGTATGAATCCAGCCCTCTTCTTGTGGATTTTAAGGCGATGTTCCGAGAGAGTGTGGCTGTAGAAGTCAAAGGGACTCCATAAACCATTCTCTCCCGATCCGGCCTGTAAAACAGCGTTGGGCCAACGCATCCGCCGCCAAGACCCGGGCAAACCTCACCCCATGAACCCGGGCACCCCTCTGCTAAGTTACCAAACGTAGCGAACCACTTGGGGCGACCTATGGTAGAGGTGTTGGTTATCCAATAAATGGTTCCGGGGTGGTGGTACCCATAACCGCCTCCCAAATAGAGGCGGGCGACCTACTACGTGGCGGGCCGGATCGGGAGAGACTGGGTAAGGGAGACTATTGGATAACATTTTGACCTCTCCAGCTGGACTCATTCGATGCCTTGCACCGCTGTGGGAGAAATAGTGTCAAACGTCCATCACTCCACACCACACTGTCCCCCAGATTCGTCCCCAGCCCTCATTCCTTTTTCCTTCCGGGAACTTTTCTCTTTCCTTTCCCTAAAAAATGCCACACAGCATCCTCAAAGATTGCCTAGGCCCCAAAGGAATTTGCTTTTTTCATCTGGGTGGAGCTAAGGTAAAAAAAAAAAATTTAAAACACGTTTTTCTGCCCTCAAAATAACTTATATTATGACACGATGGCATCAATATAATAAGAGAAAAACAAATAAAAATCAATTAAGGGCTAACTAAGATTTTTCTGTATTTTCTTAAAGAGTTGGGCACTGAAAACTTATTTTTGTCATAAAATGATAAATAAATATCATCGATACAAAACTATTTTTTTTTGTAATACGATTTACATAACGTTTAAAAGTAGTGTTGAATAAAAATAGGTATTTAAATTTCATCATTTCGACGGTCCCGAAGAATAATGTGCGATTTAGTAGTCTTGCAGTAGTTCCGTCTCTTTATTTACTGTTTTTAAGATTAAGAAATATAGCATATAAGAAAAATATTTTTCATATATATTTTAATTTCATTTCACTAAAAATTCCCAAAATACAGACATTTGAATCATAAAACGGGAATTAAAATAACCCAACAAAAAGATCCGTCTTTGTTCTTCGGAACCTTCAATATACAGGATGTCCCAAAAGATAGTTATTTAGTGGATCGATTTAAAAAAAAGTAAGGGTTCTATCGAAAAAATGTTTATTAAATACTAAAATACACAATTTGGGAATTTATTTCTGAAAAATAATATCGTCGAAATGTAAACCCTCACGTTCGCGGCATTTACTTAATCGAAGAGTAAAATTTCTTATGACGGCTCGCCAGGTAGGCTTCGTGATGGCTGCCATTTCGTGGCGAATATTTTCTTTTAATTGCATCAGGGAAGTCAGATTTTCGGCGTATACTTTAGATTTGAGATAACCCCACAGGAAAAAGTCCATAGGGGTTAGGTCAGGACCACGAGGAGGCCAATTTATGTCACCTCTCCTGGAGATCAATTTGCCAGGGAAAATTTTACGAACTCATGGCAGAGACGTATTGGACGTATGTAATGTTGCTCCGTCTTGCTGGAACCATGTTCTTTGGTTATAGCCAGTAAGTTTGTAGGGGTGCAGCATTAAGTCTTTGAGCAAAATGATGTGTAACGATGATCTATGCACATTTAAAGCACTTGCGCGCATCCGAATCGAAAAGTTTGAGTCGTCACGAAAAGACTGAGAAACACTCTCTACATTTTCTACCATTCTTGATGACCTTGGTCGCCAGGATTTTGGTTTTGCCAGCGTTGTACCGATCTCTTCAAACTTTTTGACCCATTTTCGAATGAGAGGAATGCTTGGCGCATAATTGAATTGACGAAAACCTCAAATATTGCAGAATCTTCTACGCGCTACAGTCGCCGAATCACCATTTTTGTAAAACTCACGCATGCACAACGCGCGGTCGCTCCCGAGAAATGCTTCATAGCGACTAAATTCCCAAGAACCAGACTACTGATTGACATATCCCCCGCATCCCTCGGAAAAGTTGCCTTCATACAGAAAGCAAAACAAATATCAACTTTCTTTTGGGACACCCTGTAGTTTAATATAAAAATTATGTTTGTCTGAAAGCACTCACTTTCTTTTCAATTCGGTTCCGAACGAATAACTACCCTAAGTTCTTATCAATTTTTTGTAAATTGTTCACTATCTAAATCAGCAGTAGGCAACTTCCAGTCCGCGGGCCGGATTAGGCCCGCTAGGGACAGACTAAAAATGAGCATTCAAAATTCAATCAATTCTAGAGCGCCGTGTGTGTGTGCATACATGTGTTCGAGTAGTTTCTAATCTGCTGCCCAAAAAACTTGATAATAGAACAAATCGCACTGGGAATACCAGAACGGTTTTCTTTCAAGTTGTTTCGGCATATTAATCCGCAACATGAATTTATTCAAAACAATTTTTTTTCATTAAACACTTGGTATGAGTTAATAATAATATACGAGTCTATAATTTTGACTTTCGGCAACTACCTACTACCGCCCAAGTCTGAGAGGCCCCGGGTGAGCTCACGCTTAACAGCCTACGGTGAGTTCACGCTTCCTCTATTCCCTTCTTCCAGAGAATTCCTAACATTTGTTCGTAATATAACAGATGAAACTTTATTTGATTATATGACTTCACTGTAGAAAAGATTTATTATTTAACATAGACAATGTTTTAATGATAATCGTGCAAATAGCTTCTTGTTCAAGCCGCGCTAACAGGTAAACCAAAAATTTGACAAACTTTTTTTTTATTGACACAGTAATATTATATGTTTTCAACATTATAAAATGATAACATGGGCCTCATTGGGCCTCGCATGGCCTCACATTTCAATCAATAAACAATGTATAAAAGTTAAAAGAGATAAGAATATAGATTTTCAATGAGTTTCCACGACCCTGGTATGTTGTAATGTTGTAAAAGCTCTCTGTGCGATGAGTTCATAAATAAAGAAAAATTGTCAGAAGTATTTATTATTCAAGATTTAAAAGTTGATACATGATATCCTCCGAGAGTTGATATAAAACACTTTGATTTAGTATTTAACAAAAAGCTTGTCCAATAGGCTGAATCGTTAATTCTGGAATCTGTAAAATAAGAATTTAAAAAAAATACATTAAAATTTTTAATAATAAGTTGTGAAGTAGGTAAGTCACCTCCCCATTTTTTTCAAAAATTGCAAATTCACCTTCTGGCGTCGCGCTAAATGATGATGACAAACTTGGCACAAATTAAATACTGGCGCCCAACGCTAAATGATACAAAGCTAGCAGTCTCTGAAGGCAAAATTCTACTAAAAATCTAAGGATCAACGCTAGAAAATAAATCTTACAGGAAAAAGATGAATCGTGAATTTGAAAACCTAATAGACCACTGTGAGAATCTGTGGATCCCAAAAATTGTGATGGGATGGTCGTGTGGAAAGAATGAGAGTTGATGGAACGCCAAAAATTTTGATCAAGTGGGTTCCCCAATGGAAGAGACCCAGAGGAAGACCAAAGAGAAGAAGATAGGACGAGAAAGACCACAACCGGTGGAAGAAATTTGAGGAGGTGGCCAAATCTCACCCTGGGATGTAGCGCACTGATGTTGATGATGATGGATATATACATGTTGGTAAATGGCCACCACACGATGTACTCTATAAATAGCAAATTACCTTTTCTCCGAAGAGCGTATGTTTTATTTTATTATTGTACAAAGTTCAAACCTACGAACAATAAAACTGATGCCTACAAACACCATTGAACGACACAAAAAAAAATTATCTGCAAATTTGACAACTCCCAAAATCCAATTCAAAATTGCTGAACAAATAGAATAATAGTTTTTTTCTCATTATTTTAAAATTTTCAAAACTATTGCAGTTACCAAATTTAAAATGCTATTATATTATATGTATGTATTTTAAATTATTCAATTTGCTAACCTGTACGTTTGGCCTTGTGCTGAGAATGTAGACTACCCCATCAGCAATATCTTGAGATTCAATTTGGGGAAATGCAGGAAGAGTTCCTTCAGGAGTTTCGTCAAAAAATTTCCTAACAAGTTCAGTGTCCACCACACCAGGACTTAAGCTCTGAAAAAAAATTTCGAAGTTTTAAACCAATTCGACATTTGTAATAAAGCACCTGGAATTTCCATTTCTTTTTTTCGCTGTGTACAAGTGATCTATGTGTATAAATATTCCTACAGATCAACATATGCTGATTTTAAAAAGGATGTAAAAAATCTTAACGGGAGTGTTTTATATGTTAGTGGAAATTCGGAATTAGGTGTGTTGGCGATTTAATAGATAACACCTCCCTTCTTTTTTTAAAATTTGATAGGTAGGTACTTACCGAGACTTTGATTTTGGAATTCGCATCAGCCAGTTCATTGGATAATCCTTGCGTTAGGGCAGTCACTGCAAATTTACTGGCTGGGTACAAACCGCTATATAAAAACTTTACGTGCATCACTTGATGTCCAACGATACTGAAACAGTTAAAAAAATGCACTTTGAGGATAAGTACTAAGATAAAATTCATCAAACACACACGCAGTTGAGAGTCATTTATTATTAATTAATTTTTAAAATTTTATTTAGAGCTCTAAATGTTGTATAATCAATCAATCATCCGGAATCACATCTGATCTATTCTATGATATATTTCACAGAATCTATAGAATCTATTAAACAGATCGGTGAGGACATATTTCAGAAGAAACTGAAAGATGAATCGATTACAACTTTCATTTTATAAATTGACCGTAGATTCTTGTGTAATAGGTCAGGTCGGTAAGCAGCATAAGAAAATATAAAAAGATTAAATCAATCATAAATGAAGTGTAGATTGAATGAAAATAGACATTGTGCTGTAGAAATGCGATCCCTGCGGGTGTGTTTAGTAAAACCATTTATAAAAGTAGACATTTTTTGGATATTTTGGACTGCCAGCAACTCGTTAGAATGCAGGAATTATTTGGTTTTTAAAAGTTTTTAAAAATTTTAAATTGCCGAAACATAGATAATTTTTCCCTGAGTTTTTCCCAATTTTATCACTTTACATCATAAAAACCAAAACAAAGAGAGAAGCATGTCAAGTGCAGGTAAATAAGAGACTTACCTATTAATGTTGATAATGTGACCATCATCGCCTCTATTTCTCATTGTTTTGAGAGCTTCCCTTGTGGCAATAGTCAGTCCTAGCACATTCAGATCAAGAACTGTTTTGAAGTCGTCGGTGGTGCCATCTAAAATAATTCGAGCCTTTTGAAAAAATGATAAAAGTATGTCATCTAATTTGGTCTTATCCCTTGCCTAGTCATTTAAATAGATATTTCATAGCTCAATTATTGCTAAGTTGAAATATTGTCATGAGCTTAAAATGGTGGCTTTGAACTAGAAAGCTCAAAAATGTGTGATAAGTGCATAAATTTTAACTATTATTTATTTAAAACAGTTCGTGTAAGGGCGGGAACGGATGGATATTGTATTGAAGTAAATCGAACATACCACTTAACTTTCCTATCCTGGCGGTGCCAGCGTTATTGATAAGGATGTCGACTCCTCCCAATTTCTCTTCAATAGCTCTAAAAACCGAAAGTATGTCTTCTTCCTTAGTAAAATCGCTCTGCATTGCGTGGATGGTTCCATTCGTTCTGTAGGACAGTGCCTGTGAAAATAATAAATTTTAATGGTTGTTTTTTACGAACCCCGCCGAGACATTTTGGGTTACCACAGCCCGTAAATTATGATTCCTAATCGTTTATCAATTGAATTTCTCTTCCGCTGTACCCACTTGATGCAAAGGTGGGGCCTAAAATACTAGGCAATGTTAGAATGATACTTTTCCAATGAATGCCCGCTTCATCACTTCCCCAACGAAATTGTAGAGATCTACTACAATGCTGAGAACTTGATGTTGAAGATTCCCAAAGATCGTTAAAAGAAGATAAGAAAACAAAAAAATATGGAAACTATATTAAACCAAAATTGTCTTCGTCAAGAAAGATCTTAAAGGATATGATCTTAAAACTCAGCAATAAACCCACTACGCTGACCCTTGTCAGTAGTCCGTTCCCTTTAAAAATATTACAACATTTTTGTCATTTGGCATTCCTCTATCCTCTGATTCTACAACGTGACTGGGAAAAAGGGTTGACACTACAGGTGAATTGGAGTAGGTATCTTGATGATCTTTACATTTCCGCAACAACTGTCGGTATTTTAACTTCCATTTGCTTTCTGAAGTTGAAATTGGGATTATGATTAGTTAGTCAGTTATTTACCTCAAGTCTTTCTTTCCTTCTGGCCAGTGCAACGACGATGACTCCCTTGTCTGCCAGAGTCAAGGCGATGACTTCTCCAATACCAGAGCTAGCTCCAGTGACCACCGCCACCTTCCCGGTCCATCTCCACTCTGCAGATACTCCACTGAGGAGAGTGACCAAAACTAGAAGGAACACTGACTTGAGGAACACCATCGTGGATACTTAAGAAACACTGGATTCTGTAAAAAAACGAAGCTGGAATGAAATCACTAAATAAAAATACATTGTCTTCCGTCAGTAGGTACCCATAGGAAACATCATTTCGAAACAGGTTGCTGAGATTGATTTTTCAATTATGTAGCTGAAATGGCTTTATTTCAGATACCTCTCTTGATTCATCTATTTTCAAATGAAAACACACAAGTACAATAGAAACGGGTATGGGTACTGCCGCCCGGGAAACATTAATTGGATAACCGATACCCCTGTATAGGTCACCCCAAGAGCTTCATTAAGTTTGATAACTTAGCTGGGGTACCTAGGTTCAAGTGATGAGGTTTTTCCGTGTCTTAGCAGTGGACACATCTGCGCATCAACTGCGTGGCAGATTGCGGGAGTTAATGGTTAAGGGAGAACTTTTGACTTCTCCAGATTCCCTCGGAATGTCACCTTGCACCTCAGTGGGAGGGATGAATTTATGCATCCGTCACTCGTGGAAACACTGACCCCCAGATTCTTTTACACATCTCAGATTTTTTCGTCCTTAAAACTTCATTTCTTCAAAAGACCCTTTATACGGCATCCCCAAAAATGAAACATTTTCCTCAGGGCCTCCTGAGTGGAGCTAAAGAAAACAAAATAAATTAAAAAATTGTGGGATCCGTTTTGTACAAGACATGTAACTTAATGTTGAGTTTAAATTTGCATACCGAGACGCGAACCGAACCACGAATTAGTGGATAAGAACGAAGCAACCACAAGCGGCGTTTGGCGTCGTTCGCAAATGTACACGTAGCCTAAGAAATGCATTAATTTGTTTAAATTATTCTCAAAAAATGTATTGCTTTTCCCACAATTAATACATTATCAAAATTTGATAACAAACTATTCTCATAGCCGTCCTCGGTACGGAACAATTCTTACAGCATCTCTATACCCACATAGTTTTTGTGATGTCACACGATGTCAAAATGTCTTGAAAAGTTCACTGATGTAAAAATTAATTGATTAAAAAATTGTATTCTCTTACTAAACATAAGGCCACGATTACCGCAGTGATAATATTCAGATTTTTTATCACATAATTGAGCACAAGAATCAATGTAAACAATCGTTTACTAATTAAAATTAGAAAAAAAAATTGAAACTCGGGCGATGCCGGATGGTAACTACCGGCAATGCAATAATCATCATTTGTCACTTTATCAGGTGTGAATATGTTAGTGAAGCCGAAAAACCTCGATCCCACTAAGTTCATAAACCGAAAACTAGTATGAGAAATTCTCCTCACAAATCAGTTAAAAATTTTAAAATGATAATTAATTATTTGATAACACTCACCTTCTTTCCAGTTCAAATTCAAACAGGGAACTGAAGTTAGTTAGCAACCGGGGATCTTTATATATCGAAAAAAAATTTCCGTGATTACAGATAACACTTTTTTTTATTAATTTTATTATTAACATAAATTTTTTATTGAAGAAGAAGATAACAATAATAATCTAAACGAAAATATGAAAGGGAACAAGGCGCAGAAAAATAAAAAATGATAATGGTCACAACTGGGACTCGAACATTATCTTTTTCTATTTTTTGTGTCTTGTTCTCTTTTATATTTTCGTTTAGATTTTTATTGTTATATTCTTCTTCAATGATATATTACATTGATGGAAATAACCTCCAAAAGTTATAAAAAGGGAGTTTTTCTTATAAAAAATTGAACATTATTTTTGTTAACTTGAGCACTACTAAATTAAATTAGATCACATAGAAGTATTTTAGGGAACGTACCCATACTACGTGACACGTTTAGGGGGGGGGGTCTTCAAAATGTCACGCTCCATACAAATGAGCGGCGGGTTGCTTAGGTTTTTGATCACCGGGGGGGGGGGGGGTTAAAAATTGCAAAAAGTTGGTCACGTAGTATGGGTACGTTCCCTTAGATGTCTTGCCTGTGACGAAAATAATTTAGCCTGAACTTTCAAAATTAAAATAAAATTCGCTTTTTGGCGTCGGTGTTTTGTTAAACGTGAATGGTGTTAAACGCGAAATTAAACCTTATCTCTATATACATAGGGAGTGTTATTGTTAGCGCCTGATCCCGAATTTCATACGACGTTTTTCAAGAAAGACTTAATTTTTTAATTTGTGAAACAGAACTGTATGGAAAAACTTCATGGTCTTGCGGGATAATTCCTATGTTCAAGGTATTTTATGTGAATTCCGCACAAGAGTCCCAACTCCTCCCTACTAACCGGAGCCAGGAGATTTACAAATAGGGAATAAAAGAAAATAGGGTTGAGGGTGTAAAGTATCTGGCTATTCATATCTTGCCACAAAACACGACTAAAGCCATTTCAAACAATTGATCGATTTCGAATGGTGATTTTTCACCAGGGTGATACTGAGAGTACCTACCACTCTGGTGGTTCGCACACTGGTAACATGGGATGGATGTAGTTGATGTGTTTTTTTAAATTTCATGGTCTGTTGTTGACTTACCTATTCCTTTATTTTTAGCAGATTTTGATTAAAAAATAATTCTGTAGCAAAAGCTTCTTATCCAAAATAAAGGTAAATGGTAATCTTTATTTGTAAAAAAATAAATGTTGTATCAGAATTTTTATTTTAGGATTTCTATTAGGGGTTACATTTTAGTCAATTTACCACCTAGGCCTCAATAAAAAAATTTCATCACGAGAACTCTAATTTAGGAGACAATATTAACCAAAACACGAATTTACAGCTTAAGACTTATTTTTAAAAGACTTCAAAAGTAACGCAATAAATACAATTTATTTCTGATAGGACGGCTATTAATATTTTTTTTAAAGACTGCGAAATTCCCTACATTGTGACCATGGCGCCGAAGAGAATGCGCAAGGGTGTCAATTTTAGAAAATTTAAAAAAAGTCCAATTTCGAAAACTGTGAGACTTACTAAATAATGGTATTAATTTAACGGAACGGCCGCCTTTGGCCCATAATATCGCCCATAGTTGAAAGGTTATCAATAGTTATCTTGTACTTCTAATTATTTACTTGTATTATAAAAATATACACAACATAAGATTTCTTTTGCGGTATTTTTAATGACCATGAAATGAATCATGCAATGTCAATATACCCCTTTGAAAAGTCATTAAATGGTATGGTTATTTTTTTTAAAAACAGCCCATAACCTAACCTAACGTAAACTACTTAACCATTTATTGACTTTTCAAACGAGGTGTTGAAGTTGCATGATTCTGAGTTATCCAGTCACCCATGAAATATATCGATATCAGCAAAACACTAATAATTATTTGCATACTTTTGTAATTTTGCACCAATTCACTGGTATGCGGATGACAGTACAGTTCATGATAGCTTTTTGTTTGACAAGCCCCCAAAGGGCTCACAAACTCCAACAGCTCGTAGGGCTTTGAAGCAAAGAATGGACGGTTACCTCGAGAGTGTTTTCTCTTGGGGTAAAAATAATCTCGTTGAATTTAATCTTTCAAAGACCTAATCTTGTCTGATTACGTCTAAAAGGGATCGAAATGAAAATCTAGTCTCTTTCAACGGAAGCAATCTTCCGAACAGGCCCTCCATTGATATGCTTGGTGTAACCCTAAGTGACCAGCTCAGGTATGGGGGCTCCATCGAAGCCAGAGTAAAGTTAGCCTCCCAAAAGCTGGGCGTACTGTACAGGGCCCGCAGATACTTTAATAGTACACAACTGCTAACCTTGTACAAATCACAAGTATGCCCCACGGTTGAATTTGGCAGCCGTCTCTGGTCTGGAGCTCCAAAATACCTGAAAAATACCCTCGACTCTGTGCAGAAACGGGCGGTCCGTTTGATAGATTCTCCCATCTTAACAGACGGATTGCAATCTTTAGAGCACAGGCGTCAGGTGGGAATGCTATCCTTGTTCTACCGGTTTTACAATGGAAGATGCTCCGAGGAACTAGCATCATTGATCCCTTCGGCACCGGTGCATAGTCGGGAAACACGCCAAACGCGTGCCCAACTTTTGTTTACGGTTGACATTTGTTACATGAGAACGGGTCGTTTCTTCGACTCGTTCTTGTGTTCAACAGCTCGGCTGTGGAACGATTTGCCGGCCTCTGTGTTTCCTCCTTCCTACAACATGAGTCTCTTCAAGACCAATGTTCATTTCTTCCTCTCCTCAAAAAGACCCTCCACACAGCATCTCAGATGACATAGGCCCTGAGGGAAATTATTTTCCTCAGGGCCTCCTGTGTGGAGTTAATGTAAAAAAAAAAAAAAAAATTGGTAATCTGGTTTCTATATGTCGATCGTCCAGTTGTTTACTCAGACATCTCCAAATACTAAGTTATAAGTTAATAAGGATAGCAATATTCAAATGCTCACCATAAATCTTCGACCAAGTATATACTTGGTCGTTGCCGCAAATCAAACATATTGAATGCGCTATAAAATAACTTCGGTAAGCACAACGGTCCGGTACACTTGTATATGTATACCTAATTTTAAATTTCCTACTAATTACCCAGAAAACATATTTAAAAAAAAATTAAATGAAGACAATATTAGCGAAATTCAATAAAAAATCTGGAGATAAAAAAATCAGAAAAAGATATTGACACCTCTGTGACTCAACCTTCTGCTTTCATGGCAACAGCTCTACCAACTGAGCTAATAATAATAATAATAATACTTGGATGATTTATATAGTGCCGTTTTTGTGAAAAATCACCTCAAGGGCGCTGTACAAACTAATAATACATTTCTAAAATCTAAAAAAACTACAAGCCAGACAAACAATAAAAACAACTTACGTCTACAAATTGCATACACCGGTTCATTGATCACCGATACGAAAATACATGTACAATATTTTGACCAATGAACGCGATGCTGCCTAAAATTTAATGAAAACAGGACCATACTTACCTGGGAGGTCGCTTGAAATTAACTCTGTATATTGTCCATTTAAAGAAATTTAGATAGAGTTCGCACGCAGAGGACAGCTAAGGAGTCTATATACAATTCTGTCAATTTTAACCGTATCATACTTCGACTAAGAACTACCAACATTATCTTCATTTTCTTAACGCACATATTATTGGCTGCTATATTTATAAATGATTGCAAGATTCAAACCCGAACTAAATGTTATCAAGATAGTGTCCAGATAAATTTTTATATTATATCCATTTTTTTATTTCACTACGAGTTTTTATGATTTAGTGGTGTTTATGAGTAGTCTGAGCGTTGTACCAGATAGAGGGTACACTTTTAAATGCAACTGCAAACTCAACTCAAATTCCGATTTTTCTGAGATGTCCGACTAATGACGGCCGACGTAGTGCAGCCTAAGGCGCTTGACTAGCATTCCGAAGGTCGCGGGATCGAATCCCGGCGTGGCAAATAAATTTTATTTGATTAATTTGTGTATTTCACAATTTATTCATATAAAATAATACATAGTATATTTGCGGCACGTTCCAGAGTGGAAGAT
This sequence comes from Limnephilus rhombicus, assembly GCA_929108145.2. Taxonomy (NCBI): domain Eukaryota; kingdom Metazoa; phylum Arthropoda; class Insecta; order Trichoptera; family Limnephilidae; genus Limnephilus; species Limnephilus rhombicus. Next base: position 19,150,597 of record OV815293.1, read on the forward strand.
ACTCTCAGTATCGCCCTGGTGTACGACCACCGTTCAGAATTGAAACGTTGCCTGAAGTGGCTTTAGCCGTGTCTTGTGACCAGATCTGAATAGCCAGGTACTTCCCCACCTTCCTCTTCCTCCCTCTTCCTCTTCCCTCTCCACTACCTTCAGCCTCACAACATACCCCAATTGGGAATGCCATAGTCTCACTGGCTCGAGATGGGAGCAGTTGGGACTCTTGTGCGGTATTTATTTTAAAAAAAAAAAATCGATTGATTTACACTATTTTTTTTATTTTTCAATTTTATATTTGTTTTAATTGTAAAGCTTTTTTATATCAACGAGGAATCCTTTCCTAAGCATAAGCACCAGCCTATATTAGGAATAAAATTATAATCGTATTCTGAAAACTGTTATTTCTATTATTCATTAATACCAAATTAATACCTACCCAACGAAATCAGTGTGTACAATTTACATGCGGTAGAGCTGAAACCTTCAGAAAACTTAAGCAGAGTGGGGCAGCTACGAAGAAGAGACTGATTATACTATCTAATTCTCCCGCAGGCTAAATCTACAGATGTACGTGTTTGCCTCTTTTTACTTTCGCTATTTTTCGTTTCATCGAGTTTCAAATCACAACGGTGCTAGAGAAGTCTTTACTTCAATAATTTAAATTAATAAATTTATTAAACGCAATAGAAAGATGTCGGCGGGAATAACGCGCGTTTGAATTAATTTCGATGAAGATATTGTGCTATATTTAATAAGTACACCAATAAAGATTGTAATTTATTTTATACTAGCTTTTTCCCGCGGCTTCGCTCGCATGGTGTAAGGGGGGTTCCCACTCCGCCTCCTCCACCTCCCCCTCTCCCCCCCCCCATTCACCGCCCTCCCTCCCCCCCACCCTTTCCACCCCCCCTCTTCCCTCCCCCCCTGCCCATTCCCCACCCCCCCTTCTCCCTCCACCACCCATCCCCCATCTCTCGCTCCCTCCCGCTTTCCATGCATTCAGTTTTCAAACCTCGCGTGCCACCAATAGCAATTTTTTTATACAAATTTCATAATGCCAAAGTAAGTTTTATGAAAACCTTGTCCTGATAATAACGAACACACAAAAAAAATATTTATCCAATTTGGTGCAGTCGTTCGAAAGTTATGCGCTTAGCAACACATTCAGCGATTCATTTTTATATTATAGATTTAGATGTTTGATAAGGTGCATACTTTGTCCTTGAACTGTTCATTTTACGAAATTTTGTATTCAGTCGGTTACCACCATAGAAAACTGCTTGACCTGCCACCGCGAATTTATAAATAATATCTCCCTAAAAATAATGATATTAATGGTGATTTGCAAAAATTAGACAAGGTTTCTTGCAAATCATTATTTGATAATTATTACAGACCTAATCTTAAACACGGTGACCCGGTGACCAGAAAGTTGAAGAAGCATGAAAATGGGGTATTTATATATATCACGTTATTTGAAGTCGATTGGGTGGTATAGTACAGGCTAAACTTTAAGGCCGGCCTGAATTTACGATCAATTCTCGCGCAGGTATATTACCTTATGACGACCGTAAGCGAAAGACAAAATATGCTTAAAACATAACATGGTCGGGGAACATTCCGCTTTTCTGATCTTAAACTCGCCTATTGTATCGACGTTTTCTGTATCAACGTCAGGTATTAAAGTTTGCCGTGTATTAGGTATAAGTATGACGTTTTTAGATAGTATGAACGTTTTTGTTATTTAAAAAAACTTTTTCAAATGGTTTTGAAACATTATGGTTAAGAATCTATTAGAGTCGGACATAAAATAAAGAAGAATACAAGATATTTAATGCAACGCGAAACACGCGGCGAAAAAACTTTTTTCCAAATATATAGTACATTGAAATTACACAAAAATCTATTGAAAACTACACAAAATACCATCAAATTTTCTTCACCTCCAGCTGACAAGCACCTCAGTTTGCCGAGTTTAACGTCGCAGATACATTTTATGTTCATCTATCTAACTGCTTCATTCTCCCATCTTCTCTGGTTTTGAAACATTATGGTTAAGAATCTATTGGAGTCGGACATAAAATAAAGAAGAATACAAGATATTTAATGCAACGCGAAACACGCGGCGAAAAAACTTTTTTCCAAATATATAGTACATTGAAATTACACAAAAATCTATTGAAAACTACACAAAATACCATCAAATTTTCTTCACCTCCAGCTGACAAGCACCTCAGTTTGCCGAGTTTAACGTCGCAGATACATTTTATGTTCATCTATCTAACTGCTTCATTCTCCCACCTTCTCTTTGACACTACCTTGCGCTTCCACAGATGCAGTTAATAGACCGGAAGGCGAGATAGGTAAACCCTACGTCATCGACTACACGGATGAAACTACTTTTAAGTGATTATGGTCATTTAGAAAACCTTAAAAAAGCTGGTCTGCCGGTGCGCATCTTGGCAGGAGCCGCGCAGTCATGGAAATAGTCAGCGATTTTTTTGTTCAAAAATACGTCATCGACTACACGAACGGGAATGGTCTCATATGATAAAGGTCGATTAGAAAATGAGAAAAAAGCAGGTCTGCCAACCGGCAGCCTGGCAAGTTCGGAGGCAGCCGGCGTCAAAGTGGGGAAAAAATTGGTCGATTTTACGTCATCGGCTACACGAATGAAACCAATGAATAACTATAGTCCAGATCATTCCATACAAGAATTTCGCGGTCTGCCGACCGGCAGCCTGGCAAATTTTTGTGTGCGATTTTTTAAAGTTTTTTTTTTTTTTAATTTTTCGTTTATCTTTATTATTATTTTTATTTCACTATATTTTTAAAAACTTTGAATGCCATATTTAAAAAAAATAAGCGAAAAACATTAAAAAAAAATTAAAGAGTTCCCAGTGTACCCATCCGTCAGGCGAGCCTTTAGACGCCAAACCACTTACGAAACCTGTCGCGGTGCCCCTCACCGCTGTCCCGTGTTAATATTTTTGTACAAATTTATTTATTTATTTATTTATTTATTTATTGCTTCTTCACAATTTATATACATATATTAATAGCATGTAATTATTAACCCCACTAGGGTTCGCCTGTATCGGGGTTAATAATTTCACAATTTAATAAAAATAACACATGCAAATATCGGTCATGCAAAACAGTTAAGTAAAAGCAAAATAATAAAATTTAAAAATAAATTGATAAACAGAGAAAATAAGTGATAAAAATATGAATTAATAACAAAGTGTTAGGAGATCAGACAAAATGTTCTCATTCATTATATCATTAGTTCATACCATTTTCAACAACAGATAAAATTTAAAAAAATATATATCCTTAGGTTTTTTTTTTTAAATATGTGTAAAAAAATAAAAAATTAAACAAAACAATGATTTATAAGCGATTACATTAGAGCGAATCTTTCTTATGCAATATTAAAGTCACTATCAAATAATTATGAAATAAATATGAAAGAAACCGTTTTGATCACAATATTATTGTTTTCATTCCATTTAAGTGACCGTTTTCATTAAAATATGATTGTATTTTATAGTGTAAGTGACACCTTAGAAATGCCACCGTGTGATCTTTTAGTTTTGACAAAGTTATGGGATACGATAACCCATATATATTTATTTATTTATTGTTTCTTTACCTTTTTAATTTTCTTGTTATTGTTTAATAATAATAGTATTATTGTTTAATAATAATAATATTTATTTATAATAATAATAGTCCTTTTAAGATTGCCTAATAGTCCATAGTAGTTGGAAGTTCGAACAACTAACCCACCGTCGCCGTAAGAGCTGCGTTCGTCCGAAAAACGACGGAAATTTCCGAACCCCGTCCGTTTCATATGGGTTTTGCTTGCCCTGCTGCATCGATTACATTGAATACAAGATCGAAACTAATGTGTTCCGAGTGTACCCATCCGACGGGAGAGTCTTTCGACGTGAAACAACTTGCTGGAAACTGGCCGCGGAGCCCTTCGCCGTCAACGCATGCCCATATTATTAAACCAATTTATAATAATATAAGTCTTTTTAAGATAACCTAATATTCCACAGTGGTTGGAAGTTCGAACAACCACCGCACCGTCGCCATAAGAGCTGCGTTCGTACGAAAAACGTCGGAAATTTCCGAACCCCGTCCGTTTCATATCGGTTTTGCTTGCCCTGCTGCATCGATTACATCGAATTCAAGATCGGAACTAACGAAAACCTGTAGTCTAGATCATCCCATTTATGACTTTCTTGGTCTGCCGACCAGCAGCCTGGCTGTCTTTGTGTGGGATCTTTTAAAATTATTTTTTTTTATAAAAAAAAATATTTTCAATATCTTTATTATCATTTTTATTTGAATATGGTTTTAAAAACTAAGAATGCAAGGTTTTAAATGAAATAAGTTGTAATCATAAAAAAATAAAATTTGAGTCAACCGAGTGAACCCATCGGACGGGAGAGCCTTTCGACGCAAAACAACTTACTGGAAACTGGCCACGGAGTCCTTCGCCGCCAACGCGTGCCTATATTATTAAACAAATTTATCATAATAATAGTATTTTTAAGATAACCTAATAGTCTATGGTGGTTGGAAGTTCGAACAATCACCGCACCGCACCATAAGAGCTGCGTTCGTCCGAAAAACGACGGAAATTTCCGAACCCCGTCCGTTTCATATCGGTTTCGCTTGCCCTGCTGCATCGATTACATCGAATACAAGATCGAAACTAACAAAAACCTGTAGTCCAGATTATTCCATTTATGACTTTCTTGGTCTGCTGACCAGCAACCTGGCAGTTTTTTTGTGTACGATATTTAAAAATTTAATTTTTTTTTAATTAAAAAAAAATTATTTTATTATCTTTATTATTATTTTTGAATGCAAAAACTTAGAATGCAAGATTTTAAATAAAATAAGTTGTAATCATAAAAAACTAAATTTTGAGTGTTCCGATTGTACCCATCGGACGGGAGAGCCTTTCGACGCGAAACAACTTACTGGAAATTGGCCGCGGAGCCCTTCGCTGCCATTGCGTGCCCATATTATAGCCTAGTTGGTACACTCTAAGCACTTAAATTATTTTTTTTATTATTGCCACTTATTTTTTTTTTAATCTGGCATTCCAATTTTTTAAAACCATATTGAAATAAAAACAATAATAAATGCAATGAGTTTTAGTTTTACTACTTGCAGAGAGAATTAGTTTCGATCTTGAATTCGAAGTAATCGGTGCAACAGGGCAAGCGAAACCGATATGAAACGGACGGGGTTCGGAAATTTCCGTCGTTTTTCGGACGAACGCAGCTCTTATGGCGACGGTGCGGTGGCTGTTCGAACTTCCAACCTCCATGGACTATTAGGTTATCTGAAAAAGACTATTATTATTATAAATTTGTTTAACAATATGGGCACGCGTTGACGGCGAAGGGCTCCGCGGCCAGTTTCCAGTAAGTTGTTTCACGTCGAAAGGCTCTCCCGTCCGATGGGTACACTGGGAACACGCAAAATTATTTTTTTTATAATTACAAGTTATTTTATTTAAAATTTTGCATTCTACGTTTTTAAAACCATATTCAAATAAAAATAATAATAAAGATATTGAATTTTTTTTTAATTAAAAAAAAATTAAAACTTTAAAAGATCGTACACAAAAAACTGCCAGGCTGCTGGTCGGCAGACGAAAGAAGTCATAAATGGGATGATTTAGACTACAGGTTTTCGTTAGTTTCGATCTTGTATTCGATGTAATCGATGCAGCAGGGCAAGCGAAACCGATATGAAACGGACGGGGTTCGGAAATTTCCGTCGTTTTTCGGACGAACGCAGCTCTTATGGCGACGGTGGGTTGGTTGTTCGAACTTCCAACTACTATGGACTATTAGGCAATCTTAAAAGGACTATTATTATTATAAATTTGTACAAAAATATTAACACTCGACAGCGGTGAGGGGCACCGCGGCAGGTTTCGTAAGTGTTTTGGCGTCTAAAGGCTCGCCTGACGGATGGGTATACTGGGAACTCTTAAATTATTTTTTTTATATTTTTCGCTTATTTTTTTTAAATATGGCATTTAAAGTTTTTAAAAATATAGTGAAATAAAAATAATAATAAAGATAAACGAAAAATTAAAAAAAAAAAAAACTTTAAAACACAAAAATTTGCCAGGCTGCTGGTCAGCAGACCGCGAAATTCTTATATGGAATGATCTGGACTATAGTTATTCATTGGTTTCATTCGTGTAGTCGATGACGTAAAATCGACCAATTTTTTCCCCACTTTAACGCCGGCTGCCTCCGAACTTGCCAGGCTGCCGGTTGGCAGACCTGCTTTTTTCTCATTTTCTAATCGACCTTTATCATATGAGACCATTCCCGTTCGTGTAGTCGATGACGTAATTTTGACCAAAAAAATCGCTGACTATTTCCATGACTGCGCGGCTCCTGCCAAGAGGCGCACCGGCAGACCAGCTTTTTTAAGGTTTTCTAAATGCCCATTATCACTTAAAAGTAGTTTCATCCGTGTAGTCGATGACGTGGGGTTTACCTATCTCGCCTCCCGGTCTATAATCAGTCATAAACAGTACGGAGCGCACTTTCGTTGAAATAAATCTGACGATTTCCTTTTCAACTTTTCAACACGTCAGCTAAAGTACATGAGATCCAAAACATCCGCAGTAGTCACCAGCAAGATCACAGCACTCGGAAAAGTTGCCTACCTGTGGTAAAATTTGAGAAAATTGAGAGTGTTACCTAGATTAACACGAAATTTCTAAGCAGTGATAAAAAATATCTCTTTGAAATTTGTCTAGCTTTTTTTTTTTATTCTACGGATTCTTTCGTAATCCTCTAACTAGCTGGGGCTTTGCAATGCCCTTTCATGTTCTAACTGACTAGTTTTACGGCTCATTCGGCATTATAACTATTACCTTCTGAAGGTGATTATTTACTTGACTGAATTTACTTTACATTAGTGTTATCGTGAGGAAAAAAGTCTTTACTGGATAAAAACCTCACACAAGTTTTCAAAGAAAATGGGGGAACATAAGTTCTGAACTTTTTCTGGAAATTTACATTTAACTTTACTGAATGTAAATATTTTGTTTTGTGGCACCCCTGAAAATTCTGCAATATGGAATGCAAGGAATTTTAGCGCCAGGTGAATTACCGTGTCCAGTGTAGGAAGTGGGGTAGGTCCGGGATTGCGGAAGGTCCGGGAGGTTGGAATGGAGTTTAGACATCGATGGTGTTTGTCAGGAGCTCCATGAAGATGATTAGTTTGTTCTCCCTGGACGCACAGGCTGCCAGCCTTCCACGGACTTTGTTGAGGCAGAAGAGACATGATTTCCTCGTCATCAGAGGTGTTGGATTGGGAGTTCTGGGTGTCGGCATCTGACCCACGACGCCCTTCTTGTTGTTGGGAAGTGCTAGGGTTGCCCCCCGCTGCTTCCGATTAGGTCCTTCGGCCGCCTGCGTTGCCCGATGTTGATGGCTGGCGCGTTTCGGTGTTCTGGCGCGGCCCTGTCTCCCTCTGGGAGGCGTTCTCTTTGGCTCTGAGCTGGAGGGCGGCTACGTACTCCATCCTCTTCGGGCATCCGCTGAAATTAGCGGTGTGAGGGCCTCCGCAGTTGCAGCAGGCGGCCGGTAGTTCACCTGTGACCTTTTCATAGTCAGCTGTTGCGTGTGATCTCAGAAATTTCTTTTGAACTCTTTCCAACACGAGGGAAAGTTAAAAAGTTCACTGACTAATTAATAACAACAAATTATATCTGTAACACTCACCTTCTTTCTAGATCAACCTCAAATAGGGTACTGAACTTAGTTAATAATATACAGTATATTTTCGGCACGTTCCATAGTGGAAGATACTCTCAGTATCGCCCTAGTGTAAGTCCACCATTCAGAATTGAAACGATGCGTGATTTGGCTTTAGCCGTGTTTGGTGACCAGATCTGAATAGCCAGGTACTTCCCCACCTTTCTCTTCCCTATCTCCTTCCCTCCCCACTACCTTCAGCCTCACAACATACCCCAATCGGGGATGCCATAGTCTCGCTGGCTCCAGACGGGAGCAGTTGGGACTCTTGTGGGGTATTCATGTAAAAAATATATATAACTGCTTTAATTATACGTGATTACTGATTACATGTTTCATAAACATTTATTATTGACATTGATTTTTGTTAACTTGAGGCACTAAAAAAATCCAATATGTATTTTTGATTTGAAAATAAGATAAAAAAATTAGAAACCGAGTATTTTTATTAGTATTAAATGAAAAACACACTTTGTAAAACACCACTTTTTATTGGAATTAATATTTAACAGCCAACCAGGTTTCGCTTAGCTCAAGCTTCATCAGGGCTATTATATCAACCAGTTGATATCAATCAATGGTGTTTTACAAAGTGTGTTTTTTCATTTAATAATATATAATGTCACACCACAAAGTATTTGCTTCCCTCGATACAATTTTTATTAGTCTTTTCATAAGCCCAGAAAAAAAAATATCAGTCCTATAAAAACTGTTTTAAAGTTCAAAATCTTATTGTCTTAGTGTAAAGTCTTATTGTATAATGTAACGATCGTGAAACATTTAAAATATTGTGCCTGAACTACGCAAAATTAAAATAAAATTCGCTTTTTGGCGGTTTGATTTTATCAATGTGTTAATTTTTAGCACAATAAGGTTTTACTGTACGTCGTTGGCAGATTTGTTAAATTTTCAAACAAAATTTTGTATTATATAACACACATTTCAAATCAAATAATCATGCAGTAAAATAAATCCATAAATTATCTAGGAAAGCTATGTTTCAGAATTTTAATTTTAGTTTAAATAAAATCATAAAAAAAAGATCCACACACGTGCTTTGTGACGAAAATACTTCAGTTTGTCTATTTATTTACGGTCTTACAAACTAATATATTTAAGATTTATTTACATTATTATTTTGCTTAGACATTATTGAAAAATTATAAATACTTACAATCAAAAAATAATTACAAAAGGTACATAATTTAAATAGTTTTATCTTCACGCTTTTCAGCATTTTTCAATGTAGGTATAATTTAAAGCAATTTTTGAATGAAATAAAATCGATATCGAGTTACAATTTTAAAAAGCTGGTACGGAGAATAATTAATCTTTCTCATTGGAACCGCACGTGTATTAGAAAAAAATTGCAGGATAATTTTGATACGCTTATTGACTATTTTTTCAAATAGTCGCCAACCCGTTCAATGCATGTGTTGAGCCGTGGCACAAGTTTCTTGATGCGCTCCTCTAAGAATTCTCCCGCCAGCTCCTTCCCCCACGTCAGGACCATTCTCTGCACCTGCTCGTCGGTTGAAAATTTATTTTCATCAATACATGAAGGTGAAAAGATGATAATCTGAAGACGCCAAGTCAGAGGATTACGGGGCGTGGTTTAAATCATCCCAACCAAATGAGTCCATTTAGCGAATTGGTGGCTAAGGTTGTGTGAGGATGGACGTTTTCGTGAAAAAAGGCACACTTCTCTGGTCAGCATCTCCTCCTTTCGTTTTGAATGCTCTTTTTGAGTTTTTTTTAGGTATCACAATACTGTTGTGCATTGATGGTCTCAATCTACGCCAGAAATTCGTTCAAAATGATGCCTTTTCGGTCCCAAAACACTGAGGCCATGATTTTTTGCCCGAAATTGTGGTTTTCAATTTTTGACAGATGGGGAATAGGGGTGACGCCACTTCGACGAATGTTTTTTTCTCAGGCGTGTAATGAATGAGTCATGCACTATCATCTCCAGTCACAATAGAGCTCAGAAATCCTCACATTTTTTTCTTGTTGGCTTTATTCCTTCCGTGAGTAAAAGCGGATCACAGCACTTAGCGGTATTTTTGCCGACATCTTTCACGCAACTGGACACTACAACGTGAGTTTACCTCCTACAATGTTCCCGCAATGCTCGTTCTGGTCTAGAGACAGTGTTGCCAACCCTCAAAAAACCACCGCCCGTTATGGTCAGTACCGGATTATCAGTAAGTCAGAGTAGGCAACTGCCTAGGGGCCCCGCATCGGCTAAACCGCATTAAAGAAAACAACAAATTATAATAATTAGGTTATAACTATAACCCAATAAATAACTAATGTTCACATCATGCACAAATAATAAATAAAAAGTCTATAATTAAACCAAATATATAAACATAGTTTCATTTTACTTTTCTTACCTTCTATTGGTTGCAACATTACTTAGTTATAGTTAAGTAAATTAAAATACGTACATATAAAAAGATATTTTATTTAACTTATTAGGGGGCTAGAATTCCAACAATCCATGCGCTTGATAGCTGCAAGACGAGTGGTTATCTAGCCCCCTACATAGTTAAGTAAATTGAAATACGTATAGGTCTCGCAAGTTAAGTTGACTTCATCACAGTTCTCACACAGATGCAAAACTTTCATACAGCGTGTTTCGTTTTAGGCTTTAAAAAAAATATTATAATTATTTCACAATTGAGAATTCGAAGCCAAAGCGTGTTGAAGTCGGTTACATAAAACTTATTTTGTTTTACTACATTTTTATTGAAATACTGAAGGTTATCAAAATAAAGTTTATTGTGATAATCTTCAGGATTGAATTCAAATGGGTATTCGTAAATAACGATAAGGTTTAAAAAAATATTGTGTTAATTAAAAAGATTAATTTATTATAATATACATAATATTTTATAGAGTAAATAATCCACAAGCCGCCACATGCCGCAACACATTTAAGAAGCATAGATTTTGAAAAGTAAACTACTTTAAACTTAATTACCAAAATATGCACGAATTACATAGTTTACCTAAACTATGAACCTAATAACCCATTTTGTGTATGTAAATAGTTTTTTTCTTGTAGTAATTGTTGAAATGAAGTGTGATTTCCATAATATGTGCTTAAAAACTTGTCTGCTTATGGATTATTTAATTTTTATAATTATGTGTTAGCAATCATCAGCAACAGTAATTATTAGTTATGTATCAGTCATCATCAGCCTATCTACACGTATATTATCTAAAATATAACAGATACCTTTTATAGCTTTGTGTTAGTAACACAAAGGTACAAAAGATTTGAAGTAGAATAAGTTGAATACTAGTCTGTGATACTCCAGTTGTCTTAGGCGTCAAATCATACAAGTCATTTATGCTTAAAAGTTGACCACCGTTTTTTATATTATGCGTAAAATAATTAAACACGTGGAATAAAATTTCACGAGTTTGCCCATTCAGTGATTTGCCACGTCCCGTTTTGTAACAGGACTCCATGATGTCGTAAAAATTATTACACTTGCACACTTTACAAACACTGTTAATTATTTCAAATTTAAAAATTAGTAATTATTTCACTTGCAATACGAAGGTACATGTATGTTTACATCACATTTACGAATTGAATGAATAGGACACCCCGTAAGTGCACCGAAACAATATGCTATCAGCGCCATAAAAACTTGCTGTCTCTTCTACACTAGTTACAATAAGTGGGCAATAATAATAAAATAAGCAAGACAGAAGATAAGTAGGCGTAGTTTGAAGACACACGGATACACCAATACATCAATTCTAAGCATTTTTATTGCTTTCATCTCTCGTTGCGTTACCTATACATATAAAAAGATATTTTATTTAATTTATCGGGGGGCTAGAATTCCAATAATCCATGCGCTTGATAGCTGCAAGACGAGTTGTTATCTATGTAATATTCTCGTTTTTATCTTTGTATAACTTTCCTGGTCTTCGGCAAGACAGTTGTAATAATCTCCGCTTTTTATTCCATCTCTTTACTATATTATTCTTTCTACTTTTCTCTTATGAAAATTGGACCCTTATTTCCTCTGATAACTACAGAAAGCTACTTAAAGCTCCCTTGTACTACATATCTTTAGAGATATATGTACCTAACTAATTAATACGTTATTTACGACCTTGAACGTAAATATTTTCGTATTTATGTTGTAATTAAACTCCATCAAACGTTGTGTAATTTTTTTGATTTATGATATAGGACTTTAATTACTTTCATTTTTTTTTTGTGGTAACTTTTTTGATTCTAAACAGGGCGTTGAGTTTCAAACTGTATTGGTCTCTCTCTTGCAAATCTAACTTTAAATAATTTCTTTAAATGAACTAACTTCCCTTTGTCGTTTATTATGATTCCCTACATCCTAATAAATTCGTAAATAAACTGTACTAATCGAAATTGCACATGTCTAATTGAACAGATACTCAAATATAACTCAAATGGTTAAATAATATGATTCAGCTGCTATAAGGTACATATAAAGATGGATTTAGTGGGTTAATGTAATTAGTTAATTGTATATTTGACGAACTCAGAATAACCCTTTTCTGGCAAAATTTGGCTCCTGCCTCCGTCAAGTAAGCAAGGTGATCAGATTTCAACTAGAAATTCGCACAATCTTTTGGCACGGGTCGACTGATTGATACCTCAGTTATCGTGTTCCAGTCGCCCATTCCTTTCGCCAGCATGCACTGCCTTCAGGTTTTCACCCGAGCCTAGATACTTCCAAATTCCTGCTCCTCCAAAGTTTACTATTTACTTAGGGCGAACCGGTTTCGTCCTATATGCAATCATATACTCACGGTGTTGTGTGGAGTTACGGGTCGTGAATCCTCCCTCCACGTTCAAGAAATGAGCCGAGAGTGACCCGACAGGTCTAAAGCACTAGTTGTAAGTAAGTTCGCTTCATTCAATGAACAGTACATAAAAAGATATATATATATAAACATACATTTTGGGAGGGTTTTATAATTTGCAATACGAAACTACTTGGATCGCATTTTAAGCTCGGATCTCGCCCATAGAATTCTGCGAAATTCTAAGTTTGGTAACCGAATAAATACGTAAGAATAGTGGGTAATATTAATAGATACTAGTAGAATAAGATCTTATCTGGCGATGTGTTGTGGAGATTCGCCAAAACTCCAAGCTTTTGTTTGGGTTTTTTGACGATTTTATTTGAGAGACTCGTCATCTCTATTGGTTTGGTTAATGGTCTTGATTATAGAAGCGACCACTGCCTTCTATTGGTTGAACTGTATTTTTGATTTCCCTCCCCTCCAAGGCTCAACTTTTGATAAATTCTTACACATGTAAATTTTCAATACATTTTATTAAGCTATCCCGTGATTTTTCAACTGCTTCATGTAAATCTTCAATACACCTTATTAGACTATCCCGTGATGTTTCAACTGTTTCATGTAAATGATTGATACCTATGAGAATAATTATTCCATAAATTTTTACTCAAATCTTCCATGTAATTCTTCAATACCCTTTTATTTGACTAGCTATAATAAATCTGTTTATTTTCAATTGTTTAGTTCTATAGATATCTCTTTACGTTCAAATTAAAGATTGTGTTTAATTTTTTTTTCTCATAATTGCGCAATATCATAATTTTGTACCGTTTCTAGAAGTTAATACCTAAGTACGATATCCATTAATGTCAATTATCTTTTCAAGATCAAAGGTCATTTTTTTCTTTTAAACTATTCTTGCTGACAAACTACATAAGTAGTTTAGCGGGTTTAAATGTAAATAAATAAAAAACATAAAAAAAAATAGAATTTCCGAACTAGTATCCCAGTGACCGACTTATTTTACAAACATTCCAATTATGTAAACATTCCCGACGGCCTCGTGACCTAGATTCAAAGCGTATGATGTTTGTTTACTCAAGACCGAAGGCGAGCTTAGATGGGCCTAATTTTTTTTTCCTTTTGTTTTATAGTGATCCTCTTTGCGCAATTGTCTAATCTGATCCCCGATAAGTATAGTCATAATGTATATATGTATACATATATATTCAATTATATATATTTTGTCTCAATAAATAATTAATAATATACTGATACATATAATTTTATTATGATTGAAATAATTTCTAATATCATCACTTATTTCAAATGCTCTATATTAGCTCAAGTTATAATAATACATATATAAAAAAATTAAATACAAAACATTGACTTGGAAATTTATCAAACACATAACTATTTTCAATAGCTATTGATGAATTCAGAGGTAGGTATTCGGAATCGATACCTTTTTTTCTTTTTATATAAGTGTGTTTCTTTTTGATTAAAATTTTCTTGGTAACAAAAAAATTATATATATATAAAATATACCTATTATATTTATAATATTTTAATATAGGTACATATCACATATTAAGCGAGTAATATTTTGTTATAATAATTAATTCAAATACCAACGGTTGCTGCATGCCGCTGTCTCCTTGGAATCTGGAAAATTTTATAATGGAAAAACTCACCCCTCCAAGGTTTTCCCATTCGGGTTCTACACGGATAAACCTTGCTGCAATTTTCCTAAATTAATTTCTATTGTTCTAAATTTAAATAAATCTTTTCGACTTCAAATTTTTTTTTCGTTTAATCTAATTAATTTAAATGATGTATAAACTTTATCGTTCTAAACTGTATTTTATTTCAAAACTCGTTGGTTAAATAACGCTTTAAATGATAGTTACTTCACGATTAATTTCGAAATGGTAAATTGTTGTTAAATTATTTTTTTATCCCTTCGAACTTTTATGTAGTAATAAAATATTATTTTGTTTTATTATTATTTTTTTTTCTTTAATCTTTTTATAATTTTACGAGTAGATTTATTTCGACTACACTATTTTTAAATTAATAAAAGACTAGCACTTAATTTAAACCACTCAATTTAATTAAAGATTTTCGTCGAAACTTTTCCGGTTAACTGGATGCAATTATTTATTTATAACTTCTTTACATTTAATTATCACATCACTTCATTTATGTATTTCACTGATACTAGACGCGAAATTTCTAAGTCTAAAAAATCAATATTTATTGATCAGTAAGATCATGTTAAATTGCCCTAACTTCCTTTGTTCTGGTGTTCATACAAAATTAGCTTGAATTTCATAATTTTAAAGTTCTATTTTCATCTATTTCGCAACATGTCCATGCGTACGGCATCTACCATACGTTCCAAATCTGTCCCCAAATTCGCGTATCAGAGATATCTTCATGTCGAAGTCTTTCCCGCAAATTCTCCATTTTTATTTTATCATTTTCCCTCGAGTTTTTTTGTCTTCTCTATGAAACTTTCCATTTAAAACCGAATTTTCTCTATTTACGTCGTATATTTGAATTTTCCCTTTTTTCTCAAATTTTCTTTTAATCACGACACTCTTTCCATGAATTTCCTTATTTACCTTTATGTCATTTTTCATATCCCCTATAAATTTTTATATTTCAAGCCGTATTTATTTCATTCATTGTTAATCTAAGATTTCCTTTGTTTTTCTCTGTCGTATCTACTCTCCCATAGTTTCACTGTACCCTCCTCACATAACCATATCGTTTTTTTATGTTTGCTGCCTCTTGGAAAATTTCATTTTCTATTTGTTATTAATTAATATATCATTTTTCACATTTTTATAGGAGATACTCCCACTTCGGCCCTTAAATTTTTGTCATTTTTATTACTTGGATCGTGCCCCAGACTCCGTCTCTGTCTTATCAAGAACCACATAAACCATAAGCTCTGACATGTGTTTACATTATTAACTCTACCTACCAAGCAATAAATTTTCCTTTATTTGAGTGTCGTTAATTTTTATGGGAATTCTATAATTTAAAAATTACGTAAGAGCAATGTTAATTTTTATGGCCCTCTTTAATGGCTAATAGCGTTAATCTAAATAACTTTCATGTTCGAATATTCCTTGTTTATATCAACAAAATACATGTGAGATCGACAACCATTGTAATGTCTCATTTTTCCCTGCAGTCTATGCTGCAACTCTATTGCACAATCTCCATTTTAATTACGTAAAAATGACTACTTTTCCTGAGTTAAATCTATCGCAATGTTTTCAGTATTTTCACCCTCCCCTAGGTACTCTATTCTAATTTCCTCTCAAACACTTGTTACTGCACTAAACCTCTGAATCGTCCCCTCGTCCAATCGTTACACTCTTTATAACTCTAAATTTTTTTTTAATTTTTCTTCCTAACTCGTTTTCCTAATATCTCTAGATCTAATATGTCTAGAATTGATAACAATAATTTTCCAATGTTTTTTCAACATTTCCATCTCCCTTAACACATTTTCCCTCGAATTGATCATCTCCGGTCGTCACAAACAATCGTTTTATAGATGGAAATTCCCTTAACAGCTTCCATCAAGTTTTCCTCACTTGCTATTCAATTTTCCATTTAATCTTTTCCATCGTTGTTTACGTGTATCTTTTTTCAATCTTTAAAGTTTCCAGATTATTTCGAAAACTACGGTTTATTACCTCAAAATTGTACTTAATGTTTACCTCCAAACGCGGGTTCAATGTACGAATGTCCCTGAAACGGCTCTTGTTTATCATGGAGTTTATTTACCTCTTGGTTTGGTGGGAATGAAAAAGTAATTAATTATATCCTTAATTGCCGAGTCTAAAGGTCGATCTTTTGTTCCACGTTGGTGTTCGCCTTCCCGTTTATTGATTAGTTTGTTTAATTCTTTATTGTTTTTGCTTCAACCTAATTGGCTGTCAAGATATCAATATTTGGAATTGAGCCTAAAAAATAGAATCTCCCTGCCCGTGACGATTTCTTAATACCATCTGTGATTTTTTCATCAATACTCATCTCACTTTGTTTAATTATAGATCCCTACTGTAAATATGAATTCAATTTACTCTGATCCGATAGATGTCATAGGTGAGCCCGTTTTATAAGTAATTGATATTTTTCTTTTTAAATTAAAGTGGGAAGCTACGATATTTTCTAATTTTCACTGTTGATTAATGCAATACATCACATCTAGCCTCCTAAGTTAAGTAAATTCTAATGTAAAATCCATGCTAATTTGTACAGCGCTCTTGAGGCGATTTTTCGCAAAAACAGCGCTATATAAGTTGTCCAAATTTATTTATTTATTATTAGTATCTGAAGTGATTAAAGATGCCGTGTGTGATAATTATTACCTAATAAACATTATTTGATAATTATTACCTAATCTTAAATCCAGTGACCAGAAACCAGTTGAAGTGTAAAAATTGGATATTTATGTATATCACATTATTTGAAGTCGGTTGGGTGGAATAGAACACGCCAAACTTTAATTGCGG
This sequence comes from Limnephilus rhombicus, assembly GCA_929108145.2. Taxonomy (NCBI): domain Eukaryota; kingdom Metazoa; phylum Arthropoda; class Insecta; order Trichoptera; family Limnephilidae; genus Limnephilus; species Limnephilus rhombicus. Next base: position 19,167,764 of record OV815293.1, read on the forward strand.
CCTGAACTTGATAGGATCCATTCTCACGCAGGTATATGACTTTGCAATGACCGTAAGCAAAATACAAAAGCGTGGGCTGCGAGCATTCCTCTTTTCTGACCTTAAACTCGCCTATTGCGACGATTTCTGTATCAACGCCAGGTCGGTATTAAAGTTTGGCGTGTACTGAACCTAAGATGTTTTTTGATAATATGAAAATTATTGGTATTTAAAAATACTTTTTCATGTATGAGTTTATTTATTGTTCTGTTATACGTGGTGGAATTATATTGTATTAAAATTGAAATTAAAACACTTTTTAACTATTAATTTTACGCACCAGATTTAAATGTCCGGGTTTAATTTTCCCCACAGGAAAAACTAAACCCTTTCACACACTTCCTAAATGATCATCTGGTCAATCCACGTTATGCAATTGCACTATATAAGTATTATAATTACAAAACAATACAAGAACAACATGTCAACCTACCATAGACCAGATGGGAAAATAATTCACCGACTCCAGATATTTTCATATCAGAGGGTTCGGCTCTGTGGAATTCCTAATTGAACCTATATGTCCTACTGATCCCTCAATATAAATATTTAAAAAATCTTTCGTAATCTACATGTATTAAAAATTACCGATTTTTGCATTTTTATATATAAAAATTCAAAATTATTATTTTTATCATTAATTAACTATTTTTAACGTTTTTTGTATAAATTCTGTAACAAAAGAATGTGAATTGCCAGCCTGAAGATGTCCATAATAGGATGAAACCAGTACTGGTGAAATAAATAAGTGAAAATAAGTTGAAAAGTGATTTAATTTCAACTTTAATACTTTTTCATGTGTTTTTAGAAACGTTGCGGTTAAGAATCTATTGAAGTCGGACATACAATAAAGACGAACACAAGACATTTATTTTCAAATTTCGCTTTTCCTGTGTTACATTTGATGCCTTGGTGGTATATTTAAAAGTGGGGAAAAGAGTGGAAGATACTCTCAGTATCGCCCTGGTGTAAGACCACCGTTCAGAATTGAAACGTCGCTTTGAAATGGTATTAGCCGTGTTTGGTGACCAGATCTGAATAGGCAGGTACATCCCCACCTCACTCTTCCCTATCTCCTTACCCTCCCTACTACCTTCAGCCTCACAACATACCCCAATTGGGGATGCCATAGTCTCACTGGCTTCAGACGGGAGCAGTTGGGACTCTTGTGCGGTATTCATATAATTTTTTTTTTTTAAAAAACATAAATCATCAATCATCTGATTCTAACTTCATCCTTAGGTAACGAAATAACCCTAAAGCAGTGGTTCTTAACCTGGGTTTTGATCGAACCCCAGGAGTTCGGGGATTCAGTCTAGCGGGTTCGGCGGAGGTCAAGACACACCCCAAGGTCATACTGATTTGCAGTAAATATTCATTAAGGCTCTGCAACCGGGCCCGAAAAGAAGATGGAGAGATAAGAAATTAGAGTAGAGCGCTAACATTTACAGCGACAAGATGCGAAAATTGCGAAAATGTTTAATAAAACACGACTCGTTTAAAATAGAGCAAAAATCTTGCAGGCATTATCTTAAACAGCATTTAAAGAAACACTGTGAATTTTTTCATACATATAACTTGTAAAATAACTGAAACAAACGTGTTAATAATAATTTTTGGAGCATACTTTGCGATTTTTTTCTATCGAGGAAATTTTATATAATTTGCGTTTCGGCGGGGACAAAGTCTAGATTACAGGGTGTCCGATGGCAGAATTAGGTTTAGATTTTTAATTTAGAATTTCTCTGTAACGGCTAAGCGGACGAGCGGGGAGTGGGCCGCGTTAGCTTTGTCGTTCGTGCGGATTATTTAGTCACAATTAGTCACGATGTCGCTGTGAACGGGAGAGCAACATGCGTTCGTCCAAAAGCCTACTTCAAGGCTAACGATTCGTGTGCAATTGCGCGTCGAAGATTTAGTACGCGTTACAGATTCGACGTTTACGTGATGCCCCAAGTGAAGATTTGATTCGATCATGGGTCCGGAGGTTCCGGACAACATGTTCGGCGGCAAACGACTCACGGCCGGGGCCCAGGAGGACGTCGAGAACAAATGAAAACATCGAACTCGTCACGAACAGTTTGCGCGATAATCCGCGTCAGTCCGTGCGGAAGAGAGCGGCTATCCTAGGGCTTCCAAAAACTATTGTGCACGAAATATTAAAGAAGGACCTTAAATTTCATCCTTTTAAGATTCAAATTGTACAAGCGCTTAAACCTAATGATTACAATTTACGTAAAATTTCCTGCGAGACAATGTTAGAGCGATTTCGTACGGTAAACACTATTTTTTGGAGTGATGGTGCCCATTTTCATTTAAATGGAAGTGTAAATAAGCAGAATTGTCGTTATTGGTCACCTAAAGGACAGAACCCACGTTTAAAACATCAACAGCCACTTCACAGTCCCAAAGTGACGGTTTGGTGTGCATTGTCTAGCAGTGGAATAATCGGAGCTTATTTTTTTTGAAAATCGTCGAAGGCAAACCATTCCTGTGAACGGGGATTCTTATCGGGGCATGCTTAATAATTATTTTTTTGCGAAAAATGAGAGAAAATCCTGCCTCCAATTCACACACATGGTTCCAGCAAGATGGCGCCACGCCTCACACTGCTAGAGAGACGATAGCGCTACTTCGTGATTTGTTCCCTAAAAAATGATTAGCCGTTTCGGTGACTTCCCCTGGCCAAGGGGGTCACCAGATATCACTCCTATGAACTTTTTTCTGTGGGGGTACCTCAAAAGTAAAGTGTATGAAACCGACCCCGCGACCATCTCTGCACTAAAAGAAAATATCATTCGCGAAGTTAATGGTATCCCGATGTCACTTCTCCAGCGAGTGGCACGAAATACTGAGGCCAGATTCCAAGAGTGTGTCCGACGTGATGGTCTACATTTAGACGAAATAATTTTTAAGAAATTAAATCCGCACTCCTCCTCTTTGTAACAGTTATATAAATAAATCTATATCCTAAGTAGTTTTTATTTTATTTAAGTTTTAAATCCTAATTCTGCCACCGGACACCCTGTATTATCGTCAAGAATAACATATATTTTTAGGAGCTTTAAAACTTGCCGTGTTTAAGGGAAATATGTAATAAATCGGTACAAATCCGGGTTGCGGGCCCTTAATATGTTTTGATTTTTGTGTGAAAATTAGGTTATAATGGGTTTTTTCTTTGTTCTTAATGGTTTGTTCGTTTTGTGCACCTACATATGTATAATAATGTACATGTTTTGAATTTGAAAAAATTACGTTTATTCTTCCAATTAAGAAGGGTTCGGTGAATGCGCATATGAAACCGGTGGGGTTCAGTACCTCCAACCACTGCTCTAAAATCTTCCAAAAAAGTGATATTTTATTTCAGATATTGCAAGCAGACAAGCACCTCGGTTTGTGTGTCCTTGTGTGGCTTTGTTGTTTATGCAAATCTACAGTTTTATTTTGCAATTGATGAAATTTTGTTTACTTGACCGTTAAAACAAGAGGAAGGTCACTGTGTTACGTAGCGCCCAGGCACCACCCTACGCCAGTGAGCGGCATACCGCCCGTTCCCTCCGGGCAATCGTACCCCTTCTCCCCACGCCCTACGCCCTCGCAACCGGGCAACGCGCCTCACTCACGCCGGGACCCCGCTAGCCGCAACCCGTGCCAGTCGCTGCGACTGCGCCACGGTTCCGGAACATTCTACCGAATTCACGGAGCCCAAACGTGAGACGTGCCCGTCCACCATGTTCCGAGTCGACCGGCTCCCCAGCCACGCTACCTGCTTGCAAAGAATTCCCTGTTTAGCGTAGCCGGCCATCCTCGCCGTGAATGCTCTCCTGCCACGCCACCTGGTACCAGTGAGTAACGCCACTTTCCCCATTTTGTTGTGTCCTTACTTGCCCGCGAACAGCGACCGACCCTCAGGGAGGACGCGATTTGAGAGAGATTTGATAGGCTTCCCCCCCATGTGTAGGTAGTCGATTTGTGTACCTGTGCCTAGTAATTGATTATAAATGTACTGCCCTGTTGTATTTGTGTGTGACCCCGACAATACAGGAAATGTTTACCTAGACGATCTTTTATTTGACGAGGCGTAACGAGTGTGGACATATACTATGTACCCCCCCCCCCCCCTTTTTAGCTACCTACGACCCTTGATGATGAGGGCCCCGCCCGTTCTGCCGACCTATCTGAGCTAGCTTTGGGAGGCAGAACGTGGGTGTTACGCCCGTGGCACGCAACACTGGCCATACAACGTGGGGCATTTTTTTTCCTTTTTCCTCAGCACTGTGTAACCATCTTTTCCCCCACGTCCAACACTGTCGCCAACGTGGGCCCCCCTTTTTAGCGTGCTGATACCAAACACTGGGTCAAATTTTTTTCGTCCCGCCAATTTTCAGCCACCCTCCGCGTGTAAACAGTCAAATGAGAGATCGTTTAAATCCTTCGATGCTATGTTAATTACCCCATCACTCATATGTTACAAAGCTAATCATATACTGAGTTTGCGGCCACCAAAACGGTCATTTGTAGTCCAAAAACTGCAGGTACTATCCTAACCAGCCGGGAATGTGTTCCCGCGCATTTTTGTGTGATCTGGAAGATTACGCGGGACTCTAACGAATTCTCCAGAATGTTCTTGTGGAATTCGAAACAACAAAAGCATATACCTACCACAATATGGTTATAAATAATACATTTTTCTCCTCATGAATGATATAGGAACCCAATATTACGCGATACTCGTATGAATAATGTAATGTTTTCTTTTTTCTTTTCCTCTTTTGCGTGCAATAGGTACCGTGACTATTAAACACATGTGGTTACGTTTTTACCCGTGAAGGAAGTGAAGTGCAATCGTTCAGAATAATAAACCGTGAAGTGTCACATCTTTTTTTGAAATACAAAAGTGCTCTGTGAAAATTAAACTAGCTGCCCTTACAGGGAAATCTATGGCCAATTTTTCCTTTGCCTAGTGTTTTCTTTCATCTCAGTGTTTGTGCTTCTACAAAAGTGTCATTTTTACAAAAGTGCTCTGTGAAAATTAAACTAGCTGCCCTTACAGGGAAATCTATGGGCAATTTTTCCTTTGCCTAGTGTTTTCTTTCATCTCAGTGTTTGTGCTTCTACAAAAGTGTCATTTTTACAAAAGTGCTTTGTGAAAACTAAAATATACACCCCGAGAAGGTGACCGCTGGCCAAATTTTCAAGAAATTAAAACACTCTGAAAAAATTTCCGACAATTTTCAAAAATGCTTATTTAAAATATAAAAAGGCAATTTTGTAAGGACTCCCCCTGGCTGATTTTTGTCCACCCCCAAAAAACACTTCAAAACAAAAATACGGTGAAATTTTTTAATTTCGGACTTAGAAAAAAATTCAAAATTTTTTTTTTGTTTTTTTCCTTCCCACTCTTCGCCCAAAAATTTAAGTTGTTACGCCGCCCATCACCTGCACCAAAATGGAGTCACAAAGAGTGATTATCAAAGTCTTCGGACATAATCACGGACACCTTCAACCTACAAAGGCACCGGTAACATCATATCCGTTGCACTGTCAACATGGAAGCGATCAACAAGTACATTGGTCACAAGCTGTAGGCGCTGTCAAGCCCGAAAATATGTACACCAATAATGCAAGTACCGCACAGAGCGTGCCACCCAGGAAAACAAAGGCCGACGGTGACGCCTCTCCCGGCAGAATCAACCACTGCCGGACATTACAAAACTTGCCTAGCAACAAGAATTTGCTTACGTCATCCCCAATTGTACACGCCGGCCACATCTAAATGTCACGGCATCGTTTGCGACTGTTAACCCCATGGAGACCCATACGAAAATTATTATGTGAAAAATACATCGTAAACGAAACATTGGCGTCATTTACACAAAGGATTGCACTCCACAGGATCATTTCTGTAATACCTACTCCCTCGCAGCGTGTACACTACACAAGAGTTACACCCCGAAATAAGGAGATGTGGCATAAGTCCTCAAGCATAAGGCAGGTCTCGGGTGAGCTTTCGGGCGAACCCTTGACAATATTTTGTAAATAAATAAATATGCATTTAACTGGCGTGTAAAGTGTCAATTACATGTCCAGACCCCCCTTAAATAAAGTAAGCTCTTTATTTATACCTGTTTGTAAATAATTGTACATTCATAATAGGTACACCCAAATGTCACGGTTGTACCAACTTCTCTCTTCCCCATCACGGCAAATTGCCAGCATTTTCTTTTTACCTATTGTTTTTTTCCTCACCTGTTCTGAGGCTGATCACTTCGGAGCAGAGACACCCTTCGAATCACGATGTTTGGGAAGTCATGAACCCAATCGTCGCCTCTCAACCCTTACACTACGCAATGCTCATGTCTGTCTTTCTTGGTCTTGACATGTCACGTCATTTGTTTTATTGTTTTGTTTGTTTTTGCCTCGTTTTATCTATGGCCTCAGCTTCGGCCGCCCTTGTACCTTTTCTCTCATCCTCACAATCACCACATTTTACCTACCATGGTAAAACCCTTTTCTTACACCTCGAATCTCAGCTCACCTTCAGTACGTAAAACCCAAAAGTGGTCTCAAGCACGAAAGTCAAAAATGGTTACCTTACCTTTTCTTGCACACACAAGTCTTTTTAAATTTTTTCCTAAAAAAAATCAAAAATTGATGGCGTCCTTTTTTTCACCCGTGCTCTGGTTTTCCCCAAAATCGGATATTGACACGTCCATTTTGGAAATTGTATATTATTTAAAAAAAACAAACCCTAGTTGGCCCTTATAAGTCATACACAAATCCTTTGGCTCGTTCGACTAAAGTATGTAAAACCGAATCATCCGGTCTTTGGCTGCTACAACGACACCATTGAGTTGTTTCTCCTCTTATGCCACGTCACGCATGTTTTGTATAACACGTTTCAACACGAGACAGGTTAATAAAACCTAACGGTCATCCTGATTCTCGAATTCAAATAATTGTAACGTTTAACGTAAATCAGCATTGATTTGTTCGATCAGCGTTTTGCAATTATCACCCCTTGTTTTCTACAAGGACAGTATGTAAAACCCTCCAGGTCTGTCTTCCTTTTATTGCTCGGTGTAAGCAGAATACACTCTGCCATCACTTTATAGCTCGTGACATATGAAGTAACATTAAATTGTCTATTTTCTTTGCCATTCTATCGTACGCCCCCGGGCTATGGGGTTAGTTAATCTAACGAATCTTTATAAACAACATTAAAACAAATGTTGTCAGCATTCATTTTGCTGTACTTAAGCATAACCTGTACGCAATAGGAGAGATCCTTACAACATCCACCATCATAGGAGAGATCCTTAAAACATCCGCCACGATACGAGAAGTTCGTTATAATTACTTTAGACTCTTAACTAAATGTTAATGAGCTGGTCGTCTGTCATTAAATTTGTCATGAGAACCACCTTGTTTATAATTATGTACCTATATAACACGAGACGTGAAGACGTAATAATACTCACCATGAATCGTGTGAACGACATAATATCGGCCTTGCTATCTTCTTCAAGATGCATTGTATAGCACTCTTTGACTTCTGTCTATAATTGAGTTGTATCTTGTGTATCTATATAATCTGTACACCACACGTGAAGACGTTACAATACTCACCATGAATCGTGCGAACGAAATAATATCAAACCCTTTTTGTGCGTACTACACAAAGTAGTCCACAACCTTTTTCAAATTATTCAACGACAATGCCCGTGGACTTCCTGTTTTTCTACTTCTCTCCCAAAAGGAAAGAAGCCCAGGAATATCTACTATCTCAAAAGGACTAGCTTGTCAGCTTCACTGTCAGCTATGGGGCATAGTGCCGTGGAAGTTAATCGAATGGGCACAAAACCACCAAACTCGTCGTCTGGGAAGCGAATAAAAAAAATCCCGGGATTGTGAAATTGGAGCAAGGGTCTATCCTTTCTCACAATCAAGGAGAAGTTTTTAAGTGACCCCTAACCTTTCGTCAAATACACGCGAAAGATTGGCCTTTTGGTATAATGTGTATTCCTTCCCATCTCATTGTTTTTTTTCTAATGTAAAGAGTCAGGAAACGTGCTGGTGGATTACGTTTCATCCTCACATAGAGTTTGAATTGGAAATTAGTCCAGTCCCCAGCAAGTTTCGTCACTCAACTCCCCTCCATCCCTTTTCCCCTTCCCTCCCTCATGTTCTCATCATGCTATAAAGTGGAAGATCCGTTGTTGCCCACATTTCGCCCTCACTTGAGTTCGAATCGGTACCTAACCAGGCACAACGGGCCTTCTATTTCACTCTTGTCATATATTTCATCTTTTCTTCACTCTGGTTTCAATGAAGCAGATTCATGAACATTGGACACGTATGTTATGCACTCGGCGTACCATCTGTCTCTTCTCGACAACCTTTGTCCACGAATCAGTTTCGCTGCCCCGCCGTGACTCGTTCACAACCTTTTGTCTTGTTCTTTGAAATTCTCCGAAAATGCTACCATTTTATGTTAACATAGGCCATGGAAGGCCGGTTGCTTTTCAACCAAGGCATTTTGTCACCCGGTAAAAGCCAGGCTATCCTAACAAAGGATATTCTCCTTTTTTTCAAAATACAATTGTATGCTAACCAGGAATCTCTCTCTCTCTCTCTCTCTCTCTCGTTGTTCTCTCTGGGTCGTTGGTCAAAACCTCGTTTGTTTATTCTCTGGACACATTTTGTTTCTCTCCAAACTTTTCTTCATTGGTCTCTAGGCAGGTAAACTTCAAGAATTTTGCTTTAATAATAATTTCTCCCGGATTTAAAAAGAAGCCCGGAAGGATGTCTTCATCGGCAGCCAAGCTGAGCTTCACTTCCTGGCAGCCCCCGCTGTGGTTACGGTGGTTCCCCCGCCGCCAATTTTCTACACATTTGTTCCCGAAAGCACGGACCATACCGCCCTTATGTATGTTGTCTTGTTGCGCCACTGCGAGCCGAGTTGTCCCGCTATACATAATGACACTCTGGACTACCTTTTGGGCACGCTAGCCCCTGGGTTTTGTTCCTGCTCTCGCTACCAAGCCAGCTTTGCCGTCTCTTGCTCTGTCATGCAGCGACGCACACCATGTCATGTGTAAACCATCATTACTCTGACTCTCCAGTATTCGCTGAATGCGTACCCTCACAAGTTATTCCGGGCTACATTATGCTCCGATAACCATTATACACGATCCGTGCCCACCATAATGGCACATTAGGATTCGTACTGGCATGTCTGCAGATCCTGGATTCTCCTCTCCATCGACCCCCGTAACCATAGCCTCCGCACTGCAACCACAGTCTTCACTCCGTAACCTTCGACGTCTACGACGAAACAAAGTATTTTCTCGAAGGCCCTAGTGTACTCTTGAGTGTCATCTCAAATGGGTCAGATTACAGTGTTAATGTAATCCTTCTAGAGTCTATGAAATCACGTCTCTTCGTAATTCTTCGAAACTCTTCGCACCTCGTCGAAACCATAAACAAATCTACGCACCACAAACTTAGCTTCCAGACCAATGAAACCTAGAGCCTCAATTGTCATAATTTTGTCCTTGTTTTCACATTTTCATAACCTTGTCTTTGTTCTTTCAATTGCATAAATACCTATGTTGTTTCACCCCTCCATGTGCTAATTGCCTATTCCTCATATGTTATGTACCCCCTCCCTACCCTGACAAACATTGTACCTAGCCCTTGGCATAAGCTAGCCTTAAGATGTTAGTCAGCTATCTCTCTCTGGTCAACAAATCTCTCTTTCAACTCCCGTGGGTAACGTAGAGGGTTTTTGCCCTCTACGCGTTTTTTTCCGAGCGCGGGGGGAGGTGTTACGTAGCGCCCAGGCACCACCCTACGCCAGTGAGCGGCATACCGCCCGTTCTCCCCCGGGCAATCGTACCCCTTCTCCCCACGCCCCACGCCCTCGCGACCGGGCAACGCGCCTCACTCACGCCGGGACCCCGCTAGCCCCAACCCGTGCCCGTCGCTGCGACTGCGTCACGGTTCCGGAACATTCTACCGAATTCACGGAGCCCAAACGTGAGACGTGCCCGTCCACCATGTTCCGAGTCGACCGGCTCCCCAGCCACGCTACCTGCTTGCAAGGAATTCCCTGTTAAGCGTAGCCGGCCATCCTCGCCGTGAATGCTCTCCTGCCACGCCACCTGGTACCAGTGAGTAACGCCACTTTCCCCATTTTGTTGTGTCCTTACTTGCCCGCGAACAGCGACCGACCCTCAGGGAGGACGCGATTTGAGAGAGATTTGATAGGCTTCCCCCCCATGTGTATTGTAAATGTACTGCCCTGTTGTATTTGTGTGTGATCCCGACAATACAGGAAATGTTTACCTAGACGATCTTTTATTTGACGAGGCGTAACGAGTGTGGACATATACTATGTACCCCCCCCCCCCTTTTTAGCTACCTACGACCCTTGATGATGAGGGCCCCGCCCGTTCTGCCGACCTATCTGAGCTAGCTTTGGGAGGCAGAACGTGGGTGCTACGCCCGTGGCACACAACAACTGTTAACATTAGAAAAAACTGTGAAAATCATTACTTTTAATGACCTTTTCAAAGAAGTGATGAAGTGCCACTTTGTTGAGTTGTCCGGTCACCAGTTCAATTTGTGCCTTACTAGAAAATATTATATTTATGTATTTGCGTAACGAATGACAAAAAAATTTAGACGTAAGTACAACAAAAATTTTATATTTTGACTTGAGTTGATAAGTATCAACATTCTTGATAAAGAAGGATGTTATCCATAATATTAGTAGTCTTAACAGAGCGTTTATTAGGGAACACTAATAAAGATGAGTTGTAACAAAAAATATTTGTCATAGGGTCACCATCCATCCAGATATATCGGGAGTGTCATTGTTATTGAGCTATATATCCCTACAAAACCTAAAAATGTTCCGACAACCTTATGGCCGAAAATTTAAAAAAAAAACTCTGTGCGACGCGACGGCTTCAAAAAAAAACGAAATTTTCTGGTCAAATGCATTTATTTTTAAGTTTCAAAAGTTGGTACATGGATGAATAATATTATATTTCATACAGGAATTTATATTAAACACTGTGACTTAGTATTTAACAAAAAACTTGTCCAACAGGCTGGATTGTTAATTCTGGAATCTGTAAAATAAATATTTAAAAAACATCAAATATTTGAATAAAAAGTTATGAAGTAGATAAATAAACATTTTTTCGTCAATAATTAGAAATTCACATCGTGGCGCCATTTTAATTAGATGAAAACGACAAAATTATGGGGACAAAGCTAGAGGTCTCTGGGGACAAAATTCTACTCAAAATCTTAGGATCAATGCTAGAAAATTGATCTTACAGGATAAAGATGAATCTTGAATTTGAAAACCTAATAGATCATGAGACCACTGTGAGATTCTGTAGATCTCAAATATTGTGATGGGATGGTCGTATGGAAAGAAGGCCAGATGATGGAAATCCAAAATTTTTGACCAAGTGGGTTCCCCAGTGGAAGCGACTTAGAGGAAGACCAAAGTTAGGTGACTGACTGCGTGGAAGAGGATTTGGGCAGGACGGTAATAACAGAAGAAGCGAATGGCGATGGACTACAACCGGTGGGGGACATTTGTGGAGGTGACCAAATCTCACCATGGGATGTGGCGCAGTTATGAAAATGATGTTTCTTTAAATGTTGAAAAATGTCCACCAAACAGTGTACTTAATAAATAACAAATTAACTTTTCTACAAAATAGCGGATGTATTGTGTTAATATTGTACCGAGTTCAAAACTAGATACAAACAAAACAGCTGACAACAACCGTTAAACGACATTATTCTAGTGTCCGACCGAACTTTCGGTTTCGGCCTATTTTCGGCCAAAAAATGAGTTTCGGCTTAGTTTCGGTTTCGGCCGCCATACAGCCGAAACTATGGCCGAAACCGAAACTGAATTTGGGAGGTTTCGTTCGGCGATCGGACATGTTCGGTGCACTGAACTGCGAGCCACGAAGTGTCATTTTGCTGCATCCGCTCTCATAGTTGTGTTAGGACTTGATTCACTTGTTTGTGCTCGCTCGTTGTCAAATTGGAGCTGTTTACACTTCACATTATTTCAAAATAGGTAAGTTTTATTTCGCTATTGAAATGATTTAGTTCATGATAGGCCCTGAGGAAAATAATTTCCATGAGGGCTTATGTCATCTGTGGGGATGCTGTGTGGAGGGTTTTTTTAGGGAAAGGAAGGAGAGGAGAGTTCTGGGAAGGAAAAGGGGTGGGTAGGAATCTGGAGTTCAGTGTGTCCCGGTCATCTAGCTTCAAGACCTAGACAAACCTCATCCCATGAACCCGGGCACCTCTGCCAAATCACCAAACGTAGCTACCTGGGGTGACCTATGGCAGAGGTGTTGGTTACCCAATAAAGGTTCCCGGGGCGACGGTACGCATTCCGTAATTTATTTTGTTCTTAAGATGAAAAGTATTTTTGTTTGGTGTACCTAAACAAATTGGGTTTTAAAAAAGTAATTTTGTTTTCTACCTTTTATTTTATGTTATTTGTTAATAATGTTCAAACAGGTAATACCTACCTACTATTTCTTTTTTTACGAAGCGATTTACGATTACGATTTCAAAAAGCATAAATAATTTATTTGAAATAAGGAGTGATAATTATGTTATGTTTATTTTTAGTTCAAATATCAGAGACTGAATGATTAATATACGATTTAAAAATAAAGGCTGATTGATCAAGATTGACTATTTTTTTTCCACGAAAATATGACCTTATATGGAAGTTTCGGTTTCGATTTTGATTTCGGTTTCAAAGTTGAATTTTAAGTTAATTATTATATGGTATGTTTTAATAAACAAATATAATAATAGTTTTTTCCTCATTCTTTTAAAATGTCGAAACTGTTGCAGTTACCAAATTTAAAATGCTATAATATTATATTTATGTATTTTAAATTATTCAATATGCGTACCTGTACGTTTGGCCTTGTGCTGAGAATGTAGACTATTCCATCAGCAATATCTTGAGTTTCAATTTGGGGAAAAGCAGGAACTGATCCTTCAGGAAATTCACTTGTGAATTTTATAAGAAGATCAGTGTGCACAGCACCAGGACTTAAGCTCTGAAAAAAATATATATTATACAAATTCAACATTTGTCATAAAGAACCTAAAAGTTCCGCGGTTCCTAACCAAAAAAGGTTGAACCTTCCTCCCCAGGGACTAAAATGAGTGAACACCGTTAACATATAAGACAAATCCCAATTGGATTGTACCGAGAGTTATTTCGTAAATAAACGGCTGTTAATTTTTACATACATATAATGTCATCCAATTTCACAAAAATGTGTATGTTTGCGTGAGTGCTACCAAAGGCTTCGAGAATATCTGTCCAGTTTCCGCTCGATGGGTTATCGGAAAATGGGTTAATTTTCAACGAAAACAAAGTAGAAAATCAATTGGAAGTAGCAATTAGGCGCCATTGCTGATCAAACCATTTAAAAGGCTGTAGTTATCGTTGATTGAGACTTTCTGCATTGTTTTTCATCCCCTAATAGGAGTAGATACGTACATATATTTTCTGGTTCCATGCCAATTCAGAATGAAACCAACTCAGAAAAACCTCAGAAAAGTCATTCAAAGCTATGAAAAAATAATTTTAAAATAGCCGGTAACCCTAACCTAACTTAACCTATTAAACCAATTTTTTAATATTTTTTTAACATCATTCTTAATGACCTTTCTGAGGTGCTTCTGCGTTGGTTTCACTCTGAGTTGTCTGGTCACCATATTTTCTAATTCCAAAATACTATTCAAAAGACCCCAAGTGGTATTGCCATCATAGGCTCCCTAAAAAGAAGAAGAAGCTTACTGAATATAGTTTGAAATGGAGATTTGTAAATGTCTTCTTATTTACAAAATAAATAATTAACTCATGCATTCATGCACAGAATTCATTTAAACGTCCCAAGTACACGGCAATACGATAACATGCATCCTACTTAATATTATAAAGGCGAAAGTTTGTATGGATGTATAGATGTCTGGATGTATGTTTGTTACTCTTTCACACAAAACCTACTGAATGGATTTTAAAAATTCTTTCACTAATAGAAAGCTACATTATTTGCGAGTACTATAGGCTAATAATCTCTGGCGTTATGAAATTATTTATCATACGTTTTCTGTCCCTAACAAAATCGATTTATTGCAAACGTCAGAAGAAAAGCAAACCAATTGTCGCCTTGAAAACGATGTTTTTTTTTTTAATAAGGCAATTCACTCTAAAAAGAGTGCTTTGTGGGCGTCGTACTTAATAACTATCTATAAAAATGAATCGCCGAATTATTTGTATGCGCATAAGCCCGAACGACTGCACCAAATTGGAAAATTTCTTTTTTTGGTTCGTTATTTCTATAAAACCACCGTTGAGTTCTGGCATTATGAAATTTGTAAAAAAAATTATAATAGGTGGCACGCGAGCAGTTTGAAAACTGAATGTATCGGGAATGAATGTGTGGAATGCGATAGATGAGAAGGGGGAGTGGGGAAGGGGGGGGTGTTGGGAGGGTTTGGTGTAGGGGGAAAGGGGGGGGAGGAGGGTGGGGGAGGGGGTTAGGGGAGGGGTGGGTGGAGGGAGAGAGGGAGGGGGTTGATGGGGGAGTGGAGTGGGGGGAGGGAAGGTGGAGGAGGTGGAGTGGAAATCCCCTAATACTATGCGAGCGAAGCCGCCGGAAAAAGCAAGTGAATAATACAATAATGATTTTTTTGTTTCGCGACTATACAAAATAATTGTATTTATAAAACATAGCGCCCTTGAGGTGATTTTTCGCGAAAACGGCGCTATATAAATTAGCCAAATATTGTTAATATTATTATAATGGTGAATTCCCATCCACTATTTTGTAATTGTCAAATCAGTATACTTTTGCCCTGAGGAAGGAACGGTCGTTCCGAAATCGGTCGGCTTTAATATATAAGTGGTTCAAACAAAGTAACATTGTTTCATTTATTTTATTATAGTTTTTTTGTCTTTTATGAGATTTTAAGTGTATTCATTAGGGTTTTTTGATTCGCCTCTTTCAGCCACATTTTTATTCTTGATTTGTACTCATTGAATTTTTTTATTAGTTTTATGTCTTGGGGAAATTACGTGCAATATAATGAATAATGTATTTAGTTAAATTTAGTTAAGCAATTGAATTTTTTCTAGAATAGAATCTTTAAAAATATATATATAAACGTTAGAGGGAGCGCGCTAATATTAAAAAATAATAATTAATAGGCGAATACGACTGTTGTAGAAATATTGAATAAAACATGATTTTTTTTTTCATAAGTTTTTATTTCAGTAAAAAAGAAAATAACATTTTCACTTACTTAACTAGAATATTGGATTATGTACTTTTTACATTATATTACATAGTTTTTACATTTCATAACCTTAGATTACATTAGATTGCAATACTAACATTTACATGATATTATATTACCATACTATATTATTCACTATCACTACTTTGTTTTTTGTGAATAAACATGAACAATTTTTTTTTGAATTTGCACACACTTTTTTCGTTTTTGATATCATCTGGAAGGCAATTATATAAATTGCCCCCCTCGTAGTTAATTGATTGTTTATCGTAGTTAGTATGAATGGTGTTTAAACGTATGTTATCGTGTTGTCGTGTAAAATGTTTGTGTACTTGTGACGTTTTAATGAATTCTGTGTTTGTATGTATGAGTTTATTATTTATTTTGTATATAAGGACACATATATTGTACTCGTATAGTTTTCTTAATGTTAGCAGGTTTGTTTCCAAATATAATTTTTTTGTGGATGTTTTGGATTCGTAGTGAAATAGTTTTTTGATTATCTTATTTTGAATTACCTGTAATTCATTGATGTATGTTTCATACGCATTTCCCCAGATTTCATTTTAATCTAAAGCAAAAAATCTCTCGCACACTGATTAGCATTTAAAGAAATACTGTATTTTTTCATATTTCGTGTAGGTATGTAATTACATAAAAATATTGTTTGGCAATGATCAATTGATATACTAATTTAAATATTTATATTTTCAGAGAAGTTATTTAGTTAACCAGGTCTTTTGCCACATTTCGACCATTTCAGTTTCTCAAAGATCGAACTGCATAAATTGGTCGGGAATGATTCAATGGATCGATGGATCGCGTATACGACTTTTTTCAAATCTAAAAGCTTTGTTAGTTACGCCCCTTTCATTAATAAGCCAGTAATTTTATTTATTTATTTACGCCCTTGGAGCATTTACATCAATCTGAAGTCGTTTGTTATGCAATTAATTTTGCATAACAAACGACTTAATTCAAATAAATACATATATTGATAGTTAACCAAAACTAATCTGACACTATGGAGTCTAGCATGGTCGATCGATATAGGTTTTATCGAAAATGTCGGTAACTTGTCATTGCTCCCGAGCACGACTGCAGGCCGCTAACAAACAAACAACAGTTCACAACGGGTTCCTAATTTATTTGACGTGAACTGTTATTTCTTTGTTAGCGGCCTGCAGTCGTGCTCAGGAGCGGTGACAAGTTACCGACATTTTCGGTAAAACCTATATCGATCGACCATGCTAGATACCCTGGGCTAATAAAACTTATCAATCGTCGGTCGGAATATTTCTTACCAATTGTTGACTGTGACCGCAAATTTGATAAGATGACGGATTTGGTCAATATCGTATAGATATTGTGTTTTATCACCATACTCCAGCTCCCTCCTCTTTTCCTTTTTTTTTATTTGTCAGACCGCATCCGTCAAATTAGGTAGCTGTACTTACCGAGACTTTGATTTTGGAATTCAAATCAGCCAGTTCATTTGATAGTCCTTGGGTTAGGGCAGTCACTGCAAATTTACTGGCCGAGTACAAACCGCTATAGAACGACTTGATGAGCATCACTTGATGTCCAACAATACTGAAACAGTTAAAAAAAGTTGCAGTTTGAGGATAAGTACTGTTAAAAACTCATCCGAAGTAATTGGAAGTCTTTTCGCTGTTTGTTTTGGGGGTATTATGCCTATTGCGCTACCTCCTTCTTTACCCAAAACAAATAATGAAAACTTTTGTCCGTGAATATCTAAAAACGTTATCTAATTGGGAATCATTTATAATTAATTAATTTTTTAATTTACATTTAGAGCTCTAAATGTTGTATAATCAATCAATCATCCGGAATCACACCTGAACTATTCTATGATCTATTTCACAGCAGAATTTATAGAATTCATGAAACAGATCGATTGGGACATATTGGAATAGAAACCCAAAGTTGAATCGACCACAACTTTCATTCTATAAATTGACTCACAGATCTCGTAGATTCTCATAGACCATGAATGAAACGTAGATAGGATGAAAATAGACATTATGCTGTAGAAATGAGAATCCTGATGGGTGTGTTTGGTAAAACTATGCATAATTGTGTGAGAAATGTAGAGATTTATTAGATATGATTGGACTGCCAGCAACTCGTTGGAATGCCGGAATTATTGGCTTTTTAAAGGTTTTTAAAAATTCCGTGATTGCCGAAACGCAGATAATTGTTTCGTGAGTTTGTCTCAATTTTACCGCTTTAAATTACAAAAAAACCAACAAAGATTGAAGTATGTCAAATAACATACTTACCTGTTAATGTTAATAATATGACCATCATCGCCTCTATTTCTCATTGTTTTAAGAGCTTCCCTCGTGGCAATAGTCAGTCCTAGCACATTCAGATCAAGAACTGTTTTAAAGTCATCGGTGGTGCCGTCTAAAATAAAACAAGCCTTTTGAAAAAACATTGAAAAGTGAGACGTCTAATTTGGTCTTAGTCATTAAGTAGATATTTCTAAGCTCAATTTATTATTGCTGAGTGGAAATATTGATACGAGCGTAAAATAGTCGCTCTGAACTATAAATCTCAAATCCAAGATAAGTGCGTGAATTTTAACAATTATATATTTAAAACACTTCGTATAAGAGCGAGAACTAATATATTGATGTAAATCGAACATACCACTTAACTTTCCAAGCCTGGTGGTGCCAGCATTATTGATAAGGATGTCGACTCCTCCCAGTTTCTCTTCAATGGCTCTGAAAACCGAGAGTATATCTTCTTCCTTAAGGAAATCGCACTGCATTGCGTGGATAGTTCCATTAGTTCTGGAGGAAAGTGCCTGTGAAAATAATAAACTTCAATAGTTGTTCTTCGGGAATCCTGTTGAGACAATTTTAGTTTTCACTGCCACGTAAAATCAAATTTCTGATTCTTTATCTATTTCATAACGTGTTGTCAAAGCTGTTGTGCCTTCTTGATGCAAAGGTGACTAGGCGATGTGTGAACGCCGTGTTACCGATATTTTAGCCAACGAATGCCCGCTGCATCAATTCCCCAACGAAATTGTCGAGCTCTGCAAGGCTGAGAATCTTAATGTTGAAGATTACCAAAGATCTTGATAAGATGATAAGGAAACGAAAAAAACTGTAAACTACACTAAACAAAGATTGTTTTCATTTGATTTGTGATGAAATATCTTAATGGATGTGATCTTAAAACTCAGCAATAAATCCATTACGCTGTTTCCTACTTTATTCCTTTGGCAGTAGTCCGGTCCCTTTTAAAAATATAACCACATTTTTGTCATTTGGCATTCGACTGTGTCCTCTGATTCTACATTGTGTTTCTTCCCAGATATCTGATTGGGAAGAAGTGTAGAAGGTATCTCGATCATCTTCATATTTCCACCTCAACTATCGATATTTTTATTTATTTATTTATAAAATACATGTTACATATTATAGACATTTAAGTAGATTAGATTTATTAAATAACCATACTAGGCGGCTGCCTGTTTCATGGTGATTTTAACTACTTATGTATGTGCTTCCTGAAGTTGAACTTGGTATTATGGTTAGTTATTCAGTTATTTACCTCGAGTCTTTCTATCCTTCTCGCCAGTGCAACGACGATGACTCCCTTATCTGCCAGAGTTAGGGCGATGGCTTCTCCAATACCAGAGCTGGCTCCAGTGACCACCGCTACCTTCCCGGTCCATCTCCACTCAGCAGTTCTTGTAGTAGGACACGACATCAGGATGAGTTTGTATGATGTACTCTAATACTGAAATGTGGTGTTGAGGTTAGTGTTGGGTAGGACGCAACATCAGGATGGGTTTATATGAGGTACTCTAATACTGAAATGAGGTGTTGAGGTTAGTGTTGGGTAGGACGCGACATCAGGATGGGTTTGTATGAGGTACTCTAAAACTGAAATGAGGTGTTGAGGTTAGTGTTGGGTAGGACGCGACATCAGGATGGGTTTGTATGAGGTACTCTAATACTGAAATGTGGTGTTGAGGTTAGTGTTGGGTAGGACGCGACATCAGGATGGGTTTGTATGAGGTACTCTAATACTGAAATGAGGTGTTGAGGTTAGTGTTGGGTAGGACGCGACATCAGGATGGGTTTGTAAGAGGTACTCTAATACTGAAATGAGGTGTTGAGGTTAGTGTTGGGTAGGATGCGACATCAGGATGGGTTTGTATAAGGTACTCTAATACTGAAATGAGGTGTTGAGGTTAGTGTTGGGTAGGACGCGACATCAGGATGGGTTTGTATGAGGTACTCTAATACTGAAATGAGGTGTTGAGGTTAGTGTTGGGTATGACGCGACATCAGGATGGGTTTGTATGAGGTACTCTAATGCTGAAATGAGGTGTTGAGGTTAGTGTTGGGTAGGACGCGACATCAGGATGGGTTTGTATGAGGTACTCTAATACTGAAATGAGGTGTTGAGGTTAGTGTTGGGTAGGACGCGATATCAGGATGAGTTTGTATGAGATACTCTAATTCTGAAATGAGGTGTTGAGGTGTCCCACCTCAATTGATGTAATTTGTGACAATATTTTCGGGAGAAGGGGGGCTGGGAGGTTGGCTAGAGAATTTCTGAGAACGTGGTTTTTTCACATTAACTCCAGACAGGCGCAAAATAATTCCCCTCAGAGGCAATGTCATATTTGGGGATGCTGCGGACGTATTAATCCATCCCTCCAGTGGTGCAAGGCGATGTTCCGAGAGAGTATGTCTGGAGAAGTCAAAAGGATTCACGTAACCACTCTCTCCTGATCCGGCCAGCCATGCAGCTGGTGGGCAGACGCATCCGCCGCCAAGACCTGGACAAACCTCACCCCATGAACCCTGGCACCCCTGCTAAGTCACCAAACGTAGCGAACCACTTGGGGTGACCCGCCTTCAGCGTTTGTTATTTTTTAAATAATAAAAATGTATAAAAGAAGGTCTGCCTTTCTTTCAACCCCCCCCCCCCCCCCCTTTCCCCCTCCCCGACTCCACCTCTCCCCTCTCCCCCCCCCCCCCCCCCCCCCTCAGCAACCCCCTCCACCTCATCTCAACTCTTTCTCAACCTCCCTCCCTTGGGAGCTGTTGGGACTCTTGTGCGATATTCACA
This sequence comes from Limnephilus rhombicus, assembly GCA_929108145.2. Lineage (NCBI taxonomy): Eukaryota > Metazoa > Arthropoda > Insecta > Trichoptera > Limnephilidae > Limnephilus > Limnephilus rhombicus. The sequence goes on from OV815293.1 coordinate 19,188,302, forward strand.
TTATAATAATTTAAAATAAATAAAAATATTTTTAAAAAAAAATGTTTTTGGAGCAGTTGGGACTCTTGTGCGGTGTTCACATAACATTAAAAAAATATTTGAAAAACAAAATTCTTTTTTTTAGCAGTTGGGACGCTTGGGCGGTATTCACAATACATATGTCTCACCCCATCACCACAAAACGGTTCTAATACAAAAATGTCATACAATATACAAACACCTCACGCCTCACCACCTCATACATTTGTCCCATACGATGCATGACATGACATGTGGTTCAATTCATCAACCACCTCACGCCTCACCACCTCATACATTTGTCCCATACGATACGTGTCGTGACATTAAGTTGAATACACCAACCACCTCTCACCTCACCTCACATTTGTACCATACGTTACATGACATGTAGTTCAATACACCAACTACCTCACACCTCACCTCACATTTGTCCCGTACGTGATATGACATGTAGTGATGAGTCTAGTTTTTGAACTGTTAATGCGTTGTGGAATTCCATTGTATTAGAATTTGAAATTAAAACACTTTTGTACTTTCTTCCACTTATTATATTTCACCAGGACCGGTTTCATCCTATTACGGACATTTTCAGACTGGTAGTTGAAATTCTTATGTTACGGTATTTACACACACTTAGGCAGAGGTACACAACATTGTCTCTATATAATGAATGTTTCTATTTAGTTAATTTTAAGGTTTTATAAGTTATTTTGTTAATTTAAGGTACATAGAGGTAATTATAAACTTTATTATTAAAATTATGAATGATGTTACATATTAAATCGATATTATTACTTTAAATGCATATATATGAATTTATATAATTGAAAGGGTTTGTGATAACGGATATTTTATTTTGATAATGTTGGGTTATTTCCTCCTTGTTGCTTAGGGCTTAATTGACAACATTACCAAAATAAAAAATCGGTAATCACAAACCTTTTTAAACGACTTCAAAAAGGAGGAGGTTCTCAATTCGACTGTATTTTTTAAATTTATTTTTTATGTTTGTTACCTCAGAACTTTCGACTGGGTGAACCGATATTGACGATTCTTTTTATATTTGAAAGCTGGTGCTTTCCGTGTGGTCCCATTTTAATTTGGTCCAAATCCGACAATGGCATCCATAAGAAAACCATATAAGTCTTAAATTTGCATTAACTATGTGCGCGACAAATGAACGAATAACTCAATATCACGCCAACCGATTTCGATGATTCTTTTTTTATTGGAAAGGATGTACTCCGTGGCGCAGCGCGGGGGGGGACGGGGGGGGGCGGCCCGACCCGGGCGGCACTTTTGGAGGGGGCGGCAAATTTTCACAATAAATAATAATATTATCTTGGAAAAATTTATACCATTTCAAATCATTTTTTGAAAATGTTCTGTGATACTTTCGTTTACGAATCCAATTTTTTTTATTATTTATTAAAAATATCTATAATTATATTATTTAAGTTGCAAATTTCGCAATTCGTAGGAAAACCGCCTTAATTAAAGCTGAAACATTTCGAAAGAGACCATTATTTTATTCGAAGTGCAGTTATAAAATTCTAGTTGCAGACTATTTATGTGCTGCAAGAAACAAAGAAAAACCATTTTCATATTGTGAATGTAGTTTTAATTCGCCAAATACAGATTTAATTTAACCCGTCCAATCACAGGAGACGTAAATTGTCCCACACATTTAATTTTAAAATAGAACTGTGAAATTATGCCCCACACATTTAATTTAAAAATAAATTTGTGATTGCGATAAAAAGATAAACAGTTTTATTACAATTTTTTTTCAGAAGGGGAATCTGTATTTAAAATTTTAAGTTTATTCTATTTTAGGTACTTTAATTCGTTTATTCGCAGGCATGTATTTTTGAGCCAATTCACATTTCCAATATCAAAATGTTCTAATAAGCACGTCGGAAAAATCACTTTATCTAGATTCTAGAACAATTTTGTTTTTTTCAAAAGGGTAAAAGAAAACAATAAAAGGAACATTTAAAATGCATGGGAAGAACCGGAAATTTTGTGCGCGATCATTGACAGGCAAAAGTTTATAGATATTTTTTTTTTTTTTATTATTCGAAAAGTTAATCCAGTTTTCGGAATATAAAATTCCATTTGAGGAATCATCTGCCGACACAATTCAAAGGAAAACATTATCTTATTCGAGGTTCAGTTATAAAATTCTAGTTGCAGACTCTGTATGTGCTGCCAGAATCAAAGAAAAACCATTTTCATGTTTTGATTCGCTTTTAATTCGCCGCATACAGACTTAATTTAAACCAATTTCGTGTTCAGAATGTAAGTTTCCAGTTGTGGATTCATCTGTTGACACATTCCGAAGGAAAACATTATCTTATTTGAAGTTCAGTTATAATATTCTATTTGCAGACTATGTATGTGCTGCCAGAATCAAAGAAAAATCATTTTCATGTTCTGAGTGTAGTTTTAATTCGCCAGATACAGATTTAATTTAAACCAGTTCAGAATGTAAAATTCCAGTTGGATTCATCTGCTGACACATTTCGAAGGAAAACACTCTATTATTCGATGTGCAGTTATAAAATTCTAGTTGCAGACTATTTATTTAATGTACGAATCAAAGAAAAACTATTTTTATGTTCTGAGTGTAGTTTTAATTCACCGCATACAAACTGGTTTTGTGTTCAGAAAACAACGATAATTTAAATAATGAGTTGCAGATTCATCGTCTATCGAGTAAAGCTTTACATTTGAGTTACATAATGCTGTAAAATTCTGAAAAATTGATTGTCGCGTGTGTAACTATTATTTGGGGACTCTAACGCAGAATAAATCAATCAAGAATTTATAAACATGATTTTTGTTAAAAGAATACTCGTCAAATGTGATTATTAAATCCGGCTCGTATATATACAGGTCGTAATAAAAAATACGATTTATGCAACCCCCCCCCCCCCCCCCTACCACCGCTTGAAGAACCCAAATAAGGGGGAGGCGAAATTTTCCTCCGCCCCGGTGTTCTGAGTAGTAGTTTTAATTCACCACATACAGATTTAATTAAAACCAGTTTTGTGTTAAGAATGTAAGTGCCGCTAGAATCAAAAAAAAACCTTGCCGTGTTCTGAGTATAGTTTTTTGGTACACCGCATATTTAGTTTAATTTAAACCAGTTTTGTGTTATCAATATAACAATAAGTTGCCGATTCATCGTAAATCGAGTGAAGCTTTGCATTCCATATGTATGTGTGATGACGATGTGAAATTCTATCACAGGCATACCATTCTCGATTTCTGAGAGCAGTTATATATAAATTTGTAGTAGAATAGAAAAAAGCATAATTTAATTGGAAGAGTATTCATAGTAGTTATAAAAATCGGCATAAAAATTTTGGATATCTACCCCCCCACCCCCCTCCGGTCAGCTCTTGAAAATCTGCGGAAGAAGTACCTGTAGAAGAAAGGGGGGGGGGGGGGGCAAAATTTTCCTCCGTCCCGGGCGGCCGAAACCCATGCTACGCCGCTGGATGTACTTCAAGGGTAGCTTTAGGAGAGTTTGGTTAGATTGTGATTATGGGATCCATGACAAAGTAACGGAACTCTTCAATTCTTAGGAGCAAATTAACGATACTCGGCAGAATCTCTTAATTTGACCCTAACGTCGTTATGATCAAATTATGTCTGTCTCATGTGAGCAGCTCGTTTAGAAGGTCTACCCATATTCAGACAAATTATTATAAACTTTAACAAAACAAAAAAACGACTTCAAAAAATGCACTAAAAAGTAAAAAAATAATTTCGTGTTCTTCTACAACTTCATAATCAACTTACTTTTTCTACTCATCAATATGTAGGTACGATTGCTATTTTTGGAGCAACGGAAAAACAAGCATGACAAAGTAACTGAACTCTTCAATTCTTAGGAGCAAATTAACGATACTCGGCAGAATCTCTTAATTTGACCCTAACGTCGTTATGGTCAAATTATGTCTGTCTCATATGAGCAGCTCGTTTAGTAGGTCTACCCATATTCAGACAAATTAGTATAAACTTTAACAAAACAAAAAAACGACTTCAAAAAAATGCACTAAAAAGTAAAAAAATAATTTCGTGTTCTTCTACAACTTCATAATCAACTTACTTTTTCTACTCATCAATATGTAGGTACGATTGCTATTTTTGGAGTTGGTGTCAGCAAAGGTACCCAGGCGTGTTCACTTGACAGCTCCCCTCACGCCGCGGCCCCGCTCTCACCTCTCGCCTCGTCAAGTTGCTCGTGCGAGACAAGAACATCTCACCTATAACTATGTATGTAGTTACAAACCTACCTTGGCCGACACCGATTCCAAAAATAACAATTGTACCTACATATTGATGAGTAGAAAAAGTAAGTTGATTATGAAGTTGTAGAGGAATACGAAATAATTTTTTTACTTTTTAGTGCATTTTTTTAAGTCATTTTTTTTTGTTTTGTTAAAATTTTTGTTTATCAATTATATAAATTCATACAGTAATAATATCGATTTAATATGTAACATCATTCATAATTTTAAAAATAAACTTTATAATTACCTCTATGTACCTTGACTCGTAATGTTATGTTGCGTATATATTTGCGAACTGTAACTCGAATCGAACCACGAATTACAGGAAAGGAACGAAGCAATCACAAGCGGCGTTTCACCCCGTTCGCAAATGAAAACGTAGCCAAATTATTCTCAAAAATGTATTGCTTTTCCCACAATAAATTCATTATCAAAATTTGATAACAAATTATTCTTATAGCGGTCCTCGGTGCAGAAAACTTCCACCAGCATCTCTATACCCACTTAGTTATTGTATTATTTAAGACAATGTCTAAATGTCTTGAAAAGTTCAATGACGTAAAAAATTTTGCATTGTCCTAACGAAAGATTACCTCAGTGATAATATACATAATATTTTCACATAATTGAACAGAAGGCATGTAAACAAGCGTTTACCAAATAAAAATTGGAAAAAAAAGTATTTAAACACGGGCGATACCGGATGGTAAATACCGGTAATAAATGCAATAGTCATCATTTGTCGCTTTATCAGGTGTGAATAAGTGAAGCTGAAAAATCACGATCCGACTCAAGTTGAGTTGTAAATGACGTTTTCCTCGCAAATCAGTTAAAAAATATTATAACCATACTAATTAATACAAACAACTTATATTTGATAACACTCACCTTCTTTCCAGTACAACTTCAAACAGGGAACTGAATTTAATTAATAAGCGGCGATCTTTATATAATATTTGCTGCAATTGTAAGTGATTACAGATAACACTTTTTTTATTTATTTTATTATTCACATTAAATTTTGTTATCTTAAGTTTTTATCTTAAGGCGATGTATTACTAAGTAGGTAATCCAATATGTGTGCATCGAACGTGTTATACCAACTATATAGATGAAAATTGATAGACTCTTCATATCACGCATTATTATCGAAGACAAAATATCCTGCATTTGAAATTTATCTGCATTAATTTCGCAATAGCCTGTGGCCCCCTTGCATCGAGCCTCGCATCTCTCTGCTCCGATGCTGACGCCCGACCCTGAAACCTACCACTCCGGGACTCCATCTTGGGCTACACTTTTACTGTCTGAAACTGCCAGAAATCCGTTTAAGATGAGGGTGTACAATTCGAATCACCCGCAGCACGCCCAATAGAATACAGACCGATTACCCTGAAGTCAATCAACATGTGAGTGGCTGCGACCGCCCCAGCCTAGGATGCTAGCGACCCACCGCCACGCAATGATAAGTCAGCCTACTTGTGAGTTGTTGCGACCACCCCTATGATGCTGGTGCCAGATATGCAGCAATCCACGACAATGCAACATCTGGAGCGCGGTCCACATTGCCAGAAGCAAGCCCTTGAAACCACCACGCCAAGCAGATTGCTGACCTGCTCGCAGCCCTAAATAAATGCTGCGACTCAACGCCAAGAGATCAGGCCAGCCTTGGATGCTCTGTGCCGGCGATTATTGTTTACAGTTTTTGTGCAGGCTACAGGTCTTGTACAATAATATGTTTTTGGTTAGAAAATTTGTACCCTTAAAAATATCTTGGTCAGACCGAAAGCCATTCACATTTTTTGTTGGTACTTGCCAATTGATTTGAGATTTCTTGTATTACTTATATTCTCTATTTTATGCAGGTGCTTGCAGGTTTTTACAGATGAGATTTTCTTTTGCCCTGTTTAATTTATCTTTGCCTTACTAACCTATTTTTTTTGCATTTTGTTTTTCCTGTTAAGCACTTGCATGCTGATTACTTACAACGTATGCAAGGACGCTGGAGGTCTAGATTTGTTCAAAATAAATAATTGTAGCTTCGTTTAACAAAAAAATTATAATCTTGCGAGAGCCTTGAAGGAGTGACCATCTGTTACTTATACCAGGGCAGGTAAGAGGTGAATAACCACTACTGATGTTTTAATTTAATACTGCGTGTAAAACAAATATTTGCCTATAAAGTAATCGAGAATTTTTTTGTTAGTCGTTTTATAAGTGTCAAAAAGAAAGTGTAAGGCCTATAAAAACTGCTTTAAATTTCAAAATCTCCCATTTACGAATCCCTCTTCGATTATGGTTTCTTAGTGAAACGTGGAAAATTTAATAAATAACGATCGTAAAACATTTTAATAGTTTTGACTGAACTTGGCAAAATTAAAATAAAATTCGCTTTTTGGCGTTGTTTTTTTTTTTGTAGATTAAATCAAAAGACGCCGCTGGTGTTAAACCCGAATTTAAACCTTACAGCTACATACATAAGGAATGTTATTGTTAGCGGCCCGATCCCAAATTTAACACGATCTTTTTCAGGAAAGTCTTAATTTTTTTAATTTGTGAAAGACTGGGGAAAAATTTCATTTAAATTTGTTTTCATTGTAAAGCTTTTTTTTATATCATCGAGAACTCCTTTCCTAAGCACAAGCACCAGCTTATATTAGGAATAAAATTGCACGTAATTATATTCTGAAAACTGTTATTTCATATTTTTATTTTGTTATCAAAGGAAGCAAACACTTTGTGGTGTGACATTTAATACGTTATTTCGTATAAATATTTAATAGAATTATTAATTACTGGCTTTTTCCCGCGGCTTCGCTCGCATGGTGTAAGGGGGGTCCCCACTCCGCCTCCTCCACCTCTCCCCCCCTTCTCACCGCCCTCCCCCCCCCCCTCCCCGCCCCCCCCCCCTTCTCACCGCCCTCACATAGCCCTCTGATAGGGCACACAAAGAAGAAGTATGCAATTCACACGCCGTAGAACTGAAACCTTCAGAAAACTAAAGTAGAGTGGGGCAGCTACAAAGCACCGCAGAAAGAGGTGACCAATTATACTATCTCATTCTCTCGCAGGCTAAATCCTATAGATGTATGTGTTTGTCTCTTTTTAGTGTCGCTATTTTTCTTTTCATAGAGTTTCAAATCACAAGGGTGCTAAAGAAGTTTTCACTTCAATAATTTAAAGTATTATTTATTGAAGGTATTGTGTTATTCTTACTATGTAAGATATATGTAGAGACTATAATTTATTTTATTTTTAGATGTTTGACTAAGTGCATGCTTTGTCCTTGAACTGTTCATTTAATGAAATTTTGAAGTGTTTGAACTGCCACCGCGAATTTATAAACAAAATATCTTTAAAAATAATGATATTTTAATAATGTTTTGCAAAAATTATTCAATGTTTCTTGCAAATCATTACTTGATAATTACGTAATCTTAAACACGGTGTCCAGAAACTAGTTGAAAAAACGTGAAAATGGGGTATTTATGTATATCACATTATTTAAAGTAGATTGGATGGAATAGAACAAGCCAAACTTTAATGCCGGCCTGAACTTGATACGATTCATTCTAGCGCAGATACTTGACGCAGATACTTAAAAGACAAAGATGCGTAAAAGATACGTGCGACAGAGAAAAGAGTGGGCGAGGAGCATTCCGTTTTTCCGACCTTAAATGAACCTATTGCGACGATTTCTGTATCAACGCTAGGTCGGTATTAGGAGTGTACTAAACCCATGAAATATTTTGATACTATGAATATTTTTGTTATTTAAAAAAAAAACTTATGTTTTTGAAACTCTACGGTTGGACATAGCGACACGAAACACGTCCAATAGTGAAGAGCAAAAAATTTTCCAAATTTCTCTTTTCCTGTGTTACCATTTGGTAGTAGATACATTTAAAAGTAAATTAAATGTCATCTAATTCTAACTTCATCCAATAGGTGGCGCAATGACCATAAAGTTTCAAAAAGGTGATTTTTTTCCGATACTCCAAGCAGACAAGCACCTCGGTTTGCCGAGTTTAACATCGCATACATTTTATTTTCATCCTATCTTGCGCTTCCACCAGCATCACCATCAGAGTCACCAGCAAGATCATAGCACTCTGAAGAGTTATCGGGTTAATTTTGAGAAGATTGAGACTCTTATCTGAGTTTGACGTGAAATTTCTGAGCACTGGTTAAAAATATTTCTTTGAAATTTGTCTAGCTGTAACACAAGGAAGCATGACAACAGATTTAGCTAATAAGCAACCAGAAAATCTAATACCTGGTACAATCTCAGTACAGTTGGCTAAATGTGCAATTGTATCGAGAAATAATATTGAGACCACTACTTACGAAGCAATAAAGTTCCCATATTAAAGTGTGGTTGAGCTTGCTATGTACAGATTGTACTGTGATACCTCGAGATACAAGTTTAATTAGTTCCGTAACCTTGCTCGTATGTCAATTTGCTCAAACCAATTTTCCCCATTGAAATTAATTGAAATGCCATTTATCCGTTCCAGCCTCCAAAATCTCAAAATCTCCCTGAAAGAAGATGAAAGGGGGTTTTCTCTACCGTGTGTCAGCATTGTCAGCACGTGGTATGTCAAAAATCGTTTTTGATAAAACGATTTTTTACAGTCGGAACATGAAAAGGGTTTTTCTCGACTGTGTGTCAGCATGTGGTATGTCAAAGAGTTTTTCTCCACTATGAGTCAGAATGTATTTCTTCGAATCTCTCTTATGAGAAGATAAATACGTACAGTCATAACAAGCGAAAGGTTTTTTATGCTGTGAGTATGCAGGCAGAACTGTTTAAAATGAGCTAGGTACGCTAAAAGATAATAGTATAAAGGAGAAGACAGTAAGAACCTCTTTTGTTCAGAAATTAAACTTTGAAGCCAAAGACAGTGTTTTATAGACCGGACATCAGAAAAAATATTCTGTCCCCATTCACAAAAAAATTATGAGTGAAAATATTTACATCCGTTTGTAAAAGTTTCCCTGCTGTGGAGAGAGGTGTGCAAATAGTGTGGTCTCTAAAGCTAGTTTGGCTGTTTACCAAGGCAGGTGATGGATACATTCGAATAAGAATAAAATAGGAAACTGCAAACATTCTACCCAAAATGACAGTTTTTCTCGGGAATTCAGGAATGAAAATTTAACTAGATTTTTGTTATTTTTTGTATTTTTAATGGAGATTAATAAAATTAAAGTGGATAACAACATTTGTTTCCAACAGACTGGATTTAGAGCGGTTGAAGCATTGGAAACCAAACAGACAAAAGTAGAACCTATTTTTTTCTTCATGTCTCGTCTAAATAGGTATAATATGTACCTACATCAATGGCGATACATGATGTGAGGCTAGTGTAATGCTGCATATACATTTGGGTCTTGGCTCTTGGAACCAAAAGGTACGTCAATGATGAGTAAGTCAGTGATGAAATTGATTTCTATTGATATCTACATGGAAGGCATTTCTGGTATATAATATCTTTTTAGTTTAGTCGAAAAATTTTAAAATTGACAAAAAACATCTTCGGCCTCAACTTACTCGTAAACGCAAACTCCAAAGAAAAAAAGTTACCCCACAAAATTGACTCCAAATGTGATATGGATTCACCAGTTTCTCGTTTGTACACACCACTACCTTCCGAACACTGTGTATTTTTCTTATTTTAATTATTTTTGTGAAATAACATTATTTGTGCATTCTGGGATTTGAACCTGCGACCTCTGGACCTGATATGTTATCTTCTCACTATCTTCTAAATGGTTCTCAAATTTTCCTCAACATCCTGCATCTCAGGATAAGATTAGTTCGTGAGAAATAGTTTGGATGCAGGCGAATTCTCTATTAATTGTTTTGTATATTATTGTCAATTGACGTCTGTATCTGTATTTTCTCCTTAATAAAAAAAAAAAAAATAAAAAAAAAGATGTTTTTGTCACCAATGAATGCTCTCCACTAGTTCCTGTCCTTATCCATTCCTCTAGTCCTGAGGCCTTTCCATCCTGCATCAAACTTCTTCCACTGGAGCACCCAGAGGTCATAACCAACTCAATTTGGAAGTAGAGATGGATAAGTTCTGCATTTAGCCGGAGGCCTCCGAGACGTGCTTCCTTTTAAAAGTACTCAAGTTCCAGGAGCAGGTCCCGGGTCCGAGTTCTTTGGTGCGGACTGCTTACTAGTGATCTGTCAGTGCAGCTGGAGTGGGCTCTTGAACTCGGGTTCTTCACGAGAAGTGAATCCTACTCCTACTCCTTTTTCAAATCCACTACTCCCAGAGAACCCGGTCCAGGGCTCGGATCCAAACCCGGAAATATGAGCCGGAACACAAATGCCTCCACCAACGTCCCTGTGTTCGCGGTCCGAGCCACTCGCAACACTCGAGTTCTTGTGCGGGTTCCAATTCCGAGGTCCGGCTCAATAAAATTTTAGCTTTTGTGGATTATTCATTTTCTGTAAAATGAATATTACACTGACAAGAGACAGAAACCTGACCTTGCAAACCTTCTAGTCAGCAACCTCAAATCCAAGACACCTTTTGAACTGAAAGCGAATGACTGCTTCACTCCTGACACTCTTCTGAAGAGTCACGGCAAACTCAGCAGCATCTTGTCACATAAATAATTATGTGACTAATGCAGTTCTTGCTTAGGTGGTTATTTTGTCTATGGTGTTTTTTTTGGACACTGGTAATTTTTGGAAAAGAGAGAGTTCCTTTTTGTTTATGGGCACTTCCTTCCGATCAACTTGGGCAGTTGGGTCGGAAATTGGTCACTCACCATCCTGGTGTTTAAATTTACGTTTAATCATGAGAATCTAAGTCGATTTTAAACCTAAAAGAACGCGGGGTGTTTTTTACGTAACACGCGAGGTTCGTGTACGAGTTATTTATAGTGGATGACGTGAAAGTCCCACTTTTTTCTGATGTGGCTGGTTGGCCGTTTTGTGGAATTATTTCTGGAAAAGGAATCGTGAAGTGAATTGCTCCTGGTGTTGGCTACTATAATATGCCTTCACGACCCCGCGTCGCAAAGTCACGGTCTGCTAACCGTAATACGCCAGACTTGGATACTGTTGGGGGCCACGTGCCTTTTGATTGGAGTTCGTCGAGATGGCCCGTGGCTGAATGCGCTCCTTGGAGGTATAGCGGCCTCCTGCCCAATTAGAAGGACGACCTTGGTGCTCTGGATTCCGCGCCGTTCCCATATGGGAAGACTGGAGTTCCCGTCCCGTCTCGTGTTTTCTCACTGCGAAGCAAGATCGCGTTCGTCTACCGGGGTTATTTCCGTATAGTTAGTTTAGCGTGTCCATTAGGAGTCCATCTGGTATGTGTATTTTTTATATTTTCTTTTGTTACATTGGTACGAAGTTTGTACACTTCCTTGTTGCTTTTTGGTTTGGATTCAATACATTTTTATAAAGTTCCTCTTCTTTTATTTGACTGAAAACCCTACCTACATGACAGATAACTACTTGGCCCACTATCCTGAGCCCTGGTCTCTGCTCTGCCGCAAGGTTACATTTTATACGAACATGATACGTTTCAGTGGCGCTTCCAACGTGTAAAATCAGTTATTTTCGGTGCCCGAAACGTACTGTGATGAATTGCATTGATCAACAGTGAAAATTAGGAAATATCGTAGCTTCCCACTTTAATTTAAAAAGAAAATATCAATTACTTATAAAACGGACACGTCTACGACATCTATCGGATTAGAGTAAAGTGAATTCATATTTACGGTAGGGATCTATAATTAGACAAGGTGAGACGAGTATTGATAAAAAAATCACAGATGGTATCAACAAATAATCAAAGACAGGGACTCCCCAGTATGCTTTAGGCCGTGATATATTGACAGCCAATTGAATTACAGCAAAAACGATTAAAAACCGAGTTAGCCTATCAACAAGAAGAGGGCCGAACCCATTTTTAGAACAAAGGAACGACCTTTGGACTTAGCAATTAGAAATGTAATTAATGAGTTTGACGTTCCCACCAAACCGAGAGGTGAATAAACTCCATGGGAAGAAATAATCTGTTCAGGGACAAAAGAACGATGACCCCAAGAAATGTTATCATTAACCGGTACATTCCAGGGATCAGAAACCCTAGTTCTCGAACGCATTAAAACATATCAGGTGCGGAAAAAAAGGATACACGTAAACACGATGCAAAAGTTTAAGTGAAAAATTGCAAAGCAAGTGACGAAAACGTATTGTAAGGCGTTAGGGAGATTTCATCTATAATACGATTGTTTGTGACGACCGGAGATGATCGATTCGAGGGAAAACGTGCTAAAGGAAATGGAAATGTTGAAAAAACAATGGAAAATTATTGTTATCAATTCTAGACGGAGCTAGGATATTACGATGAAAGATTTAGGGAGGAAACGTCAAAAAAAAATGAGAGTTTTAAAGAATAGGCGAGGGTATATTTCAGATGTCTAGAGCAGTAACAAGTGTTAGAGAAGAAATAGAGTGCAGTACGGAGGGGAGTGGAAAATGCTGAAAACATTGCGATAGAAAAACTCAGGAAAAGGAGTCATTTTACGTAATTAAAATGGAGTTTATAGAGTAACATAGTACGCGATTGCAGAAAAAAAAATGAGGCATTACAATGGTTGTCGATCCCAGATGTATTTTGTTGTGATAAACAAGGAATATTCGAACATGAAAATTGTTTAGATAAGGACGATTAGCCGTTAAAAAGGTAATAAAAATTATCATGGGTCTTATGAAATATTTATATTAAAGAATTCTCATAAAAGTTAACGACACTGAAATAAAAAAGGATTTATTGCCAGGTGGGTACAGGAACTAATGTATACAACTGTCAAGGCATATAGTTTATGGGATTTTGCGTAAGAACGGGACAAAATTTGGGAGGCGATCTCTATGAAGCAATAAAAATGACAGGAATTTAAGGGCCGAAGTGGGGGTATCTCCTATAAAGATGTTAAAAAATGATATATTTATTAATAACAAATAGAAAATGAAATTTTCCAAGAGGCAGCAAACATCAAAAAACGATATGGTTATATCAGGGAAGTACGGGGAAGTGAGGGGAAAGGAGATACGACAGAGAAAAACAAAGGAAATCTTAGATTAACAGTGAATAAAATAAATACGGCTTGAAATATAAAAATCTATAGAGATATGAACAATAGCGTAAGAATAAATAAGGAAATTCATGGAAAGAGTGTCGTGAATAAAAGAAAATTCGAGAAAGAATGGAAAATTCAAATATACGACGTAAATAGAGAAAATTCGGTTTTAAATGGAAAGGTTCATATAGAATACAGAAAAACTCGTGGAAAAATAATAAAATAAAAATGAACAATTTGCGAGAAAGACTTCGACATGAAGATATCTCTGATAGGCGAATTTGGGGACAGATTTGGAACATATGGTAGATGCCGTACGCACGGACATGTTACGGAATAGATGAAAATAGAACTTTAAAATTATTAAATTCAAGCTAATTTTGTATGAACAACAGGACAAAGGAAGTTGGGCCATTAAACATGGATCTTACTAAATCCGGATCTTGTAAGTATGGAAGTACGAGACAGAATTTAATGTATCAAACGCAAAACGTACAAAGAGACCGCATTCGACAATAATGGAGAGGTTTCAAGAAATTACGAGTTGATAGTAAGTAGATTGGTTTATTATAGGAGATTCAGATACGATCTTTTGGACCTGAGAGGGGTATAAAAGTCTAGACAAATGCCAGTTGAGGACAGTCTACGTCGTGGTCGAAAAGGTTGTAACTTCGCGGAACGTGACGAAACGGTGGGTGATTTAAAGTTAAAAAATTCTAAGTGATAATTATTTTGATACTTAGAAAAATTTCACATTCTAGTCAGTGATATACAAAAAAAAATACTTTGCAGTTAGAGTCAGTGAAAAATAAAAATTAAAGCCAACGCATTAATTACTTGTGAAAAATAAAAGTGCTCGTGATAAATACAATTTGTTTTAGTGGAAAATTCGGATTTTATAATCACTTAATATCGTATTTTTAAACTTAGAAATTTCGCGTTTAATATTAGTGCAATAAATAACTGAAGTGATGTGATAATTTAGCGTGATGAAGTTATAATTAAATACGTGTGTTCAATCTAAGTGAAAGTGTTCTAACAAATAATAAATATTTAAGATAATTAATTTAAATAATAATAATAAAACAAAATAATATTTTATTAATACATAAAAGTTCGGAGGGATAAAAATTTAATTTAACAACAATTTACCATCTCTAAATTAATCGTGAAGTAACTATCATTTAAAGTGTTATCTAACCAACGAGTTTTGAGATAAAATACAGTTTAGAACGATAGAGTTCATACATCATTTTAATTAATTAGATTAAATGAAAAAAAAAAAAAAAATTTGAAGTCAAAAAGATTTAATTAAATTTAGGAAAATAAAAAATTAATTTAGGAAAATCGCAGCAAGGTTACCGTGTATTTCCCGGTCGGAAAAAACCTTGGTAGGGGTAAGTCTTTTCCGTTATAAAATTTTACAGATTCCAAGGAGAAAGCGGAATGGAGCAAACATTGGTATTTGGATTAATTATTTGACCAAGATATTACTCGCTTAATATGTGATATGTAACTATATTAAAATATTATAAGTATAATAAGTATATTTTATATATTTATATATGTAAGTATATAAACATATATATATGTAATTTTTGTTCCCAAGAAAAATTAAAAAAAAAAAAAAAAAAAAAAAGAAAAACACTTATATAAAAAGAGGAAAAGGGTATCGATTCCTACCTCTGAATTCATCAATAACTATTAAAAGTAGTTATGTGTGATAAATTTGCAAATCAATATTTTATATTTAATGTTATGTATGTATTAATATAATTTCAGAAAATCCAGAGCATTTGAAATAAATTATGATATTAGAAATTATTTCAATCATAAAATTTATGTATATACATATCAATATTATAAATTATTTATTGAGACAAAGCATATATAAATGAATAAATATGTATACGTAATCGGGTATCAGACTAGACAATTGCGCTAAGTACATCATTATCAAACAAAGAAAATTTTAGAGTCATCTCACACGTCTCCGGAATGTCTAAAGTAAACATACCTCATACGCTTGAATCTAGGTCACGAGGCCGTCGAGAATGTTTACAAAGCTCAAATTGTTTACAAAATAAGTCGGTCACTGGGGCACTAGTTCGAATACAGTAAAAAGAAAAAAAAAAAAAATGACCTTGATTAGTGGATATCGTACTTAGGTATTAACTTCTAGGAACGGGATAAAATTATTATATTGCGCAATTATTAGGAACAAAAGAAAAAAAAAATTAAACACTATTTTTAATTTGAACGTAAAGAGGTATCTACAGATCTAAGCAATTGAAAATTAACAGATTTATTATAGCAGTTCAAAAAGGTGTGTTGAAGATTTACATGAAGCATTTGATAAATCACGGGATAGTTCAAAAAGGTGTATTGAAGGCTTAGATGAAACATTTGATAAATCACGGGATAGCTTAATAAGGGGTATTGAAGGCTTAGATGAAACATTTGATAAATCACGGGATAGCTTAATAAGGGGTAATGAAGGCTTAGATGAAGCAGTTGAAAAATCACTGGATAGCTTAATAAGGGGTAATGAAGGCTTAGATGAAGCAGTTGAAAAATCACGGGATAGCTTAATAAGGGGTAATGAGGATTTACATGATTCAATTGAGAATCACGGGATAGCAAGAATTTATCAAAAGTTGAACATTGGAGGGGAGGGAAAGAAAAGAAAAAAAAATACAGTTCAACCAACAGAAGGCAGTGTTCGCTTCTGTAACAAGGACCATTAATCAAACCATAGAGATGGCGGATCTCTCAAACAAAACCGTCAACAAAACCAAACAAAAGCTTGGAGTTATGGCGAATCTCCAGAACACATCGCCAGATAAGATCTTAATGTACTAATATATATTTATATTTCACACTATTCTTACGTATATATTCGGTATCAATCTGAAAATTTCGCAGAATTTGATGGGCGAGATCCGAGCTCGGGATGCGTTGCAAGTAGTTTCGCATTGCGAGTTATAAACCTTCCCAAAACGTATGTTTACATATATATCTTTTTATGTACTGTTCATTGAATGAAACGAACTCACTTACAATTAGTGCTTTAGGCCTGTCGGGTCACTCTCGTCTCATTTCTTGAACGTGGAGGGAGGATTCACGACCCGTAACTCCACACAAACCCGTGAGTATATGATTGCATATAGGACGAAACCGGTTCGCCCTAAGTAAATAGTAAACTTTGGAGGAGTAGGAATTTGGAGGTATCTGGGCTTGGGGGAAGACCTGAAGGCAGTGCATGATGGCGAAGGAAGGTCAATTGGGACGCGATAACTTAGGTATCAATCAATTGAACCGTGCCAAAAGACTGTGCGAATTTTGGGTTGACTTCTGATCACCCTGCTTACTTGATGGAGGCTGGAGCCAAATTTTGCCAGAAAAAGGGTTATTCTGAGTTCGTCAAATATGCAATTAACTAATTACATTAACCTACTAAATCCATCTTTATATGTACCTTATAGCAGCTGAATCTAAACGGAGGGGCGCCCAGCAGATACGAGATACAATCATAATCAAATTTACTAACATTTAACCATTTGAGTTATATTTAATTATCTGTTCAATTAGTCATGTGTAGTTTCGATTAGTATTGCTTATTCATGAATTCATTAGGATGTAGGGAATCATAAAAAACGTCAAAGGGAAGTTAGTTCATTTAGAGAAATTACTTAAGGTTAAATTTGCAAGAGAAAGACCAATACAGTTTGAAATTCAACACTCTGTTTAGAATCAAGAGGGTTACCACAAAATTTAAAGTAATTAAAGTCCTATATCATAAATCAAAAAAATTACACAACGTTTGATGGAGTTTAATTACAACCTAAATACGAAAATATTTACGTTCAAAGTCGTAAATAACGTATTTATTAGTTAAGTACATATATCGCTAAAGGTATGTAGTACAAGGGAGCTTTAAGTAGCTTTCTGTAGTTATCAGAGGAAATAAGGGTCCAATTTTATAAAGGCTTGTGTGACGTAGGGGAGGAATTTTCCATCCCTACCACACATATGCAAAGCCTTAAGAATTTAAATATCGATCAGAGCCAAGAGAAAAGGCGAGAATATTACAACTGTCTTGCCGATGAAAGGAGAGTTAAATAAGATATAAAAACGAAATATTACGACTGGTGCCAAGTGCCCAGGAGTAAATAAAATACAGGCAAATATAAGAGAGTAGAGAAAAGACAAACATCACAACTGGTGCCGTGACCAGGAGATCAGAGTTTTACAAGTTGTTTTAGAAAAAAAAAAAAAAAAAACTTTTATTGGTCAATCTATTGCAAAAAAAAAAAAAAAGTGAAGAAAAAAAAAAATAATAATAATAATAAGTAGGACGTTATGTTAAATGAAGTGATAATAAAAATAAAATAAAAATCGGAACAGTGCGCCGTTAAATAAACACGAAAAAAATATATAAATAAATAAATAAATATACGAAAATAAATATATAAACAATACATTTAAATATAAAAAAAAGTGTTAACGAATAAACTCTACATGTTTTAAAATAATTTATAAAAGTGTCTATATAAAGTTAAATCAAGTGACCATGAATTTGTTGATTGCTTATGAGATTATAAATATCGTAACAAAGAATGTAGGTCAGATACAAGCGTAAACAGTTTATTCAAGGCAGGCCATAAATTGACAGAATAATGGTATTGACATTCCTGAATCCAGAATGTTAATGACCGTAATGTAAACAATCTGATACGAGATACCGCGGTGTTTGTAAGCATCGAAAGATTGATAACCTAAGCATCGAAAGTGATAACAAAGCATCGAAAAATTTTGAAGTAGGCGACATCGGGGGTAACGCGCATCGCTTTAAGAGATTGTAGAATAAACAAACTCGAAAATGATATCAACACTCGGTTACGGAAAAAATAAACAGACTTTACAGATAAAAACGGGGGAACTTACCTGCATAAAGTGACCCTTTGTTTATAGTTAATGTTGTGGGTTTGTATGTGAGGATTATCACATAAAAAGTCATAACATAAAAGATAAGGAACATAAAATAAAAATAACATAAAATATTTGATTGGGGATAGTGTCGAGTTGAGAGCTTTAATATCACAGACGAATGTTTTATAGGTATATACCTATTTAAGGGAACATTTGATCATTCGGACCAAAAAAAGGAGGGGATTTGACGAAATAACATCAAGATAGGTATTGCGAACTCTAAACAGATTTTGCGAAAATATCGTAGGTATTGCGGAACTTGAAGGAATGGTTGGCATTCTAAACAATGAGTAATTATTGGTTGAACGAAAATCACGGGATATTCATTAACATTGGAGTAACAATATTCATTCCGTTTTTTTTGCAATTACCTACATTTAATTGAAATGAAGAGTGATGGTAGAGTTGATCTAATTTGGGTTACAATCATCATGCAAACAAATATAAATAATTAAAAATATTGTGTTTTATAGGGGGACAGGTTCCAAAAAAAAAAAAAAAAATAAAATAAATTATAAATATATATAGGTATATTTATAATAAATAGTTGGTATTGAGTTAAATTCATTAAAAATTTTAAACAAAAAATGGCGGAAAAAAGGAAAGTGGATGCGACGGAATTAGAAGCTAAAGAAATACCGTCGGGAGATGAATTACGGGAGATATTTAGACGTTCAAAGAGGTCTAAGTTACGAGTCGAGGATATGATAGAAGTCGTTCAGCCAGAGGGGGAGACCGACACAAAATCGGAGGAACAGGGCGAAAATAAGCGAGAGTGTGAAGAGAGACTCACACATGATATGTTACAGGAAAAACCCGAGGAAAAGGAACAAGAAAAGTTAACGAAGTAAAAGGAAAAATAAAAAAAAAAAATAAAATAAAAAATATAGAAAAACGAGAAAATTGAAAAAAAAAAATAAGTAAATAAATAGAATAAGGAAGGCAACATAATTTACATGAGGTAATTTAGGAAATTAAAATAGAGATTATAAGGTTGTCGCTTAATAAGATAAAAATATAAACATTAACCAGGCGACACTCGGAAAATAAAGAAAATGGTTGGGAAACGTGGGACAAGTAGGCGAGCCCAGGCTTTAGTGACAGCAATCGGGGAAAATGTCACAACCGAGACTTCAACAATAAACATAGGAGATATAACTACAATAATTCAGGCAGCTTTGGCACCGCTCGTCAATAAGATGCAAGAACTCGAGAAACAATTGGAAAGCCCAGCAACAGTGGCGGTGATAGGAGAGGATAGTGCGCCGAAAAGCGTTCTCCAAGTAGTGGAAATGTTACCACAGCAGGAACGACCATCATTCTCCGGAGGAAATCAAAATCCCATTAGTTTCCTGGAAGATTTAAAAGAATACACTAGAAAAGTGAAACGAACGGATCCTTTAGTCGTCGTACGGGAAAATTTGAAAGGGGAAGCTAGATCGTGGGCAAAATTGTACAATAAACGATGGGAGACTATGTTAGATTTCGAACGAGATTTTTAGCTACCTATTGGGGAGACATAAAGAAAAATGAAGTTCGCCGTCGTCTTGCAGAAGGGGTATATGATGCCAAGAAAAATATACCCATGCTTACTCATTTCGCAAACTATTGGGAGCTAGCGAAGGCTTTAAAGATTATTGACACACCGTTGGGCATAGTTGACGAAATTATGAGACATTATCCGAAGGAAATTCAATCGCTATGGTTTTCGGGGCAATCAGGAGATGAGATTGTCGCCGCTGAGTTTCTACGAAAACTAGATACAATGGTATGTACACCAGAAGAACGGAACATGAAGAAGAGGAGTGGGGAGGAATCCAGCAAGAAGGACAAATACCGTGACCGTTACCACGCCATAAAAAGGAGGATACACGCAATTGAAAGTGTGGGCGAAAACGCTAGTTGCAGCAAGTGCACCGAAGTTAACAGTTCACCAAAAGAAAATTCTACAATAACTACAGCCGGGAAGGAGCTAGTGGTCGCAGCCAACTCGGGAGATAAAAGGAGATTATAGCGCTTTACATTTAGCTAGATATTACACAAG
The DNA here is from genome assembly GCA_929108145.2 of Limnephilus rhombicus. Taxonomy (NCBI): domain Eukaryota; kingdom Metazoa; phylum Arthropoda; class Insecta; order Trichoptera; family Limnephilidae; genus Limnephilus; species Limnephilus rhombicus. The sequence continues at coordinate 19,208,774 of OV815293.1, forward strand.
TAATAAGAAACAAAAATCAGGTTTACAGTTAGTGGAAATCAACGGATAGAGTGCGAAGTTTACAAATATTTGTAAATGTTAATAAATAAATAAACGATTGAGAAATATAAATAAAATTATGTTAGGGTACATTATAATTGGGGAGGGGGAAGAAAGAAAATTACTAAAATATTAGATTATCAGATTGCTTGCGAGGGGCGGATCGTCGTTAAGTCTTTGAGGGTGAGTGGACAAGTTCTTAATAAGCGACAATCATATTCAATTATTGAAATAGAGTAAGGCAAATAAATTCGTTAATTTTGATTTTCTAGTGGAAAAAAAATTTTACTTTTTTTTATGTGTTAGTGAGAAAAAAAAAAGAAAAAAAAAAAAAAAAAATGTTAGATAAGTAAGAACACTCAAAAGGAGAGAATTAGAGATATTATATGGCACACAAAAGGGACATTTTGAAAAAAAAATAAACAATGCCTAGGAATTTTTTTTTTGAAATATTGAAATAAGAAAGTTTATCTATAGATATAGGGTAGACATTAAGTATAGAGATAAAAAGGTAACATTTGAATTAAGGTATAAATATTTTAGATTTCGAAAAAAAAAAAAAAGGAAAAAAGGAACGCTGAACCAATTTGAGGATAATAAAGAACATTTATAAAAATTTAAATATTAGAGTGGACAACACTTAGGCTAGAACAACTTTGGATGAATTAAGAAATTATAATTAGAAATTAAGAATTATAAAATAAAGTTTAAATAAATAAAGAAAAAAAAAAAAATGCTGGAAAATTTATATGAAACATGTATACCACTGATTGTCGGATTGGGTGAGGTCGTGCGAAAACACACATTTCACAAAAAATATTCATACTTACAAAACAAAAAACAATTAATTGCACACCAAGAGACCACCCGCTTTTCAGTTGTTCGAAAGGCCGCGAGATTGTAAACAATCTTTACTTAAATCATTGTAAGGGAGGTCTTAGTCCAATTTGGTTGGGGACCACCAAAACACGCGAGTCGAGGGGCGTGTTCCAGCAAAAAGAAATTAATTTTGAATCTATCAAAATTAAAGAAAATTTCATAAAGTAAAATCTACGCGAAAAGAAAATAAAGAATACAATGAGATTCAAATTCAAGATTGTTAACAATCCGAACAGAATGAGGAGGGGGAGATAGGAAGTAATAGGATACGGAAAAGAGATAGGGGATAACAGAATGAGGAGGGGGAGATAGGAAGTAATAGGATACGGAAAAAGATAGGGGATAACAGAATGAGGAGGGGGAGATAGGAAGTAATAGGATACGGAAAAAGAAAGGGGATAACAGAATGAGGAGGGGGAGATAGGAAGTAATATGACACGGAGTAGAGATAGGGGATAACCAAATGAGGAGGGGAAGATAGCTAGTCTAAATTTGAACACAATTTCGGTGTCTAACGAAAAAAAAAAAAAAAAAAAAAAAAAAAAAAAAAAAAAAAAAAAAAAAAAAAAAAAAAAAAAAAAAAAAAAAAAGAAGAGGACATTAAAATAAAATACAACGTTAGCCACAGCAAATTGAGTTCAGAGGAGGGAACTGTGATGAATTGCATTGATCAACAGTGAAAATTAGGAAATATCGTAGCTTCCCACTTTAATTTAAAAAGAAAATATCAATTACTTATAAAACGGACACGTCTACGACATCTATCGGATTAGAGTAAAGTGAATTCATATTTACGGTAGGGATCTATAATTAGACAAGGTGAGACGAGTATTGATAAAAAAATCACAGATGGTATCAACAAATAATCAAAGACAGGGACTCCCCAGTATGCTTTAGGCCGTGATATATTGACAGCCAATTGAATTACAGCAAAAACGATTAAAAACCGAGTTAGCCTATCAACAAGAAGAGGGCCGAACCCATTTTTAGAACAAAGGAACGACCTTTGGACTTAGCAATTAGAAATGTAATTAATGAGTTTGACGTTCCCACCAAACCGAGAGGTGAATAAACTCCATGGGAAGAAATAATCTGTTCAGGGACAAAAGAACGATGACCCCAAGAAATGTTATCATTAACCGGTACATTCCAGGGATCAGAAACCCTAGTTCTCGAACGCATTAAAACATATCAGGTGCGGAAAAAAAGGATACACGTAAACACGATGCAAAAGTTTAAGTGAAAAATTGCAAAGCAAGTGACGAAAACGTATTGTAAGGCGTTAGGGAGATTTCATCTATAATACGATTGTTTGTGACGACCGGAGATGATCGATTCGAGGGAAAACGTGCTAAAGGAAATGGAAATGTTGAAAAAACAATGGAAAATTATTGTTATCAATTCTAGACGGAGCTAGGATATTACGATGAAAGATTTAGGGAGGAAACGTCAAAAAAAAATGAGAGTTTTAAAGAATAGGCGAGGGTATATTTCAGATGTCTAGAGCAGTAACAAGTGTTAGAGAAGAAATAGAGTGCAGTACGGAGGGGAGTGGAAAATGCTGAAAACATTGCGATAGAAAAACTCAGGAAAAGGAGTCATTTTACGTAATTAAAATGGAGTTTATAGAGTAACATAGTACGCGATTGCAGAAAAAAAAATGAGGCATTACAATGGTTGTCGATCCCAGATGTATTTTGTTGTGATAAACAAGGAATATTCGAACATGAAAATTGTTTAGATAAGGACGATTAGCCGTTAAAAAGGTAATAAAAATTATCATGGGTCTTATGAAATATTTATATTAAAGAATTCTCATAAAAGTTAACGACACTGAAATAAAAAAGGATTTATTGCCAGGTGGGTACAGGAACTAATGTATACAACTGTCAAGGCATATAGTTTATGGGATTTTGCGTAAGAACGGGACAAAATTTGGGAGGCGATCTCTATGAAGCAATAAAAATGACAGGAATTTAAGGGCCGAAGTGGGGGTATCTCCTATAAAGATGTTAAAAAATGATATATTTATTAATAACAAATAGAAAATGAAATTTTCCAAGAGGCAGCAAACATCAAAAAACGATATGGTTATATCAGGGAAGTACGGGGAAGTGAGGGGAAAGGAGATACGACAGAGAAAAACAAAGGAAATCTTAGATTAACAGTGAATAAAATAAATACGGCTTGAAATATAAAAATCTATAGAGATATGAACAATAGCGTAAGAATAAATAAGGAAATTCATGGAAAGAGTGTCGTGAATAAAAGAAAATTCGAGAAAGAATGGAAAATTCAAATATACGACGTAAATAGAGAAAATTCGGTTTTAAATGGAAAGGTTCATATAGAATACAGAAAAACTCGTGGAAAAATAATAAAATAAAAATGAACAATTTGCGAGAAAGACTTCGACATGAAGATATCTCTGATAGGCGAATTTGGGGACAGATTTGGAACATATGGTAGATGCCGTACGCACGGACATGTTACGGAATAGATGAAAATAGAACTTTAAAATTATTAAATTCAAGCTAATTTTGTATGAACAACAGGACAAAGGAAGTTGGGCCATTAAACATGGATCTTACTAAATCCGGATCTTGTAAGTATGGAAGTACGAGACAGAATTTAATGTATCAAACGCAAAACGTACAAAGAGACCGCATTCGACAATAATGGAGAGGTTTCAAGAAATTACGAGTTGATAGTAAGTAGATTGGTTTATTATAGGAGATTCAGATACGATCTTTTGGACCTGAGAGGGGTATAAAAGTCTAGACAAATGCCAGTTGAGGACAGTCTACGTCGTGGTCGAAAAGGTTGTAACTTCGCGGAACGTGACGAAACGGTGGGTGATTTAAAGTTAAAAAATTCTAAGTGATAATTATTTTGATACTTAGAAAAATTTCACATTCTAGTCAGTGATATACAAAAAAAAATACTTTGCAGTTAGAGTCAGTGAAAAATAAAAATTAAAGCCAACGCATTAATTACTTGTGAAAAATAAAAGTGCTCGTGATAAATACAATTTGTTTTAGTGGAAAATTCGGATTTTATAATCACTTAATATCGTATTTTTAAACTTAGAAATTTCGCGTTTAATATTAGTGCAATAAATAACTGAAGTGATGTGATAATTTAGCGTGATGAAGTTATAATTAAATACGTGTGTTCAATCTAAGTGAAAGTGTTCTAACAAATAATAATTATTTAAGATAATTAATTTAAATAATAATAATAAAACAAAATAATATTTTATTAATACATAAAAGTTCGGAGGGATAAAAATTTAATTTAACAACAATTTACCATCTCTAAATTAATCGTGAAGTAACTATCATTTAAAGTGTTATCTAACCAACGAGTTTTGAGATAAAATACAGTTTAGAACGATAGAGTTCATACATCATTTTAATTAATTAGATTAAATGAAAAAAAAAAAAAAAATTTGAAGTCAAAAAGATTTAATTAAATTTAGGAAAATAAAAAATTAATTTAGGAAAATCGCAGCAAGGTTACCGTGTATTTCCCGGTCGGAAAAAACCTTGGTAGGGGTAAGTCTTTTCCGTTATAAAATTTTACAGATTCCAAGGAGAAAGCGGAATGGAGCAAACATTGGTATTTGGATTAATTATTTGACCAAGATATTACTCGCTTAATATGTGATATGTAACTATATTAAAATATTATAAGTATAATAAGTATATTTTATATATTTATATATGTAAGTATATAAACATATATATATGTAATTTTTGTTCCCAAGAAAAATTAAAAAAAAAAAAAAAAAAAAAAAGAAAAACACTTATATAAAAAGAGGAAAAGGGTATCGATTCCTACCTCTGAATTCATCAATAACTATTAAAAGTAGTTATGTGTGATAAATTTGCAAATCAATATTTTATATTTAATGTTATGTATGTATTAATATAATTTCAGAAAATCCAGAGCATTTGAAATAAATTATGATATTAGAAATTATTTCAATCATAAAATTTATGTATATACATATCAATATTATAAATTATTTATTGAGACAAAGCATATATAAATGAATAAATATGTATACGTAATCGGGTATCAGACTAGACAATTGCGCTAAGTACATCATTATCAAACAAAGAAAATTTTAGAGTCATCTCACACGTCTCCGGAATGTCTAAAGTAAACATACCTCATACGCTTGAATCTAGGTCACGAGGCCGTCGAGAATGTTTACAAAGCTCAAATTGTTTACAAAATAAGTCGGTCACTGGGGCACTAGTTCGAATACAGTAAAAAGAAAAAAAAAAAAAATGACCTTGATTAGTGGATATCGTACTTAGGTATTAACTTCTAGGAACGGGATAAAATTATTATATTGCGCAATTATTAGGAACAAAAGAAAAAAAAAATTAAACACTATTTTTAATTTGAACGTAAAGAGGTATCTACAGATCTAAGCAATTGAAAATTAACAGATTTATTATAGCAGTTCAAAAAGGTGTGTTGAAGATTTACATGAAGCATTTGATAAATCACGGGATAGTTCAAAAAGGTGTATTGAAGGCTTAGATGAAACATTTGATAAATCACGGGATAGCTTAATAAGGGGTATTGAAGGCTTAGATGAAACATTTGATAAATCACGGGATAGCTTAATAAGGGGTAATGAAGGCTTAGATGAAGCAGTTGAAAAATCACGGGATAGCTTAATAAGGGGTAATGAAGGCTTAGATGAAGCAGTTGAAAAATCACGGGATAGCTTAATAAGGGGTAATGAGGATTTACATGATTCAATTGAGAATCACGGGATAGCAAGAATTTATCAAAAGTTGAACATTGGAGGGGAGGGAAAGAAAAGAAAAAAAAATACAGTTCAACCAACAGAAGGCAGTGTTCGCTTCTGTAACAAGGACCATTAATCAAACCATAGAGATGGCGGATCTCTCAAACAAAACCGTCAACAAAACCAAACAAAAGCTTGGAGTTATGGCGAATCTCCAGAACACATCGCCAGATAAGATCTTAATGTACTAATATATATTTATATTTCACACTATTCTTACGTATATATTCGGTATCAATCTGAAAATTTCGCAGAATTTGATGGGCGAGATCCGAGCTCGGGATGCGTTGCAAGTAGTTTCGCATTGCGAGTTATAAACCTTCCCAAAACGTATGTTTACATATATATCTTTTTATGTACTGTTCATTGAATGAAACGAACTCACTTACAATTAGTGCTTTAGGCCTGTCGGGTCACTCTCGTCTCATTTCTTGAACGTGGAGGGAGGATTCACGACCCGTAACTCCACACAAACCCGTGAGTATATGATTGCATATAGGACGAAACCGGTTCGCCCTAAGTAAATAGTAAACTTTGGAGGAGTAGGAATTTGGAGGTATCTGGGCTTGGGGGAAGACCTGAAGGCAGTGCATGATGGCGAAGGAAGGTCAATTGGGACGCGATAACTTAGGTATCAATCAATTGAACCGTGCCAAAAGACTGTGCGAATTTTGGGTTGACTTCTGATCACCCTGCTTACTTGATGGAGGCTGGAGCCAAATTTTGCCAGAAAAAGGGTTATTCTGAGTTCGTCAAATATGCAATTAACTAATTACATTAACCTACTAAATCCATCTTTATATGTACCTTATAGCAGCTGAATCTAAACGGAGGGGCGCCCAGCAGATACGAGATACAATCATAATCAAATTTACTAACATTTAACCATTTGAGTTATATTTAATTATCTGTTCAATTAGTCATGTGTAGTTTCGATTAGTATTGCTTATTCATGAATTCATTAGGATGTAGGGAATCATAATAAACGTCAAAGGGAAGTTAGTTCATTTAGAGAAATTACTTAAGGTTAAATTTGCAAGAGAAAGACCAATACAGTTTGAAATTCAACACTCTGTTTAGAATCAAGAGGGTTACCACAAAATTTAAAGTAATTAAAGTCCTATATCATAAATCAAAAAAATTACACAACGTTTGATGGAGTTTAATTACAACCTAAATACGAAAATATTTACGTTCAAAGTCGTAAATAACGTATTTATTAGTTAAGTACATATATCGCTAAAGGTATGTAGTACAAGGGAGCTTTAAGTAGCTTTCTGTAGTTATCAGAGGAAATAAGGGTCCAATTTTATAAAGGCTTGTGTGACGTAGGGGAGGAATTTTCCATCCCTACCACACATATGCAAAGCCTTAAGAATTTAAATATCGATCAGAGCCAAGAGAAAAGGCGAGAATATTACAACTGTCTTGCCGATGAAAGGAGAGTTAAATAAGATATAAAAACGAAATATTACGACTGGTGCCAAGTGCCCAGGAGTAAATAAAATACAGGCAAATATAAGAGAGTAGAGAAAAGACAAACATCACAGTACTTTTCTGTCATGTGGGGTGGATTTTCAGTTCTTTTGCTGATAATTTTAGAGAAATCAGAGATGAATCGGTGTGTGTGCATTTATTTGGTTTTATATCTAACATTAACCGTTCTGCAGAGATTCTGTGTGTCATTCTGAAAATACACCTCATTGTGTTATGATCATTTTGTTGTGTGAATATTATTGTTTGTTTACCTTTTCGTAAGGCATGTAATTATAGTGACACCAACTTTAAGTGTTGCCATTAAGATAATGTTAAACACAAAATTCATTCATAATATCTCTAGAGATGATAACCGAAATATTGTTGGGAACATTTTTTCTGTTTACTGGCAATTCTGTTTTAACTGTCAGCTATCTATGTTATGGTTTATCGGAGCCGAGCTGTCAATTCTTGTTGACATTTGTCAGGTTATGTGCTTTGTTTACTTAAAATGGCGCGGAAGTTCATTATAAAATACATTACTTTTGTTTTTTAAACATAGGACGACTTGTGACAGACATTTATCATAAATAATTGTTTATTATAAGCTTGCGGTTACTAAAATATTGGGAGAATATAGTAACGGCACTATTCTTGTTCGCATTTATATTATACCTTCATACATATAAAGGGAGTTCGTGGAACGTATGTTGTAAAAAATAATTATTATTTTATATATTTACTGCATTCTAAGGTGATTTTAAATAAATTATAAATGGCTTTGTCGTTATTGAAAATCAATGACTATTTTTCGAGTTCATACGTACAGGGTGTTTGGTAATTGACGTGTTACAAATAAATAATTAATTATAACAGTTTGGTTAATCCTATTATTACATTTATTTTCATATAATTATTTGAGAATAATAATTTAATTATAAATTAAATTAAAATTTTTATTTATTCTTTAAAAATGGCGATTTCCGATATTAATGGGGTAACCAAGGAAGAAATGATAAAATTGTTAACGGATCGTAACATCGTTCCGGAAGCTACATTATCAAGTATGCGCGAACAGGCTCGCTCTTTTAATAAAAGTTTGAAAGAGGGGAGTGCTTCCAATATGAATATAGGTGATGATAATACAGGAAGTGGTTCCAATATGAATATAGGTAACGATAATACAGTTAGTTTAGAAAAGACTACAATCGTAATTAATAATTATTACCAATCGTCTTCTCCTCCAACTTCTTCTTCGTCCGTCCATTCTTGGGATTTAAAGTTTTCTGGGTCTTCGGATGTCAGGAATTTCATTTTACGCATAGAAGAATTATCCAGATGCCGGAAGGTGGAGTTGTCCTCAGTTGTTACCTCTTTCCCTGACCTCCTGGAGGGAAGAGCTCTTTCCTGGTTTAGAACTATTTTTGATGACTCTTTGTCTTGGTCAACCTTGAAAAAGCTCCTCATTTCTCGTTTTGACGTTTGTACCAATCAAACGGAAGCTTTAAAAGCCTTGTTCGCTATGAAACAAAAATTTAACCAGGCTATAGTGGATTATGTCGAAGATGTTCAGTTAGCAAACTTAAGGTTGGATGTTCCGCTTTCTGAGGAACAATTGGTGGACTTAGTCTGTGACAGTCTACAACCTAAATACGCTTTGGCCATTGCCTATTACTCGGAAAAGAGTCTTTCAGCTTTAGTAAATGTGTGCCGTAAATTTGATAAGCTTTCAGTAGACAAACCTGTACCACAGTTTAATTCATCTCCGCGGGTTCCATATTCTCAACCGTCGTACCCGCCACGAGCTCAAGGCTCGCACTCTCCCCGTGTTACTTATAATCAAACTTCCTTTTCTCCACGAGCGTCTTCTTCTAGTTCTGCTTTCAATAGTAAGAAAACTTTTAATTGTTTCTATTGTAAGGAACAAGGTCATACGAAACAAGTTTGTAAAAAATGGAAAAGGGACTCTCTTAAGCATAATGTCGCGAATAAATCTAATTCAAAAAACTAACCGACGATCTTTTGCGTTCTGTGCACAAGGATGACAGAAGATCGTCGTCAGTTCCTAGTAATATATCTAAATTTACCACGCACAACATGGACGCATGTGTGCCGTTAGCTGATTGTGGACGAGATGTTAGACCACATGTTAATATTAAAATTAAGGATTTGGTTTTTTCAGGACTTTTAGACAGTGGAGCATCTGTCAGTTGTTTCGGGGGTTCTGTTTATAATTTTTTCATAAGTTTAGGGTATAAGTTAAATAAGTTAGATTCCTACGTTACCACCGCGGATGGCAAACGTCAGGATATTATTGGTACTATGCGAGTACTAGTTTTATTTAATAATATTAAAAAATATATTAAGTTTTTCGTGATTCCGTCTCTGTCCTCTTCAATTGTTTTGGGAGTAGACTTTTGGAAGCAATTTGACGTGGCCCCTCAGTTGTTTCCAAAAGTCGACAACAATGGTGATTTTGGGAAGGTGGTCAGTGAGGTTCGCAAATTAACATCAGCTTCCTTGCTGTCCCCCCAAGAAAATCTCAAATTAAATTCGGTTATAGTTAAGTTTAAGTCAATTTCTTTCGAAGAACGTGGTTTAGGTAAAACCCATTTAGTACGTCATAAAATAAATACAACAGGGTATCCTATTAAACAGCGTTACTATCCTTTATCTCAAACTCGCCAGAAACAATTAGAAGCACAATTAAAAGAAATGTTGGATTTAGGTGTTGTCCGCCGTTCTCGCTCGGCTTGGTCAAACCCAGTTTTGATTGTTCCTAAGAAGGATGGTTCTGTCAGATTTTGTTTGGACTCGAGGCGTTTGAACAGCGTCACTTTGGCAGACTCGTACCCACTCCCTTATATTTCCCGTATTTTAGATAAACTTAGGGGTGCTCGTTTTATTTCATCTATAGATTTGTCCAAATCATTTTGGCAGATTCCCTTGGATAAGGAATCCTGTCCTAAGACGGCTTTCGTTGTACCAGGCCATGGTTTATTTGAATTTGTAAGGATGCCGTTCGGTCTTAAGAATGCTCCCAGCGAATTGCAGCGTCTTGTGGATGCTCTTTTTGGTCCTGTGTTCGACGAGAACGTTTTTTGTTATCTCGATGATTTAATTATTATTTCGGAAGATTTTGATTCACATTTGAAAATTTTGAATAAAATTTACGAACGTTTAAGAGATGCAGGCTTAACAGTTAACCTCAAAAAATGTGAGTTTTGTAAAGAAGAATTGAAGTATCTAGGTTATATCGTGGACGCGAAAGGTCTTCGTACAGACCCCGTTAAATTAGAATGTATTCGTACTTACCCTACCCCTAAGAATTCGAAGCAAATTAAAGCTTTTATAGGTCTTTGCGGTTATTATAGGCGTTTTATCAAAGATTTCTCTACTATTGCAGCCCCGTTAACAAAACTCACTGGTTCTAGAATGGGAATAAGTAATTTTTCTTGGACTCCAGAAGCGGAAGACGCGTTTAAAAAATTAAAAAAAGCTCTAACTTCTGCTCCCGTTATTAGTTGCCCTGATTTTTCTTTGCCCTTTACTATCCATTCTGACGCGAGCAACGTTGGGATCGGCGGCGTGCTTACTCAGGTGTTTGACGGTGAAGAACATCCTGTTTCTTTTTTCTCTAGGTGCTTAAATGTTCACGAACGAAATTACGGCGTTACGGAGCGCGAACTCCTTGCGGTATTAGAATCAGTCAATCATTTCAGGCCTTACGTAGAAGGAGTTCATTTCACAGTAGTGACGGATCACTCCAGTTTGCAGTGGTTGGTTTCGTTGTCCAATCCAACTGGTAGGCTTGCACGTTGGTCTACGCGTCTTTCCCAATATTCTTTTGATGTGGTGCACAGAAAGGGTAAATTAAATACTGTTCCAGATGTTCTTTCTCGTAAAGACGATTTTACTGTTGCTGCCATAGATTCTTCGCCTACAACTTCGGATAGTTGGTATAATAATTTGTTTTCCAATTGTATGAATAATCCCCAACGTTTCAATAACTTCCAAATTAAAGATAATTGTTTATTTCGACATTCTAAATCTCGTTTCGCTTTGCAAGAGGATACAGCCTGGAAGCTGGTTGTGCCTTTTGAAGACCGCAACGCTACTCTAAGTAAAGAACACGAATCTATTAACTCTTGCCACCCCGGTGTATTCAGAACGTATAAGAAAGTTCAACTCCGTTACTTTTGGCCGGGTATGTATAATGACGTCAAAAAGTTTGTTAATAAGTGTAAAACGTGCAAGGCACATAAAATAAATACATCTGCGCCGGCTGGTATTTCTACGAATCCAAAAATAGTCAACAGACCGATGCAAATGTTGTCTATCGACCTTGTTGGACCTCTTCCACGTAGTTACGCGGGTTTTATGTACATTTTATCGGTTGTTGACGTTTTTTCCAAATATACATGGATTTTTCCACTCAGAAATGCTACTACTAAAAGCATTGTAAAAAATGTTGAACAATTTATTTTTCTAGTCCACGGTGTTCCACAAACCCTTGTGTGTGATAATGGTAAACAATTTGTTTCAAAAGAGTTCAAACAATTGTTGGCTGATTATAATGTTCCAATGCCTTTTTATAACGCCTATTACACCCCGCAAAATAATGTAGTTGAGCGGTATAACCAAACTATCGGGACTGCCTTGTCTATCTTGACCGAGTCTGACCATCGTAATTGGTCCAGATTTCTGCCTCAGATTCAGTCAGCCTTGAATAATACTGTTAATTTTGCAACAGGTTTCACGCCTTTTTTCCTTATGCACGGCAGGGAACAAATTGTTGACGGCAATTTACACAAAATTAATGTTTCTTCTAGTGTCGTGGACGTACCTTTGGATCAGTCTAGAGCCGAATTTGCAAAAAAGTTGGAAGACTTAGTTCCTATTTACGAACAAGTTTCAAATGCATTAATACAGGCCTTTAAAAAGAATGCCCAACATTATAATTTACGCCGTAAATCCGTGGTTTATAATGTAGGTGATGTCATTTGGAGGAAGAATTTTGTTCAATCCAGTGGTCCGGATTACTTTTCCCATAAGTTGGCACCTAGATTCGTTCGTAATGTTATAAAAAATAGAGTCTCGGATTTAGTGTACACATTGGCAGATATGCAAGGTAGAACTGTAGGTAATTTTCACGTGAAAGATATTGTTCGGATAGATTAGTTTTTTTTCTTTAAGGAGGCCAATGTTGTAGTGTGCAGGCCTACCAACCCTTCACATTATTACATTTGTTTCTTTTGTGATTGTTCTGGTCTCATGATTTGGAGTTTGGTACCTCCAAATCTTGTGCTCAGTACAGACACTTAATTCTAGTTCATTGACGATAAACCGTTTATTTACCCTCGGTAAACTGGAATGTGATCCTTGTGGTCACTGGCGCCCAAATTTTGTTAGTTAAGTCTTTCTTTCCTTCGTTACTTTACCTTCTCTGTTAATAATAACATATACTAGTTTCGAGCTTTTTGCATTATTAAAAGTATGAATATTTTGGTAATAACATACTGATTCACGTACGTATACACACACTGATTTTTTTTCTTCTTTTTATACTATGTTCCATCTGTATAACGGATTAAGTTGTAATGCTATTATTTTTAAGTTTATGCCCTTCTTTCTTTAGTCCACTGGAGGCTCTTTTATTGCCCATTGCCCATGGAACCTCCAGAGAACTTGAGAAGGAGTATTTTGGAATTTTGTGTTTCAGAGACTTGAGCACCTTTCTGATGCACAAAAGTTCTGTTAGTTTTATTATTGATATTTTGTATTTCATAAGTTTAAGTATGGTATAGCTTTCCTAAAAGTTCTTTATATAAATCTTAGTTCATAAGAAAGTTGTTTTGTCTCTAACAAAGTTAGTACTGCTTCGGCGTGCTTAACTAATAATTAATTCCTTTGGAATTATCGCTTTGCCTCTAATACAGGAAAGTGTGTTCTGTATAGTTTTTTAAGTCTAAGTCTGTTCTGTATAGTTTTAACTCTAAATAATATAAACATTAATATCTTACTGTTAGTATCATTATTAAACTTTAAATTAAGTATTACTAGTGTCATTCATTAAAATTTTGAATTGATCACACCTCGAATAGTGTCAACTCACTGAAAGCCATAGTTGATCACACATTTTGTTTTGTTTGTACAAGAAATGCTGACTTTTGTGCACTCGTGGAGTGTTTTTTTCAAGGGATGCCAGCTTGGGTATTACCGTGGTCTCATTTTTTTTACAAACAATGTCACTCTTTTGAGTTTTTGATGCAGGTTGTTTAATGGATTTTTGGATATCCTAAGCTGCGAGCTTAACTTTCTGTTTTGCTGTTAAGTACCAATTGACTTTTGTCATGATCTGATAGATAGGTATTGTGTTATGTAAATCCTAATCTGACCACCTTGATTGGCAGGTATTTATTGTTTTATAAAACCTGACCTGATTTGATTTTTGAAAATTGGATAATTTAAATATTATTCTAGTTTGACGACCTTTTTACATATAGGTATTTCTTCGGAATTGTAAATCCTGGTTCAATAATGACAGTTAGATGATTCAATGTAAGATCCCTACTCTGCCCACGTCTGATAGACAGTTTGTATACTGATTCTATATTACTTATAACACAGAAAAGTATTTTCTTGTGTCCTAGTTTTGCCAACATTGAACTCCATTGTTCTGATTGAAAAATGTATATTTATATAGATATTTTCTTAATTTAGGCTTCTTTAATTTTAAGTATTTGTTTATTTTTAAGTTTTATCTTAAGAATGTTAAACCGGATGGACTTAGTTAGATAGGTTACTTTTTTTTGCTATTCAAATATAGCGTAAATTCAGTGCGAGTGAGGGCTGTTTAACCCTAAAAAGTGAAGCCAAATTGGCCTTTATTTCCTGTATAAGGAAAAGTGATCAAATTTTTTTTCTTTTCTACAATTTATTTGGTTGTGTTTTTTCTTAAAATATAAAATGTTGAGTATTTTATAAATATAAATCTTGTTAAATTGACATGAAAACAACAGATCTCCTTTTTTTTAAAGTAAATTCAAAACTTTGTTTAATTTAGTAGATGATGGTTGACTCCTTGTTTTCGTGCCTTTCTTTTCTTATTTGTTCTTTATTATTAAGAAATTTTATTTTTTAAGAAATTTACTTTTAAGAAATTTAGTTCTAAGTTGTTATTTTAATTACTAATTAATGTTTTTGTTATCATTTTTCTAGATACCTGATGGACTCATAGTTTAGTTAGTTTGTGGACTTAGTTTTTCATGTTTGAGGGCAAACATTTTCGTGGGAAGGGGGGAATTGTCACATAAATAATTATGTGACTAATGCAGTTCTTGCTTAGGTGGTTATTTTGTCTATGGTGTTTTTTTGGACACTGGTAATTTTTGGAAAAGAGAGAGTTCCTTTTTGTTTATGGGCACTTCCTTCCGATCAACTTGGGCAGTTGGGTCGGAAATTGGTCACTCACCATCCTGGTGTTTAAATTTACGTTTAATCATGAGAATCTAAGTCGATTTTAAACCTAAAAGAACGCGGGGTGTTTTTTACGTAACACGCGAGGTTCGTGTACGAGTAATTTATAGTGGATGACGTGAAAGTCCCACTTTTTTCTGATGTGGCTGGTTGGCCGTTTTGTGGAATTATTTCTGGAAAAGGAATCGTGAAGTGAATTGCTCCTGGTGTTGGCTACTATAATATGCCTTCACGACCCCGCGTCGCAAAGTCACGGTCTGCTAACCGTAATACGCCAGACTTGGATACTGTTGGGGGCCACGTGCCTTTTGATTGGAGTTCGTCGAGATGGCCCGTGGCTGAATGCGCTCCTTGGAGGTATAGCGGCCTCCTGCCCAATTAGAAGGACGACCTTGGTGCTCTGGATTCCGCGCCGTTCCCATATGGGAAGACTGGAGTTCCCGTCCCGTCTCGTGTTTTCTCACTGCGAAGCAAGATCGCGTTCGTCTACCGGGGTTATTTCCGTATAGTTAGTTTAGCGTGTCCATTAGGAGTCCATCTGGTATGTGTATTTTTTATATTTTCTTTTGTTACATTGGTACGAAGTTTGTACACTTCCTTGTTGCTTTTTGGTTTGGATTTAATACATTTTTATAAAGTTCCTCTTCTTTTATTTGACTGAAAACCCTACCTACATGACAGATAACTACTTGGCCCACTATCCTGAGCCCTGGTCTCTGCTCTGCCGCAAGGTTACATTTTATACGAACATGATACGTTTCAATCTTGGATGCGAAAAACATGCACATTGTCGTGGAACCAACTGTTTCTGCCAGGGGTCTCTCTCCTTCAGAAGACATGGGCCTCCACCAAAGAAATTGAAATATAAGAAAAGTGCTATCCGCAGTTTCAGTGTTTCCTGGAGACCGCCGATATTGTTAACCAATACTACTGCACACCTTCAAAAAATCAACTAAATTAACTAATTCTTTCAGTATTCAAACTACACCCATTAGACGGTAGTCAGCCGACGATCGGGCGGCCATCATAGCATATCTTTTGTATTTCAATATCTTTGGCCTCCACATATGAACCACATTGTATATGATGCACAATTGGTGCCTAAAGGACTCTGAATCGTATGAAAGTGGACAAATACAAACTAGAGAACACACCGTAGAAGAATGTCCCCTTCATCAGTTTCCCGTAGTCATATCTGAGCTGAACCAAGTAACTCCTGATGCCGTCGACCTCCATTGGCTCTCCTCCACCATTTACGAAGAAGAAGAAGAATTAGGTAAGTTTTATCTTTATAACCTGAGATCCCACATCCCACCTGATCTATTCTATAATCTCCCTCCCCCCCCCTCCTCTCCCCTTCCTAAGTCTAAATTTAGCTTAAGATAAATTAAAACTCCATCTAGAAACAATATTAGCATAAGAAACTCTTTTGGCTTCACTGCAGTTAACGTGTATATTTTTATGTCTATTGTATGTATATAAGCTGTTTGTTTCTTACAAATCAAATAAAATAAAATAATCCATTTCATAGAACTAACCGTTCGAAAGTGGAAAGAAATTGTGGCGCATTCACATAACCATTGTTCTCATCATCACTATTGGCTCTACAACTCCTGGTGGGTCTTGGCCTCCTCAAGAATCTTCCTCCACTCATCTCGGTTTTGTGCCAATTCTCTCCAGTTTAGAAGCTCCAAGATAGATATGTCTTTGAGGACGTTGTCGCTCCATCTTAGTCTTGGTCTTCCCAGGCTCCTTCGCCCTATTGGTCTTGAGTTCAGCAGGGACTTTGGTGCTTGATGCTCGGTAATTCTCTCCACATGACCCGGACACCGAAGTCTTCCCAGTTTTATAAATTTCGCGACGTTTAGCTCCTTAAACAAAGTATAGAGCTCATTGTTATAACGTTTGCGCCAAAATCCATTTTCTAGAACCGGTCCGAAGATGCGTCTCAAATTTTTTCTTTCAAAAACGTCCAGTGCTCGCTCATTCCTCTTAGTTAGTACCCAAGTCTCAGCTGCGTACGTAAGTACTGGTCTGATAAGTGTTTTGTACACTAATATCTTCGTGTTTCTGGACAGCAGTCTGGACTTTAATTGGTTCTGTAGGCGGAAATAACAGCGATTTGCGTTCACTACGCGCTTCTGGATCTCCTCTGTGGTATTATTGTCGTTTGTTATCAGGGAGCCTAGGTATGTGAATCTTGGTACCGTTTCGAAATTTTGGTTTCCACATGAGAGAGTTGGGATTTGTTGGGTGCATCCTACGCCCATGTATTTGGTCTTTTGCTGGTTTACTACGAGACCCTAAAGCATCTGGAGTTTTTGCCATTATGTCGATATCATCAGCATAAGCCAATAGTTTCACAGAGTTGTCAAATATTGTTGCTCTTATCTCGATGCCTTAGTCACGAATAACTTTTTCCAAGGCTATGTTGAATAAGAGGCAGGCCAATCCATCTCCTTGTCTCACCCCGTGGAGCGCTTCAAAGGGCTTGGACAGGTCACTGCCGACCCTGACTCTACACATTACTGGGGACATTGTTAATTTCACCAGATTGATCAGCTGACGTGGTATTCCAAACTCACTCATTGCATTGTACAATGCATTCCTATTTATGCTATCGTACGCGGCCTTGAAGTCTACAAAGAGATGATGCGTTTCGACATTGTGTTCTAGCGTCTTTTCCAAGATCTGTCTTAAGGAGAAAATTTGATCAATACATGATTTGCCTGGCCTGACACCACATTGGTAGTTGCCAATGATTTCTTCTGACATTGGAAGCAATCTTTTGTACAAGATGTTGGACATAATTTTATAGCCGGTGTTTAATAGCGTTATTCCCCTGTAATTACAACACTCGAGTTGGTCACCCTTCTTATGTAGTAGACACACAATTCCTAGTCTACACTCTTCAGGCATCTCTTCTTCTGTCCATACTTTTTGAATAAGGGTATGCAGGTATTGAGTAAACTCTCCACCTGCTGCTTTAAATAATTCAGCCACCAGCTCGTCTGACCCGGGGGATTTGTTGTTTTTCAGCTGTCTTATTGCCTGTTTCACTTCCTCCAATGAGGGGGGTTCAGCATTGTCATGTGCAAGTCATCTCCCGTGCTCTCCACCATGCTGTGCTCCACCTCTGCCGAGTTGTTATTGAGAACCGTATCAAAGTGCCTCACTCAGTATCACTCCGTTCTCGTCCTTGCATATATGTATTTATTTTTGGCTTAAACTCAGCTTTCATGTTATTTACTTTTTTGTAGAAAAGCCTACTCTCATTCTTAAGCCTGAGTGCTTCAGCTTCTCTAATTTCTTTTTGTAAATATTCGCGTTTCTTTTCCCTGTGCATCTTCTTTTCTCTCTTCCTTGTTTCCCTATAGGTGTCCATAAGTTGTCTTGTGCAGCCTTGTTGTAACGTTTTTTGATAGAGTTCATTTTTCTTTTTCGTTACCTCTGCGCAGTCTGAATCAAACCAATGGTTTCTTCTTATAGGGATTTCTTTTCCCAGGGTTTAGAGAGCAGCTGTTGTTAAAAGGTTTTTGCAGGCCGTCCATTGTGAGTTGTTATCTTGTGTGTCACACTGCGCTATCCTGTTGAGCATAGTTCGAAATTCCATTTTGGTTTCGGGGACTTGTAATTTGTTTGTGTTAAATTTTGTGATTTCAGACCTTCTTGTTTTACCAGCATCTGATATTTTAAACCGCAGTCGACTTGCAACGAGAAAATGGTCAGAGTCAATATTAGCTCCCTTATAAGTGCGGACGTCTAGTAAATTTGATTTATATCTGGCACTAATAAGTATATGGTCTATTTGGTTATTGGTTCTGCCATTTGGGTGTTTCCACGTGGCTTTGTGTATATTTTTGTGTGGAAATAACATACCACCTATGACCATATCGTGAGATGCTGCAAAGTTTATCAGGTGTTCTCCATTCACATTTGAGTTTAGGTGGAGACTATGTTTTCCGATTGTTGGTGTAAAGTAGGGCTCCCTACCAACTTGTCATGTTCATGTCCCTTATTATGATTTTAATGTCACGCGGTGGGCATTCATCAAAAGCTTTCTCCAGCTTGTCATAGAAATCTTCATTTTCATCGGTGGGTTTGTCCTCTGTGGGTGCATGAACATTTAGTACGCTTAGGTTGAAGAATCTTCCCTTAACTCTGAGATATGTCATTTGAGGGCACCAGGTTGATAAAGCGTTGGAACATTCAAGTGCAAATTTTTAAATCGTGTGCCTTTTTACGTTTGCCAGGTCTGTTATCCTCATTCCGTTCCGATGTCCGAAGCTTGTCTTGAGGTATCATAACATTTTGTTTTTTTATGGGGTGGAGTTGTTAGCCCTACGCCCAACCCCCATCCTGGAGGACCAGGGTTTTCTGTTGGGGTTTTCCTTCCCTTAGCTGGCTAGTTCCCGTTTTATGGCGCCGGAATTTCGCCATTCGCCCTCTCTCTATCTGCTGTGTTGTTATAATGGTGGTCATCACATTGTCCGGGGTTCGCGGGGTTTTCTGATGAGCACTCGTGGACGCTAGAGAGTCGGACTTATTGGTAGTGTTGCTGACCATTGTTCCGCTCCGCTGTTAGGCTATTCATTCGGCTTCCTCCAGTTTGAGTGTTGGTGGCCATTTTATAAATCCGATAGGAACTGGTTCCAAAAATAGCCGGTGCCTCGGATCCACCGCGATCCAGTGATAGCTAGTCACCGGGACAAAGTAACCGCGAGTGACGTCATATGTCATAAATAGCCGCATGATACTATTATTCACAAGTCTTAATTATTACCGTCAATCTTTCTATATCCTGAGAGATACTCAAATTTACAAATTCGTAGCACTTATACCTGCCAGGGACACGTCCTCATGCGATCTGCTAACGTAACGAATTACAACGGTAGCTTAGTTTGAAACTGCACATACACAGATGTTTACGTGGCATGGCGCAGCATTAGACATGCACTCGAAGCCCGATTCTTAAATTTCAACCGCGCAGGCGCAACGCTATTAACCGGTCAGCAACGTAAGCAGATATATGCGTTAGAAATACGACAGCAGTCAAGTACAATAAGCGTGTTTATACGTCAATGCGTGTGTCTCCGTAGAAATCGTTCTAACTCCGTTATTCTTTTAGTGACATCCCTAAAACAAAAAGTAAAAGGTCGATAGTGGAACAAGCTGTACATCCCTATTCAAGTTGTCCATAGAAATACATAACAAGAATATTCTGTCATTCGCGCAATCTGACACATAATTTATTCTGCCAAATTTCCTACCGGCGGCTCGACCGCGCTCGACATTTTTATTATATATTTTTTATATGAAATGATAAAAAAGCGAGGTGACAAAAGTGTTTATTAATAATAATATTTGGCTGATTTATAAAGCGCCGTTTTCATGAAAAATCATCTCAAGGGCTTATTATACATTTATACAATAGAATAAGTATTGTTGTTTACATAATCTGTGATTTTAGTACCGTTTTCACATAAAAACATCACGTGAGTCATTTTTACATTTTTTTAATGTTTGCATTCTAAATTTTAATATTTACAAATGTTAATATTTATTTGTAATATAATAATTCGAAAGCTTATTTTGTAACC
This sequence comes from Limnephilus rhombicus, assembly GCA_929108145.2. Lineage (NCBI taxonomy): Eukaryota > Metazoa > Arthropoda > Insecta > Trichoptera > Limnephilidae > Limnephilus > Limnephilus rhombicus. The sequence continues at coordinate 19,229,078 of OV815293.1, forward strand.
TTTCTAAAACAGTTTTTACTTTTCGGCTACGTTCAGAAATGTTTCATTTATAGAGCTTTAATTGTGAAGCGGTAATAACACAAAGTTTTCGTAAAATGTCATTTCGTTTGAGACATCATAAGCGAATATTCGCGAAAATTCAGAGGGGTTAATACTGTTTGATTCCTTTTCTATGTTTATTTTTTAATTCATTCTATCCTTTTATTAACTAAACTTTTGTTCTATTCTATGGGTTCAATAGAACAGAATGAAAGTAGAAGTTCATTTGGTTTATATTTTTATTGTACTTTCTGTGGCTTAAAATGCTTGTTCTCACTGATTGAATTTGAATAGATAAGATGGAAACGTGCCGTTAGCCCACTGGTATTAGTTTGAATAATATTTTTTTCTTCGACTCCTTCACCCATAACAAACAAATAATAAAGCAGACAAATAATTGATTGATTGACTGATTTATTGGCATAAGAAAAATGTGAACATTATTAAATAATAACAAAATGATAGGAATGGTTCATTAATCAATAATATTGCGATAAAGAAATTAATTGAGCCATTTAAATACAGATGCTTATAGAAAATCTTGTTAGAAATTACAAAATAACTTAGAAAATCAAAAATAATGCATTACTAATAAAAATTATTATATGGTTTAATTGGCAGTGTTATCATAAAATTGAATAAATATATTATTAAAAAAATGATTTTTAAAGTACTTTTCAAATGTAGTATCCTACGAGATGGCATTTTTATGAACACACAAATATAAAATATAATAAACACAAAATATAACTTTGTTTCAATTCCACTTTTTTCTTTATCCAAACGGTTTCCGTTTATCCTGAACCTTCATCAGGGGTGAATGTTATTATATATATGTTACTATTATACATATGTTACATATACATATATGTTAATATTATTATATATATATATATATATATATATATATATATATATATATATATATGTTGTTATGATTAAGGTTTTCACGGGTGTAAGATGTAGAACAATTTTCTCGGTTTACCCGCGTAACGTAGTCCTTAAAAGGACTTTTTAACTCCTGACGTTTCGGACAGATCACACTGTCCATCTTCAGAGGCCTTATGTCTTGAGTTTTTGTCTCAAACTGATAGCTTTCGCATGTCTGTTCGGTCCAAAAGCTAAAACTTAAGTGAGTGCAAGTCACTTCTTATGTCTAGAACGAAGTACCCGGGTTGCAGGTGATTGATGGTGGAGGGGGTGGGGGGCGGGGCTGACAGTAGATACCTGATTGGTAAAGCTAATTGGAGACACTACTGGTAATTTTGGAAATGCCATTTTTGGGGTATTTTCATCGATTAAGACTTTCCAGGTGTTGGGAATTCTGATTGCGTCATTTCTAGTAATGAATACTAGAAATGACGCAATCAGAATTCCCAACACCTGGAAAGTCTTAATCGATGAAAATACCCCAAAAACGGCATTTCCAAAATTACCAGTAGTGTCTCCAATTAGCTTTACCAATCAGGTATCTACTGTCAGCCCCGCCCCCCACCCCCTCCACCATCAATCACCTGCAACCCGGGTACTTCGTTCTAGACATAAGAAGTGACTTGCACTCACTTAAGTTTTAGCTTTTGGACCGAACAGACATGCGAAAGCTATCAGTTTGAGACAAAAACTCAAGACATAAGGCCTCTGAAGATGGACAGTGTGATCTGTCCGAAACGTCAGGAGTTAAAAAGTCCTTTTAAGGACTACGTTACGCGGGTAAACCGAGAAAATTGTTCTACATATATAATGTTATATATATATTTTTATTCACCCCCGATGAAGGTTCAGGATGAACCGAAACCGGTTGGATAAAGAAATAATAAAGTGGAATTAAAACAAATTTATATGTTGTGTTTATTATAATTATGTAATCCCACAAATTGTTTGCTACATATGAAAAATTAAATATAAAATAGGTTGAACTTTTTCAAACAATATTTTTTAATACTCTTTCCCACAAAAAAGAAGTGATTATAAATATATATCGAAAAATGAATGCCAAATTAAATTGGAAAATTTAGAAAATTACTTTTAAAAAAATTAACCAAATTTTTTAACATTTCAATTTTACATCTAAATGGGTACACTGATACAAATTTACATTCACACATATTCTCTATTGCTTTTACATTAAATATCAGAGGATCGTAGAAATTTTAGTACATTTTAGATTTTTTCCTACCAATGAAGACATTTGAATAAAATATTAAATCTGACCACTAAAGCATGAAGCACCATCAAAAATTATTATTACCTATACAATTATATTTTATTAGCCTAGTTACTAATAAAAGAATTGAATAATAAAAAAAAAGATTGACGATTAAAATTATTAAAAAAAATACAATCTGTAGAATTAAAATATTACAGAAAATTTTGTGCCAAAATGTAATACAAAGCTACTAGTTTCAGCACGAAATTATAAAAAATGACAGAATATTTTTTTTAGTCAACTCGGTTTTGGTAACATTCTTTTTCTTTCCCCAGGATTCGAATAACCTGACAATTTTTTAATTCCTCCTATCATCATTATAAGAAGAAGATGTTGCTTGCACAGTGATGGAAGACTAATTGAGAAGGTATTTGTCAACTTTCCCACCAACCCCATCTTATATTGGAGATACCGGAATTTTTATTATTCTTTGTTTACAGTGGGGACATTTTACAGTGATTTAAATGTTGCCATCATGTACGGAAACTTTTATTTTATTTGATGTGAATACTGCAAGAGTCCCAGCTGCCCGGAGCCAATATTGGGATATGTTGTGAGGCTGAAGAAAGTGGGAAGGGAAATGAGATGATTAAGAGAAACGTGGGAAGAACAGGCTAATTCTGTTTTACCAAGTAATTATTCTTGCCTCTTCCGAGCAATGTGATTGGCTAGAAAATGGAGCCAGTAGTTTTTTCTACTCCCAATCTGAACAAGGCATATTGTGATGAAATTGGGAAATAGTTCCAAAATGCTAGGAGGTACATCTCAATACTGGGTAATGCTGTAAGGCAAGAGTAAGGTTGGGAAAACCTGTTTTCTGATGCCCCTTATCAGAGTTTGGCTTTCATCATGACATTCTTCACATTGCAGACTGCAGTTAAAAACAACAAGAATACTTCTACCAGAAAAGTATGAAGCGATGACGTCAGTAAACACAGTTAACGAACGCCCTATCAATCATGATTTCAATTCTGCATGAAACATCATTCAAAATAGTAAATAAATGTATATGCATGCACATTAATTTCACAAAGATTTTAACTGTCCAAACTATCGACGTTGTTACTCTTGAAATATTTGATGCCACATTGCTATACAGGGTGTCCGGGGGTAAAGTGCATTAACTTCGGGAGGTGATTCTACATGATAATATAAGTAAAAAAGATACATAACTTTTTTAGAAATTCCAACTTTTAGGGGTAGTTTTGTGGTAAAAAAATAAAATTAGACTGGCGTGTGTGGGCAGCACCATGCGCTCTCCAATTCTCTCAGTGTCAGTGTTGAATTTGAATGTAACAATTTTATTCGCGTAGTAGTGTTTTACTTTAAAAACTTTATTGTTGTTAATCAAAACTTGTTGACTAAAAATGTGTCTTTATCTAGTGTGTATTTATTAAGACTGACAACTTTATTCAGTGCGTTTTCTTCAGACTTACTTTTGTTTATTTAGTTGTAGACTTGCCTAACTGTGAAAAATTGTGTTTATTTGGGCGTAATTTTGTTATTGAATTATTGGGTCAATGCCTGGCTTTATCAACGAAGAACGGGCAGACATTCATTAATGAGATACGCCACAGTGTACGAAATGATAATAATATTACTTTACGTTTACATGCTTGCTTACAAGCTGAAGGTGGACATTTCGAAAATTTGACTAGTAAAAAGCAATGACATTAGTTAAGAGGTCAATTAGTTTATAATAATTTTATCGTTAAAAGCGTGCCTTCAATTGTTATTTAAGTGCAGTTATCTTTTTAAATTTGGTTAACATACGATTTATATAAAAGTCAAATTCTCAGTTTTGTTATTGTTTACAAACGGTTTTCATGGATACAGGCCAAATCACAAACATGCAACGTTGCAATAATTGCGCCCGGCAAGCTAACAGCAACTTTGTCGGCTAAGTTCTATCTTACACCAAGGATTTTTAGTAGCTACATCTTTTTGTATGGGAAAAAAAAGTTAGAATTTCAGAAAAAGTAATCAATCTTTTTTATTCCTACTATAATGTAGAATCAATCACCTCCCGAAGTTAATGGACTTTACCCCCCGGACACCCTGTATTATAAGAACTTGAGAGTTTTAGCTGAGTTTTACAGTGTTCACAACTAAGTTAAACAAAAAAATATATATTATAAACCCTCTGTTATAATTTGAATCACAATGTCAGTGATATAAAAATGGCATATTTTGAATGATGACAAAAATGTTATTGTAATAAAATGTTAATTAATTTTTAATATAAACGTTAAATAAATGAAATTATGAAAAAAATGTTACATTATCACATAATACGTATTCGGTTTATTATGTACAACCTGCTTTTGTAAGAAAATAACACAATTTTAAGGTGGATTTCACCACTGCCGAGTAACCTGTTATTCAACAAGTTTTCATCGAAAGCAATCACTTCGTGGTTTGACAGTATTAAACGAAAGAAACACTTTGTTTACAACCACTAATAAATTATTAATTAATTTATTTTATTAAAGTTATTCAACAGTTTATTCAGAGGTGGTGAAATACACCCCTTTATTATTTTCTTACATGAAAAATTTCAAATCCACAATCAATTCTCAATGCGCAAATAATAACGCAAAAAATAAATTTATAAAAGAATGTTATTATTTTAACTTTAGTAAAATATTTTTTTAAATGTTAGTAACAGTTATGCATGCAAATTATTATTTATAGATAAACATTATAATATTATATAAACTTAATGAGAAGTTTAACAGCGAAAATATTATTAAAAATATACATAATGTTAATCTAATATTATATTTTTATTAATGTCTAGTAGATGGATAAGTCATATTAAATATGGGTAACGTGATTGTGATTGAACACTTTCTGTGAAGGTAGGTACTAATTTAGCCTCTAGTTTAGGTTTAATCAAATTTTGAGTTCGATATGAATTTTTTCAATCAGAAAATTATAACTGAAAATTTATGATTGAACAACACTACAGTTATTTGAAAATTTTATAAAATAATATGTTAATAAAGCATTTAAGTAGATACCTAATTGTTACAAGAAATCTTAAAAATTACAATTTTTCTAAAATGCTTTTTTACACGCAAAGCCTTATAACTTATAATATTATGTTTTATTTTTAACCCATCCCATTCATAGTTATATTGACTTTTTTGTATCTTTGCAACGTAATTGATATGGGCTTAATATAAAATGGAATTTGATTTACATGACACCTATATAGATATTTAATTTTTCTATAGATTTACAAATAATTTTTAAAAAGTACTTTAACCTGTCCTGTGCCGACCCGGAAACCTCGGAAATAGCTCAAAATAATATTTACCGAACACATTCCTTGAACAATAAACTATCTATAAAAACATTACTTGCATTTATTTGATAAATTGATATGTTTTTCAATGTTTTTTGCCACCTACCACGCTCGAACTTTGACAGTTCAAATTGCGGCAAAAAATGACAACCAGATGCCATACATAATTTATTACGAATTATTCTGAGTAGTTAGGGCTCATGCCGGTATTAGCTACGTAAAGAACGAGAATGGCCCAAGTGATTCTGACCTTGTTCTTCAAACAGTTTAATTATGCATAAGGGTTAAAATCACAGTTAAAAAAAAAAAATATTGAAAATCTGCCGGATCTGCCCTGATGATGGACACTGCGAAGCTGTCCGAAACGTTGGCTAAAGAAGGAGGTAGCGCAACACGGCATAACACCCCAAAAACAAATAACTAAAATACTTTTGGCTGTGAAAATCTAAAAACGTAATTGAAAATTTGTAATGCGCGTGCCGAGAGCGTTACGGCACAGGACTGGTTAAAACAAATATGATGGTTGTAGGTACCTACAGAAAAAAAAAAAGATTAAATATATTTTTTTTATTATTTTCTGATTTAAGTCCTTGTTAAGTACAAAAGAAAGTAATGTGGTTCTCAGATCAACAAATTGTTGACTATTTACTGTTGTACTTGAAAGGGATGGGTTAAATAATATTTATCAAAATTGTGATTACATTGGTATTTCGAAAAAATATACAAAAAAAAATCATAAGATTTTCATTTACGATAAAATAATTTTGGTATTTTTATTTGTTTTGCTTACGTTCAATTCGCTTTTGACAATACAATAATTTAATTCAAGGTATAAAAATTAATCTACAAAATGGTCACCGTGAAATTTTCTACCAAGCCTTCTTACTTACAAATTATAAAATCCACCACATTTTATAATATTATTTCCTTCATCTTAGAAACTAGATTTTAGCGTTAATTTGACAAAAAATAAGTCTTTAAAATATATTTTACGTTGTTAGCTTTGACTAGCAAGCAATTATTATTTAAGATTATTCTATTTCAAGCTAATCTTTTCATAATAAATTTTCATTGAAGTACAAAATTTTATAATTTAGAAAAAAATTGTAACTCACAGATCAAAGAAAAAACAGACAAGAACTAAAACAAATCTGATTTCCCATTTTTTATGAATATGATTTGTCATGATCAATGATTTGAAAGAAAAAGTATTTCAATAGTTTCGGTTCGCGGAATGTCAGTGACAAATAATACAGAAGAGATGTGAGACATCTCTTGTTAAAGTGTGAAACTAATAAGTTAGATTTGTGATTAACCTAAGATTCAACAGTGCGGGAACTTTTGAAATAATTCCAATAAATGTTTTAAAATAACTCTTCAAATTGGCCACATTTTGGCCAGCGGACACTCGTGGGTGTTTGCAAATTGGCCAAAATGTGGCCAAAAACATGATTTTTGGTCATTATATTATGTACATTCCAAATTATTAGCATCCATGCGATAACTGAATTGTGAAACAATATTGTAAAAAGGATAAAGTAAATATTCTAGCATAGGAGATTTTACTTAGTTCTCATTACAAGAATAAATTAGGAAGAGTAAAAACTCTCACAGTACAAAATAATTTTATTCTTTAACTATCGGATGTTTGTTTTCACCGATCATCTGACATTTCAACCTTAATCCCTCTTGTATTATCCTATGCCTTAATCCTTATTCAAACCTATTTTCTTATATGAAAATATTCTTTAATCTGTAGTTTAACAAGATTTTGCGACATTTACCTTTTTTTTATCAGATTCATATTACACTCTCGCTACGTAAACATACACAATTTATTATGTTTGCCCTAATAACTTCTTATACATTATCATAATCCAACTTTTACCTTTTATGTCCAAAAACACAGAAATTAGACAATTTGCTGCCTAAAGTGACTACATACTTAACTACTAACAAAGAAAAATTAAATATTTCTTTGTTTACAGCTGTAAATTCGTAATGCTTGTGACTTTGGGCAGCAAAATCACCTTTAATCAAACATGAAACAATATTTATAATCAAATATGATACCAGATTCTAAACCATTAAAGCAACAGGAAAATTAACAAGGCTACCTATGAAAATAGGGCCCAACGTGCGTAACTACATAATACACATGATTTTTTACATTAACTCTATACAGGAGTGAAATAAGTCTATGATGCTGTGCGGATGACCTTTTTAAGGAGAAGGGAAACAGAGGAACTCTAGACCCGAGGTGGCTGCCAACCTCAACAAAGAAGGGTGCATTTATGATTTGTATAGGCAGCAGTGTACTTTTACAATATCAGCGGGCTCTGTACAGAGTGCCGTGCTTCTAAAAGGCTAACGTAATCCCGTCTTCGATGGGTCTGTTCCCATGTCTGAGTTGGTCACTTAAGATCACACCGAGCATACCAAAGGAAGGCTTGCAGGGAAGATTGCTTCCGTAAGATGTAAATTTGATTATTTATACTATATCATTCAATGAAACAAAGTGAACTAAGTCCTATACAAAATATTAATATCTAAGTTGCGCTTACAAAAGGTTGAAAAATGTTTTAATTTCTACTGTGCATTGAGTGAATCAAGTATGTAATTAACAATATGTACCTATTCGGCATAGAATAAAGAATAACATAATAAGTGACTTGTGGGCATGTATTATGATCCAATTATAGGCCTGATTTGAGCATATTTTTCCTTACAAAACTGTGTTTCACCATGATTACGAAATTTAAATGTGATGGCGATATACAAATTCAGGCATCTGTGAGGCAGACCATGTGCTAAATGGTCAAGAACCAAAAGGTAGTAAATCAGTGGCACATTTGTATCCATTCAAATTTGTATGGAAGGCACTTCTAGTGCAATATTCTTTATTCTATGCTATCCGGTGACTTAGCAGAAATGAACAAAATAAATGCACTTAATCCGTTAGTTAAAAAACTCATTGGTCATTTCCATTGTAAATTGCACATTAGTTCTATATAAAAATCAGGCAGTTACTGAAAGCAGTGATTCAGTACGAGAAACTATCATAAGACAACACAAAAATTAATTTTTAAATTTTAAAAAAATAATAATAGAAATAGTTCAGTCAGCTAAAACATAAAACTTAAATACAAAGAGGTTCAAATCAAATACTATAGGTGATAAAATAAATGTATGTTTACAGTTGTTAATTCAAATTCACATCAAGTGACAGTGCTAACAATTTTATTCTCTGAAATTTTTAACATTTTTGTAAAATCTTGGAATATTTCAAAAATCTTGGAATTTTTGAAAAAATTTGGAATTTTTGAAAAATCTTGTAATTTTTTGAAAAATCTTTGAATTTTTTAAAATTATGGCAAAAATGATATTGACGAGAAATTTTTCACACTTTTATCATCTTATAGTATTTATTAAAAAAAAATATAGCTACATTATGTACTTACGAATTTTTTAGTATAGTTATTATATTTCTTAAGACAAGATTAATTGCACATTAATCGCATCCTAATTTGAACACAAACGATAGCAACTATTGGTGACATAAAAAACGCCATTTAAGACAACTGTGAAGGCATTTTTTTGGTTTAAGGATAAATAAATAACATTCATAGCACACAGAAATTGTAGAAATTCTGCAACCAACTACCAGATTCAAAGTCATTACACTTTACCAACAAATTGCTCTTTCTTGATGTTTGTATCCAAATCAAGACTTAATACAGTATAATAGACCATTATTTAATAACACATAGCATTAAAAAATGCGTCCACAATATTTTTACAAAAACGTGTTTTTTTTTGTCTTTTAGCTTATGAGCAGAACAGTCAGTATACCAACTTCTTCCTATAAAACTTTTAGATGTATATTATAATATTTTTTTAAAGTAATCACCCTTTTGTAAAAGATTTTAAAAATCTTGAATAATTCAAAATAAAAATAAAAACGACTGCCATTTTGACAGAGTAAATTAAATTTAAATGTGTTAATAGGTATGCAAAATATAAGTTTTAAAAAATAATGGCAAGAGGTTAAAGTAGCTAAAACTAAAATGGCTTAAAAAACAATGAATAGCTCTCTATTTAAAAATTCTGTGATTTTTAAATTGCATATAAAATATCAAGATTTAGAGCCCAAACATTGTAATTTAATTTAAATAAATTTTTTGTGATGTAAAAAAGATTTGGTCCTAAATGTCATAAAAACTTTTTGAGGGTGAAATTTTTGTCCAAAATTGTAAAAATTTGTAAAAAATTGTACAAAATCCATTTTTTTGTCTTTTAGTTCAAATTTGAAAAGTTTTTAATGAGACATTTTTAAAAAAATGTGAAAATTTTCGTAAAAGTTTTTTGTGAAAACTTTGTAGAAATCTGTTATGAAAATTTGGTATAAATCCGTTGTGAAAATGTTGAATGAACACTGTGCCATTTTATTCAAAATTAGCTTTAGTTTAAAATTCAATCATTGTTTTAATAACTTGTCGTCTCATGCTAGGTGCCACGGTGAAATAATTTATTAGTATTGTTACATAGGTTGTGATCTCGATTCGTGATAGTTTGAGTTCCGTCAATTCAGGAATGTCACTGTGGAATTTCTGGACGTTCACCAACACCTTCAGCCATATCATAAACTGCCAGGGCAACCTCTGCGGCTAAACGGTCAGTGTCCTGAAAACAATAAGAGAGTCAGAACAGTCACGTTTGACGCTATGATACACTGCATATCATAAAAAGAGTGTGTTATACATTGTGCTTATTTAAAACTCACTAGTGCAAGAAAAAAAAATTGCCTACAAAAAAGAGCTCAAGGTGGAAAATGGCATGTCCAAGGTGGAAAACGGCATGTTTCAAAATTAAAATTGCTTCTTCCATGATTGGTCATGGACAGGGACTGCAAAAAATGGTTGAAATAATTTTATCAAATACTTACATCTTTAGTAGTGGTTTCAGCATATACTCTGATGATATCTTCCGTTCCTGATGCCCTGACAAAGGCACGACCCTTTGAATACTTGAAGACCAAGGAATCTATCTTTTCCTGCAGACCTTCTGGAGTAACACACTTTCTCTCCGCGTCCGTGGTGGTTACTACGTTACGATCCTGCAATGTTATAGCAACGGTAAAAATAGTAAATTCAAATATATTAACAAACGCGTAAAATTTGTCATTTTATGTGAAACTCGTCCTCTGAAACCTAAAGCTTTTTACACACATACATATTAATCATGTTCAATGGTTTGGCTCTTTGGAACATGTTGACTTAGAACTATGCTCATTGTTGCATCCACGTCCTTGACACAAGAAGCCATAGACTGCCACATTTCATAAGCAATTAAAACCTAGGATTTATTATTTGAGGATTGTTGATTTCACCAACACAGAAAAAATCACATATATTTCGACACAAAAGACTCAATAGAACTAGAGTGTATCGCGCTGGTGAAAGAGCACCAGGATTGAAATGTTGCATAAAATAGCTTTAACTATCCACATTTTTTTATTCCAAATAAGCTAAAAATGAACTGGATATCTCATTTACCAACCTTAACAGAAACTTTTAATTGACGGCACGGCAGGTCTTTGTAAGACTGTAGCCATTGGTGCACGTCCCAGCCGTTGGTGTGAAGGACAGTCTCGACCAATAGCAGGTCGGAGATGGCGTCTCCCACCGTCTCATTGGTCAGATCGATGACGGCCAACATTTTCTTGGCGGCGTATTTCTGTTCAGGATTTAGCCTGCAGGGGATAAAGTTGTTGTGAATGTAGGTACGATATTAATGCAAAAATGATATGAATGTAGGTATGTCGTGAATATAGTTATATTATATGCACATTATGAATATAGGTACATTATGAATACAGTAGAACCCCGTTAATTCGAACCCTGATAATTCGAAAAATGCGTAATTCATAATTTTTGCCGGTAAAAAGTTTGAAGAAAATTTTTTTCGTACAAAATGATTTTTTAATTCGAAATTCATTAATTCGTAATTTGAAATTTATTTTTGCCCGCACACGAAAATTTGTTCATGAAATTCGAAAAACATCAGCTTTGGCAAAAAGAATCATATAATTTCGTAAATCTGAATCTGACAGATGGCCGTGATTATGCCTTCAATTTATATGGTTAACATCGTCCTAATTCAAATTATTTTTTTGTAAATCTGAATCAGTTTATACTGGAATGTCGTATTTTTACAAATTTACTTCGATTATGAATTTAACCGGTCAAAGGCCATGACATTTAGCGGAAATTCGCGGAACTTCGCAAAAAAACACTAAAAAACCACCACTTTGAATTTTGAATTGAATGTTTTGTTGATAAATTTTGAGCTATTGTATATTTTATTAACTGAAACACGTTCACATCACAATAAACTATCTACGAAAACCACATTACTTGCATTTATTACGTAAATTAATAGGTTTTATGATCGTTTTATTCGCGATACACCCATTAATTACGACCGTTAAATTCGCTGCAAATTCTGACAGCCGATTGTCATAGAAGAAATCGTTTTAAAAATATTCCAGGGTGACAAGGTGAATGAAACTTGTAGCGTCTCCGAGAGTAATGACAGCGCAAGCGATTCTGACACTGTTCTTCATACAAATTGTGTACATAGAAGGGCCAAAATCGTAGACCAAAAGTTTTTTGTCGGAAGTATTATTCAAATATTTGAATTATTTTCTCGCGCATGCGCATATGACGCGCGCGCCGGCACGTCTCCGGCCTCCCAGCGGTTAAAGGGCCGGCTGCGGCGGAAATCGGCCACAAAATTTCGATTTATGATGAAAATTATCATATTTTTTTCAAATTTACTTTGAATATCTGAATTCAAAGGGCCGGCCGCGATGGCTAACGGCTGCAAAAATTTGAATTACATGGAAATTATCAGTATTTTTACGAATTTACTTTCAATATTTGAATTAGAATGGCCGGCTGCAACGGAAATCTGCCAAGAGATTTCGATTTACGTGGAAATATCAAATGTTTATGAATTTATTTTGAATTAGAGGGCCGGCCGTGACGGGATTCGGCTGCGAAACTTCGATTAATGTGGAAATATATTGTATTTTTACAAATATCTACATTTGAACAGCCGGCCATGGTGGTAATCAGCCGTGAAAATTTGATTTATGCGGAAATTATGCACTATTTTTACGAATTTATTTCAAATAGGTATCTGAATTTAGAGGATTGGTTGCAAAGGGATTCAGCCGCCAAATTTAGATTTATGCGGAAATATATTGTATTTTTATGAATTTACTTAGAATATCTAAATTTGAAGAGCCGGCCGCGGCAGTAATCAGCCGCGTAAATTAGAATTATGTGGTATTTTTTTATGAATTTATTTCAAACAGGCATTAGAGGGTCGGCTGCGATGGGATTTGACCGCCAAATTTAGATTTATGCAGAAATATATCATATTTTTACAAATACATATAAGATTTAAATTCTGTTGAAAAATTTTGTCAATGTTCTTTCGTGTCACTTCAGTCTTTTCAAATTAATAAATGAACAAGGATGAATATTTCAATGAATAAGCTAACAAAATAAAAATTTTAAATCAGAAATGTTCCCAATTATGTATAATAAGGATCAATTAACATACCCAGCATCAGTAGACGAGGCCTTGATAAGATCCTTGGCCCTCTGGCTATAGATGACAGTCCCGTGTCCATTGGCCTCAAAATAAACTCCAATGTCGTACGACAGAGCAGCATGGTGTAAATGTTTCACGCCGGTCTTTACGCAAGTCACTGGTACACACTGGATTACGAAAACAAAAAGGACAATAAATGTATTGAAATAAAATACAATATTACATATCAATAATGATTCACCATGCAATACTGCAGATGTAACAATTTTTCCAAAATGGCTTGCAGTTTCATCAGAACAGAAATACTTACCAATTTCTCGGTGATATATTCAGTTGAGGCTCCGTTAGCATAGGCAGTTTGCACCAGGCCCAGCTTCAGGTCGGTGAGTTGGCATTTCTTGGCCAGTCCCATCATGTAGCCGGCCAGTAGAGTCGCTATCCGGTCACCGTCCAGAAGGTGGAATGTTTCGCTAGGAAGAAAACACAAAGATCAAGTGGCAAATAGAATGTAAGTAGCAATCAACTATCTAACTGTAAAGTATTGAAAAAGGTTTATAGCTACTCTGCTAGATGTCAGCAGGGAAGTATTTCTCCGCTTGACCGATAGGGGCACCTGTGTCGCTACCGCTGGCGAGATGGATCGCCCCCGGCCGCCGCCGCAGATCTAATCTATCTCTCTTGCAGTTAGGTCGGCTAACTTGTAGCCTTATTATTGTACATACGTAAACTTCAATAAAGCAGATTGTGAATATCTAAAACCTAATACTTATTGAGAAAACCTCCACAAGTTTTAACGCATTTGCTAAAACTAACTAACTAACTAACCGTCACGCCGTTTCCCCGCAGGGGTAGGCAGAGAGGACGGACCGCCAAACAACTCGGTCTTGGCACACACTCTTTGCCTCACTCACATTCATACATCGTCTCATACATTCTCTTCTATTATTCTGACTTTTGACATGACCCGACTCAAGTATCTGATTCACTTGATCGTGCCATGTCTTCCTCGGGCGTCCCCGACTTCTTCTACCATTCACATTTGCATCATATATTCTTTTAACACTACTTTCTTCGTTCATTCGCTCTACGTGCCCAAACCATCTGAGGGTCCCTTTCTTAATTTTGCTCATTATACTTACACCAGCCTTACATTCTTTGCGGATATCCACATTTCTAACACGATCATACATGGTTTTACCACACACACGTCTCAGGGATCTCATTTCAACAGCATTCAGTTTACTTTCATCACGCATTTGGAGTATTAATTAAGAACTACTAAACATAACACCAACCATCTCTTTTCCTGTAGGGGTAGGCAGAGGGGAGGAACCACCACAAAACGCTCCTTGCTTCATTCACATTCACGTGCAAACATTTGATTCACTCAATTGTGCCATTTCTTCCTCAGATGTCTCTCTCTGACTTCTTCTACCATTCACTCTCAATATTTTCAGACAATTCGAAACACAGGAATGTTTTTTGAAGTTTTGTGAAGAGGAATTGTTAACCAACCTGTTATCCAGATAATAATACACTATTCTGTCACCATCTCCATCAAAAGATGCCACTCTTTGGTTCAATTCCCTGGGAACATCCACAGGAGGACTCTGCTGCACTTTCACATGATCTGCTCCACACTGAAACCACAATCAAAATATTACATTAAACATTAACCTATTTGAGACGAGCATCATGTACACATGCCAACCGATCGCGTGCCTAAAAGACGAGCGTCATCTATACACGACACGTATTACATTAGTATAATTGTTTAGATAACTAATTTTTTATTGTTTTATTAGATTTGTTATCTTTGAACCGTTTAGATTACACCTATGTCTTTGAATATTTTTTAAGTGAAACTATATTCAATTAAAATGAGATTTATAAATCACGAAAATTCTTCCCGTCCATGGGTATTGCAAATTCTTTAACGACGTCGTCGTAAAAAGGTTAACATTGGTTAAATCATTTGCATTGGGAGACTGGATCCAAAATATTGAACTCGCTAAAAATCTGCTCATTCTTATATTTGCATAGCTTTTGGCACTAGCGCCATTTAGCGCATGGTTTTGAATCAGTGATCAACGAACCGGTGGATGCAATATTTTAGCCATAAGTTGTTATAGTGGTTTGTCTAGTCTGTAGTTAGAAGTAAGATCGCAGAAATATATTATAAATTTGTACAACGCCCTCGAGGTGATTTGATATGAATCATCCAAATGTTATTTTTATTTTTCCCACCTAGAGTGGTGATACTTTGAACTTATTTTTCAAGACAAATTTTTATCCCACAAGACTGAGATAGGAATGTATGGATAACATATTCAACAATTTTCCATTTATTGAGCCAAAAATTATTGACATCTTCATTTTGTTAGTTATATATAAATGATGTTAGTTGAAGTGGGAAACTGGTGAATCTACATCACATTTGGAGTCGATTTTGTGGTATGAATGACTTTTTCTAATTTAAGCTTTCATTATTGACAAAGTCGAGTCCTAAGTAGGAATTTAAAAAAAAATCAGTTGCTAGAACCAGATTGGTTAATAGCGGCTAATTAATGTCTTTTAAAATGCATTGAAGTGTAGACCTGGCTTCAAAATGACCCTGTGTATAAGGTATTTCATAATCTGTAATGGTTTTTGTGTTTTCGTACAGCCTTACTAATAAAAAAAACCCTCCCCAACAGTTAAAACAGTGATTTAGTTATACATTGAATAGAAACTACAAGCTCAGATTTGATTTTATACTTATAAAAAAATCTTTAACTTTGTTTTTTAAATCCGGCAATACTGCATTTGGCATCTAGCGACCATCCCACGCATGTGCATTTCTGAATTTTTTTTACCGCCAAGTGCGTTGCACAGTATTGGGTGACAGCTATTTATATGTCTTTTTTGTAATATCTACTACATAAATCAATACATTTACCACTTATTTGTGTAATCTTTCATCAGTTTTAGTAAAATAAATGTACAACAATGGCATATTGTAAACTGTACATTCATTTTATGTCAAAATGTAAGGTTATACCTATGGCATAGAATATTAAAATTGAATTTTACAGTCTAAATTTTATAAGAATTTCATGAACATGATAAAATAACAGATTAAGTTATGCTAGGTGAGGTTCGGTCTGTTGTTGTTTGTTATTTTTCCTCAACATTCTGTTTTGTCGTAGAACCACTAGAAACAATAACAAATTCAGAACTCACATTTAAATTAAGTTTCCCGCCGTTGCCCCCAGCATTGAAGATCTCCACGTCGAGATACCCGTCCAGCTTCTTCTTGATGTGGCGCATCTTCTTGCCGCCCACCCCATTGGCCCCGTCCAGGTACACCAAGGGCTTGTAGGAGCCGTGGGACGTCTCACCCGCCCTCAGCAGCTTGAAGGCATTCACCAGCTTATTGTAGTAGCCTGGAATTCATTATAGTTATATTATTATTCTGTAATTTTACATAACTGCCTACATTAATCCTAGTAATGATGGCCTTTTCAGTGCAATGTATCCCATCATGTGGCACATTTTGACACAGTTTATGTATTTTAGTGAAACTTTATGGATTACATTTGTGTCATCTGCATAACCGCCAATGGATCACATGTGCGACAGACGCATGCATCAGGTTAAGAGTATTGATTGATTTGATTTTTTTTTATCCAACATCAGTTGGACTCTTGAATACTGACAAAGTAATCAATTGACTGTCTAAAGTTCTATAATAATATCGACCACCACAACAAGAGCATGTGCCTGGCATCGTAATAGTGGTCGAAAAATTCTCAATAAATGTAAAAAAACAATGCACTGAATAAAGAAAAAATTGGTGACCGGACAACTCAACAAAGTGGCAACTTCGTACATTCTTATAAATACTAACCAGGAATTATTAGATTCCTGGTCAAATAAAATTATTCATGCAAAACAATTATCTCAACCAAACGTATGTTGACAAACTTTCGTCAAACAAATGGTTGAGTATTGGAGAGTTGAGTGCAAAAATAGAAGGATTTATGCTTGGCATTCAAGATAGATTCAGTAATACTAAAAATTATAGGAAGCGTATAATCAAAGATACAAATCAAATTGATGATTTATGTAGAAAACTAGCTGACCCCGCCACGCTAATAAAACACAACGTCATCTACTGGATGGCTATCCAACCTTTATAACCACCGCCGTCTTTGAGTATATCGCAAAGAGACAGACAGATGCCGCGGAGGACTTTAATTTATATGCACGTAGAGATGGTGTGAAAGATTATAATAATGTCCATGAAATGCTTGGGGTAACTAATGTATTTAAGTTAATAAGGATTAATACTGTATCCCTCTAAATAACTTTTCAATTACCGCAATGTACGTGACCATTTTTTTAGAAGATAGAATGGGTATAGTAAGCTATCCGTAAAAGATAGATATATGCCTTCGCGGACTTTTTTGTAGAACTATAAAAGAGGAATATCCCACCATGCATTGTTTTGTTATATCCCAAAAGGATTAGGCAACGTTTTCGATGAAAGCTACCAGGCGGCTAGATTTTTCCAACACTTCTAACAATTATCGTTATGTTTCAACCAATTTACACAAATCCTTGACAAATTACATACCTAAACCTTCCTCACGAAACAGTCTATCTATTGGTGAAAACCGCATGAAAATCCGTTCAGTAGTTTTCGAGTTTATCGCGAACAGACAGACAGACGACGCGGGGGACTTTAATTTATAATATGTAGAGATGTTTGGCTTTTCCGGAAACTATAGAACATATTATATCGGGATGTTCTGTATTAGCGCCGTCTGAGTATACATTTGGGCACAATCGGGTTTTAAAAATAATTCACCAAAGTTTGGTAATTAAACATAACTTGATTGACTGCCGTAATATTATGATATATTATGATAACCATATTATGATAAAACTATACTAACAGACAAAACAATTAGTTATAACAGACCTGATATAGTTTTACATGACAAAATTTAAAAAATAACTTATATCATTGATGTCGCTGTATCAGACGTGCTTATGCCAGAATAAGTTTACATGTTTTAAATTATTTTAATATGCAATATTTGTTTGTATTTCTTATGTCATTTGTATTCTGTATGTAATGTAAACCTTTTAAAATAAACAATGGGCACTAGCAGGTAGTAGGAACTTAGAACCCGGGCATATCCGTACCTACTGACGGTGAAAGCGGCTTGACCAATCAGAGGCTCGAGCTAGGGGTCTAACAGTACATCCCTTGGCCACGGTCAAGTGCCTAAATTAACAAAAGGGCAAGCTTTCACCGTCCAAGCCTTTTTCTCATCGGATCTGCCTAGGCGACGGACCCTGCCCGGGTCTGCCTGCCGCCTGCTAGCCGCCTCTCTCTGTCGATTTCTTTGCCTTTTATATTTGGCTTGGCGTGTACGTTTGTCGTGTTTTTAACAACCCCCTATTACAGTCTGTATACCGACGACGGCCCGTGCGGTATATAGTGGTCCTTCGAGCCGGATAACAACACGCCATCACGTCTACACGCTATCACGTCTCGAGCCCCCACGTCTTGAGCCCCCATCGCCCGGGCTCCTTCGCCCCGGGTCCCGCACCTCTCTGCTCCGATGATGACGTCACGTCCGGATCGTCAACTGATGACACCGTCCGGATGCGTGCCATGCAAAATCAGCACGCCCAGCAGTTTGCATACATATTGGAAGCCCTGAGGCCTGCCCAACCAGACACGCCGGTGAAACTTCCGGATGCGCTGCCAAAAGTTCCAGCCACCCCGGTGACTTTCCCGGTTACTGCACCCACGCCGGTGTTCCCAGATGCGCTGCCAAAAGCTTCAGCCATGCCGGTGACCATCTCGGCCCATACTCTAACCACGCCGGTGATCTTCCCGGATGTGGTACTCCAAGCACCAGTCACGCCGGTGAAATTTCCGGATGCGCTGCCGAAAGTTCCAGCCACCCCGGTCACTTTCCCGGTTACTGCACCCACGCCGGTGTTCCCGGATGCGCTGCCAAAAGCTCCAGCCATACCGGCGACCATCTCGGCCCATACTCTAACCACGCCGGTGATCTTCCCGGATGTGGTACTCCAAGCACCAGTCACGCCGGTGAAATTTCCAGATGCGCTGCCGAAAGTTCCAGCCACCCCGGTCACTTTCCCGGTTACTGCACCCACGCCGGTGTTCCCGGATGCGCTGCCAAAAGCTTCAGCCATGCCGGTGACCATCTCGGCCCATATTATAACCACGCCAGGGACCTTTCCGGATGCGCTGCCAAAAGCTCCAGCCATTCCGGTGAACATCTCGGCCCGCGCTGTAACCTTGCCGATGAACATCTCGGCCGCGGGCACCCACGCTGTAACCATGCCGATGAACATCTCGGCCCATGCTGTGACCACGCCGATGAACATCTCGGCCGCGGGCACCCGCGCTGTAAATACGCCGATGAACATCTCGGCCGCGGGGACCCACGCTTTGACCACGCCGATGAACATCTCGGCCGCAGAGACTGACACATTAACTACGCCGGTGAACTTCCCGGCCACTGTGTCCCTCACATATAATAGGACAACTCAACACGCGCCCATACAGCCCGCCAGTCAATCACAAGGAGAAATACCTACGAAACCGAGGAACAATGGGCGCCCCGATCAAGTGACCGGCTTTGCCGCCCCGTACGAGCCACGGCCGGGTATACCTACTCAGCCCCGGCATAATGCGCTCCCCAATCCAGCCGCCCCGTATGAGCCGTGGCCTGTCTACAGCGGACAGCCCGCCGACTCAGAACCATGTGGGGATATACCTACCAAGCAGAGGTATAACGCACGCCCCGACCCAGAAATGGAATGCCTAGCCGCCCCGTACGACAAGTCGCGGCCTGTCAACATCTGCAGTGGACAGCCCGCCCGACAACCCCGGGAAGTTATACCTACTCAACTCAGGTATAATGTGCACCCCGATCCGACGGTAAACGCCGACCGCTACCTACCCCGAAGTACGCGGCCCCGCAGCGCCTGGCCCCAAAGTGTCTGGCATTGCTGTACCAGCGACCCCCGGCTCAATCTACGCCGGCCGCCACCGTGCTTTTGGCGGGCCCCGAGAAAACACATGCCGCTGTCCCGAAGACCGCGGTGCCGCATCGCCTGGCCCCAGAGATCTCGGCCATATTGTAGGCGCTTTCTCCGACAACGAAACGCGCATTGTGACGGTGACTTCTACTGATGCAGGGATGAAGCTTCCACCCATCTCTACTCCAGCCGACAGTGTAGATGGGGGAAGAGTTTGTGCGCCTCGGGATAAAGCACGGTTCACAAGACTACCTGCTTACCCGACGACCGAGCAGACATCCGCTACACGCCAGCGCCATCGACAACGCGGCCTGTCGCCCTGCGTTCCAGGAACACCGTCAGCGGCCATCGGAGTCGCCGACACGATGCACGTCTTCCCAAATAGCTAGGCGAATTCTTCGCCGGGGGAAGTGTATCAGACGTGCTTATGCCAGAATAAGTTTACATGTTTTAAATTATTTTAATATGCAATATTTGTTTGTATTTCTTATGTCATTTGTATTCTGTATGTAATGTAAACCTTTTAAAATAAACAATGGGCACTAGCAGGTAGTAGGAACTTAGAACCCGGGCATATCCGTACCTACTGACGGTGAAAGCGGCTTGACCAATCAGAGGCTCGAGCTAGGGGTCTAACAGTACATCCCTTGGCCACGGTCAAGTGCCTAAATTAACAAAAGGGCAAGCTTTCACCGTCCAAGCCTTTTTCTCATCGGATCTGCCTAGGCGACGGACCCTGCCCGGGTCTGCCTGCCGCCTGCTAGCCGCCTCTCTCTGTCGATTTCTTTGCCTTTTATATTTGGCTTGGCGTGTACGTTTGTCGTGTTTTTACCAACCCCCTATTACAGTCTGTATACCGACGACGGCCCGTGCGGTATAGTCGCTATTTCCAATTGCTGTAATATTCAAAAAGAAAAAATAAGAAAATATACAGATTTAGGAAATGAGTTTAAAAAAATTTGGCATTCCCAGACTATAAAAATATTACCATTTGTTATTTCGGCTACTTGCATTATACCTAGCTCTCTCATTCAAAATTTAGGCTTATTAGATTTGTCAAAGAATTAATATATAAAAATGCAAAAATCAGTCATTTGAAATACACGTAAGATTACAAAAGATTTTTTAAATATTTATATTGAGGGATCAGTAGGATTTATCGGTGCAGCTAGGATTTCTACCGAGCCGAACCCTGTGATATGAAAATATCTGGCGTCGGTGAATTATTTTCCCATTTGGTCTCTGGTAGGTTGACATGTTGTTCTTGTATTATTTTGTATTTATTATACTTATATAGTGCACTTGCATAGCGTGGATTGACTAGATGATTATTTGTGGAAAAGTGTGTGGAAGGGTTTAGTTTTTCCTGCGGGGAAGATTTAACACGGACATAAAGTCGTAAGACATAAAAATAGGCAATGAACGTACCTTCTTCCGTGGGCATGCCGTATGCCCCATTAGAATTTCTACACAGCACAAAGTAGTGTAACATCGGTGTTGTTACAATTCCAAAATCCCTGGGAGTTCCCTGAATGGCCAACACTCCATCTGTGGCTGCCTTTGCCAACCCAGGACTCGTGTAGCTGGAAAACAAGATCAAATTTTGATTGAACAATCGAAGCATTGGGTGGAAAAGAGGCATTATCGCTAAAATCTCATTCAGAAATAATTGCATTAAAATTTTTTAGAAGATTGTATTTAGATGAATCGTTATCGAAAATGATTACAAAACAAAGGTAAACTATATACAGGGTGTTAAGGGACGTACTTGACTTACTTTAACCAGTGATTCCTGACATTATTTGGAGTAAAAAATGTAAATGAAATTTTGGTCTCCGGTGACTTTTTTTGACGACTTTTTTTTTTTTTCAAAATTTTTTTCTTCAAAAGCAAACCAAAAAAAAATTCTTCAGCATGTCGTCACTGGTCACTCAGCCGGGTGTCTGACGAACCCCTTAGCCCGCCTCCAACTGTTAAACAACTACCATTTTTTATGTTTTTGTAGAAAAAAAAAAAAGAAAAAAAACATCAAAAATGTCACCGGAGACCAAAATTTCATTTACATTTTTTACTCCAAATAATGTCAGGAATCACTGGTTAAAGTAAGTCAAGTACGTCCCTTAACACCCTGTATTATTTGATATATAAAGGTTTAAATTAAAACATTAAAAAAATTAAAAACCAAAAACATCACCGGATACCAAAATTTCATTAAAATTTTTTGCTCCAAATAATGTCAGGAATCACTGGTTAAAAGTAAGTCAAGTGTCCCTTAAAACCCTGTATAGTAAAAAAAAATATGTATCTGTCCGAAACGTTCCACCCATCGAAAGCAGCATTTAAGCACACAGGCCTCGAACCTATTTTTTCGGAAGTTCAAAATATTTCGGCTTTTCAATAAAATTCAAATAAATTAAGTATTTCTGAATGCATCCGAAAACAAAAAAATGTTACTGAAAGGTGATAAAATATGCTTTAAAATTTAATAATTTTAAATATAAAAACTTTAAAAGCAAACCTAAAAAGTTTTAAAAATTGCTCACCTTACGTTTTTTCTAACTAAAATAAATGAAAATGAAAAAAAATCAAAACACACATATTTTATGAGACAGATGTGTTATAAACAAACGTCATCTCACTTTTTTGTGAAAATAATTAATTAAAAAATTCCCAAAGTTTGATAAATTTTTTCAAATTGCGGTTGGAAACTTTGGCTACATAAGGTGTACATTTTAATTATTTGTGGTTAAATTTTAGATTTTAATATAAAGCGTAGTGTTTTCTCTTTCTAGCACCTTTTAGATCATTTCTCACCATGATAGTAAGGGAGACACAACGATTTCTATGAGACATATATATATATGAGTTGTTCTAAAAAGCGAAAATTAGACTGAGTTTATTAAGATTTTAACCCTTTATTTACTTATGGGTTTCATAAGTCCCATTATAATCAAGGTAGTTAAAAATATATTGTTCTGTTGAAGTACAGGATATTACTTTCAATACAAGATGGCAGCACTCGATATACGTGAACTTGTATCATTTTGACAGTTATTTTTAAATAATACAGGGTGTTAAGGGACGTACTTGACTTACTTTAACCAGTGATTCCTGACATTATTTGGAGTAAAAAATGTAAATGAAATTTTGGTCTCCGGTGACATTTTTGATGTTTTTTTTTTTTTTTCTACAAAAACATAAAAAAATGGTAGTTGTTGAACAGTTGGAGGCGGGGTAAGGGGTTCGTCGGACACCCGGCTGAGTGACCAGTGACGACATGCGGAAGAATTTTTTTTTTGTTTGATTTTGAAGAAAAAAATTTTGAAAAAAAAAAAGTCGTAAAAAAAAGTCACCGGAGACCAAAATTTCATTTACATTTTTTACTCCAAATAATGTCAGGAATCACTGGTTAAAGTAAGTCAAGTACGTCCCTTAATACCCTGTATACTATGTAATAAAATTGAGTCTTCCGTATTTCATTTTTGCATACTTTGTAAAGTTTTATTTATGTCAATAGCAAGACAAATTATTTTATTGCGTACTACATAAAATGTTGATAACTACGCACGCTGTCATAAACAGTAAACAATGTTATACACATTGAAGAAAGTTTAATATGTTGCATTATAAAACATACAGAGTATTATAAAAAATATTAACATTCTAAAACTGTTTTATGTTACAATAAAAAAATATTATTGAATATTTTAAAATCAATAAAAATGTTAATAAACACATAACGTGTGACAAATATGTAACGTGTGACAAAACATCGCCATCACGAAATTTTACTTTGTGTTAAAAATTGACAATTTAAGAAGTGTTTGACATGAACGGGTAATAAATATTTTATTACCCGTTCAGGTTATCGGGATTTATATAATTATTTTAAAAAATAGTTTGTTTTGCTTACCGGCTGTCCATTCCGATGAAAACGGAAGCCTTGAGGCGCATATCAATTTTGTGGGTTTCCACGATTTCAGACACGACGGATTCCAACTCGTTGTCACTGAAATAAAAATACAACATTTTTATAGGACAATTTTGAATAAGGCCATTATTAAATCACCTAAAGGGTACTTTACAAACATAGTTATTATTGTATATTGTAGTTTTGTTTAGTGAAAACTTCTTTAGCACCGTTGTGATTTGAAATTCGAGGAAACGAAGAAGCGACACTAAAAAGAGACAATCACATACATCTACAGGATTTAGCCTGCGAGAGAATGAGATGGAATAATCGGTCTCCTCTTTGTGCGGAGCTTCGTAGCCTCGTAATTTTTTTTTCTAAAAAATCTTGACAGGTAAACTGAAAGGGAATTATAATTTTGGTCTCCTTTAGGGTCAAAGAAATGCATCTTAGTGGAGCACACAGTGGAGAACTAGATATTAAGATAAATTTAAAATGTGATCAATGTGTCTAAGGTTTCATCATTTAGTGATCATTTTATTTTGATAGCTATTTTCCCACGTCCCGAAAAAACCTGTTGGGATCCGCGCTGGCAGGTGGTATCGATTTTAAACCTTTGTAGTAAATATGTTTCTAGATTTATTCTTTGCATTTCGAATTCTAAATTTGCCAGCTCCTTTTCATAATCAATATATTATAAAAGTGTACAAAATTGTGCGTCCCGCTAAAACTCAGTAACGAGTCCCTGTACGATCAAGGGAGTTACATGGTGTGGTAGCCCTCTATCCCCCATCCATGAAGAAGGTTTTTAGAAATAGGGAATCAGGAACATCATTGTGGAACATTCCAAAACACTCTCGAATGTTGTGAAATGTTCTGAAACATTGTGGACCATTCGAAGCCTTTTTTGTATGGTAGGGGTATAATAAAGCAAGCTCTGTCGTGGGTCAAATCTCATTTCAACTCCCTGAGCGAAGCCAGATACCCAGTTAGTATTTAATATAATATTCTCTAGCTATTCTTAATTTTAAATAGATTTTGGAATCAGTAAGTCCACAGTCAATAGCTCTATCCAGCTTTTCTTTTAGAGACAGATTTAAATCTACTTCCTTTACAATTTCCTGACAAAGACACATTTTCTTTAACTGATTTCGACATACCAGCAACTGTCTGTCTTCTCATCTTTTGGTAAGGATTTAGGTTTAGATTTCTTGTAGAGAATATCTAAAATTACCGCATGAATTGCATATATACAAAAAAAATCGAAGTGGACACTCGTCTTCCTGAACAATCCCGGTGTAGTGATGTCACAAGACCAAATACTGAATATTATTTAGGGTTCAATACTTTTCATAAAACCGCAATAAATATAAACTACTCCAAAATCTTTACGACCTATTTTCCAAGATTTCAAGAATATTGTGCAATAAACCTATATATGAGTCATATAATTTCAAAACCCGCTATATCCGATTTTTTGACAAAATGATCTGAGTGTGACATCTTGTTCACATTTTTGCAAGGAACAAGACTAATCTAAAATTGAGTCTCAAAACTTCCTTTATCACAACCAAAAACCAAAACTGCGAGTGAGAAACAAAACCCGCTATATCATTCAAGAAGTTACTATCAAAATCCGCTATATCGGAATTCAACCAATCACGACCAGTTAAACTTTTCAGATACATTTTCATGTGGTTGTAATAATCCAGAAACTTTCGCGGGGGTTTAAAGAAGGTATTTTGAAAATTTCAAACATTTCCTATGCTTAATATAGCAATAAACAATACACTAATCCCCAAACACATTTTGATAAAATATATTTATTAGTATGGGGATAAAATATATAGTCAAAGTAGCATTTTCTCACCCGACATTGGCCAGCTTGGTGGCGAGCGCCTCCCAGCTCATCTCCAACATCTCTCCGTGGGGGTCGATCAGCTTCACTCCGTTGTCAGGCTCCAGGTTGTGGGAAGCCGTGATCATCACACCGATTGTGGCGCCTGGAAGATTGTAATTATAAAAAACCCTTTGATTAGAGCACCATAATCGGTCAAAATTAAATTTGATGTATAAAATTTGAGCTGCCCGGAGACAGTCACGTGGAATTAAGGCAACCCCATTTCGGTGGTGTTCCATAAAGGTGAACAGCTGTACCTACTTTAGGATGATGTAATGCGGGAATTTAAAATAAATTAGAATACATTTATATAGGTAAGTAACTTTCACTCTCAATATCAACCTGGCCGCAGTGAAAATGGCCCTTTTCAAGGTTAACGAAATATACCAGTCAATGACTAAGTAGGTATCGCATTTGGGTCCCACCCGGGTGTTGCTTGTTCGATTCCTCGGCTGGCTAAGACCTCCATCATGACAAAAGCAACATTTTCCGCTTAGTGTGGTGGTAGTAGGAGATTTTCAAATATTGTTGGGTTATTCGTAACCCGGGAATGTTAGTCTTTCTTTTTAAGAGAAAAAAAGAGAAAATACAATCTCAAGCTAAGTTATTAATAGGAATTATTCCCCTGCAGCAAGCAATTATTTGCTCATTTGTAGAAAGGCAAAACGAATATACTGTTGGTCACAAGTTGCCTCTTCCATTCCTTTAACCCTTCGCCGCATTGAAGACACTGATGCTAGGCCTTTTCTGGATACTCGCCGCGAGCTGTTCTCTCCGGTCTGCGGTGAACATCAGGCCAAGTCTTGGTTTCCTCAAAAGTGGCCGCATGAATTTGCAAAGGAAAGAAAAGGGTTCATGGAATTTACAAGGTGATTTGTGTTTGTTTTTATAAAGGCACAAGTAATTGCTTGGCGTAGGGAATAATTTTTATTATAACTTACTTGTTTTTAATGTGCAGAACTCCGTTTTAATTTCAGATTTCAGTTTGATAATGCCTTAAGAAGGCGAAACAGCTGTCATGCATAATAATAATTACATAACACAATTTGTTTATAAATAAAATGTTTTTATACATTAAATAATAAAATTATTGAATATGTAAAAGAATATAAATAAACTAAAACAGATGTTTCTGTAAATTGTATGTCTTACCACATAATGCGTTTAAATATTTATAAATGTAGTTCATAATCTACCATAAGTAGTTTCCTCGGAATAGTTAGTTACATATGTACAGAGAAAGGATTTTTTTTAAGTATCCTTAAGGATACACTGACTTTCAAGAGGTTAATAACGCAGATCAAATTTCCAAATGCAAATAACAATAATAAACACAAGCCGTAAAAAAACGAATTCTAATGGGCCACACTAGTAAAGCTCCTAGTTAAGTTCCCCTTGGTCTCTCACCAGGGCGATACCGAGTGTCTTGATATAATGAGACGCACATACAGATGGATTTTATGCCGACAATAAACAGACAAAAAGTTTTTAGATGTCACTAATTTCAAAAGTAATTTAATAAAATAATTAAATTGTTTTAAGCTCTGCCTCCTGAATAAGTGAGAAGTAGAGGTCCTTGATTGTCATTTGATATGATTATCTAGTGATTGTAAAAGAAATTACAATGCATAGGTATTATCATTGCAGCTGATAAGAGTAGTTGTGAAATAATAATGAACACAAGGTCTTTAAATACGAGTTTGCATTTTGCAATCTAGTTGATAAACTTGTTTCGGAACCACAGCAAGTTATTTACTCTTTTAGGTACTATTTGGCTGAATTGCATCAAAAAGGAGAGTAGAAATTTATGTATTATACGATTTTCTTTGTATGAATATCGCAAAAGAGTCCCAAATAACTGAGGTGATGGTTGAGGTTGAGCAAAGATATTGAAATATAAGGTAGATGTGCTATCTGCTGTTTTTACTATGTGGGTCTGCGCTTCCGGGTGTCGCCGATATTGTTTACCAATTAACAAATAAACTAAAAGAACAAATAATTAACGAATAAACCAAACGAACGTTAAACTAAATGAACGAATTCTTTCCTTATTCAAAATATATTGTTAACCAATATTAATGCACATTTTCAAAAAATCAACGAAATGAACATATTCTTTTTGTATGAAAACTACGCTAATTAGCGCGTAGTCCGGCGACAGTTGCGCGGACACCATAGCATATCTCTTCTGTATTTGAATATCTTTGAGGTTGAGGTACATTGTAAGGTTGAGGGAACTGGGGTGGAGAAGGAGATGGAGAATAGAATATGGGATGTACCTGGCCATTCAGATCTAGTAAATAAAAACGCCTAAAGGATTAAAAATATGTAATGAATATTCTATAAATATAACATTTAAAATCATTATTTGTAGGCATTCAAAGTCATCCATTTAGCATTCATACTTGTAGGTACAGTGGGTGGCCAAATTATTATACTCAAACAAAAAATCGTCACTATCTGTGAAAGTGGTGGCTATAATTAATTTATTATTGGAAAAATGTTATTGTTTTTTAATTTACTGATTAGCCACTATATCTGGCAACACTTTCATTAATGTGGCAACACATAAATGTTAACAATTATTACAAGCAATAATTGTCAGCCTGAAACACTCATTTACATTGAAAAATCTTCCGAGAAAAGATACTTGCCGCCAACGGGACTTGAACCCGTGTCCTTCCGATTGCCGGTCGAATGCTCTGACCACTGAGCTATGGCGGCTTATCAAATACCCGCCAAATAATTCAATATATACTAGTGTTTCATTCAACAATTACTGCTTGTTATATTTTTTTTCATAAATGTTATTTTTTTTATCAAAATGGCGGCCGTTAGTATCAGTACATGTCAAAAATTTTGCTGTGCTGGCTTGTGAGAAGTCTTCGAAAAAAATCTTGGCTTCAGAGTTATCGACTTATTATTCAGTAAGTGTTGTGCCATACTCTAATGATATTCTCAATCAGTTCTCTTTTGTTTGTTATAATTTTATCCCTTGACATTTCAGTTTTTAGGACTGCCCACACATTTTCTATAGGATTCAAGTTGGGCGAGTTTCCAGGCCAGTTCAGGGTATTAATCTGTTTGTTTTTTATGTATTCTGTGATAGATTTGGCTTAATGACAGGGAGCAGAGTCTTACATGAATATAAAATTCCTATTAGGGAACCATTCTGCCACCTGTGGGATCAGTTTTTCCTCCAGAACTTTCTTATACTGATCCTGACGCATAGTTTCTTGGACGATATACAGCATTCCAGTCCCTTTCCTGCTGATGACGGACCATATCATCACTGAAGCAGGATGCTTTACACGTTCCACAATGCAGTCTTCATTGAATTTTTCATGCGTCTTTTGCCGAACAAACTCAGTTTTATCTTGGAGAATCTGTATTGACAACTCGTCCGAGAAACAAAGCTGCAAGAAATTGTTTTTGTATAAATGTGTAAAAAACGATACTCTAAACATGTGTATTCCTGTATTAGGGTTATGCAAACCTTGCTCCAGTCTTCCTGTGTCCAGTGTCGATGCTCCTTGGCCCAGGCCAGACGTTTGGCCTTCATGGCAGGAGTGAGTTTTGGTTTTTTTAGTGGCCGACAACAATACAGTCCCATTTCTACAAATCTTCGCCTCAGAGTCCGCTCCAATATTTGTTCTCCGTTATCATTAAGAATTTTTTTATGACGAGCCGTGGCTTTCGACGGTTTTCAAGTGTAATGCGACGTATTTCTCGCTCAGTTCGAGGTGTTGTAATGCGTTTTCGCCCGCATTTACCGACTCGATCCTCCTTGATCGGTATTTCGGCGTCAACTTTTTGCTTGATATTACGCACACTGGACTGTGATACATCACACAAATCAGCAATTTGACGCTGGGTATATTGACAACGACGTAACATTGTCAAAATCTGTGCTTTTTTCCTTGGTGTGAGGTCAGCACACTTCCCCATATCTGTTAATAAACATTTTTAGGTTAGGTCGGTCGACAACCAATAAAAAAACAAAAACTAACTAAAACATGACCACAATGTATTGATCGAGTACTAGAATAATTCTAAATGTAAAAAAATCGAACACTTACTGAATAATAAGTCGATAACACTGAAGCCAAGATTTTTTTCAAAGACTTCTCACAAGCCAGCACAGTAAAAATTTTGACGTGTACTGATACTAGCGGCCGCCATTTTGATAAAAAAAAACATTTATGTGTTGCCGCACTAATAAAAGTGTTGCCAGATATAGTGGCTAATCAGTAAATTAAAAAGCAATAACATTTTTCCAATAATAAATTAATTATAGCCACCACTTTCACAGATAGCGACGATTTTTTGTTTGAGTATAATAATTTAGCCACCCACTGTAGATACAAGGATAAAATTAAGATCCAAAGATTATTTATCAATAATAATTGAATAATTTGTATAATCATGTAAAATCACCTCAACGGAGATAACAAAAAAAAATTACAGGAAATTAATCATCTTTGAGAAATTTTTTGAAAAATATAAACAACATTTAAAGGCATAAAATTGTGCCTTTTTGTATTTTGACTTTGTGCTAGTTTTTTTCTCTGTAACAAACTTTTGTCAGCAAAAAATTTGGCTCATATTATTTCACAACTTCATAGCTCATGATGGAATGAGTGATGCAGAAATTCTACAGACAAAAAATGTACAAATTTCATGATGCCAGGCTCACCGTTTGAGAGTTTTTGCTGCTTCAGCACACATACTTTCTGCTTTATTTTCCAACAAGAAAGACCGTCAATCCCGGATTACAAATAATCTGACATTTTAAAAACTCCTACTACCATCATTGTACGCGGAAGATGTTGCTTGTGCAATGATGGAGGACTTACCTTGTAAAGGAATTGAAACAACGATATTCGAATGGGAACCTGACAAATTTGTTCACTGGGATAATAGCCAGTTAAACATGCTACATAACAGTGGTAGTCGGTGACTTTTTATAGAAGAGATGCTGGAAAATAAGTATATACCGACTTTCCAAATCACCACTTGCGGGATCCGAGCCGGCCGTAGGAGCAGCAGTTTACCACACAATTACTCATTGAAAAGTGGGAACACTGGAAGGTGAAGAACGGAATGAGGCAATCCAAAGTACTTTTTTTTAGTTATTGTTAAAGGAATGAGATAAAATGGGTGATAGCACAATGGACCTATGGCCTAAATGCTCACGGGAACTATTTATAAACCGTCTCCACTTTAAAAAAAGTGTATATATGCTATCCAAATAAATAAATTATTATAAATATTTTGAACACAATAGACGCAGACTATTCAAAGCATGTATGAAGGGACCATGCCTGCTACGTAACCATTCTTATTAATTTACTCAAATATTATTACCAAAATGATTGATTAAATTAGATAAAATGTAAGCAAATATTCCTTTAAATACCATTCAAAGAAATGCACAGGGGGTGTTATCACATAACATAATCTGATTGTGACACACAAGTTTGCCAATTTGAAATTACGCAGCACGGTGAAAAGCAAAACAATCAGAATTATCAGAAAAGATAGCGTGCTCTATCTATAAAAAGAGATTGTATTCGTCCTTTGATAATCGAATTACTAGATAAGGAGATCTAGACTGAATGTGAACGAACCTATTAAAATTAAATAAAATTATTTAATTATTAAATAAATATATTATATTGTATTTCTCAGGCTTTATATTGAAGTAAAATCACGTATGGTTCATGGGGCTTTCACGCAAATGAAGTATTGAATTCCATAAGTCTAAACATAAACTTTAGAGCGGACAGTTTACATCCGCGATGTGCAAGCAGGTTTCCTACAGGGCGTCAAACCACCTATTAAATAATAGGGGATCCTGGTAAGTTCCAGAGGGCTGGTGATGGCGCTAGGGGAAGCAGGGGACTTAACTCCTGGGCCAGAACCCTGCAATAGCAGTGTTGAAATTTCTAGAGGGCGAAACTTCCAGCCCTTATATCTTCTAAAGCACGCCCCCCTTCAGGTAAAAATGGGAATCTTCTTCATGGATGGGGGATAGAGGGCTACCACACCAAATAACTCCCTTGATCGTACCGGGACTCGTTTCTGAGTTTTAGCGGCACACACATTGTGCACTTTCTTTTATAATATACTAGCAGATCCGGCCACACGTTGCTGTGGCTAACGAAACACAACGCCATTACCCAACCTTTATAAAACCCACACCACCCACTTGCCAGCCGCCCGCTGCCTGAATTGAATATTTGAATTTCTCTGCTTTTCTCTACTATAATAAGCATGTATTATACATATAAACCATCCCCTTGAATCACTATCTATTGGTGAAAACCGCATGAAAATCTGTTTCGTAGTTTAAAAGATCTATGCGCACATACATTTTGAGCGACTTCATTTTATACTATGTAATGCAATTCGAGCGATCGCCACTAATTATACAATGCTTGCAATGCAACACTGGTTATTGAAAAGGGAAAATAAAAGACCTACTTACTCTAGGACATCTATTTTCCAATTTCTTCTGTAGAACGAATTTCAAAAGTGACTAGTACGGCCCGCCAGCCGTTTTAAATCACACAAAAATATGTTTTCTTTGAATTTCTCGGCTTATGGGTTTTTTTAGGAAAGGAAGGAGTGGAGAGTTCTGGGAAGGAAAAGGTTTTAAGGGGTGGGTAGGAATCTGGGGTTCAGTATGTCCTGGTCATCCGCCTCTAAGACCTAGACAAACCTCACCCCATGAACCCGGGCACCCTGCTAAATCACCAAACGCAGCGAACCACTTGGGGTGACCTATGGCAGAGGTGTTGGTTATCCAATAAAGGTTCCCGGGGCGGCGGTACCCATTACCGTGCAGGGTGAACGTGAAGACGTAAATTCGTGGGTGAATATTTGTGCTCATGGTCATTGAGAATGGTCTCATACGATAGGGGTCGATTAGTAAATGAGAAAAAAGCAGGTCTGCCGACCGGCAGTCTGGAAAACGACGGAATCTTCCAAAATCCGTCCGTTCCACAGTCTTTCGCGTGCCCCGCTAGCAACGACTAAATCAAATACATGAATGAAACCAACGAATTACTGTAGTCTAGATCACACTCCATTGAAGAGTTCTTTGATTTTTAATTTTTATTTTTATTTTTTCGATATGTTTTTTTAAATTTTTTATTATTTTTTTTTAATTATGTTTTTAAAAACTTATATTCTATAACTATTTAAAAAAAATAAGTGATGCATATAAAAAAAAGTTATGATATATAATGATATAATGACGATGTTATTTAAATAGAGCTTAAAAAAATAATAATAAATGATGTGCATAACTCTATTTCTGAAAAAATGTCAGTTGCGAGCTGTCAACTTATTGCCTTCGATATGAAAAAAACGGTTGTTAAAAGAATATTTCGCTGTACCTCCCATTACAAAAATATTTTTTTAATTTAAATTTGGTTACATCAACTAATTGTAAGTCTGATTCCCTTCGAAGAGGGTTACACCATGGTTTTAGGAGCTACAAATAACACAAAAGAGGTTACGCCCTTTTGCCTTTCCGTAAATTAATCGCACACCGAGCTTCTCATACTAGATATTGTTGGTTACAGCCAAGCAGTCGTAAAATTTTCACAAAAAAGAATGGATGTAACCACCAAAATCATCATTTTTTAAAATAATTACATAGATCTAATTATATTGGTAGAACCATAAACATTATTCTGTTGTTCATTGTAAAAATCAACGAGATAGGGGTTACCATTACTATTTTCTGAATTTTTTTTTTGTTTTTTTGACTTTCCCGAAAGTAGAGGATTTGCTGGTTACGTCAATTAGCCTTTCTGCCGACGATATGTTTAGAGCACCAAAAAAAGATTTGCCAAAACTGTTAAGATAAGTTTCTTTTATTTAGGCCTAATTGTATTATGTGAGACTGAAATAAGGGCCATAAAAGTCTATGTAAGTGGATTATTAATAAATGTTTATTATTACATTAAAAAATGATGCTTTATTTGCCAGGGTACTCCGGTACCCCTGGGTACTTAAACTGGGTTACTTAAAGTCTATTATGGGTACGGTTCTAGGGTTAACAGAAAAATCTTTTTATTTATTGAAATTTCATGCGTCCCCCCCTATGGGTTAAGGAGAGAGTGAGGGTAATAAGGCATTAAAAAAGTTGTTAATTATAATTATTTTTCCATTTGACTGTTCAGTCAAAGCATTGTTGAACAAATCGTAATATTTTGTATAAACTGTTTATTTCTCGTATCAACAAGCTTTATTTTCCAAGAAAATGTACAAATATAATATATCACAGCCCATTGACATTGTCTGCAATATTAATATGTTGTGAGGCTTAAATAAATGGGAGAGAAAGGAGAAGGTTGACAAGTACTTAGCTATTCAGATCTGATCTCTCAACATGGCCAAAGCCTGCCGAATGGCCTTACAAGAGCTATATTGAAAGAATTTTTTTTTTACATTAACTCCACACAGGAAGCCCTGAGGAAAACAATTCTAAAACAATACCCTGAGGAAATCATCTTTGAAGATGCTGTATTTTTGAGGAAAGGAAGCAGTGAACATGGGTCTTGAAGAGAGCCATGTTGTAAGAAGGAGGAAACACAGAGGCCGGCAAATCGTTCCACAGCCAAGCTGTTGAACTCAAGAATGACTCCTAGAAACTACCCGTTTTCATGTGACAAATGTCAAGCGTGCTCTTATATTAAGCACACGTTTGGCGTGTTTCCCTACTACGCACCGGAGTCGAGGGGATCAATGACACTAGTTCTTCAGAGGATCTTCCATAGAAATACCATGGAACAAGGACAGCATACCCACCCTACGCCTGTGCTCTAAAGAATGCATCCGTTCGTTAAAGGGGGAATCAATCAAAAGGACCGCCCGTTTCTGCAGAGTCGAGAGTTTTTTTCAGGTATTTGGAGCTCCAGACCAGAGTTGACTGCCAAATTCTACCGTGGGGCGCACTTGTGATTTGTACAGGGCTAACTAACCCTGTACAAAAAGCAAGTGGGTACTATTAAAGTATCTAAGGGGCCTATACAGTACGCCCAGTTTTTGAGAGGCAAACTTAACTCTGGCTTCGATGGAGACCTCATCATACCTGAGCTAAGTATATACTTATGAAACGAGTTGGAAAAACGTGTTACATAATAAAAATAATTTTTATAAAATTTTACATGATGTAACCCATACAAAAAAAAACTCTTCTAAAATTACCTTCCCAAGGAGCATTGCAGCGTTAGTCAATATAAATTTATTACTATTTTTAATAATTATAGACATTGTGTAGTGAAATTAAATCTAAAATTACGAACAAAATGATTACGTGTTATGTTTATCATTGTCTTAAGGCAGCTTTGCGTGACTACATTTTTTTGTTATTATTAAAATTCTTGTAATATCAATATTGTATAATAAATAAGATAAAATAAATTAGTCAAAGAAATGACTATTCAAGGAAGGATTGGGGATACGAGGAGAATATTCTTGAAAATGGGTGGTGCAATTTGTGCAATAAACTTACCATTTTTAACACGGGATCTTAGAACCGCCAAAAGACCCATCCGGTAAAGGACATGATCCAGGTACATAGCTCTGAAACAAATAAAACAATTAGGTTATTATTACAAAGCAGGAATCTTTAGAAATTCTAAACAGCAGTGTCTTTTAGGTCGGGTTGCTTCATGCACTATATGCCTTATAGCTGAAACACATTTTAACAGTGGTACCAATTGCAGGGATTTCTTACCGACAAAACCAAAATGCAAATCTTAAAATTGAACAGATCACTCTTTTAAAACAAATGAAGAGGCGTAAATCTGGATTCCACGACAATTCAACAAAGTGACCTTTCGACACCCATTTAATAAGTCATTAAAAGATATGAAAAAGAAAATTAAACTATCCTAACCTAATTTAAATTTTTTAAGTATAAACTTCTTTGGCACCGTTGTGATTTGAAAATCGATGAAATGGAAATGAGAGACAAACACATATAGGAGAGAATGAGATAGCAAAAAAAAAATTATTTAATTCGCGGGTACTCGGTTCCAATATAGTACGATAAATCCATAGTCCCAAGCAAGTCTCATTTGGTGTAGTGGTATAAAGCGCCTGACGAACTTTTTCAGACATTAAGCAGATAAAGGATCAAATCCTACGAAATCCAAAAAAAAATATTTTTTTTTGGATAATCAATATCCAATCTTCAAACCACTCCAAAATGAACAATCAAAAGAAAACACAAAAGAAACGACATCTAGTGACACCAAAGAAAAGAAACTAATAAGATGACCAAATGTATAGAAAAAGGTGCCACCGGAATTCGACGACAAAAATATAGAAAAAATCATCCTTCACATTGATAAAAGTGCTTTGTAGTCTCCCCACTTGTGCCTACTTTAGTTTTCTGAAGGTTTCACTTCTACAGCTTGTGAATTGCACACTTTAATTTTTTTTTCATCACTTTTAATGACTTCAAAGGAGGTGTTGAAGTTGCGTATTGTTGAGTTGTCCAGTCGTTGTAAATCTGTACTATAAAATAGTAAAGCTGTTTGTTTGTCGTGTTTCGTTTGTCGCGTTCATGGCAAAAATTCTAAATGGCGAGCTCCAGCATTCTGAAATTTGCACAGCTCTAAATTTCTGTCTGGAAAGGTCAACGCAAACTATTTTCAGATCACAACATTATTTACATCAAGAGCTAGGAAGTTTTGAAATTCCATTTAACTGTCAACAAATTAGATTGGAAATTGTTTCATATTTCCAAAATTAAAAAAAAAACTACCCTACTACTGTCATAAAATAAAATGTTTCACAACAAAAATATCAATTTAGAGTTTAATAAAAAATATTCAAAAATATTTAATGTGTCAAGTCACCGTATGCAAAGTGATAATGCATCTGGTAAGCATAATGAGTACACATGCACTTCTAACATGACTTGAATCATATTTCTAGAGTCATTATTAGAATGTAGGTAATTGGGCGACACATACTCATCCAGATGACCTCAATTATTGCATTACAATTAGTGCAAGCACTCCTTCTTGTGTACTCAGTACAATGTTAGATCAATATTTGAAGGGATATTAGAATGTTGAATTGCATAGGATATATGCATAGATATGAAGTGACTTTTCACAAAAACGGCGCTATACAATTCATTCAATTATTGTTAAGAACTTCACATACGTTATAATCTACGCATTCACAGATGGCGCCAATTAAATTATTTTAGGTTTTTAGTACTTTTTGCTTTAAAATATTGAGGTGAATTAATTGTTTGCGCCCGTACATATTATGAACGTAAATAGTTTTGTCCGTAAAAAAACACAAATCTTTCAAGAAAGGCTGAAAAATACAATATTGGATTGAGTCGCCGATACAAATATTTATTAATTATTCATATCAAAAAATCACTTTCTGCTGATTGGGCCACTACTTTCTAAGCCTCCTCCAGACTAACATTCAGAATTGAAACAATGATTTTAAGTGACTTTAGCTATGTGCTATGTTTAATTATCAGATCGAAATATCCAGATACTTCTCAACCTTCTACTTCCACTTCAACAGTTCCTCCAGCTTCTCAAGTTCTCCAAAAGAGGATGCCAGAGTACTAATTGCTCCAGTTTTAATTCTAGTGCGGAGTAACAAAAACATCAAAAAATTAAGTTTTCTTAATAACATATTCTCCGTAGTTCTTTCACCATGGGAAGGAGACCCAGATAATACAAAAATGTGGCATTTTTTCACATTAGCCAGGTCTAAGGAAGAAAAGGTCACAACATTTGGATGAAATGCCAAATGAGCCATACATTTTGCAACAAACATGGGATATAGCCAACAACCTTTTTCCCTACTTGGGAAGTCAGAGAATGGTATGCAACCCATTAAACCTGGCACACTCCTTGCTTCATCCACATTCATGAATCTTTTGATACCATTCATCCATCAATCCATATCTTGACGTAATTCAGGAACCTTTTTGCTTCATTTGATGATGCCTTTTTTGGGATGTTCCTGTCTTGTTGGGATGGCCCTGAAAACTTCTGTTATAGTCTTGCTTTAACCCTTCGAATAATAAGAAAAAAATTTCTGTCAACTTTTGCCTGTCAAGGTTTGCGCGCAAAATCCCTGGTTCATCCCATGCACTTTAAATGTTCCTATTTATTGGTTTTTTTTAAACGCTTTTACAAAACAAAAATTGTTCTAAAATCTAGATAAAATAATCTTTCCGGTGT
The DNA here is from genome assembly GCA_929108145.2 of Limnephilus rhombicus. Taxonomy (NCBI): domain Eukaryota; kingdom Metazoa; phylum Arthropoda; class Insecta; order Trichoptera; family Limnephilidae; genus Limnephilus; species Limnephilus rhombicus. Next base: position 19,267,382 of record OV815293.1, read on the forward strand.
GTTTATTAGAAATCAACATTTTTGTTTCTAAATATTAAAATTTTAATATTGGAAATGTAAATTGGCTAAAAAATGCACACATGCGAATATTTGAATTAGTAATTAAAATAGAATAAATCCAAAATATTAAATACAGATTCCTTTTCCTAAACAAAATTTGTAATAAAACTGTCACCTCACTTTTTATCTTAAAATTAAATGTGTGATACGTCACAAATTGGCACAAAATTAAACCGTCGCTTTTGATCAGGTTTGTAAAATATCTGAACAACCTAGCTCATATAATTCTAAGACAATGAGAAGCATTATTTCTTTCCTTTTCTAACATAAAAGAAATCACAAATATTCGCATTACAGAAAGAGAGATATCTAACTTTTAATAATGCACGGTCGCTCTGGGAAAATCTGGGTCTCCTGTTATTATAACGGCATATGATGTTTTGGGACAACTTGGGTCTCCTGTGATTAAACGGGTTAATAAAAAGCTATTTAGTGATTCCTCTTGGTCGAGCAGCTCCTTGCATAGCAACATAATTTTTACTTGAAGGCCTGGGCCGCATCACTAACTGCAAAATTTAACAACACACGTGCCGGTGACATCACGAACAGCGTTATACAATAGGTCAACGAAGCCTGCTCTATTCATTCCCTGACAGGATTGATGAGGTCCATATGGCGACACCTGAGGCCCTAAACTGGCTCACAGACCTAGATGTCCCCCTCTGACCCCCTGATATATGAAAGAAGAACATAAAAAGCTATAGTTCAGGAAAAAAAATTCAATAATTTCATTTCATCTAATAGTAATCAGTTTTTACAAAAACAAAGTATATTATAACAACTTTAACAGTAAAAAGGACTAATTTCTTGAGTTAAGGTGCATGAGTAGAGATTTTGAGAAAAATGCCAATTTCATTCAGTAAAAGTAAAAAAGATTACAACTCTTCGGTGCAAGTGATGTATAAATCTATTTTTATAAATCCTATCATCTTTCTGGAATTGATGAGCAGATCTATGATGTATGGTTATAGCTAACAGACATACCCATGATATGTTATACATACATTATTTATGATATATAGAAGCATAAATTAGTGGTGGCCAAAATAGAATTAAGCCATTTCTGAAAATAGCCCAGATAACGTAAATTAGAATTTCATATTACTCGGAATAAATCAATCTGTATTGTAGGCAAGATAAGAATTAAAGAATTAATTTGAAGAAATATTATGACAAATACATATATATATATTTTTTGAAATAGACAATAAGGAACTCAAGTGAAAAATATTATGGCTTTAAAAAAAATGTTTTCGTATAGACCAATAAACGCTAATTCTGAATATATAAGTTTTATTTAATAATATTAAACGCAGAGTTTTTAAAAATTATTAAAAAGTCAATTTTTAATTGGGTCGTAAAAATACGCCGTCAAGTTTAGTGGTGACGTCACTGTTCGACGTGTCGTTACGTCACCGTAAAGTCATTGTATGGGAATGTATGATATGACACAAGTCATCGTATTAATTTATTCATTTATTTACATACTGTTTATAGAGATGTTGTGAGTTGTTGTGTTTATTGAAACATTATTTAGGCCTAAATAATTTTTCAAAAATAAAGGTATCTCTTATTAGTTTATCTCTATTATTGAAAATATTCAAAGACTACTGCACAAAAAAAATAGTAATGCTATTTCTAGGGAGAATACTTCGAACAAAGGAATTCAAAATGGCGGCAGTTGATCAGCTGATTTCACGATCCTATAGAATTTTTCAGGAGTGATGATGTCACACGATTCACCATACATACGGTGGTTTTCGGGGAGTCTTGAAAAATTAAAACTTTGACAATTATTTTAACTATTAAAACTAACTCTAAAAATAAAATAAAAATGCAGTTATAAGTTGATTAATCACAAAAAAAAATTAAAAAATTGGACTGGAGTTCTCTATTCACCCTAAAAACAGTGCTTGGTGTTGGATGAATTTGTTAATGTACGCATATACAGTGGAATATAGTGGCATTCTATCCTAACTATTAACCCATGATTTGTACGCAGCTTGAATGCATGTCGTTAAAATTTATTCCATTAAAAAAAATTAATACAAAGTACTTAATTAAGTGCTAAATTATTTGGTATTTATTTATTATATTAACGAACAAAGTACTGTCCTATTACATATTACACGAAAAGATAAAAATAAAAGTTACGGAAAAGGAACAATACATGCATAATAAATTAATGAAGAAAAAAAAAAGTATGACGTATAATTAGTATTTTTTTTGTTTCGTCACCAACATTGTATATTTCTTTTCTTTCAAACTGTATTATGTATAAATTATTATATTATATTACTATGAAATTTTGTAAAATAATATATCAACAATAAAAAAACATATAATACAGGTGCGGCAGAGAGGACGGACGTTTTTGAGATGGGTAGTACTCTCCCCCTCCGTCTACGAGAGAGGTGGGGGGGTGCCGCTTGACTCGTGAGTTCCTAGCATTGTTTTACCAGTTGTCATCATGGAGCCGTGGACGGTGGAGCACCGTGTTTTCGCCTATGATTGTTTCAGTCACCGTCGTACAGTGTGAATTTCGTCGCCACTTCAACATTCATCGGAATAGAGCTGTTCCCTCTCGAAACACCATCCTTCGTTGGGTTGAATCACTTCGCAGGCGTGGTGAACTGATCAACAGAAGACCAAGAGGAGCTCCGCAAACAGTTCGAACTCCTGAAAATGTTGAATGCGTTCGACAAGTCTTTCTTCGCAGTCCGACTCGATCTGCCCGGAAACATGCTGCTGCACTTCGCCTCAGTGATCGTTCGGTAAGGCGAATTTTGCATATGGATCTCCTCTTTCACGTTATTGGACATTATTCGCCCTCTCTTATTTCCAGGTTTGGCGATGTTCATTGGCCTCCTCGGTCCCCAGATTTATCCATATGCGATTTTTTCTTATGGGGACACCTCAAGGCTAGAGTATACGAGAACAAGCCCCGAACTCTGGACGAATTGAAGGACGCAATTCGCGTGGAAGTCGCCCAAGTTGAGAGAGCGATGTTGGAGAGAGTCTAGCGAACTTTCAAGAACGCCTCCAGCATTGCATCAACGATTTCGACCACCACATGCCTGATGTGATTTTCCACACTTGACTGTCTCAAATGCTATTTCCTTGCGAACCTGATTCCATCAATAAATTTGTTTTTGAGTAAAAATTAACTATTTTATGATTTTTTTAAAACCGTCCGTCCTCTCTGCCGCACCCTGTATAAGTCATATAGTTCCTATACAAGATACGTCCAAATGAGTGAAATGTTGGGAAAACTTTTTTTTTCTATTGTAACTTTTAAAAATAAAATCCGTTGTTGGACTACCTATGTTTAGCGCACGAAATAAATAATAATTATAGGTTTTTATAGAACAAATAAATTGTTTGCCAAAATTTCACTGAAGTGGACTTATTACTACACTGCTAATAATTTGGGGAATATTCAAGCATTAGGGAGAATATTCAAGCCAAAGTCTAGTACATCCATGCTATCCTTACAATGTAACAAAATTCTAATGAATTTAGTAAATTTATCCAAAAATATCAGTAATTTTTCGATTTTCTGTTTTCACCTAGTTAGGTACTAAATTGATTTATTTTATGCACATAACTTGCATAGTTAACCTTTATATAGTATAAAATGAAGTCGCGCTGGCTGATTTACATGCGGTTTTCACCAATAGATAGGAGTGATTCAAGAGGAAGGTTTATACATATTACAGTAGAGAAAAGCCGAGAAATTCAAAGATTCAATTCAGGCAGCAGGCAATGAGCAGCTGACAAGCGGGTGGTGTGGATTTGATATGTATGCAAATTAACAGATGGCGTTGGTTATAAAGGTTGGGTAATGGCGTTTTGTTTCGTTAGCCACAGCAAAATGTGGCCGGGTCTGCTAGTAATCTATAATACTTGACTATTAATACCAACCTATTTTTATACACGTTTAGTATAAAAATATTTATTAATCCTATTTTTTTAATATCGATTAGGTTTTCTTGAATGAATGCAGGCAAATCTTGGAAGTGGAAATTAACCAACTTCCCCAACATCTGATTGAGCTGAAACTCATAAACTGTGATAATGCCTTCTATCAACTTTTTTGGCTACAAGCTGGCCCAAGAGTTGGCGGAACTAGATCGTGCCTGTGTGGAGTGTGAGTCATTGGACTGTGGCGGAAAGTTGAAACTGTTTCACTGCATAATAAAAAGAGATGTGTTATGCCTAGTAAAAAAAAACTCGTTTTTACGGGTTGATTTTTTTTTATCTAAGTGACTAGCTTGCACTAACAACGGATGTTTATGAGACGGCTGCTTGTGCAAACTACGGGTTAACAGGACATTGTCACCACATGAGATAGATGCAGTTGTTGGAAGTGGAAAGCATCCATAGCTATAGGAAATGTGAGGAGGGTGAAGAAATACTGATTCATCTATGGTGCCAATGTTTCGCATTGATGGGGAGAAGACCTTGACACCTGAGAAGCCACACTGTAGAACCAAGAGATATTGGCAAGCGCCCAATGCCAACCCATGGTGAACTTTATAAAAGGAAATGAGTAAAGTAAAACATGGAAGAAAATACAACAAACCTAAGCTACTCATACCGTATCCAAAACAATTAATTTATTCTTCTAAACATTGTTAGTTATCATTATTGAGATTGCTGAGTATATGATCTAATCTATATTGATAGAAATAAAATTGGCATCAGATAATGTAGCATAAATATACTGAATGGAATGTGTAAAAATCACATACTTGCTATAATCACAATACAATCAATCCCTACTAGACGTTTGAATGCGCAGTAAAAACAAATGTTAAACGCATTAAGAAAATTTGTATATGTTAGCATAATTTTGCTGTTAATATACATAGGTACAGTAGAAAGCAGTTTTGCTTTCAAATTTGGAAACTGATAAAATAAACTTGCCTCGAGATGGATCACTTTGCGTGGATACACAGATAATACGGAATTTTCCTTAGAAAATAAAAAATTACATTTTTCAGAAGAAAATGAAGATAATGTAGGCGGTTCTTAGTCGAAGTATGGTACAGTTGAACATGACCGAATTTCATATCGACACAGTGGCGCAGTGGTTAGGGCGTTTGCCCGGAAAGCAAGAGGTCCTGGGTTCGAGTCCCAGAGGTGTCAATATGTTTTTCTGATTTTTCTGTTTCCAGATTTTCGATTGAGTTTCGCTTATATTGTCTTCATTTATTTAAATATTACAATTTGAGGTTTTACTCATAAAGTTAAAAAATAAAAATAATAATACATTACAATAATACAATAATAACACATCTCCCCTAGACATAAGTACTAATAATAAAGCTAAATAAAGCTAATAATAAAGCTAAATCTAACTGTTAGAATATGAAGTATTCCGTTTTAACCGGGAAGCGGGGTAAAACAAGTTTAATTAGTTATGTAAAAGCACAAATGGACAGAATTTATTTATTAGTAAGTTAAGAAAGTATTAAATTGCTCTTAAAAGGCTCTTATTAAATTGCCATGAAAGGTCACTAACTAACTAACTAATCGAGAGGACGGACCGCCAAACAACTCGATCTTGGCACACACTCCTTGCCTCGTTCACATTCATACATCGTCTCCCATGAAAATGCCTTATCAAAGCTGGTGGTAAAACTTCACCATCAAATATAAATATATGTGCAATGATACATAGCATATTTAAATAACAATTCATTGAAAGTGCAAATATTTTCATTTGTAATAGGTATTTAAAAAATAATTGGCAATACGACATTAATGTTTTTGTTTTAAAATTAAACAATGAACAGTGGTCAATGGTCGTTTAGCAATTTGCGAAGATAATACTTGATAACCTTTGCATAATCATTCACACAGTATTTCCTTTTATGTTAATAGAAATTAACATATTAAATTGTCGGTTATCCATCGAAAGCTTTGAGAAAGAATCATCAAGTCCGTTGGCCTAATCAAAAATTCTCACAGCGTATAAACATGCTCACATATGGGGGGCTAGTATTATGACTCGGAAATTATAATAAACGGCTACCGCTGATGATTATGAGTCACACCAGGAGTCAGAGTTCTTTATGAAAAATCCATTTTATAACCTCAGAAATTGAATGGGTTGTGTACTCACTTCGTGCGAAAGCCAGCGGTTCCATATTGGATGAACAACTCGGTCAGTTTGGGATGCATTTCTCTGGCGAAAGCGTAAACCGTTCTGTAGTTGCCTGTCATTTTACTTGATATTTATTCAAAACCACTCCGTTATGACATTCACGAATTCACCAACTACCACCACAAACGTCAGAATACGTCATGAAAGTAAACGAGTTTTTGTCCAATCCAATCCTCGTGTCAAGAGGTACCATCAACAAACTGAGTAGAATCTTATAAGACAATGCAGGAAGCTCCTTAGATAACGCTACCATGAATGCATCAACAATTATTTGCAACGTCACCTATGAGTGTAAAGTAGTACTAACAAAATAACCCTTGAAAAAATATCCGAATGAATTGATTTCATTTAGTTCTCGATTTTGCCGCAGAAATCGCCACTCCGTAACTTAACAACCTAGTGTCACAGATTCCCGTATTGTATCGCTATCTACAAACTGCGGCAAAATGGCAGAGCTCTGCAATCTTTGAAATGTTGGTCAAACAGAAAGCGTCCTAAAGTGTCGTGTTTATTTTGAGCAACATTCAGTTTTTCAATCCGGCGTACAGATGTCTCAATAAAAGAATAAGAAAAAAAAATCAATTATTTTAAACATAATCGAAAAGGAATATTTTGATGGGAATAAAATACAAGAAAAAGTCTGATTTCGGGTTAAATTTTCTATATAACCTGGCAGTTACATATTAGGTACAATTCAAATTTAATATTTGAGTGGTCGTATTCTGCAATAAATTATTATCACACGACATGTCGGTAAAACAGATTTCTAACAGTCCTTTGTACATTTCATTTTGTTTGTTGAACGTGTTGAATCTTTCCGACATTTTATCTTTCGATTTGGTATACAGATGTCTCTACTATGCGTTTTATGATACGCTTCGTGAAAAAATCAGACGGCCTAATGAACAATGTCTTCTATATTCTACATAACTCCAAGTACCTATGCCCAGGAAAAGCTGGTTAAAATCCTTTGGATACGTGCTTTTTCACATTGTATTTTGAAAAATATTTGCAATATTTAAGGCAGTTTGGTATTTGTGGCGTTGACGCTTGGGGTAGACATTTCCTACATTTCCTAGACGTAGGGTTGCCATCCGTCCGGGTTTCCCCGGATTTGTCCTAGTTTAGAGGGCATCCGGGGAGCGTCCGGGCGGGGTTTCATTTGATGTCCGGGTTTAAAAAAAAAACTAAAGTCTTAAAATTTAAAGTCAAACGTATACGTTTACCCTGAGGAAGGAACGGTCGTTCTGAAACCGGTCGGCTTTAAACAAATATAAAAGTGGTTCAAACAAAGTAACATTGTTTCATCTATCTTTAATTAAAATTAAATTCAATTTCCAAGATTACAGCTGCATTGATTTTTACAAATTCCTTTTAAAAACGGAAGATATACTAAAAGCTATCGGAAAGAGTGATAAATACGAAAAAACTGAAAAGTTAAAAAGGCGAGAGGCTGAGGAAAAAGCTTTATTAGCGAGATAATCAAATAATGTACTTTTGAGTGCAATAATTTATTTTCATTTTTGTACTTAAAGTCATGATTGTTTTTATTACGTAAAAGAAATTTACAATATGGCTGTTGATTAAAACTTTAAGGTGATATAAATGAATATAGTTTTTGGTTATTTTATGCTTAAAAAAATTAATAATGTAACTTACAAAGTAAGTCTAAACTTTAAAAAGGTTCAGTTTTGTTGCTTAAGATTTAAGAAGACTGAATTAAGTTCATATTATGTTAAGAGATATTTGGTGTTTAATTGGCTGCTGATAAAAATTTAAAGATATAATTATTTTTGAGTTAAAGAGTTACCTCAAAAATTGTAAGACTGAATACTAAAACGGTCTCAGTACTTTTAAGATTTTGTTTAAAAATTAATTGAATTTCGTTAGGCTTAATATTTTAATAAGGTTTTGTTTTCATAACAGAGTATATTAATAATTTGTGTTTTATTTTAAGAATAAAAAATTCTAACTGATTATTAAAACAATTTTTAACAAACTGTAATAAGATTCTGGTTTGTTAGGTACATTTACAATGATGATAAAAGATGACTAAATTTAATTTTAACATAAATAAAAAGGTGATTTATGACATTTTCAACTGTTGAAATCCTACTGACTTGTCCGGGTTCTGGGCTCTAAAATTCGGGGTTTTCACGCGTCTTGTCCTGGTTGCCAAATTTAAGATATGGCAACCCTACCTAGACGTAGTATACAAGGTCGGATTTAGGGGGGGTACGGGGGCACGTGCGATTCCATCATAATACATACTTAGAAGAAAAACTGTCTTTATTTTAAACATTTAATTTTTCTCTTGTTTTGACACTATCATAAACCTTCCTAAACATAGGTAGGTACTTGAACTTGTAGAAAAAAACTTGAAGTATGTACTTCATGCATAGAAACAATTTTTACGCCCTGGACCTTGTTTGACTCTGTTTTTTGACTGAATCTGACTTTGCATCTAACAGCATTTTGGCGTGGAAAAGATTTCTGATTCATAAATTTGATTCAGAAATATTACCAGAAAAAATAGGTGTGAATAAAAGTGAGATCGGAAAATGAAGTAACGACAGTAAATTATCGATCATTAGTCCTCCATACTGAGTTTTGAGATAAAAATATTAGTTTTGAGATAAGTGTCTGTGTTTTACGTAAGTATATTAAATATGCTATAAAATAACACCGAAAAACACCGGGAAACATATCGGTCCGGTAGGTACATTAGTATGACATTTTGAAATATCCTAAAAAGTAACCTAGAAAACATCAACAATTTTTTAAAATCGGTTTATTGGTTTTTCTGAATTCCCAGTTTTTCTGCTTTATAATTGATTTGGTGGTGTTTATGAATAATCTGAGTATTGTAGGTACCAGCTATCAGCATAAGTACTTATACCAAACCACCCACTAGATGGATAACTTTGGGCTTTTGCTTGATTTGGTCACTATTTAACGTCTTTGACTATTTCACCATCAGGTACCAAATAGAGAGTAGGTACACTTTTACATAGGTAAGTTATACATCACCACTCTACTCAAATTTAGATTTAATCAAAGTTTTACTAATGTACGATCGATAAGTGCGATAGAAATGACAAAAAAATTGTTTTGTTTTTGAAAGTTTATTTAGATATTTGCTGATTTTTTTCGTAAGTCAAATAATAAAGAATATATTTTATATTATTGTAGAAAGCAATCACTTTGTGGTTTGACATATTTAATAAAATACTTTTTTGTTTAAACCCACGATATTTATTATTTTTTTAACCGACCGGTTTCGCTTAACTTAAGCATTTTCAGGGTACAAATTAATACAGTATCAATACAGTATTAATTTGTACCCTGAAGATGCTTAAGTTAAGCGAAACCGGTCGGTTAAAAAATTAATAAATATCGTGGGTTTAAACAAAAAAGTATTTTATTTTATTAAATATATTTTATAATATTAGATTACATTTACATACAGTAGAACAAAGCACAAGAAAAAAAACATCCGGTGTGCGATATAAAAAGAAGTAGATTCAAATTGAAATGTAGTTAGGTATCTAAAAATAATCTCGGTTTACAAATTTTGTTTTTTACATAGTCGGCAAACTTTCCTTCTAAAAGTGCCAAGACCTGCGGCTTTCTTTGCGACTTTTGGAAAGCTATTAAAGTTTTGACCATTGTAAAATATGCATATTACGTATAAAATAGAAAACATATGAACGATTAAAATAAATACCTACAATTATAACAATTTCGTAGAATAAAAATTCTAAATATATTAATACCTACCCACCCAATTTACAAACTAGCAAAGGCTCCACCCCTACCATAATAAAACATTGTTCGAAACTGTCAAATTATTATAAGCGTTCCCTGAAGAAGGAACGTTTGTTCCGAAACCGGTCGGATTTACTCTTTATATAGGGGAAGGGGGGGCAAAGTGGAAAACTTAACTTCAGTGTACAGATTAATCAAGAAAATGTAATTTTTTTTTAGTTTTTAAAAGTTTATTAAAACAAGAAACTTACATATTTTTGTTAATTGAAAAAAAATAATACTAAAAAAGAACAGTTTTGGTAATGGAGACCCAGTTTTGAAAACTTAACTTTTTTCCACTTTGCCCGCATAGCAGGGTGGAAAGGGTAAAGTGGAAATATATAATATAGAACAATAAAATACAGAATACGATAGCATGATTCCTTTAATGGGATTGGCAATTAAAGCAGGTAAATTTTCCACCATTGTCAATATCGACACACAGTTCGTGTGCCCATTCTTGACAGACATTACATTGAATCCATTCTTCAGTTGGAGGATCAATGTAAATTTCTTTGCAAAACATGCAAACTGTAAAATGTTGTTGTTTTGATGTGCCAGGCTGAGGTTGAAAATTAATTTTCTCTGTACCTTTGTTTCTCTTCGAGAAAATGGTTTCTCATCTTTCTTGCAGATTTTTTTTTTTTGAATTTTCTTTTTCTGTTCCTTCTTCTCAATTTTTATTTTCTTTTGTATTTTGTACTCTCTGCTCTCTTTCCTTGATAATTTTCATTTTTTTGGCTACTTTTTCTTCCAATTGGTTTTTGTTATATTAGAGTAAAACTGGACAACTCACGAGCGCGGGCAAAGTGGAAAGGTTTCCATTTTGCCCTCACATACAACTTTCCACTTTGCCCAAATGGTGTGAAAGGAACAAAAAAAAATATGTATCGAAAAGTCGTATAAAAATATCACAGACGTATTAAAATAATGTTGGACAATACTTATATACAATGCAATAATAAATAGCATACAACTAAATCCTCACCTTTCAATGAAAAATCAATCTTTGAAATTTGAATGTTTTCGTAAGGAATCTGCACAAATCACTCAACTTACACGTGTACCGCGCTAGGTCGCCGCAGCCGTGCTAAATTTCATCAGGGGCATAAGGGCGACATGCGACTTGCGGTAAGTGAGCGCAACGGGGGGGGGAAGTCGCTATTTTTTGTTTTATGTGAACTTTCCACTTTGCCCGCCCCTTCCACGTTGCCCCCCTTTACCCTAAGTGGTTTATACAGCCACGATTCTTACTTAGGTTGTATGTTATAATATATTCGACGCCCTGTGTTTTCAATTATTACAGCCAACTCTTCCCTAAGAATACAAAAAAATATATTTCTCATACTACTGCCCAAAATTTACCCAATAACTAGAATCAGTGGATTTATATATCAATGGCTCTGACAGCCGTTGTTCCCGATCAAACTTAGTGACCGTTTACGGAATGGGTAGAGACAGTAGCGTAGCGAGGGGGGGGGGGGGGGGGGGGGGGGGCGGTCCGCCCCGGGTGCCACCCGACAAGGGGGTGATACTCAACCGTGGGAAAAAATTCACGAAGGATATTGTCACCAAAGTATTGTATACATGAACACGTTCTGTTATTTTCTTTCATATGTTCCTCGTGGAATGCCCCGAATTTTGTGTCTAGGTCTTTTTATAGGCGAACATAGCCTATATTTGTGGATAAATCTGAAATTCTCTAGCCACCCTCCCCCCCCCTCCCCCCCAGGATGGACCAATTTTATGAAGTCGAAATTAGCGTTTTCAACTTTAGGGCGGGGGGGGGGGGGGTGACACCACTCCCCGGGGGGTGACATCCGCCCCGGGTACCACCTATGCTAGCTACGCCACTGGGTAGAGAACCCAAGAAATTCAAGATGGGTGCTGAAATTATACTTTGACATCTGCCAAGCGATTTGTGGGATCGTTATTAGATAACGGACATGATCTCCTGTCAGATTTGTAGATTTTTATGGCTGTTATTTGCTTTTTCTATGCGTAGCGTACATTAAATGAATAAATAATCAAGCATACTTGCAGGAATTCGTGTTTAAAACGATCTAAATTAAAATATGTGACAGTAAATATGTAAAAATCACACAAATCTGACAGGAGATAACGTCCGTTATCTAATAACGATATTGTGAAGTGTTTGTAATTCATTTACATGGTTCTATATCTTACTTAAGATTACTGAAGGATTTTTAGTAAATATATTTATAATAGGCTCAGGGAGGATATCCGCGGGGCATTTTCCATCGTTTTACTTAAAGTTTCAGAATGTATTTCAAATAAAAAATACAGTTGAAAATTTTCATTCACGAGTAACTATAGACATTTCTCTAACTACCCTTATAGAATTTTTAGATAAATTATTTGTAGGATTGCTTGTACGCGAAGTTTATAAAATTACGTTTAGCGCCATTTTTAAGACCAGACCCCACATCGGATGTCCAAATTATCCATCCGCCAAAATAATCGGTAACATATTTCATGATTTCTGTTACGAAAAAAACAATAATAATAAAGTATGATGCAAGGAGGTAATAATCACCCCAATAATTTATGGCAATAACTACCACTTTTTTTAAATTGGCCTTACAAAGAGCATGGCCTTCCATGGTCCACCCACCTTACCTACCTATGTTTATTATATGTCTATGACTCTATTAATTTGTTTGGCGGTTGGTATTACGCATGGGCGGAGTAAATAGGTAGGATCGAATTTAAAAAAAGAGAAATTCTCGTAATGTTGTCCATCGACAACCTATCCGCCAAAACTAATGACAATACGGACACACATCGTCGTTAGATACCGTGCCAAGATTTCCGCTAATGTCCCGTCAAAATCACCGAGTTGACAGTGAGTCGGCAGTCGGCAGTCGGCATGCCAACATTAACAAATTAGTTAATTATGTTGTAAAATAAATTATGACGGAGCAGCTGTTTGGTTCCGGAACGGGAGGACCTTTAGCCGATGGCAGAACGCTTCAATAATGAGGATTTAGCAGCCATTAAACAGTGTTATCTGATCAATCTGAATTAGATTATTAAGATTATAAATACACTGGAAATGGTTTCATATCAATGAGAAGAAAATGTGGACATTGTTGAGCCTGGACAGTGGCGGGCTAATAAAAATCTACCCCCAATACTTTATTTTTACTTATAGTCTACGCTTTGGTGTTGGTGGGTAGGTAGGGTTAAGTAGTGTACCAATGAACTAATGTACCCGTGGACAAGTAGTTTTGTGGGAAAATTATGAAGTAAACAATAAAAGTGTGAACGTTTTGAAAGTTTTTTTTTTTAAATCTAGCTTCACCGACAATCTTTGTCATTCATCTGTCAAACATAATAGAAGGGAAGACCGAAAGATGCTTTTCTACTCGAAAAGTAAATTTCCATCAAGAATTATGCTTTCTTTCAATATTAAAATTTAAACAAGCTTATAACAGTTGATCAACAGGCGATTTGATTTATATTTTTTCATAGGTGTTAATTTTTCTAATTTTTACGTGTGTGTGTGAGTATGTTTGTAGGTGTGAGAGTTGGTTATCTGTGAAGGGATATGAATGCACATTATATTATTGACATGATGCTCTTTTTAAATCCGGGCAGTGAATCGGAAGAAATTTCGATGTTAGAGTTTAGGCAAATGTTATTGAGCGTATGAAGAGCACGGTTAATTGGCGAATTAGTTGCTGCATTTGTTTTGTAATTAAGCGCGTGGAATTGTGCTGTATGGAGTTTACGTCTTTAGGGTATGTTAAATTAATTAGGGATAAAAGTTTGGTACAGTCGATTTTATTATTTAAAATTCTGTGAATAAATGCTAAGTCAGCTAATATTGATTATTATTTTTAATTGATAAACTAACGTTTAAGACAACATTTTTATACATAGCACAAAGGGTAACAATTATTATAAGCAGTAATTATCAGCCTGAAACACTCAACTACATTGAAAAAATCTTCCGAGAAAAGATACATGCCGCCAACGGGACTTGAACCCGTGTCCTTCTGATTGCCGGTCAGGTGCTCTACCACTGAGCTATGTCGGATTATCTAATACCCGCCAAATAATGCAATATACACTAGTGTTTCATTCAACAATTACTGCTTATTACATTGCAATGTTTCATTCTCGGAATATTTTTTCAATGTAGATGAGTGGGTCAGGCTGATAATTATTGCTTATAATAATAGCTAATATTGCTTTCCTTTGTTGCAAAGTTTAAATATGCATTCAAAGTTGTTGTTGAAATTGAAGGTAATATATTTTATTAATTTGTTTTGAATATGTTCTATGCTATCTGTCTATACTTTGTACTGTGGATTCCAAAACGGAGAGGAATACTCAAGTATACTTCTGACTAATTCAATTTATAACATTTATGCTGTACGCGGGTTACTGAATACTTTACTTATACGAAGAACAAAACCAATAATTTTATACGACCATGTGAACGATTGAGTCGATGTGCTTATTGAATATAAGTTTACTATCAAGGTAAACGCCAAGATTACATTCCGTTTTAGAGATGACAGGTTACTTGCTACAAATGAGGTCTGAAAAGCAAAGATATTATAAAAAAGTTGTGTAATTTTGTCAACTTTCGTGAGTCTCTAATTTTACTCTTTTATACAATATTCATCAATTATATCATATAAAAAAAATCCATACATTTCTAATGTTGATAGTTTTAAATGTAATCTTGAAACAAAAGTGGCCATGACAACGTTTTTTTTTCAAAGTCACAAACAATTTGCTTATTCAATCTTCGAAATAACGTAAATAATGGGAAAAAATAAAATAGATACGTTAAATTTACTTCGCTTTCAGGACAGCGATTATGTATTTGATATGTACTAAGGTAGGCACATTTATTTACAATACAGATAAGTATTATTATTCACATAATGAAGATGAGTTTTTCCCATGAATAATGCTGTGTGTGGCAGCACCGAGCGCATTTCCAGCGGCTCGGCGGGAAATCTGACGTTTATAAATACATAATCCCGCGCTTTGGTGGCGAGGCGAGTTAGGTTAATTAAACAGAGCTCGTTTGTTGGATTCTGGTCACTGAACGCCATTAATTATTCACACGGCAGAAGCGGATAGAATCTGACGAGGAATCTATGCATTTAGATCGGGGAGGAAGCAATTTAGAAGCCGTTTATTCAGCCCGCGCGTATTTGCGGACGGCCATAGAAAAAGCGCCCACAATGGCCGCGATTGTCGGCGGGAAAACGATAATTTATGGCGACGTCGCGTTGACATTCATTTTCGAGTGCAGTCTTCTTTTATTTTGTTCGTTTTTCGCTGTGTAGAGCTTGGCCATTACCGCATTACAGCTGGTAATGTTATTTTTTACCGAGATGGGAGAGAAGATAATAACACTTTCGTTTTGACGTTTTGAAGCATTGCACCACCCAACGAAGAAAAACATTTCACTAAGGCAAATGGAAATATTGCTAAATTTTCCAAGAAGAATTATTTAATTTAAAATTGTGAGAATCCATTTTTAATTAACGCATTTTTATTGCCGCTTAATTTTACTTAACTGACATTTTCGGTAGGTACCTACAGTAAATGCCAAACTTTAATACCGTTGATATCTATAGATATCGTCGCAACAGGCGAGTTTTTTTTATATGAATACCGCACAAGAGTCAAAAATGTTACCATCTGGAGACAGTGAGACTATGGCATCCCCAATTGGAGTATGTTGTGGGGTTGAAGGTAGTGGGGAGAGGAAGGAAAATAGGGAAGAGGAAGGTGAGGAAGTACCTGGCTATTCAGATCTGGTCACCAAACACGGGAAAAGCCATTTCAAGTAACGTTTCAATTCTGAATGGTGGTCTTACACCAGGGCGATACTGAGAGTATCTTCCACTCTGGAACGTGCCGCAAATATACTACATGTATATTATTTTAAATGAATAAATTGTGAAATGACACAAATTAATCAAATAAAATTTATTTGCCACGCCGGGATTCGATCCCGCGATCTTTGGAATGCGAGTCAAGAGCCTTACTGCTGGACTACGCCGGCCGTTTAAGGTTAGAAAAGCGGCATGCCTCCCCGCCCACGTTTTTCTCTGTCGCACGTATATTTTACGTATCTTTCTCTTTCGCTTACGGTCATTGTAAAGTCAGTAAAGTGACTATACCTGCGCGAAAATGGACCGGAGCTAAAGCACGGTGAAATCGAAAAATTTTCAATATTGGATCGACAGGCGTAACTTTCGATGATTTGAATAGTCGAACCTATATTAACAGGGAATAAATACGGAATCGATATACGTTGGCAACATTAGCGTATGTGTCCACGATTTCGCATTTGGAAACGTCAAACGCAAATTAATTACGTAAAAATATTAATGATTTGTAAATATCGAATTGAAATACTAAACTAAATAAGCAATGGCAGTCCGCATTTAATGTTTGACAACAAACGGGAGTTAATTAGTTAATGAGATCTTTATTCATATTTCAACAATTTTCGTTTCTCACAGGTCTAACGGAATAAATTGATTGCGTCTTATTTAAGTCTATGGATCGCCTTTAAAACCTTTAATTTCTAAGAGCTTCGTTAGTTCAATGCACTCATTAAATAAGCCAGTAATTTTGCAATATGACATTATCCAAATAAATGCGTATATTGACAGTTAACCAAAATTTATCTGATACTAAGGAGGCCAGGCTAAAAGATATCAGTCGTCGGTCGGAATTGCCATACATCAGGGTAGGCACGAGCACTCCATTGTGGATGACTAGCTTCACTTCTTTGAAAAGTTTTTTTTTTTTTTATTGGCGCCAACGGCGTTCAATGCTCCATTAATGGAGTTACCTGCATTTACTCTTCTTTCAATATCTCTATCAGCCTTCCCATATCTCGTAAACATACTTCCCAAATACACAAACTTATCCACCTGCTCCAAGTATTCATCATTCACAACTATATTGCACATTGTTTTCGTACTGCCTCTTTCAAATACCATAACTTTAGATATACTTTCGAGATTTGTATATGGTACCTATAACAATACAAAACTCTATGTAAGAAAGAATGCAAACAAAATATTTAAAGGTGCATTCCCAATTACAATCTTATTGTTTATTCTTGGTAAAGTAGTGAGAATTAACAATATTATTATTATACTTTTACAAAAAGGTCAATACGTATTTTATTTAGATAAAATCAA
The DNA here is from genome assembly GCA_929108145.2 of Limnephilus rhombicus. Lineage (NCBI taxonomy): Eukaryota > Metazoa > Arthropoda > Insecta > Trichoptera > Limnephilidae > Limnephilus > Limnephilus rhombicus. The sequence continues at coordinate 19,284,632 of OV815293.1, forward strand.
ATATATATGTACGAGACACTATCTTAGTTACAAACCCGTTCATAGAATATTCGTTTCCTATGACAAAGATAGCCGCCAATAATTTAGAAAAAAAATAGAAGGCAATATTGTTAATTCTGTAATTTGAAATATGAGATTAACAAAAATTACGTTTATATAAGAGCTCTCAGTATCCGAAATAATAAGGCATTTGTCCCGGTAAGACGACAGGTTCTGAGTTCGAGTCCCAGTCGTGTCGTGACCATTATCTTTTTTATTTTTCTGTGTCTTATTTCATATATTCGTTTAAATTTTTAGTGTTATCTTCTTCTTCAATGATAAATTGTAACTAGTTACCCTGGTTCAATAAATTTCCGTTCATTGCGAGTTTAACCCTGGTTGCCCCTGGTCCGTATGGCTTCTCAAGGCCTTTCTGGTGGTTCTCATCCGGTGACAACTGGTCACAGCGCTCACATTAAATGATTGTCTTTCAGTACATAAGTAGGTAGTTCAGCCCAATTATAAAAGCACAGATATAAATAACTATGGCGGGGGGGGGGCGGATTCGTAAAACCACGAGAATGACCAATTTTCGGGTTATTTCAAAATGGCGGCTTTTTCGACTGATTTCCACGCTATGTTTCACGTTCAACAGCGAACGTTTTTTCCATCGAAGATTCAAACCACATTTAAACACTTGCGTGGCGCTTTATAAATGCCAGAGGAGGTACTGAGAGGTTTGTCTGTGGTTTTAGGAGTTTTAGGATTTGAAATTGGAAGATACGGGAATGGATGTTATCATATTTTTTTCGTATTTCAACCAATGACATTATTTAAAATGCACCTATAGATACGTGCTAGACGCTCGAAGTGGTAAGCCAAAAACAAGGCAATTGGATTGTACTCGATTTCGTAGTTTTAGTGTTAAACTGCCTCGTGTCGAATAACGTGTCCTACCAGTAAGTAAGTAAGAGGACGTCCCCGTACTACGTAACCCACTTTTTGTAATTTTTATCCTCCCCCCCCCTCTCCCCCCGGTGACCAGGTGTAGTATATTCCAAGACCCCCCCCCCCTCCCCCTACAGTTTTCACATAGTAAATCATAAATATGGTTATAAATCATTTCTTGCTAACAAAAAGTTTTTTAAAAAAAGTGCTTATATTTATCTTTATTAATACGGCGCTTGCTGCTACAAGTGGAAAATTATAAAAAAAGTTAGTGGAAAAAATATAAAAAAATCTAACCTCCCCCCCCCCCCTCCCCGTTGTGACCAAGCGTGGTGTTTTGAAGATCTCCCCCCCCCCCTCTAAACGGGTCACGTAGTATGGGTACGTTCCCCAAATTGCTTTAAAAAAGCGCCAAAATGCCCTTTCTCCGCGTGAAAGTGAGATAGCAAACGCAGCAACAATTAAGTACAAGAAGGATAACCTAGGACAGTTGGTCGTCTCGTACAGTATTCCGTATTCGTCTTAGTGTAAGCGAATAAGCGTATCATGGCATCTCAGTTGAGTCAGTCACACCCGTTATGTAAAATATAGTATTTTTGAACAATAATTTGTTTTCTTTACATGATGTGTATTATTTTTTTCCTATCGGCGCATATAAAACGCCGCCCGATACTATATCTATGTCGTTCATACACACACTTCTTTGAATTTCTATTTTTATCCAACATGAATAACTTTTGAATTAAGAAGTTACTGAAAATATAAGAGTATCAATTTGGGAGGCGGGAATGGGTACCGCCGCCCCGGGAACCTTTATTGGATAACCAACACCTCTGCCATAGGTCACCCCAAGTGGTTCGCTACGTTTGGTGATTTAGCAGGGGTGCCCGGGTTCATGGGGTGAGGTTTGTCTAGGTCTTGGAGGCGGATGACCAAGACACACTGAACCCCAGATTTCTACCCACCCCTTAAACCCTTTTCCTTCCCAGAACTCTCTTCTCCTTCCTTTTCCTAAAAAAACCCTCCACACAGCATCCCCAAAGATGACATAGGCCCTGAGGAAAATTATTTTCCTCAGCGCCTCCTGTGTGGAGCTCATGTAAAAAAAAAAAAACCTGTTAATTTATTACTTTCCACATTCTATCTTAAGTTTGTAAGAGAATGGCGATTCTATAAAATATATATAACGTAATTGAATTCTACTATAATTATCAAACCAATTAATTTAAATGTGGGTATTAACCGGCCTAACCAAATTGTATAATTCCTTCTTTGAAATTGAAATTATAAAAATATTTATGTTTTATTATTAAGTATGCAAGAATTTGAGTACTTCTTTCAAAACGTATGAATTTAGACGAAATTTTGGTTTTGATTTACTTAATAAGAGACAATTAAAAACATACTTTTATGGAAACGAGATCTACTGTTCACAGAACTATTAGTCAATCGGCAACACAACACAAATTACATTCGCAACACGAGAATGGTTTTCTTTCATTGTGTCACCGCAATGCCTTTATATTATGTTCCTATGAATTACACAGAAGTGATGATTATTTATTTTTACTGAATGCAATAAGTTATAATATCTGTATTATCATTCCCGTTACATAATTTGTGGTGATGAAAGCCATATTATTAATTTTAATCATATTCGACGCATGGCGGTGAAAAAACATCAGTATTCTACCAATCAGCAGTGTTGCCATTGTAAATAATGTTGGTATTGCAGATGTATGTGAATTATATAATTACTTATTTAATGAGACCAAAAGCTATTATTGCAAGTATGAGGGGTGAAAATGCTAATACAAACCATTGAACGACAATAAATGTAGGGGTAGATAAATATATTTATGCATATTTTGAAGGCAATGTTAAGATAATTGAAAAACACGTAATAAAAAAAATATTTTCAATGATGAAAATAATTTCCCTCGGGGCCAACGCCATCTTTGGGGTTGCTGTGTGAATGGTCTTTTTGAGGAGAGGAAGAAGTGAACATTTCTCCAAATCCCATGTCGTAGGAGGAAGGAAACACAGAAACCGACAAATCTTTCCACAGCCGAGCTGTTGAACTCAAGAACGAGTGGTAGCAACGTTAAGAATACTTTTAGTTATACTTCACTCGGTATGGTTTCTTGAACAATTGCATGTGAATAATAATAATAATAAATTTGGACAACTTATATAGCGCTGTTTTTGCGAAAAATCGCCTCAAGAGCGCTGTGAAGTACGTTTATCTGACGTTTTTGAGTCTGAAATTTTAAACTGTTTTTTTTTTTCAGTTGTATAGCAAATATTTTGATAGCACCGAAAGAACTTACAAAAGAGCATTTCACATAGGTATTTTATGTATACAGTCATTAGTTTACATTTTGTTTCGATCATAAATTTTAGTTTATTTTATTAGTATATTAGTAGACACATTATACTCCATAATGACAAAAGATTTTAAAGGTGTTTGTAGCGTAAATGAATAAACATATATTATTTTTGTCTAGACATTCTCATCTGGAGAAATCTCATCACTTATCTGGAGAAAGAATAGATTTTTTTTTAAATTTTTAAATTTCGATTCTCCATTCTCAAGCTATCGAGAAGTCAAATATATATGTGCACACCCTCATAGCCTAAGCTTTTTTTACCACTTTCAGTCTTTACTGTTTTAGTGTATAGGTAATCATTAATTATCTACATATCGATGTGTAGGTACGTGTAATGTATCATGTGGTTCCGCGATATTTCATCCCGCGGCAAAATATACCCGACAAAATATCCTTCGACAAAGTATCCTACGGACAAAACATCCCCCAACCAAATATCTATCAAAACCTAACCTAACCTAACAACAAAAAGGGACAAAATAATACAAACAGCCTATAAAGACAATAAATTATTGTTATCTTTGTTATTTTTGTCCCATTTTACTATTTTTCAACAATAATTTATTGTCGTAATTATAATTTACAGGATGTCTGAATTATTTTTGTCCTATTTTTTGTTAAGTTTTAGTAGATATTTTATTGGGGGATGTTTTGTCAGTTGGTTATTTTGTCGGATGATATTTTGTCGGGGATATTTTGTCATGTGCATTGGTATAGTGCGTGTACTTGTGACGTTTTTCATAATATGGATAACCAGCGAAACAAAACTATTGATACGGCGGAAATTAAATATCTGACAGATAAACCTCCAGCATAATTCTTGCAGACAGAATTCATATTTAAACACGGAAAAACATGTTATAAATATCTAAATTAAATGAATAATAATGAACTAATTAAAGTAGACGACGACAAGACCCGAATGTCGTTAATGCAACTTAATTTAACGAAAGAAGTAGTGTAGCAGTCCCCACTCCCCGTGGCATCTTTAATAAAGGGGCACCATTATAAGATCATTAATTAACATTTAAAATTTGCAATTTACATTCCTGTATTCGAGTTGTTCGTCACGTGTTCCCGTTTATTTACGGGTTGATGTGACGCTCCGAGGCGGTGACCACGAATCTTGTCTCAAAAGTGGGACACTTTGGTATTTTTATTATTTTTGTACGTTTCTTGCACAGAAAGGGCATGAATTATTTTTTGACCGCTCGATGAAGAACTTCTAAACTAGTTAAGATGACGCCATACTAAATAATGCAAAATCATACAAAATTTGAGCACTTAGAAGTATTATAGATGCTTTAATTAAGTACTGCGAACATACCTTGGCCCTTAAAAATGTCGGTTATTTTTTTAATAAGTCTTTTAATAAGCCTATAAAAAATAAAGTACAAGGTCTATAAAAAACACTTTCAAGTCCAAACTCTCCTTTTTATAAACCCCTTTTCGGATATGGTTTTATTTTATTGTATATAATGAGGCAAATTCAGATTTCTTTTGTAATAATCGCAAAAAAAAAAATCATTTACGCCCGAACTTCCCAAATTAAAATAAAATATGCCTTTTCGCGTTGCTATTTTACAATACGGCCGCTGGTCGACGAATTTGGTTTTTCAAAGTGAACCCTATACCGTCCACCGAAGAACTACTGACCACGTCACACCTATTTCGTATCAGTCCCCCGGCCGGAGCGGGAAATAGACGTGATGATTTCGTGAAATCAATTTAAAATTTCCGTTTTATTACAATAAACAATGCGCAAAAAAAGGAGTTAATGTTTTTTACAGGTTTTTACGAAATCAATCTGTAAAAACAATTCACAAATACCTTTTCCAACCTTTCCAAAAGCTTTTTCTCAAGTATTTTCAAACTCCTCCCTTAAAGGGGCGTGAATTCCGATTTCGATTTTTCCTGGACTATTGAATCGCCTTAAGTACCATACGAGGCATTTTGAGAATGAGCCCACAAACACACAAGCCCTTCTTATTTATGGGGGTGCATCAAATACATAAATATATCATGTAATTAATTACTGTATAAAATTTATTTGTAATTTATGCATATTTTTTGACTTCCAACATTTTTTCCGCCATGCTAGAATTTATTCTTAATTCTACGCCATACAAAATAATAAAGATGACGAAGACGAACTGCAGAAGAACCCCAGAGTTTTCTTATTTTTATATTATCCATTCAATTTTTGTATGTATTTACTAATAATTAATCTTAAAATGATAACACTTAATTACATCATTTTTATCGTTTGCATTAAGACAGCGTTACGAGACAATTAAGACAAAAAGTAAAAATCAGTTGGGTATCGGAAGACGTCCATAATCGGCAAAAAAAATCTGTGATTTTCCATGGCTTACGTAAGCCTGTCATGTGTTAAATGAATTACATAATTATCTACTTAAAAACACAAATTACTATTTATTTGAGTTATCTCCTCAAAAGATACAGAATCACCATTCTATTCTAGAACCACGTTACCTTCTTCTTCTTTGTGTGTCCTATCAGGTCCCCCTGACGTTGGCGATCACTCTGGTAAATGTATATGTTACTTGCGTTGCCCGAAATAGCTCCTCCACACTTCTAATACCGGTCCACTCTCGTACATTTCGGAGCCAAGACATTTGTCTCCTACCAGGCCCTCGGCGACCTTCCTCACAATTATTTAGTAAATACCTTTGATTATACAATGTGTAAATACTAAATAATAATTATAACGTATTGATCTTACAAAAATATTTCATGTATTTATCTTACTTTTTGCTGATGACCTCAAATTTTTTAGAATAATTCAAAATATTTACCATTGCAACATTCTTCAAGATAATATCAACAAATTGTTAATTTGGTGTAATCAAAATAGCCTTTACTTAAATATCTCAAAATGAAAATAGTTAGATTTTCTCGAATAAAAATCCAGTGATCTTTAATTACAACATTGACAACAATACTCTGGAGACATTAACACGAATAAAAGACTTGGGCATCACTTTTCAATCAAATCTTTCATTTGTTAACCACATAACAGAAATCTCTAATAAGGCCTTAAAAATGTTGGGATTTATAACTTGGCTAACTAGAAATTTTAACAATATAAAGTGTATTAAACTGTTATATTTTGCATATGTTAGAAGTCAACTTGAGTACAATTCTCCTGTCTGGAACCCATATTACAATATAGTAGGTACATGTATAAGCTGTTGAAAGAATACAAAAAAAGTTAAAATGGGTATTCCAGCAATTATGTTGAAATACAACACTATTTAAAAATTACCTGTTTAATAGAAAAATTAAAGTTAAAATTGACGGAATTTTAAGTGATGAAATGTTGGCAAGCACTGGAGTAGCTACGGGCTCGATATCGGGACCTACGTGTTATATAATGCAAGTAAACAGTTTACCTAACGTAATAAAACGTTGTAAATGCTACATGTTTGCAGACGATACTTGCATTATATGTGCTGACAAAAATCCACAAAAAATTGAGGAAATTTTACAAGAAGACCTAAACAACATAATTAAATGGTCACACGACAATGGCATTATTATAAACGCAAAAAAAACCAAATATATGCTTATTCACTCACCATATACAAATTGTCAGGATAAGGAATTGCATATAAAAAGTCATTCGTATGATTGTTTACACACAAAAAACCAATCCCAACAGTGTAATTGCCCAAATATAGAAAAAGTGTACCAATATACATACCTTGGTCTTACTATAGATGTCAATTTTAACTGGTCAAATCATATTGAAAATGTATGTAATAGATTAAGATCCATACTAGGGAAATTTTACCACCTAAAAAACTTTTTTGATAAAAATATATTATACTGTATATACAACGCATTAGCAGAATCAATTATAGGATACGGAATAAATAGTTACGGATTAACGTACAAAACGTACTTAAATAAAATAGAACAACTACAAATCCGTTTCCTAAAATTGATATCAGGCAAAAAAAAAGTTCAATTATGTGAAGGCGATTATAAAAAAATTTTCTCCTTGTGTAATGTCCTCTCTATACACAGTAAGGTAGATTATCAATTAACGCTAGATGAATTCTGGAATACAGAATTCAAAAAACCTATAAACCACAACTACCCTACTAGGCATAGAGAAGCACAAATGTTTATTATTAATAAATCTCAAAATGTATACGGTGATAGAACAAAGAGGCATAGAATTCCGAAAATATTTAACGCATTACCTGAAAATATTAAAAATGAGACATCTTATTCAAATATCAAAAAAAAAAATTAAATCATTCTATCTCCGTAGAACATGAAAGCAAACAATATTGTATACAAATACCCAGATCGAATATTGATCAAATACCTGGAAATTACTATCACACACTGTATTCATAAACATTATAATAATTAGTAGTTTATAATAATTAGTATTTTAGATTTTACACAGTTATTACAATGTAAAACATAAAAGTATAATAGTATTAATTAAATAGGACAACTGAGAGATTTCTTACAAACAAACTGATTGATCAGTTTTGTAAAATTTTAAAGATTAATATTGTAAAATTTAAAAAAAAACTGAATAAATATACTAAAAAAAAAAATTTGAGTGATATGAATATGCTCTAATTGTCAGACAGAAGAACTTTCACTGACGTGGTATTTCTGTATAAAATTCTAAATGATTTAGTTGACAGTCCGGTATTGCTCGAACTGATAAGCTTCCGGATTCCACTGCGTAATACTAGAAGTTAGGATTTATTTCAGTGCAGTAATTCTGGAAATAACTACCTTATGTATTCCTCTTTGCCCAGAAAACAAATGGAGGGAAACAATTATGCCAAGTCAGTGGACATCTTCAATTTATCTTTAAACAAATATAAAATATTGTTACGAAGGCATTTCAGTTATGTACAATAAATAGTGCATATTTCTTACTATTCATATGTAAATAAATATTTAAAAAAAAAAAATTTAGTGTGACCATTGTCACCCTGTTCGCTTTGCTGCCAAAGGATATCTAGTTAGTTCCGTCGTCTGGGATCTGTCTCTATCTCTGTCTGCCCTCATCTCACAGGCCCGCGCCGAGCCGGGCGCTGCGTGTGTACCGCGTATAGATGTGCGGTATCTCAGAGCGATGGGGACAGCAATTAGTTAGGTTAAATCACGCTTGCATTGTCGTCTTTAGTCTTTAGTGCTGGCTCGTTTTTATATGGGCCGGGTTATAGAGAACAAGTCACTAAATTAAAAATTTTAGTTTGTTTTTTCCAATACGCAGTTTGCATAAACCGAAACCAGCGATTCCTGAGTATTTATGGAGTTAAAAATTTAGATGTGAAATAATTTTTTTTCTTCTATTACCTGCACGTCGCCACTGATTACACTGCACTAGGGCATGTAATACCGTTATATCGTTACCGCAATTTCGCGCTGTTTTTCAGTACCGCAAAAGCAAGATTAGAAATGCGAATTTCGCGGTATTAAAAACGAACCGTGATAGGGAAATCCCCGCTATTAACAGTGCGTCGGGGAATTCCTGAATTCCCTACAGCGAACTTTGTAGTCTTACTCAGTCTCAGTCTCACTCGCAACTACTCGCAAGTCGGACAAGTGAGTGACTAATATGTCCTATTTTATTTGTGTACTGTGTGAAAGCGTAAAAAAATATTATTTTGACTAATATATTAACGTATTATAGTCGTATCCGTGTATTAATTGTAGTATTCATCTTTTTTTGTAAAAAGTGAATACTACAATTAATGGTATTGAATTCAATGACTTCAAAAATTCTAATATAGTGTGGAAACATTTTTGCGGTCCATAGATCGTCAATCAGTGACTTACAATAATAATATATAGATTTTATGTGTTTTGATTTATTTGACTTGCACCCCTTGCTACCTGCTTCCTGAACACACAGTATAGACACAGTTTACACAAACATCTAATGATCGAGCAGTTTGTGGCGATGCGTGAACATTTCATGGGGCGTTCGTGACATATGTCATTGCCGTCTCCGCGCAGGGCCGCCGCGAGGGTTGTAAAAACGCCCCTTTTTACATTAGCTCCACCCAGGAGGCCGTGAGCAAAAATAATTCCCTCAGGGCTTGTGTCATCTTTGGGGATGCTGTATGGAGGCTCTTTTTGGAGAAAGGAAAAAGGAAAAGGGTATGAGGGGTGGTTCAAAATCTTGGGGTCGATATGTCCAGGAGTGACGGACGTATGAATCTGCAAGGCGATGGGTCGACAGAGTCCCCCTGTGGAGGTCAAAAGGTTTCTCACAACCAGTCTCTCCCGATCCGGTCCACCACGCAATAGGTGGACAAACGAATTCATCGCCCAGACCTGGACAAATCTCACCCCATGAACCCGGGCACCCCTACTAAGTCTTCAAACATAGCGAACCACTGGAGTGACCTATGGCAGGGGTGTTGGTTATCCAATAAATGGTTTCCGGGGCGGCGGTACCCATACCCGCCTCAAAAATTTGAACAATATTAAACGTACTAAAATGTTGCGCAGTTGCGCTTTATGCAATAAAGCACAGACAATTTCACACACAATTTTGTGTCAAGACTTTTTTTTATGCACTCTTTCTTATATATTAATGATAACATCGATAGCCGATGAATCTGTCATGAAGACCGCAAATTAAATAATTGGACCCCTTGTTGCAGCCGCCCGTGTGCATAGCACAAAGCATGTTATAAGGTAACGACGCCCCCGTGTCGCTGTGTATATTGTGTCGTTTTTGCCTACCCAGTGGTAGCTATTGGTTAGTGATTACTGGTTATCTGCCGCGCTAACAAATTTTTATTCCTTATCCACACCACCTTCATTGGAAACAAAACTGCGTGCGGAAAAGAACAATAGATCAGTCTAAAATCCGTAAAATTAAAATGTTAAATTATAAAACGAAAAAAATATAGTGCAATTCACACGCGGTAGAAGTGAAACCTTCAGAAAACTAAAATAGACAAGAGTGGGAGGCTACGAAGCATTGCACAAAGAGGAGACCGATAGGCTACGAAGTATCCCACAAAGATAAGACTCATTATACTATCTCATTCTCTCAGGCTAAATAAGATGTACGTGTTTGTCTCTTTTTAGTGTCGCTTTTTTTCGTTTCACCGAATTTCAAATCACAACGGTCGTAAAGAAGTTTTCACTTGAAAAATTAAATTAAAAATAATAATTATTTATTTATTCCGGATTGTGAGGAGGTCAATGCAATTCCATATATCCGATGGAGAATATAAATACATAATAACCTCTAATTTTCAGGTATCTAATAACATAAATTTAATAAAAATAAAAAAATTGAAAAAAGCTGGTGCTTGGATAAGTTGGAAAGTAACATGATATATTCCTGCGTAATAAATGCCTAAGGTTATTCATGTTCAAAAGGAACACTTTTAATTTTCAAAATTGAAACTATTCTTCATATTATATCGGTTAAGCGATAAAGCGGTACCAAAATTATTTTATGAGTCAAAATCTTTATTCAAAACGCGTATTTGTTTTGTTTAAATATTTGACAGATGCTTATTTGAATTAATATAGAGAAGATAGGTTACTGAGACAACACGCCCGGCGTTTCAGCGCCGTTGAAGTGATTTAAAAAAAAAACTACAATCAGTCAAATACGATTAGGTCATGTGAATATTAGGTCATGCGACTTGTTCATGTACACGTTATTTGAATAGCTACCCTTTTCATGAGCGTTGCTTTTTGTGTTCGATTAGTGTAAATATTACGTATCTTCATCAAGTCATCGGATAGATGTCGTAATATTTCAAGTTTAGTAACATTAAAAAAGGACCCTTTAAAAAAATCCCTACGTTGTGCCATAGATACTAGATTTTCGAACAGTTTAAGACTTGGTGCATGCAAATCGGATGTAGGTATAGTTTTTCTAATATGTTGTCAACCAGGTTGAAAAACGTATCTTCGTAAAAAACGAGTTCAAAGTTTTGCTGAAGTCAACATACAAACTGTTTCGAACGGTTTCACATATTGCTGAATTGCTGAAAAATGCTGTATCTCCTTCAATTTTACGAATTTCTTTAAAATATCTCGTGAGAGCATTCCAAATGCATCTTTCAGAATATGAAATGAAAAAAAAACTTTTTTTTTCACCGTGGTCTGTATATCCACAAAATTACTTACTTAAATTTCCAAGGTTTACATTTGAATTTTAAAGGATAGGTATCGATAAAATCTTTGAGGAAATTATTTAATTCAATTTAATTTAATTCCCTTCCTCACTCCTTTCAGCCTTAACACTGGGAACCGAATAGATACGAGCGGTTGGGACTCTTATGCTGTACTCACCTAAAAATATACAAAGGTTTAACTCTAAACCCCACTCTCATTTCATGATGATAAATTCATCTGTCAGTTACGTTTATATCTTGCCAAAATATAAACAATCCCAATGAGCCAAAAGTATCTAGTGAACTGTGAAAAATCACGGAGAGAGAGAGAGTAAAATTTCTTGAAAAATCATTTCTAATTTTAAAAATGAAGGAGGATGGTTACTTTAATGTTTATCTGAATTCTTCACACAATCAGTTCAAATTTTGAAAAAAAATGTCACTAAAATTCAAAACAAATTTCACTAAAATTTCACTAAAAATTTCACAAATTTCACTAAAACAAATGTCACTAAAATTCAAAACAAGTTTATTGAACCGGAGTGACGCAGGATGCAGACAATCAAAATTAGTATTTTCAGTTATTAGATTTTTAGTCCGTCAGAATAATTGTTCTTCGTAAATTCAATTCAATAAAAATTTCATTTTTGAAGTGACAACTTCTTCAGCACCGTTGTGATTTGAAGCTCGATGAAAAGAAAAAGCGACACTAAAAAGAGACAAACACGTACATCTATAGAATTTAACCGGCGAGAGAATGAGTTACAATAATCGGTCCCCTCTTTGTGCGATGCTTATAGCCACCAAACTCTTGTCTACTTTAGTTTTCTGAAGGTTTCTCTTCTACCGCGTGTGAACTGCACAAATTGTATTTTTTTCATTTCCATGGATAAATATTCTATATAAATATGAAAAGTGGCACCTTTCCTAAACCTCGAAGACGATACAAAAAAAAATTAAAATGCTTTCACTTCTCCAAAATATAACTTCGCCTCCCCTATCTTTACACTTTGAGTGGACAGCTAAGAACACCTTCGAATACAGAAATTCAAAAACTTTTGTTCATACAATGGGCAGGAGCTTCTTCAAGACCTTTATTCCTTAAAAGCGGAGTCAGGCAAGGGGGAAATATGTCTCCAACTCTATTTAATGTGTACATTAACGACCTCTTACAAGAGTTGAACGATCCACGAATCGGTTGTCATATCTGCGGACAAGGCAGTAATAACATTAATTACGCGGATGACATGGTGCTGCTTGCACCTTCGATTAAAGCGATGAGACGACTTGTGCAAATATGCGAAGAGTACGCAAACTCTCATAACTTGTTGTACAATTCCAAAAAGTCAGTCATCGTCGCTTTCAAACACAACAAGGAGCCATTGAATATTCCTCCAATATATCTAGAAGGAAACGAACTGCTTGTGGCCTCACAGGTTAAGTATCTGGGACATATCCTAACCGAAGACATGAAGGATATAGAAGATATGGAGCGACAAAGAAGAGCAATTAACATACGGGCGGGAATGCTCTCAAGGCGGTTCTACCAGTGTAGCGACGACGTCAGAAAATTACTCTTCAAGACATACTGAACTGCCTTGTACACATCTGAACTGTGGACGCAATACCCAGCAGCGCAATAAGACAAACTGAGGGTGTGCTACAACAATGCATACAGGCAACTTATGCAACTGCCGAGGTTCTGCAGCGCCTCCACGATGTTCACCGAAGGGAGGGTGCACTCATTCCCAGCATTACTTCGCCACCGGCTAGCCAGCTTCTGGAGCAGGACACGGAAATCAAACAACATCATTGTCGTGGCTGCATCCGGGTGGCTCAGCTCCCCACTGAATGAGCGATGGATGCAAATGATGAGGCGACCTCCCTGATGGACGATAAAAAAAAAAAAACTATATTTCTTTTTTAAATTTTAATTTCTGTTTTATTTTTGTTTAATTTTATTTTGTCTTTAATTTTGTGATTAATTTTTATTATTATTATTTATGTTCGAATTTTATTTTCATTTTTTATGTAATATGGCAGACTGGGATTGCACTACCCTCCCAGCCCTGCTGGAATAAAAACTTAAATAAATAAAATTTAAAAAAACATGTCTCTACCAAATTGGAAACATTTCTCTTTACTGCAGGCTCATTAACTAATACGAGCAATGTAACGACAATCCTGTCAGAAGATTTCGATGATTAGAATACTTATTCTCCAACGTTCCATGAAGGATTTGACAGACGACGAGATGAAGCCAAGCGACTCTGTGTAGGGGAATATGAGTCATAAAACTAAATAAGATATTCCTTGACAACTACTGTACTCTAGCTATGAGATCGTTCTGACGTTTCAGTTTTAGCTGAACAACTTTTATTGTACGACGAAAATTGAAAAAGATTTCGTTCACACGTTTCAATTTAAATCTAACCGAACTTCTTAATCAACATGGCGTCAACTGATATTATTAGTGCGTGCATTTCTATAATTTATGACATTTTGCGGAACCATCTTGAGAATATGAAAACGCGTAAAAAACGTCGCATTTGGGTTAGAAATAGATTCTAAGAAGAATTGAATTAGGTGCATTTATTACTATTTTGATAGAGATGGTATTCAAATATTTTAACATATTGAAAATTTTACTTTTCTAAAATTCAAGATAAATTTCAAAAATAGGACACAGATGCGATGTTATGTATAAAACATAGGTTAATTGTCGTTTTAAGTAAGAACTGGAATCTATGAGGCGGCACGATAGCATTGTCTATTGTTTTTCATCCTGGCAACACCAGAGAGGAGCGGAAATGTGATGGTGGCACTTCCCCCGGCGGGCGGAAGGCCCGCCGGAGGTCGTGAGAGTTTTTGGAGAGAATCGGGCAAGATGGAGTGCATCGGTGCCTAATCAGAGAGATTCGAAGTTCCCGTAAAGTTCGGGCGGTTATTATAGTGCCGTTACAAGTTTATTTGAGTTCCCGTTATGGTTTCGACCCCGCGAGTCGCGCTCCGGAAATAAATGTTGTGTTCACACAATGGCCGAATTGTATTTTTGTCGAGGAATAGGAAATTTCGTTCTGGACAGTAAACGCCCCTGCCTTTAGTCCCAGAAACACCGTGGGCTAGTGTGATTTCCGGCCAATATAATGTTCTACCCGATCTCCGCCAGGAAATCTCCTGGTGTATCAATTCACGATACACGTGCGTGACTCTATCGTTTGCCATCCGCGCCAGCTTACTCCACCGTGGGACGTGGAGTAGCCTTATTTGCTCGCGCCAGAGTATTTGCTCATGCTGCAGAGGACATCGTTTGCCATCCGCGCCAGCTTACTCCACCGTGGGACGTGGAGTAGCCTTATTTGCTCGCGCCAGAGTATTTGCTCATGCTGCAGAGGACATCGTTTGCCATCCGCGCCAGCTTACTCCACCGTGGGACGTGGAGTAGCCTTATTTGCTCGCGCCGGAGTATTTGCTCATGCTGCAGAGGCCAGAGGATTCCTGCCGCCAATATAGTCAGCTCGCATCACCGTGGGACGTGGGCAGTTGCACCAACCTTAGTCACCGGGAGGATCCCTCATCGTCTAAACGACCGCGTTAATAGTCAGATTACTTTAGCTTTAGTTATCGGTTATGGTCTGTGGGGGGTAAGTTCTTTCCTATCTGTATTATTATTTGCAATATTTGAAATAAACCTATACGGTTAGTCCAATTCTAATTAACCTTATTTTATTTACAAAACCTGGTAATTCCTGCCTATGCCTGACATCTTAGAACTTAATTCCCCGCTCTGGGAGGGGGAATCTCTGCTCTACCGCTGTGCTGGTCGATTTGGCGGGTCTGATGCTGAGGATTCCTCGGGATCAGATCCTGGCGCGTCCGGTACTAACCGGCAAAGCCATTTCGTCCACTCACCTTAATTAAATCCCTTTAATAAATAAGCCAACTTGTGGCAATTCCCTTGACCCTAACATGGCGCCTACAACTGTGTTCTGGGCTCGTATAATTCCTATTTGTCTAGGTTTTGGGTTGGAGTTACTATAGTTTTGTTTTGTAATCGATCAATAATTGTTTTTGTTATTTCGAAGCATCTCACATAAAACATAACCTTTAAATGTCATTCCGGTATACACGTAAATATTGCGAGGTTATCAATCTGTCAACAATACAGCCAACTTGATGATAATTCTGTACACATTATTATTATATATTTGTTTGTGGGTTAAGTTATTCGGACTTACGGGCAACACGAATACTAAGTGTCAATTTGACAGACGGCTATGTCAATCGTAAACAAACATTGCATTTTGACAACAACTGTCATAATGTAATTACACCTTTAAGTTTTTAAGATTGTCGTGTACAATGAATACTATTAAGCGCTTATAAATACGATTAATTATATAATTGCTCTGCGGGTAAGCAATATATTCGTAGCTATCGTTACTAGCTAATTTATTGACATTGTACATTTAATTATTGGAATTTTACAATTATACTTTTCAAAATGTCGACTACAATAGACAACATCAATAGTAGATCGAAAGATGAACTTTCTGCGGAACTTTTATCCAGGAATATAACACCAGACGGTACTTTAGAAGAAATGCGGATTCAAGCCAGAAGGCATAACAAAAATATTAAAATATCTGAAGCTATCGAGCATCATGAGATAAGTGTTAACCCAGATAATGACAGCGAATTTGGCTCAAACTACATTAAATATACAAAAGTTATTTATAATGAATCAAACTCTTCTTCATCTTCATCCACAAGTACTATTAATAATTGGAATATTAAATTTGATGGTAATAGTTGCGTAAGAGACTTTATACTGGAAATAGAAGAGAAATGTAGAATTAGGAACGTTCGTCATGACGATTTAGTGAGATGTTTTCCTGATATTTTAGATGGATTGGCATTATTATGGTTCAGATCAATTTATACACCTGATTTGACTTGGAATGAATTATCTATATTACTTATAAAACAATTCGAAACAAATAATAGACAGATTGAATTAAAATCACAACTTTCTCTATGAAACAACCAGCTGGTATGTCAGCCTTTGAATTTACGTTAAGAATGCAGAAGCACAATAATATGCTTGATTCTAAATTACCACTCTCTGAACTTTTACAATTATGCATGAGGGCATTACTACCCATTTATATCAACCTTCTGGCATCTAGAGATTTCAACTCATTTTCAGAACTTACCGAAGCTACAAATAAACTGGAGTCTTATTCAACGTCTAATTTGTTAGAAAATAATTCTTCTTCTTTTTCTAATGATAATCCACTTAAGGATAATAAAAAAAATTATTATTTCACTAATTCACGGGGCAGTAATAATAATAATTTCAATTCTAATCGTAACTCTTCTTATCGTGGTACCTACAATAATCGTTCTACGGATTATAATTATAAACAAAATAATAATAATTATTATAATAATAATAATTATAATAATAATAATAAACAATATAGTGGCAATTCTGCTAATATCAATAATACTCGTTTTTTCTATAATAATCAATCTAAAAAGAATACTTCTAATGATTGTAGAGAAAAGGAGATGTGTCATCCTGAACCGAATTCTACCAAGAACAATATTTATTGTTCTTTTTGTAAATTAAAAGGTCATTTACTATCGGATTGTAGGAAGAGAAGACAAAACAATTCCAATCCGAAAGTTGCTTCTGTTAAACATGGGGATTCAAAAAAACTAGATGTGAGTCGCTCTGCTCACGCGCCTTCCTTTGCGCAGAGGAAGTGCGAGTGGCAGAGTTGGCTCCGTCAAGTTAATCAGTTTCTTTCGGACTCGAGTTCTGAGGTGGAGGTACCGCCGCCGAAGGATCCCGAGCTTGAAAGAGATAATCGACCTTTCGCGGATATCCTTATTCTTAATAATTCTTATAAAGCACTGCTCGACAGTGGTTCTTCAATTTCCTGTTTAGGAGGAGATATTCATTTAGTATTCTTACAATCGGGTTATGAATTAGTTAATATTGATTTCAATATTTCAACCGCTGATGGAACAAATCAGCAGGTATTAGGTACAATGACGTTGCCTGTTACGTATAAGTCCACTACACATAAAGTACTTTTCTACGTCGTCCCTTCTCTATCTCCTAATTTTATTTTAGGGGTCAATTTTTGGAAAATGTTCCAGGTCGCGCCGGAGCTTTTCCAAAAGGATCCAATTCCTCAGCGAATGGGTCAAGTCAATGAGTTAAGAGCTATTCAGCCAGCTACTTCCCTAACCAAAAAGGAAAATAAAACTCTTACCAAAATTATAAAGAAATTCGAATCCATTTCTTATGAAAAGAAAGGCTTAGGGTTAACACATTTAATAAAACATAAAATTATTACTACGGGTCCTCCGGTTAAACAACGATATTACCCTCTTTCTCCTGCTAGACAGAAACAATTAGATAAGGAAGTAGATGAAATGCTCAAATTAGGAGTCATTCGTCCTTCACGTTCACCTTGGTCTAGTCCAGTATTAATAGTCACAAAAAAAGATGGAACGGGACGTTTTTGCCTCGATTCCAGAAAAATTAACAATCTGACGATCCGTGACAGCTACCCATTGCCGTATATTTCTCGAATACTCGATAAACTCGGTGGAGCCAGATATATAAGCTCAATAGATTTGTCTAAGGCTTTTTGGCAGATCGCCCTGGACGAAGACTCTTGTGAAAAGACAGCTTTTGTCGTACCCGGTCGCGGTTTGTTCGAATTCACTAGGATGCCCTTCGGGTTAAAAAACGCTCCGAGTGAACTTCAAAGACTAGCAGACGCTCTGTTTGGACCAGAGTTCGATGAAAACGCATTTTGTTATTTGGATGATCTAATCTTAGTGTCGGAAGATTTAGAATCGCATTTTATACTGCTAACTAAAGTTTTTGAACGATTAAGAGACGCAGGCCTAACGATTAATTTAAAAAAATGTGAATTCTGTAAATCAGAACTTAAATATTTGGGGTATATGGTCGATTCCAAAGGTCTCCGCACCGACCCAATTAAAATTGAAAGTATAAAAAATTTTCCAATTCCTAAAAATGCTAAAGGAATACGAGCTTTTCTCGGTTTATGTGGTTATTTTAGACGATTCATAAAAGGATTTTCTAGCATAGCTGCTCCCTTATCGAAACTTACAGGATCAAGAAAAGGAGTAAGTTTATTTAAATGGTCGGAAGAAGCTGAATCAGCGTTTAATAAATTAAAGGAAGCACTTACGACTGCTCCTGTCCTTAGTTGTCCGGACTTTACTAAGCCATTTGCTATCCATTGTGACGCAAGCAATATCGGTATAGGGGGTGTTCTTATGCAATCAATAGAGGGAATGGACCACCCTATTGCTTATTATTCTAGGTGCTTAAATACACATGAACGGAATTACGGAATTACGGAGCGAGAACTGTTAGCAGTGTTAGACTCGGTCACTCATTTTAGACCATATATAGAAGGGGCACATTTTTCTGTTATCACTGACCACTCTAGTTTAAAATGGTTAGGATCTATATCGAACCCTAGTGGACGTCTTGCACGTTGGAGTTCTCGCCTTTCACAATTCTCCTTCGATGTTATACACCGTAAAGGCACACAACACATCGTCCCGGATGTGCTTTCAAGAATGGACCTCGCTACAATATCGGTCATTGATGCGAACTTGTCCACCGATAAGTGGTACACAGATATCTGGAAAGGCTGCATAGATTCTCCTCAGCGTTTTCAAAACTTCCAGATACGCGAAAATGAATTGTTTCGCCATACTAAAACACGTTTACCTCTTTGTGAAGACACGTCTTGGAAAAAAGTAGTCCCACTAGAAAATAGAAGGGAAATTTTGTCAGAATCACATGAATCCTCTCGTGCTTGTCATCCTGGAGTCTTTAAGACTTATAAAAAATTACAACTCCGTTACTTTTGGCCAAAAATGTACCAAGAGGTGAAAAGATTTGTGAATCAATGTGCTGTCTGTAAAGCACACAAAATCAGTACAGCCCCGCCGAATGGAATTTCATCAAATTATAAAAAAGTTACGAGACCTATGCAGATGTTATCAGTGGATCTGGTAGGCCCTCTGCCTAGAAGTTATTCAGGTTTTACCGTTATATTGTCATGCGTGGATGTTTTTTCTAAATATACCTGGCTATTTCCGTTACGTCAAGGTACCGCGAGAAGTATTATTAAAAATTTAGAAGAAAATATTTTCCTTGTACACGGAGTACCGCGTACCATTGTATGTGACAATGGGCGTCAGTTCATTTCGAAAGAATTTAAGGAACTATTACAAAGCTACAATATAAACCCTCCTTTTTACAATTCACTGTACACCCCTCAAAACAATGTTGTTGAAAGATACAATCAAACTTTAGGCACGGCACTATCAATATTAACGGAATCTGATCATCGTAATTGGTCCAAATTTCTCCCACAAATTCAATCGGCAATGAATAATACTGTAAATTGTACTACCGGATTTACTCCTTTCTTTGTTATGCACGGTAGAGAACAAATATTAGATGGGGATCTCCACCGTAATCCATTGGCAGATGATGAATCCAGTCCACAAGATTCCTCTCATCTCAAAGTTTACTCCGACAGATTAAATGGACTGTCATCAATTTATGAACAAGTTTCAAACGCCCTTTTTACGGCATTTAAAAAGGGCGCTAATCACTATAATTTACGTAGAAGAAACGTTACCTTCCAGGTAGGAGACGTAGTCTGGAGAAGGAATTTTGTATTATCTAATGCTTTGAACTATTTTTCACAAAAATTGGCACCTCGTTTTGTTCAAAACATTGTAGTACAGAAAAAGTCAGATTTAATTTATACCCTGTCTGACTTAAATGGAAAAGTAACAGGCGATTTTCATGTTAAGGATATACTTAAATCAGATAGCATACCAGCTTAGTCGGCTATCATAAAGCATCTTCACAGGCGCTATCTTTAATTTAAACCTCTTCAATACAGCTCATTTCAGTTCAGCCTGATCATCCGGATTGCTTTGACCAGTATTGGACATAAAATACATAAGTAAATAATTAATTTTTAAGTGGTCTTTTGTAGAAAATTAAAATCTTACTCCAGTTGATTACTCGAGTATAATTTCACATTAAAATAATAATTAAGATTTGTTAGGTTATTTATGTACAATTATGAGATGCCTCGAAGTACAAATACATATATGTATATATATATATATAATAAGTTCACTATGGTTTATATTTATCTTTAAGTTTATTTCCTTGTCAACTCAGAATGCATGACGATATGAACCCGCTTATCCTTTTGTATTCTGAGTCCATACAGTTTAAAATACTCTGTATTTGTCCTACTAAGTTTTTGTCAACTTGGAATATACGATAATATGAACCCGCATATCCTCGTGTATTCCAAGTTCAATCTCATATGAACTGTGTTAATATACTTTTATATTGCATAAACGTAATTAAGAACATTAAGAGGTATTCGCCCAAAATTTCAATATGTTCTCAATTTAATAATGTTTTAATTACATTTGCTTAAACAATAAAAATAACTTACTATAATTATTCAGGAATTTCATTAATTCGAACAATTTAATCAATTCCCAAGCTATGAGTGTGATTGATTAGTTCGTGCGAGAACTTCAGTAATTAGTTACGATGCACTAATATTATAATTTCTTGTTGCACCTTCTGGTACAAAAGTCACATACTTAATTAATTGGCACCATTTTTTTTTAACGATGGTTGTTGACTATTGATAGCACCATTTATTTACGATGGTCGCTAACCATTCTATTGTCACCATTTTTAACAATGGTTGAATAATAAATAAATTGGCATCATTCATGCGATGATTGTATGACTATCCTTAACACCATTCAGTTACAATGGTTGGTTATATCCTGTATTTCATATACAAATGTTCTAATAAACCTATATTTTGTTTTCTATTATATAACTGTCAGAAAAACTTATCCCACGAGACCAGTTAGAGAGTTAGATAGGTAGGCTCTTCTAAAGAGGAATTCTTTTATCCAGAATGGATTTAAAATCAGTGTTGAAGTGCAGATGGTACACCATCTAAGTGTATAGCCTACTTTGGCTTACTTAAAAGTGTTCTGAACAGTGATGCTTTACGCATATTTAATGTGTTGATGTTTATTGATGTCATATCTTGGTGATAATATCTATTCTAATATTAAGTTCTATTCTGTTATAGATGCTACGTCTACGGTAGTCCCAGACGAGAGTCAGAATACATCACCCAGCGTCTTATATGCTGTGGGTGATTACGGGCCCCGTTCACGTATCTTCTTATTGTCTACAAATTGTCTACAATTAAGGTCTTTAACTCTAAGTACTGATTTAATTATATCTAATTGTCTAACTTCGAATGGATGCGTCGCAGACTCTACCATCATGTCTTCAGCATGATGGGCGCGACTGATTTTGTCACGCACCCATTTGCAAGCATACTGTTGCTAGTAGTTTTGTTTTTTCTGATGTACAACTCATTTTTATGATATTATGTTTATGTATGTTTTTAGGAACCCATCAGACCAAGTTAGGGTATCTCTTAGCTCAGGCTTTTCTTTTGTTCTCCTTGTGTTTGAGGGCAAACACCTTGGGAGCGAGCGGGGTAATGTTATGTATAAAACATAGGTTAATTGTCGTTTTAAGTAAGAACTGGAATCTATGAGGCGGCACGATAGCATTGTCTATTGTTTTTCATCCTGGCAACACCAGAGAGGAGCGGAAATGTGATGGTGGCACTTCCCCCGGCGGGCGGAAGGCCCGCCGGAGGTCGTGAGAGTTTTTGGAGAGAATCGGGCAAGATGGAGTGCATCGGTGCCTAATCAGAGAGATTCGAAGTTCCCGTAAAGTTCGGGCGGTTATTATAGTGCCGTTACAAGTTTATTTGAGTTCCCGTTATGGTTTCGACCCCGCGAGTCGCGCTCCGGAAATAAATGTTGTGTTCACACAATGGCCGAATTGTATTTTTGTCGAGGAATAGGAAATTTCGTTCTGGACAGTAAACGCCCCTGCCTTTAGTCCCAGAAACACCGTGGGCTAGTGTGATTTCCGGCCAATATAATGTTCTACCCGATCTCCGCCAGGAAATCTCCTGGTGTATCAATTCACGATACACGTGCGTGACTCTATCGTTTGCCATCCGCGCCAGCTTACTCCACCGTGGGACGTGGAGTAGCCTTATTTGCTCGCGCCAGAGTATTTGCTCATGCTGCAGAGGACATCGTTTGCCATCCGCGCCAGCTTACTCCACCGTGGGACGTGGAGTAGCCTTATTTGCTCGCGCCAGAGTATTTGCTCATGCTGCAGAGGACATCGTTTGCCATCCGCGCCAGCTTACTCCACCGTGGGACGTGGAGTAGCCTTATTTGCTCGCGCCGGAGTATTTGCTCATGCTGCAGAGGCCAGAGGATTCCTGCCGCCAATATAGTCAGCTCGCATCACCGTGGGACGTGGGCAGTTGCACCAACCTTAGTCACCGGGAGGATCCCTCATCGTCTAAACGACCGCGTTAATAGTCAGATTACTTTAGCTTTAGTTATCGGTTATGGTCTGTGGGGGGTAAGTTCTTTCCTATCTGTATTATTATTTGCAATATTTGAAATAAACCTATACGGTTAGTCCAATTCTAATTAACCTTATTTTATTTACAAAACCTGGTAATTCCTGCCTATGCCTGACATCTTAGAACTTAATTCCCCGCTCTGGGAGGGGGAATCTCTGCTCTACCGCTGTGCTGGTCGATTTGGCGGGTCTGATGCTGAGGATTCCTCGGGATCAGATCCTGGCGCGTCCGGTACTAACCGGCAAAGCCATTTCGTCCACTCACCTTAATTAAATCCCTTTAATAAATAAGCCAACTTGTGGCAATTCCCTTGACCCTAACAGCGAGTAGCATTAAAAACCTTGTAAAACAAAATTGTAAATAAATTAAGGTATTTGGCAAAGGGAGATAAATTTTCAAGTACCTACCTATACCTTCGACCACGGATATCATACGTCAATGACCTATACACAATTTGATTTTTATTACTAATTTAATTTCTTCTTGTCCATGGTTCTGAATGTCTTACTTATCATGTCTAGGATTCAATCTCGCATTTCGAAAATATATTATTTAATGTGATGTCACGGGCATTTATATTTTTATACAAATCTTGCTTTTGTTCCCAAAGACAGGGATGGTTTTGGTACAGATCGATAAATCTAAACATCGTATTATCCGACCATTTCAGATGTTTTGTCATTGAAAGTATATATGTATAACATCGACTTTCGGCGTGAAACTCGAACGATGAGTCATACTTAAATGGAAAGACTAGACGGGTTTTCAACTTTAGTTGCTCAAGTAAAATCTTGACCAACTTTGTTGAAAGAGTGTTCACACTTGTCAATAAGCTTTTAAGTGTCATTTAACAGAGAGTTGATCAACTAGAATTGAACCGTCTGAACGGGGTATAAGAGTGTACTAAATAACTAAAACAAAATATCACGCCGTTTCTACGGAGGAGTTTAATCAAAGCAGCACTAAAATTAATGCTTGCAGAATCAATGCATCTCCAAACAACGGTATCTTGGCAAATGCTATTTTTTCGTCGAGTCGTGTTCAATCCATCATTTTTATCTCAAATCCAAAAATTCAGATAATTTGGTCCCATGTAGGCTGAGAGAATGGCTAATAATAATTGATTGAAATTTACCATGGGAAACTTGTTTGTGAATTCTTGTACATTTTTTTTGATAATTTTTTCATCGAGTTGTCTGCAGATCATCATTTTTAGGTAAAATCAATCGAGCCTGAAGAACAGTTATTGATTGTCGACTCAATTTCATTTATTGCCTTATATTTTTCGAGAAAATTTGTTAATAAATTCCATGATCATTTTGATCATCGAATCGTCTTCAAACCATGATTTTTAGGATAAATCCTAAATTACGATCCCATCGTAAATATATACATGGAGCTTGGGAAAACATCTATTGAAAACCAACTCCTCATATTTTACTAGTAAATTTGTTATTAATTGATGTAGGTTGCACGATTTATAATTAAATCCAAAAACAAAAATTCTTATACTTCGGTTCCCTTGAACCCCAAAAAGGAGGTTTTATTTTACTACACCTAAGCTCTCTCGTGTTAAATTTGTTGATTATTTCACGAATACATGTAATTGTAGTGCCTATTATTCTGCACTGCCTACCCGTATTCATTACTATCATTAAACGGCAGACCTGTAGGCTTGTCATCATACTTTGAAATAATAAAACGTGTCTTTAATGGTTTAAAATATAAAACACCGGTAATATTAAAAATAATAATAAAGTGTCACCCGCATTTCTGCGGCCGTAAAAAGTGACGCACAAAGATGTGCATTGTTGGATAATTTTAATGGGCTCGCTGGTTATAGTTTTATCTTCCTAGCAAAACTAATGGAACGCATACTTGGTGGGAAACATTTGGCACAAGATAACAAGAAAAAACAAAGTATGCGTTTCACACGCTGTGGAAGAGAAACCTTCAAAAAACTAAAGTAGAGAAGAATGGGGAGGCTACGAAGCACCGCACAAAGGGAAGACCGATAGGCTACGAAGCACCGCAGAAAGAGGAGACCGATTATATTATCTAAATGTAAATGAATTACAGGTAATACAAAACAAGGTAATCAAAAAACTATTTAATTACAAGCCCAGAACATCCACAAAAAATTATATATGGAAACAAAACTATTAACATTAAGAAAACTATATGAATACAATACATGTCTCCTTATATACAAAATACAAAATAATCTCGTACACACAAACACAGAATTCATTAAAACGTCCCAAATACACAAACACTTTACACGACAACGCGATAACATACATTTAAATACCATCCACACTAACTATGGTAAACAATCCATTGGTTACGAGGGGGGAAACTTATATAATTGCCTCCCAAATGACATTAAAAACGAAAAGAAGCTGGGTAAATTTAAAAAACAATTATTTATATTTATTCTTGATAAACAAAATAATGAAATAGAATAGCGCTGTATTGAAATATTTATTTATCTTGATGTGTATAATTATTTCTAGTTAAATGAGTGAAAATGTAATTTTTCTTTTAACTGGAATTAAAAAAAAAAAAAAAAAAAAATCTCATTCTCTTGCAGGCTAAATTCTTTTTCTCGTGCGCTATCCATTCAATGGAAGTTGGCTATCTATGCGCACTTTGTTTGCTGCGGCCCGGAACTAGACTGGCCAAACCACTGTCTCAGCTTTTTCAGCCATGATGTTCTCCCTTTTCCAGGGCCCCGAATCCGGCATTTTTTCCCTGCATTATGAGATGGAATATCTCGTACTTCTCTGGATGTCTCATCACATGTCCAAGATATTGAAATTTTCGGATTTTTACTGTTTTAATAACCTCTTTTTCTTTATTCATCCGAACCATAACATCTTCATTCGTAACCTTGTCCATCCAGCTTATTTCGAGAATTCTTTTGTAGGTCACTTCGATCAACGATATACTAGGTCAATGGTAGATTCACATCTCGAATGCCTCATGTCGCCTTATCAGTTCTTCAGTAAGCGTCCATGCTTAAATCCTATAGATGTCTCTTTTTAGTTTCGCTGTTTTTCGTTTCATCGAGTTTCAAATCACGACGGTGTTAAAGAAGTTTTCACTTCAATAAGAATTATTGGTAGAATTTTTAGCAAATAATTTAATACTTTTCATCTATAAGTGCAGTATTATTAGCAATAATTATCAGCCTGAAACACCCATCCACATTGAAAAATCTTCCGAGAAAAGATACATGACGCCAACGGGACTTGAACCCGTGCCTTTTTGATTGCCGGTCAGCTGCTCTCCCAATTGAGCTATGGCGGCTTATCTTATACCCGCCAAATGATTCAATATATACTAGTGTTTCATTCAACAATTACTGCTTATTATATTTTTTCCACCTGAAAACAACCAATAAATGCATAAAAATCTTGTCTTAAACGTTAGTTTAACAATTAAAAATAATAATTTATAAGTGCAGTATCATATAAGTTCCTACAAAGTAATACACTCTTTTAATTTACTTGGGTCAACAAAGTAAATAATAAAAATAAAAGTCCAAAAACAAAAAAACAAAAATCTACAAAATAAATTAAAAAAATCCGAGTGTGCAATTCACAAGAGAACTAGAAAATCGCTAGATGTCGCTTTCTTTTCTTTTGCCTGTTTATTTTAAAGTGGTTTGAAGATTGGTATTGGTTTTACAAAAATATTTATTTTTATATTTTTTGGATTTCGTAGGATTCGAACGT
The DNA here is from genome assembly GCA_929108145.2 of Limnephilus rhombicus. Classification (NCBI taxonomy): domain Eukaryota; kingdom Metazoa; phylum Arthropoda; class Insecta; order Trichoptera; family Limnephilidae; genus Limnephilus; species Limnephilus rhombicus. Next base: position 19,311,439 of record OV815293.1, read on the forward strand.
CCCACAGTGATTCGTCTCATACATGTTGGACGCTAAAAACTCTTACACATTATTACATTATTTTTAATCTTCTATTGAGGTTTAGTCAACACTAATTTTATGAAAATTAGTGTTAAAAATGATTAAATTAAATATCGTGTTTAAAAAAAAAAATTAATAATTTTTAAATTATGTGTTAATATAGTATTAAAGAAATTGAAATTAAAACACTTTTTAACTTATTTCCACTTATTAAGTGGAAATAAGTTAAAAAGTGGAAATAAGTTAAAAAGTGTTTTAGTTTCAATTTTCATACAATATAATTCCACCACGTATAACAGAACAATAGTATTAGAGGTTTATATGTTTATAATAAAACAATTATATGTAAAAATTAAAAAAAAAAGTGTATTTGGAGTGTAATAAATTGCTAAAATTACGGTCCATTTTCTGCTAATATTCAAAGATATAAGCCATATTTGGTTTTTCAACTTTTTTCACCACCTACACTGAGCTTATCAAGTTCAAATATACTTAAATTTTTGTTAAACATTCCCTCAAGCCTTTCTTTCTTCGGCAAACTCTTCCATGTCACGAACAATTCCAGCTTGGAAATCTCGTATGTGGTTCCTGTAAAATGAAAAAATTATAATAATGTGGATTCGTGTGGGTTAATATTGAAACTGATATTAATAGAATATTAGTTGCACTCTTTAAAAAAACGAAAATTATCGTGCGATTTTGATAAACTCTCGAGAAGTTAGAAATTTAATATTTTTAGGCCAAAAAAAAACACAAAACTTATTTATTATTTAAAAAACAACTAAAATTATTCATACCGAAGTATTAAAAAAAAATTTAAAACATACCTTTCAAACACCATTTTACAGAACCGAAAAAAACACTTTTCAAACTTAGTACACAATTTTAAACATCGAGCTGCGACGAGAAAATAAATGCAAATGATAATTTCAAAACACATTATTCGACTTTAGGCCTCTGGTATGAGTCAATGCGTGCACTAATCACCCCAATTAAGCATGCATTTATTATCCAGTCTATCTGGTAATGTCACCATGACGTTATTGTTTGGGAATTCAAAAGTGACTTATTAGCGTCTAGCTTTTATGAAACGAATCACTGTGCGTCCGTTCGCTGGATATCTCTGGCCGCTGTGAGTTACAAGTCACGCGCTTTATGCCGCTACGCTATCGGAGGCTCGCGCGGAGCCGTGAATTTATCGCATTTAGGGAATGCAATCCCGGTATACCGGGATCCCGAAATACCGAGATCCCGCAGACATTTTGCGGGACTAATCTCGGTCAAAAATTTTGCGGGATCCCGCTGGACTGGCGGGATTACAGAGAAGCGTAGTTCATACGGATTTCAGAGCGGCGAACTAACTTGACAGCGGTTTTATTATACTTACATGATCCATATAAGTACGAAGAAGACAGAAGTTAATTTATTAACGTTGGTGACACATTTAGTCTACTTTCAAAAAGTGTAATACCTACGCAAGGCAATCAAACCTATAGTCGAAGGGCTAGAGTACACGGACACGGGTAACAACGTAGTAGCCACTGCTCCTGCTGACGCTGATGATCCTTACGATGACAATGACGATACTCCTCTCGCTAATCTGGAGATATACACAGCAGCAGCACCAATGTCACTTCAAGACGAACTCGAACTTTGATTAGTATGAAGAGTTCGAGATCAACAGCCCAACAACCTAGATCTGGCAATATGAACAACCTTGAGGTTTTGATAAAGAAGGAAATAAATTACTTCGAGTCCGGTGGATTAAAAGGCACATACCTTCAATTCACTTTCGCCAATTGTGCCAACCAGCGTGAAAGCTGAACGAGCTATATTAAAATGTCACACATCTCACCCATCAGAGCCACTTTTAAAAAAATTCGCAATCCTAGACATTAGACAATTATACGTTAAGACAATTCTCATACACATAAGGAAAAATGATTTAACACTCAAAACTCAAAATATTTACATCCGCTATTCATCACACCAAAAATGCAAAATTCCTCCAACAAAAACATCTTTCGCCCAACGACAGTTCTCCTACATCGCGCCTAAAATGTTCAACTTACTGAGTATTGATATTAAGACATCGAAAACTGATGATCTTTATGCCATTAATATACAGAACTGGTTATTTACTCAGGGAAGGAAATATTATAAAGAATGCCTTACATCTTAAAAACTGTTCTTATTTTTTCATATTTATTTATTTATTTATTTCATATTTCTCCAGTAAAAAATCTTATCTCTAAATTAATTTTCAACCAAAACTTTATATTACGCTGATGCTTTTTTTTCATATTTTTTGACATTGTTCGTCCATTTCATATGCTGCCTAGGAATACTTGCTTTTGTTTTTTGGGGTCTAAGACTGTCATTGTTCATCTGTATAGATGATTTACATATTTATTCTTATTTTTATTTCTATTATCCTTAAAATATTATTATTTGTTGCTTTTATTTTTATGTGTTATTCTATTTTATTTTTATTTATACAAGATTTACCTAGTTTAACTCCTTTCCTGTATGTGATCATGTACCTAATAATAGTAAGAATATTTTCCTTAATATGTATGCTATATGTTTGTACTTTCATCTATATATATATATGGATGATTATTAATATTATATACAAATTAATAGTATAATTATAATTAATTATATACTTAAATATAACATCTTATGAATCTCGACTACCATAATACGGGCATTTGCCTAGCTTGGTAGTCGAAATACCATGTAAAACAATCCCGTAATAAACAAAATGAATAAAGAAAATTAAAAAAAAAAACTTTTTCAGCAGCAGACACAATTAATAGGTACTTTAACCTTTTTACGAGGCTATTTCCAAAATAATGTTAAAACTTATGATGCTTATTGTACAAGAATATTGTTTATCGTGTGAACGTTATTATTTAAATTTAAATTGTTATGTAAATTTATGTCTTATTTTATTATTTGCCAATTTATGACTTAAACTTTACCTATGTCTACCTAAAGGTATATTAATAAACCATTTAAAATGTCCCAAAGAACTTGTTTGATTAGGTATAAATTTAAAACTCTAAAAACAAGGTTGGTAGAGCGAGGTATTAGGTCCTTATTATACGATTGATTAGATATTTAAGTCCACCCTGCTGGATCCCGCAAATACCTGGATCCAGCGGGACTAAGATTGTTCAGTCTCGCAAATACCTGGATTGACATGGTCTTGCGTGATTGCATTCCCTAATCGCATTATATTAGAACCGAGGACCGGTCAAATAATGAATTTTAGTAACTCACTTCCGTTTCATCCGAATTTCAAATCACAACGTTGCTAAAGAAGTTTTCATTTAAAATAATATATATATTTTAATGGGCTTTTAATATCGTGAGCAGTTTAAGCGTTTCACGACACCTGCTCTCAGTGTCCAATAACCGTAAACAATAGAGTTGACAATCGTAAATAATATCACTTAACTCTCTGGTTATACAATAATAAGTCATGTTATAAGTTACAATGATGGGCAAACTCGAAGGAGAATTTCATATTATTTAGTGTTTATTTATGAGCCATTAAAAAAACCCGCAGTTAATGATGGTAGTAAAATAAGCACACTTTCAATTGTTTTCTCACTACAAGGAATGTGCATTATTTGAATATAATATTATTATTATGCATAGTGTACAGTGTATAACTATCACACTACCATCACACCGCGCCGTTTCGCCCCAGGGGTAGGCAGGTAGGATAGACCGCCATCTAACTCCCTCTTGGAAAGCATTCAATGCTTCATGCCCTTCGACCAAGTATAATGCCCGTTCGTTCAAAGTCCAACACGCTTTCTTCTATTTAATTAAATGAAGACAATATTGGGGAAACTCAATCGAAAATCTGGAAACAGAAAAATATATTGGCACCTCTGGGACCGTGATATGTCTTTCCTCGAGCGTCCCCATCATTCCCCTTTACCTTAGCTTCACAAACCTACCTACCTTCTGTCTTCATACTTCTTTCTTACTTTCTTCAATGATAATTAAATAACCTACAAAAATTGGTTAAATTATAGGCTCGGTACGCACCCTCGCTAGATATGACATTCCTTGCTCGAATTTAAGCGGGCTTAATCGGCCGCTAAATACTTGATAAGCCACAAAATAGTTAATTTTTTAGACGCTGAGGCGTTGGCAGTTACACAAATAAATTATTCATCTCACCGAAATTTACGAAAATTGCCTAATTTTGTCAGTACTAACATCGAGGTTTCATCAAGCGATGAGGAATTTCGATATACGAGTATTTATTGATAATAATAAATCTAAAATAGTTCGGTTAGGTATTATGAGAGGGATTTTAAAAGTTCCCAAGTGAGAACGGTTTGTTTTCAGAGGTCACCCGTCATAATTTCACAAATAGTGTATATGTTATAGTCAATACTCGAAGCTCCGGCGCTCTTAGGTTTGAATAGTCAATCCTCAGGTCTAACTTGAAGGGGTTAGCCCGAAGGCCTTGGTCAAAACCTAGGATAAACCAGTCATTCCGCGAAGAGACTGCATATCGACCTTTGACTATGACATACACTGACTCCATCAAAACAAACACAATTTTCATTTATTAGTATTCTAACATAGGTACTTAAAACATAATGCTGATTGAAGCGGGTAACTTTATCGAAAATCAACTCGTAAATTAAACCGGTGTAACAACAAATTGTGGTCGTTGCTATTTTGGAAAATCGTTGACTTGACAAAAGAAAATGGTTTTGCAAAGAAAAAAGAAACACGTTCCTATTGTACCGTAATATTGATGAATATATGCTTACGATCAGTAAATACTGTGCCAAGCCACGCTAAGCTCGACATTCCAACTAACAAAACATTCTTCCGGTAGTTTTACAAACCGGAACCCATGCAAAATTTCAATCAAATTGTCCATAAATAAAGCGCCGCAGACAAAAAAAATGGGATTGGAGTTAAATCAATAAATGCTATCATCGCCGGGGAAATAAAAAAAATTTTAGTCAATTATTTTCTAAAACGAAAACCTTAATAGTGGAAAAATTTTCCACAACTAAGATCGAATATGTAAAAAAAACTTGTTATTTCGAGCGTCTGATTCAAACCTTTGACGAAAGATTAAAGTAACTAAATTTTTCGCTAAATCTTTTTACAAATACCGTTCAATATTCTTACAGCAATTTTTATTTTATTTTATTTAGCCACCTCCCTGCTCTACACGGTGAGGAAATATCTAAAATCTATGTGTTTTTAAATATAAACAAGGTCTAAAAGGTATCTGGTTCCCGGTTTCGTTTTAATTTTATTTTTCAGTAGACCATTGAGACGTTTCGTTTTGTAATTGATGAAGTCTCCTTTTGAAGTGGAAAAGCCGCTGCTGGCATGTGAGGTCTTGGTTCAATCTGCTCCCAAATCAGACGACACGTGAAATCGCTCCGAAGCGAACTAAATCGATATTTGATCAATCGATAGCGAATTGGACTGGATTGTTCTTTTGATAATTTTGAATAGAGAAGCATTCTAGAACATGAACGGAACACAGTTTTTCTGATTGAAAGATAATACTTAATCGAATCGAATTATCCACGCCATCACGGCGTGTTTCATAGGGGTAGGTCTTTATATATATATAGAGGTACCTACCTACCTGTCTGTTCCGACATCAGATAGGTGTACAAAAAGGGTTGAAGGTTTGTGATGGGTCGAACTAATATGTTTTGACCCAGCTTTGATAAACACAAAGCGCATTTTACGATGCTTTTTATTGGGGTAGGTGCCCATAGATTTTTATTGAGATGTCTGTGTTTTTAATCAAACTTTTATAGGTAGGACCTTTTATTGTATGTGAAACTGCAGAGGTAGGCAGTGATGATGAATTCATAATTGAGTATTTAAATTAATATTATATCCTTTTGAATGTAGCTATAACTTTGTGGTTATCCATTATAGATAAATGAAACAATTTAACTTTGTTTGAACCACTTTTATATTTGAGTAAATCCGACCGGTTTCAGAACGACCGTTCCTTCTTCAGGGCAAATGTGTACTGATTTGACAGTTTGGAAATATGGGAATAATGTATTATATGGTAGGGTGGAGCCTTACAACTTGTAATTTTGAAATCAGAATCAAAGAACATTTAAGGTGTCTTAATAATAATAATAATTTTTCTGAGTTCGCTAACCATATCATTGAAAATAACCATAGTTTTGAAAAAAAAAATACTGGGATAAATAATATTCTTCATATTAATCATAAAGGAAAACGTTTAGATAACTTAGAAACATTGGAAATAAATAAAAAAAAATCCCTTAAAAATAATGAATCTATTATCAACAACAAAAAAGTTGTCTTATAACCCAAACATGGATATGTTCCCCTACCCACCCACTCTTCATTAATACCTAGCAACGGCTCCACCCCTACCATAATAATACATTGTTCCCATTCATATTTCAAAACTGTCAAATCAGTACACATTTGCCCTGAAGAAGGAACGGTCGTTCTGAAACCGATCGGATTTACGCAAATATAAAAGTGGTTCAAACAAACTTAAATTGTTTCATTTATTTAATATTATATCCTCTCAAAATTTTTCAGCTCTTACTTACCAGATGCATGCAGTTTGGGGGCATACCTATGTACATTAATTACATGAGCAGTTTTTCTTCCAATCTAGACTCCCTCCGCCCCTTGGTGAGATAAATTTGGGTCAATTTGTATATTCTTTTCAAGTAACGTGAGATTTTTCTGGACCCCCTCCCCCTTTTGAGCTCACGTAATTAATGTATGCCCCCTTTACAGACGATGAAGCACTGACCAGTTTTGATTTGCGATATTTAATGCCTGATTCATTTCATGTTTTTGTTCATGATTTCTAATTTTTTATTTTTTATTTTTATTAATATTTTTTTTTGTTACATACATAAAAATATTACAAAAAACATTTCTTTTAATATAAAATAAAAAAAGAAGGAACCATAAAATTAAATAGGTAGCTTAAAGATAAAAAATGATACAATTAAACAAAAAAAAAGATATTACAATAGTACGCATATATGTATGATATAAAAAAAACCCACATAGGCATCGCCAGTTCGTGGGTATACTTAAGTTTTTTTTTGATGCAGATAAGATAATTTTTAATTATATAATTATGTTTACAGTCTGAACAGCTCGTATAAAAAATGTATACACTAATAATTAAGTGCCATAGGTACATATATATACATTCTAAGGTATTAGGTGGAAAGGCAAATTTTTGGATACTGTGATAGACATAATTTTAAAAATTCATTCATAAATATAACAATATGAACTTAATTTTGACAGATTCAAGAGCTAGAAAACAGTTGTTAAAGTGAAAACAAAAAATGAGTAAAGTCAGCGCCTTCTGTATTTACTACGAAGTTGTCTTTGGTAAAGTCCTTATCAAATGAAAACTTTATAACAGACCTTGTAGGTACCAGAAAATATTCGATTTATTATATTATTTACAATAATAAAAAACGAAATTTCCCCCAGATTAAAAAAAAGGAACTTTTCAGTTAATATTTTAATAAACAGAGATTACAATATATATTTGGGTATCATTGTTCTGTACGGTCACATGTTTACAGCAATGGTATATCGTTTTTATCTTGTATGCGAATTACCGGAGAATCGTCGCTTTTCCTCAGCAAAACATGGCCGTTCTTGGTCCAAATATATTTATATCCAATAGATTTCGTAGACTTGGCTAGCCAGAGAAGTTCCTTATTTCATGGTGTTAGTTTTTCATTAATGTAAATATTATCTATGGAGTCCGAATACTTTATTTCTTTTGGGCTTAATATTCCCTTAGTTTTATTTATTAATAACCCGGTCCTTGGATTCTTTTGAATTGAATTGAATACTAATAATATTTTTAGCAGGGTTGTTGTAATAATTCACTATGGAGTTGTTTTTTACCAGGTCACTGCAGTTTAGAGTCTTTAACAGAAGTTCTATAGGATTTTTAATGTCTTCATTTTCCTTCACAGCAATTCCTTGGATTTCGATACATGTCTCTAGCGTGCGCTGTTGAATGATGTTGACAGATGATTTAAGATATTTAATTTCTTTTTGCATTTCTTCCATTTTTGTGTCATTATTTTTAAGGTAATCTTTAGTTTTTTTTAGTTCGCTTTCAAAATGAACAATTTTATTTTTTTAAATTTCTTTCATGATGTCCGAAATTTTTTTATTAAAATCATTTGTTAGAATTTTTTTAGTTGTTCGTTTATTCTTTCACTCATTGTTTGAAGTATCTGTTCTTTGAAACGATCAAATTTTTGTTCGATTAAGGTATTACTTTTATCAATTTTTGGACGCATTTTTTTCTTTAAAAAATATATTTTATGATTTTCATTTACTGAGGTGACATCTATCGACGAAATCTTCTTTAGAAATAAATGTGCTCAGTAGGCAACTGCTGAAATGTTCTTGTAAGTCGCTAGTTGTGGTAGATATATAAAAACTTGAAATTATTAAAATTTATATTTTCTTTTATCATTAAAGCCTCGTATAAAAAACGCCGATGATTCGAAAATTATTTGAATGTCACTTTAAATCACTTTACGCTTCAATTGAAGCACAGAAGGTTTTGTCAAAATACCGATTGAGGTCAGGGAGAAAAAATTATGTTTTGTTGAAGAACTACGATTTAACAGCACAACAACGTGAAGATGCACTAGCGTATCATCCTGGGACTAGGCTTATTGATGTTACTGCTTTATATCATCCAAAAACTCACAAAAACTTTATAAAAATAACAGAGATGTTTTGACAGCTGTTCACTGCTCTAGGTAGGTAGGTAATTACTTATTATGACCAATTAATCGTAATGACCAATTCACTATTTATTATATTAGTAAATACAATATATTTATAATGGTTTGTGCTGTTTCTTCAGTTTTAGAAACTTAATTATATAATCATTACATGTGTAAGTTGAATGGTTGGTTTAAAGGAAACTAGTATTCAAAATTAATTTTATGTTCTTAATTTTTTAAGAATTTTATGAAAATCTCTGGAAGTGACTGATCAAAACAAACTTGAAAGAAAACCTATGTCGCCAAGACACAAGACACATAAGACCTTTCGACTCCTAGGTCCCAGATAGGTCAGTGAAAGCAACGATCTGTTCAAGAAATATTTGATGTTTAGTAAATTTCAGCAGAATTAGGGAAAATTTGAGCCTACTTACCACAACTACACTTACACATCCACAGCAAACTTTATTGGTTTAAAATCTCTTCAGTGGTTGTAGTTGTGATATTACTGAGTTTTGACTTTTATTTCTTTCAGCCTAATTAAAAATGAAAAGAAAATACTTGGTTTTAAGTCACTTTATTGATATATTTTCACTATTTACCGGTTTCGGACATTCCGTACCAAATAAATATATTTTTATGACAGTCCTGATGATGGTACGGAGGCACTGAAACCGGTAGATAGTGAAAATCTATCTAACCAAATATTTTGTATGTAAATAAAACCAAGTGTTTTCTTCTCTTATATTTAATGTTTTATTCAATTGATGAACAACCATGTACGTGAAAACCTTACTAATATGGAAACTGACAATATACAAATCTGTCCATTTGTCCAATCCAGCTAACAGGGTTGCTTATCTGTTGTATACTCTGTTATTAATAATAATTTTCATAATATTTCGGAATTTTTCCAAGTTATTTTAAATGTTCTGTTTAAAAAAAACACAGTCCTTTTAAAAGGAATTATTGGACATCTTTGAGGATGCTGTACAAAGAGTCTTTTTTAGCAGAGGAAGGAGTGATCAAGAGTCTTGAAGAGACCCATGTTGTAAGAGGAAGAAAGCACACAAGCCGGCAAATCGTGCCACAGCCGACCGTAGAAACAATCCGTTCTCATGTGACAAATGTCAACTGTGTACAAATGTTCACCGATGCCGAAAGGATCTATAACGCCAGTTCCTCGGAGCACCGTATATTAAAATACCGGTAGAACCAGGACTGCATTCACGCCTGATGCGTGTGCTCTAAAGATTGCAATTCTTTTGTTAAGAAAGGGGAATCTATCAAACGGACCTCTTGTTTATGCAGAGTTGAGGATTTTTTAAGTAAAACTTCTTTACGCACTCTTGACTTGGAGAGAAAGCTGGTGAATGCGTGACGAGAGCGTTACGAAAACCGAGGCGAACGGTAGTTGAGAGGGAGATATATGTTACTGAAGATAGAAAGAGAGAGAGTTGCGTTTCGTATTATTTTTCAGCACACATTTTCTTTCTCTCTTTCTCTCATAGCCAGTTACGTTTCGTATATCTAAGATACAGTGCAGACCTATTGTCTGTATCACTGTAGTAGCAAGAGAAAGCAGTGCGCGCGCACATTTTCTTTCTCTCTTCCTTTCATATAGATGGAGCTAAAAAAGTTTTACTTCAGTTGTGTGGTCTAAAGCACACTCGTTTTTTTAAGTATTTTGGGGTTTGCCAGCGCCCTTGAGGTGATTTTTCACGAAATCGGCGCAGTATAAATTAGCTAAGTATTATTATTCGAGACCCGAAACAACCGCCAAATTCAGTAGTAGGTAGATACCCAAAAATCATTTGAAAAAATCTCATAATGGGATAAAATATTCTGAACACCGCAATAATAGAGAACTCCAGTCCAATTTTTTTATTTTTTTTAATGAATAAAGACCTTCAAACTTAAATAACTGCATTTTTATTTTTATTTTTATAGTTAGTTTTAATAGTTAAAATAATTGTCAAAGTTTTAATTTTTAAAGACTCCCAGAAACGCACCGTGTCTATGGTGGTCTTTACCCACCGTCCCCACCGTTAGTTTTTTACTTTTTAAGTTGTCATTTTGAATCAGTGATGTCATGTCGAGGGAAATTTCCCTAGATCTAGGGGAGAAAAATATTTTTTAGGGATAAGGGAAATCAGGACAAAATCTAGGGAAATTTCGAACTCTGGCAAAAATTTTGGTAATTATCGGTTCGGACTGGCCACGCTTATTACGAATAATTTTTAGAAAAAAACTTTAGATTCGCCTTAATTACTATAAAAGGAAACTTTTTGGCTTTGGGGCGGCGGAAAATAATGCATTTTAATTTTCAATTGCATAAAACCAAAATTCAGTTCGCGAACCGACGCAGCGAAAATCCGCGGCCGTAGCTGTCACTTGCTGTCACTGTTATGGACTGTAGCTGACTTCGTGGGATACCTACATGAAATACCGCGAATCACAAACCATGTTACACAAACCTAGCGTAGCCGCTAAGCCACTTGAAAACTGGGATGTTTTTCTTGCCTTGACGCGAGTAGGCGTTATAAAGGGCCACTTTCTTTTGTATCACAAACCATGTTACACAAACAAGCCCGCTAGACAAATTTCATAATTACGCGCCTTATCCCACGAAGTCGGCTACAGTCGTATTAGCTCTTGTTAATTTATCAAGGATACCAACATCACAGTGACATGTACGGCCGCGGATTTTCGCTGTGTCAGTCGCGAAGCGAATTTTGGTTTTATGCAATTGAAAATTAAAATGCATTATTTTCCGCCGCCCCAAAGCCAAAAAGTTTCCTTTTATAGTAATTAAGGCGAATCTAAAGTTTTTTTCTAAAAATTATTCGTAATAAGCGTGGCCAGTCCGAACCGATATTTACCAAAATTTTATTACATATGACAGTATTACTGGTATTATTTATATATATATACGTATATATATTTTTTGGAATTCCTATGAATCTTAATTATTTTTCGTGTACTTACATGCCATGTTATTTTTAACACTGACAACTCAAAATGATATTAGGGAACGTACCCATACTACGTGACACGTTCGGGGGGGAGGGGTCTTCAAAATACCACGCTTGTTACAAATGAGCGGCGGGTTGCTTATGATTTTTATTTTGCAAAGTGTTTTTTTTTTAATTTGGAATTCAGTTTCTAATTCACTGGTGAGTGTATTCGTACTTTTAAATTATTACTTCACGTAGCAAAAAGTGTTTTATTTGGAAAATCACGGTATTATTAGTATATTTACCAAGTTCCGATATCTTTCCAATTAATTATCATATTAATTAACATATAACAGGATTAGTGTTACACAATCAGGTGGCTACGTAGGTAATTGCGTAAATGTGAAATTCTAGGGAAATTTCACTTCTAACTGTTGGCAACACTGTGAAGAATCCAGAATAATCATGGCGGATAATGACTTTTAGGTGTGAGGTGTGTTTTTTATTCAAGATTAACTGCTTTTAATATAGAAAAACATTGGTAAAATGTCCACATTTCACCGCTACTGTTATTGTATTTAATCAAAGTGCAATATATTAACAATAAATCATGTCTTTCATTGCAAATACATGTGACATCGTGTTTTGTGTCAGGTGTTACTTTGTAGGTACATTGTTTTATGTATAATACATACAGAAACACTGGTATTTATAATACACTGATCATGACGAGTGTGTAACAACTTGTATAAAAAGCCCTATACTAAAAACAATTTGAAAATACATAAAAACAAACGTCAAAATATGACATGACTTTAACCTCAAATAGACAACATTTATTGCAGATTGTCCGCAAATATAGCCCTTTTCGTAAATTGTTGAGGGCCTAAATTATGTTTCAATAAACACAATAACTATTATTTATCTAAATCTCTATAAACAGTATGAAAATAAACCAAAAACACGAAATGTTGAATTGCATAGGTACGCGTGCACTTCAAGTCATTTCAAATGTCAATACAATACAATTCACAGGTGACAGGTTAACTGTGACGTCACGGTTAACCATTTCAGTAATGCCAACTTAACGCTGTGTTTTCCGAAGAGGTTTAAAAATGCACTTTTTAATAATTTATTAAAAACTCTGCATTTAATATTATGAAATAAAACTTATATATTCAGAATCAGCGTTTCTTGGTCTATATGAACATATTTTTTTAAAGCCATAATATTTTTCACTGGAGTTCCTTATTTCATGATCAATAAACGCAATTTGTAGAACGGTCATATACAAATCATTTCTGATGGCATTCCCACAGATGTTTTCATTTACCAGAGTCACTGAAGTGTGTAGAACTGCCAGAAAGTACCCATAGATGGCGCCCGTTTTGGTTGTTTTTACCAATCTGCATCCGTACAACGTCTTATTATTTATGGCTATTAAATTGAGGACATATTTTACGAGCGTGTTCCCCTTTGCAACTGCCGAAAAATGTCGGCAGTAAATTCCGACGAAATTAGCGGGAGTTCTTTGAATTGTTTCAAAGTTTTAAATCATTAATTTATTATGGTATGTGTTTTGTTGCTACCGCACAAGTAGCGACACACTAAATATTAATAATTATTGTAGTAAATAGTAATAGGCACAGGAGTTTGGTAACTAATTTGTACAGGAGTTTGCTAAATAAATTTTACAAGAGTAGATACAGGAGTTTAGTAACTATTTTTTACAGGAGTTGGTAGGTACAGGTAACTATTTTTTTAAAGGAGCAGGTACAGAAATTTGGCAACTAATTTTACAGGAGTAGGTACAGGAGTTTGGTAACTATTTTTTACAGGAGTAGGTACAAGAGTTTGGTAACTAATTTTTACAGGAGTAGGTACAGGAGTTTGGTAACTAATTTTTAGAGGAGTAGGCACAGGGGATTGGTAACTATTTTTTATTGGAGTATTTAGGTACAGGAGTTTGTAACAAATTTTTACAGGAGTTGGTATGGGCCGGTATGGTTTATGCTAAAAGTAGGAGTAGGTACAGGAGTTTGCTAACTATTTTTTTCAGGAGTTGGTAGGTACAGGAGTCAATAACAATTTTTTACAGGAGTTGGTATGGGAATTTAGAAACTAATTTTTTCATTGAAGAATGTAGACGACCTCCACTGTCCAAGGGTGACCTCTTTTGCCCTGGATCGCTGATCACAGGTTCGAAAGCCAGTGCGGACAAGAAAATTGAATGTCTAATCAAAAAATCGACTCCAAATCATTGATATAATATCATATTTAGATGAGACATTCAGGTGATTCTAAAAAGAAATCTTAATCTACTCTTTCATAGATGGCGCGAGCATAATTGTTTTATGTTTTTATGCTTTAAATGTCAAGATTTTATTTTGTCCAAAAACATACTCAAACCCTTCAAGAAAGGCTAACGAAAAATGCAATACGTGATTGAATCACCGATACATACAATATTGTTTTGTCAACCTTTCTTGAATGATTTGAGATTGTTTATTTAATCATACCTATTCATAATGCGTTTGTGCGGGTGCAAACAATTAAATCGTCTTAATATTTTAAAGCATAACTCGCAAAAACTGTTTCCTAAAATAATTTAATCTAACACCTCTAAGAGGGAGCAGAATATGATATTTTTTAAATATCAACGTAAGGGAATCCTTCAATTCTTAAAGAAATTATTCCAAAGTAATTCCAGTGATTTGTCAGTCCTTGAGGTACGATTTTTTTTTGTCTTTGAGGTACCTACGAATTGTTTGTCTTTGAGATTCGAATTAGGTTCGTATGTATAGATAAGTACCTTTTAAAACCACAAATAAAAGTAAGGAGAGGAATTGAAAAAATAATATAACAAATAAAATACATGCAAACTGCATGATGACTGAGATTTGCATATGTAATAAGCATGAAAGTACAACAAATGTCTCTCCTATCTATTAGACAAAAGGTAACTTCTTTATTTAATAATACATGCCTTTTTTAATATTCACAGCAAACCAAATTTAATAACGTTATTTATAAGCGCTGCATATATTTTATGTTTTTATTACCTGTTTGGACAACTATTTCGGCGTTCAAGGCCTTTATCAAACTGCTCTTTTTTACATTTTATAGTAGGTGCCAAACTTTATTTCCGACCCGATACATAAATCGTAGCAATATGCAAGTTTAAGGTCCAAAAAGCTAGAAAGGTCTACTTTACTTGTATGTTAAAGTTTCAAAGCTAATTCTTACCTACCGTCGACATCGAAGTCTTCCCCTGAGCGTAGTTCGTATAGGGTACGTCTATCATGCCCATCCTGGGACGTGCTTTAAGCAATAATTTAATCCAAAACAAATTACATTTAGATTAATCCCGTTTCGATCAGTCTACTCCCCCCCCCTCCCCACCTTCCTAGCCTTAACGTCGAACTTGTAAAAAAAATCAATGAGTCGGGTGATTTCATTTGACTTTTGTTTGACAGCGGAAAACGCGCGAGAATGGAAGAATGTGCCCAGTCAACGAAGCGTGGAGGCGATCCCGAAACCCCTTTATTTATATCTAAGTGCCGCGATTTGGGTTCAATTTCCCTAATCCATGACCACTGCCGGTCACAGTGCTTTATGTTTTACGTTTTACCGAAGACAAGGAAGAGATCGTGTCAGAATTGACGGTAATTTAATTCAATTTTCTCCACGGATGATCATACATGAGCTAAACTTTATCCCAAGAGTCTGGAGTAAAAATAATCTAGATATTCCCAATAAAAGATATTTCGGATTCTGGGCTGCAGATAAAACAAACAATGGAGATGGGCCATGAGCCATTATTAGAATGAAACTGCATGCACAAATGTGTCGCCAACATCGTTCACCCTTTGTTTCTACCTGCACACCAATCGCATAACTTTCATTGTATATCCGCTTTGATAGTCCGTTCGGTTTGACCGTAGATCGAATGCTGTCGGCGCCCTTCCATGCCATATTACCCTTTATTAGGTATCTAGAAAATGCTCCTATTTATACAGAATTTTTTTCATAAATGACCTCCTTTTACGTTCCCCAGAAGTGTTAAGCACTTGGGAGGGTTTTTCGTATGTTGAATGACTCGATAAAACTTGAAATTTGGTTGATTGAAACTTGGTTAATTGGTCAGTTCTTACGATTTTTTAGAATTCTTCGGTTTAGAATTTAGACCCGTGGTCGTCAAACTGCAGCCCGGGGTAGATATTTGTGCGGCCCGTCACAGCAAACAATTTTACCAGGCGGTATGAGCGGTATATTAGTATATTAGTATATTTTACCAGACGGTATGGCCAATGTGACATTTAAATGTTATACCTTTATTATTTATTACCCACCAAGGTTGGACATCCATCAATGTGAAGTGTAATCTAATCTTAGATAAAACAAGCAAGGCAATGTGGGTAGATATGTAATAAAAATACCATGTCGGAAAACATTGAATAATTTATTTAAAATCCAAATCCCAGCCCTTGGGAACATTCTAAAATTTATCATTGAGACTCTAAATAACAAATAAAAGTAATCATTAGGGGTGGCTGGATACGATAGTTCGTTCCAGCTGTAAATGATCGTGAATTCTCAACAACGTGTCAATAAGAATCTAAAATGTAATTGAATTGTAAGATTAAACTGATGGGCGCCTGTATTGATTGAACGATACATATTTTAAACTCAGTAATCTCTATAAATAGCTAAAATCAAATCTCGATCCGTTTAAATGACTAATTTGTATCTCACATACTGAAGTTCGATGATGAAGATGGGTCCCAGCACAATGACAGCCCGTTCAACAAGCACAACCTACCTTCGACGGTTCCGTGACAAGTCAGAATCATGCAATTTCAACACCCCTTTTTTCATTTCAATAGCCCACCACCTAACCCAAAGTAACCCCTACATTTTCAAAGGAGGTGTTGAAGTTGCATGATTCTGAGTACTTACTCGCCTACTTCGGTATATCTCTTTGAAGCTCCATTTTTACACTTAGAAGACGCAAAGAGGGTTGCTTGTGGTTCCAAAGCCGCCTCCATAGAAAAAATCATTTTAAAAAGTGAAACACCATAACATCTAAATTGCATGATAGCATAAAATTACATACATGCATGTGTATCGACACCCATTCATATAAAGATAGATATTCGCTGCTTATGTAGATACCTTCATAATATGTAATTCAAAGTGTGCGGCCCGCAGTGATACCACATATTGTCCTACCAGAAAAGTGTGACGACCGCTGGTTTAGATTATCAGTTCTGGCCAACACTGAGGACCTCTTACAAGTAAGGGGGGCAATTTTATTTGGTGTCCCTTAATCTACGAGGTTTTTTTTAAATTCAGCAATTCATTCAATCAATTCAGGCCACCATCGATATTGTTGGTCGATGGGTACAAAAGGATAAAATATGGGATGTGCAAGGTGCCTTTATGAGTGGAAGGGGATGCATGGACCAGATTTTCTCCTTGCGTATGCTCACTGAGAAGTTTCTAGCGAAAAACCAGAAACTTTTCTGCGCCTTTGTAGATCTTCAAAAAGCGTACGACCGAGTCGACAGGAAAAAGCTATGGAAGGTGTTGTCCAAGTATGGAGTGAATACAAATCTCATACAGGCAATTGCGTCTCTGTACGAGGGAAGCGTTGCATGTGTTAGGGTGAACGGTGATTTTACGGGGTGGTTTGACATCACAAAAGGTGTTAAGCAAGGCTGCGTAATGTCACCATGGTTATTCAATCTATACATGGATAATTGTATGCAAGAATTGAAAGATGTGGGATTGGGCGCAAAATTGAATAGTCTGAAAGTATGTTGCCTGTTGTATGCTGATGACGCGGTGCTGATTTCTAACACTATGGAAGATCTACAGTCTCTAGTATCTAGGATGAACGAAGTATGTATGAAGAATGAGTTAATGATGAATGTAAGTAAGTCTAAAGTCATGGTGTTTGAAAGAGAGAGTACGAAAACAGTGTGCGATATAGTAGTGAATGATGAATACTTAGAGCAGGTGGATGAGTTTGTTTATCTGGGTAGTATGTTTACGAGAGATGGGAAGGCTGATAGAGATATTGAAAGGAGGGTAAATGCCGGTAACTCCATTAATGGAGGACTGAATGCCGTTGGAGCTAACAAAAAACTTTCAATTAAAGCGAAACTAGCAGTCCACAATGGACTCCTGGTACCTACCCTGATGTATGGCAGTGAGGCATGGAACTGGCAGAGGAAGGATGAAAGTAAACTGAATGCTGTTGAAATGAGATCCCTGAGACGTATGTGTGGTAAAACCATGTATGATCGTGTTAGAAATGTGGATATCCGCAAAGAATGTAAGGCTGATGTAAGTATAATGAGCAAAATTAAGAAAGGGACCCTCAGATGGTTTGGGCACGTAGAGCGAATGAACGAAGAAAGTAGTGTTAAAAGAATATATGATGCAAATGTGAATGGTAGAAGAAGTCGGAGACGCCCGAGGAAGACATGGCACGATCAAGTAAATCAGATACTTGAGACGGGCCATGTCAAAAGTCAGAATAATGGAAGAGTATGTATGAGACGATGTATGAATGTGAGTGAGGCAAAGAGTGTGTGCCAAGACCGAGTTGTTTGGCGGGCCGTCCTCTCTGCCTACCCCTGCGGGGAAACGGCGTGATGGTTAGTTAGTTAGTTAGTTGGGTACAAAATATATTATATAATATATTAACTGCTTATTTTATGTATGCCTATGGGTTGAGTCTTGTATATTGGAATAGTGTTTACAGTATGCTTCGTTTTTAGAAAGGTTTTTTTAAACAAAGTACCCATTTGTTTATAAAGTCATTACAATTCAACTACTAAAACATATTAAGATACTTGTACCTAAAAAGGAGCAAATTTACGGTAGCTTTATAACCCATTAACATTAGTAAATAGTTTGGTTGACCTCGCTCAACAAAAGACGCAAAACGACTGTGAAATTTGGCGTTTAACATTAAACAGCGAATTAAAGTCTTATAGGTAGGTGTGTGACTGAATTCGACAAAAACACAATCTAATTATGGTTCATTTCTGACAAGCCGGTATCTTTGCTGCTAAAGATAGTTTAATACGTATTTGTACGTTTGTTCTTGTAGGTAAAAAGACAACATTTTGATAACCATTAGCCGTAAAACCATATGAAATTTTTTTTTGGTTCAGTCGATTCAATTTTAGTTGATCAACTCGATACTTGAAAGCATATTAACGAGTGTGAACCTTCTTTCAACAAAGTTGAACCCATTTTTTCGTACAAATTTTTTCGTTCAATAAAAGTTGATCATCTAAAATTGCAACGTCTGAACCCTATATTAGTGTCTATGTATACTTATTGAAAGCTATTCAAAACTGTACAACCCACCTTTGCACGACACACAATAAAGTTCAGCGATATTCCACCTCATTTCAGAATTATTTTAAATAGTACCTTTAGTACATAGGAACCTACCATCACTTATTTTAACCTTTTTTATAAACGTTTATCTCGTTTTCGTTTATGTCAGGTCTATCTATTGATATCTCAGTCAACAGAAAACGAACAAAAAATAACCACAACAACATTTTTTGTCGAGCAAACCAAATACCACAATTTGCTATTGGCGGCATTTCAAGTTGTAAAGCGATTCTGCAGCATATTATTTCTATCATTTGAGGACAATATTCTCACACTTCGACAATGGACTATCCTATTCAATCATCTCAACAGTAATTCGTATCCGAAAACGATGTTTTCTATTATGTTAAGATTGTCAACGACTTTGGATATTAGGTAAAGTATGTCCATAATGCCTTTTGACAAAGCTGATCGATCATTGTTAACCTCTGTTAAAGTGTATTGTATTATTTATTGATTGATTCGTTATATTGTCTTTTATGTCAAGAACAAAAAACGTTACCTACGTAATTAGGCGTAGGTAAAAATATATTGTGAATTTTTGTATGCGAAAATTTACTTCTTCATTAACATTAATGATCCATTATCTGCCATCGGCACCAAACATAAAAAAAAAAAACAGATTAAGACCAAGAAAAAATCATCCTATAGTTGGCTGAAACCAAATTAGTTTTATTGCTTTTATAAAAATCATTAGTTTTACTACTCGGCTTCGTCCACGTTTCAACAGAGAATAAGATGTAAGTTTTTTAGAATTAAAAAGAAATTATCAGAGTGTGTAATTCACAAGTGGTAAAAGTAAAACCTTCAGAAAACTAAAGTTTTCAAGAGTGGGGAGGTTACGAAGCACCCCACAAATAGGAGACGCCTTTTCCTTTTCCTTTTCCTATTTGGTCATCTTATTAGTATTATTTGTGTTTTCTTTTTCGAAGTCGCTAGATGTCGCTTTCTTTTGTATTTTCTTTTGGCTGTTCATTTTGGAGTAGTTCGAAGATAAGATTTTTTTTTTAAAATTAAAATATTGTTCTTTTTTGGATTACGTAGGGTTCGATCTTTGGTCTTCTAATTGTCTGCAAAGGTTCGTCAGGCGCTTTATAACACTATTCCAAATGACACTTGCGTGGCACCGTGGATTTATCGTATTATATTCGAACCGATTACCCGCAAATAAAATATATACCTATATTATTGCTATCTCATTCTCTCCCAGGCTAAATCCTATAGATCTATGTGATTGTATCTTTTTAGTGTCGCTCGTTTCAGTTTCGTAGAGTTTCAAATCACAACGGTGCTAAAAGTTAGTATCTAAGTTGGTATGTTGCGGATAAAATATTTTTTTCAACTTCGTGAAATTCTAAACCAATTTTCAAAGAATAATAAAAACATTTTGTTCGTAAAAGGTACGTGTATTTACTTGGTTGATAAAAACGTTGTCAGTTGTCAGAATTTTCAAATTTCTATAATACTATTATGAAAGAAATGGTTTTATGAGCTGAACAATTTTTCAACAACATTAAAACTGAAAAGCTAGTCAAATTTCATGTTTAGAGTTTTTATAATTCTGTTTTCAAATATAGAATTCCGGCTTTAGAATTAAGATAGGTACCTACCTGCGTAATGAGATGCATTTAACTATTGTAATATTCGTATTGTAATAATTAATAATTTTACGGCAAGAGCGCCATCGCATGGGTATAATATATACATCGCAGACCAAATGTAAAATCAGGCAGATCAAGATGCGCCTCAGGCACTTCACGATGTGGTTAGGCACATCTCTTTTTGACTTTTTGAAATATTGGCATACAGAGCTCCGGGCCAAAAAGGCCCCTTTCTCTTTCATCATGAATTTATGTTAATGGTTGTAGAAGAAAATTGATTTATTTAGTTGTTTGTTAAAATTTATTTGCAATTGTACATGGCTGCAATATGGGGAGGTTAGAATTTACGGAGGATTTGTTTTGGTTTTTTATGTGTGGTACGTACGTTTTCGTCGTACCGGGCGAGGCAGTTTATGGACGCGTTTTCATGGGTGGGAATTCCCGCATAAAAAGTTTCCGCGAGACTTAAGATATGTTTTTTCAATAAGGGGATTTCAGAGTCTTTGTGAAGTTGGGCTACCCTCATCCATCTGGGGGCGCCTAGGGCTATACGTATGGCTTTATTCTGGAAAGTTTGAAGTTTTTTCAAAAGGGACTCTGAAGCGTGGGCCCAGATGGGGCTTGCATAAGTTAGTTTTGGCCTTATAGTTTGATTTGTAGATTAAGAGTTTATTTTTAGTTGAGAGTTTTTTTTATTTTTTTTGCTTAACATGGGGTAGAGGGCTGCAAGAATTTTATTTGCCGAGGCTAAAATTTCGTCTATGTGCTTTTTCCAAGTTAATTTACTGTCTAGTGTTACACCGAGGTATTTAATACTTTTTTTCCACGGGACGTTTTCTCCGAACAAGTGAATATTAGGTGGCCTTTTGGGACGTCTACGTGAGAAAACGCAGGCGGCGCTTTTGTTTTCTCACGTAGACGTCCCAAAAGGCCACCTAATATTTACTTGTTCGGAGGAAACGTCCCGTGGAAAAAAAGTATTAAATACCTCGGTGTAACACTAGACAGTAAATTAACTTGGAAAAAGCACATAGACGAAATTTTAGCCTCGGCAAATAAAATTCTTGCAGCCCTCTACCCCATGTTAAGCAAAAAAAATAAAAAAAACTCTCAACTAAAAATAAACTCTTAATCTACAAATCAAACTATAAGGCCAAAACTAACTTATGCAAGCCCCATCTGGGCCCACGCTTCAGAGTCCCTTTTGAAAAAACTTCAAACTTTCCAGAATAAAGCCATACGTATAGCCCTAGGCGCCCCCAGATGGATGAGGGTAGCCCAACTTCACAAAGACTCTGAAATCCCCTTATTGAAAAAACACATCATGATCTGCCTGATTTTACGATCGGCCTACGATATATATAATATGTCTTCAAAACAAATACTCGCAGGTCTTGAGTTAAACAACTCGTAGGCATTGGCGATGTTAACAATAGGCCACTTGCATTACATTATTTCAAAAAAATTCCGGTTTAGGCAAATATTCTAAAACATTCTGTATTTTATTTAATCGTATTTTTGAAACCCTGGCGATTTTTTGACAATTTCAATCCGAGAAATCCGACAATTTTTTATAAACCGGAAAGACGGGACGTAATTTTATAGGTGCGAAAAAACGATAATAACCTAGCCGAAAATCATTTTAAAAAATGTTTTCCACAAGAAAGGGCACAGGAGAATAACGAGGCATACCATAAATATTACATCTCAAATATTTTTTTCCTTGATCCATCTTATTGATCATAAATCATTATAATGTTCAACGTCTATATAACGAAATGCAATGTAATATACTTGTACTTGTAAATTATAATAATAATAAGAATATTATAAAATTTGATTTTGTTAAAATCAGCACAACTACCTACCATTATACCTCTGAAACACGTACAGACCGCGTAAAATGTACGGGGTTCTCTTCAAAACATCTCTCAAAAAGCCAAACCAAATGATAAGTTCGCAAAGAACAAACAATATGAACGTTAAATGTCAAATCCAAAAATTCGCCTGAAATCAAAGTGATGACACAGAAAAAAAAAATCAGTGTGAAATTTTACAAAATTAATAGGAACATTTTTGGAGACGGGACATTTTCATGTAGATACGCCACGGGCCCAAATAATGGATTTATTTATCATCATCATCATTACATAGTATAAAATGAAGTCGCTCAAAATGTATGTGCGCGTTAATCTTTTAAACTACGCAACAGATTTTCATACGGTTTTCACCAGTAGATAGAGTGATTGAAGAGGAATATTTATATGTATAATACATGTAAATTATATTAGAGAAAAGCCGAGAAATTCAAAGAAAACATATTTTTGTGCGATTTAAAACGGCTGGCGGGTCGTACTATAGTCACTTGAAATTCGTTCTACGGAAGAAATTGGAAAATAGATGTCCTAGAGTAAGTAGGTATTTGATTTTCCCTTTTAAAATATCCAGTGTTGCATTGCAAGCATTGTATAATTAGTGGCGATCGCTCGTGTCTATCGGTGTTCGGTGTTCTCTAGCCAGTAAAATAAAACGTGCTTTACAGCGCGACGCTATACAAAGCAATCATCAGTGCGTAAGTTGTAAAAAATTGTTAGTAGTATAAATAACAATATTACATAGTATAAAATGAAGTCGCTCAAAATGTATGTGCGCATTGATCTTTTAAAATAAGCAACGGATTTTCATGCGGTTTTCACCAATAGATAGAGCGATTCAAGAAGAAGGTTTATATGTATAATACAAGCTCATTATAGTAGATAAAAGCCGAGAAATTCAAAAATTCAATTCAGGCAGCGGGCAGCTGGCAAGCGGGTGGTGTGGATTTTATAAAGGTTGGGTAATGGCGTTGTGTTTCGTTAGCCACAGCAACGTGTAGCCGAGTCTGCTAGTTTAAAAATAAATAAAAAAACTGTACATTTCTAAAAATATTTACTAACATCCACACGATTTTTTCCAAGTCGTTGTGAAATCCATGCTAGTGGCCTATTCTGACAAATAAAATGGTTTTTTTTATTATTTATTGTTTGAAAATGTAGTTACCAATTTAAGAATTAGTTTTGGCCAATTGAATATTATAATTGCTCACATAGCCACAATGATACGCACTTAATTTACGTGGTAAATAAAATGTTGAAAATGCTGTGTTTAATGATGCGGTTAATTTAATATCAAACTATTATTTATTTTATTATGTACGTACGCATTCCAGCTTAATAGATTATAATATCATATTTCCCGAACCTGTAATTAAACATAATTATGCCATTAAACATTCAATCTAACGATTTTAATTCATTAAACACCTACCTTCAGTAATTATGTTTGTAAAACTAAAACGCAATCAATGTTAACTACATGTTCAAAAAACATTTCTTACCCACACTGATTTTATGTACTCACTAATAATAAAAATGTGATGCTGACGAATACGTGGCAGAGATGTACGTTACTTGGCTTAAACTCTAAAAACTATATTTTTTTTATTTATTACTTTAAAAATAGGATATTTGTTTTTAAATGCATGTTCATGTTTCGGTAACTTATAAAGCGTCTAATCGAAATTTCTATGTCAAATCGAGCTGTTTACTATGATCGCTCTTTTCATGTAACGGGCCCTCTCATTTGGAATAAACTTCCCTCAGCTCTTACTAATATCCAGAATTTGGCTGAATTTAAACGGGCTTTAAAAACAATATTATTTAAAAAATCATACCATTCAGAATCCTAACATCTTTTCAATTTACGTAATAATAATAAGCCATGTTCTCAAGCTTCCCGTAATTGTTTGGTTTCGGTTTCCTCATAATTGTATTTTTATTTTATGTTTCGTATCCGAATTTATGTCAGAATATCTCTCATTTTTAAACGCAAACTGCCTTTCTGTTAGTATATTATATTTTAGTTTTAAAGTTCTGTTTTGTCCTGTATTACAATAGCACCGCTATTGT
The DNA here is from genome assembly GCA_929108145.2 of Limnephilus rhombicus. Lineage (NCBI taxonomy): Eukaryota > Metazoa > Arthropoda > Insecta > Trichoptera > Limnephilidae > Limnephilus > Limnephilus rhombicus. The sequence goes on from OV815293.1 coordinate 19,336,179, forward strand.
CTATTATTATTATTGTCCCGTGTGTGCTATAACAGCACTATCTTTGTTAATTTTGTTCTTCTGTCATTGTTTTGTAAATACTGTATATTCATTAGTTAATTTTGTTCTTCTGTCATTATTTTGTAAAAACTGTATATTCTTTTATTATTTTCTCAATATTATAAGGAGTACTTTAGGATTATTTTTAAATTTATTATAGTTAAGCGCACTTGAAGTGAAATGTCACAAAACTGCGCTATGTAAATTTAATGTTATTATTATTATTATAAAGCAGGTAATCTTCAATTGATGCAATCCAATTGAAGATATTTTTTACTACCCCAGTTTTCGCTCTGTGTACCGTCCCGTACAAGATAGACGGAAATAAAACCTTTTGGAATTCTTGAAGGATGACGTCATGGGGGTATTACCAGGTAGTCAGTGTAATAAAAGCATTTTTAATTGGGTTAAAAAGTTTGTAGATAAAAATTAAAAAGCAATAGAAAATTTTTTGTTTAATGTAGGTACATTTGGTATAATTAAATCTTCAAGCATTTTCTGTTCCGATTTTTACTTAATTACACTTCGAAAAATTGTTTGAAAAACCACTAGCTTTTTTTTTTACATCAGCTCCACACAGGAGGCCCTGAGGAAAATAATTTCCCTCAGGGCCTTTGTCATCTTTGGGGATGCTGTGAGGAGGGTTTTTTTAAGGAAAGGAAGGAGAGGAGAGTTCTGGGAAGGAAAAGGGTTTAAGGGATAGGTGGTAATCTGGGGTTCAGTTTGTCCTGGTCATCCACCTCCAATACCTAGACAAACCTCACCCCATGAACCCGGGCACCCCTGCTAAATCACCAAACGTAGCGAACCACTTGGGGTGACCTATGGCAGAGGTGTTGGTTATCCAATAAATGTTCTCGGGGCGGTGGTACCCATTCCCACCTCCCAAATACTTAGTGATACCTACTTAGTGACAAGACCTTAATAGCCAGACGTTTTCCAACCATTTTCTTTCCCATCTCCTTCGCCTTGTGATGTATATCTTTTCTACTCTCTTATATTTGTCTGTATTTTATTTACTCCTGGGCACTTGGCACCAGTCGTAATATTCTTCTTTTCTCTTGGCTCTGATCGATATTTAAATTCTTAAGGCTTTGCATATGTGTGGTGGGGATGGAAAATTCCTCCCCTACGTCACACAAGCCCTTATAAATTTGGACCCTTATTTCATCTGATAACTACAGAAAGCTACTTAAAGCTCCCTTGTACTACATACCTCTAGCGATATATGTACTTAACTAATAAATACGTTATTTACGACTTTGAACGTAGATATTTTCGTATTTAGGTTGTAATTAAACTCCATCAAACGTTGTGTAATTTTTTGATTTATGATATAGGACTTTAATTACTTTAAATTTTGTGGTAACCCTCTTGATTCTAAACAGAGTGTTGAATTTCAAAACTGTATTGGTCTCTCTCTTGCAAATTTAACCTTAAGTATTTCTCTAAATGAACTAACTTCCCTTTGACGTTTATTATGATTCCCTACATCCTAATGAATTCATGAATAAACAATACTAATCGAAACTACACATGACTAATTGAACAGGTAATTAAATATAACTCAAATGGTTAAATGTTAGTAAATTTGATTATGATTGTATCTCGTATCTGCTGGGCGCCCCTCCGTTTAGATTCAGCTGCTATAAGGTACATATAAAGATGGATTTAGTAGGTTAATGTAATTAGTTAATTGCATATTTGACGAACTCAGAATAACCCTTTTTCTGGCAAAATTTGGCTCCGGCCTCCATCAAGTAAGCAGGGTGATCAGAAGTCAACCCAAAATTCGCACAGTCTTTTGGCACGGTTCAATTGATTGATACCTAAGTTATCGCGTCCCAATTGACCTTCCTTCGCCATCATGCACTGCCTTCAGGTCTTCCTCCAAGCCCAGATACCTCCAAATTCCTACTCCTCCAAAGTTTACTATTTACTTAGGGCGAACCGGTTTCGTCCTATATGCAATCATATACTCACGGGTTTGTGTGGAGTTACGGGTCGTGAATCCTCCCTCCACGTTCAAGAAATGAGACGAGAGTGACCCGACAGGCCTAAAGCACTAATTGTAAGTGAGTTCGTTTCATTCAATGAACAGTACATAAAAGGATATATATGTAAACATACGTTTTGGGAAGGTTTATAACTCGCAATGCGAAACTACTTGCAACGCATCCCGAGCTCGGATCTCGCCCATCGGATTCTGCACAATCCTCAGATTGATACCGAATATATACGTAAGAATAGTGTGAAATATAAATATATACTAGTACAATAAGATCTTATCTGGCGATGTGTTCTGGAGATTCGCCATAACTCCAAGCTTTTGTTTGGTTTTGTTGACGGTTTTGTTTGAGAGATCCGCCATCTCTATGGTTTGATTAATGGTCCTTGTTACAGAAGCGAACACTGCCTTCTGTTGGTTGAACTGTATTTTTTTTTTTTCTTTCCCTCCCCTCCAATGTTCAACTTTTGATAAATTCTTGCTATCCCGTGATTCTCAATTGAATCATGTAAATCCTCATTACCCCTTATTAAGCTATCCCGTGATTTTTCAACTGCTTCATGTAAATCTTCAATACACCCTTTTGAACTGCTATAATAAATCTGTTAATTTTCAATTGCTTAGGTCTGTAGATACCTCGTTACGTTCAAATTAAAAATAGTGTTTAATTTTTTTTTCTTTTGTTCCTAATAATTGCGCAATATAATAATTTTATCCCGTTCCTAGAAGTTAATACCTAAGTACGATATCCACTAATCAAGGTCATTTTTTTTTTTTTTCTTTTTACTGTATTCGAACTAGTGCCCCAGTGACCGATTTATTTTGTAAACAATTTGAGCTTTGTAAACATTCTCGACGGCCTCGTGACCTAGATTCAAGCGTATGAGGTATGTTTACTTTAGACATTCCGGAGACGTGTGAGATGACTCTAAAATTTTCTTTGTTTGATAATGATGTACTTAGCGCAATTGTCTAGTCTGATACCCGATTACGTATACATATTTATTCATTTATATATACTTTGTCTCAATAAATAATTTATAATATTGATATGTATATACATAAATTTTATGATTGAAATAATTTCTAATATCATAACTTATTTCAAATGCTCTGGATTTTCTGAAATTATATTAATACATACATAACATTAAATATAAAATATTGATTTGTAAATTTATCACACATAACTACTTTTAATAGTTATTGATGAATTCAGAGGTAGGAATCGATACCCTTTTCCTCTTTTTATATAAGTGTTTTTCCTTTTTTTTTTTTTTGATTATAATTTTTCTTGGGAACAAAATTACATATATATATGTTTATATACATACATATATAAATATATAAAATATACTTATTATACTTATAATATTTTAATATAGTTACATATCACATATTAAGAGAGTAATATCTTGGTTAAATAATTAATCCAAATACCAATGTTTGCTCCATTCCGCTTTCTCCTTGGAATCTGTAAAATTTTATAACGGAAAAGACTTACCCCTACCAAGGTTTTTTTCCGACCGGGAAATACACGGTAACCTTGCTGCAATTTTCCTAAATTAATTTTTATTTTCCTAAATTTAATTAAATCTTTTTGACTTCAATTTTTTTTTTTTTCATTTAATCTAATTAATTAAAATGATGTATGAACTCTATCGTTCTAAACTGTATTTTATCTCAAAACTCGTTGGTTAGATAACACTTTAAATGATAGTTACTTCACGATTAATTTAGAGATGGTAAATTGTTGTTAAATTAAATTTTTATCCCTCCGAACTTTTATGTATTAATAAAATATTATTTTGTTTTATTATTATTATTTAAGATAATTAATTTAATTATTTATTATTTGTTAGAACACTTTCACTTAGATTGAACACACGTATTTAATTATAACTTCATCACGCTAAATTATCACATCACTTCAGTTATTTATTGCACTAATATTAAACGCGAAATTTCTAAGTTTAAAAATACGATATTAAGTGATTATAAAATCCGAATTTCCCACTAAAACAAATTGTATTTATCACGAGCACTTTTATTTTTCACAAGTAAATAATGCGTTGGCTTTATTGTTATTTTTCACTGACTCTAACTGCAAAGTATTTTTTTTGTATATCACTGAATAGAATGTGAAATTTTTCTAAGTATCAAAATAATTATCACTTAGAATTTTTTAAATTTAAATCACCCACCGTTTCGTCACGTTCCGCGAAGTTACAAACTTTTCGACCACGACCGTAGACTGTCCTCAACTGGCATTTGTCTAGACTTTTATACCCCTCTCAGGTCCAAAAGATCGTATCTGAATCTCCTATAATAAACCAATCTAATTACTATCAACTCGTAATTTCTTGAAACCTCTCCATTATTGTCGAATGCGGTCTCTTTGTACGTTTTGCGTCTGATACTTTCAATTCTGTCTCGTACTCTCATACTTACAAGATCCGGATTTAGTAAGATCCATGTTTAATGGCCCAACTTCCTTTGTCCTGTTGTTCATACAAAATTAGCTTGAATTTAATAATTTTAAAGTTCTATTTTCATCTATTCCGTAACATGTCCGTGCGTACGGCATCTACCATATGTTCCAAATCTGTCCCCAAATTCGCCTATCAGAGATATCTTCATGTCGAAGTCTTTCTCGCAAATTGTTCATTTTTATTTTATTATTTTTCCTCGAGTTTTTCTGTATTCTATATGAACCTTTCCATTTAAAACCGAATTTTCTCTATTTACGTCGTATATTTGAATTTTCCATTTTTTCTCGAATTTTCTTTTATTCACGACACTCTTTCCATGAATTTCCTTATTTATCCTTACGTTATTGTTCATATCTCTATAGGTTTTTATATTTCAAGCCGTATTTATTTTTATTCACTGTTAATCTAAGATTTCCTTTGTTTTTCCCTGTCGTATCTCCTTTCCCCTCACTTCCCCGTACTTCCCTGATATAACCATATCGTTTTTTGATGTTTGCTGCCTCTTGGAAAATTTCATTTTCTATTTGTTATTAATAAATATATCATTTTTTAACATCTTTATAGGAGATACCCCCACTTCGGCCCTTAAATTCCTGTCATTTTTATTGCTTCATAGAGATCGTCCCCCAAATTTTGTCCCGTTCTTACGAAAAATCCCATAAACCATATGTCTTGACAGTTGTATACATTAGTTCCTGTACCCACCTGGCAATAAATCCTTTTTTATTTCAGTGTCGTTAACTTTTATGAGAATTCTTTAATATAAATATTTCATAAGACCCATGATAATTTTTATTACCTTTTTAACGGCTAATCGTCCTTATCTAAACAATTTTCATGTTCGAATATTCCTTGTTTATCACAACAAAATACATCTGGGATCGACAACCATTGTAATGCCTCATTTTTTATCTGCAATCGCGTACTATGTTACTCTATAACCTCCATTTTAATTACGTAAAATGACTCCTTTTCCTGAGTTTTTCTATCGCAATGTTTTCAGCATTTTCCACTCCCCTCCGTACTGCACTCTATCTTCTTCTCTAACACTTGTTACTGCTCTAGACATCTGAAATGTACCCTCGCCTATTCTTTAAAACTCTCATTTTTTTTTTGACGTTTCCTCCCTAAATCTTTCATCGTAATATCCTAGCTCCGTCTAAAATTGATAACAATAATTTTTCATTGTTTTTTCAACATTTCCATTTCCTTTAGCACGTTTTCCCTCGAATCGATCATCTCCGGTCGTCACAAACAATCGTATTATAGATGGAAATCTCCCTAACGCCTTACAATACGTTTTCGTCACTTGCTTTGCAATTTTTCACTTAAACTTTTGCATCGTGTTTACGTGTATCCTTTTTTTCCGCACCTGATATGTTTTAATGCGTTCGAGAACTAGGGTTTCTGATCCCTGGAATGTACCGGTTAATGATAACATTTCTTGGGGTCATCGTTCTTTTGTCCCTGAACAGATTATTTCTTCCCATGGAGTTTATTCACCTCTCGGTTTGGTGGGAACGTCAAACTCATTAATTACATTTCTAATTGCTAAGTCCAAAGGTCGTTCCTTTGTTCTAAAAATGGGCTCGGCCCTCTTCTTGTTGATAGGCTAACTCGGTTTTTAATCGTTTTTGCTGTAATTCAATTGGCTGTCAATATATCACGGGCTAAGTATATTGGGGAGTCCCTGTCTTTGATTATTAGTTGATACCATCTGTGATTTTTTTATCAATACTCGTCTCACTTTGTCTAATTATAGATCCCTACCGTAAATATGAATTCACTTTACTCTAATCCGATAGATGTCGTAGACGTGTCCGTTTTATAAGTAATTGATATTTTCTTTTTAAATTAAAGTGGGAAGCTACGATATTTCCTAATTTTCACTGTTGATCAATGCAATTCATCACAGTTCCCTCCTCTGAACTCAATTTGCTGTGGCTAACGTTGTATTTTATTTTAATGTCCTCTTCTTTTTTTTTTTTTTTTTTTTTTTTTTTTTTTTTTTTTTTTTTTTTTTTTTTTTTTTTTTTTTTTTTTTTCGTTAGACACCGAAATTGTGTTCAAATTTAGACTAGCTATCTTCCCCTCCTCATTTGGTTATCCCCTATCTCTACTCCGTGTCATATTACTTCCTATCTCCCCCTCCTCATTCTGTTCGGATTGTTAACAATCTTGAATTTGAATCTCATTGTATTCTTTATTTTCTTTTCGCGTAGATTTTACTTTATGAAATTTTCTTTAATTTTGATAGATTCAAAATTAATTTCTTTTTGCTGGAACACGCCCCTCGACTCGCGTGTTTTGGTGGTCCCCAACCAAATTGGACTAAGACCTCCCTTACAATGATTTAAGTAAAGATTGTTTACAATCTCGCGGCCTTTCGTACAACTGAAAAGCGGGTGGTCTCTTGGTGTGCAATTAATTGTTTTTTGTTTTGTAAGTATGAATATTTTTTGTGAAATGTGGGTTTTCGCACGACCTCACCCAATCCGACAATCAGTGGTATACATGTTTCATATAAATTTTCCAGCATTTTTTTTTTTTTTCTTTATTTATTTAAACTTTATTTTATAATTCTTAATTTCTAATTGTAATTTCTTAATTCATCCAAAGTGGTTCTAGCCTAAGTGTTGTCCACTCTAATATTTAAATTTTTATAAATGTTCTTTATTATCCTCAAATTGGTTCAGCGTTCCTTTTTTCCTTTTTTTTTTTTTTTTTCGAAATCTAAAATATTTATACCTTAATTCAAATGTTACCTTTTTACTGTATTCTTAATGTCTACCCTATATCTATAGATAAACTTTCTTATTTCAATATTTCAAAAAAAAAATTCCTAGGCATTGTTTATTTTTCAAAATGTCCCTTTTGTGTGCCATATAATATCTCCAATTTCTCTCCTTTTGAGTGTTCTTACTTATCTAACATTTTTTTTTTTTTTTTTTTTTTCTCACTAACACATAAAAAAAAGTAAAATTTTTTTTTTCAACTAAAAAATCAAAATTAACGAATTTATTTGCCTTACTCTATTTCAATAATTGAATATGATTGTCGCTTATTAAGAACTTGTCCACTCACCCTCAAAGACTTAACGACGATCCGCCCCTCGCAAGCAATCTGATAATCTAATATTTTAGTAATTTTCTTTCTTCCCCCTCCCCAATTATAATGTACCCTAACATATTTTTATTTGTATTTCTCAATCGTTTATTTATTTATTAACATTTACAAATATTTGTAAACTTCGCACTCTATCCGTTGATTTCCACTAACTGTAAACCTGATTTTTGTTTCTTATTACTTGTGTAATATCTAGCTAAATGTAAAGCGCTATAATCTCCTTTTATCTCCCGAGTCACCGGATCAATTAGGGTATATGTGTTACTGTAAACTACTGAACCGATGACGTACGGTCCTTCGTAAATTAAACCGAATTTCTTGATCTGTTTGCGCAAAAAACTTGATTGTGTAATCTTTTTCAACTTGACCATGGTTCCGATTTCATAGGTAACTAGTCTTTTATTGAGATTATAATATTTTTGTCGATTTGTAGCGCTTTTCTCCAAATTCTTTTGAGCTGTTAACCTAATTTCATCTATTGTTTTCGTAGGTTTTCCACACCCTTGAGTATACTGGTCTAAACTATAAGTTGGCGATTTCCCGAAAGCTATTTCATTTGGTGAAAATCCTGTTGAACAATGTATTGAGTTATTGTAGGTCTGCTCTATTTCTTTAAGAAAAGCTGCCCATTTTGTATGTTTCTCGTGACAGTAAATACGAAAAATTCTTCCTAGTTCTTTATTTACGCGTTCAGTTATATTCGGTCCAGGATTTCGCACTGAAGTATGTACGATTCTTATGCCCATCCTATTCATGTGGCTTTCCCATTTTTTTGATGTAAATTGAGATCCGTTGTCAGTTAACAAAGCATCTATTTGTATGGTTTTATTAAAATCCTCTACACAATTTAACACGGTCTTAGTACTTGCTATCCTTAATTTATATAATTTTACAAATCTGCTGAAGGAATCTTGGATCACAAATATGTATTTCACGCCTCCCACTCCTCTCGGTAATGGTCCGTATAGATCTGCCATAGCCAATTGTCCTACTTCTTTGGTCATAATTGATTTACTCGGCCCTACAGTTGGTCGAATTTCGCGCTTCGCCAGCTGACAAAGGTGACATTCTCTTACTATGCGCTTTATATCTTGATTCATACCCGGCCAGTAATACCTGTCTCCCATAGCTGATCCTGTTTTAAAAATTCCCCCATGCCCAATTTCTAAATGTATCATTTTTATTAGCTCTTCAGTCAACTCCTGGGGTACTGCTAACACCGTTTTGTTTAGTCCTGTGGTGTAATACAAAGTCTTACCTATTTTTTTGTAATTTTTTAAATACTTATTTACTCTTTTTGTTGGTGGTCCGAATTTTCCCTTGCGCAAATACCCGAAAATTTCTCCCAAAAATGTGTCCTGCTTCTGTAGCTCCGTTATATTTTCTAAGTGTTTTCGAATTTGTTGTCTACCTTTAACCGCAAAAGCTGCTATTTCTGGACATGTGTTTTTCTCCTCCTGAACGTTTTCCGCATCACAAGAGTAACGAGATAAAATGTCAGGTCCTATATTTTCTTTTCCTTTAACGTACTCTACAGTGAAGTTAAATTGATTTAAATACAAAATCCACCGAGTCAGGCGACCACTGTACATCTTCCAGCTCTTCAAAAACGTCAGTGCTTGATGATCTGTTCTAATTATCAAATGTACCCCTCTTAAATATGTCTCAAACTTATGTAAAGCATATATTATCGCCCACAACTCTTGTTCCGATGTGGTCCATTTCAACTCCGGTCCCCTTAAAGCTTTGCTAATAAATCCAATAACGTGGTGATTTCCTTCGGCATCTAGCTGGTATAGCTCCCCCCCTATTGCGAATCCCGAACTGTCTGTCTGTAGGTAGTATGTACTATTTGGATCATGATGGTGTAAAATAACTGTCTCTAAAAATAATGTTTTCACCTTCTCGAATGCACGCTGTTCTGAGTCACCCCACCTCCAAGTTCTATTTTTCTGAAGTAAATCACATAAAACTCGTGTTGATTCCCCATATTTATTCGCGAATCTACGGTAATAATTGCAAAGTCCAAGGAAAGCTCTAACTTGTTTGATTTTCTTGGGTACCGGAAAATTTTTAATCGCGTCTATTTTTTCCGGATCCATCTGAACTCCCAAAGGCGTTATAATGTGTCCTAACATACGCACTTCGGTGAATAAAAATTGACATTTTTCGAGTTTACAAGTCATGTTTGCTGCCTCTAACCTCTCAAGTACCGCGCCTACATGTTCAAAATGATCTTCTTGGCTCCCACACGTATATATTATTAAATCATCCAAATAATTAGCGCAGAATTCTCTCAGTCCTGGTCCTAGGATTTTGTCAATTCCCCTTGAAAAACTCCCAACTGATGTCTTTAACCCCTGCGGTAATACCTTGTATACATATGATTTTCCATTGTATACAAACCCTGTATATTTGCGACTTTCTGGACTGATAGGTATCTGAAAATAGGCTGAATTGAGATCTATCGTGGTGATGAATTTTACGCCATGAAAACGCTGTATTATCTCAGAAGTTAAAGGTGGTTTCTCTACTTCGGCAATCATTCTAGTATTTAAAAACCTAGCATCCAAAAGTATCCTGACTGTTCCGTCCTTTTTTAAAGTAAATGTTAGAGGACTAGAAAACTGTGTGGCCTCTCTACTGATGATTCCGAGTAACTCCAATTCTCTAATTTTTTCGTCAACTTTATCTCTATAAGCAAAAGGTACAGGATAAGATCGCTTAACGAAGGGCGTCTCGTCCGTCATCTTTATTTCGTGAGTGTATAAAGTTGTGAGACCCGGTCTGTCTCTAAATACATTTTTATGTTTGGTTAAAATCTTTTCCAACCCTTCTTTTCCTTTTAAATCTAAATCTAGCCCGGACACAAATGTCGTTATTCTACGCTCGAGACACGCCGTATTATTTTTTTCGGGGTTTACTTCAATGCTAATTAATTTTCCACTTGCGCAATTTTGACCGCTAATCTCACCTTTAGATTTCCTATAAGTTATCGATGAATTTACCAACTCTATATCCTTTTTACCATTTTCTGTTTTTATTTTTAACTTTCTATTTTCGCCACACTTAAATTCAGCTATATATTCGTCTAACCAATTGATTCCTAATATAATGGGCCTGATCAACTTGGGTATTATTAAACATGGTGTATTTATCGTAACATTTTCAAATCGCAGTGGTACCAAAACCAATCTAGATATCCTCTGACTTTTGTGTCCTACGGCTACCCTGATCTGAATAGCTGTTACAGGCATAATCGGATAAAGTGTTTGATCATTTAAATAATTTTCGTAGAATTCTTGTGCTATACACGTGATCTGACTTCCGGTGTCTATTAAACAATGAACTTCCGTGTTATCTATATGTGCTTTGGCTTCCGGTAATGACGGTAAAGTGCTACCCTTTTCTACTTCCTCATAATCTCGGTCCTCAAAAATGTTGTTAAACCCCCTAACTTCCCTACCCACTTTTTCTTCAATCATTTCCAATTTATTCCATTCATCAGTTATTTGTTGTAGTAAATTGACGCATCCTTCCACACGCATTTCCTCCTCCGTTCTCGTTTCTTCCGCTCCATCCTTTCGTCTCCTTACATTCCGTTCAGCTTTTACTGGGGCAGTCATCCCTTGTTCACTCTTCCCCAATCCTTTCGTTGGATTCCATCCCCACTTCAGCATAATCTTCAATGCAGTGCTGTGTCTTGGTGCCGGCGTCCCTCTTCCTGTGTGAGTCGTATCCATCAGGACTAATGAATCAACCCCCGTCCGTTTCCCGAGTTGGCTGCGACCATTAGCTCCTTCCCGGCTGTAGTTATTGTAGAATTTTCTTTTGGTGAGCTGTTAACTTCGGTGCACTTGCTGCAACTAGCGTTTTCGCCCACACTTTCAATTGCGTGTATCCTCCTTTTTATGGCGTGGTAACGGTCACGGTATTTGTCCTTCTTGCTGGATTCCTCCCCACTCCTCTTCTTCATGTTCCGTTCTTCTGGTGTACATACCATTGTATCTAGTTTTCGTAGAAACTCAGCGGCGACAATCTCATCTCCTGATTGCCCCGAAAACCATAGCGATTGAATTTCCTTCGGATAATGTCTCATAATCTCGTCAACTATGCCCAACGGTGTGTCAGTAATCTTTAAAGCCTTCGCTAGCTCCCAATAGTTTGCGAAATGAGTGAGCATGGATATATTTTTCTTGGCATCATATACCCCTTCTGCAAGACGACGGCGAACTTCATTTTTCTTTATGTCTCCCCAATAGGTAGCTAAAAAATCTCGTTCGAAATCTAACATAGTCTCCCATCGTTTATTGTACAATTTTGCCCACGATTTAGCTTCCCCTTTCAAATTTTCCCGTACGACGACTAATGGATCCGTTCGTTTCACTTTTCTAGTGTATTCTTTTAAATCTTCCAGGAAACTAATGGGATTTTGATTTCCACCGGAGAATGATGGTCGTTCCTGCTGTGGTAACATTTCCACTACTTGGAGAACGCTTTTCGGCGCACTATCCTCTCCTATCACCGCCACTGTTGCTGGGCTTTCCAATTGTTTCTCGAGTTCTTGCATCTTATTGACGAGCGGTGCCAAAGCTGCCTGAATTATTGTAGTTATATCTCCTATGTTTATTGTTGAAGTCTCGGTTGTGACATTTTCCCCGATTGCTGTCACTAAAGCCTGGGCTCGCCTACTTGTTCCACGTTTCCCAACCATTTTCTTTATTTTCCGAGTGTCGCCCGGTTAATGTTTATATTTTATCTTATTAAGCGACAACCTTATAATCTCTATTTTAGTTTCGTAAATTACCTTATGTAAATTATGTTGCCTTCCTTATTCTATTTATTTACTTATTTTTTTTTTTTTTTTCAATTTTCTCGTTTTTCTATATTTTTTTATTTTATTTTTTTATTTTTCCTTTTACTTCGTTAACTTTTCTTGTTCCTTTTCCTCGGGTTTTTCCTGTAACATACCATGTGTGAGTCTCTCTTCACACTCTCGCTTATTTTCGCCCTGTTCCTCCGATTTTGTGTCGGTCTCCCCCTCTGGCTGAACGACTTCTATCATAACCTCGACTCGTAACTTAGACCTCTTTGAACGTCTAAATATCTCCCGTAATTCATCTCCCAACGGTATTTCTTTAGCTTCTAATTCCGTCGCATCCACTTTCCTTTTTTCCGCCATTTTTTGTTTAAAATTTTTAATGAATTTAACTCAATACCAACTATTTATTATAAATATACCTATATATATTTATAATTTATTTTATTTTTATTTTTATTTTTATTTTTATTTTTATTTTTTTTTTTTTGGAACCTGTCCCCCTATAAAACACAATATTTTCAATTATTTATATTTGTTTGCATGATGATTGTAACCCAAATTAGATCAACTCTACCATCACTCTTCATTTCAAATAAATGTAGGTAATTGCAAAAAAAACGGAATGAATATTGTTACTCCAATGTTAATGAATATCCCGTGATTTTCGTTCAACCAATAATTACTCATTGTTTAGAATGCCAACCATTCCTTCAAGTTCCGCAATACCTACGATATTTTCGCAAAATCTGTTTAGAGTTCGCAATACCTATCTTGATGTTATTTCGTCAAATCCCCTCCTTTTTTTGGTCCGAATGATCAAATGTTCCCTTAAATAGGTATATACCTATAAAACATTCGTCTGTGATATTAAAGCTCTCAACTCGACACTATCCCCAATCAAATATTTTATGTTATTTTTATTTTATGTTCCTTATCTTTTATGTTATGACTTTTTATGTGATAATCCTCACATACAAACCCACAACATTAACTATAAACAAAGGGTCACTTTATGTAGGTAAGTTCCCCCGTTTTTATCTGTAAAGTCTGTTTATTTTTTCCGTAACCGAGTGTTGATATCATTTTCGAGTTTGTTTATTCTACAATCTCTTAAAGCGATGCGCGTTACCCCCGATGTCGCCTACTTCAAAATTTTTCGATGTTTTGTTATCACTTTCGATGCTTAGGTTATCAATCTTTCGATGCTTACAAACACCGCGGTATCTCGTATCAGATTGTTTACATTACGGTCATTAACATTCTGGATTCAGGAATGTCAATACCATTATTCTGTCAATTTATGGCCTGCCTTGAATAAACTGTTTACGCTTGTATCTGACCTACATTCTTTGTTACGATATTTATAATCTCATAAGCAATCAACAAATTCATGGTCACTTGATTTAAACTTTATCGACACTTTTATAAATTATTTTAAAACATGTAGAGTTTATTCGTTAACACTTTTTTTTTTTATATTTAAATGTATTGTTTATATATTTATTTTCGTATATTTATTTATTAATTTATATATTTTTTTCGTGTTTATTTAACGGCGCACTGTTCTGATTTTTATTTTATTTTTATTATCACTTCATTTAACATAACGTCCTACTTATTATTATTATTTTTTTTTTTTTTTTTGCAATAGATTGACCAATAAAAGTTTTTTTTTTTTTTTTTTTTTTCTAAAACAACTTGTAAAACTCTGATCTCCTGGTCACGGCACCAGTTGTGATGTATATCTTTTCTACTCTCTTATATTTGTCTGTATTTTATTTACTCCTGGGCACTTGGCACCAGTCGTAATATTCTTCTTTTCTCTTGGCTCTGATCGATATTTAAATTCTTAAGGCTTTGCATATGTGTGGTGGGGATGGAAAATTCCTCCCCTACGTCACACAAGCCCTTATAAATTTGGACCCTTATTTCATCTGATAACTACAGAAAGCTACTTAAAGCTCCCTTGTACTACATACCTCTAGCGATATATGTACTTAACTAATAAATACGTTATTTACGACTTTGAACGTAGATATTTTCGTATTTAGGTTGTAATTAAACTCCATCAAACGTTGTGTAATTTTTTGATTTATGATATAGGACTTTAATTACTTTAAATTTTGTGGTAACCCTCTTGATTCTAAACAGAGTGTTGAATTTCAAAACTGTATTGGTCTCTCTCTTGCAAATTTAACCTTAAGTATTTCTCTAAATGAACTAACTTCCCTTTGACGTTTATTATGATTCCCTACATCCTAATGAATTCATGAATAAACAATACTAATCGAAACTACACATGACTAATTGAACAGGTAATTAAATATAACTCAAATGGTTAAATGTTAGTAAATTTGATTATGATTGTATCTCGTATCTGCTGGGCGCCCCTCCGTTTAGATTCAGCTGCTATAAGGTACATATAAAGATGGATTTAGTAGGTTAATGTAATTAGTTAATTGCATATTTGACGAACTCAGAATAACCCTTTTTCTGGCAAAATTTGGCTCCGGCCTCCATCAAGTAAGCAGGGTGATCAGAAGTCAACCCAAAATTCGCACAGTCTTTTGGCACGGTTCAATTGATTGATACCTAAGTTATCGCGTCCCAATTGACCTTCCTTCGCCATCATGCACTGCCTTCAGGTCTTCCTCCAAGCCCAGATACCTCCAAATTCCTACTCCTCCAAAGTTTACTATTTACTTAGGGCGAACCGGTTTCGTCCTATATGCAATCATATACTCACGGGTTTGTGTGGAGTTACGGGTCGTGAATCCTCCCTCCACGTTCAAGAAATGAGACGAGAGTGACCCGACAGGCCTAAAGCACTAATTGTAAGTGAGTTCGTTTCATTCAATGAACAGTACATAAAAGGATATATATGTAAACATACGTTTTGGGAAGGTTTATAACTCGCAATGCGAAACTACTTGCAACGCATCCCGAGCTCGGATCTCGCCCATCGGATTCTGCACAATCCTCAGATTGATACCGAATATATACGTAAGAATAGTGTGAAATATAAATATATACTAGTACAATAAGATCTTATCTGGCGATGTGTTCTGGAGATTCGCCATAACTCCAAGCTTTTGTTTGGTTTTGTTGACGGTTTTGTTTGAGAGATCCGCCATCTCTATGGTTTGATTAATGGTCCTTGTTACAGAAGCGAACACTGCCTTCTGTTGGTTGAACTGTATTTTTTTTTTTCTTTCCCTCCCCTCCAATGTTCAACTTTTGATAAATTCTTGCTTTCCCGTGATTCTCAATTGAATCATGTAAATCCTCATTACCCCTTATTAAGCTATCCCGTGATTTTTCAACTGCTTCATGTAAATCTTCAATACACCCTTTTGAACTGCTATAATAAATCTGTTAATTTTCAATTGCTTAGGTCTGTAGATACCTCGTTACGTTCAAATTAAAAATAGTGTTTAATTTTTTTTTCTTTTGTTCCTAATAATTGCGCAATATAATAATTTTATCCCGTTCCTAGAAGTTAATACCTAAGTACGATATCCACTAATCAAGGTCATTTTTTTTTTTTTTTCTTTTTACTGTATTCGAACTAGTGCCCCAGTGACCGATTTATTTTGTAAACAATTTGAGCTTTGTAAACATTCTCGACGGCCTCGTGACCTAGATTCAAGCGTATGAGGTATGTTTACTTTAGACATTCCGGAGACGTGTGAGATGACTCTAAAATTTTCTTTGTTTGATAATGATGTACTTAGCGCAATTGTCTAGTCTGATACCCGATTACGTATACATATTTATTCATTTATATATACTTTGTCTCAATAAATAATTTATAATATTGATATGTATATACATAAATTTTATGATTGAAATAATTTCTAATATCATAACTTATTTCAAATGCTCTGGATTTTCTGAAATTATATTAATACATACATAACATTAAATATAAAATATTGATTTGTAAATTTATCACACATAACTACTTTTAATAGTTATTGATGAATTCAGAGGTAGGAATCGATACCCTTTTCCTCTTTTTATATAAGTGTTTTTCCTTTTTTTTTTTTTTGATTATAATTTTTCTTGGGAACAAAATTACATATATATATGTTTATATACATACATATATAAATATATAAAATATACTTATTATACTTATAATATTTTAATATAGTTACATATCACATATTAAGAGAGTAATATCTTGGTTAAATAATTAATCCAAATACCAATGTTTGCTCCATTCCGCTTTCTCCTTGGAATCTGTAAAATTTTATAACGGAAAAGACTTACCCCTACCAAGGTTTTTTTCCGACCGGGAAATACACGGTAACCTTGCTGCAATTTTCCTAAATTAATTTTTATTTTCCTAAATTTAATTAAATCTTTTTGACTTCAATTTTTTTTTTTTTCATTTAATCTAATTAATTAAAATGATGTATGAACTCTATCGTTCTAAACTGTATTTTATCTCAAAACTCGTTGGTTAGATAACACTTTAAATGATAGTTACTTCACGATTAATTTAGAGATGGTAAATTGTTGTTAAATTAAATTTTTATCCCTCCGAACTTTTATGTATTAATAAAATATTATTTTGTTTTATTATTATTATTTAAGATAATTAATTTAATTATTTATTATTTGTTAGAACACTTTCACTTAGATTGAACACACGTATTTAATTATAACTTCATCACGCTAAATTATCACATCACTTCAGTTATTTATTGCACTAATATTAAACGCGAAATTTCTAAGTTTAAAAATACGATATTAAGTGATTATAAAATCCGAATTTCCCACTAAAACAAATTGTATTTATCACGAGCACTTTTATTTTTCACAAGTAAATAATGCGTTGGCTTTATTGTTATTTTTCACTGACTCTAACTGCAAAGTATTTTTTTTGTATATCACTGAATAGAATGTGAAATTTTTCTAAGTATCAAAATAATTATCACTTAGAATTTTTTAAATTTAAATCACCCACCGTTTCGTCACGTTCCGCGAAGTTACAAACTTTTCGACCACGACCGTAGACTGTCCTCAACTGGCATTTGTCTAGACTTTTATACCCCTCTCAGGTCCAAAAGATCGTATCTGAATCTCCTATAATAAACCAATCTAATTACTATCAACTCGTAATTTCTTGAAACCTCTCCATTATTGTCGAATGCGGTCTCTTTGTACGTTTTGCGTCTGATACTTTCAATTCTGTCTCGTACTCTCATACTTACAAGATCCGGATTTAGTAAGATCCATGTTTAATGGCCCAACTTCCTTTGTCCTGTTGTTCATACAAAATTAGCTTGAATTTAATAATTTTAAAGTTCTATTTTCATCTATTCCGTAACATGTCCGTGCGTACGGCATCTACCATATGTTCCAAATCTGTCCCCAAATTCGCCTATCAGAGATATCTTCATGTCGAAGTCTTTCTCGCAAATTGTTCATTTTTATTTTATTATTTTTCCTCGAGTTTTTCTGTATTCTATATGAACCTTTCCATTTAAAACCGAATTTTCTCTATTTACGTCGTATATTTGAATTTTCCATTTTTTCTCGAATTTTCTTTTATTCACGACACTCTTTCCATGAATTTCCTTATTTATCCTTACGTTATTGTTCATATCTCTATAGGTTTTTATATTTCAAGCCGTATTTATTTTTATTCACTGTTAATCTAAGATTTCCTTTGTTTTTCCCTGTCGTATCTCCTTTCCCCTCACTTCCCCGTACTTCCCTGATATAACCATATCGTTTTTTGATGTTTGCTGCCTCTTGGAAAATTTCATTTTCTATTTGTTATTAATAAATATATCATTTTTTAACATCTTTATAGGAGATACCCCCACTTCGGCCCTTAAATTCCTGTCATTTTTATTGCTTCATAGAGATCGTCCCCCAAATTTTGTCCCGTTCTTACGAAAAATCCCATAAACCATATGTCTTGACAGTTGTATACATTAGTTCCTGTACCCACCTGGCAATAAATCCTTTTTTATTTCAGTGTCGTTAACTTTTATGAGAATTCTTTAATATAAATATTTCATAAGACCCATGATAATTTTTATTACCTTTTTAACGGCTAATCGTCCTTATATAAACAATTTTCATGTTCGAATATTCCTTGTTTATCACAACAAAATACATCTGGGATCGACAACCATTGTAATGCCTCATTTTTTATCTGCAATCGCGTACTATGTTACTCTATAACCTCCATTTTAATTACGTAAAATGACTCCTTTTCCTGAGTTTTTCTATCGCAATGTTTTCAGCATTTTCCACTCCCCTCCGTACTGCACTCTATCTTCTTCTCTAACACTTGTTACTGCTCTAGACATCTGAAATGTACCCTCGCCTATTCTTTAAAACTCTCATTTTTTTTTTGACGTTTCCTCCCTAAATCTTTCATCGTAATATCCTAGCTCCGTCTAAAATTGATAACAATAATTTTTCATTGTTTTTTCAACATTTCCATTTCCTTTAGCACGTTTTCCCTCGAATCGATCATCTCCGGTCGTCACAAACAATCGTATTATAGATGGAAATCTCCCTAACGCCTTACAATACGTTTTCGTCACTTGCTTTGCAATTTTTCACTTAAACTTTTGCATCGTGTTTACGTGTATCCTTTTTTTCCGCACCTGATATGTTTTAATGCGTTCGAGAACTAGGGTTTCTGATCCCTGGAATGTACCGGTTAATGATAACATTTCTTGGGGTCATCGTTCTTTTGTCCCTGAACAGATTATTTCTTCCCATGGAGTTTATTCACCTCTCGGTTTGGTGGGAACGTCAAACTCATTAATTACATTTCTAATTGCTAAGTCCAAAGGTCGTTCCTTTGTTCTAAAAATGGGCTCGGCCCTCTTCTTGTTGATAGGCTAACTCGGTTTTTAATCGTTTTTGCTGTAATTCAATTGGCTGTCAATATATCACGGGCTAAGTATATTGGGGAGTCCCTGTCTTTGATTATTAGTTGATACCATCTGTGATTTTTTTATCAATACTCGTCTCACTTTGTCTAATTATAGATCCCTACCGTAAATATGAATTCACTTTACTCTAATCCGATAGATGTCGTAGACGTGTCCGTTTTATAAGTAATTGATATTTTCTTTTTAAATTAAAGTGGGAAGCTACGATATTTCCTAATTTTCACTGTTGATCAATGCAATTCATCACAGCCTTCCATCTTTGACCAGCCTCACAACATACTTCAAATTGGGAATACAATAATGCCCCCAGCGCCAGGAAGTTTGGACTCTTTATAAAAAAAAAACACAATTTTTTGTGTAAATATTAATATATTTTCCCGGGCCCAAGGCATCTTCCCAAGCAGCAGTTACCCCACTGTTCCAACAAGCATAAATTTATAAATCATCCTCTCAATTTTACATCATGAACAGTACTTAACAACCCACGTATTAAATCATCAAAACTACATAAGAAATAAAATTCACTATACCCAATAATAAATTACTCTAAGAACGCACTCTATTACAACTTATATTTAAGTTCAATTATTATTTCTCTGTAGATCCACTGTATGAGAAATATTAATTCCCGCCTATTTCCCAGCCATATTGTATTTCCGTTTCCTTTTGATGGAGATTAATGGCCGCCATCTTTCTTTCGGATAAAGCCATAAGCAATGATTAATTACATAATCAAATGGTTTCATAATCATATTATTTCGGCCACCCAATAAGACGCCGTCATATTATTATAACGTAGTCTTGATACAGGCTCCTCAAAAAATACGTTGTGCTTATAATAGAATTTAATTAATTTTTATTTTTGAAAAAACTTGTTGACCTAAACCTCAAATTGTAATATTTAATCAAATTGAAGAAAATCAACTATTTTCTTTGAAAGACAAAATAAACAACTCTCAATCGAAAATTTGAAACAGAAAAATCAGAAAAAGATACAGTCGCATCTAGGAGTTGAAACCAAGACCTTAGCCTTGCTTGGGCTCTGCTCTTCCACTGAGCTAATTCCACCATCCCCTTCGGTCATATTTAACTATATTATAATATGATCTCGACAGTAAGTTATAATATCAATGTCATATCAATCAAATAACAAATAAAGCAGCTAAAATTCATGGTTTCATCGTAAGAAATACAAAAGAATTCACAAACACTGTAATTTTCAAACAACTATACTTTGCATATTATGTATGTAGCCATCTAGAGTTTGCGTCAACTGCGTGGTCTCCATTTTATGCAGTAATAGAAACACAATCGATTTACTTGATGACAACAATTTTTTTCAAAATTGGTACATTGAGTGTACTTAGACAATTCTCTGATGCGATGTTACTAACTAACTAACTATCACGCCGTTTCCCCGCAGGGGTAGGCAGAGAGGACGGACCGCCAAACAACCCGGTCTTGGCACACATTCCTTGCCTCGTTTACATTCATACAACGTCTTATACATTCTCTTCTATTATTCTGACTCTTGACATGGCCCGACTCAAGTATCTGATTCACTTGGTCGTGCCATGTCTTTCTTGGGCGTCCTCGACTTCTTCTACTATTCACATTTGCGTCATATATTCTCCTTACACCCCTTTCCTCGTTCGTTCGCTCTACATGCCCAAACCATCGGAGCGTTCCTTTCTTGATCTTACTCATTACGCTTACATCAGCCTTGCATTCTTTGCGGATTTCCACATTTCTCACACGATCATACATGCTTTCAGCGATGTTGTTAAAACCATGTAACTGACTGTCCTGAATTATTGAACTGAGTAGATTTGAAAGTACCTACGATGTCGGAGGGAAACTCGGGAGGGGGGTTCGCGGGACGGGGGAAGCGGGCGAGGGGTGTGGGTAGAGGGAAGGCGGAGAATGCGGGAGAGGAAGGGAACGGGATGAATGGGAAAAGACTAGCAGGGAGAAATAATTTCTTTATTAAATGGCATAGCAACGCATACCGCGAACTCGTTATAATAATAGAAATGGTGCGTCCGATTAACGTGATTTTTTTAATCAGAGATAATTGGAGGAATGGGAAATGGCTACTTTCTATCCCGGAAAAAAACATTTCATTCCCGTGAGAAAATTCGTTACCCAGTATTTTCCACTAATACCATGCGAGCGATGCCGCGGGTACAAGCAAGTATATTATATATTTCAACCAATTTACACAAAACCTTGACAAATTATATACCTAAGCCTTTCTCATGAATCACTCTATCTATTGGTGAAAGACGCGTCGGAGGACTACAGTTTAAAATATCTTGAGATATTTACATAAATATTATCTGTTTTTTAAACCATATCCAGCAATTTTCTTTACCTTTTTGAACGCTTATAACGGAGCCTTAATGTTTAATTGGTTGGAGGTGGCGGGATCAAATCCCGATGTGACCAGATAAATTTTTATTTGTTTGATTTATGTTTTCAAAAACTGCCATCTAGCGTTAAAATCGTCAAAAAACCTCAAAATGCTGAAAAGTTGCCATTTAGCGCCAAAACGTCCAAAATGGTTATAAACTACCGTCTAGCGCTAAAATCGTCGAAAAACCTTAAAATGCTGAAAAATTGCTGAATTGTAATGGCTTTAGCCGTGTTTGGTGACCAGAAAGGAATGTCCAGGTACTTCTCCATCTTCCTCTTCCCCATCTTATTCCCCTCCCCACTTACCTTCAGCCTCTCAACATACCCTTGTGAGGTATTTATAGTTTTAAAAAAAATTCAAGTGTGCACTCCACAAGCAGTGGAAGTGAAACGTTCAGAAAACTAAAATAGACAAGTGTGGGTAGGCTACGAAGCACCGCACAAAGAGGAGACCGGATTATTCTATCTCATTCTCTCGCAGATTTCCTATAATCCTATCCGTCTCTTTTTAGTGTCACTTTATCGTTTCATCGTTTTTTCATCGTGTTTTCACCGTTTTCATCGAGTTTCAAATCACAACGGTGGTAAAAAAGATTTCACTTCAAAAATATATGGAAACCCGATTAATTATTCCTTTAAACCTATAGTTAAACCGTTTCGTGGCAACATTGGTCACGTGACCAATGTAGTTCCTCCAACTACCGCTGATACAGAAGCGGCATTCCAGTTACGGGACCGGGCTCGAGAGCACGTTCTAAATTATTAATTAATCTCATTTCCATTTCTACCCGCGATGTATAAATTTGTAAATGTGTCTGACAAAGACGAAATAAATTATAAAACGTGGAGAACTCTTTTACTATCATAAATTCACGCAATATCCTTCCCTGGAGTTGAGTAAGTATATCGACGACTCCAAATAAGCAACCTCCACAAATACAAGTGTGCAGTTCACATGCGGCAGAAGTGAAACCTTCGGAAAACTAAAGTACCTAGTTAAGAGTGGGGAGGCTACGAATCACTGCACAAAGAGGAGAGCAATTATTGTGAAGCACCGCACAACGAGGACACCGATTGTTCTATCTCATTCTCTCGCAATCCATTTGATTTAGCCTTTACTGATTGTCTTTTTTTATTGTCATTTTTCGTTTCATTGAGTGCTAAAGAAGTTTTTACTTCCAACATATTTCCCCCATCCCCCCCCCCATCTGTCACTTCATTTCCTAACATCTTACAAAATTCTTCTATTGGATGGACAGTTGGATCTGAGGAGTTGTAGGTACTTTGGTGCGGTGTGCAGAGCATTGCTGGAGAGCATATTGGTTTTCAAATCCATCCACCAAACCCTGAATAAAGCCTTATCAAGTGAGTTATCATCAAGAAGAAGTAGTGGCATTTGCATCGTGCACCAGTGGGATTCTGGAAGTATCACTGTGAGCACTGAGCGCTGGGTATGAGTACGTCTTGCACCGCAGTCCGCCCACTTGGTTCACTGGCCACCCATGCGGGCCGCGGGCGGCACCTTTGATGCTGTTAAGACATCACACTGCGGTGCCAACACCTCGCCCGCCAGGGTGATACTGGAACCAGGACTACTCAATGCGCGGTCGCGGTCCAAAACAACTTTTTTGATTTACGATTATTTTGTTTTTTTTTGTACCTGCATTAGATGACCTTTGAAAATAAACTCGGGGAATAAACAAAACACTCTAATTGAAGTAAATTATAACTAGAACTGGCGGACAGCCAGTAGGCCCACGTCCTTATTAAAAGGCGGTAGGAATATTTGTTATCCTTGACCTTTAATAGCTGTATTATTTAATTTTGGCAATGGGAACCATGCATTGGATAACCATCACCTCTGACGTAGGTCACCTCAAGTGGTTCGCTACGTTTGGTATCTTAGCAGGGGTGCCCAGGTTCGTGGAGTGAGGATTAATCGTCTAGATTTTGGCGGCGGGTGCGTCTGCCCGCTCACTGTGGGGCGGGTCGGATTTGGAGAAACTGATTGAGGGAGCTCATTTTTCCTTCTCCAGAAGGACTCTCTCGAGCCATCGCCTTGTGCCGCAGTGGGAGGGATGAATTCAAACATCTGTGACTCCTGGCACTCTGACCCCCAAATTCCTACACACCCCCCATACAATTTTTCTTTCCCAGATTTTCCTCTTCTTCCTTTCCTTAAAAAAAATCCCCCCACAGCATCCCCAAAGATGACGTAGGTCTTGACTGAAATTATTTTCGGCAGGGCCTCCTTTGTGGAGTTAATATAAAAAAAAAACTTGTTATTATGTATATTGTTGATCCCTACAATCCGGAAATTCTGAAAATATGCTACCAATCCCCTCTTTGTTTCACAGAATTAACTACTAAAGATATCACAGATATTATTATCCTTTCAGATATTCAACAAATATAAAACGAATTAATTCGATTAACCCACTTAACCATTTTTTGCTTTTAGTTCAACTAAACATTTTTGTACATTTATTTATACTGGGTTTTTACAGATGTTCTTTTTCACAAGAGAACTATAAAAACTCAGTTAACATTTATAAATACAAGCAATTACATAAATCTAATCCGACAAATTATACAATAGAGAACTCCAGTCCATTTTTTTATGAATAATGACCCTCTAACTTAAATAACTGCATTTTTACTTTTATTTTTAGAGTTAGTTTTAATAGTTAAAATAATTGTCAAAATTTTAATTTTTTAAGACCCCCCGAAAACCACCGTATATATGGAGAATCGTGTGACGTCATCACTCCTGAAAAATTACTATAGATCTACTGCCGCCATTTTGACTTCCGCTGTTCGAAGTATTCTCCCTAGAAATAGCATTATTATTTTTTTGTGCAGTGGTTTTTGAATATTTTCAATAATAGAGATAAACTAAATAGAGATATCTTTATTTTTGAAACATTATTTAGGCCTAAATAATGTTTCAATAAACACAACATCTAAATCTCTATAAACAGTATTTAAATAAACGAATAAATTGATACGATGGCTTGTGTCATATCATACATTCCCATACAATGACTGTACGGTGACGTTACGACACGTCTAACAGTGACGTCACCTTGACGGCGTGTTTTGACGGCCCGATTAAAAATGGAATTTTTAATAATTTAATAAACTTATATATTCAGAATCAGCGTTTATTGGTCTATGTGAACATATTTTTTTAAAGCCATAATATTTTTCACAAACACTTATTGCAAACATTTAAATAAAGATTAAAAAACAAAATAAATAAAATTGAAAAATATAAATATCCATAAAAGTTCACTCAAATGACAAATAATACAAAGAGACGCATGAGACACAACAGACTCGACACGAGAGACACAATTAGAGACATACCTACATGATTCATAATATAATTAGCACAACACATTTTTTTGGAAATCGCAGATCATTTTTCTGAATCCATACAGATTATAGATTATCGACGAAAATATCCACTTCAGCACACTCCATCTTATGTATTGTCGACACATTTGATTCAGAGGGCCAAAATAGGCTATATTATTTTTTAAATTTATTCAGATGAAATATGTTATGGCGTCTTAAACATTGGGAATTGCGAATAATTTTCAGTGTATTAATTTTGAAGTATTCAAGTCACGAATAGTATAATCTAAGATGTTCAAGTAATCCATATTTGAGAGATGAGTCTTAGCTTTTTTTTTTGCCCACCAACTGCATGGAAGGCCGCATCGGGAGAGAACGGTTGAGGGACAACTTTTGACATCTTCAAAAAATCTCGCTTGGAACATCGCTTTGCACCGCAGCGGGAGGGATGGATTCGTTCGTCCGACACTCCTAGACACACTGACCCCCAGATTCCTACCCACCCTATTTATTTTCTGTCCCAGAACTTCCTCACTTTTTTTTCCTAAAAAATCCTCCACTCAGCATAACAAAGGCCCTGAGGCGATTATTTTCTTAAGGCCTCCTGTAAGCAGGAACTAATGCAAAAAAAACTCCAAAAATGCTACAGAAATACGTAGTTATTTACGACCCCTAAGTCCACCAAGTTTACATTTCCTGGTTTAATCAGTCTGATCGAGGCAAGTACCCGTGTCTTTGAATCGAATCGAGATCGTACGCGAGAGTTAAGATACCCGCCTCCATTAGTGAGAGGGAGACGACGATGCTTTTTATCAAATAAAAATATTCACAATCTCGGATCGATCAATTACCCCGGATCTGCGTAGGGATGGTAAAAATACCGGTACCGAGCTATCTAATTAATTCTTTAGGACGGGTTGTTTCATAGAATTTGAACCATTCATAAAATTATAAAGTTTATTTTCCGTTATTATATCATTATGGGACAGTTGCTTCACAGAATTTTATTTTAAAAAATATGTATGTGAAAATATCTCACAAGAGTCCACTCCCGTCTGGAGCCAGTGAGACTATAGCATAGGGGTATGTTGTGTGGCTGAAAATAGGGGAAGGAGATGGGGAAGAGGAGGGAAAGAGGAGGGGAAGGAGATGGGGAAGAGGAAGCTCGGGAAGTACCTGGCTATTCAGATCTGGTCACAAAACACGGCCAAAGATATTTCGAGCAGCGTTATCTACCACTGTGGAACGTGCCGCAAATACACGATAGAATTGAAATGATAACAGAATTTGAATAGAACTTTTACCGAACAACTTTGATACTTAATGAATTGTTCAAAATCCGTGAAACAACTGGCCCTTAAAAAAAAGGTTAAAGTAAGTCAAGTACGTCCCTTAAGGGCCCGCAACCCGGATTTGTACCGCTTTATTACATATTTCCCTTAAACACGGGAAGTTTTAAAGCTCTTAAAAATATATGTTACTCTTGAAGATAATATCTAGACTTTGCCCGCGCCGAAACGCAAATTATATAAAATTCCCTCGATAGAAAAAAATCGCAAAGTATGCTCCAAAAGTTATTATTAACACGTTTGTTTCAGTTATTTTACAAGTTATATGTATGAAAAAATTCACAGTGTTTCTTTAAATGCTGTTTAAGATAATGCCCGTAAGATTTTTGCTCTATCTTAAACGAGTCGTATTTAATTAAATATTTTCGCAATTTTCGCATCGATTTTGTCGCTCTAAATGTTAGCGCTCTCCTCTAACATTCGTAATTTCGTATCTCTCCATCTTCTTTTTTTTGGGACCGGTTGCAGAGCCTTAACACCCTGCATAAGGTTAGATTAGGATGATATGGTTAGGTTTGACGGAAAATCATTTTGAAAACATAACCTAACGTCACCCACCATACTATCTTTACATTTTATTTTTTTTTTTTTTTTTTTTTAACTATCTGAATAATACCCACGTGCGTGTAGTTAGGTACCTACTTATTTTTTTGGTATTTAAAGAAATTATGAAATTTTAGAAAAATCACAAGTGTGCAATTCACACGCGGTAAAAGTGAAACCATCAGAAAACTGAAGTAGACAAGAGTGGGAAGATTGCGAAGCACCGCACACAGAAGATTATTTCATTATCTCGAAGGGTAAATCCTTTAGATATGTGTTTTTCTCTTTTAAGTGTGGCTTTTTCGTTTCAAATCACAACGGTGTTAAAGAAGTTATCACTTCAAAAATCGCATTTTTGAAGTGAAAGCTTTTTTAGCACCATTGTGATGTGAAACTCGATGAAACGAAAAATAGCGACACTAAAAAGAGACAAACACAAAAAGGATTTGGTCTCTTTGTGCGGTGCTTCGTAGCCTCCCCCCCTCTTGTCTTCTTTACTTTTCTGAAGGTTTCACTTCTACCGCGTGTGAATTGCACACTCTGTTTTTTTTTACATTTTAATCAAAAATTAATCACGTCTTCATACTGGTACATAATAAGATTCATGAAATAATTTAACCTCTAATAATATTTTGGTTTTCAGTGCAGTAGGTATTGCTTTTCCCGTGACGATGAAACTGTTTAACTCTTTGAACTAAAATCATTTCCAAAACAATAATAATATAAGGAATTGTATCTACATCTCCATTGAATCTACTAAATCAATTTAAACGCGGTCTCTACCCACCTGCACAAACTGACTCCGATTACTTCCACCTTCAACATCCGAGTGCAGCGCCTATGTGTGTTGGAGAAGCGAGGGGCAGGCGCAATAACCACTCAATTGGCGGCTGCGCAGACCACCTAAAGCCTTAAATCCACCTCGCAAGCCTACAAAAAAACCACCCACCAAAAACTTAAAAAAAGAGCCAAACCATTATTTAATAATAAAAAAACAACTCTTAAAAATGATGCTTACCCTTTGTTGTAGTGGTATGTTTTTTGGCAGTTTTTGAATTTGTGTAGACCTTTGTAAGACCACACAAAAACAACTCTTCACTAATGTTTCTATTAGCTACCCACGTACATAATATGCCAAAGGGTAGAGTTACACAATCATTTTGTAATGATTTATCAATGTTTTCGATTGTTTTTGATTTCTTTGAGCTTGGAGTTTGCATTGTTGAAGGATTTTTATATGTCTTTTATGATGCCGCTTCTTTTTGTTTTTCGTGCTTTCAATGGAGATGTAATTTCTTAATCTTTGAAAGAATGGACCATAATGTAGATGTAAGACCGATATTTATTTTTTATTAATTTTATAAAATACAATTTTTGTGATTTTCTCAACTACCATAGGTAAAAGGCGCATACCCGTATTATGGTAGTGATAGGTGTTTTAAATTATAATAAAAGAACTAGAATATTTTGTATAAACAAATAATAAAACACACTTCAGGAAAAAGAAAACAGCAAAAAAACTTTTCAAAAAAACACAGTGAAACCTTCAGAAAACTAAAGTAAGCAAGAGTGGGGAGGCTACAAAGCACCGCACAAAGAAGAGACCGACTGTACTGTCTCATTCTCTCGCAGGCTAAATCCTATAGATGTGTGTGTTTGTTTTTTTTTTGTCGCTATTTTTCGTTTGATCGAGTTTCAATTCACAACGTGCTAAAGATGTTTTCACTTCAATTAAAAATTAACTGAATAATAAAAAAATATTTTAAACAAAATAGAATCAAAAATTAAAAGTGAGTATAATGCATGTGAAAATATACCAATTATTTTATGTAAAAAAAATGAACGCCGGTTAATCATGGTAGGTAGGTACTTACTTATCTGGAAGAGTACCTACATGTTTATGGTCACATTTTTTTTTAATTTGAATGAAAGAAATTTTAAAAAGGTGTGACGGACTTTGAATTTTTTTTCGGATGTAGAAACTCACGTAGGTATTCTTTATAGAAAGCTAGCCCCCTTTAAACTGTGTGAAAAGGGATATATTATTATTTGATTTTATATCGCCGCTTAATGTATTCTATATTTAAGGAGCAATGAACCAGAATTGTCGTTGAGCGAATGTGGTCCTTGTTTTAGGAATCACGCATACCATGGTTGATGAAAAGCGGGCGTGTGCTTGATATTGTGGAGCGGTCAGCAGTTTATTTTTCCATATGGAGCTTTTGCTTATCTTAATAGATAGCTGGTGAATATCTAAGACTTTTTGAGGGGTGAGTAGGTTGGATTTAAATATATTTATAAAAATTAGTTTTTGTACTGTAAATATTGGATTGATAACGAATTCAGCGCAACCCCCCCATCTCACAATACCGTACGCTGACACAGATTGTAAAAGGCTAGATGCTTCGTAAGTCCAAGATCAAATAAATGTATCGGTGGCTCCGTGGATGTGCGAATGTTTTCATTCATGAATTTGAACAGGGTCAATCATTTACATGTTTTCAGACTTTTATCCACCTCTCATAATTTTTTTCCTTCCCAGACCTTCCTGTCCTTCGTTTGCTTAAAAAGGCACTCCACCAGAACCCCAAATATAACATAGTCTCAGAAGTAAATTATTTTCCTCAGGGCCTCCTGTGTGGAGTAAATGCAAGGACATAACGGATTACATTCCTGGAAAATAAAACTACATTATTTGCACCATCTATATAAGCTAAGCTTCATGACTCCCTTATCAGG
This sequence comes from Limnephilus rhombicus, assembly GCA_929108145.2. Classification (NCBI taxonomy): domain Eukaryota; kingdom Metazoa; phylum Arthropoda; class Insecta; order Trichoptera; family Limnephilidae; genus Limnephilus; species Limnephilus rhombicus. Next base: position 19,366,001 of record OV815293.1, read on the forward strand.
CACAAGAGTTCCTCTTTTCTGAAAAGGTATAATAACCAATGATGACCTTAAATATACCTAATACTTTGTAATATAAATATGATATAGAGATTACAATAAAAAAAACTAACAATAATTGCAATAATTGTCAGCCTGAAATACTCATTTTACATTGAAAAATCTTCCGAGAAAAGATACTTGCCGCCAACGGGACTTGAACCCGTGTCCTTCTGATTGCTGGTCGGATGCTCTGACCACTGAGCTATGGCGGCTTATCTAATACCCGCCAAATAATTCAATATATACTGGTGTTTCATTCAACAATTACTGATTATTACATTTTTCCACCTGAAAACAACCAACTTTATTTTGTGAGGGAGGTATTGTTAGTACTAAATCTCTCGCTAGGTGGCGTCGAGACAAATTATGTCTATATTTTTTGGTGAAATACTTTTAACTTGTTAAACATTAATTATTATTTTTAATTTGTAAACTAACGTTTAAGACAAGATTTGTATGCATAGCACAAAGGGTAACAATTATTATAAGCAATAATTATCAGACTGAAACACTCATTTTACATTGAAAAATCTTCCGAGAAAAGATACTTGACGCCAACGGGACTTGAACCCGTGCGAGAGATTTAGTAGTAACAATACCTCCCTCACAAAAATAAAGTTGGTTGTTTTCAGGTGGAAAAATGTAATAATCAGTAATTGTTGAATGAAACACCAGTATGTATTGAATTATTTGGCGGGTATTAGATAAGCCGCCATAGCTCAGTGATCAGAGCATCCGACCGGCAAACAGAAGGACACGGGTTCAAGTCCCGTTGGCGGCAAGTATATTTTCTCGGAAGATTTTTCAATGTAAAATGAGTGTTTCAGGATGACAATTATTGCTTATAATAATTGTTACCCTTTGTGCTTTGCATAAAAATCTTGTCTTAAACGTTAGTTTATAAATAAAAAATAATAAAAAAAAACTATTTTATCAGTGTGATATAAATAATACGTTATGGTAAGTAGGTACAGGTAACAAAAAAATTTCAAATAAAATTTCTAACACCCCTTAGGGTCGAGCCTCCTCCCCCACGTGAATGCTACAGCTACGCCCTCGGGCAATTGTAATATGATTCCCCTGCTAAGTCACCAAACGTATTGAACCACTTCGAGGGATCTATGGCAGGGGTGTTGGTTATGCAATAAATGATTTTCGGGGCAGTAGTTCTCCCAACCGCCTCCATAATTGGAATGAATTGAAATATGAGGATGGTTAAAGTATTTTTGCAATTATTTGATAATACCATGGACTAAACATGAATGACATGAATTTTGATGTCTATGGATAATACTAACCTGATTTTGCTAACTCAAAGTGCTTACTACGAACCCATTCGGTTTTTCAGACGGTTGTTAAAGTTCTACGAATGGACAGTATTTGGTCGATTCCTTGAATAGCGTCCATCTATTCAATTTGGCGAGATCTTGGAATACATTATTTTATTGCGGTCTCGTTTTCCACCTTCCAACCACGAATAGGTAGGAACCCTACTTTATGAAATTCTGGAAACGTTGACATTCGGAAAACTCCATTGGTTTAATTGGTGGTCACAAGAATATAATAAGGTAAGAACTTTGTCCAAATTGGATCAGTTCTCAGAAATTATTTTTAGAATATTTTCTTTCTTTGAGTATCAATAATATCCATCTTCCCATTCGGCTGCCCCAAATACAAAGACATTTTTTTCCATAAATGACTTATTGCATTTACTGACGAACTTATTGCATCTATCGACCTTTTAAAAATAAATTGGTTTTTCTTTTTCTGCTGCAAACCAATATTGAACATGAATGATGAACAAATTTTATCAAGTTATTTGTAAAACACTGTTCAATTGATGTACAGATTTTATCAAGTTAGGGGAAGGGGGGGCAAAGTGGAAAACTTAACTTCAGAGTACAGATTAGTTAAGAAAATGTAATTTTTTTTTAGTTTTTTATACTTTATTAAAACAAGAAACTTACATATTTTTGCTAATTGAAAAAAAATAATACTAAAAGAGAACAGTTTTGGTAATGGAGACCCAGTTTTGAAAACTGTGGAAAGGGTAAAATGGAAACATATAATATAGAACAATAAAATACAGAATATGATAGCATGATTCCTCTAATGGGATTGGCAATTAAAGCAGGTAAATTTTCCACCATTCCAATATCGACACACAGTTCATGTGCCCATTCTTGACAGACATTACATTGAATCCATTCTTCAGTTGGAGGATCAATGTAAATTTCTTTGCAAAACATGCAAAGTGTAAAATATTGTTGTTTTGATGTGCCAGGCTGAGGTTGAAAATTTATTTTCTCTTTAACTTTGTTTATCTTCGAGAAAATGGTTACTCATATTTCTTGCAGATTTTTTGTTTTTTTGAAATTTTCTTTTTCTGTTCCATTTTCTCAATTTTTATTTTCTTTTGTATTTTTTACTTTCTGCTCTCTTTCCCTGATAATTTTCATCTTTTTGGCTACTTTTTCTTCCAATTGATTTTTGTTATGTTAGAGTAAAACTGGACATCTCACGTGCGCGGGCAAAGTGGAAAGGTTTTCATTTTGCCCTCACATACAACTTTCCACTTTGCCCAAATGGTGTGAAAGGAACAAAAAAATATATATATCGAAAAATCTTATCAAAATATCACAGACGTATTAAAATAATGTTGGACAATACTTATATACAATGCAATAATAAATAGCATACAACTAAATCCTCACCTTTCAATGAAAAATCCACCCAGGAAGTTTGAATGTTTTCGTAAGGAATCTGCACAAATCACTCAACTTACACGTGTACCGCGCTAGGTCGCCGCAGCCGTGCTAAATTTCATCAGGGGCACAAGAGCGACATGCGACTTGCGGTAAGTGAGCGCAACGGGGGGGGGAAGTCGCAATTTTTTTTTTATGTGAACTTTCCACTTTGCCCGCGCCTTCCACTTTGCCCCCCTTTACCCTATCAACACGGTACGTGCAGCCTATAAAAAAAATATAAAGTCTGTAAAAAACACTTTTAAGTCCAAACTCTCCTATTTATAAACCCCTTTTCGGATATGGTTTTATTGTTTAATGTAGCGAATTCAGTTTCTTTTATAATAATCGCAAAAAAAAAAGATTTTTACGCCCGAAGTTCACAAAATAAAATAAAATATGCATTTTCGCTTTGTTATTTTACAATACGGCCGGCAGTCGACGAATTTGGATTTTCAAAGTGAACTCTATGCCGTCCACCGAAGGGACATAACTAGACACGCCCGTTTTCTTATCAATTCCACCCCTTGAACGGAGCGGGAAACGGACTCTAGGCTACACGTCGCTTTGTTCCGTGAAATCAATTTGAAAATTCTGTTTTATTACAATAAACAATGGGTAAAAAATGAGGTAATGTTTTTTACAGGCCTTTTCGAAATCAACCTGCAAAAAAAATTCTCAAATACCTTTTCCAACCTTTCCAAAAGCCTTTTCTCAAGTATTTTTAAACTCCTCCCATAAAAGGGTGTGAATTCCGATTTCGATTTTTTCCTGAACTATTGGATCGCACTCACTCGATTCGATTTCTCATCACTTCTATTTCCATGGTGGACAAGGTTTCTTCACTCCTCGCGGTACAAACTAAGCTTTAGCTAACATTAAAAAAATGCAATTCTCTTGCCGAAATAAAACCTTATCTTCAATATGAGCATTAATATTTTTAAAGAGGGTTTTCATAAGTCAAGTTAGATATTTAACACGTTAAACGAATACAATTGTGTTAAATTAAATTTGTGTAATAGTCCCAGTAATCATAGCGCCCACATTGCTGCCCCTGTCAGCGGCGGCATTTTAATCCATTGGCTTTTAAAATGAAAACATGCGAAGTAATGCAAAATCATACAGAATCATGTGTTTTTGTTTTGAAACATAACAAAATAAAATAAAATATGCATTTTTGCGATGATAATTTTGACATCTATCAAGACGGCACTCGACGAATTTGGATTTTTAAAGTGAACCTTATGCCATCGACGTAATAACTACGCACTTGTCACACCCCTATTGTATCAGTTCCACCCCGTCTTCGGTGGGGAATGGACGTCCCTAGACTTGGTTCCGTGAAATCAATTTTAAATTTCCTTGTTATTACAATAAAAAATGCGTAAGAAAGGAGTTAATATTTTTTATAGTCCTTTACGAAATCAACCTGTAAAAATTAACTATCAAATACCTTTTACAATCTTTCCAAAAGTTTTTTTCTCAAGTCTTGTCAAGTATTTTGAAATGTCTCCCAAAAAGAGGTGTAGATTTCGATTTCAATTTTTCCTGGATTATTGGATCACCTTAATCGTTTTATTATAAATAACCACAATATTTTAACAATTTGGTTTCACAATTTTATTACTCATAACCTTAGTAGGTATAACTATCTACGATAAAACTTACATTAATATTTACTATTTAGAATTTGTTTACCTTGTTTATTTGTATTTATTTAAAACTGAGACTTTTATATGACATCCGACAAAAAATACAAGAATAATAATTTTTAGTCAGACATAAAATTTGAGAAATAAATGAAAAGCCTTCTCCCTTATTAAGGATAAGAGGCACAATAAAACTGAAAACACCTGCCGATTAGTTATAATCAATTAACAACAACGTGATTTAACACCTTTTGCAAAAAAACCACCCTTAATATTATTTGAGGAGGGAAAATTGGCGATGACTTGTGAAGTCGCTAGTCCCAGTAAATAAACCATCTAATTCCAAAAACTGCTGACAAATGCCGTTGCCTTTGGCACAATGGCAGATGCACCATCAGGCATTAGGCATTACGGACCTTAAGACAAGGCTTCGGATCTCAGCAGGTGCCAAATCGTATTAATTTAATATGAAGATGAATTCTCTTCTCGGCTTATTTAACACCCTTAACGGCGGCGATTAGTTTAAACAATGCCTTAAAAAAGTCTACCCATTAATTCTCAGTTCTTAATTACGACCCTTGACTTATATATTAATTGTCTTCATATCTTCTTTTCAAGATTTTATAATTATATCTTCATAAAAAAATTGTGACATTAAAAACTACAAATTATTCATTTTATATTTCTTTGGCATTAACTATGTAATATTCAAGACATTTTGTAAAGGAGTAGTTTTAATTTATAACGGATGAATGAATCCCGCAATTATTATTTTTCTCTTCCTCTCATTTTGTAGGTTAAGTATGAAAAATTTCATCAATATCGGAATAAAACTGTAGATTTGTATAAAAATCAACTCCCGATGTCCATCACACGACGTTCCGGCCGGCTAGGCTGCCCGCTACAGATACTCTCCTTTAGGTATATAAAACGCAGATTTCGTCGCCTTAGTTCTTAATTATCCAAACGATCATTAGAAAATTTTACACGAGGAGAAGGTTTTCAGAATGAAACCATCTCAGAAACACGTAACAAAGGTCACTAAAAGCCATGAAAAAATAATTTTAAAATAGCCGGGAACCCTAACCTCGCTTAGCATATTTAACCAGTTTTTTAAATGTTTTTATCATCACTCTTAGTGGCCTTTCTAAGGTGCATCTGAGTTGGTTTCATTCTGAGTTGTCTGGTCACCATTTAAGATAAAGCTATTTCCGTAAAGGTAAAGGTCTTGTTACTCATTAGTTTAAATAATTATTAGTAATAAATAAATAATTAACTACAATTTTTTATACTTTATTTTTAATTTTAAAGCAGAGATTGAACAAAAACTAATATGGTCGTTTAGACTTTAGACAATTAAGAACTAAGGCGACGATTTGCCACCTACTTATATTTAGTCAAAACCAGTTGCGAAGTTTGAATAAATAAGTAAGAAATTAATATACCCAACATGTTATAAAATAAAACCAATAGCGAACACTAACCATCCAATGACATTAATTTATCTAGTTAACCATCACGCCATTTCCCGGAGGGGTAAGTAGAGGTTGGAATAACACACAATTCACGCAGGCTCATTCGTTTCCTTGCAATTTATTATTTTTGTTGTATATTTATTACTTTGACATAATCCGACCTATTTTAAATTTGAGTTTTATCATGACCTGATCGTGGCGTGGGTGACTTTTTGCATGTTTTGTTTTCTGTTCACGTGAGCTGCATAATTTTTCTGTTCATCCGCACTACGTAGTTAGTTACCAAGTAATCAACATAGCTAGGAAAAATTTATCCAAATCATCTATGGACTGGTATTTCAGATGTTTTTGATGGTAGGCTTGGGAAATATTTACTTCTGTCAAGTTTCTCTCTGGTAGGAGCCCTGTAAGATAAGCTTAGTGATACCATTACTAAAAATGACTGATGATATACCGTCCCTTAAAGTTCTTTTCTTAGCTATCATCACGCTTACCTTGCGTTAAACATTATCTCGGTTTTCTGAATTTTCCTTTTGTTTGTTTCCTGCATTAATACCTACAAATACATTAATTTATTCATCCTTTTATAAATTATATTTTAGTCACGTAATTAGCTTAATTAATAAATTCGGGCATTAAGGAGCGGTGTACCCACTAAAAAAGAAGAAGATGGAGAGATATATAAATACGAATGTTAGAGAGAGCGCGCTAATATTGCGAAAATTGTGAAAATGTTAAAAAACGACCCGTTTAAAACAGAGGAAAAATCTCGTGGGGATTGTCTAAAATAGCGTTTAAAGAAACACTATGAGTTTTTTCATACATGTAATTTGTGAAATAACTGAAAAGAACATGTTTATAATAATTTTCGGAGCATACTGTGCGCTTTTTTCAATTTAGGGATTTTCACGTAATTGCCGTTTCGGCATGGGGAATGTAAAGATATTAACTTCAAGAATAACATATATTTTTTAAGAGCTTTCAAACTTACAATATTTAAGGAAAATATGTAATAAATCGATAAAAATGTGGGAAGCCGGGCTTTAAAGCCAACTGTAAGAAGAAGGAAAATGTGTTCCGCTAAATAATAGAAAAAAGTGTAAATTTTCCATTCATGAAAACTTTTCGCTGAGTTTAAGATTATATATAATATTAGGTCCTTACATATGAAATTGGCGTTTTGCCGTACTGGCAACTTTGATCTGAAATATCTTCTCTTCGGTTAGGAATTCCAAATTCAAATTTATACAGCTATTTACTCATGTATTTGTGTTTCGAAAATTACAATTCATTTGTTTTTTCCTTAATTGTTTTTTTTCTTTGCGTCACTTAGTTTACAAAGTTATTTACGAGTACGAGTTCCACCGTGGCACCAGAGCTGCAGAAACGGCTCGAAGGATTAATGATGTGTATGGCGACGGTGCCGCAAAAGAAAACACAGTGCGTTTTAGGTTCCAACATTTTCGTTCTGGAAATTTCGATTTTATTTTTTATGAAATTGGCGTTTTGCCGTACTGGCAACTTTGATCTGAAATATCTTCTCTTCGGTTAGGAATTCCAAATTCAAATTTATACAGCTATTTACTCATGTATTTGTGTTTCGAAAATTATAATTCATTTGTTTTTTCCTTAATTGTTTTTTTCTATGCGTCACTTAGTTTACAAAATGGAAAACTCTAAATATCGCGTTATTTACGAGTACGAGTTCCACCGTGGCACCAGTGCTGCAGAAACGGCTCGGAGGATTAATGATGTGTATGGCGACGGTGCCGCAAAAGAAAACACAGTGCGTTTTTGGTTCCAACATTTTCGTTCTGGAAATTTCGACCTGCAGAACAAGCCCCGTGGACGGCCGTAGACCAAAGTTGATAATGAAGAATTGAAGGCTATTGTGAAAGCGGATCTATCGCAAACTACTCTCGAGTGGCGTCCCGCAGGGGTCGGTTCTGTCTCCGACTTTGTTTTTGTTGCACATCAACGACCTTTGTCATGTGCACCAATTCACTGTTATGCGGATGACAGTACAGTTCATGATAGCTTTTTGTTTGACAAGCCCCCAAAGGGCTCACAAACTCCAACAGCTCGTAGGGCTTTGAAGCAAAGAATGGACGGTTACCTCGAGAGTGTTTTCTCTTGGGGTAAAAATAATCTAGTTGAATTTAATGTTTCAAAGACCCAATCTTGTCTGATTACGTCTAAAAGGGATCGAAATGAAAATCTAGTCTCTTTCAACGGGAGCAATCTTCCGAACAGGCCCTCCATTGATATGCTTGGTGTAACCCTAAGTGACCAGCTCAGGTATGGCGGCTCCATCGAAGCCAAAGTAAAGTTTGCCTCCCGGAAACTGGGCGTACTGTATAGGGGCCGCAGATACTTTAATAGCGCACAACTGCTAACCCTGTACAAATCGCAAGTGCACCCCACGGTTGAATTTGGCAGCCACCTCTGGTCTGGAGCTCCTAAATACCTGAAAAATACCCTCGACTCTGTGCAGAAACGGGCGGTCCGTTCGATAGATTCTCCCATCTTAACAGACGGATTGCAATCTTTAGAGCACAGGCGTCGGGTGGGAATGCTATCCTTGTTCTACCGGTATTACAATGGAAGATGCTCCGAGGAACTAGCATCATTGATCCCTTCGGCACCGGTGCATAGTCGGGAAACACGCCAAACGCGTGCCCAACATTTGTACAAGGTTGACATTTGTCACATGAGAACGGGTCGTTTCTTCGACTCGTTCTTATGTTCAACAGCTCGGCTGTGGAATGATTTGCCGGCCTCTGTGTTTCCTCCTTCCTACAACATAGGTCTCTTCAAGACCAATGTTCATTCCTTCCTCTCCTCAAAAAGACCCTCCACACAGCATCCCAGATGACATAGGCCCTGAGGGAAATTATTTTCCTCAAGGCTCCCTGTGTGGAGTTAATGTGAAAAAAAAAAGTTAGCTGCAGGCTGCGGTGTTAGTGATAAAACTGTTTTAATCCACTTGAAGCAAATTGGGATGGTGAAAAAGCTTGAAAGATGGGTACCTCACGAATTGAGTGAAGCAAATCAACAAACGCGCGTTGACTGCTGCGTTGCATTACTCAACCGGCACAATAATGAAGGGATTTTAATCCGGACCTTGCCCCAACAGATTACCATTTTTTGAGAAATTTGGATAACTTCTTGCAAGGGAAAAAATTCAACTCCGATGGGGCAGTCCAAACCGCCTTCAAAGATTTTATTGATTCCCGTCCGAATGGTTTTTTTAGTAAAGGGATCGATGAACTACCTATTATGAGATGGCAAAAGTGCATAGATAGCAATGGTACATACTTTGATAAAATAAATATATTATATAAAAAATATCGACATTATGTTCCTCCCATACAAAACGCCAATTTCATATGTAAGGACCTAATATTTATTTTTTTATGCTTGCATAATACGATATTTTCACTGTTTTTTTCTCGAAAAAGGTTACTTCAATTTAGGCATTATTATTATTTTTTTGGAAATAAATTTTCTATGACAAATAAAAATGTACCACGTAATATTTATTTTTGATTTGCCGTCAAAATGACGTGTTTGTGAACGTGGCGTTGTTTATTTATTTATTTATTTATTTAATACAAACGGCATAAGAATGCCATAAACATTAATTACATGTCACAAATTCATATTCAAAATATTAGTAATGGTAAAACAGTGTATGTATAACAGTTAATTGTGACGATACATTGGGAAGTGACACCAGAGATACATTTACATGCAAAAATCTATAATAGAAATAAAATTTGTTGACGTCATGTCGGCGACAGTCGTCTTACCAGCCGGTAGCGTTTTTAGCGTTTTTAGCGTTTTCCGGTTGCTAGTTTGATACTGTTTCAGAATGTACGGTTTACATTATTTTTAAAATCAACGAATGAGAATATTAAAATTAGGTAGACGTTTTTAGTTCGATGTTCAGAATCACAAAAATAAACTTCAAATCTTCTGCACATTTTTAACGGTATTCATCGTTTTATTATTTTTTTACATTAGCTCCACACAGGAGGCCCAGAGGTAAAAGGAGAGGAAATTCTGGGAAGGAAAAAGTATGTAAGGGTTGAAATCTGGGATCAATGTAACCAGCAGTGATAGTCGTACGAATCCACCCCCCCCACTGCGGTACAAGTAAAAAAAAGGTAAAAAGGGTCTCTCTCAACCAGTCTCTCCCGAACAGGCCCGCCACACTGTAGGTGGGCAATCTATCGCCGCCAAGACCTAGACAAACCTAACCAGATTAACCCGGGCACCTCTACTAAGTCTCCAAACGTAGCGAACTACTGAGGGTAAGCCAAGGAAGGGGTGTTGGTTGTTCAATAAAAAATTCCGGGGCGGCGGCACCCTTACCCATTTCTCAAATTGATTAAGTTTGTGATGGTATCCTATTTCACAAGTTCACAGCATCAATAAACTACGTACCCCGTATTTTTTTAGACTTGATTTATACAAAATGTTTGATAATCATAAACAGCTATTCATCGTTTTTGAGAGTGTATATATCTTAAGCAAAATAATTGGCACATATTGCAATCTTGCCAATTGAGACTATTAGGCAAGTGAAAGTGCATCTCAAGTAAAAATAAAATAATAACACCGAAGCTGAGACTGTTATGTCTCAATTAACTATTTAAATTCGTTGCAAAGCGACGCGGAAATTGCACGTTAATTATTGCAATGCGCGACTCATTATCACGAACTTAATTAGAAATTGCGGAAGTTGCGATTTAGACAATTTGCAATGAATTAGACATTAGACAAAAGCTCATTATAATAATGTGTCAGCCAGCGTGGTGTAATCATTGAGATGTCTAATTATCCACGACATTATTAAGATGTTGTCTTGTGTTCAAATGGTAGGCTGAGCGCTGTGCATATTATTTAAAAGGCGAGTGATGGTAGATAGAAATTATGTTTTGGCATTGCCGATGCTTTCTCGACCATTTCGACGATTTCTTTAATCTAGAATATCTGACATAGGTATTCGTAGAATTGAAATAAGGGAGGTTTTAGAATGAAAATAAGGCAGGTGTTTAATCGAAGAATTAAAATAAGGGGGGTTTTTAGGTAATAAGAATTATGGAATATATTGCATTGCACTACCCCTGCACACATTCTGGAATAAAGTATTATTATTCAACTAGAAGTTAAAAACACGCTCCGCAGGTTTTTACTGCTCGGACAGGCGCCGGGCGGCTTTTGGTTCGGCTTAACGTTGGTGACCATTTTTTAAATCCAGTAGGAACTGTTCCAAAAGTAGCCCGTTCCTCGGATCCACTGACATCCAGTGAAAGCTAGTCACTGGGACAAAGTCACCGGGACAAAATTACCGGCACAAAGTCACCGGGCAGGTCATGACGTCATGTGTAATATATTGCCGCGTGATTACAATAATGGCGACCGTTTTATAAATCCAACTGGTTTCAAAAATAGCCCTTTCCTCAGATCCACTCTCATCCAGTAATAGCTAGTCACCGGAACAGGCAATGACGTAATATGTAATATATAGCCGCTTGATACTATTATTCACAAATAAGTATCATAACTAAACATTACCGTCAATCTTTCCATATCCGAAGAGATACTGAAATTCACAAATTCGTAGGGATTGTACCTTGAAAACCAATAAAAAAAAAAATTTAAAAAAACCTATACCTAGGGAGGAAACATCCCCGTGCGAACTGCTGACGGAAGTAGTGATATCTTTTGACGAATTATTGAATTCGAAACCGAATTACAACGGTAATTTGCTTGAAATTTCACGTACACGGATTTTTATATGGTTCGACGAATTCGGACATTTATTCGAAGCCGGGTTCTTAAATTCAACCACTCAGACGTAAGAAATAGATGGCAGCCCTTCCGTTTGTATCTATTTGTGATTAGAGTGTGTACGCAGGCGCAAGGCTATTAAAATACTATTTGATATATATTTTTTTTAATTTACCCAACGTATCATTGAAGAACACGATAATACCAATAAACCTAAACGAAATATCAAAAAGAACATGAAACAGAAATATAAAGAAGGTAACAGTCGTAACTGGGAATCGAACCCAAGACCTCATGTCTTTCCAGAATAACCACGTTAACCAACATACATATATTAGGTCCTTACATATGAAATTGGCGTTTTGCCGTACTGGCAACTTTGATCTCAAATATCTTCTCTTTGGTTAGGAATTCCAAATTCAAATTTATACAGCTATTTACTCGTGTATTTGTGTTTTGAAAATTATAATTAATTTTTTTTCCTTAATTGTTTTTTTTCTTTGCGTCACTTAGTTTACAAAATGGAAAACTTGAAATATCGCGTTATTTATGAGTACGAGTTCCACCGTGGCACCAGTGCTGCAGAAACGGCTCGAAGGATTAATGATGTGTATGGCGACGGTGCCGCAAAAGAAAACACAGTCGTGTTTTTTTTGTGTCGTTCAGTACAGCTTTCTTAAATCTGGCCAGACGATTACGGCAGATGTCTATTGCTAGCTGCTAAACAACCGAGGCTGGTTAGGGAATGTACCCATTTTGCAATTTTTAACCCCCCCCCCCCCCCCTCCCCCCTAAAGCCCTAAACCTAAGCCCCCCGCCGCTCATTTGTACCAAGCGTGGTATTTTGAAGACCCCCCCTCTGAACAGGTCACGTAGTATGGGTACGTTCCCTTAATCGCTCTACGCCACCGCTGCTTCATGACAACGCCAAACCACACACTGCACAACAGGATCGATGAACTACCTATGAGATGGCAAAAGTGCATAGATAGCAATGGTACATACTTTGATAAAATAAATATATTATATTTAAAAAAAATCGACTTTATGTTCCTCCCATACAAAACGCCAATTTCATATGTAATGCGCCCTTGAGGTGATTTTTCACAAAAACGGCGCTCTACAAATTATCCAATTATTATTATTAAGGACCTAATATGTTTGTTTATGTTCCTCTTTGCTTATTGTACTTATTGTAATTTATTACTTACCGTTTTTGTACTAAGAAGATTGTAATGAATGGTGTGCTCACCTATAATTGGAATCATCGCTATAACATGTTGAAAACATATTTCATTTCTATAAAAATTATGTGAAATATTCTGTTAGCGAGCCAAGAAAATAGGGACCCGTTAGTGGTATGAAGACGTATTAAGGCGATCCACTAGTTCAGAAAAAAATCGTTCGAAATCGGAAGTCACGCCCTTTATGGGAGGAGTTTAAAAATACTTGAGAAAAAGCTTTTGGAAAGGTTGGAAAAGGTATTTGAGATTTTTTTTACAGGCTGATTTCGTAAAGGCCTGTAAAAAATATTAATTCCTGTTTTACGCATTGTTTATTGTAAGAAAACTGAAATTTAAAATTGATTTCACGAAAATAAGCGACGTGAAATCACACACGACTGTCTCCTGCGCCGGTTGGGGCGTGACTGATACGATACGAAATAGGTGTTGCCCAGTGCATGGTTCTTGTGCCCATGCCATAAGGGACACTTCAAGAATCCAAATTCGTAGAGTGCGGGCCGTATTGATTGATGTCAAAAATGTCAACGAGAAAATGCATATTTTATTTTATTTTGTGAAGTTCGGGCGTAAATATCATTTTTTTTGCGATTATTATAAAAGAAACCAAATTTGCCACATTATACAATAAAACCAAATCCGAAAAGGGGTTTATAAATAGCAGAGTTTGGATTTGAAAGTGTTTTTTATAGACCTTATACTTTATTTTTTTAAAAGCTTTTTAAAAGACTTATAAAAAAAATGACCAATCTTTTTAAGGGCAAAGGTATGTTCTACACACAGTATTTAATTGAAGCATCTATAATACTTCTAAGCTATCAAATTTTCAAAACAAAAACATGTGATTTTGTATGATTTTGCATTATTTAGTATGGCTTCATCTTAATATTCTCCTTGAATATTAAGACTCCTAAAGCTCATATAGAATTATAATCACTTAAAAAGTTAAGACCCTAAAAGCCAATATGTTATAATCACTCCAACCTCCCTTTCCGTGTTCTAGTTACCACGTTTTTAAAATTTTCTTTGATGGATACCTTAATTATATTAGCTACCTGCTGTTTCTGAACGCCGGGTAATATTCTCAATTAGTGTTTATTTTTCGATATTTCAATTAGTGCGAGTCAGTCAACTCGGCTAATGTTTCGTGCCGCGGTCCGCCGGTTCTATAGCCCTGTGAAATGATACAAATTGACCGGGGTTCGATGTACAGTTCGCCCAATAAATCTCTGGCACGATCGATTTAAAAATAAATAAAATCTGCACGAAATCCATGCGAAACTAATGCGGGACTATATGGAGATTGAAGACCGCTTGTTTATTATGTTAATAGATATCTGCATTGGTTTAAAATATATTAGGCGTTCCCTCTGCACCATAAAAGTGACCAGCTTATTAAATGAGCTGGTCACTTATTTATTCTCCACATGGGCTTCATACAGGAGGCCCCGAGGAAACAGAAACCCATCAGGGCCCACGTCATTTTTAAGGATGTTGGAGTGTGTGGAGGGTATTTTTAGGAAAAAGGACGGAGATGTTGTTTTTGGAATAAAAAAGGTGAGAGAGGTGGGTAGGAATCTGGGGGTCAATGAGTCCAGGAGTGACGGACTTATGAATCCATACCCCCCACTGCAGTGCAAGCCGATGGGTCGAGATAGGTTTTGGCTGGATAGATAGATAACCCGAGACTGGTTGAGAGAGACCATTTAATCTCTCCACGAAATGTTTCCCTCAACCAGCCTCGGGTTTTCTATCTATCCGGCCCAACCTAAGCCCATGAGCCCGGACACCCCTGCTAAGTCACCTAACGCACCGAACTAGAGAGGTTAAAAGGTCTCCCTCAACCAGTCTCGGGTTATTTATAAACCTAGCCCGCCAAACCTAAACCCATGAACCCGGACACCCCTGCTAAGTCACCTGACGTAGCGAACTACTTGGAGTGACCATGGCAGATTTATCCAATAAATGAATCGGCGGTACCCATACCCGTCTCCCAAATTGTCTATATTCCAAGTAGGTACTAAGGAACCCGTATAAAAATGATGGCAGGGTGTAATTAAAGGGACTATACGTCCCTACCCCGTTACCCCGAAGGAAAGTGTTGGGACTTGGTCGGGACATTCAAAGGTCGCGTTTTCCGAAAACGGGCTTCTCACGACTTCAAATTGAAAGCAAAAAAATATTGGACTTGTCATGGAAAAACGAATATTGTTGAAACTGTGAACTATACTAATTTGTAAGAGAACTGACGTCACCAAATATATAATCCATCAAACTCTTTTGACTCCTAGGCCCCAGTGAAATTTTGAAAATCTGTTCAAGAAAGACTTTTGTATTTGTAAAATATTGGATCAATTTTATTTGGAGTTAGATAAAATTTACCTTACTTTGGATATACGACTCACTTCCACCATTTTATCTCTTCAGTGGTTATCGTGGATAGTATGGACTTTGGGGGGATGTCAAAAGCAAATTCAGTGTGTTAACACCCCTTACCCCCTACACATATGATGCTCTTGATTTTAGGACAAACGAATCATCTGAATATAAACACAGCCAATTTAGGCATCCTCTAAATTCCAGGAACAGTTCGAGAAACCAATGTATATATTATGCAGAATGTGTTCATCGAATAACCGAAATGCATAAATTGTAAAAGATATAAAAAAAGCAAAAACTTCTTCAAAACTAAAATTTTCATATTGTAATTTCCGTGCAATTAATAGGGCTGGAGATAAGAGGAATCTTTCATCTCAATATACCCTGCAGAGTGATGATGACCTGATGATAGCTAACGTCTGATAGGATAGGCAAGTAGAAGAAGAATGATTTGTAGCAATTCAGAGGTTTTCGATAGAGCTTCTAGATATTAAACACACACCTTCAAATAAAAATTCCTTCCATGTAGATTTCAATGGAAACCAAAGTAGGTATATATTTTTACTATTAGATCAATACACTACACTGCCCGATATTGATATGGCATTCGTCATTCTAATTGATTTAAAATTTGTGCCGAGTGTTCTTCTTTATTCTACGGATTCTACGGGTACAGCATTGCCAATCTTGTGGATTACATTTTGATGTTATAGGCATTGATCATTTTAGTATTCAATTAGCTGACACTTCATTTTTGGCGCAGTACTTTCAAAATTAATTTAATAACATAAGTAAACGCTAATGACCACTATCGCTTTACTTATTATTAAATTAGACAGCCTCCGTTGCATCATGATTTTCGGTTTGTCTTTGAGTTGGGAGATTGCAGGTTAGGTGTTTTTACCAATAAAACCATTTGTAAGCAAAGTAACTCAATAATTTATTCAAAAGAATTTTAGTATTCAAGTTTGTAAATAGACCCAGTATGACAATAACAAATAGGTAACGATTTCAATTTTTAAGGGTATGATGTTAACAATGCAATACTTTCAAACTCGAACTATATTTAAGGCACATAATAAGATAGAGTGTGCTGAAGTAGACATTTTTGTCGATAATTTATACAGATTCTGAAAAAAATGTCTTGCAATTGTTCAAAAGTACGTAACAATTGTTGAGCTAATTATATTATGTATCATATGTCGCTTGTTTATTTTTATATTACAGGGTGCGGCAGCATAACTTCCTTTTTTAAAAAATTAATAAAAACCATTGCCATTATCATTTGAGTGAGTATTTTTACATAGCAAAGTCGCTCCCGCTGTCTGTACGCTTAGATCTTTTAAACTATGCATCGGATTTTCATGAGGTTTTCACCAATCGATAGTGTGATTCATGAGGAAGATTTAGCTATGTAATTTGTTGGTGTGGATTTGATATGTATGCAAATTAACAGATGGCGTTGGTTATAAAGGTTGGGTAATGGCGTTGTCAGTAGATGGTGTTGTGTTTCGTTGGCCACAGCAACGTGTGGCCGGGTCTGCTAGTTTTAATATAATTTTGTAATTTTATGTAGATATTACGTATGCTTTGACTAGGTTTATCCTTTGACTGGGGTTATCTTTTGAGTAGGTTTTGTAATTTTACGAAACGCACCTATTTAAATTTTAACTACGTTTTTATAATATATTTACGCCAAAGTGACTGGCCAAAAGTATGTGTAAGTAGTTACATGTTCTTTTAGTTTAATCCATACCGCTTCTTTTATCAGATCTATAGTCAATCGATCTGCCACAGTATCTGTTTCCATTCATAACTCACACCTATATAATATTATAAAATAATATAATAATACGATATAGAAACGGATGCGAAGAGTGTACTCCTAAGTACACCGCGTGGCTGCAAATACCTCTCCTTTGATATAAGCCGCCGAGGCTTTCATCTCGCCGCTAACCTGTTTTGAGTTGTGAAGAAAGATGTGTGAGGGATGTGGCATTAACTAAGGGCGCTGTGCGGATAGAAAAATTACTTATTTCTTTAATTCTAATTAATTTATTAATGTTTTTAAATATAAACACCAACCGAATAGTTTGGCAACATAACATCTAAATGATATGATTAGAGATTTTCACGGCAAAAAGTTTTATCGTTGTTTATTTTTGGGGTATTATGCAGTATTGCGCTACCTCCTTTTTGCACAGCGTTACAGTATATATCTTTTTTTTTTTTTTTTTTTTTACATTAACTCCACACAGGAGGCCCTGAGGAAAATAATTTCCCTCAGGGCCTATGTCATCTGGGATGCTGTGTGGAGGGTCTTTTTGAGGAGAGGAAGGAATGAACATTGGTCTTGAAGAGACCCATGTTGTAGGAAGGAGGAAACACAGAGGCCGGCAAATCATTCCACAGCCGAGCTGTTGAACACAAGAACGAGTCGAAGAAACGACCCGTTCTCATGTGACAAATGTCAACTGTGTACAAATGTTGGGCACGCGTTTGGCGTGTTTCCCGACTATGCACCGGTGCCGAAGGGATCAATGATGCTAGTTCCTCGGAGCATCTTCCATTGTAATACCGGTAGAACAAGGATAGCATTCCCACCCGACGCCTGTGCTCTAAAGATTGCAATCCGTCTGTTAAGATGGGAGAATCTATCAAACGGACCGCCCGTTTCTGCACAGAGTCGAGGGTATTTTTCAGGTATTTTGGAGCTCCAGACCAGAGGTGGCTGCCAAATTCAACCGTGGGGCGCACTTGCGATTTGTACAGGGTTAGCAGTTGTGTACTTTTAAAGTATCTGCGGGCCCTGTACAGTACGCCCAGTTTTTGGGAGGCTAACTTTACTCTGGCTTCGATGGAGCCCCCATACCTGAGCTGGTCACTTAGGGTTACACCAAGCATATCAATGGAGGGCCTGTTCGGAAGATTGCTTCCGTTGAAAGAGACTAGATTTTCATTGCGATCCCTTTTAGACGTAATCAGACAAGATTGGGTCTTTGAAACATTAAATTCAACGAGATTATTTTTACCCCAAGAGAAAACACTCTCGAGGTAACCGTCCATTCTTTGCTTCAAAGCCTTACGAGCTGTTGGAGTTTGTGAGCCCTTTGGGGGCTTGTCAAACAAAAAGCTATCATGAACTGTACTGTCATCCGCGTAACAGTGAATTGGTGCACATGACAAAAGGTCGTTGATGTGCAACAAAAACAGAGTTGGAGACAGAACCGATCCCTGCGGGACGCCGGCATTTATCGAGTGAGAGGAAGAGGTGAAACCATCGACTACCGTCTGAATCGACCTCTCCCTCAAGAAGTCGGCAATCCACGTACACAAGGATGCGGGAAGTCCGTAAGAATGCAGTTTGTTGACAAGTCCTCGGTGCCAAACCCGGTCAAAGGCCTTGGATATGTCCAGTGCAACCGTTTGGGTCTCACCGAAACGTTCCAGGCATCGCCCCCAAACATGCGTCACATACGCGAGAAGATCACCGCACGAGCGGTTCCGCCGGAATCCGTATTGACGGTCGTTAATAATTTTGTTCTTCTCGAGGTATGTGAGCAGTTTGTCGTTGATCACACGTTCCATCACCTTAGACAGAACTGATGTGATCGCTATGGGGCGGTAGTTGGCCGGGTTGGAGCGGTCACCCTTCTTTGGAATAGGATGGATAACCGCTTTTTTCCAACCAGAGGGCACAGAGCCAGTCTTCAGGGACAGTTTAAAAAGCTTCGTCAAAATTGGAGCTATTTCTGCAGCGCACCTTTGCAGTACCAGGGCAGGTATTCCGTCAGGCCCACTAGCTTTATTAACATCAAGCCCTCGTAAAACATGGAGTACTTCCCGATGCCGGATCCTCAGCTTTTTCATACGAAAACCGCAGTGAGGAACCGACGTCGGGACAGCACCTTGGTCATCGAGGGTTGAGTTATCCGCAAACATTTTACCTAGTAAGTTAGCCTTTTCGGTGG
Source organism: Limnephilus rhombicus (assembly GCA_929108145.2). NCBI lineage: Eukaryota > Metazoa > Arthropoda > Insecta > Trichoptera > Limnephilidae > Limnephilus > Limnephilus rhombicus. The sequence goes on from OV815293.1 coordinate 19,385,298, forward strand.
CGGTGTTTGCTAGTGAGCCGTCAGGTCTGGTAAGAGGTGGCAGACTGGATTTGCAGAAATTGCGACCTATTGAGCCCGCAAGCGACCAGAATTGCCTGCTGCCATGCGGGCATGCAGTCAGCTTTCTGCTGATCTGCTGGTCGTGCTCGAATTTTGACCTATTTATGATTCTCTTGGTTTCCTTTGCCATTTTGTTGTAAGCTGTTCTGTCTTCGGATGTTCTAGATGTGTTGTAGGCTCGGTAAGCCGCGTTTTTTCGTCGCACTGCTTCAGCGCATTGTCGACTGAACCACGGCTTTGAGCCTACACCAGTTTCCTTAACAGTAGATTGGATGAAGCCATCCATCGCGGATGTGATGACCTCACCAATTTCCTGGGCACATCTTGAGGGATCCGAAGTCCGAAAACAGACAGCTGACCACGGGAAAGCATTAAAATGTGCCCGCAGACCGAACCAATCTGCTGACCTATAGTGCCACACTTTTCTCTTCAGCCTCTCGTTTGGTGGTCTGAAGTTTACAGGGATTGATGTCGTCACCAGGCAGTGGTCGGACGATCCTAAAGGCGCTGTGACTTCAATACTGTAACCGTGTGGCACAGTAGTTAAAAATAGGTCTAACAGATTGGAACGGTGAGTCTGGACATCAGGAACCCTTGTAGGCTCCTGAACCATTTGCTCCAATCCGTAGCAAAGGGCAAAGGATTCCGCTTGGCGTCCAGCCGAGTCTGTTGATCCTGAGAACTTCAACCAAGGTTCGTTATGAACATTGAAGTCCCCCAGGACCACAAACTCTGCCATAGGGTAGCGGGGCAAGAGATCATCAATAGTGTCGCTTAAATGTTTGAAGAGCTCGGACGTGTCTGATTCGCTAAGGTTCGGTGAGCGGTATAAACACGCGTAGAATCTTACCGTACTGGCAAGATTGACGCGTACCCACATTACGTCGAATCTGGAGTTTTCCAGATTCAACAGTCGCACACAGTTGACGTCAGCTCGACTATAGAGACAGACACCTCCTTTAGGTCTGAACTTGCTTGCGAGGGTGAAGCCCGGGCAGTCCAGATAGGAGGCGTCTACAGGCTCGGCTATCTGCGTTTCAGACAGGAATAGTAGGTTGGGGCGTTGAGAAAAAAGGTGGTGGTGGACGGAGTTTAAATTGGTATGCAGGCCGCGAATGTTGGTGTAATTCACCAACATTTTTGGCCTGCGCCGGGGTCGCCTACTACTCGCCGCTGTAATGATGTTAATTTTTGTTGTTTGTTTTGTCATGATTTTAAATGTTTTTATGATGGGGTGTGGGGGGAGGGAGGTCTGGGAAGGAAAAGGTATGAGGGGTGGGTAGGAAGCTGGGGATCAGAGTGTCCAAGAGTGACGAACGAATGAATCCAATCCACCCACTGCGGTGCAAGGCGATGGATAGGGAGAGTCCGGCTGGAGAGGTCACCCAATGCGCCCCAAACGCTACTGCTGGGTCCCCTTCGGTCACGAACCGGCACAACAGCAGCGGCGGGGTTTTTACACTCGTTGATGGGGCAGCCCACCCTCAGTCGTGAGCCTGAGGGTCGGGCCCCTGTACTACCGAGCGGCCCGGACAGCGGTAACCGGTTGTAAAGGGTCTCCCTCAACCAGCATCTCCCAATCCGGCCCGCCACGCAGAAGGTGGGCCGACGCACCCGCCATCAAGACTTGAACAAACATTACCCCAAGAACCCGGGCACCCCTGCTAAGTCACCAAACGTAGCGAACCACTTGGGGTGACCTGTGGCAGAGGTGTTGGTCATCCAATAAATGGTTCCCAGGGCGGCGGTACCCATACCCGCCTACCAAATTAATCTATATAAATGATAAATATATTGACAAGGGTATTTGCTGTTGGCATAGCCAATAGGTTCCGTTAACACGAGCTCTCATCCTTTCAGGGTCCTGAGTGTGATAGAAAGAAGACCACTATCTGGATGTAAATAAAAAAGAACTTCCATTAGAACAAAATGTACTCGTAATTATTGTCAAGCAAAACATGATCCACATAAATGCCTTTAATTGTAACCTCAAAAGGTGGAGAAGAGAGAGAGATGTATCAGTTATTTTAGTCACTCCTCTGGCAGATTCCACTCCAAAAGATCATGCTCTAAAAGGCAGATCGTCCCAGCTGTAGGTACGTCTCCAGCACTGAGCTTAGTCTAGGTGAGCTCCACAACCAACCCTGGATACTGCAAGACACGATAGACCGACTCCCGCATCACTCCAAGCGCCAAACAATAAATAATCAATCTCAAATCAAACTGCAGATGAATGCATTTAGCCTCGCCGACCTTTGACCAAAATATCAATTTATGAAACAATCAGGATTGCTAATTCTCGGTAGCTCATTACCTATGAGCGTCAAGCAATCGTGCACTTGCCTCTCTGGCTTGTTGAATAAAACCACGGACTATATGAAGCAACCATACCGTTACGAGGGATATTCAGCTGCTCTCGCTCAGAGAAACTATCACAATCCTTGAGCAAAACCATTCACAAGTCCCACTTCCGAAAATTGAATGCCATGTCGTAGCGTAGCATTCATAATGGTCCAAATACAGTTTCTTCTTTAAACAATGGGGGAAACGTAAAGGCAACTTAAAAGGCAACAAAGAGTTATCAAACACGCTTTTGAAATCACTCCACGCATCACTTCTCCATTCCGTCTTTATGCCCCGGCCCCCCCAAAAAAAACGTCGCCCGCCGCTCTCCCTCCCGTCTCCTTCCTGCATCAGTCCGGCCAACCTTTTCAGATTTTTTGATTTTGATTTTATGGATTCTTTCGTAATCCTCTAACTAGCTAGGGCTTATAACAATACCCTTCATGTTTCTAGCTGACTAGTACTGCGGCTCATTTGGCCTTATTACTATTGCGTTTGGTCTAAATTCGCAGTAGTTGCCAACGGCACGCAGAAATTAATATTACTAATCCAGAGTAGGTACCGACTGAATAGCCTCCATGGAAATAATTACGTTATAATATGAATTGCAAGAATAGTAAGAACGTCGGAAGTAAGCCTTTCTAAAATTATTTAACCTTCTAAAATTATTTAACTCTCTAAAGTATTTTTGATAACCAAGATTTTTGATAATCAAGAAAAAAACATTGGAGAAACCATAAATTGATGACTTTGAGCATAGATACAGAAATTTCACTTAAAAAAAGTTATAATAATGATATGCTGAAAACCTATCCAATGCCTAGTCCCCTCAGTACAGGATCTTCTGGTGAGGTGGAATAAAAAATAAAATACGAGTAAATCCCCTTTATGTTTATATTTCAAATATGTATCTTCCTTTTTTCTGCTTTAGCATCACACAAAAGACCCCGTGGAAAACAATGTCATCTTTGGGGATGCTGTTTGGAGGGTTTATTTAGGGAAAGGGAGATATGAGGGGTAGATAAAGGAACAAGGTATGAGAGGTGGGTAAGAATCTGAGGGTCAGTGTGCCCAGGAGTGACTGGTGGAATCTATTCCTCCCACTGCCTTACAAGGCCATGGGTCGAGAGGTCCGGCTGGGGAAGTGAAAAAATCTCACTCAACCAGTCTCTCCCGATCTGAACCGCAACGCCGGGTGTGTAAACGCAACCGCCACCAAGACCTAGACAAACCTCATCCCATGAACCCGGGCACTCCTGTTAAGTCACCAAACGTAGCGAACCACTTGGGGTGACCTACCCATATCCGATACCCGACTCCCAAATTGAAAATACGTAAAATTACAAAATATCGATAATAATTAAATAAATGAAAAGTAATCGTTGACTGCTAGGAAAAATTACATTTTTGTTTGCCAAATTCGGGTACCTACCCGTACCTGTCTCTAACTTTCCAAGAATATTTCCTTGAATTCAAGTAAGTAAAAAATTTCCAATTGTCTTAATCTCTAATTTTCAATTTCCTCAAAGTAATGGTGATACAATATTTGTGATCTAAGTTACAAGCAGTCAAAAAATACTTGCCCGATTGTATAAAATCGCAATTTAAAAAAATATGTAAATAGAAATTAACTGCTCGAAGTACCCACCAACTCAATAATAAACAAGATGATGAATTATGAAATAAACAAAATGTTTCGATTTTTTAAGATCTTTAAAATTTAATTTGTTTGTATTACAAGGTATTCAAAGCTTAGCCACAGTAAGCAGTAAAAAATCACATTTTATTTATTTATTTATTTAATTATTTTCATATTACATTTGGTTATAAAATGACGTATTGCCCATCTCACTAGGTGTGAAACGCCTGTGTTGAGATGGCAATTTACAGAGTGGTTATCTAAGATTTTGTAGTAATATTATGAAAATGGCAGGTTAATATAATTTTTTTTCTTTAAATATACAATTCAAGTATGTTACATATATATAAGAAGATTGCAGTAGGTACATGGTTACATATATACACACAGTAGGTATAAAGGTAAGTCTGTTTTTAAATACTTGTGATGGATATGTTTATTTGAGGTGATCAATGATTTTACTTTTAAATGTACTTTTGGTTTGCGTGTTTCTAATTTCAGGAGGTAGAGAATTGAACAGCTTTGTTGCATTATATTTAAAACTTCTTTGCCCCTAAGAAGTTTGACAAACTGGGATGTTGAAAGATTTTACATTTGACTCTCTTAAGGCTCTTGTGTTCATTCGTTCTTCAAACATGTGTGTATTTTTAAATTGATGAAGCAGGATATTTTTTGAATACAATTTTTGCAGGTTCGGAACATTTAGTGTCTTAAAAATAAAATCAGTGCTTGTTCTCAACGGGACTTTAAGAATAACCTTCAAAATTAGTTTTTGAATCTTTACTAAAGGTTCTAGGCATGTATTTGTGGCACTACCCCAGCTGATAATACCATATTCAAGTGATGATTGTATAAGAGCACAGTAAACTTGTTTCAGTTGTTTTCTATTTAAAATATCTCTAACATTTTTAAAAAAATAGACGAGTTTCCTCAGTTTTGTCGTTAGGTTTGTAACATGTACGTTCCATTTAAGAAGATCATCTATTTGAATACCAAGATATTTAATACTGTCAACTCTACTTATAGAAGGACAGGTACATGGAGTTAATAGGGGGTTACAGCTGTGGAGTTTAAGGCTTTGTTGTGAAGGCAAGAACTTATTTGAAATTCGAAATGTTAGGAATTTAGTTTTGTCTGTATTCAGGGTTAATATGTGATCATTAAGCCAATTCTTAACAATACGAAAGCCATTTTCTGCCGTTTTAAAGACTTCATCCCAAGATTTGGCGTGAAATAGCAAGACCGTATCATCGGCAAAACTTGTGATTTGTCCACAAATTTGTAGGTTACATAGATCATTAATATAGATTAAGAATAATAAGGGTCCTAGGATGCTACCTTGTGGAACGCCACAATGTGATTTTTGGGAACTACTATAGGTACTGTTTATTTTAACACATTGCGTTCGATCAGTTAGATAACTATGAAATAATTGAAGAACTGTATCTGATATTCCTATCCTCTTAAGTTTATCTAAAAGTATTTTGTGGTTCACAGTATCAAACGCCTTTGCAAGATCAAGGAAAATTGCTAAACATTTATTTCCTTTGTCGACATTACTTATTATGAAGTCTGTAACGTTAGCGATGGCGTCTGAGGTTGATAAGTTTTGGCGAAAACCAAACTGATTTGCTGATAATGTTTTACTAGAGTCAAGGTAAGTAATCAATTGATTTCTTAGTATTCCTTCAACAATTTTAGAGAGTGCACTTAGAACACAAATTGGTCTGTAATTGGTAATTTCAGTTTTTTTTCCACCTTTAAAAATTGGAGAGATAATCCCTTGTTTTAATACATTAGGGAAACAACCTTGAGTGAAGCTCTTATTGATTAAGAATTTGAGGGGAACGGCTATATGAGATTTCAGTGATTTTAGTAGTTTACTTGGTATTTTGTCATGTCCAGGTGAAGTCTTCTCTTTCAGTGAGTCGATTTCTTTGATGATATCCTCCATCGATACATCTTTTAGAGTAAATTTTGCGTAAGTTTCTTCTCGGGGATTATCATCTGGTTGTGGAGTTTTAGTATTACAGTTGATGTTTTCTTTTATTTTACTGGCCAAATTTGATCCGACGTTTGAAAAAAATGTATTTGCATGATCGGCAATAGTCTTCGGGTCCAAGTTAAGATTCACATTCTGACCATCAATTATGAGTTCCTCAATTTGATCTCTGGATTGCCTTGCATGTGTTATCTCTTTAAGAATTTGCCAAATCTTTCTGGAGTCATTATTACATTCAATAATTTTTCTTGAATAGTATTTATTTTTTGCATGTTTGATTAGTTTAGTACATATATTTCTATATTTTTTGTAAAATGTAGTAAGTAAGTAATTATTTGGATCTTTCCTTATTTGTTTATGAATATTATCTCTTTTCCTGATGCATTTTAGTAATCCAGGTGTAATCAATGGTTTAGTGATTGTATTTTTTTTATTAGGTACCTCTTTCTGGTAGGTGTGTAGATTTATTTGATTTTGAATACAGTTAGTGAAATAATTCCACGCCATATCATTATCAGTAATTGAATACAAATTTTCCCATTTTTCGTTTTTTATGTTGAAGATAATTGAATCCCAGTCGATTTTATTTTTCACGATAGATATATTTACGGAGTCCTCTTTAGTAGTTTTTTCATTTCCAACTTCCAATATTGTAGAGTAGTGGTCTGTTACTGTGGATTCATATATTATTGTGTTGATAGGTTTTTTCGTTTTACCTATTACATGGTCAATGCAAGAAAGAGTTTCGTCAGTGACTCTAGTAGGTTTGTTTATGTAACTAACAAGACCGTAGTAGCTTATGGCATTGAGGTAATCGTCTTTTTGAGGATGACCATTTTCTAAAATATTAATGTTTGTGTCTCCAATTAAAAACAGATTACTACAGTGTTTTAGTTTATGTAACACAGTTTCAAGTGATGTAAGGAAGTTTGTAATATTGGGTTTGGATGGGGATCTATAAATAGCCAGTATATCAATTACTGACTTAGCTTGTATGTGTAGACAATTGGAATCATTGATTTTGATTTCTTTAGTAGTAGTTTTCAGATTGTTTTTAATGTAAACTACAATTCCATCATTTTGTTTAGTATTATATGAAGTGTTGATGCAATAGTAGCCTTCTATATTTTTTGGCGTATAAGAACTTTTAATCCAACATTCATTATTTGATGATTTAAAAAAAAAAATTAATCCAATTTCAGAAGTACCAAAATTTTTCATCACTACTCTGAATCCTCAACAGTTAAATAATACAACGGACTGTGCAGTCTAAGCGGTCGGCTATAAGACTTTAGTTAACCCCTCCACGCCGGTCCCACGGGGTCGGGCGTGGCGAATCTAAGCGCTAATTTAAGCGACTTTTTATGCACGGGTTAAAAAATAGCCAAGCCGTTGGAACAAGTATTCTGCTAATTCGGCGAGTGGATACCACCTAGGCTATTTTGGGAATAATGGATTGATTTTAGCAATTTTTATGGACAAAGGCCAATTTATTATGACCGTCTCAATTTTATAACACGTATTTTTTATAATAATTAATCCTCCTACCCACCACGCTATTAGGCAGGTCACCTTTTGTGGAATATTATCTTCCGTACGCATTACAACTTTAATAATATATGATGATAGACTAGCTGACCTGGCCACGCGTTGCTGTGGCTAACGAAACACAACGCCGTCTACTGGTTGGTTAACCAACATTTATAACCAAGTGTTATTAACTCACACCGCCATCTGTTAATTTGCATACTAATCAAATCCACACCGCCTGCTTTACAGCCCGCTCGTCCACCATATACAGACATTCTTCTTTAATTACATATTTCAACCAATTAACACAAAACCTAGACAAATTATAAACTTAAACCTTCCTTATGAATCACTCCATCTATTGGTTACAAAAATTACAAAATATCGATAATAATTAAATAAATGAAAAGTAATCGTAAAAGTAATTTGCATGAAAATCGGTTCATTAGTTTTGAGCTTATCGCGAACAGAGGGACGAGATAGGTATTTCATTTATTTTTTTGCTTTCTAACATTTCAATTTGGGAGGCGGGAATAGGTACCGCCGCCCGGGAATCTATATTGGATAACCAACACCTCTGCCACGGGTCACCCCAAGTGGTTCGCAACGTTTGGTGAATTAGCAGGAGTGCCCGGATTCATGGGGTGAGGTTTGTGTCTAGGTCTTGGAGACGGATGACCAGAACACACTGAACCCCAGATTCCTACACACCCCTTGAGCCCTTTTCCTTCCCAGAACTCTCCTTCCTTTCCTTAAGAAAAAACCCTCCACACAACATCCCCAAAGATGACATAGGCCCTGAGGGAAATTATTTTCCTCAGGGCATCCTGTGTGGTGCTAATGTAAAAAAAAAAAATAGTTCCAACATTTGAAATATATGAAAGGCCCACTGGAAGACCGCTGAAAGTTCAACAAAAGTGATTTTAAGATATCATCTGCATTTAACGTTTTAAAAATGTAGAAAAAACACTGGTATTGTGAATGGTTGCAATTTGGGAGGCGGGTATGGGTACCGCCGCCCTGGGAACCATTTATTGGACAACCAACAACCCTGCCACAGGTCACCCCAAGTGGTTCGCTACGTTTGGTGACTTAGTAGGGGTGCCCGGGTTCATGGGATGAGGTTTGTCTAGGATTTGGTAGCTGATACGTTTGCCCAACCACTGCGTGGCGAGCTGGATCGGAGGGGACTGATTGATGGAGGCCGTTTGACCTCTCCAGCCGGATTCTCCCGACCCATCGCCTTGCACCGCAGTGTGAGGAATAGATTCATTCATCCGTCACTCCTAGCCACACTGACCCCCAGATTCCTACCCACCCCTCATACCCTTTTTCTTCCCATATCTTCTTCTCCTTCCTTTCCCTTAAAAACCCTCCACACAGCATCCTCAAAGATGACATAGGCCCCTAGGGAAATTGTTTCCTCGGGGCCTACTGTGTGGAGCTAATGTAAAAAAAAAAAATGGTTAAAATTGAGGAAAATGAATTACATATAGGTATTTTTTATAAAGTGCACTTCCACTAACGTCTATATTGCCGACCTGAAAATGGACATTTTAGAGATAGTTATTAAGTACGACGCCAACAAAGCACTCTTTTTAAGGTGAATTGCCTAATCAAAAAATTTAAAAAAATCGTTTCCAAGGCGAAAATTGGTTTGCTTTTTTTCTGACGTTTGCAATAAATCGATTTTGTTAGGGACAGAAGACGTATGTATGATAAATAATTTCATAACGCCAGAGATTAATCATAAACTTTGGCTAAAGAAGGAGGTAGCGCAACACGCCAAAATAACCAATAATTAAATTACGATGATCGGTGAAAATCTCAATTCATAATTATTCCATATTATAGATAATTATTTATAACGACACAAAAAAGTAACTAACTAACTAACTAACCATCACGCCGTTTCCCCGCAGGGATAGGCAGAGAGGACGGACCGCCAAACAACTCGGTCTTGGCACACACTCTTTGCCTCACTCACATTCATACATCGTCTCATACATACTCTTTTATTATTTTGACTTTTGACATGGCCCGTCTCAAGTATCTGATTCACTTGATCGTGCCATGTCTTCCTCGGGCGTCCCCGACTTTTTCTTTTGTGAATAAATTGGTTTTGCTGGATCCGTGCAAATCTGTTAAATGAATGGTGTCAAACTGAAAAAGGTTCAGCAAAAATCTTTTCAAATTCATCGATAAAGTGAAAACTAGGGAAAAGAAGTTGTAGCCAACCTCAAAAAGATTGAGAACTATTTAAATAGATATTAATCTTCCTTATAGCTTCCTTGCGTAGCGTGAATACATAAATACTATCCAATGGGTGAGAAACACAAAAACCTAAAGACAAAAATTGAGACTTGAATTACGTATGGAGAAAAACTCAATATGTCTTTAGCGAAACGCAATCGAAAATCTGGAGACAAAAAAGTTAGAAAAAGATATTGGCACCTCTGGGACATAAACCCAGGACCTTCTGCTTACATTGCAACAGCTCTGCCAACCGAGCTAAAGTGTCTATATCCGATTTGGTCACTTTTAACTGTATTATACTTCGACTAAGAACTACCAACATAATCTTAATTTTCTTAACGCACATATTATTGGCTGCTATCTTTAGATATGATTGCAAGATTCAAACCCGAACGATAGTGTCTGGATAGATTTCTATGCATTTTTTTTTTTAAATATGTGACATTTTCAATTTGGGAGGCGAGAATGGGTACCACCGCCCCGGGAACTTAATTGTATAACCAACACCCCATGGTTCACTACGTTTGGTGATTTATCAGGGGTGCCCGGGTACATGGGGTGAGGTTTGTCTAGGTCTTGGAGGCGGATGACTACGACACACCGAACCTCAGATTCCTACCCACCTCTTAAACCCCTTTCCTTCACAGAACTCTCCTCTCCTTCCTTTTCTTAAAAAAACTCCACACAGCATCCCCAAAGATGACATAGGCCCGAGGGAAATTAGTAGAGCAGATATAAAAAAAATCTTTTGACTTTTCTGCGTGTCTAGGATGAATATTTATTTTTATTTTTAACTTTATGAGTAAAATGTTGAATTGTAATATTTAATTAAGGCGCCGCATCCGTGCTCAAAAAGGTGAAGATGGAGAGCTATGTGATTACGAATGTTAGAGGAGCCTGCTAATATTTAAAGCGATCAAATCGATGCAAAAAATTGTGAAAATGTTTAATAAAACACTACTCGTTTAAAATAGAGCAAAAATCAAAAGTATTATCATTTAAAGAAACGTTGTGAATTTTTTCACAATTATAACTTTGTAAAATAACTGAAATAAACGTGTTTATAATAATTTTCAGAGCATATTTTAAGATTTTTTTCTATGGAGGGAATTTTATATAATATAATATATTATATTTTTAATTTTTTTTTAAGAGCTTAAGAACTTCAAATTTTTAAGGGAGATATGTAAGAAATTGGTAGAAATTCGGGTAGCGGCGGCTTAGATGAAGACAATATTAGCGAAAATCCATCGAAAATCTGGAGGCCGAAAAATCAGAAAAAGATATTGGTACCCCTGGGACTGATTTTTCTGCCTCCAGATTTTCGATTGAGTTTCGCAAATATTGTTTTTATTTAATTAAATATTGTAATTTGAGATTTTACTGATAAAGTTAAAAATAAAAATCAATTCTGTCTTAGTTGAAAGACAGATCTCGCCAATTGCTAATATTAAATAATCTGGAATGTATCTTAATTTTTTCATATAAACTTAGAAACACAACGCATCGCCTTTTACGTTTTTTTTATTATGATGCTATGCGGTTTCGTGTCTCGTGAAGGGTTAGAAACACAAACATATCACAATATCTTTTTGCTTCGCATCGCAATATTTTTTTCGATTAATTAGTTTCTCGTGGTTTTCTACTTTTCTTACTAGATTTCGGTTAAAAAATACAAACTGTTTTGATTTATGAAAAAGTTTTTTTAAGAATAAAAAAAATTCTATAAACAAAATTAAAAACAAAAGCCTTCTTCCAATCACAAATTCGGCAAGGTTTCGATTCCTAGATGTGACCGTGTATTTTTCGATTTCAGATTTTCGATTGAATTTCCCTCAATATTGTCTTCATTACTTAAATATTACAGTTTGTGGTTTTAGTCTTTAAGTTAAAAATAAAATAAAATATAATTATGGTTTTTTCCGCACTTTTTCATTGTGTGATAAGAAAAATGAATAAAATAGAAAAATAGCTGAAATTTCATGACGCCGAAGCTCAGCGCAAGAAACTTTTTGCTGCTTCAAAGCAAAACAGCTTCTTTAATTAGGGTATACATCGAAGGATAGGTAGCAGTGGCGGTCAGTGAGGTCCGTGATGCGACGCATCCACATTCTGAAAGCATCCTGAAAATCATCATACAAAATAATAAAAAATAAAAAAAATCATTTCCAGCTACAACAACATCAATACCTACGTAAGGTAGGTATTAACAATTTGGGAGATGGGTATGGGTACCTACCGGCGAACCGTTTATTGGATTACCTTTGCCATTGGTCACCCCAACGGTTTGCTACGTTTGGTAATTTAGTAGAGGTGCCCGGGATCATGGGAGAGTTTATCTGGCTCTTAGTGGCGGATGCGTCTGTACACAACTGCGTGGCAGGCCAAATCATAAGACCGGTTGAGGAAGACCCTTTGACCCCTCGAGCACGATGGTTGGAATATCTCCTTGCATTGCAGTGGGAGGGATGAATTTGTACATCCGTCAATCCTGGACTCATTAACTCACCGTTTCCTACCATTCCTCACACCTTTTTCCTTCCCAGAACTTCCTCTCTTTCATTTCCTAAAAATACCCCACACGGCATCCCCAAAGATGACCCGGAGAGGAATTATTTTCCTACAGTGCCTCATGTCGCAGTGGCGGCTCTTAACTTTTGGGTGTGCTTGAATCCTAATATAAAAAATGGCATTATTGATGTTGCTTTAGGCGATTTTTTTTTTTAAATCGCCTTTTTATATGAAGATTTTTCAGGAAATCCGTGCGGCGCACGGCCAAACTGAAATTTCCTGAAGTTTTTCATACGAAAAACCAATTTTCGAAAAAAGAAAAATAAAAAAAGAATAATATATACTTTTAAATATTACCACTCTAGCACGTCCAAAAACACGAGCCGCTACTTCATGTGTGAAGTTTATGTTAAAAAAAGTATATTCTTGCAATAGCAGTAGGTATTACCGATTAAATATAATAATGAAAACGTACTTACCTAGTTTTTCACGTAAATTACGCTACATATATTAGAAAAATTAAAATTATTACCTTCGTGGTCTCACCAACGCCAAGTTCGCTAAGTGCCTTATTGTTGTAACCTATGTTGCTATGAATTTAATTAAGGACTTATTAGAGTGGCGTGTTTGCAGTTGACACACGACCCGATCCCACCGCTGATTAAAACACATACACGTTACACCATAATCGCATTGTTGGTTTCATAACCATTTTGGAATTCGACATTTGTTTACAAAAGCCACATGTCGTGATAATTATTTTATCAAAAATACCCTCAAAGCCAAAAGGCAATTTTTACATGACGTATTTTAATGATTAATTTTCGATATACGTTCGTATGTTTCACCAACATATCAGTAAAGAGAAGTTTATCCACAAAGCACTCTCTTTAGGGTGAATTGCCTATTTCAAAAAAAAGAGGAGCTTGTCGTTTTAAATGCAGCAGCCCTACTTCATAATCCACTCTATTTTTTCATAAATAGCGCGAGTTTAACTATTTTAAGGAAAAATACTTTATTCTCATATTAATAAAGATTTGAGTTTGTTTATGGACAAAATTATTTATTCATGTCACGTACGGGCGCAAACTTATACTTTATATTAATATTTTCAATTTTAGCATCCCTTGTGTCACGACCAATGGCGTGATACGAGAGAGATGTGGACTGTAAATTTGAATTTTGCGATAACAAGATAATTGACTGCGTTTTTAACTCAATCAGAGGAAATGGCAAATGGAAGGATAAGTCCCTACCTTTTGATGGATTCATCAGCTGTTTCAGATCGATCTTGGTAATGGATGCACCTCACTTCAATAACTGCACAACTTGGTCACAATTACCGACACTTTGGGGTTCATTAATTAGTATTTTATGCGATTAATGGCGAGATTTCAATGGCAAGATGTGACCGATGTCACTGCGATTTTTCAACTCAGTAGTTAAGTAGTTAATTTAAAATTTTGGTACCAATATTGTTGGTGGGTTCCGCGTAGGTATGTAAACATCTTCTTTTGCTTTTGTAGTAACTAAATAAGGACTTCAAGGAAAGAGGGAAGACAAAGGGATAATGAATGAATGAAAGACTTTGGAACATGGATTTAGTTTTTACACTGTTTCAGAACTAAACACCTTGCGAAAAGCGTTTTTCCCTAAAGTATTCAAATTATCGCCACGTACGAAAGAGCAGATAATGAATTATTTTATATTTTAACTTTATGAGTAAAACCAGATGTGTCAATATCTTTTTCTGATTTTTCTGTTTTCAGATTTTCGATTGAGTTTCGCTTATATTGTCTTCATTTAATTAAAGAATTATTTTATGTTTACCCGGAACGCCCTTTATAATCTAGGCATTCACAGATGGCACCAATTTAATTATTTAAAGTTAAAACACTTTTTGCACTTTAACTTTAAAATGTTAAGATGAATTAATTGTTTGCGCCCGTACATATTAAAAATGAACAAGAATGATTAGTTTGTCTATGAACAAACTCAAATCATTCAAGAAAGAATTACATGCACAATATTGTATCGGTGATTCAATTCAATATTGTATTTGTTGAAAAGTTTGAGTTTGCTTATGGACAAAATTATTTACTCATTCTTATTTATATTGTGTATGGACGGCCGCAAACATTTAATTCATCTTAATATTTTAAAGCATAACATGCAATAGGCCTTTTTCCTAAAGTATTTAAACTATCGCGACTATGAACGAGCAGATTATGAATTATTTTTATTATATTTTAACATATCCATGTTCGTACGAGAAAAAATACATCAGCCAGTCACATAAAAGAACAATAATTTTTACAGAATAAATACATAAACGGACAGTCAATTTTCCTGAAAAGCTACCCAAGGCGGAATATAAAAAGACAATTGATATTTTTACAATTAACATTTAAGTAAATACAGCTATTGATAAAACGTGTTCCACGCTCGTACCACGAAATTTAGGGGTGGTTATTCTAGATAATCTAAGAAATAAAACCTAATAAAGTTTTTTTAATAAAGCTTTAACAAAAAAAAGTCATTATAAAAATTTGGCCGGTGTAATCATAGCTTTACTTTTGCCAGTAACGCAAGTTTCCGGAAAACAAAATGGGCATCTTCACGAGTGTGTTTAACTCTTTGCAAACCACACTTTGTAATATAAGAAATTTATCATAACTTTTTATTTAGGCACTAATGAAAACGGTTTTTTATGAATGAAATTTTGCACATTTGACCTTCAAAACAAGAGGAAAGTCACATTTTAACTCTGATTTAAAAAAAATTAAAGCCCAGATAACGCCGGGGACTTCAGCTAGTATCATATTATAAAATACATTCATCACCCGGTACAAAAATAATCTAGTTTGCAAAAAACAAGAGTATAAAAATCACTTACTGAAAATCTTCAATTCAAGTCAATAATCTGTAAAAAAACTAAATAATTATTGTCCAATTTGCATTAACGCAGAACTTTTGTCTATTACTCACCGCTAATCTTAATATGTATATAAAATAAAGTCGGGTTAGTTACACCATTTTCAACAACGGCTGGACCGATTTTTGTGATCTTTGATTTGTTGAATTAGTCTTCGCCCCAAATAATAGCAGAATAGCTATTAAACTATCGGAAAAATTCACGAAAAAAAAGTAATGAATAAAATTCTTTTCTTCATTACATTTTGTATGGAACGAATTTTCATTTTTTGTAAGAGCTGCGGGAATATTGTGATAAGTGATATTTATAATATTGAGTAGTGAGTGAATTCCAAAAATTCAAAAATGGCAAATGTCAATGCGTTTATTGTTTTGCTTTTGTTTTCTCTTGCTTACACACCGTTAATAGTCTCAAAATGAGACAAAAAATCGTGACCGTAGGTCTGCACCCCTCCACAGGAAAAATAAAATAATTATAATAAATCTCCGTCACATCTCCCTCTCCCTCTCCCTCAAAGAAAATGAAACGCAATTCCCGTAAGTATGTGGAAAAGTAAGAAAATCACAAAAATTATAAATCCGTACACAACGCCATCTCTGATACCTACTGGCAAAAACTAAACACGGACAGATACGTTTTTAGATTTTCTCGGCCAAAAGTATTTTCGTTATTTGTTTTAGGGGTGTTATGCCGTGTGAGCGGTGTGGTAGCGCAACTCGGCATAACACCCCTAAAGCAAATAACGAAAATAAACACGGACAGTTGCGCATCGATAATGCGTCAGTGTGTTATTTTTAACTTAATTTAATTCAGCTAATATAAGTACACAACAGTTATTGATTCTGAGGCGTAAGAAGTTCGCTATTACAATATAAAATATTTTCTACATATAATAGATACCTACCTACGGTATGGGTGAAGTTGGAAAAGAAAACTTCACAATAATTGGATTTTAGTTAGCTAGGTAACGATATGCAATTATCAATTAACAAGCATGCTTTTAAACACTAATTATGTTATTTGCATTACAAGTACGGAGCATGTTGAGTATCCGAGAATCTCAAGATAATTGCGCATGCAAAATCCCTGATGCAAATAACTGTAGACAGGTAAAGAGACGGGTTAAATTATTATACATGATGCATCTTTTTATGCTAGGATGATTACTGGTGTTCTGTGATCAATTAAGTTATTAGTGTTATTACCTTATGAATGAAAGAATAAGAACAATTACTTTAATGCAGAGCATCTTTCATCAAGAGGTAAAAATTTAAAATTCCTTTGGTTGTTGCTTTTTCTTCTTCTATCCCCACTAACTTCCGTATCACAACATTTCCCTCTACATATTCGACACCAGCATCCGTGGCCGGGACTGTCGCAGCCAAAATGACATAGTTCCACTGTATTCCATGTTCTGTGGTTCCACTCTTTTCAGACATTTGAAATTCTTGTGCAGTAATCACATAACTTTGTGTATATTCATGATTTATTTTTAGTTTATTATATCGTGTTGCATTTTCTCCTTGCTTAGCCTAACAATCGGATGGCGTCATCAGAGGTCATCATCGGGGTAGATGGACAGATTGTAGTGAAGTGTGCATTTATTTATTTGTAAGAGACAAATAGCTTGTATATATTTTTTTTTTACATTAACTCCACACAGGAGGCCATGAGGAAAATAATTTCCCTCAGGGCCTATGTCATCTGGGATGCTGTGTGGAGGGTCTTTTTGAGGAGAGGAAGGAATGAACATTGGTCTTGAAGAGACCCATGTTGTAGAAAGGAGGAAACACAGAGGCCGGCAAATCATTCCATAGCCGGGCTGTTGAACACAAGAACGAGTCGAAGAAACGACACGTTTTCATGTGACAAATGTCAACCGTGTACAAATGTTGGGCACGCGTTTGGCGTGTTTCCCGACTATGCACCGGTGCCGAAGGGATCAATGATGCTAGTCCTCGGAGCATCTTCCATTGTAATACCGGTAGAACAAGGATAGCATTCCCACCCGACGCCTGTGCTCTAAAGATTGCAATCCGTCTGTTAATATGGGAGAATCTATCAAACGGACCGCCCGTTTCTGCACAGAGTCGAGGGTATTTTTCAGGTATTTTGGAGCTCCAGACCAGAGATGGCTGCCAAATTCAACCGTGGGGCGAACTTGTGATTTGTACAAGGTTAGCAGTTGTGTACTATTAAAGTATCTGCGGGCCCTGGACAGTACGCCCAGCTTTTGGGAGGCTAACTTTACTCTGGCTTCGATGGAGCCCCCATGCCTGAGCTGGTCACTTAGGGTTACACCAAGCATATCAATGGAGGGCCTGTTCGGAAGATTGCTTCCGTTGAAAGAGACTATATTTTCATTTCGATCCATTTTAGACGTAATCAGACAAGATTGGGTCTTTGAAACATTAAATTCAACGAGATTATTTTTACCCCAAGAGAAAACACTCTCGAGGTAACCGTCCATTCTTTGCTTCAAAGCCCTACGAGCTGTTGGAGTTTGTGAGCCCTTTGTGGGCTTGTCAAACAAAAAGCTATCATGAACTGTACTGTCATCCGCATAACAGTGAATTGGTGCACATGACAAAAGGTCGTTGATGTGCAACAAAAACAAAGTCCGAGACAGAACTGATCCCTGCGGGACGCCAGCATTTGGCCGGCGCCGCTGGCTTATAGGGACATAAAATAATGATAGTTCCGAAGACAAGCCAAAAAATATCTTATGATAATGTTGCTTGGAGATGGATTTTTACTGTACCTTAAATTTTAGCTGAGGAGGAGAGGAAGAGGAATACAGAACAAGGATAGGAGATGCTACCGATACATTCCACTTGTTTTAATTTTTGATCGTATACCTACGTGCTAAGTTTCTGAAGGGTATTGCTAAAAAGTCTATATTGTGAAATTTTCTGAGGATTTTGTGTGAATACGGGGATTTATGTGTGTAGAAGTAATACCTTAACCAATATATCGTCCCAAACAATAATACTCGCATAAGATTGTGTGTAATAGTGCATATTTTATACATCCATTTTCATCACTGCTACGGCTACTCGTTAAATTGAATTTTTTTGCGGTGGAAAAATTCACGAATTTTCTTTTCTGAAGAAGACTAGCAGATTTTAAACATGCGGTGTCCATGTAATGCATGTGTATGAGTATTGCATCAACTCTAACTGCCATTCCTGTACAAATATATAGTTTATTGAAAATGGTTTTGCAATTCTACCCTTATAAACGTTTCTGTTAACCATAACGTACATGGTACTTATCTAGTTTTGCAATAGGTGGGTGCTTTGAAACTCTAAATAGCAACACTTACCTGTGTAATGTAATGGTAATAATAAGTAATAATGCTGTTCACAAATTTGATCAATGGACGCAAATTGGCTTTTCGAGTCACGAAAGCAAAATGGTGGTCGCTAAACGCCAAACCCATAGTTTACGATTATGCAGATGGGATTGCACCAACAACGCCACTAATACTCTGAGCGACCGAGATCATGCTGTGGATAAGTTCAACCGTAATTATTTTTAACGAGTGCAAAATGCAATTTCAATGCAAAGCATCGATCACTGAACAAGTTATTGCAAGAAGTGTGGTCTATACCGATTTGAAAAAATGATGCGTATTTTCTAATAATAATAATTGATCCACATAAATAAATTTCAAAAATCTGTTTCTGAAAAAATAAGAAAATATACAGATTTAGGAAATGAGATTAAAAGAAATTGGCATTCTCAGACTATAAAAATATTACCATTTGTTATTTCGGCTTCTGGCATTCCTTGCTCTGTCATTCAAAATTTAGGCGTTTTAGATTTGTCAAAGAATTTGTATATAAAAATGTAAAAATCAGCCATTTTAAATACATGTAGGATTACAATTTTTTTTTTAAATATTTCTATTGAGGGATCAGTAGTCAGTAGGATTTATAGGTCCAATCGGTTCTACCGAGCCGAATCCTCTGAATGAAAATATCTGGAATCGGTGAATTATTTTCCTATTTGGTCTCTGGTAGGTTGATATGTTGTTCTTGTATTTTTTTGTATTTGTTATCCTTACATAGTGTAATTACATAGCGTGAATTGACTAGATGATCATTTGTGGACAAGTGCGTGAAAGTGTTTAGTTTTTCCAGTAGGGAAGATTTAGGCCGGACATAAATTCTGAAGACATAAAAGTTTGTATCTGTGTGAGTTGTCCATGCATTGCTATATTAAGCTTAGGAAATATTTGAAACTTTCAAAATACCTTCTTTCCACCCTCGCTAAGGTTTTTGGATTATTTCAACCACATGACAATGCACCTGAAAAGTTTTTTTTTAATCATTACAAAAACTCTTACGAAACTGTTAAAAATGATACATTTTGAGAATGACATTGTGCAAACCATCGATTGTTAAATCAAAATTCAATTTTCGATAACTCTTTAAATTAATGAATTTAATTGGAGTACCTACTCTCACCTATGGAACTAACCAAAATCGAATTCTTTTAGTCTAATCAAAAATTATATTTGTTTTAAATAGGTACCTATGTTAGGTAGCAAATTTGATTGATTGTTCTTATAATATACAAAAATGATTGTTTGTAATGTATGAAAAATGAAAATTTGTAAAAAACCGGCAATGGGTGGCACGCGAGCTGTTAGAAAATCAGAATGTACCGGGACTGAATATATTGAAAACGGAGAGGGGAGGGGATCGCAGGAGGGGGGTTTCCGGGAGAGGGTAGAGGGAAGGAGGGGATGGTGGTGGGGGAGGGGACATGGGAGGGTAAGGAGAGGTGGAGGGGAACGGGACGAATGGGAAAAGATACGCAGGGAGAAACAATTTCTTTATTAGTGGCTTTGCAACACATGCCGGGAACTCGCTAGTAATTACTCTATTTAAAATTGTGTTACAATAATATAAAAAAACACATGCTTTTTTTTAGATTTAAATTTTAAAAAAAAAATTATTGATTTTTTCTAGATTTTTTGTATATTTAAAAAAAAAATAGTTAACTCGGAAGGTAGGCATAACATTAGTTATAATTAACTCTCTAAAAAATGACTCTAAATTTAAAAAATCAATATTTTCAGATAAATTTTGATAAAAACCTTCAATTCAAAATAAATCCGAGTTTAACGAGAGTTAAAACCATTCACAGACCGACCAAGAACCTAAGTTGATATATATTATGTGAATACGCATTTTATTGGATCATTTATTTTTTTTTAATTGCAGGTGACACGATATTGGTAGAGATGTGGACTGTAAATATAAATTTTGCGAAAACAAGACAATTAACTGCGTTTTTAACTCAATTACAGGAAATGGCAAATGGAAGGATAAGTCCCTACCTTTGATGGATTCATCTGCTGTTTCAGGTCGATCTTGGTGATGGCTGCCTTCACTTCAATAATGGCACAACTTAGTCACAATTATTGACACTTTGGGGTTAAATTGATTCGTAACTTTTACGATTAATAACGAGATTTCAATACCGAGATGTTTTCGATATCACTGCGATTTCTTAACTCATTAGTTTAGGTAATTTTAAATAGTAGATGTGTTCCACGTAGGTATTAAAACATCTTCTTCTTTCCTAATAAGTAGGGACTTTCAAGGAAAGGAGAAAAACGAAGGAATAAATGAATAATGAAGGACTTGGGAACAAGGGTTTAGTTTTTAAACTGTTTCAGAACTAAACAGCAGGTACCCACATACACTTTTTCGTTTCTAGGATCGTTTTGAATTTGGGCACTGTAAGGTTTTGCATGAAAAAATGATTTTGGTGTGAAAAATTTGCCTGGATATTAACGTAGATACCTATTAATTTTATTTCAATCTTAACGTTTCCTACAAAAACAGAACATCTGCCACATTTAGTATGTGTCATTCTTTCAGCGGTGGCTGATAACCGGTAATCAACATCAGCAACGTCAAAAGGGCGAAACTGACAATACCCGTTATCGAAAACAAATATTTTCTTCTTGGCAACATGTGGTAAGTAAGAAATTCGCATTGAAACGTGGGCGATTTTACAGTTTTTTTATCAATGCAACGTTTACAACACATTCGGAAAGTACAAAGGAATGATTATATTGTTGTTTGCACTTACACTATTGTGAAAACAGCGGTAAATTATAAAATTGTAGAGTAGAGTGTCGAGAATAGGTACTAACGAATAACGGAGTGTACATAATGTGTAACTGAGGTCACCCTTATTTTAACTGACAAAGAAATAATACAAATAAGGTAATTCTGTTGGTTTTACTGGCCAGACAATCTATTTAGCAACTAGCTAAAAGGGTGTACAGTCATATTATGTAAATTATTAATCCGACCGACTTTATTTTGAATATGCTAGGTGTATTATAATATGCGAGCCTGAGGTGAGTAAATAACCCCAGACCTTCTGGGCTTAATACCCAAAGATATGATTATGAAAATCTACTTGCGCGGACAAATATATATCACAAAGAATGGCAATCGAAAACTCCGGGGAAAATAACAGATTCACCAACCTTGTATGCAGTTTTTGTAGCTGGGGAGGAATATGCACAAGTAGTTAGTTGTCAATCATACACAACTAATTAGTCACAATGATAAAATAAACAGCTAAATTTTCCAAAACAGCAGATGACAGTTAGTTTCACTTGTTTATGTACTATTTTTAAAAACAATCCATTTAGGTGTCTCTGTTAAATCCAAAGAGTGCGCAACTACCATTTTTGTGATATAAATATATTTATTTAATAAAATGAAATAATGCAACTTTGTATAAACCACTTATAAAATGTGCAAATCCGACCGGTTTCGGAACAAACGTTCCTTCGTCAGGGAAAGCTTATACTAATTTGACAGTTTAGAACAATGTTTTATTATGGTAGGGGTGGAGCCGTTGTTAGTTAATAATGTAGATTGGGTGGGTAGGTATTAGTGTAGAGTGGGTGGGTAGGGGAACAAATCCATGATTGGGCTATATGACAATATTTTTTGTTTGTTGATAATAGATTCATTATTTTTAAGGGATTTTTTAATTTCCAAAGCTTCTAAGTTATCTAAACGTTTTCCTTTATGATTAATATGAAGAATATTTATCCCTGTGTTTTTTTCAAAACTATGGTTATTTTCAAGGATATGGTTAGCGAACTCAGAAAAATTATTATTAAAAATTATTACAAAGTTGCATTGTTTCATTTTATTATAATGGATAACCACAAAGTAATAGCTACATTCAAAAATATATTTATTTAAATTTTCTAAAAAACAAAATAAACATATTGTAATGCCTAACCACTAGGAATGACCCTACGGGTCAGCACTGTTGCACATTTCTCCAGACTGATTTGTAGATGGTTTGAAAATTCGGTTTTCATGGAGAGCATTCATTTCCATGTTTCCGATGGTTAACTGCTCTATCCCCAGATTTCTGGATTAACTAGCCCAGTGGCTCTTAACCTTGTTGGAGGAACTGACCTCCACCAGTTTCATATGCGCATTCACCGAACCCTTCTCACCATCACTCATTCACCGAATCATATGAGTCGGGGGTGTGTCTTGACCTCCGCCGAACCCGCGAGATTCGATCGATCCCAGATTAAGAACCACTGAACTAGCCAATAGTCATATCGGTCGGGGGTCATATCTTGCTGATGAACAGAATCAATTTGGGTATCGACGTATCATTTAGCATAAAAAAGGCAAAAAAGCTCTATTACTACCCACATGCCCACCGTTTATATGTACATATATAGGTATGCATAAAACTAAATAAAATGAAGAATTTTGTTATATTTTAAAAATAATTGAATTGAAGTGAATAATTATCAGTCATTCTCTACGGGCAAAAATATAACTATAGAATAACTATCCAACAGAACATAAACATATTCTGTATACTCGGTGTATAGATACCGAGATGCTGGAGGGACGAGTGCACTCTTTCAGATCACTTCACCGCATGGGAAACTTGTGGCACAGACCACGCCAATTCGAGAATACCATCATCACTGACATGGCCGCTTGGATGGAGTCCCCCTGATGGCCCGAAAACAGGAGACTCTCAAATATCCTCCGTTAACGACTACAAAATTGTAATAAAATTTTATTTGTATTTCATTTGTTTTTGTATTATGTATTGTTATTTTATTTTACTTTGATTTGTGGAAAGTTCCGTGAAAAAATATGTTGTATTTAGTGTCCGACCGAAACTAGTTTTTACGGCCGAAACCGAAACCGAAACTTCCATATAAGGTCATGTTTTGGTGGAAAAAAATAGTCCATCTTAATCAATCAGCCTAAATTTTAAATCATATATTAATCATTCAGTCTCTGATATTTGAACTAAAAATAAACATAACATAATTTATCACTTCTTACTTCAAATAAATTATTTATGCTTTTTGAAATCGTTATCGTAAATCGCTTGGTAAATAATATTACAATAAAAGAAATAGTAGGTATTACCTATTTGAACATTATTAACAAATAAGATAAAATCAAAGGTAGAAAACAAAATTACTCTTTTCAAACCTAATTTGTTTAGGTACACTAAACAAAAAATACTCTTTCATTTTAAGAACAAAATAATTTGGGAGGCGGGAATGGGTACCGCCGCCCTGGGATAACCAAAACCTCTGCCATAGATCACCCCAAGTGGTTCGCTACGTTTGGTGATTTATCAGGGGTGCCTGGGTTAATGGGATGAGGTTTGTCTAGGTCATGAAGGTGGATGACCAGGACACACTGAACCCCAGATTCCTACCCACCCCTTTTCCTTCCCGGAATTCTCCTCTCCTTCCTTTCCCTAAAAAAACCCTCCACACAGCATCCCCAAAGATGATATAGGCCCACAGGGAAATTATTTTCCTCCTAGGGCCTATCATGAACTAAATCATTTCAAGAGCGAAATAAAACTTACCTATTTCGAAATAATGTTAATTAAGTATACACACCTCCAAATTCACAACAAATAAACCAAACTACCGCAAAGTTCGCGGAGCGAACACACAAGTGAATCAAGTCCTGACACGACTATGAGCGCGGACGCAGCAAAGTGATACTTCGTGGCTCGCAGTTCAGTGCACCAAACATGTCCGATCGCAAATCGAAACCTCCCAAATTCAGTTTCGGTTTCGGCCTTAGTTTCGGCTGGATGACGGCCGAAACCGAAACTAAGCCGAAACTCGTTTTTTGGCCGAAACTTGGCCGAAACCGAAACCCAAACCGAAAGTTCGGTCGGACACTAGTTGTATTACACTACCCCTATTACATACCTTCTGTAATAAAAAAATATCAATATAAAAAACTTATCTTTCATTAATATATTTATATTTGTTTTACACAATTGTAACATGAGTTAAATTAATAATATTAATTGTAATATTTATAGAATGTGCACAATAATTATGTAGTTACAAGTAAGAATGATACCTTCTTAATTTGGATGTCTATTTATGTCCTGTAAATGATTTATATATTTTTCATGAACTAGGAGAACCTGTTCTGAGATGTTTAGTGTTTTGAAAATCTGTTATTATCCTCTGCTTTTATCCAGGCCGATACATTATATTTGATTGTCTGTATTTGTATATTGTATGTGTATTCTCATTGTTTTCACAACGTGGTTTAGAGAGTACATAACAGTTACGTGGTGTCTTCCACAATTTCAAATCAACAAAGATGGCTGAGAGACAAATCTTTTGGTAACATTATCAGAATATTGCTATACACAGATCGCTCGCCAAACTAATACATAAACTTCAAGAAGAAGATAATACTAAACGAAAACATGAAAAAGAAAAAAAAAACACAGAAAAATGAAAAAAGGTAACGGTCGCAATTGGGACTTGAATCTCTTGTCTTACTGGGGCAAATGCCTTAACCAACTAAGTCCCAGTTGCGACCGTTATTTTTGTGTCTTATTCTTTTTCATATTTTCGTTTAGGTTTAGTAGCATTATCTTTTTCTTCAATGACATATTACATTAATGGTTATTACCTTTAACAAGAGTTCTTCCAATAATTTTTTTTGTATATATAAACAATCTAAAAGGTACAATAAAGTACAATTTTTACAGTACAATTTTTAATTATAATTTTTAAGTACAATTAGTACATACTAATGCAGTATAATTTTCTTATGCAGTTTAAGGATAAAGAATTATCTTATTGAATTATCTTATTAATTTTTAATTGCATATTTAATATGCTTGAATTATCTTATTAATTTTTAATTGCATATTTAATATTAGTAATTGCATATTTAATATTAGTACATACTAATACAGTATAATTTTTAAGTACAATTTTTTTTGTATATATAAACAATCTAAAAGGTACAATAAAGGTACAATTTTTTGTATATATAAACAATCATGGTCACTGACAGAGTGGAAGGTAGGAGAAATGGGGAAGACTTCCGGGGCATTTATGCCAACCTTCCGCCGATATATTCCGATGATAAATTAAATATCTACTTTCTAAAAAGGTACACTTAGAATACCCAAAAAATACTTTGAAATGGAACAACATACGTAGACACATATTTTTATTCAATTTTTTATAAGAAAAACTCTCTTTATATAACTTTTAAAGGTTATTCCCATCAACGTAATATAGGTATCATTGAAAAAGAAGATAACAATAATAATTTAAACGAAAATATGAAAGAGAACAAGACACCGAAAACAGAAAAAAGACAATGGTCGCAACTGGGACTATAACTTAATAACTCCCGTCAAGAATGTTGCAATAGCGAAATTGGTTAACGCGCACGTCCCGGTTAGACGAGAGGTCTGGGTTCGAGTCCCAGTTGCGACCATTGTCTTTTTTCTGTTTTATGTGTTATTCTCTTTCATATTTTCGTTTAGATTGTTATTGTTATATTCTTCTTCAATGACATATTTTTGAACCCAAACTTTTGAGAGGAACGCAAAAAGCAAACGTTTTGTAGGAACTCATTGTACCGCCGACGACGTACACAATGTAACAGTTTGTAAGAACCAAAGGATGTAGTTACATTTCGCATTTGTGCGTGTTTTGTGTTCGCAATTTGTGCCTTACAAAGTATTGAAGCAAAATAATGACCACAAAAGAAAATCACTTGTATATTACATTCTCGAAAGCTGTAAAACATGCTTTCCGGAAACTACCATTAAATTGTCATTAAAAGCCCCAATTATGTATTGAATTTAAAATTTAAATCTTAAACATAGTTGTGAAAACAATTCAACCATGAAAAACATCCTTCTGTATTATTAGGTGATTTTATTTATTTTTGTTGTGGATTGACTAAAGGCCGCCCGCAGACGAGGAACTTTAGTCGCGGCGATAACAGTTGGACAACTATTCTAAAATTCATACAAATTCAAAAAAAGTCGCACCTCCATAAAATACCATATTGAATTTTTTACCCTCAACTGTTGCAAAGCAACTAAAGTCTCTCGTCTGCATGCGCCCTGTGTTTTTATTTCTTTGGGTCAATGCCATTGATACAAGAAACACTAGATGATTATTTAAGTATAAAAATAAAACAACACTTTGTATTTAACCACGAATTTAATATTTATGTATCTACCGGTTTCACTTAGATCAAGCTTCCTCAGGATAAAATAATAACTAAATATTAAGACAGAGTTATCAGTTATATATAAGTTGAGCGACAGAGGGAGAAAGAATATGATTATTTAAGTGTTATACAGGGTGTCTGGGGGTAAAGTGCATTAACTTCGGGAGGTGATTCTAAATGATAGTATGAGTAAAAAAGTTACATAACTTTTTTCGAAATTCCAACTTTCAGGGGTAGTTTTGTGGTAAAAAGATAAAATTAGACTGGCGTGTGCGGACAGCATTATTATTACCAAGCAACGTTGTAACAATCGCGCCCGGCAAGCTAACAGCAACTTTACCGAGTAAGTTTTACCTTACACTGAGGATTTTGAGTAGGTATGTCTTTTGGTATGGAAAAAAAGTTGGAATTTCAGAAAAAGTTATTAATCTTTTTTACTCCTACCATCACGTAGAATCACCTCCCGAATTTAATGCACTTTACCCCCGGACACCCTGTATAAAGATAATATGTAATTACAAATAATTGTTTATACATTTGCGGCACGTTCCAGAGAGCACCCAGGTTGTTACTCAAAATTAGATAGATACTCTTAGTATCGTTTTGGTGCTATCCCACTATTCAGAAACGAAGCGTTGGTTGTAATAATTAAGAATTAATTAAGAGATTGGTGACCAGATCTGATTAGCCAGTACTTCCCAACCATCGTCTTTCCCATTCCCTTCCCCAATACCTTCAGCCTCACTAAAACCCCGATTGGGGATGCCACAGTACCCCAAGTTCCTGACAATGAGGAGGTAGGTATTCACATGAAAAATAAATATGATAAAATTTTCTGCTTTAAACATGCAAATAAAATCTCTTCGTTACTTTTATTGTAAGTTTTGATCTTAAACGCAACCAGGTCAGTCGATACCATGTCATTTTCGTAACCATAAAACCTTATATTTGATTCCATATCAATGCACAAATTTCAATAATAGATATTACTGAAGTTTTCAATATTCAGACGCCTTTCGATCTTCAGTCATCGCGTGTGACTCACCATTCTTAGTGAAAAGGCTCCCTTTGTTCTGAAGATCTGATGCACGAAGCACCTGTTGGTTTTTGAAAAGGTGGCGAAGTGAATTGCGTCCTGCTGTGAAGAAGTTAATGGGTATTATTTATATTCAGTATGCTATAATTTACACCTAGGAACACACAATAAATGGTTTGTTTTGTTGACAATAGGTACAGTTTAATATTTTTTCGTCATGCGGCTACCGAATATCTTCTTTTAAAAGGGGGTGGAAATTAATTGCTCTCAAAAAGTCACTGCAAGACTTTTGTAAAGTGATTTCGTACTATCTTCCTTTTTAAGGTGGACCCATACTAAATATTGCAAAATCATACAAAATCATATGTTTTTTGTTTTGAAAATTTGATCGCATAGAAGTATTATAGATGCTTCAATTAAATACTGCGTGTAGAACATACCTTGGCTCTTAAAAACATAGGTCAATCATAAGTCTTTTAATAAGCCTAGAAAAAAATAAAGTAAAAAAGTCTTTAAAAAATACTTTCAAGTCTAAACTCTCCTATTTATTAACCCCTTTTCTGATCTAGTTTTGTTGTAGGTATAATGTGGCAAATTCAGTTTATTTTATAATAATCGCAAAAAAATATATTTACGCACGAACTTCGCAAAATAAAGTAAAATATGCATTTTCTCGTTGTTATTTTTGACATCAATCAATACGCGCGACGAATTTGGATTTTTAAAGTGAATCTTATGCCATCGGCGTAAGAACCATGCACTTGGCACACCCATTTCGTATCAGTTACGTGACTGGGAATAGACGTCCTAGACTCTACGTCGCTTGGTTCCGTGAAATCAATTTAAAATTTACGTATTATAACAATAAACAATGCGTAAAAAGGAGTAAATGTTTTTTACAGGCCTTTACGAAATCAACCTGTAAAAAAATTCTCAATACGTTTTCCAACTTTTCCAAAAGCTTTTTCTCAAGTATTTTTAAACTCCTCCCAAAAAGAGGCGTGGATTCCGATTTCGATTGTTTCCTGGACTATTGGATCAACTTAAAAAGTACTGCAAGATTCTTGTGAAATAATTTCTTACTAATTTCCTTTTTCATTTTAACACCGCACAAGAGTTCTTATTCTTCCTTAGTGTCATATTTTCACGGATGCCACAGTTCCACTGGAGCCAAAGGAACTAGGGCATCCCCATTTATTCAAATATAATAATGACAGATATTAATAATTGTTAACTGCAACTATTTTGACAGCTTTTTCGGTGTTCAAGGCCATATCAAACCAAACGCGGATTTGAAATAAAACTTTAAACTCAATAAAATAAATTCAGTCCTTTTAAATCCAATTTCTGCACCATTGGAAATGATTGGTTTTCGTGACTTGCAAAACTTTTGCCGTACCCAAATAAATTTTGTATTCTGTTGTTTCCGTAATAATATGTAATAAAATGTATAATGCTATCTTAATATCACGATTTCGCCAAACCACTCTACGGAACCGATATAATTTTAGGTATCCGGTCAAATCCAGTAACAAATCAGAACACTTTTCAGAAGTGTTTTTATAATCACGAAAAGAAGGGTTAACTAAGTTTGGAAAAATAAGTTAGGGTAAATTTTAAGAATTTTTTTTAGACGTTTTCATGCAGTGACGTCACGAGCCCAAATAATGGATTTATTTATTTAAAAAAAAAAAAAACTGTACATTTCTAAAAAAATTTACTAACATTTTCGTAATCTTAGTAAAAAAAATCTATCCACACGATTTTTTCCAAGTCGTTATGAAGTCCATGCAAGTGGCATATTATTATTTTATAAGAAACGAAAAACCACTAAAGAAGGATGCTCCTTAGCATGCATCATGCATGAGTTATCAAATCGCCTGGACACCAGAGCGTAGGTACTATCATAATAATACGCACCCATAATCTCAATCTGTGAGAAATACAACAATATTGTCCTTTCAATACCTGTATAATGTTGTGTTATTTTGTTAATTTGTATAATTATTGTTAACCTCAACACAGGCTTGTCCTAGTGAGGTGACAAATTTTATTGTAAACATTTTACCTGCAGTGTAAAGAAACAATAAATAAATAAATATAAATAAGCCTAAATCACATAAGTTACGCGGACGCCATGATTCTCCTTGCTTTGTCAAGGGATGGAGAAAATTATTAAAAATCAGTGAAGATTATGCAAATGACCAAAACGTGACATATTTACTCCGGATCCAATAAAGTTACGCCTTCTGAATTATGTCTGGTTACAAAATTACAGCAGTGAATCGACAATGCTTACGGAACTAGGACCAAATGGATTCGCCGGTCTGATGAGACACCGGGTCACAGGAGCCAGTATAATGCCTCTGACGATACGATGGTGACCGCAGACTTCCATTACCAAGCGCCACTTCTGAGTGAGCGCTGGTCCCGAGCTCACTCAAAACCACCCCCCACATATTTGACATTTTATTGTTGTATATTTGTTTTAATTTTTTATTTAATGTATTTGTTTCTTTTCCTAAAAATTGCTGTATTTACATTTTACCTTATTGTTTGTATTTGTTTCTTTTCCTAAAAATTGCTGTATTTACATTTTACCTTATAAATATATTTAACTACTAGCTAACCCGGCCACGCGTTGCTGCGGCTAACGAAACACAACGCCATCTAATGGATAGTTACCCAACCTAGATAACCAAGTGTCGTGTCGATAAATTAACTCACACCGCCGTCTGTTAGAAAATTATGAAAATAATAATTACAAATCTTTGTCCTATAACAAACATTTAATTCGCGTTAATAAATATTGAGGCCAATAATCGAGATAAAACTATCCCATCTTTTAAGTTGGACCAAATTGCACCCAGTAAGCCAAATTTCATCAAAATCGATTAAGAACATCTTGACGCGAGATTTTTATATATGTCATAGTCAAAGGTCGATATGCAGTCTCTTCGCGGAATGACTGGTTTATCCTAGGTTTGACCAAAGCCTTCGGGCCAAAGACGTCAAGTCAGACCTGAGGATTGACTAGTCAAACCTAGGAGCGCCGGAGCTTCGAGGATTGACTATAACATATACTGGGTGTTAAGGGACGTACTTGACTTACTTTAACCAGTGATTCCTGACATTATTTGGAGTAAAAAATGTAAATGAAATGTTTGTCCCCGGTGACATTTTTAATGTTTTTTTTTTTTTTTTTTTCTACAAAAACATAAAAAAATGGTAGTTGTTGAACAGTTGGAGGCGGGGTAAGGGGTTCGTCGGACACCCGGCTGAGTGACCAGTGACGACATGCGGAAGAAAATTTTTTTTGTTTGATTTTGAAGAAAAAAATTTTGAAAAAAAAAAAAGTCGTCAAAAAAAGTCACCGGAGACCAAAATTTCATTTACATTTTTTACTCCAAATAATGTCAGGAATCACTAGCTAAAGTAAGTCAAGTACGTCCCTTAACACCCTGTATATGTAAAGAAAGGTATGGGACGAATGGGATAGCACTTTCCGCCCCACATCCTGGAAGAAAATATTATTATAATTATTTTTACTAAATCTGATTTGCCATTGGAACCGTAATTTCGAAACATTAATATCTTAATAATAATAATATACATGTACAATAAGCATTTAAACGAATGGCTGTTAATTCAATCGACACGTTCTAATATAAATAAATCAATGCTAACTATAGTACCTACGCGATAGTGGACGCCATTTTAATCATTAGCATGAATAATGATTTCTGCTACCAAAGATAACGCTGATTTCGATGACGATTTAGAAATGGCCGCCAGCCAACCATTAAATTGTGGATTAATTCATTGTAACTGTGATCTACCTATTTAGAAACTAGTTATTAAAACATGTCGTATATTAATTGCAATCATGTCGTGTTAAATCAGAATTATATCTCTTACCAGGGGCGAAGTATCTTCTTGTGAAAAGTGTTCAACGCACTCAGGCGGCAGAACTAGTGGGTGCCGTGCGAACGGACCGAACTAACTAGCTAAACAATAATATTATTTTCATGTTGGAATTTACCTGAAATAATGTATAGACAGGATCCTGATAGTAGTTCCACGAAATAAAATAAATAATTATTGAAGTGAGACTTCTTTAGCACCGTTGTGATTTGAAACTCGATGAAACGGAAACGACCCTAACAAGAGACACATTTAGGATTTAGCCTGCGAGAGAACGAGATAGAATGAAATCTTACCTTATTGGCCACTTTGATTATGAGCTCACTTTTCAAGGCTCCTATTGATTGACGTTGTGCGGGTGAAGGTTTCACTTCTACCGTATGTGAACTGCACTCGATTTTTGGTTGGTAATTAGATTAATTAAGCCGATGTCATATTTGAATTAGCTCTATACATTATTATAGAAAATGCTCGGAAACAATCGTGTTAGGGCCATACTAATAAAAGTGTATTAAATTTTACACAATTGATTAAAAAATATTACAAGTGTGCAGTTAACATGCGGTAGAAGCGAAACCTTCAGAAAAGTAAAGTATACACGAGGGGGGTGGCTGCGAAGCACCGCACCAAGAGGAGACCAATTATTCTATCTCATTTTCTCGCACACTAAATCTAGTCACATAAATGTATCTATGTATTTTTCTATTTTTAGTGTCGCACGTTTCCTTTTCATCGAGTTTCAAATCACAACTGTGATAAAGTTTTCACTTCAAAATCTATAATAGGGCGATTCCGCTGTAGACGATTCTCGACATTAATTTTTAAATCGCAGTATTTGTTACTTTGTTTTAAGAAGAAAATCAATATTTAATAATAAAAAATAATTTTGGATTTTACTTCATTTTGAAATTTTTGGCGCGCTTGGCAACATTACCATTCGAAGAATCGATATATAATCAGCTGTTACCTATAGTTTGAGTTATATTTTACTGCTAAACGTGTAGTGACAATATTAATTTATATTTATGTGTCGAAAGACGTAAGTACTTTTTGTTATTTTTTAAGCTTCATTGACTACAAGAAGTTACTGTTAGCTTGTTGCACCCGCAATGAAAAAATATATAAAAGTTTGTGTTGTTCACAGAAATAAAGTAGGTACTAACGTTTTGAAACTTTGTAAAAGAAAGAAGAAATCAAAGGCAAACTTAAATCAATCGTTTTTAAGAGTATAATGTTAGCTGAATTAAATTAAACGTTGACTCAAATTGGTTCCACCCACGATGTGATATTAGAATCGCGGGTGCAACTCTTTGATAACTACCCTTATTTTATCGTATATTTTATTTTTTGTTATTTCTTGAATAATAATACATGCTGTGTATGATTGGTAATTTATATTTAATAAGGGTGTTTATATTATATTCCCCCTTTTTATAGAAGCATGGGTTAAAATGACAGAAGAACAACAGAAAGAAACCGCTTCATGGAAATATAGGTGAAAATTTAAAGAAAATTTTTCTTCATATTAGTAAGAAAAGAAGAAGTTAAAGGGTCATATTGGATAATAAATGGGAAAAGCTGAAAAATATACCAGGCATTCAATCAAAACATTTCATTCTATCTGAAGTCGGCGATAGCATTTCCGTGGCGCGGACCTCACTATCTCATCTCAAATGCACATTGGTTTTGAAATCTCCAAAAACCACCACCGAAACGGAAAGTGATTAGGACGATAAAGATTTGGAACGTCTTACAAATTACAAAATAGGAAAGGAAATTCTGTGTCCTGATGTATCTGCGCCTTCTGTGTCAGATCAGATTAAATCCTTCGTGTCACCTAAAACAAAATTGCGCTTTTCTGATGTTTACAGAGATTCAGGCGACGAATCCTTAAATGACGAAGCTCCAACGTCTCTTCAACTCTCAAAATTATCACAGACCCTCCACACAGCATCCCCAAAGACGACATAGGCCCTGATGGGAATCATTCTCAGGGCCTCCTGTTTGGAGCTAATGTAAAACAATCTTAATTATTTAATTAATATTAATGTACCAAAAGATAATAATATTAATTAAACAATAATGAAAATCGTAAATGATGTAGTAGACGTGCATTTTGAAGGCTCTTTCGAAGTTGGAAATGGTAGAGAAAAAGATTGATGGAAATAATTTGTTTATGGAATTTTTAGGGAATGTTGACGTTTTCGAAAAGAAATAATTAACATAAGTGACAAAGAAGTGTACTGATTAGTCAAAGCATTGTTTGATCTTTTATTTCGTTCCTCTTTAAGTTTTTATTGATGTTTATATCCACTTTAATCACCCACGATAATTTGATGTTGCTTTTTTTTTTTACATGAGCTCCACACTGGAGGCCCGGAGGAAAATAATTTCAATCAGGGCCTATGTCATCTTTGGGGATGCTGTGTGGAGGGTTTTTTTAAGGAAAGGAAGGAGAGGAGAGATCTGGGAAGGAAAAGGGTTTAAGGGGTGGGTAGGAATCTGGGGTTCAATGTGTCTTGGTCATCCGCCTCCAAGACCTAGACAAACCTCACCCCATGAACCCAGGCACCCCTGCTTAGTCACCAAACGTAGCGAACCACTTGGGGCGACCTATGGCAGAGGTGTTTTTTTTTTTTTTTTTTTTACATGAATTCCACACAGGAGGCCCTGAGGAAAATAATTTCCCTCATGGCCTATGTCATCTTTGAGGATGCTGTGTGGAGGGTTTTTTTTAAGGAAAGGGAGGAGAGGAGAGTTCTGGGAAGGAAAAGGGTTTAAGGGGTGGGTAGGAATCTGGGGTTCAGTATGTCCTGGTCATCCGCCTCCAAGACCTAGACAAACCTCACCCCATGAACCCGGGCACCCCTGCTAAATCATCAAACGTAGCGAACCACTTGGGGTGACCTATGACAGAGGTGTTGGTTATCCAATAAAGGTTCCCGGGGCGGCGGTACCCATTCCCGCCTCCCAAATTTCAATTGCTCCCGCAATTGCTTCAAAAGCGAATAATTTACTGTTTATTTTTTATTCCCTATATTTTTTTTAAATTTTGTAGTCGATTAGTTTAACGCCTAACAAAATATAAAGGCATAACATTATAAATATTTCACCATTAACAGACTTTTGTGTTTTTGTCTTACGATCTGGAAAGAAAATTTGTTCCACCCGCGATAGCACTTTGAACGTCCCTCCTGACTAATTAAATATTTCAATAAAATTCTTATAAACGAATACAAAGTGAACATGTTACAATGTAGCTCTTCCAAGAATAATTTAATTTAAAATGTTTTTTTTTTTCATTTTATCATTAAGAAGCTTTACATGCGTCTAAATGTTGCACCCGCGATTGTGGAATCGCCCAAAACAGAGTAATTGGTTGTTTGTCAGTAGGTACCTACATCGATAAAATTTAAAACGCATTTATTAGAAAGTTTAGATAAAGTTTGTTTATTACAGATCGATCAATGTGGATGTTTATTATTATGTAGTCGATCATGTGATAAAACTCGAAATTGTAGTTTTCGTTCCGTTTAAGCGATTTGAGGAGTTTTCTGTTCGAATTAGACCGTAATTTAAATTGCGGATTGGTTTTGTGAAACGATATTTAAATATTACTTTTCACAACAAATAAGAACCTGAAAATTTCGCATTTTTTAATGTGAAAATGATATTATTTTTGGCGGTATTTTTCATCAAAGCGGTGTTGCAAGGTTTTTTTAAATTATTTTTTATTTTTATATTAGAGGTACCTACCTAACCTGCCATCCTTTTTTGGTTGAATTTTTGAAGAAATAGTTTAAATTCATGAACTTAGCAAAACTTGTCAAAACCATGGACAAATAAATTTATTTGAAAAATTCGCGTTACCTGTTTATCCAAAAAAGATGAATTGGGCGTTTTCTCGTGAAATTCCAAATTTCACGTAAAAAAATCGCGTTGTGTTAAAGAGCTATCTCACGTGTGATTTTAAATTACGATACAAAGTCACAGCGCCCTTGAGTTGATTTTTCACAAAAGCGGCGCTATACAAGTCATCTAAATATTATTATTATTATATTAAAGACTTTATTCTTTCGTAATCAACTTAATTACATAAATTTCACATAAAACATTAACGCACGGCGCGGCCCTGCCTCGCAGCCTAAGGCTATATTACCATTTTATATTTTAAAGAATATCGTTTAAATTGTGGTGGTTTTGAATGTTCAATTTATTTGGCATAAACTAGGCGTAGGCTCGTATTTAGTTATTCGATGTTAATATTCAGAATGTACATATTAACAACTTTAATAACTAACTAACTAACCATCACGCCGTTTCCCCGCAGGGGTAGGCAGAGAGGACGGACCGCCAAACAACTCGATCTTGGCACGCACTCCTTGCCTCGTTCACATTCATACATCGTCTCATACATGATCTTCTATTATTCCGACTCTTCACATGGCCCGACTCAAGTATCTGATTCACTTGGTCGTGCCATGTCTTCCTCGGGCGTCCCCGATTTCTTCTTCCATTCACATTTGCGTCATATATTCTCCTTACACTCCTTTCCTCGGTCATTCGCTCTACATGCCCAAACCATTGAGCGTCCCTTTCTTAATCTTACTCATCACGCTTACATCAGCCTTGCATTCTTCGCGGATCTCCTCATTTCTCACAAGATCGTACATGTTTTTACTACACATACGCCTCAGGGATCTCATTTCTACAGCATGCAGTCTACTTTCATCCTTCCTCTGCCAGTTCCATGCCTCACTGCCATACATCAGGGTAGGTACCAGCACTCCATTATGGACGGCTAACTTAGCTTTTTTGCACAGCTTTTTGTTGGCGCCAACGGCGTTTAGTCCTCCAATAATAGAGTTGCCTGCATTTACCCTTCTTTCAATATCTCTGTCAGCCCTTCCATCTCTCGTAAACATACTTCCCAAGTACACAACCTCATCCACCTGCTCCAAATACTCATCATTCACAACTATGTTGCACATTGTTTTCAAACTCTCTCTTTCAAATACAATGACTTTAGACTTACTTACATTCATCATTAACTCATTCTTCATACATACTTCGTTCATCCTGGACACGAGAGACTGTAGATCTTCCATACTGTTAGAAATCAGCACCGCATCATCAGCATACAACAGGCAACATACTTCCAGATTACTCAATTTCGCGCCCAATCCCATCTCTTTCAATTCTTGCATACAATTATCCATGTATAGATTGAATAACCACGGTGACATTACGCAGCCTTGTTTAAGATGAAGCCATAGTAAATAATGCAAAATCATACAAAATCATATGTTTTTGTTTTGAAAATTTGATCGCTTAGAAGTATTGTAGATGCTTCAATTAAATACTGCGTGTAGAACACACCTTGGCCCTTAAAAATATCGATAATTTATTTTTATAAATATTTTAAAAAGCCTATAAAAAATACACAAGGTCTAAAAAACACACTTTCAAGTCCAAACTCTCCTATTTATAAACCCCTTTTCAGTTATAGTTTTATTGTATAATGTGGCAAATTCAGTTTATTTTATAATGATCGCAAAAAAAATGATATTTACACCCAATCTTCCCAAAATAAAATAAAATACGCATTTTCGCGTTGTTATTTTACAATACGGCCGCTAGTCGACGAATTTGGTTTTTCAAAGTGAACCCTATGGCATCCACCGAAGAACTGTTCACGCCGAAGTCGCCAAACCTCAGTCACGCCCCGAACTGAGCTTGAGATGGACGCGTCACTCCGCGTCGCTTGATTTCGTGAAATTAATTTTAAATTTCCGTTTTATTTTAATAAACAATGCGCAAAACAGGAATTAATATTTTTTACAGGCCTTTACGAAATCAACATGTAAAACAAAACTCCCAAATACCTTTTCCAACCTTTGCAAAAGGTTTTTTTCAAGTATTTTTAAACTCCTCCCATAAAGGGCGTGAATTCCGATTTTGATTTTTTCCTGAACTAGTGGATCGCCTCAACGCCTTTTGTGATGTCAAACCATCCCGTAAAATCAAACAACTTTAATACCTACTAATAATAACGGTTATGATAATTTTAGCAAAGACTTGCGATTCTTGTAAACAAAATATAAGGCAGCATATCTATAAAATCATTATAAAAATTAGAGGAAGAGACAGGGCGATAAGAATCTTGCTTTTTGGCGCGGGGAATGACTAGATGTTATCTTCAAGAATAACTTAAACGTGTAGCACTTTTAACAGCAGTTTTTTTATTAGAAAAAGTATGAAAAAGACGGTTGGTAGATCTAAAGAACACATATTTAAGAAGACGAAGTACAACAGTAAAACTAACTAACCATCACGCCGTTTCCCCGCAGGGGTAGGCAGAGAGGACGGACCGCCAAACAACTCGGTCTTGGCACACACTCTTTGCCTCACTCACATTCATACATCGTCTCATACATTCTCTTCTATTATTCTGACTTTTGACATGACCCGACTCAAGTATCTGATTCACTTGATCGTGCCATGTCTTCCTCGGGCGTCCCCGACTTCTTCTACCATTCACATTCGCGTCGTATATTCTTCTTACACTACTTCCTTCGTTCATTCGCTCTACATGCCCAAACCATCTGAGGGTCCCTTTCTTAATCTTACTCATTATGCTTACATCAGCCTTACATTCTTTGCGGATATCCACATTTCTCACACGATCGTACATTGTTTTACCACACATACGTCTCAGGGATCTCATTTCAACAGCATTCAGTTTACTTTCATCCTTCCTCTGCCAGTTCCATGCCTCACTGCCATACATCAGGGTAGGTACCAGGACTCCATTGTGGACTGCTAGCTTCGCTTTTTTTGACAGTTTTTTATTAGCGCCAACGGCATTCAGTCCACCATTAATGGAGTTACCGGCATTCACCCTTCTTTCAATATCTCTTTCAGCCTTCCCATCTCTCGTAAACATACTACCCAGATACACAAACTCATCCACCTGCTCCTTTTATGTACGTCCAATTGCCGATATCGTGTTATGTGCAAAATATCATATTGAATTTTGAGAGTAAGAATTTAAGTAGATGCGTAGGTACTTGCATCTTTGGTACCTGCCTACCTACCTACCAATAATTGGGATCCTGGATAAAAACAGGATCATTTATTTAAAAAGCCCTTTGTAGGGAAGATAAATAATGTTTAGGAATTTATAATTAGTGTGTAAGTATTCCCTTGTGAAAGGCTTCTTTGGCCAGGTCAACAGCCAGAGATGAAACAAAAAAATCAAATAAAAAAAAT
Source organism: Limnephilus rhombicus (assembly GCA_929108145.2). Classification (NCBI taxonomy): domain Eukaryota; kingdom Metazoa; phylum Arthropoda; class Insecta; order Trichoptera; family Limnephilidae; genus Limnephilus; species Limnephilus rhombicus. The sequence continues at coordinate 19,424,370 of OV815293.1, forward strand.
TATTTTCGAAATCAATCACGCGGGTCTGAATTTAAAGGAATAGAAAACATCGCCAGTGGCCATCTTATGAGCACTCAGTAAACCTTTAGGTATTGGCGGGGTGCGGGACTGCGCGTTTTCCAATGCATGCATATTTCCTCCAAGTCCAAACTAGATTTTTTTGTAACCATCGACAACATTATCGGTGTGCACAAACATAATTAAACGTGTATGTTCTTTGTAATAATATGCCTGTATGTATCTATCATTCTGTAGTGGTATTTTAACCAATAAAACATACATTCGGTGGGCGTATCATTTTTCACCTACGCTTAAACTACAATTGCCCATTCATAAAAATCTGCTTCAATTTGGTATATCTACCTATACCTATCATAATTTAGTACCTACCTACGATTGTATTGAGTTGAGATTATTAATTATTGCCTTACGGCATTATTTCTTCCGACCAAACTTGATTTACAATGTAAAAAAGTTTGTTGCCATTTTTTTAAGCATAGTGTTCCTTTCAGTGCTGAACGCAGTCTATGACAACGATGGTATGAGAGGTTTGCTAGGATAAATTATAAATAAATAGCGTTGGTTCATGTTTACGCCACCGCCAACTTATACGTGTAGAACTGTATTATAAAATAATCATAATATAAAATATTAAATTCTTGGATGGAGAAGGTGGAACGTGTTTAGATTCGTTCGATAAAAAATCAACTCAGATTGAAATCCAGTGAAAAATATCACGAGTGAAAATATTAACATATATTTGGTTAAATTATGCAGCGCAATTTTTGTGAAATATCAATTCAAGGGCGCTTAATAAGTTAGGTACCTACGCCTAATTAATATTCTCATACGTCATACATTTGCCTGGTAATGTTATTTTATCTTGAAAACAAGCTAATGGATCTGAGTTGTTAAACTATGTAGGCACAATGAAAATTAATATAGACTTGTAGACTATATCTGTAAAGTTTTCCCTTATTACAGACTATGTAAAACCAGCGCAGATCCACGCAAAATTACGGGTTATTATAATTGAAGATTCATGAAGCTGAAACTTACACACAATCATAATTATAATTCAATCAACTTGATTTTCGATTTGGGAGGCTAGTCTAGGCACCGCCGCGCCGCGACGCCTCGGGAACCATTTATTGGATAAACAATATACCCCCCTGCCAGGGGCGTGCACTCCATATAGGCACATAAGCACTGCCTACCCTACCGTATTTGTAAAACATAAGCATGTAAATAGAATATTAAATTATTGCTAAAAATAAATACACACTTTAAAAAATAAGCGCGAAAAAGCTGAGCAACCGAAACTACGCAAGCGCCTCATCAAACGGCATTCTACAAAAGTGGCGTAAACTGTAACTAGAAACTACACGCGCGCCCTCCCTCCGACTGCCTCACTAAAATGCGGCCTAAGCAGGAATTATTTCTGCTTGGAGCTAACTTCATACCAGATCATATCTTGTATGATATTATAATATCAATGTTTACGAAATGCATATAGCATAGCGTAGAACTATGAGGTTTTTTGTTAGTATTAGGCAGTGCTTTCTGGAACAAAATTAGCAAATGGCAATCAGTGATGACAGTGACATCTGTTGTTATCTATTTCTATCAACTAGTTGTCTTACCAGCAGCAAGCACACTTAGCGAAAATTGTACGAAGGGAGTTTGTAGTACGTTATTTTAAATTTATGTGAATCAAGTCGGCGTTTTTCCTACTGCCTACCCTGATCAAAAACTCTGTGCACGCCACCGCCCCCTGCCGTACGTCACTCCATGTGGTTCACTGTGTTTGGGGTGCCCGCGTTCATGGGATGAGGTATGTCTGGTCTCGGCGACGGATGCTTCTACCCACCATCTGCCTGGCTGATCGGGAGAGAGCAGGATGATTCTACCCACCAGCGGCAGGTCGGATCGGGAGAGAGTGGTTGAGGGAGTTGCATCGCCTTGCAACGCATTGGGAAGGATATATTCATACGTCGATCACTCCTAGACACACTAACCCCCAGATTCTTATCCACCCCTAATACCCTTTTCCTTTCCAGAATTTTCTCTCCTTCCTTTCCTAAAAAAACCCTCCACATAGCATCCCCAAAGATTGAAAGAATGAAATAGGCCCCAAGGGGAATTATTTTCCTCAGGGCCTCCTGTGTGGAGCTAATGTAAAAAAAATCTCATCAAACCTGACTGAATGGAGGTGAAATTGAAGTTGATGTATGAAGAGCCGCAAATGCCCATGTAAAGAGCGGCGCTCTGCCGACCCTTGGGATAGGGGATTCTAGCTTCTATCAAACAGTTTGCACGTTTTTACAAGAATCCACGAACCTTATGTGATTGCCAAACCTTGTGTGATGGAAAAACTAATCTGTGGGGCACCGTAGGGTTTGTAAAGATTCCTCTTCAGTCATTCCATCAACTATATTATTTATACGCTAGCGTCTGTCGTACATACTCGCTCCACATAATAGATGTAAACGGAAGTGCTGCCATCTATAATATTCAAATAGAGCTAAGTATTGAAGTTTTCATATCAGTTTTCTCGCGGAACGGATTAATGATTACTTCAACGCATCTGTGATCGTATTCTGCTTCTCCCGCCTTCCACTTTGCCACGAATTGGCGTAAGTCCTCCAGGTTTGAGTTCGCAGTTTGGTAACCAAAGGATATGTCTAATATAAGGTCTACTATTAATAAAGATATAGTCAGTATCTAGATCTAATATGTTATTCGTTGTGCAATTTGGCAAGTAGAAACCTGATTGTTCCTTGTCCATTGTCATTATACTCCTATTGTTTAGTCCGATAGCCTTTACAGTGTTTATTAACTAGCTTTGCAACACCTAATAATGATTCATGATCTATTGATACATCAATGGTGTGTAATCAACGAGTGTCATTAGAATGATTTAGATTATGGACTGTGACGGTCGCCTACGCTAGACAATCTAATATCTTCTATTGGACTGGGCTTACCCAACCACTAGATTACAGTAGAGATATGGTTTTACACACGTGCTTAGGTTAATATGACAATAATATAGGTACAAAAAGCAATCAGTTGCATTACGGAAAAACTCGCAAACCTTTTATATTTCTTTAAAAATTTAAGAAATGTGGTAAATAAAAAGGATATGAAAAAGGTCTACTACGCATTACAACATTCTCGAATTGAATATGGAACTATAGGAGGAGGATCTGCTACACATAAATACATACGCAACCTGAATACTGTTCAAAAAGGAATCATAAAGACCGTAGCGAAAGTACCCATTAGAACGCCTTCAATTCAATTCAATAGCTTCGACTCACCAAATGAACAACCAATAAATGCCAAATATATTTTATTTAAGCTATTCAAAAATACTGAATCCTCTACTAGACCGTGTACCCATCACACGAGATCGAATAAAAATGACATAAAAAACATTTCAAGTTATAAAACCACATTCGGATAAAGAAATTACACTTACTTTGCAACAAAACTCCATAACATCCTTCCACAAGACAAAAAACTTATAAAAAAATATAATGAGTAAGTACACATCAAGAATGAAAAATGCCTGAAAGAAGTCAATGAAAAAACCCTAATGAAGATACTAAAAACCACATAGAAGACAAATAAACTGTAATTAAATAACTTTAGTCCACCTCGGCACAGGACCCCCTAGTGAGAAGGACTAAGAAATTATCTGTACTTAATCTCACCATTATATTTCGTATATAAAATTATTTTATATAGTAGTAAAAGAAAGTAAGTACCTACATACGTAGTATACCTACTTACCTATATGCGGCCTTTTGTAAAAACTACTTTTAATCAATTTCATCATCTCAACAGACAAATTGATAGTTAGGCTTCTTACATAAAAGCTTAGGTTAAGTTCGGTTATTTATATTTCCATCACTTTCGACAGTTTTTGATCAGATTGTGACTTCTGTCACATTTGATTGTACGGCAGGTATGTGTGGCAGATGTTAGACACTCCTACGTCGGGTTGGGTTAGTTAGTCCTTACGTATTTCTTATAGAGGTTTCAAAATGTTTACAATATGTTTCTAGATGATAAGTGGCGCCTTGAGCAGACAAAGAAATTGTAAAAAAATCTGAAAAAAATATTTTGTTTGTTTTTACTGATTAAATTTCTTATGTTTTTTGCAATTGCAAAGATTGGACATTAACTCCACACAGGAGGTCCTGAGGAAAATACTTTCCCTACAGGCCTGTGATCTTTGGGATGCTTATGGAGGGTGTTTTTAAGGAAAGGAAAGATAGGATATTGTGGGAAGGAAAAGGGTGTGAAGGGTGGGAACTGTGGAAAGGAATCCGGCAACAGACGTTTGAATCACCCCTCCTACTGCGGTGCAAGACAATGGGTGGAAGGATCTCCCTTAACCGGCCTCTTTCGTTCCGGCCTGCCACACAGTTGGTGGGCAGATACTTGTGCTGCCAAGACCTGGACAAATCTCACCCACGAACCAGGGCGCTTCTGCTAAATCACTAAATGTAGCGAAATACTTGGATTGACCTACGGCAGAGGTGATTTTTATCCCCGCCACCCAAAATATAAGCATGCTCTTCTATTTGTAATAGGACGACTACGGGTTTCGATACAGAGGTCATGGGGTAAAATTGAGATAGGTAATATTAAACATATAGTTGCTGCACGCCTCAGAATGGTTGATAGATAGTTACCTACTTTCAGTATCGGCCTGGTGAAAGAACACCATTCAGAATCTAAATTTTTCTTAAAATAACATCCATGGTTGGTAACCCCATCTGAAAAATCAAGTATTAATTTTCTTTTCCCTTTCCGCCTTCTTCCATCAACCTCATAACATGGATATGATCCCAACTGGAGATGTCATAGTTCCACTGACCTCTGGCAGTTGGGACTCTTCTGCGGTGATCACAATTTAAAAAATCTATCGTACGAGCAGTATTGAAAACTTTTTAATACCTACAATTTTTCTAACCACTAATATATCCTATTAACTACGCGCATTTGTGTCTCTCCTGTAGGTCTAAATAATTATAAACAGTTATTGTAAATAATGACCAATTTTGGGTAGGTACTTTACGAACAAATTATAATCTAAATAAAATATATCAATAATCATTAATTCTTTACCATTCTCTCGATATAAAGTATAAAGTACCTATGTAATACATATTATATGGCTCGAATGCCACTCATAAGGATTAATTTATCTAATCGCCTCAAACGTTATGATAAAACCGCCAAGGGTTCAATTACAGAACGGTACGCAAGCAAGAGAAAAGTTTGGATGTTACAGATTGACAGACTTACGAGTAGTTTTAGAGGTTGCAGGAACAGGAACGCACGAACGGTTCACGACGAGTTCATCGAAAACGAATTCATCGAAAATCAATTCATCGAAAGCAAATACATCGAAAACCAATTCATCGGAAATCAATTCATCGAAAACCAATTCATCGAATGATCAATTCATCGAATCGCCAATTCATCGAAAAAATATATTTTGTTGATATTTGAGAGAAATGCCGAGCGGACCGAGAAGTTAAAAAAGCATTGGTCAACCTGAACTAACCTAACCTAACTTAACCTAACCTAACCTAACCTAACCTAACCTAACCTAACTTAACCTATTTAACCAATTTTTAAATATTTTTTATCATCACTCTTAATGAACTTTCTGAGTTGTTTATGAGTTGGTTTCATTATGAGTTGTCTGGTCACCGTTCCTTAGATATCCCTTTTTTGCAGTATGAGACAATCGGAAATAGAAGAGATAACCTATAAATTGTACATTGTCACTATGAAACTGACAGTTGCTAAACACATTTAACTCAGTTAAACAGACCTTTTTGGGTTTTTAATTTTGACAGCTCTAATATCTACAAAAAAAATGTTTTTCGATGAATTGGCGATTCCATGAATTGATCATTCGATGAATTGATTTTCGATGAATTGATTTTCGATGAACTCGTTTTCTACGAATTTGCTTTCGATGAATTGATTTTCGATGAACTCGTTTTCGATGAATTTGCTTTCGATGAATTGATTTTCGATGAACTCGTCGGTTACCCGCACGAACATATTTTTTAAAATGTTTCGATTCTTGGTGATACTGACAGTAGGTACCTTCCACATTATTCAATGGAAAACATTGAAAAATAAACACAATGATCGGCGCCATGTAGCTTAAAGCGATCCAATAGTTCAGGAAAAAAATCGAATCGAAATCGGAATTCACGCCCCTTTATGGGAGGAGTTTGAAAATACTGCAGAAAAATTTTTGAAAAGGTTGGAAAGGGTATTTGAGAAAAAAAATTTACAGGTTGATTTCGTAAAGGCCTGTAAAAAACATTAACTCCTTTTTTACGCGTTGTTTATTATAATAAAACGAAAATTTAAAATTGGTTTCACCAAAGCAAGCGACGCGGACCCTAACGTCTGATCCCCGCTCCGACTGACGGAAAATGGGTGTGGCAAATCAGTAGTTCTTCGGTGGACGGTATAAGGTTCACTTTAAAAATCCAAATTCGTCGACTGCCGTATTATCGCCGTGCAAAAATAACAACGCGAAAATGCATATTTTATTTTATTTTGTGAAGTTCGAGTTGAACTCTGAATGCTGAACTGGAAAAATTAAAATTATTTTAGAGTTCTCCGTGTGCTTATTTTCTTCTGTCAATGTGTCTTCGTTTTCTTCGATTCAACCTTTTATTATATCTAGTTTCCCAATTTCAAACGAATGGTCTACTCTGTTTATATTTATATATTAGACTTTGACATATACCTACTTATTATTTGACTTTATAAAAGCCATTCGCAATATCTGCAAATTGAACACAAATCAGAATGATCTTGTAATTCCGCCCTTACATTCTCTATTCAAACCAATATGAGCCGAAACCGCATTTTGATATGTAGATTTACTTCGGATGAACTCGGCAATTATCGGCCACAAGCCAAAATCCCGCAACAACCATCCATTCCTCCACCCGAAATCCGCCTTTACCCTCCTCAACTACCATGGAACCAAAGCCTATATTCGCCTGAGGCCGGGGTGGTTACGTCATAGCAGATGTGAGAGATTTCACACTACAAGGTGGTCTGAGGCCACCTTTAGTTCGAGACCGCACGAGAGGTGTTTGTCTCTCTTAACACTTTGGAAACGTGTCATTATTCTTTGTAGAAGTTATTTGCAATTTCTGACTTTTATAGCCAATCGCCACATGGGTGTTCAATATTCAACATCTGTAAATATGTTCTTACCATGAGATTTAACTTACTGTTATTACATACAGTTATTTTTGCACATTAGATAGAACCAAGGAATATATTTGTTATTTTGTTTCTACGCGCATTTTAAATAAAACTGCTATATAGTCAAGTTTTTCGGAGTTGCATTTTATAACACCGATAGGAATTTTGACAGGAGAGTTTTCGACTCTTTGGCCCAGACAGGCCAACGAGATTAATAAATACTTCAACATTGTCGGAAAGGACTATTAATTCTAATGTCTGATTTTTATCTCCGAAACTTCATATTAGTGTACAAACAAAGACAAAGCAGGTTTCGGTTTTCTGATTAGTCGACGCATGGGCGGCCGACTGGCGCAGGCGTGCCGACAAGAATGTTTGTATGTAAATGTATCAGACCGAACACAGTGAAAGCAGGTTCAGATTTGTGTCCGCGCGAGGCGGCGCCGATAAGCTTTACCGGAATGAATTCTTAATTCCTGCTCGCCGGTGACACCGGTCAGTGAAACTCAATGTTGCCATGTGCTTGGTTTTTGCCATGTTTACGTGGATTTTGGATTATATCATGATTTGGTGTCCTCTATGGTTATTTAAAAAAACCATGCGAATATGTCATTAATTAACAAAATAAATACTTTTGAGTGGGATATGATTTTTAGCATGGGTCATACGGGGAAATCCTGAAATCAGAATTCAAACTTCAGTTTAGATTTTTTTTTATCCTTGAAACATTTTCATTTTTGGGACATGGCAATACTGGTGAAGCTAGTTTTGAAGGAATCTAATATCAAAATGAGCGATCTATTAATTGCCGCTCAAAAAATCGCTAATCTGGGTTAAAAGAAATACATTACCTAGCAACATAAATGTTGTTGACAAGAGCTAGAAAGCAATCAACAGGATAAAATTTTGAAATAACCTCAAATGTCACAAGAGAATTCCTTTCAGGCATGTACATAACATATTATCATGTTCTCCTGAGGTTTTTTTTCATATTTAAAGATACCAATTACCAAATACCAATTGTTTTATTCCTTAATTTCACGAAAGGATTCTCCAAGAGTTAAAAATCATCGTCTGACGAACTCGACATTTCGTAAAAACTGACAGCTGCTGTCAGGCTACCGCGCAGGTAGCGCAGGTTTTATCCGCGTTCTGTTTGTCCACATATCGGCGTTAACTACGGCCGGTGGAACCGGGCATTGAGCGCCGTTAATCTGAAAACCGAAACCCGCTTTGTTTTTGTTCGTACCCTTAGTCGCAAACAAATAAATTGATATTAATGAAAATAAAATTTCAAAAAACTTTGTGTATACCACCATTTGATCAAAATCATAGACATGTTTCAAACCAACTGTTCCTTCTGCAGGATAAACGTATAATGAAAATAAAAAATATATACCTAAGAGAGGACAAACATATACCTATTCATAAATAAGTTACCATAGACAATAATTACAATACGTGATGATTAATTAGTTATTAAGTATCATAAAATAATTATGAGAGATGGGAAGGCTGATAGAGATATTGAAAGAAGGGTGAATGCAGGTAACTCTATTAATGGAGGACTGAACGCCGTTGGCACCAACAAAAAACTGTCCAAAGACGCGAAACTAGCCGTCCATAATGGAGTACTGGTACCTACCCTGATGTATGGCAGTGAGGCATGGAACTGGCAGAGGAAGGATGAAAGTAGACTGAACGCTGTAGAAATGATATCCCCGAGGCGTATGTGTGGTAAAACAACGTATGATCGTGTGAGAAATGTCCGCAAAGAATGCAAGGCTGACGTAAGCGTAATGAGTAAGATCAAAAAAGGAACGCTCCGATGGTTTTGGCATGTAGAGCGAATGAACGAGGAAAGGAGTGTAAGGAGAATATATGACGCAAATGTGAATGGTAGAAGAAGTCGAGGACGCCCAAGAAATACATGGCACGACCAAGTGAATCAGATACTTGAGTCGGGCCATGTTAAGAGTCAGAATAATATAAGAGAATGTATAAGACGTTGTATGAATGTAAACGAGGCAAGGAATGTGTGCCAAGACCGGGATGTTTGGCGGTCCGTCCTCTCTGCCTACCCCTGCGGAGAAACGGCGTGATAATTAGTTAGTTTTTTTTTTTTTTTTTATTATGGAGAAAATACAGATACAGACGTCAATTGACAAGAATATACAAAACAATTAATAAAGAATTCGCCTGCATCCAAACTATTTCTCACGAATTAACAAGTTAGTTAATAAAAATAATTACATAAATGAAATGCAAAACAGGTAATTAATTATTGCTTAATAAGCACTTTATTGATAATTATTTTTTATTTGTTATTTAGATATCTTGGTAACTCTTTGAATATTTTATAAATTAACACAAAATATTCAAAGAGTTACCAAGATATCTAAATAACAAAAAATATTTTTTTATCAATAAAGGTTTGAATGTGAATATAAATCTAAGAGTTGGCTATTTTAAAAATATTTGTTTACTTTTTAATAATGTTTATTAACTTAACACTTTTTCTGGTCGCCAAAATTTCGAAATTGTCTAATTTTAAACCCATTTGTATGTAAAATTTATTCTTTTATGATTTGTTACCAAATTCAGAATAATAATTATTTAGGCGCTCCTTAACTTTATTAAAATTTCTAGTAATTTTAGGTAAATTTTATTTTCAATATTATGGCCTGCAGCCTGACAAAGTTTCGTTGGAAAATTGTATAATTTCTCATTAGAAAATATGGTATAGTTATATAAAATAGTACCATAAAACGTAACGTTTAAAATTAAGTAGGTAGGTATTTATATAGATGTCTACTTACAAATCTTATGATTTTAGAGGAGATATCATTTTTTGGTTTATTAAATAATAGAAAATTAAAATCACACTTTTTTGGAAGCAAGGCCTACTACTATTATATTATTAGGTTAGGGAACGTACCCATACTACGTGACCTATTCAGGTGGGGGGGGGGTCATCAAAATACCACGCTTGGTCACAACGGGGGGGGGGGGGGGGGGCTTAGGTTTTTATCACGTAGTCAATCTAGAAATCTCCCGTTTTTTTTCGAGCTACGAGGGGAGGTTTTTAAGTTCGCGGAATGGGAAGGTAAGTGATTAATGGGGGTACCGCTGAATTATGTACTAATTGAACAACTCATTTTTAGGATAAACACCGGGTTTTATCGTAATTAGGTCATTAGTCTTTGAGCTATCGTCGACCAAACAGTTCAATCGGGAAGAAATTGTGAAATTTGGAGAAAATTGAGTTCCGCGCTGTTATAAAGTTCCTTTAAGTTAATTTAAAGATCGGAAAAATGTATTAGGGTAGTAGGTGAATATGTTGAAAAGGAAAAATAATTTTGGTTTTTATTTCCACTTCTTACCCAATCCGCAAACTTAAAAACCCACCCTTGTACATTCAAATAAGTGAAAAAGTTCAGGGAAGGTGTTTGTTGAAGATGATTGAGATGAAAAATGTTTATAAAAATAACAAGACTTTCGTTTCCATAAATTACGTTCCGGTTTTAATATATTTTGACATAAGTTTTATCTTGATGATATTTTTTCCAATTGTAATGCATGCACTCTTGCTGTCACGCAGCAAGCGCCGTATTAATAAAGACAAATATAAGCCAAATAATGCATTTTTTATTTTTTGTTAGCAAAAAATGATTCGAAACCATATTTATGAAATACTACGTGAAAACTGTAGGGGGGGGGGGGTAAAAAATTGCAAAAAGTGTGTCACGTAGTATGGGTACGTTACCTTAGGTAAGATTAGGTTTGGTTAGTTTACCATAAAACCGAACGGACAACAAAAGGACACCAGACAACAAACGCCTGAAAGTACTAGTAATAAAACCTAATAAATAATTCTTTATGGTTCCCAAAGTGTTCGATTTATATCATTTTAATATTCCCCGGGTGATCAGACGGCAGAGGGTGCTCGCCTCACGTTTTACTTGTTTCTTTCTCTCTCTTTTAGTCGCCGGAAAATTACTGTAACCGAAAATAAATTATTACCCAACTAAACCAACCAACGCGACCGACAACTAACAACTTCATCCGTATTCACGTTATTAATTTCCTCGCATTAATCTCCAATCATAATTGATATCATGTGAAACTTAATTTCAAACTCGAGCGCGGTGGTCAAATTAGATGAAGAAGAAACCTAATTATTGCCAGGCGTCTTGATAATTATTTTATCTCTAATTATTGTATGTTGGTACCTACCTATTAGGCCGGGCCGTCAATATACCCAAGGATTTTGACTTCATTTTTCTTTTGAAGTGAAATTTCTTTAGTACCGTTGTGATTTGAAACTCGATGAAAAGGAAAAAGCGTAACTAAAAAGAGACAAACACATGTATCTACAGAATTTGGCCTGCGAAATAACGAGATAGTATAATCGGTCAACTCTTTGTGCGGTGCTTCATAGCCTCCCCACTCTTTTTTTTAACATTAACTCCACATAGGAGGCATTCCTCCACACATCTGAGATGCTGTGTGGAGGGTCTTTTTGAGGAGAGGAAGAAATGAACATTGGTCTTGAAAAGACCCTTGTTGTAGGAAGGAGGAAACTCAGAGGCCGGCAAATCGTTCCACAGCCGACCCGCTCTCGTGTGACAAATGTCAACCCTGTACATATGTTGGGCACGCGTTTGGCGTTTTTTGCTGACTATGCACCGGTGCCGAAGGGATCAATGATGCTAGTTCCTCGGAGTATCTTCCATTGTAATACCGGTAGAACAAGGATAACATTCTCACCCGACGCCTGTGCTCTAAAGATTGCAATCCGTCTGTTAAGATGGGACAATCTATCAAACGGACCTTGTCTACTTTAGTATTCTGAAGGTTTCACTTGTACCGCTTGTGAATTGAACGCCCTGTTTTTTTTTAAGAATAACCTTGTAGTAGGTATTTAAATACCTCCGTGGTTGTATGTTTACGATCCTTGGCTACGGATTGTAGGTCGCTTGTTCAAATCCCGGAATGCTCAAGAAAATTTGTGTTTTTTAACAATTTATTAATTAAAAAAAATATTAACCTAGTACCTATTCTAGCTAAAATCCTCGGCGTGAAGACAGTTATATTCCAAAATTTCATCAATCTCGTAATAAAACCGTAATTTTGTACAAAAATCAAATTCACGCTGCCCGCCCCCCACACACATTAGTTATTTTGTAAATACCTATACTTGCTAAAGCACCTGGCGTTGCCCGGGATTTATTCTGTTTTAAGGGGTGGGGAGTTTTTTCAAAATCTGACATAGACCTTACTCATGTTTTCAAAAAAGAAGCCACATCAGGACTCTTCTTTATATAATTATGTAGATATTAATCGATAATTTATGGCTGATGTCCCCGGCAATGCTCGTGCTTCACGCAAAGTTTTTCGAAATCAGATGTAGAATGTAGATTTTCCTCATATTTTGAACGTTTAGTGTCCAAAATTTCATCAAAAGGTATCATAACACTGCTTTTTCAAAATATCTTGTAGACAGTGGCCTTTCTCTTGTTTCGATGGTCTCTAAAACAATAATCAAATAGTTTCCTGACGAATCAGCGTTCCAATCCAGCCTGCAGTACACTGCACGTTTGATTTCTGAAAATTGTTGAGTATTTAGTAGGTATATCTTTCTGTTATTTTGTGTTAGTGTGTGGCAACTCTAGAAACGTTCTAATGATGTTCGAAAAAGCACAAATTAAAGGCTGTTCATAATACCACGATTTGATTAATTTGAGTGTTCGAGTTTTATCACGACTTTGGAATGATAAAGATATTATTTGGATTAGATGAGAGGAGAGAATGACTCAATAGGAAAAGCATCGATTGCTTGATTGCACATTGATTAGTAATCTGTAATTACATGGATTTTCTAACATGTCGGTTTATTTTTCATTTAATATCGTGGTACTGCCGATATTGCGCACTAGTCTCAAACACAGAGAATAGATACACACGTACTATGTATGCCACCCCATTTAGGGGAATTCGTTAAGCCACCGCTACCCGAATTTCTACCGATTTCTTACATACCTCCCTTAAACATTTTTTAAGCTCTTAAAAAAATATATGTTATTTTTGAAGACAATATCTAGACGCGTTCCACGTCGAAACGCAAATTATATAAAATTCCCTCGATAGAAAAAATCGCAAAGTATGCTCCGAAAATTATTACAAATACTTTTATTTTTATTTTAACTTTATGAGTAAAACCTCATTTTATTTATTTATTGTATTTTCCTGTTTCCAGATTTTCGATTGAGTTTCGCTTATATTGTCTTCATTTAATTAAATATTGTAAATACGTTTGTTTCAGTTATTTTACAAGTTATAGTTGTGAAAAAAATCACAACGTTTCTTTAAATGATACTTAAGATACCTTCCACGAGATGTTTGCCCTATTTTAAACTAGTCATGTTTTATTAAACATTTTCGCAATTTTCGCATCGATTTTATCGCTTTAAATATTAGCTCGCTCCCCTAACATTCCTAATTACATATCTCTTCATCTTCTTAAGAGTCAAATAATTAGTTATACTAAAGGAAGTGTATAAGGGACGACCAAGGATGGAGGCAGTCTCATAAGCAGGTACCTGGCTAGCTTCAGATAAGTAGGTAATCCAATATCAAACTACGTACTTTACGTAGTAATTTTTTAATTCATAATATCTTGTACACAATCATGTATATGAGGTTTTCTTTTTCTTCATGTTTGTATTTATAATAGCTTACTATTTTTACTTTATACTGTCACTTCAATATGTGCTTTTTAATTTTTTGTCATATTATTTTTTTTCTTAACTATGTACCTATGTATATTCTTTTAAATTATTGCAATTCCTATGTAAAAGCCGTTAATCGGCGTTAATGCATAATAAATAAATCAATTACGCTTTTGTATTATTGAATCAAAACTATTTCAACATATATATGTACAATGAATGTCTTGTTCCAACAGCACGGCAACACACGAAACGGCGCTCATATCAGTGATCAGTGTAGGAGTGTCATCAGTGGCGTGAAAAATATTTTATTTATTTAAAAAAAAAGAAACGATCACCAGACAGCAAATAAAACATCCACTTTTTGTGATCCAAATATCCAAGTAAAAGCGTTGTACGAAACACCTATCAAAAATCACCTATCACCTAGCAAAACAACTTCACTCGTCAAATGAAATTGAACAAAGACTGCCCTATTATGAATGCAGAATTGATAGCAATCAAAGAAGCGGTGAAGTATGCAGATGGAAACAACTGGAATAAAATTCTTATATTAAGTAATTCCAAAAGTGCGCTTCAACATATAAAGAGAGTTTCGAAAGGAGTTGCCTGCAGAAAAATAGCATATAATATTGTAGAGCACTTAATGAAGTTACATCAGAAAGACATTGACATACGTTTACAATGGATTCCATCTCACGTAGGGATACATGGAAATGAAGAGGCGGATTTGTTGGCAGACGAAGCAGGGGTGAAAGGTCGCGAGTATGACTGGACGCCAGATAACGAAGATTACTCCCAAAAAATACATTTACTATGTAATAATATGTGGAATGAGCATTTTGAAAATTTATCTGCCAATAAGGGCGTATGGTATAGAAAGCTTAAAAAAGAACCCTTTAAAACACCATGGTTCACTGAAACCAATCTGAAGAGATCAGAAATGAGAGTCATTTTTAGATTAAGATCCGGACATGCACTAATGGGAAGAATATTGTGTCTGTTAGGCCTCTCTGATTCTCCAATGTGCTCTATATGTGAAGAATTTGAAGACATTGAACACACTCTCACAAAGTGCATTAAATTTGAACAACAGAGAGTAACAATATTGATGACCTCAAACCCATCGGAAATTCATAATTTGATAGCTTCAACCGACTACTATGCCATTTTAAGACTCATGAAATTCATTAGATGGTGCAACATGGAAAATATATGATACATTGTTTTATAAAGATACATACATATGTTAATATTGCAACATTAATATATAGGATATATTTAAAAAAAAAAATGAAACCTTAAAATAAATAAAACAGATGAGGCAAAAAATGACAGCATATGCGAGTCAGAAGCCTCGATTAAATATTATAATTTAAAAAAAAAAAAACACCTATCAGATAGTCCTGCTAAAAATGTTAATGTTATAGAAAATAGGCATTATTACAACTGGCCGTTTTATGGCATTTAATTATTTTTTGTATATTTTTGTACTAATTACGTAAGTACCCAGCTTTGTAATACCTATTTGGTTTTATTGTGACAATAACATATATTCGGTTATTGGCTTCGACTGGACTGTTAATAATAATGATAGTTAACTTGAAGTTCTGTATTATATCTTAATTAAGTGATTCTACTTAGCATTTACGGTTCGAATGCCACCGAATATTAACTATGTAAAACAAAACCATTAATTATAATGATTTAACCCTTTATCATTATTTATCTTGGAATTATCTTGTTAAACCCTTAAATAATCAATATCTTAATCTACAAGAACTATTATAAAGCCCATTTCTCACGGAACGTCTTATTCATATTAGTTTTTTTTGTGCACGGACCTTTACCATTATGTGCGGCCCGTAATTTTCAAATTAACCACATATCCCATTTATCATCTCGGCTTTTTAATAAAGCCGCACCGGTGGTCTCGAAAGTGTTATTTTATTGTCATTTTTTGTTAAACACTTTTTTATTTTTTTATTTATTTGTGAAACAACAATAAGCAGGCTGAAATATGTTAACTACGGAACGTTTTGATTCGTACAAAGTCGCGATGAAAGAACTTTAAAAGTTATTCCATGACAATCAAAAATTTATAACATTTTGTTTCGCTAATATTTTAATAATCTCTAATTTCCTTTTTTATTTGATTCTATTTTAATGCTCCTTCTCACACGTCTTGTATGAAAGCAAAAAAGACGGAAAATAGCGATTTGTCGAATGTTTACTGTTCCGATACGCCCTACGAGTAAACGCCCGCTTTCCCCTTACAAGAAAGGACATACCGCACCCCTCCCCCACACAGTCTCGCCGGCAGGAGCCCGCTGCCCGCCCCGCAGAAACCAACCGGCGGTCGTTCCGACTCACTCTGTAAAACTCCCGCGGAATCGCCGATTTTAATGGCGTTCAAATTTAAGCCGATCTCAAAAGTAGTATACGTGGTCGCGAACATGGCCGCTCCACTTGGAGATCACCGCTACCTGCACCAGCCCCGGATTACTGCCCCCTGGCTTCCTGCACCAGTCCAACAGCTATGAGTTGAACGACGATTTCCCCCTTAATTAAATGTGTCCCCTAGCCATACTCGGTTGATATGACCACGCCCCAAAGGGATTTGAGAGACCCCTTCGTAGGAAATACCTAGCTAGACATTGTTGTTGATTTGTGACTAATAATTATGTTTTGCTAGATGTTGTATTTAGACAATACAGATATTTTCCACCTAATTACCTCTTTTATTTGATGGGATCACGTGGGCGGACTTTGGCAAATTACCTATGTACCCTTTACCCCCTAGCTACCTACGACCTTGGTGAGGAGTGGTTTCCTGCCGGCCGACGACATTGAGCTAGCCGAGAGCAAAAGGTAGGTGGCCTCCCCCCCCCCCCCCCCTTGGGACCGCCACATTACATTTAAATACAGGTCCACCTAAATTGATGAACTTACTACCTTTGTTATATCAGAATAAGAGAATAATATAGATGTGATAATGGTAGCTTAAGACCCCACATTCCAAATTTCTACTGAAATATAACAAGCTTTCCATGAAAACTTTAAGAGCGTTTAGTTTCACATAATTTGAAAACCCATCAATTTCTAAGTTAATAATCTGACAGAACTTGAATTGAACACTCACAGAATGAGAATTTTCAATTTTCAAATGTTATGATTTGTTCAAGTTCGCTGAACCAACCCGTCCTAAGTTTTTAATCTCTACAATTGTGACATTTTTAAAGATAATCCTGTAGTATGAGGTATGAGTAGTATAATCAAGAGTGTGGAACCTTTATAGTTCAGAATTTTTATTATTATTTTATTTATTGCATGCGAAATGGTGAAAATTATGTCTCCTTAAAACTCTTGATCAACGCCGAGTATCCTCGTAGAGTCCTAGAAAAGCTTAATTAGATAATTCACAATTTTATTGTTAGCCCATTCCTATAACAAAATATTAATTTCAGGTACTCGATCTCAGGACACATTTTATATTCCTAAGAGCAATACCTACTAACTATTTTGAAAATGTATTTATAAAGTGAAGCTGTAGCGCACTGTTGATAAAATATGCATCTTTGTGTTCGACACAAATCTTAGATAGGATACTACCTACTAAACTAAATTCATAAGGTTATTTATAAAAATAACAATCGATTGAATATCGATACAGAATTTAATATTTCATTGATTTTTATTTCAACGCGTTTCCTTTTTTGATTTCAGCCGTTTGAATAGAATAATATGACTTATAATATGACTTATAATTATTATTGATATCCTTTCCATGTTAAAATATAAACCTAGAAAATATTACAGATAAATTTAATTTTGTTGTCTCTATTTCATTGGCTACTGGTACAAAAATATTCCTATGCTGTCTCCATCGATAGAAAAAAAGTCGCAAAGTATGTTCCGAAAATTATAAAAACACGTGTGGTTCTGTTATTGTTTATTATGATATGTACAGTTGATACGCAGGTAGGTGTACCTATGTATACAGAATTTCATCGTTCAGTTCGTCCTCTTTAATATATTATCCGAAATTCACGCAAAGCGTAATAAAGCGACCATCTTGAGTTTTTGGTTATTTAAAGGTGCATTTTTTAACATCGTAATCTGAAATAATTTAATAAACACATCAGTTAATAAATAACCTGGAAGCGACGCATTAGCATACCTAAACGATGTTTCAAAACTGCCTCTAAATTAAACAATAGTCCTGCAGATGCGACTCTCAAAAATTAGATTAGATGCCTTACGTGGCAGGTAATAATAATAGTACTTTGATTATTTACATGGCGCCAACGGTCAATACCTCTAGCTCTAGGCTGATTAAAAAGTTTAAATAATCCCTACGCTGTGACGTGCTCAAACTGCAAAAATTAGGAAATCAGCGAAATTAGGAAAATATATCAAGTACTTATATTTTACTATAGACTGTTAACTCAAATAGGGATACCATGTAGAAAAATAAACTGAAATACCTAAAGCATGAGAAATATTGTAAATATAACAAGCATGGACCTAGTTTATGACGAATTGGTGCTTTCATCCATTTCGTATGGAATAATCTCCTGGGGAAGAACATACAATAGCCAAGTAAAACCACTAAAAATGTTCAGAGGTCTATCATTAAGATAATGTACCAGATGACCAAGGCCTATAAAACCAATCAATTGTTTCAGGAAACTGAAATTATGCAACCAAAAATGTATATACACTCGTGCTAACAATTTCACTAAAAACCGAAATCCAGAGAAATATTTTCCGAAGTATCGAACAATATTGGTAATGTAATTATATTTGATGAAAAGTTAACATTTACTTTGCACGTAAATGATATAACAAATAGAACTATAAAAATGCTTGGTTTTATATGCAGAACAGCAAGTGATTTTAAGTCACTAGAATGTTTGAAAATATTGTACACTTCTTTAGTAAGAAGCTAGATAGAGTATAATTCGCCCATTTGGTCCCCGTTGTATAAAATACATTCCAACAATATAGAAAGGGTACAGCACAAATCTCTAAGATTTGTTAACTTTAAGCTGAATATTGCTAGCTAAGGTAAGAAGCTAATAGCAAAGAAGTTTGAAACGTTGCTTGAAGGGGCTTATCGCCAACTATTTCCGAACCTTCCTCTGACTCATTTCCATTCCGCCCCCACTCCTTTCAGCCTTGCAATTGGTAATGCCGTTGTCTCATAGGTTCCCAATAGTAAATTATTATATTTTTAAAAAGCTTTGGGAAATGCGCTTTCCTCAATGATTAAATACAATACCCTAAGAGAGGAACTGGTATAACAAAAAAAAATTGTCCAAACGGTTATACGAAAATTATTATTACTTATTAAAATGGATAATAACAATGGATACCGCCGCCATTTTTTTGATAAACCTTTGGACAGAAAGTTCGGTATGTGGGTACATATTTGGATCGGTGTGCCAAGTCTATCTCTTAGGAATTTTGTTTAGTCATTGGCTTTACTTTTAAAAAATTAGTCAATTATAAAATAAATTTTAATTTAAATCAAAGAATAAAAACTATTTCTAAAATAATGTCTCTGAAATCTCTGGTTAGGCTGAAAAAAATTCATATACCTCTTTAGAGAATAGAACTAAGCTCACAGATGACAGATTGTTAAATGTTGACATTTTTACCCTATCATGAAAATGTTAGACATCATTTATCAAAATATAACAAAATGGCCGAATTAATAATTGCAGTCTAATCTTTTTCCTATTCCCTCTAAATCAAAAATGGATTTATTATCAGCTGCTCAAAGCAGATCGCTTTATCATTGACGCCACCTCATCACTGCCTACTCCTGCCGTCCATTTGTCGCCTAACTTCAATGGAACTTCACGCCTCTAGAGAATTATTATCTGCCTACCCTTGTGTGTAACAAAGAAGAAGGTATCAATAAATTATCTAGGGCTAAGGGCTGGGGAAATGGACACAATTTCATAGGAAACAGTTACTTTTCTTTCAGTTACCGCAATGGAAGAAAGCAAAAAAAAGGAAGAAGCATTTCTTATTAAAATCTCTCGATCCGCTCATAATAAGCTCCGGCATCGTGAAATTTGTACTATTTTATCTACCATGAATATCAACTTCAACGTTACATTTTCATCATGCGCTATAGAGTTTTAAAATGTTGTTAATAAAACGCCCTGTTAAAAAAAAAACAAGAAAAACGTTTTCTAAAAAATTTCGGGTAATATTTTTAGTAAAAAGGCAAAATTAATGACTTAAGTATTATTACATCTTAATCGAAATATTCCAAAATAACCTTAGTTCCAGAGGATCCAAGGATTTTAACCCAGAAATTGGAGTCTCAAACCCAGAGATGACCAAACATTCTTTTTAAATGTCAAGTTTTTTTTCCATTCAAAGATTTCACACAAATTTTCTACTAAAATAGTGATTGGATGACTAGAAAAAAATCTTTATGTTGGGAGAACATCCGTTCAATTCCTACCAAGAGTAACAAAAGCTGTTGCTTGAAAAGACCAAGGTATTTACAAAAATAAGGTTCTGTTACTTCCAAAACTAACTTTATGCTACCCCCTCCAACCCTTAACATTTTCCAATTGGGTTCAATTTTGGGTTTCCAATTCAATTTCAAATAAAGACTCTGGTTTTTGTAAAATTGTACCAAACTAAACCTTTGCAAACATCTAAAAAGGTTTAAAAAATATCCATTAATCTTTTAAATTTCAGCAGAAACTATGAATTGTTTTTTATTACATTAGCTCCACCCAGGAGGCCCAAAGTAAAATAATTCCACTAGGGCCTATGTCATCTTTGAGGATGATGTGTGGAGGGTCTTTTTAGGGGAAGAGAGGAAAGGAAATTCTGGGAAGGAAAAAGGTATGAGAGGTGGCAGGTAGGAATTTGAGGGTCAATGTGTCCAGGAGTAACAAACGAATGAATCCATATCATCCAATGCGATGCAAGGCAATGTTCCGAGAGAGTTCCGCTGGAGAGTTCAAAAGATCTCCCTCAACCAGTCTCTCCGGACCCGGCCTGCCACGCTGACCTAACCCCACGAAGCCGGGCATCCCTGCTAAGTCACCAAACGTAGCGAACCTCTTGGGATGACCTACGGCAGAGGTGTTGGTAATCCAATAAATGGTTCCCGGGGCGGCGGTACCCATATCCGCTTCCGAAATTGGAAAATAGTTAACTTTTACAAACATCTGAAATGGGTAATTAGAAAATAATTTGTTATTTTTGGCATCCCTGGTCGTCCTAATCAATTTCCTCCCCTCCTTACTTCAATGATTTGGAATCAGGGTTCCCACTCGATACCTACTCCCTATCAATACAATGTAGAATAGAGCACTCTATAATATAGAGTAGGACACACTGTATGAAGAATAATGATGTAAACTGGGTAAGTTTGAATAGCCGGGTCGGGTAACGCTGTTGGGAATGACAAAGGAGGAAGTGAAAAAATCTCTGGTAACAACACATAAATGCCTTTTAAATATGTGACTAAATAACCCCTGTTTATGCATGTCTACTGTGATGCGTTACTTGCCTCATACCACATAGGAAGGTCGAAAGTAATGTCGGGAAGATTTCATCATGTTATAATGCAATTTATCACAACCTTCCTCCACACTACTTCGTCCCCGGAGCTAATGTTGTCACCCATTGGGGCTTTTGTGTGGTGTCAATACGTAGGCAGATATGTATGTAGTTGTAATTTTTTGTTTACTGAATACTCTGAAAAAAAAACCTCACTAGGCGTTATACCTGTTTTGAGGTCTACATATTACAATATCATTGTTTTAAAGTGTTCTTCAATGGCTGTTAGATCCTGTAATATAAAGAAAATAAAAGCAGATCGAATGTCAATTAAATAAATAGTTGAATTTGTGTGCTGATTGTGTGAATTGTGTTTATGTTTCGTGTACACATGTGTACATTTCGTGTACACATATTCTTTATTTTCCAGTATGCATTTTATGAAATCTCTTCCTATTGACGTGATCCAGTTTTTAATGTGTCGATCGTCCAATTGATTAGTCAGACATCTACAAATACTAAGTTTTGAGATAACGAGGAAAGCAATATTTGAATGCTCACCATAAATCAAATATTATTTAAATGTGATTTTAGATTTTCACGGCCAAAAGTATTTTTGTTGTTTTTTTTGGGGTGTTATGCCGTGTTACGCTACCTCCTCCTTTAGCCAACGTTTCGGACAGCGTTACAGTGTCCATCATCAGGGCAGATGTGCCCTGATGATGGACACATCTTCAGGGCACATCTGCCCTGATGATGGACACATCAGGGCACATCTGCCCTGATGATGGACACTGTAACGCTGTTCAAAACGTTGGCTAAAGGAGGAAGTAGCGTAACACGGCATAACATCCCAAAAACAAACAACAAAAATTATTTAAATGTGTTTGCGTTTTACATATTTAATATGCTACGAAATAACGCCGAGGGGCATAACGGTCCGGTACATCAGTAGGTATGACTTTTTTAAATCATACTAGTGACCTAGACATTAACATTTTGTTGAATTCACTACATAGTCCAGTAACTTTATTCATCACAGTATGCGTTAAATCCGGTAGTTCTGATTTTTTGCAGACTTGTTTATGATGTTGGCCTAATGAATAGTCAAAGTTTTTGACCTCGAGCGCAACTTTGTCAAAAATCGAAAAAACCGCGAAAAAATCGTTATTTTTTCAAATTTTGGTGATTATAACCCTAAAGGACTAGTTTTTGAAAAAAAAATTTAAGACGTTTTTAAAGTAGACTAAATTTTCTACAATATGGTACTAGAATTGTTTCTGTAGACCCAATAGTTTTTGAGATTAAGCCTTTCAAAGTTTGTGACCTCGAGCGCAAACCGCGAAAAAATAGTTTTTTTTTTCTTCAAATTTTGGCGATTATAACCCTAAAGGACTAGTTTTTTAAAAAAAATTTTTAAACATTTGTAAAGAACACTAAATTTGCTACAATATGGTACTAGAATTGTCCATGTAGACCTAATAGTTTCAGAGATTAAGCCTTTCAAAGTTTATCATTTTTTTCGAACTTCGCAATTTTTTGCAATTCTGTCGTTCTGAATTAATTTTGACCCTGATTAAACTATCGAAGCCCTGTACTTTTATGATGGGATGGTGATGTTTAAACTAAGCTACAATTAATAAAGTAAAAAAGATAAAAAACAAAGTATTTTCTTTCTATTTTTTTAATTTATTTAAAAAAGATGAGTAATAAGTAATAAAAATTAATAAGATTATTTGTTAAGAAACTGAGTAATATTCAAAATCAAAAAATTAAATTAATTTAGCCCTCTTGGAAGGTCCCGGTTGAGGTACGTCCGTATCTGGATCGATGTATTGGGATGGCATATCCCCATCAGGAGATGGTGATGAATCGTCGACGTCTTGTGCCCACAATTCATCCTCCATTTCGACATCGGACAGATCGTCGCCTTCTGGGATATCTATTACTTCAACATCAGGTATATTGTCACAAGAGGCCTCGCTACAGTTCCTGCAGACTGATGAGCATTTTAATCCTGCCTTCCTGCAGCTGCACGCGTTCCCACAACCCTTCGTGCAGCCGCAAGAAATCATCCGCAAGAGGTGTTGTGGGGCTGCACCTCTGGTCATCATTTTGGGGTTGAGGCCTTGTGGCGTGGATATGGATAGGAGAGAGGGTTCAGTGTGACTCCCAACCACGCCTGAACCTGTAAGAAGATTGTACAAGAGAATAGAAAATGATGAACGATATGTAACTGATGCAAGGACAATTTTTTTCCTGATGGTATGTCCGCAAGGAGTGAAATCGAGCAGAGTCTCATGTAGGAGATAACCTGGCTAGATTGAAGCTGGTTTTCGTCGCAGCCCTGGCGAATAGTTGGTACTAGTCCTGGGTCGATCGTGAATGACCTGATCGTCGAAACCCGCTCACGAGCCGCCAAAGATCGAGTGGGTTATTTATTCGTCAGCACCTGGGTCTCAAGACCCGCGAACTACAACACATTCCCGCACCCCGAGACTCACGACACTCTCACGACCGGTCACCTCGTCACCGGCGGGCCGGTTGGCCATGTGGCGAGTGGCGAGACAGCAAGAACTGCGAACTGCGACGACACATTCGGTCGCCGCTTGCCGATCAACACAGACGTGCGTGACGTAACAGTATCCTGTTTTATTATGCCCGTGTGTCACGTCATCGCGGGATTGTTTAGTATATTTAATTTTTTAATATTCTACTAGACACAGAGTCGTTTTTAATTAGAGCGTGTCTTGGTATTTGTTCGTTCTAGAATGCAATTTTTTCTATTTAGTAAGTAAAATAATTATTCGTAATATTCATGTTATTTTAGTTACACGTAGTATCTCCTTTGCAAATAAAATTATCCCACGGTTACATCAAGTAAGTTCCCAACAATGAAGTGTTTACTATCAGCGTTTTATAACCCAACATAAGAGGAACTCCTATAATCATAAAATTTGCAATATCTGTTAATCCCCAAGGTTTTAGTTGTAACGTTATTGGTGTGCCCTTTTTGGCTAACTTTTAAACCAATTTTATTGTTTTATTGTGGGTTTTTCGGGTCGCTTATGACTTGACCGGTCTGGGCGGAAACTTGCGCGAGAAACTCGATTATCCCGCTCTATCGACCCGCTCGTGACGCCAGTGTGTCGTGAGCGATCCGGGTCGTGTAAAATGATCGATCGACCCAAGACTAGTTGGTACCGCAGCTCGTCAAGGTTATGGGTGTTGGGGTGCCTCCGTATAGAGCAATTATGACTCGTTCTCCTGCTGCTGTTATATCGTCAGGTGTAGAGTTGGTGTCGAGAAAAATCGCAGTGTTTTTCTGTGTTTTTCTATGTGTTTTTCTGTACAGCATCTATGTGGTAACCATCGAAAACTGCCACATTTGAGCCATAGTGAGCAGTAATATACTGTATGTATCTGTCAGCTATCGCACCAAATGATGAGCTTCGAGGCCATACAACTTTGTGAAGTAGATGCACTCCATTCACTACTACAAACTTCGTTAACCCTTGCTTCTCATTTAAGGTTACAAGTTCAAATACTGAATACAAGGTGGATTTTGTGCCCTTTCTCATCCCATCTTCAGAGAACAATAACATTGAGATTGGTGACAGTTCTTAAGTGAAGAACTCTCGCAATTCTTCATCCGATTGTTTTAAGACACACAAACTGTGAAACAGTGTTAGAGGATCAACAGTTACCTGTTTATTGCCAACAGTAATAGTTTATACAGCTGAAGAAAGGGACACCACATTGTTTTTACGTTTGAATTTCACTTCCTGGAAGTTCTGGCCAACCATCTTTAGCATCGATTCTCTCCCATTCTCTGGAGCCATGTGGCTGTTGACACTGGATTCTCCAACCAGGCCACTGCTGATGGACATAATGAAATCTGCTGTAAGGAATGGAGGGTGCTGTGCAAACCATCTACAGAGTTTTTCAGTATCTGATTCATCTCTGGTTACACGAGATGGTCGCATGTCAACATGCCGCTCAGTTGTTGCAGTAGTAACCTCACAGTATGTTTCCACTTCGTGGCAGATATTATGTAGATACACCATGCCTAATGTCCACTAGGCACTGAGCCCTCCATAGCTTTTCATAGATTTCATCAGTACTTGCAATATTGTCATATCTGACCATATACCCGACCAAAATTTGTTAGTGCGCCGTTCGAAATTGCGAAGGTCGAAAAAAATGAAAAATTTTGAAATGCTTAATCTAGGAAACTATTAGGTCTACAGAGACAATTCTAGTATCGTATTGTAGCAAATTTAGTCCACTTTAAATACACCTGACAAAAGTTTTTTCAAAAACTAGTCCTTTAGGGTTATAATGGCCAAAATTTGAAAAAAAAAACGATTTTTTCGCGGTTTGTGCTCGAGGTCACAAACTTTGAAAGGCTGAATCTCAAAAACTATTGGGTTTACAGAAACAATTTTAGTATCATATTGTAGTAATTTTAGTTTACTTTAAAACGTTGAAAAAAGGTTTTTTCAAAAACTAGTCCTTTAGGGTTATAATGGCCAAAATTTGAAAAAAAAAAACAATTTTTTCGCGGTTTGTGCTCGAGGTCACAAACTTTGAAAGGCTGAATCTCAAAAACTATTGGGTTTTCAGAAACAATTTTAGTATCATATTGTAGTAATTTTAGTTTACTTTAAAACGTTGAAAAAAGGTTATAATCGCCAAAATTTTAAAAAATAACGATTTTTTCGCGGTTTTTTCGATTTTTGACAAAGTTGCGTTCGTCGCTCGAGGTCGAAAACTTGGATTATTCATTAAGCCAACATCATAAACAAGTCTGCAAAAATCAGAACTACCGGATTTAACGCATACTACCCCATACATTCAGGCGACAAAGTTACTGGACTAACAAGTTTTTCGGCATTATAATTGATTTGGTGGTATTTGTGAGTTATCCAAGTAACGTACCAGACAGAGGGTAAACTTTTACAAACAATTACTGCATACTCAACTCAAATTTCGATTTTTTTGGAGATGCCTGACTAATCAACTGGATGATCAATGATTTTGAAAGCTAGATTGCTTATTTTGTGTTTTAAGTACGACCGGAAAATTATTTATACAATTTTGATCTGAGTTAGTACTGTGTCTTTAGTCCAAAAGAAGTATTAATTGCGGGTATTATTAACATGCTATGTGAGTAGATAGTTCTGATTGTTCTATTTCTTAATGTGAAGTTATTATGCGGGTTATTTTCGTGTGTGTGATTTAGTGTTGCGAACATATTTCAGTTACAGCTAACAACAGTTTCCCGCTTGTACTACGAGTTTCCAAACACCGTATATAAACTGTAAACTAGTTACAATAGAATTCTTAATGACGTTTTTAAAACACATTTCTATATTCTTCTTGCACAGCTGGACTCGTTTCAATTTATCTTTAGAACTTACGGGTCATTTCTGACTTTATTTATTTATTTAAAATCAATATTTCCATGCTCATGTTGGAAAAATTAACATTATAATTATTTTAAGCAATAATTATCAGTCTGAAACACTCATCCACATTGAAAAATCTTCCGAGAAAAGATACATAAGATAAGCCGCCATAGCTCAATTGGGAGAGCAGCTGACCGGCAATCAAAAGGGCACGGGTTCAAGTCCCGTTGGCGTCATGTATCTTTTCTCGGAAGATTTTTCAATGTGGATGAGTGTTTCAGGCTGATAATTATTGCTTATAATAATTGTTACCCTTTGTGCTATGCATAAAAATCTTTTCTTAAACGCTAGTTTAACAATTAAAAATAATAATTAATATTTGACAAGTTTAAGTATTTCCCCAATAATGGAAGCATAATTTGTCTCGACGCCACCTAGCGAGGGATTTAACACTAACAGTGTCTCTCTCGCAAAAATAAAGTTGGTTGTTTTCAGGTGGAAAAAATATAATAAGCAGTAATTGTTGAATGAAACACTAGTATATATTGAATCATTTGGCGGGTATAAGATAAGCCGCCATAGCTCAATTGGGAGAGCAGCTGACTGGCAATCAGAAGGGCACGGGTTCAAATCCCGTTGGCGTCATGTATCTTTTCTCGGAAGATTTTTCAAGTGGATGAGTGTTTCAGGCTGATAATTATTGCTTATAATAATTGTTACCCTTTGTGCTATGCATAAAAATCTTGTCTTAAACGTTCGTTTAACAATTAAAAATAATAATTTACATTATAATTATTGGTTTAAATTATTACCAGCTGTATTATTACCGTAAGTCAAATCTAGGGTACATTCAAACAATTCAAAACTCTACGACAAACTGTATTTCTTGGTTAGCAAAAGTATTTATGCACAAAGTAGAAACATAAAATCATTATGGATATGAGTCAGATATCTTACTTGTTCGGGGGATATTATGGTTTAAAATGATATGCCCAAACCTACAAATTCATATACATTCAACCTACGGATTCAATATACAAATAAAAAGCAGATCATGAACATGGGGCTATAAGATTTAGTAAAAATTAGGGTTTTTCCGTTCCGAAAATTATTACGGGCAACGCACATTCACTTATAAAATGCCAATGAACAGAAAAAAATAATTAAAAAAATGGCAAGAGATCAAGAGATGGCAGATTTATATTGTTATTGTTTGTTATCTTATGTATAAATATGGCAATGAGTAATTTGGCTGTATTAAATCTGTATGTCTATAAAAGTTATTCTTCTTTATCTATTTTGCGGTTTCTTGTTATATGTGTACTTTAGTTATATTAATTTTGTTAAATTAACCTGCTGTCAAACTGCTTCGGCAGCTTAGCGGGTGTTTAAAATGAATAATAAAAAAATAGTTGGTTTGTTCTAGAAATAACCGAGAAAAGAGATTTCGGATGTAGTGCTAAGATTAAGGCTAGTGACAGACTCAGCTATAAAAGCGCCATTTGAACATATCGCTCGCCATACGTTCTGGTTGGGAAGTTTCACAGTTTTTAATGAAGTTTAAGTATAATTTGAAGGTCCCGTACTTTCGGACCGCGCTGTAGGAAATCTCAAAACTCCAACCCTCCAAGCAATCTCCGGCTATATACGTTATAATTAGTAGCAATTGTGGTGAATGAGTCTCTATGATGATCCGTGACTAACTCGCGCCCATCGCGGCCAGCTTACCACCATTCGCTATTCACGTCAAACTCACAAAAAACCTGGCCCAAAGTATCCATACTCTGCCGCAACAGTTAGTATACCGTCGAGTATTTAGTTAGAAAATAAATCACGGCAGAGCGGAAACTGCTTTTGTTGATGGCTTTATAGGATTTGTTAACTTAATTTGGATAGGTGAAAATAAAGGTAATTGGGTTTACGATATGTGAATGTAATTTTTTTTGGTAATTTTTTTATTAAAGATTTTTTTCTGATTCTTGTGACGGTTTCTAAAATGCTGACCAGATGAACCATAAAAACCGTGATGAAAATGTGATTTTGAAAAAAAAAAATCTAAGTAGTTTGTAATCGAACAAGATGCACGATACATTCTTAAACACAGGTATCATCTATACATACTTACCAACAGATAGACCGCATTCCATATAGGCACTCAAACACTGCTACTTTTAATTATTGAAAGTTAAAAAAATCATTCCAAGAATTCTACATTAAAAAAAAGTATTTTTTGCTAAGAATTGGGCCTCCAGACTCTCTGAACGCCCTACTATATAAATATAATGTGTCAAAAGCTAAAAGTAAGGGAAAGTTGTTTAACAGAATTTTAACAATTCATTAACTTTCAAAGTTAATTTTGCTAAAAAGTTTTATTTTGGGAGGCGGGTTTGGGTGACGCCGCCCTGGGAACCATTTATCGGATAACCAATACCTACCTCTGTCACACGTCACCCCAAGTGATTCGTAACGTTTGTTAACTTAGCAGGGGTGCCCGGGTTCATGGGTTGAGGTTTGTCCAGGTGTTGGCGGCCGATGCTCTGCACACCCGCTACGTGGTGGGTCGGATCGAAAGAGACTGGTTGAGCTTGTTGTAGTTGCTTTCGACCTCTCCAACCAGGATCCCTCAACCTTGCACCTCAGTTAGAGGGATGGAATCATACGTCCGTCATGGACACACTGATCCCAAGGGAAATTATTTTTTTCGGGGCCTCCTGTGTGGAGCTAACGTAAAAAAAAATTGTTCATAAAAGGTTACTAATTTTATTTTATTTCAATACACTTTTATATTTATATATTATAATCATAATTATTTTTTCGTACATACATTTTCGACTAAACAAGTAAATATTGTGTGGATCTAATATAATAAAAAATATTAAGTTCTGTAAAAGTTTTATTCAAGTTTTGTTACTATTTCAGTTCTGTTAAGCAATTGGTCCATAATGGGCATCATAATAAATTGTACAGTGCCCTTGAGATGAATTTTCATCAAAACGGCGCATTATGTAGGTTTTATCCGATTATTATTTTAATTATTTTAAATGGAATGAAAAATTTGTCATTTGACGAATCGTTCAAGTTCTGTGAAACGACCCATCTTAGAAATGTAAGATGACGCACATGTCATATCTAAATGTCGACTGTATTCTACACAAAAGCACACATGTGTGCCCAATGTTCATTCAAGGGAAGACTCGTTTGCGTTAGCGTCGATTCCTAATCCCTCCTAAGTCACCAAATGTAGCGAACTATTTGGGGTAACAATAAATGGTTCCCGGGGCAGCGGTACTCATACCCGCTTCCCAAATTGTAATACACTGCATATACGCTGAGATAAATTTATTGCGTTGAAAAGTTTTTAACCGGTTGGGAAAATTTGACACATTTATGGGTCAAACAGCCAGATTATCGTTAGAGTAAATTTGACCCTTTTAGGGGTCAGATCTCATAAAAATCGTTATGTCTCCCTTACTATCATGACGAGAAATGTTATCCAAGCAGTGTTAGAAAGAGAAAACACTACGCTGCGATTTGAGTTCCATAGATATCCGTAAAAAAAATTATTCAGATTTATGACATCAAACTTCCGCCAGAACAATAAGTAAGGTGAAAAATTTTAATGTTTGTTTCTAATAATACAATTTAAAAGCGTTTTTAATCGCCTTTCAGAAACAGTTTTTAGTTTTTGTACATTCAGAAATATTCAAATTATTTTGATTTTATTGGAATGCGGAAATACTCAAGAATTCGCCGGCCATAGACATCTTTTTTATGAGCGGTATCAGTAATTTAATCTCAAATCTACAGGGGTTTTAATTTTGAATTCATATTACTATCTTACTTTACAAATAATAAAATGTGAATCAATTTTTAATTATCGGATTTAGTTTGTTAAAAATATTCCACTTCCTGTGTCACCTCTCGTCGGAATTTGGATATCATCAAAGAGAATCCTCACTCTGCGAGGTGCAATCCCCTTTGAAACTAACTGTTACGAGTGCAGTTCAGGGCAATGTTTCAGGATGCCTTGATGCCAGAGAGATAAGCAAAATAATGTAAAAAATTTGAAAGACGTAAATTGAAATCAAATACTGTGATACATTGAAGTTATTTGCAACCGCCTCCTCAAAAGAACACATCTTAGGCACATCTGTCACTGCCCCCGAGCTAATGATGCTGTTATAATGGAAGTTAGGTCCATAGACAGATATAGCTGTCATAGACCCAGTATCACCTGGCGTTTAAAGGTGATGTTCAATTAGTAACGCAAGTTACACGTCTTTATTGTCAACGCGGTAGGCGAAATGCAGGTACAACTGACTGAAAGGGAAGAAAAAGTTGACTTAGGTAAGGAAGATTGTATTGGGAATGTATTCGATGTGTCTAATTCAAGTTGCATGAAATGGTTGCATATTAAACACGTTGTTTTATTCGCGTAATTCTCTTCTTTTACATTAGCACTACGGCAGAGGTGTTGGTTATCCAAATTGTGAATTACCTTTTTTCTCAACTGTCCACAGACAGTGGGACTTTGCTGTATTTGGGGTATATTGTAGCGAAATGAAGCGGGGACGTGAAAGAGGAAGGTTGGAGAGTTGCTGGTCACTATCTAGTCACTAAACATTACTGAAACCATTATTTCAGCATCAAATTTGTGAACAACTAAACTGTCAAACTGAGAATATCTACCATTCTGGAACTTATCGCTTATGTAGCAGGTAGGTTATTTATATGTGTATGTTATTTCAATTATATTATGGGAAATAAAATATTAAAACTTATTTATTGTTAAGCAAGCCGGGTTTTAAACCCACAATCTCTGGGTCCGGTATCAAAAGAAGTTAGAAGTCATTTTAATTATGTGTTTAGTTTCATTTAATTGCAACGGACTTGTCGGGATTTTTTTTCTTTTGTGGAAGCAATTAAGATCAATTCTCCACATGTTTCAAAATAAATAACACCACGAAGGTTTGCAACGACACAGAAGTTCGATATGATTTTAGATTTTCACGGCCAAAAGTATTTTTGTTTTTTATTTTTGTGAGCTCTTTGAATCTTTCTCTCTCATTTTCCGGGAATGTGGTGTATCTTTTTACACTTTTTACTCTTTTTTTTATGGACACTGTAACACTGACCGAAACGTTGGCTAAAGCAGGAGGTAGCGCAACACGGCATAACACCCCAAAAATAAATAACAAAAAATAATGCTATAGAAGTTATTTACTAATTAAAACTATTTGCAAGTATGTTACAGAATGTTCGCTTTAAAATTGAAATTAAAAGAATGATGAATTTCGAACCAATAATATCTATATACGAGAAATGGGAGAACGAGTGCTCTTTTCAAGGCACTATTATACTTACGGCAATTGTTTTCGGGTACTTACAGTAAAATACAGCGGAATTTGGCGCCTTGACCTCAAATTCCAAACCAAAAACTTATTTTCAAAATTGCAATATTGGGTTCCTAAATGCGCACTCCCCTAAAATTTGTGTCGGTTTTTAAAAACTAGTCGGTAAAATGACTCGCAAAATCGTAACAACGAAGTGACAAACACACCACCAACTCGTCAATAGCCTTAGACCACCCTTGTATAACAACAATGGTCGTATTGAATAACTACCCTTGGGTGTTTTCCACTGCCTTTGTGGGTTACTTCAACACAGAAAGTTTAGGTTTATGGTGTGTTGTCTACTCCTTATAAGAAATGAACATTATGAACAATTTACTTGGTTGATTGACTGGAAATCTATTTGAAGGGTGGGCACGTTTCACGGGTATTAAATAGGCGATTGGATGATGCCTTTATGTGCGTTATTTGAATTGTTTTTAATATTTGAATAGGCACTGCTTTTTTTTAGACATGTGTTATGATATTTCGGAAGAATCGTAAAAAATGATATATTTTTATTTATTTCAGACTTGAATATGTTCTCCGTGGCTCCTACGCTATATGGCATAAAAACCTGGACACTAAACCAAGTATTTGGACTGAAGCATTAGAAATGTCGATGTACGAGTACGTATAAGCGCATCATCAGAGTACCTACTGGAGTGAAGTGAAGATAAAAAATTTAGTAACATTTAAAACCTGCTAAACTACTTTGGCTGTTAGTCAACAGGTGGGTACATATTTTATTTATATCGTGAAACATTTAAATATTTTCTAGAGGTGCCTATGTTGTATGATAATTATTATGTATGATATTGATACCAACGAATAACCACAAGACTAAGTGTTCTAAATATATTCGACGTCAACTGTTGTTTGTACATTAGCAATCTGCAGTTGTACTAGGGAACGATGGGAAGTTTCCAAAAGTTATCCTGCCGATCCTTATCGACCGACCGTGCTAGGAGGCCAGAAGGAGAAGACGAAAAAAATTACTTATTTTACAATTATGAATAAAATTTATCTGTAATCTTATTTATTTATTTTTTCAAATAAGATTACATCATTACTCGGCTCTATTATAATGCGGTGAATTCACACCTCGGCGCGTGCGTCCCATAGCGCAGTGGGGAAGGTGCCTGGCTAGTCTCAGCGGCAAGAGAGACAGACATCTAGCGAATGGAGGTTGGAATCCTATGAAATTTAAAAAAAAACGTTTTTATTTTTGTGAAATCTTTACCCAATCCTCAAACCACTTTAAAAGAAACAGGCAAAAGAAAAGAAAGCGACATCTAGCGACTATCTAGTTTCACTTCTACCGCGTGTGAATTACACACTTTGGTTTTTTAAAAGTATATTTCATGTAGCCATAAAATTTAAGATCTTATATCTAATATAATCTATTCTAAAACTACTAAAATATTATTTATCACCTACTTAGGTATTAAATTTTGAACTTCACCACATTGAGACATAATCTATGAAAAACTGCAAGACTTTTAGCCTTCTTAACGTTTACAAGGAGTTCATTGAACATTTTAAAATCTTTGTGATAAATATATTTTTTTACATTAACTCCACACAGGAGACCCTGAAGAAAATAATTTCCCTCAGGGCCTATGTCATCTGAGATGCTGTGTGGAGGGTCTTTTCGAGGAGAGGAAGGAATGAATATTGGTCTTAAAGCGACCCACGTTGTAAAAAGGAAGAAACACAGAGGCCGGCAAGTCGTTCTACAGCCGAGTCACAAGAACGAGTCGAAGAAGCGACCTGTTCTCATGTGACATGTTAGGCACGCGTTTGGCGTGTTTCCCGACTATGCACCGGTGCCGAAAGGATCAATGACGCTAGTTCCTCGGAGCATCTTCCATTGTAATACCGGTAGAACAAGGATAGCATGCCCACCCGACGCCTGTGCTGTAAAGATTGCAATCCGTCTGTTAAGATGGGAGAATCTGTCAAACGGACCGCCCGTTTTTGCACAGAGTCGAGGGTATTTTTCAAGTATTTTGGAACTCCAGACCAGAGGTGGCTGCCAAATTAAACCGTGGGGCGCACTTGTGATTTGTACAGGGTTAGCAGTTGTGTACTATTAAGGCGATTCCAGACTCACGGCGAGAAGTCTCGGCGAGAAATTCTCGCGAGAACAAGCACTTATCCTACTCTCATTCTCGCCGAGACTTCTCGCGAGAACAAGCACTTATCCACACTCTCATTTTTCTCACTCGTGATCTGTTTCCCATCCGGTATGGACGACATTACAGACCATATTAAAAATGCAGCAAGTTTGGCTCTGTGCGCCATGGCATATTATTATTTTGTTGTAACTAAAAATAAAGTTTAAAAAAATAGAAAAGCCAGACGATGGTGGGTAACGCAAATTCATCGAAACAGAACAGGGTTGGTAATTTTTTTTATTTAAAATTCTTTCGTTATTATTATAATCATGTATTCTTATATATAAACTGTATTCTTTAGTTTCAGTATGCTAAAGCAGTTGGATGAACTAGTTGCTGAGCCAAGCGAAAAATTTAAAAAGTTTACTAGTCTGTTCCACGCATCGTGGTTCAAGCTTTTGTCTTTATAATTCCGATGTTTTGCGTCCCATAACACCGGTTCATTTTGGAAATACTCTATAAATTCCAACTCTTGTTGATTGTTCCACATTTTAAAGTAAACAAAATTTTCGATACAAAAACAAAAATATATCGCACGTCTACTCTCAACCGCTCACTAAACAACACTGAGACAAAACGTGAGTGTAGACCCTTCTCGCTTCTCGCCCGAGAAATCCTTTGAAGCGGCCAAATTTACCGACAGCCATCCGAGAACAGCCGAGCACGAGAAAGAGAATGCGAGAAACACATCACATTCACGCTTCTCGGGTGTTCTCGGGGCTTCTCGCCGTGAGTCTGGAGGGGCTATTAAAGTATCTGCGGGCAGTAGGGGAGACCTAGGAGAGTTGTGACAATTTTTAATTTAAGGGATATATCTCGCTCAAGAAACATTCCACAGTTGGGACTTATGTTAATTAAGTTAGCACCATTCCTTCCCTTTCCAAAACAATCATTAAAATTTTTTTTATTTTTTTTTTATTTTTATTTTTATTTTTTTATTATTATTTTTTTTTATTTAATAAATGTTTACATGATACATTGTTGGTATTTTTTGACTACCACACTAGGCTATTGCCCGTGCCTTAATTAATTAAGGTATTACGGGTTACAGAAAATTAACAAAAAGAAAAACTACTCTTTCTGTCACAACTCCCCTATCACCGACAGTTGTGACAGGCACCGAGGTAAGTTGTGACAGCTTTGCATTTAGACTATTTATTTATTTATTATTGAAGAAACAAACAATACATTATTTACAGTGGTGAAATTTTTTTACAGTTATTAAGTATAATTCAAGGTGGGTACCTATGATATGTTTCATTGAAGTTTCTTATTTATATTAAGTGATTTACGGGTGATGTGCGTAGTGGGTAGGTGTGTGTGTGTGTGTGAGTACGTCTGTAGATGTGAGAAGTGGTGATGTATGTATGTATATATGCGCCTTGAATAATTTACATTATTAACATGATGCTCTTTTTAAATTTGGGAAGTGAATCGGAGAAAATGTCGATGTTAGAATTTAGACAAACATTATTGAACATATGAAGAGCACGGTTACTTGGCGAATTAGTTGCTGCATTTGTTTTATAATTATGCATGTGGAATAATTCTGTATGACGTGTACGTTTTAAGGGTATGTTAAAATTAATTAGGGAAAGAAGTTCGGTAGAGTCGATGTTATTATTTAAAATTCTACGTATAAATATTAAATCAGCTATTGCTCGCCTTTGTTGCAAAGTTTGATATGTGCGTTCAAAGTTATTGTTGAATTTAAAGGTAAGATATTTTATGAATTTGTGTTGAATGTTTTCAATGTTATCAATATACAGTTTGTACTGCGGGTTCCAAATTGGCGAGGCATATTCCAGTGTACTTCTGACTAATGCAAAATATAACATTACTACTGTACGCGGGTTACTGAATACTTTACTGATACGAAAAACAAAACCAAGCATTTTATAAGACTTGTTAACGATTGAGTCGATGTACTTATTAAATATAAGTTTGCTGTCAAGGTAAACCCCAAGATCTTTACATTCCTTTTTAGAGATGACAGGTTCATTGTGGAGTGAATAAGTGTACTTAATTATATGTTTATTTCTGGTGAATGTCATAGTGTGACATTTGGAAATATTGATATCTAAGCAGTTAACTTTGCAATACTTACAAAGCCTATCTAGGTCACTTTGTAATGCTTCACAGTCAGAGGGAGAATGCACCACTTTGAATATTTTCATGTCATCAGCGTAAAGCAAATATTCGGAATTTTGAAAGCATGATCCAATGTCATTTATATAAATGTTGAACAAGAGCGGACCTAGGTGGGAACCTCGAGGAACACCAGATATTACCTCTATAGATTTTGAGAAGACGTCGTTGATTA
The DNA here is from genome assembly GCA_929108145.2 of Limnephilus rhombicus. Lineage (NCBI taxonomy): Eukaryota > Metazoa > Arthropoda > Insecta > Trichoptera > Limnephilidae > Limnephilus > Limnephilus rhombicus. The sequence continues at coordinate 19,461,210 of OV815293.1, forward strand.
ATATTACCTGATTGCGGTTACTAATGTAAGATTTTATCCATCTAGACAGGTCGCCATGTATACCAAGTAGGATGAGTGTTTTCAAAAGAATTGAGTGAATTACGCGGTCAAAGGCTTTAGAGAAGTCTTTTTTTTTTTTTTACAGTGAATGCCGCACAAGAATCTCAACTGCTCCCGTCTGGAGCCAGTGAGACTATGGCATCCCCAATTGGGGTATGTTGTGAGGCTGAAGGTTGTGGGGAGGGGAATGAGTTGGGGAAGAGGAAGGTTGGGAAGTACCTGGCTATTCAGATCTGGTCACCAAACACGGCTAAAGCCATTTTCAAGCAACGTTTCAATTCTGAATGGTGGTCTTACACCAGGGCGATACTGATAGTATCTTCCACTCTGGAACATGCCGCAAATATACTATATATTATTTTAAATGAATTAATTGTGAAATAAAACAAATTAATCAAATAAAATTTATTTGCGCATGCCGGGTTCGAACCCGCGACGTCCGGATTGTGAGTCAAGAGTCTTACCCACTGGACTACGGAGGTCGTCAACTCTGTATACATGTCAAGTCTGTATACATAGCATCGACTTGCTCCTTATCGTCCATCTTGCTATGCAAGAAGTTAATGAAAAGAGCGAGGTTGGATGTAGTTGACCTACCTTTCATAAATCCGTGCTGATTCGGCGAAATGATTTTCGAAATAGTAGAGTACAGTTGATCAAAAACAATTTTTTCAAGAACTTTGCTTAGAATAGGAAGTTGGGAAATTAGACGGTAATTTTTAACATCATGCTTATCACCAGTCTTAAAGATTGGTGTGATAACGGCTGATTTCCATTTGAGAGGAAACGATCCTTCTCTCAGTGATTCTTTGTAGATGGCGCAAACCGGAACACACATATATTTACTGCAGTTGCGTATAAAAATCCCGGGCAGCCTGTCTATTCGTGGTCCTTTTTTAATATCTATGCTTGAGAGATATTTAAAGGTGATTTCATTTGTTCTGATTGAGGATATTAAGGATCTACCATATTATTAACATCAGGAGTTGGAATTTCATTTGTAAAGACCGTAGAGAAGTAATCAGCAAAAAGGTCCGTAACTTCTTTGCTGTCGTGTGCCGTTGTGGAATGATACGTCATGTGTTCGGGTATAGCGGGAGATTTTCTTTGTGTCTTAACATAACACCATATTTTTTTACATTATTTTGAATGTCAGATTCCAATCGGGCAATATAAGCTCTATGAGTAAGACTAGAAATCTTCTTCTATCTTTTGCGGAGTAATGAGAAAGATTGATAATCTAATGGATTCTTGTAGCGTTTCCAGGTACGAAAATTTTTTAATTTACCATAATGGAAATTTAGTTGATCCGGTTACTTTCTTTGGAACCATGTCATCTATTAGGGCATCAATGATTCTATAAAAATGTTTTACCGCAGTGTCAACGTCTTGCGCATTCAGTACGAGAGACCAATCACTATTTCTGAGAGCATCATTGACAACTTCATAGTTAACTTTATTAAACAATTTGATTATCTGGGGTTTTGGGGCGACAGTAGAGAGGGGAATATCAAGTTCAACTATGATAGATTTATGATGTGCATCTTCGATTACCAATGGAGAGTCGGCAGCGGAGACATTGACTGTAGTGTTACAAAACACAAGATCTAAAATTCGTCCGTGAGAATTATAAATTGCATTATACTGTGTTAAATTCGAGAACTAAAGACAATTAAGGAAGGTAGAAGCACATAGGTCGGTACTACGTGGCTGACATGTAGAGTTACAGCTCACGTTTGGCATATTGTAATCGCCTATTATTAGAAAAATGTCATTTGGATATTCAGTAGTTTTTTTTTTTTTTTTTTTTTTTTTTTTTTTTTTTTTTTTTTTTTTTTTTTTTTTTTTTTAGTAATAGAAGGTACATAAATTACAAATAAATTTTATACAGTATTTAATTACATGGTAGATATATTTGATGTACCCCCATAATTAAGCAAGGCTTGTGTGTATGGGGGGGTGTTATTGTATTGCTTTTTTTATATCATTCGGTTTATTTATATCAAATTTAAATTACCATTTAAACGAAGTTTTCAGTATAATTTTTAAGGTGAGTTTTAAAATGTTTTATATTGGTATTCATGTTTCTAATTTTTTCTGGTAATGAATTAAAAAATTTTGCTCCGAGATATTTATGACTCAATTGTCCAATTTTTTTTTTACATTTTGGAGTGGGAAGTATTGATGTTTGTCTAAGACTTCTGTTATTTTTAAATGGTGCAACTTGGTTTTTAATATTATCTTTATAAATTTGTAATGTTGCATGATAAAAGTATAATGCACTTAATTTTCTGACTTTAAATTGTTTGAATAAAAGTTCTGACGAATATGAGTAGGGTTTTTTTAAAATTGTTTTTATTATTAGTTTTTGTGATATGTAAATTGTTTGTGTTTGATTTGTATATGTACCGCCCCATCCTATAATGCCGTATTGTATAATTGATTGACAGAAAGCGAAGTATGTGGTTCTAAGTAATTTTTCCTTTAAAATATCTCTTAAACATCTAAATATATATGTTAGTTTCCTTATTCTGTTGTTCAGAATATTTATGTGTGGAGACCATTTTAAACGCTGGTCTATTGTTATGCCCAGGTACTTAATATCAGTTTTGCTTTCTATTTTTGAACATGATATATTACATTTGTGGTTTTCTGTATTTGTCACAGAGTGGATTATTAAGTTTATTTCTTTAGGTGTTTCTTGTTTTTTAATGAAAAATGGCAAATAATAGGTTTTTTTAGAATTTAAAGTCAATAGGTTTTTATCAAACCATAATTTTAGTGCATTGATATCTGTATTTGCCATTTTGTTTAATTCAGACCAAGTGTTTGCTTTTAGTAGTAGGACTGTGTCGTCAGCGTAGGAGACAATGTCTCCATATTTAGAAATATTGAATATATCATTGACATATATAATAAATAACAATGGTCCCAAAACTGTACCTTGGGGTATTGAAAAATCGCTATATTTTGAATCGCTGACTTGATTTAGTAATTTTACTTGTTGTGGTCTTTCATGTAAATAACTAGCTATCCATGCTAAAACTTTCCCATTAATTCCTATAGATTTTAATTTATTTATTAATTTTTTATGTGATATGCTGTCGAAAGCTTTTTTCAAGTCTATAAATATTCCGATACATTTTTTATCGGAATCTAGGGCCGTATATAAATAGTTGGTTATTTTTGCTATCGCGTCGTGAGTACTTGTATTTTTTTTGAAGCCGAATTGATTATCATTGATTATTTTATTTTCATCTAAGAATGTCCAAATTTGTTTTTTTACAATTTTCTCATATATTTTTGATATATTTGATAGAAGGGAAATCGGGCGGTAATTTTGTGGGTCTTTAGGACAGTCTGTTTTATAAATGGGAGTTATAATTGCTCTTTTGTAATTATTGGGAAATTCGCCATTTGCTAGACTTAGGTTTATTATATGTGTTATTGGGAGAATTAAGTATGTTTTCATCGCTTTTATTGTTTTAGCATCTATGTTATCAAAGCCGGGGGCAGAACCTCCTTTTAGTTCCGAAATAGTTCTGTCAATGTCGGCTTCTGTGACTGGCTCAAATTTATTTATTTGACATTGTGTTCTGTGTTGTGGATTTGATATATTGGTCGAATTTATGGATTTTGCTAGGTTTTTTCCAACGTTATTAAAATGGTTATTTAAAATATTACAACATTTTTTTGTGTCATTTTGTACATTATATATTAATTTCCCATCTGATATTTCAGATATGTGCTTATATGTTTTATTTTTATTTATTATTTCATTTATTGTTGACCATATTTTTTTATTATTGTCTTTAGCTTCTGTTATATTTTTTGAGTAATAGTCGTTTTTCGTTTTTCTAATTAGAGTAGTTAATATATTTTTATATTTTTTATAATAAAGTACAATTTTATTGTTAACTAGTGGCCTTTGTGTTATTTTATAAAGTTTATTTTTTTTTCGAATGGCTTTTATTAATCCTAGAGTAATCCATGGTTTAATTTTCTTTGATTTTGAATTGGGGACGATCTGTGTTGTTTTTGTTGCTTCTAAAACGTGTTTAGTTAAAGTTTTTTCAAACAGTAAGGCACTTTGGTTGGTGCATTTATTTTTTAAAACTTCCTCCCATTTTTCATTTATTAATGATTTTTTTAATAATTCATAGTCTATTTGGGAATATGGAAGATTTAATTTGGGTATTGTGTTTAGTTTTTTATTTGTCTCATGTAATATAAGACACGCGTAATGGTCAGTTATATTGGTTTTCCAAACAGTAGATTTAATATTTTTTATTTCATTTAAATGTATATTACACCAGATATGGTCTATGCATGATGGAGTTTGGTTTTTAATTTCTCGAGTGTTACTATTAATACAAGATTTAAAGTTGAGATGCGTCATCATGTTAATGAAATTATTTTTTTCTATTGAGTTATGGTTAGCAGAAATGTTAAATCACATATGGCAGTTGTATGACTATTGATGATAGAGAAACGCTGCACATTGGATAACTTAGGACTAACCCCCGGTAAATAAGAGCAACAAATATGAATATTAGATATGCGATGTTTCGAATGTCTTAATAACAGATCCATATATCCTCGGCTTCTGAAGTCCACGATTTTTGTGATCGAACTTTAAAATCTTTTTTTATACCTATTACCCCTTTAGTTTTACCCGTTAGAGTAGTATCTCTGTCATTTCTGTAAACGTTATACCGGCAATCAAACAACTCGTCATCGGATATGCTGTCAACTAACCATGTCTCGCTAATTAAGATCAAGTCGAATTCATTAATCAGGACATTTTGATAAAATTCTTTGGTTTTGGATCGAAGACCTCGTGCATTTTGATAATAAATTACGATTGTGTCATGCATTGTGTGAGTGCAAAATTATTATCAAGTTTCGATTTGAAATAAATATAATAATTAGTAAAAATAGCATTAGTCGAAATGAGGACATTATGATATTTACTCATCAGTCCACTGGGTGAGCTTATTTATCAATTTACGCAGACATGAATGTATGTGTTTGTAGTGTATTGAGTAAGTCGAATTGTGTGTGTGTAAAGTTGAGTAGAATAATGGTACTTGGAAATCTAAAATATAATAAAATTGGAAACAAATTTTAAAACATATTTCTATTTTAAATTGTTCAATAGGGTTTGACCTGAGACAAGGATAGCAGGAGAGGTAACATTCTTTCTTATATAAATTTTTGAGTTTCGCACCCATAAAAAATCATAATCAAAGTTTTTGAAGTCTTTAGCTGACCTCAACAGTGATTTGTTTTTTTTGGTAAGGTGATCATTTATATAAAGTTTACCTCCTGCAACACCTAGGCTCTTACAGTCAACCCCCTTCTTCTTTTTAATGGCCGCCAGCAGCTCATCCTTCTTCCTTTTGTAAGCAGCTCATCCTTCTTCCTATTTGAGTATTTCAACACTAGCTGAGCCTTTATCAGTCTTTCGTGTATAGTTATTAGGCATTCTGAAACAAAAAAGTAATCATCCAGTATGCAACATCATACCATAAGTCCAAATATTTTTTTATCGAAAATGAATTTTTTGAGACAAGTCTTTATTGCGGACGGTCCATGCAAGATTTGACCTTAATATGCTAATGCGGAAAAACACATATCTACAGACAATGAAAATTAATTTTTAAAACTGTCGATAACCCAACAGAAAAATGAACTCAAAAGGAAAGTTGTGACAGGCTGTCACAACTCTCCTTGGTGCTCAAAATTACGACTTGGTCCGAATAATGATTCATATTTTCTAAACACGATGCAAACACAAAAGATCAATGCAACGTTTTGAGACTTAAATAACCATACAACTTAAGAAAAAATAACACAACAACGCGCATGTATTAAGACATAATATAAATTCAATCAAAATTTTGAAGAAAAATTTACTTTTCGCATTTTTTTGCACGCAGACGTCGTAATTACGCAACCGCAAATCGGGTAAAGCGGGTACTGAGTGAAGTAGCGCGTCTCTGAAGCGACAAACGAGCGTTGTTACAATATCGCTAACTATTATAGATGGGGAGAAATCGTCTTTGTCACAACTCTCCTCTGCCACAACTCTCCTAGGTCTCCACTACGCTTAGTTTTTGGGAGGCTAACTTTACTCTGGCGTCGATGGAGCCCCCATATCTGAGCTGGTCACTTAGAGTTAAACCAAGCATATCAATGGAGGGCCTCGGAAGATTGCTTCCATTGAAGGAGACTAGGTTTTCATTTCGATCCCTTTTAGACGTAATCAGACATGATATTTTAAAATATTGTTTTGTGTTCCCGATAAATTTGTTCTAGGAAGCCTAAAATCGTTGCAGTTTCTCGTAGGATAACAATGAACTGCACTTTTAATTCTAACATTATCGTTGATGAACATGTAACATAACCATTATTCATTTAAATTTTAATAAATCGTATCAATTCACTGGCTACCATTCTAGATAGTAGGTATCTTTAATACACCTACCTTTATACCCCTCTCCTTGTGCGGATGATTGCACCCCAAGACGGCAGTGTTGATTTATTTCTCCACTAAGTTGCACCCTAATCGCTCCCAGGGGTAACATTTGGCCAATGGGGAAGTTTATTTTCATTTATTGACTGCTGCCCTTTTCTAATTTAATAAACTCGCCGCCAAAGACGGCGGAGCATATGTCAGGAGGCGAATTAAAACGTCATAACATGTTTTATCGCAAATAAAATTTGTGTTAATTTATATTGTTTTCTTCCCATGCAGGTACCGACAGAACATGTGAAGAAGAACATAAATATTATGAAGTGGGTGGTAGAAGTCGGGGATGTACCACCACCCATCATGACGTTTCACCTGGGGACAAATGGCGTGATAAATCGTCTGGAGCCAGTGGGACCACGGCATCCCCAATCAAGCAGGGCAAGTTAATAATATTTGTTTATTAACATGTACATATACACCACACGTTCGAAAGACGTATAATTATCTTTTGTAATTTTCGGACTTCTTATAAATGTGATTTAGCAAAGAATTTTTTTTTAATTATTTTTTGACTCCGTTATCCGCACGCAAAATTTCGATTTGGCCATGTTTAGTTGCAGTAAGTTTCGAAAGGAGGTGTATTGTATCTGTAGCGCTCGGGTAACGTCAATAGACCGCGTAAACATCTGGTATGGATCCTGGCTAATAATAATAATATCCGAGAAGCAAAAGCGGTCACAATGTAAAATGAAGTAACACAAACAAAGCAGTAGGGCTGCCGCAATTTTAAATTATGCCTAGGTACGTAATATAGAAAAATATCTGTTATTTTCTCAATGTATTATGTTAGGTTACCTATTTAGTGTATTGTGCACTTGAGGTGAACGTTCACAAAATAAAGATATATTATTATAAAGGAACTACTACTATCCCAATTTGTTTATCTTTAATTTCTCTTATCAATTTGGGAGAAGGGTATAGGTACCGCCGCCCCGGAAAACATTTTTTGGATAACCAACACCCCTGCCGTAGGTCACCCAAGTGGTTCGCTATGTTTGGCGACTTAGAGGAGGTTCCCGGGTTCGTGGGATGAGGCTTGTCTATTTATTGAGTACTACTTTTTTTTAAAGAAAAAGATTCATAATTCATATTCCTGGTTTACGAATAACCTGACAATTTGAAAATCTCCTCCCTGTTAAAATGGCCAGGGTTTGAGATGAAATCGCAATTAAATAAATGTGAAATCTTTGGTCTACGATGTCCTTCCTTGATTTGTTTTGTGTGTGTAATTTTGACAGTTTTGTCTCACAAATCGTAACTTTATTTTTTAAATTGCGATCAAACCAATGTGTTGTGGGTGTGTCCGTGTGCTCGAAGAGGCCTTATAATTTTTCTTAAGTTCTGGTGAAATTGGTCAAGGACGATTCCACAATCGCGGGTGCAACATTTAGACGCATGTAAAGCTTCCTAATGATAAAATAAATAACATTTTAAATTAAATTATTCTTGCAAGAGCTACATTTTAACATGTTCACTTGTATTCGTTTATAAGAATTTTATTCAAGTATTTAAATAGTCAGGAGGGAGGTTCAAAGTGCTATCGCGGGTGGAACAAATTTGGACATACCTTTCCAAATCGTAAGACAAAAACACAAAAGTCTGTTAATTGTGAAATATTTATTATGATATGCCTTTATATTGTGTTAGGTGTTAAACTAATCGACTACAAAATTTAAAAAAAATATAGGGAAAAACAAATAAACAATGAATTATTCGCTTTTGAAGCAATTGCGGGTGCAACACCAAATTAACGCGGGTGCAACCCGTCTAATTTAAGTGGATTTAAACATCAATAAAAACTCGAAGAGGAACGAAATAAAAGATCAAACAATACTTTTGACTAATCAGTACACTTCTTTGTCACTTATGTTAATTATTTCTTTTCGAAAACGTCAATATTCGCCGAAAATTCCATGAACAAATTATTTCCATCAATCTTTTTCTCTGGCATTTCCAACTTCAAAAAGTCTTCAAAATGCACTTCTGCTACATAATTTACGATTTTCATTATTATTTAATTAATATTAATGTTTTGGAATCTAAATTATATTAATTATCTTAAAAAATTAATATGTTTTTTTTTTACATTAGAGGAGGCCCAGAAAAAAATAATTCCCATTAGGGCCTATGTCATCTTTAGGGATGCTGTGTGGAGGGTCTGTGGTAATTTTGAGAGTTAAAGAGACGTTGGAACTTCGTAACTTAAGGCTTCGTCGCCCGAATCTCTGTAAACATCAGAAACGCGCAATTTTGTTTTAGGTGATAAGAAGGATTTAATCTGATCTGATATTGAAGGCACGGATACATCAGGACACAGATTTTCCTTTCGTATTTTGTAATTTATAAGATGTTCCAAATCTTTATCGTCCCAATCACTTTCTGTTTCAGTGGTGGTTTTTGGAGATTTCAAAACCAATATGAATTTGAGATGAGATAGTGAGGTTCGTCCCACGGAAATGCTATCGCCGAATTCAGATTGAATGAAATGTTTTGATTGAATGCCTACTATATTTCTCGGGCTTTCCCGTTTATAATCCAACATGACCTTTTTTCTTACTATATGAACAAGGATTTTCTTTAAATTTTCACCTATTTTCTTTATATTTCCATGAACCGGTCTCTTTCCTTCGTTCTTTTATCATTTTAACCCATGTTTCTGTAAAAAAGGGGAATATAATATAAACATCCTTATTAAATATAAATTACCAATCATACACAGCATAAATATTATTATTCAAGACAATAAAATATACGATAAATGACACAATAAGGGTAGTTGTCAAAGAGTTGCACCCGCGATCTGACATCACAACGCGGGTGCAACCAATTTGAGACAACGTTTATTTCAATTCAGCTAACATTGTACTCCTAAAAACGATTGCTTTAAGTTTGCCTTTGATTTCTTCTTTCTTTTACAAAGTTTCAAAAGGTTAGTAATTTATTTCTGTGAACAACACAAACTTTTATATATTTTTGCATCTCGGGTGCAACAAGCTAACAGTGACTTCTTGTAGTCAATGATGCTTAAAAAATAACAAAAATTACTTACATCTTTCGACACATAAATATAAATTAATATTGTCACTACACGTTTAGCAGTAAAATATAACTAAAACTATAGGTAACAGCTTTTTCGCGCCAGTGTTGAACGGTGTGATTTTGCAGTTTATGTATCGATTCTTCGAATGATAATGTTTCCAAGCGCGCCAAAAATTTCAATATGAAGTAAAATCCAAAATTCTTTTTTTATTATTAAATATTACTTTCTTCTTTGCACTGATATCAAAAAAGTAACAAATACTGCGATTTAAAAATTAATGTAGAGAATCGTCTATAGCGGAATCCCGAATACTTCCCGCGTCCCTCCGTCCCGCGAACCCGCCTCCTCCCCACATTTATCTCCCGTGAACGCCCTCCTTCGTTCCCCTCCACCCTCCCGTATCCACCTCCCACTCCTAATACACACATTTTTCAAACAACTCGCGCACCATCTATAGTTCATTTTTATATAAATTTCATAACGCCAGAGTTCGCCAATACACATAGACAAATCACCAAAGTTTAATCGCTATCGGATGAATTGTACAGGAAATAATGCCAAAGCTCACCTTTAATAGGTATAGAAACCATTGCAGGCGTGTGCACAACATATCATCACCACAGTTTCATCGAAATCGGATGAATGGTTCAGTAATGCATAAGGGACAAACAAAGAAACATTCATTTTTATATATCAACTTTCGCAATAATTTCGCTCAGGGCCTACGGAATCCATGGGCGTACTGTGTGAAAGGGTGGGTAGGTATAATATACATTATACATTCAAATTATCGTTTATATTACCGACCATAAATATTAATCTTAAAAATATTATTTTAATTATCGATTGTTATTGTCTAGCTTTTTTAAAGCACCATTAATGTGATATTTTACAAAAATAGCTAACTAACTACAAGCCGTTTTCCATAAGGGTCCATTTCCATATTTCTATAGAGTCTTACTTAAAAAATGCCGCTACCTGAATGTCTACCGATTTCTTACATATCTCCCTTAAGCATTTGAAGTTTTTAAACCCTTAAAAAAATATATGCTATTTTTGAAGATAATGTCTAGACTCATTCCACGCCGAAATACAAATTATATGAAATACCCTCGACAGAAAACAAATCGCAAAGTATGCTCCGAAAATTATTATAAACACATTTGTTTCAGTTATTTTACAAGTTATAGTTGTTGAAATATTCACAATGTTTCTATAAATGAGCCTTTGAGTTTCTTTTAGACGCCTTCCACGAGATTTTTGCTCTATTTTAAACGGGTCGTGTTTTATTAAAAATTGTCATACTTTTCGCATGATTCTACATGATTCTTTTGACGACGACAGATTACTTTTCGCATCGATTTTATCGCTTTAAATATTAGCACGCTCCTCTAACATTCGTAATTACATATCTCTATATCTTCTTCTTTTTGAGCGCGAATGCGGCTCCTTAATACAGTATAATAAAAATCTATTTATTGAAGTAAAAACTTCTTTAGGACTGTTGTGATTTGAAGCTCGTTGAAACGAAAAATATCAACACTAAAAAGAGACAAACACATACATCTATATGATTTAGCCCGCGAGAGAATGAGATAATATAATCGGTCTCCTATATTTGCGGTGTTTTGTAGCCTCCCCACCCCCACCCTTGTCTAAGTTAGTTTTCTGAAGTTTACAATTCTACCGCGTTGCACACCCTGTTTTTACCTGCATGCGCCTTTTTGCTTTTTATTTATACAGGATATCCGGGGTAAAAAAGATAGGAAACTTTTTTCAAAACGTTTTAAGGTAATTACGGGTAAAAAGGTTTTATTTTGTTATATGAAAAAAATAATATTCTTCTACGGAAAAATAATTTTGTATAGGGAAAAAATTGGAATTGAGAAAAAAGTTATTTTCCCGAAGTTTACGTTCCTGACCCCCGGACGCCTTTTATAAATAAAGAGCGCGAAGGCGGTATGTAGGTAATAAATATTTTTATTATAAAGTATTAAACACTAAAGTATTTTTTAACAAAAACGGCACTATTCAAATTATACAAAAATAATGTTATTTAATATTATTAAAATGTTCCCACTGTGGCAACCCTAAATAAAAGATAGCCAGATACCTACTGCATATTACGGCTTTCCTATGACGAGTCGATCGATGGAATCTAAATTATTGAACATTTATATAAAGCTCAAAGTAATTACTCATAACAATTTAGTCGGTTTTAGTAAACAAGCGTAACTTTTTTTTACTTACATTTACGGAACGTATTTTGAATTTATTATCCAACGACCATCGAATATAACATCGAAGATACTTATTATAATTACACATTTCTTTTTCCGTAACAATTTGGGACGCGGGATTGAGGGATGGATTCATAGTCCGTCCCGCAGACTCCTACCCACCCCTCATACCTTATCCTTACCAGAAGTTCCTCTACTACTTTTTCTTTTAAAAAACCCTCCACACAGCATCTCCAAAGGAGACATAGGGATTTTTTTTTCAGAACCTGCTGTGTAGAGACTGTAGAGCGATTAAAAAAAACTGCTTTATTTTCGTTATTTGTTTTTGGGGTGTTATGCCGTGTTGTGCTACCTCCTTTAGCCAACGTTTCAGTCAGCGTTGCAGTGTCCATCAATCAGGGCTTATCTGCCCTGATGATGAAACTGCAACGCTGTTCGAAACGTTGGCTAAAGAAGGAGGTAGCACAACACGGCATAACACCCCAACAACAAATAACGAAAATTCTTTTGGCCGTGAAATCTAAAAACTTTGAAAAACTAGTTTATTTCCGTAAAATGAAAGAAATAAGTTATTGTTTTTAAATGTGCATAAAAATGGAGAGGTATGATGAGATATAATGATCCTTTGTGATATACTTATTTGTAATAAATATAATCTTTTCTTGGAGCAACAAGATATATTTTGTTAATTCCCGTAATTTTAGTTGCCGGAACGACAAGCACAGGTCCACCTAGCCCGCCAGTCTAATGGCAAATGAGACAGATTGAAAGCGAAATATATAAATTCTGAAGTCAGAGCGAGCGCGCTAATGTTAAAACACATTAATATGAACACACTTAAGCGACTATTTTGAATATATTTAATTAAACACGACATGTTTAAAAAAAAGCAAAAAATCATTTTCTTTAGTATCATTTAAAGAAACATTGTGAATTTTTTCATTTATATAACTTTTAAAATAATCGAAAGAATCGTGTAAATCATAATTTTTGGAGTATACTTTGCGATTAATTTCTATCGAGCGAATTTCATATATTTTCCGTTTCGGGCCGGGGATTACCTGGATACTTTCTTAAAGAACAACATATATTTTTTAAGAGCTTAAAAACTTCAAATGTTTAAGGGGGATATGTAAGAAATCGGTAGACATTCGGGTAGCGGTGGGTTAAACGCCAAGGCATTTTTTTTTTCACAAAAACGGCACTACACAAATATTACACGCAGCAAGGGTCTAAGCGGAGCGGAGTGACAGTGGTGCCGTGAGTGTTGCTGCTGCATTGCTGATGAGTGAAGAAGGTCAGGAGACTACGGCGGTGAAGATCACAGGTCTTCAGGGAGCCGGCGTGTTGCTCTACACCATGGCGGTGTAGAAGTGACCTTGGTCCAGGCGGTCGATTGTCGTCGTGCTGACGAGATATGTCAGCTTTGTGTCCTTTGAGTCGGCGCACACACGTGACGCAGGAAGGAACCTTGAGAGGCGATGAGGATGATCTCTGGCAGCGGAACGCGTTGGGTTTCGAATGCCAGAGAACGGGTTGCATCCCAAGCAGAAAGCACGGCGGGCTTTATGTGCTGCGGACGAAGACATCACATGTCGAGGCACGAATGGGCCGGACAGCGGATGGTGGTTGGATAAGGAATCCTCGAAGGTGTTGGTAAAGTTCCTGGAGTCACACTGGACAAACGTTATTCACTTGCTGCTAACTGCGCGGTCAGGTGCCCTGCGCAGGCACGTACTTGGTCGCGGCACTGGTCGGACTGTGTTGCTTACTCGACCGATGAATGAGACTAGGTACTGACTGACTGGAGCGGGCGAGTGAATCTGCTGCTTATATACTCGCGCGATCGGCAGAGTCGCTGGCTAACGCGCCAGGTAATATTGCGTGAATTCACGCAAAGCTGAGAAATCGCTAGAACCGTCTGCGGGCATTTGTATTGCACTGCCAGAAGTTCTAGGCCTTTCGCGTAAGTGGCGGAATTATTAACCGCTGTAGGTAGACATGTACCGGCCGGCGCGTGGTACCTTACGCTGCAGGTATTTCGTAGTGTGTTTCTCGCGCGATCGGTGGAGTCCAGTGGCGGCGCAATGAATTCGGCAAAAGTGGCTGCCACACTTTCATAGCATATAAAAAACTTACGTTATTTTTCATTTAAAAAAATACTTAATTCTTTATAGTTGATTAATTTGTAAGACGTTTACAGCATTTTGTTATTTTTTTATTTACCATGTATTTTTTATAATTATTTTGTTTTTTTTTAAAGTACAAAACCCTAAACTATATTATTCAACTAGATTTAAACTGTTTTAAGTATGATAATATGTAAAATATACACTTTTAAACTTCGGTTCGTCTTTAAGACGTATTGTCGTTAACCTAGCTCAAAATAAGATTATCTTTCTGGGGTAAAAACATATACAATACATCATGATACAAATTATAAAGTATTAAGTAAGTTATAAGTCCGTAGAATTTCAGTAAATAATTTTGTCTGAGATGCGAACGGTTCTAAAAAGTTAAAAATAAAAAGGAAGAAAATGGTGGAGAGATAGAGAAATATTTAAATAAAAAATTATACGCTCACGATTTTTAATCGACTGTTAATAAAAGTTTGATGAAAAATTAGGTGTGAGCGTTTAATAATTTATATGACGCTAAGAATTTTTTTTAATTAGTTTTGGATGTTAGCAAGGAATCATGAAAAATGTCCAAGTGAAATGATTTTTCGCATTGGTTTTAAGTTGTAATTGTTGAGTTATTTAAGCGAATATTTATTCTGCATACTTTTTACCAAATCTATATATGTATACCTTATATTTAGGATTCCATATTGTGGAAGCATACTCCAGTATTACTATTTTTTTATTCAACTACTTTACTACATTTTACTTTATTTTTCTACTTTATCGAGTCTCTTTTGTTGACGTGAGCAAAATGAACACTGGTATTTATTAAAGATATAGCAATATTTAATGCAAGCACTTCTGACTGTATTCTTCATACAGTTCATTTTTTATGTAAGGCTTAAAATTGCAAGAATTTCATCGATTTGGAGGACACCGGTGCCCTATCCACAGACGACAGGTAAAAAAAGCCTTGTCCGTTATCCTATAACGTTGAACACTGATTATAAAAAGGTTGTATTTTGACTTATAATAACTCCCTTTAATTTGGAAGTGATGAATGTAGTTATAGTTTTAGGTACCATATGTATTGCTGAAATAATATGTAAACACATCTATTCTAATGCTTAAAAGACATAAACAAATAAATTAGATATTTCCTTTAAAATATGATACCCATATGCATAGGTTTTAGAGAAATACGTTTGGTTCTGAAAACGTCTCAGGACGGTTTAACCCTTAAACATAAAACAGATATTCATCAAAACTACTCCTTGAATTTCACAAACGATTGCATGCAGTTTGGGTGTTCGAATCACGTGCATAATTTGGTAGACAATTTGCAAAGTTGGGTTTTATTACGAAAGCGATTCGAATAGCTTGAAACGTTTATTGGAGTAATTTCGGAATGCTTGTCTATATCATTTGAATAGATTGGATACAAGTAGGGACAAGGAATTGATAGGTCTTTATTGCAGCAGGTTTGAAATTGCCTAAAATTAGTCTGATTTGATTTCATTCAAATTACATTCAGTGGCGTGTATATATAATGATATTTTAATTTAGACTTCTTTTCGTCTTTGTTCCTAACGTATGCACTATTACAATAGAAACGTTAGACAATGAAGACATTTATGGGTGATTTTACTCCATCAGAGAGAAGACCTCTCCTTATTGATTTTATATGCCTTAGATGGGAAAAATCAGAATAAGTGGCTCTTGAAATTTGCGATTCAAGAGAAAGACCAAGAGAAGAAGAAAAGATTGGCTATAGTGAAACCCATAAATTTTTATTTCGGAATTACACCTGCGTTCTGATTGTGTATTGGACTGGGGTTAAAAGAAGCTTGACTTCCAGTGGAGGCTATCCAATAAATTATAAATTGTTTTCTAGTCACTGAAAAAGAATATCCACTGTTTACAAAAAATCCCTGATGAATTTACTACTCTTTGCATCTACAAAACTGCGTGAGATATATTTTTTCCGAATTGACTGCATGCAAATTAAATATCGCTCCAGACTAAACACAGCGGGTTCCGGGTTGACAGTGGCCATTTCTAATAATATATATAGCCAAGAATTAATGTTTCAAATCAAAGTGTGCAGACATAAGATTTTCACTAATTTGGATTATTAAATTAACAATTATTATAAGCAATAATTATCAGCCTGAAACACTCATCCACATTGAAAAATCTTCCGAGAAAAGATACCTGACGCCAACGGGACATGAACCCGTGCCCTTCTGATTGCCGGTCAGCTGCTCTCCCAATTGAGCTATGGCGGCTTATCTTATACCCGCCAAATGATTCAATATATAGTAGTGTTTCATTCAACAATTACTGCTTATTATATTTTTTCCACCTGAAAACAACCAACTTTATTTTTGCGAGAGAGAAACTGTTAGTGTTAAATCCGTCGCTAGGTGGCGTCAAGACAAATTATGTCTTCATTTATTGGGGAAATACTTAAACTTGTCAAATATTAATTATTATTTTTAATTGTTAAACTAACTTTTTTTAAGACAAGATTTTTATGCAGAGCACAAAGGGTAACAATTATTATAAGCAATAATTATCAGCCTGAAACACTCATCCACATTGAAAAATCTTCCGAGAAAAGATACCTGACGCCAACGGGACTTAAATTAAATTTAATTTTAAAATTTATATAGTATCTCCTTGAAAAAGAGTTACTATTTATTTATTTTAGCTATCAGACCCCCCCTATCTCAGCCCATATGAGACTCCTCAGGTTGAGATGGGCTGGGCATGTACAGAGAATGCCGGACAAACGTGTCCCAAAAATAATTATGACTGGACACCCAGGTGGAAAGAGAAAAGTGGGAAGACCCAGACTGAGGTGAGAAGACGAGGTAAGAGGGGATGCAGCACTCTCCAGGTAACAAACTGGAAGTCAGCCGCTGAGGACAGGAGGAGTTGGAGGTGAATTTTGCGGGAGGCCAAAGCTCGATATGGGCTGTAGCGCCATCGGAGAGAGAGAGACCTCACTTGGTATTATACCTGTTCTGAGGACTACATATTGGAATATTTATTATTTTGCATTATTCTATGGTGATTTTTACCTCTAATGAAAAATAAATAAGGAATAGATTAGGAGTAGATTTTAGGAGTAGATTGTTTATGTTAGCTGTGTGGTGTTTATCATGCATTTAATTAATATTCTTTATTTTTCAGTGTGTGTTTTTTATGAATTCTCTTTTTGCTGACATAATCCATTTTTATAATATGCTTTTGTAAGCTAGATTGTTCAGTTTGCGTTTAATTTATGATCGGAATAATATTACAAAATTTTGATCTTAAGAAGTGGTGTTATTATTTGCTTGTTATGAAATTATATCAAATATCAGTTTTTCTGTCTCATCCCCTATTATTTGAGAAAAAATATGAACATTTAGAACCAGCTATTACCTGGACATCAAACTTAACCAACCTTTTTACCCTTTTTTTCTTCTGGGGTAACCGAAAAAATATTCTTTGATTTTAGGGTCCAGCTCTAAAATGGTTGAGTACCGCTTGTACAGAGAATGGGACCTTGGACAGAACCCTGAAGAACTCCAAATTCAGTATTCAGCATTTTCATGGTTTTTATTTTATGAAAATCTTTGCAGGTTCGAAGTACAAAGCCTAGTACCTTGGAAGCCTTTGATACCATGGATTCGATGTAGCGGTCAAAAAGTAATTTCTGGTCTAACACTATTCCCAAATCCTTGACCTCCGTCATTTTTGTTAGTCCTGTAGGTACCGCTAAGGGCATAATTGAAAGTAATTGGGTTTTTATTACGGGCGAAACTGATGGAAATATGTAAACATTATAGGGATTTCACATTCGAGGAACATTGGTGGCGATTATTTTCAGTGTCCAGCAATTGATTTGGAATGACGAGTTGGAATGATGACAAAGCAGTAGGGTAAATATAAATGGAATATGAATCATCGGCTATTTCCATAAAAATAACCTCATTATAATAATATTGCAAATATGAAACGACTTGATCATAAATTTTATTGGATCTGAGCACACGCAGTGTTTTATCGATTTTTACATTTTAATATTTACGTTGGTAGCAAAACATCAATAAAATTATTAAAAATGTTACGTGCGAGTTGGAATGATGACGTCATATCTATGTATTTAAAAAATATAAACAGTTGTTCGAACACAAATAAAAAACGAGATGCATTCATTGTTCGAAGTTAAACGTGCTAGATCAAAAATTCTATTGGAACTGAGCACATCCAATGTTTTATTGATTTGTAAATTTCAATATTTGCGTTACTAGCAGAATATTATCTTGATTAATTAAATTATTACGTACGTGTTGGAATTATAATGTCATAACCATGTATTTAAAAATATAAACAGTTGTTCTAATCCAAATAAAACCCGAGATGCATAATTCGAAGATAAAGTATAAAAAGTCACTAGATCAAAATAAACACACTTTTTAAAGAATGTATTTATTTTAGTATTTGGGCAGCTGTTAAAATGATTGGAAACTGCTGATATAATTGCTAATTTTGCACACCGCATTTTACCCATCTCTCCTAATGTCAGAAAGGTGGGGATACTTTGGGTTTCCAAGGTACTGTAGGGCTTCGAAAATGATTCTGGAAGAACGCTTTCAACCTATCAAAGCGCGTCAATGTCTTCGTACAGACTTCGAGCTAGCCAAGTGCGAACGAATATCTAGTAATAGTTGAAGATTAATGGAAATATCCAAATATTTTATTACGATCACAAACGATTTCATAAACTTTATTTTACCCTTTGGACATGGGTACATGGCAATGGCACATGTGCATTACGTGGACTGTGTGGAAGATGCTAATGGCAAAGACAACGCCAATCCTGGAATTCTATCATTATTGCCATGGCCGCCTAAATTGTCCTAACTCTTATAGAGAAATTACAAACAGCTGAGCTTGTGAGCGATATTACAGAATTTTTTTTCGTAAATATTTAGGTCTAGAGTGAAGCCGGGGGTTCCATAAGGTTCACATTTTGATCCCCTATTATTTATAATAAAAACTGAATTCTACTATAAAACTCGAACTAAACTGATTCAACGCAATTGGTAAAAAGTGCTTTTGCACTTTTTCGCTAAAAAGGGGCAGTTAATGGTAAATGAATTTATTTACTTTATAAAAAAAGTATTTCTAAAAGTTCCAACATGCCTTCAATTTTACAAATAAAAAATTCCAAATCTTTAGTTACCTCCGTAACTTGTTGGAACTTGAAACATCTTTATTTTTTTTTGTAAAAATCAAATATTAGTAAATACATACATATATTTACGTATGCATATAAATTTGATTCAATTACAATTGAAGTGCCTATAATATTTTTATTTCTCAAGTGCTCCATTATATTTAAAAAAATATATATATATTTTTTTAAATATATTGGAGCACTTGAGAAATGTCCTACTTTCAACTTGCAATGACCCGGAAAAGACGAGAAAAAAATATTTTGCTGCGCATTGTTTTGGAGGACATTAACCACTTCTTGACAGGTGTCAAATAATCACCTACCCATCGCAACGCTATGTGTTTTGATTAGTATGCAAAGTATATATATTTAGAGTGACTAAGACAGGTAAACATATCAATTGTAAAATTTCTTAAGTCATTAATCATTAGCATTATCAGAGTATTTTATTACCTGTACTAACAAATTAAATTTACAATAAAAATTACTCGCTTTTCCTTTATTTTATAGATTTTGTTTAGTTTGTAGATGTACAAAGTGAAGTACATTAAAATGATTTATTAGTGTGAATGGTGTTATTATTATTGATGAATGCTAGATAATAAATAAATTAATCGCGTGAATTAGAAACAGCGTTTTTTTAAATCTAGAAATGAATGTCTAAGAAGAGTATGGGACTGAAGAACCATATACATAGGTACTGGATAATCGAAATTAAAAAAAGGTTGTGTACCTTAGTAGGATTGTTGTAAATATTGCGATGGAAAAGCTGGAAAAGTAGAAATAATTCTAAATATTGAGCAAATACACAGTTACACCGACAGAAGGCGACCCAGTGACAAAACGAGGGTATATTCATATTCATGAACCATTATAATAACCAGCACCATGTAGAAGTGCAAACAAATAATTCGTCTTAATATAATTGAAAGAGAAGATTATGAATACTTCCATAGAAAGGTTTCGGGTGCAATATAACAATGCTTACCGTCTGATGTTTGGACTCCTCAGGCACTGCAGTGCCTCCTCAATGTTTACAGAAGGGCGAGTTCCAGGATTTAAAGCCGAAACATTCTCATAATAGAATCCCGTTTGACTTCAGGATCGAGCTTAGAAGAACATTGGAGGAAGACACTGGCTCCCATAACCCCAGACTGATTATTTATTTATTTTTTACTTAAATTTTAATTTTATTTTCTTCTTATTACCGTATTTTATAAATATCTATGTGTTTTATGTATGTACTTACACGCTATATAGGATGTGTGGGATTACACTCACCTCCCCACATTGCGGAATAAAGACCTTTATTTATTTATTTATTTTGAGTATACCCTTAAAAACTCGCATCGCAGTCGGTAGGGAGCATTTGTGGAGGAAACTGTATTAATAGGATGTAGCGATATGATTCAAAAGAATAAGGTAAGATGTACTATCCATTGCATTGCACCATCCATTAAGTACGACTTCAAAACTAAAATTTTAATCATGCACACTGTTTTTGAAAGGCCTCAACTAAGCAATCTAAAATTTCAACAAAAGAAATTGCAAAGACGTTCATTTGCAAAGTTTTCAAGCCCTCGTTTTGGGAGAAGGGAAATTTGTTTAAAAAGGGGCATATTTAAACATATTTTCTTTCCCCACACCTATTTTTACTCCCCTTTTCTTACGCACCTCCCCCTCGTTGTTGGGCCCTCTAACTTTTATGTTTTACCTTTGTAATTCTTTAACTTATTTAATATTTTATACACCCCTGACGGAGGTTTATGTTGAAAAAGCGGTTTATTATTATATTAAAGACATGTTAAAAAGTGTTTTAATTTCAATTTTAATTAAAGACATGTAATAAGTGGTATTTAAAACAAAGTTACTGTATTTATTATACTTATTTATTTTACTGTATTTTTAATGATTTATTGATATTTACAGCAAATTAGATATTTTTACAACAGTAATAATAATATCAATGGTAATGTGGACCTCATGGGATGTTCCACCACCGTGTGTGTTGCGTTGTATGGTTATGTTTGTAGATTAGGTTAGCTGAGTTGTTAAGATCCTCCAAAGACGTTGTTCCACCAGGTTGCAAAAGTGGTAGGTTTCGTACCCTCTTCTCCTAAACCAAAAGTAGGAAGCATAGTGCCAGTTCTTAGGTAGAAGATTCCTCGGGTGGATGGGTTAGTTGGGAAGCCCATGACAGATCTTTCGGTAGTAGAACTGCTGCAATTGCCGCTGAGATAGGTGTTCCAGTCTGCGCACTTTACCCCGATGAAATTTTGAGGGTTGGTGATGGACTCAGCATACAGTTGTATTGCGCGGAAGTGACTGAGTGGGATTATCGATGCTAATGGCTGGTCGATACCTCCGTTGGGATAGAAATCCACGTGTCCTGAAATTCAAATTATAGTATCTTGCTACCCAAAAGTATCATGTTCATCAATATCTTGTTCAAAAGCTTGTGCATTTCTTAAACCATCACATAATCCTCTTAAAGATAACGATAGAAACGTTATACAAGGTTTTTTAAAATTCAAATATCAGCAGAAGGCCTCCATTGTTCGTAAACATCCTGGATGGGTTTGGTCGATGACCTTATAAGTCACATGATGACACCCTGGATGGGTTTGGTCGATGACCTTATAAGTCTTGCTTTGGCTAGTCGAGGGCCAATAGAAATCGGAGAAGTGAAGAAAATGGAGAAGGTGAGAAATATGAAGAAAATGAAGAACACGAAGCAGACGAGAAGGATGAAGAAGGCGAAAAAGAAGCTGTAAAAGAAGATGAGAAGACGAAGCAAATGAAAAAGCTGAAGAAAATGAAGAACATGAAGAACATGACGAAGATGAAGAAAATGAAGAAGATGAAGAAGATGAAGAAGATGAAGAAGATGAAGAAGATGAAGAAGATGAAGAAGATGAAGAAGATGAAGAAGATGAAGAAGATGAAGAAGGTGAAGAAGATGAAGAAGATGAAGAAGATGAAGAAGATGAAGAAGATGAAGAAGATGAAGAAGATGAAGAAGATGAAGAAGGTGAAGAAGATGAAGAAGATGAAGAAGATGAAGAAGATGAAGAAGATGAAGAAGATGAAGAAGATGAAGAAGATGAAGAAGATGAAGAAGATGAAGAAGGTGAAGAAGATGAAGAAGATGAAGAAGATGAAGAAGGTGAAGAAGATGAAGAAGATGAAGAAGATGAAGAAGATGAAGAAGGTGAAGAAGATGACTAGATTTCAAAACTACCGTTAAGATTTTAGAAGGTTTTTTTACCTAATGGTTTTACATAGCCAAAGCATAACGCATCAGTGTGCATCACATCCACGAAGTCAGCATCTTCAGGTGATAGTAGAAGTTCTGAAGGAGAGTTGAAAAAACAGGGTCCAGCGGGATCCAGTCCACTGATCCTTCCAATCTTAAACCCTGTTCGTTCCTTAAATACCTTTGCAGTAAACCCAGATATATGAGTTCCAAGACTGTGTCCAATCAAATGGATCTTATTTTTGATGCCAGCTAAAAGGGTAAAAAAAATCAAACCATCAACAAATCAACACCAATCAACATTTGAAACTTTTTTTTCGTTTGACTGAGGTTTGAACCTTCCTTCCCAGTGATCGGAAACAAACGCGCTACGGGCCAAATCCATAGTTGGTAAAGCCGATATTTATTTCATGTATTAAGTGCCTTAATTTATTAAAATTTCAGAAAAACGCATATATATCCTCGTGTGTCGGCGTGATTGCAACCAAAAGTTGATAGAATGCATTGTCATTAAAAATGAGTCCTATCTACAGTGTTTCAGCTCAATTGGACGTCCGTAAGTGGGTTAATTTCCATTTCCAAAATTCCGCTTCATTCATCTGAGATTAAAATAAAAATATAAGGCGCGTTATGTTTTTTTGAAAAAATTTTAAAAAAATCTAATTTTGCAGGGAAATATTCACGTGAAAAACACATCACACAAATGATGAAAAACTATTAAAAATGTATTATTATAAGAAAGGTATTATTAATTCTATTAAATGCTGGCGTCCCACAGGGATCGGTTCTGTCACCGACTTTGTTTCTGTTGCACATCAATGACCTCTTGTCATGTGCAACCGTTTCATTGTTAGGCGGATGACAGTACAGTCCATGATAGCTTTTTGTTTGACAAGCCCCCAAAGGGCACACGCAAGTGCGCCCCACGGTTGAAATTGGCAGCCACCTCTAGTCTGGAGCTCCAAAATACCTAAAAAAAAACCTTGACTCTGTGCAGAAACGGGCGGTCCGTTTGATAGATTCTCCCATCTTAACAGACGGACTGCAATCTTTAGAGCACAGGCGTCAGGTGGGAATGCTGTCCTTGTTCTACCGGTATTACAATGGAAGATGCTCCGAGGAACTAGCGTCATTGATCCCCTCGGCACCGGTGCATAGTCGGGAAACACGCCAAACACGCGCCCAACATTTGTACACGGTTGACATTAGTCACATGAGAACGGGTCGTTTCTATGACTCGTTCTTGAGTTCAACGGCTCGGCTGTGGAACGATTTTCCGGCCTCTGTGTTTCCTCCCTCCTACAACATGGGTCTCTTCAATACCCGTGTTCACTCCTTCCTTTCCTCAAAAAGACCCTCCACACAGCATCTTCAAAGATGACATAGGCCCTGAGGGAAGTTACTTTCCTCAGGGCCTCCTGTGTGGAGTTAATGTAAAAAATAATAATAATAATAATAATTGGATAATTTGTAGAACGCCGTTTTTGTGAAAAATCACCCCAAGGGAGCTGTACAATTTATTTATTTATATTTATTATGTAGATACACGGTATATAAGAGTTTTTTTACGTAGCATCACGGGCATTTAGATAACATCCGTATATATGGTTAGTTTTAAGATTTTCACGGCCAAAAGCATTTTCGTTATTTGTTTTTGGGGTGTTATGCCATGTTGCGCTACCTCCTTCTTTAGCCAACGTTTCGGACATCGTTGCAGTGTCCATCATCAGGGCAGATCCGGCAGATCCGGTAGATGTGTGATGTTATATGTGGTTTTGACACATCTACCGGATCTGCCCTGATGATGGACACTGCAACGATGTCCGAAACGTTGGCTAAAGAAGGAGGTAGCGCAACACGGCATAACACCCCAAAAACAAATAACGAAAATCTGTATATATAGTTTTCATGTCGTTGACTATGAGCCGGTGAAGGCAATCTGTTTGCTTTAGGTTATAAATTGTCCAAGGTTCGTAGATGGATAGACATTGGAAAAAATATTGGTACTGCGCCCTTGAAATGACTTTTCACGAAAGCGGTCCTACACTGTTTATCCAAAAATTAAAATTAATTATATTGTTAAAAAAGCCAAGGAATGTACAATTTTTACAATTCCAGCAATGCGGTGCCAATTTGAAAAAAAAAATACAACAAAATTATGAAGAACAACGAAATTATGGCAAACATCTCTGTCATGACCTGCTCCTTCTTTACGTCCACATTCATATATGGTGTCTTAAAAACGATTTTATTAATTCTTATTTAATTGAAAAAAATTACATCAAAATTATGAAGCTAAATTGCCTCGGGATCACGCTGTAAACATGTAAACCAGCTTCCAAATTTCCCAAAATGTTCTTTGAATCTTAGGTAAATTATCCCAAATAAAAATACCGCCAAAAGCATTTATCCAAGAAATTAGAGATGATGCATAGGCAAACATGTCTGTCATGACCCCCTCCTCCTTTACCAACTATTTACATGATTCACTTGACCGGGATATGCCTCCCAGAGCTATCCAGGGTTTTGTTTTAATCTATTTGCTTGACTCTTCAATCCCTTCCATCGGTCATTACTCATTACCCATTACTTCCATTGTCACCTACTGCCATTTTTACCTAGCTACACAGTTTCATGGGACTAAATCTTCCTAATTTGTCCGAAAATTCGTCTTTCACGTGCACGTTATATATATATATATTCTGCTGATACTCCTTTTTAGTCTTTTGTCGATTTATGGCGTACCACAACAGCATATTTATTTTAATCATATTATTTGTTGTATTTAATTGTATTGTATAATTTACCCGCAATCCACTTTGAAATCTGCGTTCCAATCTCGGTCCCAATGAATCGCACAGAAGTTGAAGCTTTCAAGTAATAAATGTAAATCACTGAGCTGGCATCAATGAACAGTACATTGCTTTCTCCCCTCTTGTAGATGGTACTGGCCATTGAAGTAATGTAAGTGTAAGGAGTGGCTAAGAACCCGTGAATGATAATGGTAATCGGAAGGGATTTGTCGAATCCAGGGTCTGAAATCACGTCGATTGCTCGGGATAAATCATATTTGACCTGTAATAAATTATAATTAAAATTAACTGCAAGGGCATTGGAAGGGCAATATTCATATTTGGAGTATACAAACGAATAGTTTCAGGTCAATTATACACAACCGCAAAAGCCTTTAGAGTTTAGAGGCTCCTCAAAGATTTTGATTTTTTTAAATTATTTTTAGCTCTCCATACATTGGTGTTAGAATTGTTTGGAGAATAGTTAGAAACATGGTTTTTATAACCCGAGTGGTACCTCTGGGATGGGTATAATGTACCAAGGATAGAAAATAACCCACAAGAAAGCAGAAATAAATTGTTTTCGAAGTAAGTTGGTGAAACAGAACACGAAATCCTCGGGGATAAGACAATAGGAGACCTGCAGAAGTGGAAGAGATTTTCCTAATATTAACAACAACATTGCTACAACATCTCAGATATTCATGATTATAACCGTTGATAGTAAACTACAATATAACCCGCATACACAACAAATCCCGAATAAAGCTGCGAAAATATTAGATTTCATCATTAGAAACGAAAACTTTTTAATAGCATCAATATAATTCTTAAAATATCTTTGTCACAGATCATTTGTAACATTAAATAAGTTTGCAGTTTAAGGATCTGAACGTCACAAACTTTATAAAACTGGGAAGACTTCGGTAGATGGGTCATGGAGACCGAGCCTCAAGCACCAAAGTCCCTGCTGAACTCAATACCGACAGGGCGAAGGAGCCCGGGAAGACCAAGTTGAAGATGGAGCGACAACGTCCTGAAAGACATATCCACCTTGGAGATTGTAAACTGGAGAAAGCTGGCACAAAACCGTGATGAGTGGAGGAAGACTCTTGAGGAGGCCAAGACCCCCCAGGGGATGTAGAGCCAAGAGTGATGATGATGATGATGAATAAGTTTACAGATTCAGCTTCATACTTGAAATTGATTCGTTGATTTTACGAAGCCAACATTTAGATGCACTATGCAATAATTACAATAACATAAAATCAAAAGTGGACATTTTCGATTGCGAGGTTAACAAATATTAAAAGTCCATCAAAGAGTATTTCTATGATTTTTCTTGAGAATGTAACTTTTCTGTGGTTTATATTTATAATTCTGTTAAGAATTGAATTTGTTTTCTATAAGTCCATCCAGTCTTATGTTACGTTACCAATAAATGACTACCATGTCTGTAGGTATCTACACTTAAAATATGTTATTCTGTATTATTATCATGAGTCAGTTTTTTGTAATTCTGGGTTAAACTTAATTAATGTTGTATCCTATCTTATTTTTATTATACTATACTACTCGTAATATGACATCTTCAATCCTGAATAAGCTCCATTAAATTATTTTTTTTTCTTTAAACATTTACAAACTGACAAATTGCATACTGTCGATTTTCCGGAAATGAGTAAATAAATAAGCAACTCGGCTAAGCTTCTAATAAATAAAAATTAAAGAGGGTTGTGTATTATTGCCTATACACTCGAAACCGAATTCAAGAAAACTTATTTGCCTCTATCAAAATCTTGAAGAATTATTCACTACGGTTTGTATTAAAAAAGAAAAATATTTATTTACATTTCTATTCCACCGTCTGATGCCCAAGTTAAGAAAAACCATTACATCGAAGTAAAATCTATGCGAAAAAAAATTCCGAGAGCTGAAATGATTTTGATGGGAGATTACAATATGCATAATACAGTATGGGATAATACAGTATATCCCAACATGGAGTTCAGAAAGCAAACGCCTTCTAACTGAATACGAAAGGAACAATGACCCAGACACTGCTTCTGATCTTCTCCAGTCTCTGGATGACGGGCGCATGAACAGGTGGAACGAACTAATGGAAGAAATGAGTTTCGGACACTCGAGCAGAAAAGCGTGGCAAACACTCAGGCGACTCGTAGCTGCAAATCAGCCAATTAAGACAACTCCCAAAGTGTCCCCAAATGCTGTTGCTCACCAACTACTCCGCAGTTCAAAAACGACAACAAAGTCTAATACAAGCCACCAGATCAAAAAATCTCTGAAAGCGGCGCGGCTAAAATGGCCGGTGAACCCTAACGATGTGGTCGCCGTTACAGCTGATGATGTAGACATCGCCCTCACTTCAACAAAAGCTGGGAAAGCAGCTGGATGCGACGGAGTTCTTCCAGACTTTCTGAAACATGCTGGGCCACGGACAAAGTTATGGATCGCAAAACTGTTTACTGAAATTTTTAAAACTGGAGTAATTCCAAATATCTGGAAAAAACTAAAGTTATTGCGATCCTCAAACCCAACAAGCCAACAGAAGATCCAAACATCTATCGGCCCATCTCGCTTTTAAGTACCATGTACAAACTCCTAGAGCGAGTGGTGCTCCGCAGACTTACCCCAATTCTGGAGAAAGTGGTTCCACAAGAGCAAGCTGGCTTCAGACCAGGCCGTAACTGCTGTGACCAGGTGCTAGCTCTGACAACACACATCGAATCTGGATTCCAGAAACGGCTTAAGAATGCGGCAGCGTTCATTGATCTCTCCGCGGCTTACGACACGGTGTGGCACAAAGGCCTCCTTGTCAAGCTCTACGACACCATAGAGGATGGCAACACAGTAACTACTACTAACTGGCCGTACTTTCAGGGTTTTTCTAGGAGGACTAAAAAGCAAAAAAATTCACCTGAATAATGGCCTTGCCCAAGGCTCAGTGCTGGCCCCATCGCTCTTCAACATCTATACACGAGATCTTCCTCACACTGAAGGCAGAAAATTTGCTTACGCAGATGACTTCGCCATCACAGTCCAAGCCAAAACCCTCAATGCAGCAGAAGAGATCCTTAATTCTGACCTCAAGGCTATGGAAGAATTTTTCCTCAATTGGCGACTAAAGCTAAATGGGTCGAAAACAGTTGTGACAGCTTTCCATCTCAGTAATTCACAGGCAAAAGCAAAACTCTGTGTTCAGTTTGATGGAAAAAATATTTACCATGACCCCCATCCCCGCTATCTTGGAGTAACTTTGGACAGGAGCCTGAATTACCGGAAACACATGGAAACAGTGGGCAAAAAAACCAGGACAAGACTAAACTTAGTCAATAAGCTGACTGGTACTAGTTGGGGATGCGACGCCAACATGCTCAGAACGGCATCCATTGCCCTGGTTTTCTCAGCAGCTGAATACTGTGCTCCAGTATGGGCCAGAAGCGCCCACACTTCCATGGTCGACGTTTAGCTTAATGCCACAATGCGAACCATCAGCGAAACCTTAAAATCGACTCCTCTTCCTTGGCTCCCCGTACTTGCAAATATAACCCCGCCAAATATCAGGCGAGAGATTGCAACACTGAGGGAATACAAGAAGGCGCTGCAAAAAAGCGAAATACCCTTGCACGATGATGTCGTTTCTCACCCAGCATGCCGCTTAAAGTCTCGAAAACCCTTCTGGACGGAAGGAGAAAGACTCCTTCGAACACCTCTCACCCCAGAAGATAGGTGGAAGCTTGAGTGGCAATCAGCCAACGTCAAAAACGCACATCTCGTGCAAGACCCCACTGAGAGACAGCCTGGGTTCTCATTGCCTCGCAAACTCTGGACTGCCATCAATAGGACAAGGTGCTCCCATAGACGTTGTGCTCACATGATGCATAGATGGGGCCTTAAAGAGTCGGCGACGTGTGAATGCGGTGCGGTGCAGACCACCGAACATGTGGTCAACGAATGCCCGCTCCATTCATTCCCCGGTGGGATTGATGAGGTCCACAGGGCAACGCCTGAGGCCCTAGACTGGCTCGCAGACCTAGATGTCCCCCTCTGACCCCCCACCATACGAAAGAAGAAGAAGAAGTATGGGATTCTGCATATATTAAAACTTTTTGCGTAGACAATATTAATCATGGTTCCCATGAAATAATTGAAACGTCAAATATTTTAACTTTCGGCAGATTATTTTTTTATAAAAGGTTTATTCCCGTCTTCTAAATCTTTTATTCACTAACTCCGACAGTGTCAATGTTTTATGTGCAAAATAATGAGTCCTACCAATCGATGTGCATCACCCACCCCTGGAAATTTACTGTAAAAGCACTATCCAAAAAATACCAAAAAAATGTTATTACAAATTATACCTATTTTTTTTAATTTTACAAAAATAAATGAGTTGCTGTACTCGACATATTGGACATTTTTGAGCTTAGGGAACGTACCCATACTACGTGAAACGTTTAGGGGGGGGTCTTCAAAATGTCACGCTCCATACAAATGAGCGGCGGGTTGCTTAGGTTTTTGGTCACCGGGGGGGGGGGGGGGGGGGTTAAAAATTGCAAAAAGTTGGTCACGTAGTATGGGTACGTTCCCTTAAGTGAGAACTAATGTGTAACTGATATTTTATATAATGCAATTGATTTACATATCAAAAAGTTATGTTAATAACTATCCCAAATGGTTTAGCACTGATCTTTTTGAAGTTAAAGTTAACAAAAGAAAATTGTTCACAAAATTTATAAAACAAAAAGGAATATAGATGATTTCATTCAATTTCGTCACCTGCGGTCAAGATCAAAAATGTGCTATTTCAACCATATTGATAAATTTTAACAGTTAGCAATAGTGAATCTTCAAACTCTTTTTAAATTCTCTGGGTTTCCTTCCACAATGTATTATAAACGCAGAAAAGCTGATAACTGATAACTATCGAGATATAGTAAACTTATTTGCTAAGTCTACGACAATAAAACTGATTCCCCATTACATGATGTTACGTTTCACAATTCAATTGATTTTAACAATTTTATATTTAATCAAACTGATATTAAAAAGAAAATCATCCCTATAAATAAAATAAATCCGCATTAACGTTCCTCCAATATTTTTATTACAATGTAAATCCGTATTAACAATTTCACTTTTGAAAATTTTTAACCTCTCTCTGAAACCTGGAATTTTTCCTGATCAATGGAAGAATAGTTTTGTTATCGTAAACATTTTTAAAAGGTGATACAACTGAAACTAACTAACTAACTAACCATCACGCCGTTTCCCCGCAGGGGTAGGCAGAGAGGACGGACCGCCAAACAACTCGATCTTGGCACACACTCCTTGCCTCGTTCAGATTCATACATCGTCTCATACATGCTCTTCTATTATTCCGACTCTTCACATAGCCCGACTCAAGTATCTGATTCACTTGGTCGTGCCATGTCTTCCTCGGGCGTCCCCGATAAAACTGACATCTCAAATTATAGACCTATATGTACAGTCTGTAATTTCTAAATTATTTGAATCTGTTTTATTTACGAAACTTAACAGGGAATTAATTAAAGTTATTACACCATTTCAACATGGGTTCATTTCGAGAAGATCAACTGTAACAAAACTTATGATTTATCAACATCAAATAGTTGAAACATTGAATAAACGATCCCAAACGGATACATTGTATACAGACTTTAGCAAGCTGCTATGTAATATATTACGTTGGGTGACAATTGCTACGCTGTAATTACAGGTGGTGTATAGATAGGTATATTTCTCTAGCATCAGGTTTTTACCACGAACTTTTCGTTACTCCGAGCGCCAAAAATCTGCGGTTGCAGATTTATTTTCGTGGCAGGTAGAGCATACACTCCAACTCAAGGCGGGGGCATGAAATGAGGTCTCCAGCTTATTCGGGTATTTGAATGAAAACATAGATTTCACTTTGGAAATTAAAATATATAACGTGTATTGTACCGAAAGCAAATGATTACGTACCCGCAATGCAATTCAATAACCGATCGCCATGATATATTGCAACGAATCTTCACCGTCACCGTTGCACAATGATTTCTCGTATCAGAGTTGGATTGAACGTTTATAACGCGGCACCCGTTTGGCTTCAAACATTACGTCCCTTTTAATAAATTATAAAATAAAATGCTCCTTGACTGTCTCAGCTATGATGTCGCCCAAAACATCATCGAAGCGAGAGTGAATTTGTTTTTTGCCGGAACCGGAAAACTAACGCCCCCTGTAACCTCGGTGTTGCTCGTCCTCTCGTTGAAAAAAACCATAGTCAATAATTAAACTGGTACTTTATTAGTTCGTGCTGCTACGGATCGATGTTATAAATCAGTGTTCATATTTTAAAATAAGAAAAGATAATAATTTTAACACTGCTTCATAACAATATTTTTATGTAGAATATGTTGATATCTAAGGAGCATCACGTAGGGTCTATTGCGTATATTTGTGTATTTCTATCTTTCTGTAAAAACTTGTTAACGTTTTCTTTTTATGTATCTTGCATTTTGTCATGTATTATTTATAACATTTAATAAGTCACCTGTAAATTTTGTATTTACTAACATACCAACTAATTTATTTTCTATGCCATTCACAACTAAGATACTTTCTCTTTTATTGTAATGCACTATCTTTCCTTAAATTTATCTGTATACCTACCTTTCATATGATGTTTACTTGTTATGTTTTTATAGTTTATCTTTTTTATTAAAAAAAAAAAAAAACTGTCTCTGTATCATAAACTTGTCATGTAAAAGCCCATCAGGGCGTTGAAAATTAATAAATAAATAAAAAATAAATAAATAACAAAGCCATTCGATAAGGTATCTCATAAAGTTTTAATTCATTTACTAAAAGTTCTTGATGTCTCTGGTAAACATAAAACATCAAAAGTTACCTGTCATCTAGAAAAAAATCTGAAAAACTTTTAGATTGTACTTCAAAGCAATTTGTCTCTTCCAGTGGAGTTCCACAAGGTTCTCACTTGGGACCTGTATTGTTTTTAATATTTATCAACGATATTGTAAAAAAAATTAAAAGAGTAAACGTACTCTTGTTTGCTTTTGACCTAAAAATTTACAAAAGATTACCCCCAACAATTATTGTAATATCCTGCAATCCAATCTCGATCGCTTACAGGTTTGGTGTAATTATAATTAACTGTTTTTAAATATTGATTGATCACAATTTATATCTTTCTGTAGAAACAAACATCCCATTATGTTTCAATTAAGTATCAATAATATTGCTCTTAAAAAGATGCCCTATCAAGGATCTGAGTGTCGTATTTGAAGAAATATTAATGTATGTTCCACATTAATGAAGTTACTAAAAAGGCTATGAAATGTTTGAGATATATTATAAAAACAATAATAGATTTTACATCAATTTATTCATTTAAAATTCTCTTCACGCCTTAGTAAGAAGTAATTTAGAATACAATTTCGCTGCTTGGTCCTCATACTATAAAGCATATCAAATAAAAATTGAGAGAGTTCAACATAAATAAACCCATTGAAGAGTTAGAAATTAAAAAAAAAGAATTATTTAACTAATTATGGTAACTTAATGAAAGTATTTCATTTAACTGAATTATCTGACCGGTTGGTGGCTGAGCAGTGGGTCCCACCCGGGCGTCGAGTATTCGATTTATTGGCTGGCTAAGTCCTCCATCATGATTTAAGCAACATTTTCGGCTTACTGTGGTGGTTGTAGGAAATCTTTTAAATATTGTTCGGTTATTCGTAACCCTGGAATGTTTGCTTTCTTCTTAAAATTAATTTTTATTTAATTTTAAAATCTTATAGAAGAACCAAGGTGATCTGGCACTTTTATTCAAATGGCTCAATTGACGCACCGAACCTAATAAAACTAATAGTAATGTCATTCCGAGTACCAAATTGTGACACGAGGCTTCCAGAGCTGTCATATGACGGATAAACTCAGCTTCCAGAGTTTATCCGTCGAAAACTAACTATTTCAAAACTCCCTAATCCAAAGACTACATAGGCTTGGAAATAAATTCAGTTCCGATGATATTTTCATATTTCCTTACCAAATATCCGAAATTTTTAAAATTCTGCTCCCCTTCTATTAATGTAAAGGAAGAGAAACAATAACAAAATAATTGGTAAATTATTGTTTCTATTTCTATTATTATGTTACATGATTGATGTAAAAGCCCTACTGGCGTAAATAAATTAATAAATAAATAAAACTAAAATAAATAAAAAGGATTAGGATGTTACCGTTTTGTTGGTTGTATAAAGATCAATGGTCATACGCGATAAGTTTGGTTCATCTTCTGTGCCATTGAGTTGTCCAAACTCAACGCCGAGCCAATATTTGACTGGATCGCCTGAAAAAATGCGTAATATATATTAGAATGGGGTTTTGGGGGTTTCTGGGCCCATTGGAGGTGTGTTAAGCGAAAAACGAAAGCATTGTTTTAAATCCAATAGATAATGCACAAAGGGTACCGCAAGGATTAGCGTTGGGTCTAACATTGTTCGTTTATATACTTAAAAGAGATAGTAAACATACAATTATTGGTAATGAAGGGTTTTTACAGATTCCTATCTCAATTTTTCTACGAAAGCAGATCACACAATCAAGAAAAATACAAAACATTTTTTTTAATATAATTACGTCCACCACAGCTACGTGATGGATATTTCAAGGAAATACAGTTACAAATTCAAATAAAAAACTTACAATTTATCTCTGTCAATAAATTAGCCCTTGTCAATTGCACAGAACCGCAAAGAAACACAAAGAGAAGTAACTTCATACCTGAAATAGAGAAATATTATTGTGAAAAATTGGAAAATTTGTACAGTTTTTTAATGCAGTTAGTGCTAAAATTACATCATAAAAATAATGGGTTGGTGTGCATAATCTAATAATATCATAACGTTTTATTTTATCAGAAGAGAGCTTTATTAATTAATTTTAATAGAAATTTTTTATATGTACTCACTTATGTGAAAATACAGACGTATGTGTATCTTCAGTGTAACAAATCTACGAACATTGAGGTACATACGCTTGTTTTTCCCCTATTTATATAAAATACGCGGAAGGGGCAAATAATTCATGAATGTAGATTATTCTACAAGGACGTAGTAGATTTTTAAGTGCTTTGGTTCAAGAATTTAAAACTAAATCTATTCCTTAAAAAACATGCATTTCGTTTTGTAAGTGATTTCAAACATTGGAAGAGGTGCCATCTGGACTGTTTGAGTACTGCAACCAAAAGCACCAAAAATGCACAAAATTTTTCAATTTCGCTTTGTTGCCCCTATGAATTGGAATTTTAACATACTTATATTTTTTTAAGATTTTAACCTTTGTGTGCCATATCAATAAGGCCCTTAAAACTCTTGGATTTGTTTTGAGAGCTGCAAAAGACGTCAATAATTTAGGCACATTTATCATATTGTATAAAACCCTTGTCAGATGCCAACTAGAGTATAACTCTATGGTATGGTCTCCATTTTACAATTTTCATTCCGACAGCATTGAAAAGATTCAACATATGTTCCTGAGGTTTATAAACTATAAATTGCATATTCCAGTACTAAATATTGATTATAATTACCTACTAGATAAAATATCCCTATTAAAACTTTCAGAAAGAAGAATTACCATAGATTTAATATTATTACATAAAATACTGCATTACAAAATTGACTGTCCTGAATTACTTAAATTAATCAACATCCATATTCCCAAAAGATCTTGCCGACATTTACTACTCTTTTACTTTAACAACACCAGGACACTCTCTTATAAAAATTCCCCGATTCCGAGACTTAACAATCTAGGAAATAAATATTCTGATCTACGAGATAAATTTCATCTTAAGAATAACCAGTATAAACATTGTTTAATCCAATTCTTTTATACATCTAGACACAAATAGTCTTGGATAACACAGGTCTACAACAAAAATTCTGTCTGGATGTGGTCAACTGATTTCTATGTATTTAGGTGTTCTGAAAACTAGAAAAATACTCAAAAAATTCCAGAACGTCAGGTTATTTTGCAAAACGGTGTACATATATATATAGATATAGATAGTATATACAATAGTGAGCTCTCGCAATAAACATTCATTGCTAAACCGTTCATCCGATTGAGATGAAACTTTGGGGATTTGATGTGTGCATGCCCGCGATGGTTTGTATATACAATAGTGAGCTCTAGCATCACGAAATTATGAAAAATTAATTAATTAAATAAAAATGAATCGCAGAAATGTATGTACGCACATAACTTTTGAACGACTGCACCAAACTGGATAATTCTTTCTTTTGTGTTCGTTATTGTCAAGACAAGGTTTGTATTAAACTACTGATGAGCTCTGGTATTATGAAATTTGTATAAAAAAATTGCAATAGGTGGCACGCGAGCTGTGAAGACTGAATGTACTGGGACTGAATGTGTGGAATGCGGGAGGGGGGAGTGGAACTCGGGTAGGGGGTTCGAGGGAGGGGGGGGGGTGGAACTGGGATCGGGGAGGTTTAACCTGAATTTTTAGGCAATAACAAAGACCCTAACTACAAACAAATCGTTAAAATCATTTCAAGTTTTAGGTTGCGTAAAGAGTTTTAAAGAACATTTTCTTCATTCCCACCTCAACTACTTTCCAGAAAATTTAGGATATGTGAGTGAAGAGCAAAATGAACGATTTCACCAAGATATTAAGATGGAAAAAAGATATCAGGGAAGATGGAGCATCTCAATGATTGCAGACTTCTGTTGGACGCTTCAGAGAGGCCTTCCAGATGCTTCCTACAAGGGAAAATGTACCAAAAGGAGTCTCACTGGGAAAAACAAATGTGTTTAGTGCTTACTAATCAATGTATTTTAGATAAAAACATAAGTTTTGTTAAGCAATTATATAAAAATAAAATTATTTTAAGATGATAACTTATTTAACGTAGATGTCATTGTCAGAAAACGTGACGTTCTGTGACAAAATGAAAGTCATTTTCAAAAACATAAGAATTACGCAAAAAAACCAAAACAGCTCTCAACTTTTATTTTTTTGTAGACTTGTGTAATTTCTGCAAATTTGTTTACGTTGCATATTTTTTTTATGTAGACTTCTTATCATTTTTACCAATCTATTTTATTTCGTATTATATGCTTTTGTTGTTACATTTTTTTCATTATATTATATTTTCTTCATTGTTTTAGTTTTAAAGTATTTAAAAGTACTGTGATACTTAACTTTGTTATTAATAAATAATGTAAAAGCACATTAGGGCGTGTAATAAATAAATAAATAAAAGGCTGAATTTGTTTCTATTACTTACATAGTGCGACTATTATCAACAATTTGTTCATGAGGTGAAGTTCAAGAGATGAGGTTCGTGAGGTGAGGTTTGTCTTGGCAGCGGATACGTCTGCCAAACTACGTCGTTGAATGGATTCATACGTCCGCCACTCCGGATATACCCACCCCTCCAACATTTTTCCTTCGCAGAACTTTCTTCCCTTCTTTACCTTAAAAAATACACTATACACAGCATCCCCAAAGACGAAAAAGGCCCTGAGAGAAATGGTTTTCCTCAGGGACTCTTTTGTGGAAATATAAAAAAAATATTATTAAACGCTTTGTTCGTGTGATGTCAAGTATCAGAATAATAGAAAGGGGTAGAAGAAAGCTACAGCGTATGAATGTGAAAGAAGGTACAATGTTGCGGTGGTTCTTTCTGACTACAATTGAAGACAAACGACGTGATGTAATCAGCCCTTCCATGTTCCTTCTGCTTAATATATGAAATTTGAAAAACTTATTAAATTCCGAAAAAAATCTACGTTCATGAAATTGTATCTGAATTATGTACATAGTTAATTTGTTGTTCGGATTTCCGCAGATGGGGATATTTATAATTTATGGTAATCCATCCATTTTTAGAAATTAAAATGTTCTAATTACTCCAACACGTGTTTTATAATCAACGCATCACCAGACAGAAACGTTCACTTAGGTACTTTTGAATATTTATTTACCTTTAGATAAACACACCAACGTACACATGAATGCACCCATTGTCAAATACCAAACGCAAGGGTCGGTCGTAGATACTGTCGTAGATACGCAGGTCGTAGATACAGTATCGCACTAGTGAAAGATTCAGAATAAAAAAAAAATCTTGTAATGGCGCTATGTTTGGTGATCAGATCTGAATAATCAGGTGCTTTCCAACCACCCTCTATCCATTCCACTTCCCCCCTAACTCTCTTCATCCTCACAATTCCAATAGGGGATACAATAAACTAACACCAAATAGGCAAACGCGAGACGACAAATGCACAACTAATTATATTTCCAACCTGATAAAAAATCAGACACACCAAATCTCTGGCAAAAAAATGCACCTCACTCTTCTGTTACTC
Source organism: Limnephilus rhombicus (assembly GCA_929108145.2). Taxonomy (NCBI): domain Eukaryota; kingdom Metazoa; phylum Arthropoda; class Insecta; order Trichoptera; family Limnephilidae; genus Limnephilus; species Limnephilus rhombicus. The sequence goes on from OV815293.1 coordinate 19,498,939, forward strand.
TTATCTTATCGGATATTGGCTATCATCAGGGCAATCTTTATCCTGCTTACTTTCTTCGAGGCTTTATTTAAATATATCGCATTTTCAAATTCAATGGGAAGTAAGTATTTTGTTATTGGTCGGTATTAAAATTATTTAATTATGCCGTCATAATTAATATTCTTTATGAATTTGAAAACATGAAATTAACTACTACATTTTTATACGGCAGGTAATTAAAAGCAATTACTTGCTTAATTATTTTACCAGGTGAAAAACTCTTGTTTCAACGTTTGCTATGCATCTTATTACCAGTACACTTGTTTGAGAGCAAACAAATTTATCACGACCTACAAAAATGCCTATGTGTTAACCCTTTGGGGTCGTCATTTAAAAACGCGCAGTTGGTTTGGAAATAATATTTTTCCCCAACCTAAAACTTTAAATTGTGACAATAAGGTACTCCAGTGAAAAATATTCTGGCTTTAAAAAAATATCTTCATGTAGACCAATAAACGCTGATTCTGAATATATAAGTTTTATTTAATAATATTAAACGCAGAGTTTAAAAAAAATATATTAAGAAGTCCATTTTTAATCGGGTCATAAAAACAAGCCTTCAAGGTGACGTCACTGTTCGACGTGTCATGACGTCACCGAAAAGTCTTTGTATGGGAATGTATGATATGACACAAGCCATCTTATTAATTTATTCATTTATTTACATACTGTTTATAGAGATTTAGTTGTTGTGTTTATTGAAATATTATTTAGGCCTAGGTATCTCTTATTAGTTTATCTCTATTATTGAAAATATTCAAAAACTACTGCACAAAAAAAAATAGTAATGCTATTTCTAGGGAGAATACTTCGAACAACGGAATTCAAAATGGCGGCAGTAGATCAGCCGATCGCCCGATTCTATAGTAATTTTTCAGGAGTGATCGTCCCACGATTCACCATACATACGGTGCTTTTCGGGGGGTCTTGAAAAATTAAAACTTTGACAATTATTTTAACTATTAAAATTAACTCTAAAAATAAAAATAAAAATGCAGTTATTTAAGTTAGAAGGTCATTATTCATTAAAAAAAAATTAAAAAATTGGACTGGAGTTCTCTATTATGAGACTACATCTTACACATTTGCAAGACACTTATTTTTGTAGACCATATTATTATGTTTGTAGAAAAGAAATGAAAAAACTTTTAAATATTTAATTTTTTTACTATGGATGTATGGAAAACGTATTAAACAAAAAAAAATACACCCTTAATAATAACCGTTTTCCAACCGTTAAATGATATTTTAGTTACACACTTGAATTTCGACTAATAATTTTTTTTTATTGTTTTGTAAATGAACTGGCAACCTCACTTTTGGCAGACCGACACATGCGTGTATGGTTCTACCTACAGAATTCACAATGATTTTTTTTTATTGTTGTAACGACGACTAATAATTTTTTTTTATTGTTTTGTAAATGAACTCGCAACCTCACTTTTGGCAGACCGACACATGCGCGTATGGTTCTACCGACAGAATTCACAATGATAGTTACGATGGATCTCTTCGAATATTTTTTGTGCGATAATATTATATTTGTATAATTCAATGCATTCACTACTTATTTGTGATATTTTTCGTCAGTTTTAGTTTCATGCAAATTTGGTTTCATCCTAAATATTGTTATTTGCATTTTTATTATAAATTGCACTGCTATTTATGACAAAAATGTAAATAACAATATCACAAAATTGTAAATTCAGCAAAAACTAATATCTGTTTCCAATATTTATGTAAGACTGTCACCATATAGGTACTTGTGTCCTTATATGCAAACCGTCCGAGCAGGTAGATAAAAATACCATGGCGAATGCTAAGTACCGACCATCTAATACCTTTCATGAGTGAGCAGCGAACAAAATGAGAGACTGAAATAATATGGTTTAAAAACTGTTGTTCGGAAAAAGATATCATCACTATTGGGTAAATTGCAAAGGAGTACAACTGGTTTAGTCAAAACTGAGGGAAAATTTACCCGACTTCTTGGAAAGAGTATTTAAACAGGCTGCACACAATCCCACACAGTGTGCGGGAACGCAACTATTCTGACGAAATATGCTCCCGCACGCTGGGCGAGTACCGATTGGAAAGGGTTAAAAACACAGCACATGACCATTGCAAAGATCGAAAGTATTCATATAAATATAGGTCTTTTACATGAGCGTACAATAAGTGGAGCATTGCAAAAAATCTGCCAAAGGACGGAAATAATAAAATAAAGCTATTTTGCACTGAATGCGATTTTTTTTTCTTTCCTTGATGGTCCCGAAAAACAATGTCGGATCTGCTAAAAATTCAAAATTTTGGCTTATTTATTGGCGTATGATATTGATCCACAGAAGTCTGTATTTTCGGTATTTTGAATAAGATGAAATGAAATGCAAAATATCAAAACAACACTGCATTTAGTGACCTTAGATTTTAGGGGATTTAGGGGGGATTAAGGATTTTGGGGGGGGGGGCGTGCCCCCCCCCTAAGTCCGCCCTTGGTCGTAGATTTTTCTATTTTGAAATTGATGCATTTGATTCTATTAGCCTAAAGCATCGATGACACAGGGCGAGTTTACAAGCTACTATCTACTAAGTTCAAAAGCGGGTAAATCGGCGAGTGAGATTGTCATGATGACACACAAAACTGTGCACTCGCTCAGAAGCGTGGGAAACTGATGTCGCTGCTAGCGCCAGTAACTAATAAGCTAGTCTTTGTCCAAAGCTTGAGTTTATGGTCGGAGTATTTATGTTTTCTTTGTACGCTTGTCTAACTCATCTGTAAGTGATTGTTTGTGTTTGTTAAAATCTGTTTTTTGTTCAAAAAATTAGTTTAGAAGTATTTCAATCAGTCAGTCTATGCTTTTACCTTGAATCTGATCTAAGGTGATTTTTACATGATCGATAGCTGTGTATGTTGCTCCTACGCAAACAATTGTTCAATATTCTATTATTGATTGAACAGTGCAAATATTTTGTTTTATTTTATACCTATGTGTTTCTTAAGTTTATAAAAATGTGTACTGCTTTGAAAAGTTTATTTGTGATTTGTTTGGTACGATATGACCATCTGAAGTTATGGTCAATTATGATTCCTAGATACTTTATTTGGTCTGTTTGGTTATCTTGTTAAGATTTACCGTTAGCTCTCTGTTTTCCATGTAACTTTTTAAAAATGTCAGTTCATTAGTTATCCGTAATCCCTATATTTTCTAGTGTCAGTATGGTAATAAAGACCTGAATGATCTATGGTGTCGAAGGCTTTAAAATTTATAATACATTCTGTTACTAGGGTTAAGGCGTTGGCTATTCCCAGTTTTTTTTTTCTAAAATTATTTCTGTGATAATAGTTTGCTAGATTATAGGTAGTTGGTGAGATGACTTTTGATGTGGTTTTTGAGTTTTTAAATAGAGTGTTCAATATTACGAGTTACATTACTAACAATCTGAAGAAAGAGTGTTGTTACATAAGAAAAAGTATTTCTAAAAAATTTTTGGCTATTTTTGGAGTAAATTTAAAATATTTTAAAACTAAAATATCCACATAGAACAACATTTCGTAATACATGAATACTGGTGATACATGCTCATTAATACCAGGACGAAGGACTGGAGGCAAATGCTGAGGGGCCGCAGCCAGTGGAGAATTTTTTTTTATGGAGGACCCCAAATCATACCCTGGAGGACACCGCCCCGACGATAATGATACAGTAAGTAACCAATAGAAAAAAGTTGCAACATTTAGTAATAAGATAATAGTAATAAGACTTCCCAGGTTTCTACCACCTTTCTTCCATGGTCACTTGAAGATTGTGTAATCACATCAAATATAATTTCAAGAAAAATAAAGTGTTAATTTGACTACGCCCGTGGAGATTATCTCGCCATTCCGAGCTACTCATTTTCCAATAAATAATGCGATTTTTTCTTCAATGTCATAAGTGTGTCTGTGTTCATCATATCCGAAACAAGTAAGTTCTGCACTCCTAGCACGGTCGATCTATAAGGGTTGTATCGATATCTCATCCTTCCCCAGCATGACTGGAGATCGCCAACGAATAAAAAATATTTCAAAATGATTAAGTGCTCTTGATGTATTTTATGTCAATTGTTGTTTGTACGTTAGCGACCTGCAGTTTTCCTAGGGAACGATCAGATGTTACCGAGAGTTCTCGATACAATCCATATCGAACGACCGTGCTAGGGGTCCAGTACGAGATAAAAAGACCTTTTGTGTTTCTATGTAATGTAATAAACTATTTTTCGTTAAATATTTTAGCAGAGTAAATTTATAAAATCTTTTTTTTTCATAATAAAATAGTGAATTTTTGGTATATTTGGATTTGCTAATAAAAATCGTGATGTAACGAAAAAGAAAAAGAGTAGCTTCCAACTGTGCCATTTTACTTCTAAGTCAATCTAATCTTATTTTCAAATCTTTTTCCAACAGTACTAAAGGTTTCCTTGTAATAAATGATAAAAATTCATTTATATTTCCAAAATAATTCTGCATCAGTAATAATTCACCTGAGTTGCTGGATTAACCAACAAATCTAAATCTAAGATTCCCTCAGCGTTAGCGTATATATACTACAATCATAATGTGGGACATTTAGTCTCCTGTAAACAATGTTTAATAAAATAATTACCATGATTGGCAATTAACATACTTTTTTCTTTCAGTTATGAAGGGATTAGCTTTTCTCGCAATTTCGTGCCTTTGCTTCGTGCAATTCGCGGAGGGACAAACTCTCATGTCCACTCTAATTTCAAACTGTGAGTAATCATTTTCTTAAACTATTTACCATTTAACCAATGACCCAGGTTAACATACCGAATTATATTTCGAAAAACCCATGAAGCAGTAACGAATATAACAATTAACGAAGTTGACCATTGAAAAACATGCAGGGCGATAGAATGTTGGGAGGCCTAAACTTAAGTGACCAGAAAAATAGGAACTTGAAACTGGAAATATATAACAGAATAAAGGCTGAAATAGTAGCATTTTATATATTTAGGCCAAGACTCAAGGACACAAGGGTTGGAGCGCCGATTTCAGGATGAGATTAGAGAATTTGAACATGCGTACTTACAGACGGCTAAAATATTCTTTTAGCGCCATAACATCAATTGGTAGCCGACATTACTGCTACAATGCGAAGCACGTAGACTAACAGATGAGCAGAAGTAATTACAGGTCAAATTATCGAAAGTCACCTTCATTGCAGTAAGAACACATGTTTGACAAATACATTCTTCCAGTTTTAATGCTTCGAGCATAACAAAAGACTTTATTGAAGAATGTTGTTGTAATGGCCGAAGACGTGATAGGTATCCCTTTTCGAAACGGAAAAACAGATCAGTGCATCTAGGAAGCAAGACATAGATTCCTTGTCATCTCACATTTTATCACAGCCTAATGCGTCTCTGCTCTGCATACGGTTGTAATCCCAGGACTTTTATCAGAAAAACCGTTCATGAACATTCCCGAAATTTCCTTTCACGGTGACTTTCAGTTTCTGCAAAGCTTTATTTGCATGTTCACATTTCTATATTCAAATTCGAAGACCTTACCAAGTGCCCTGTAATGAGAGAATTACTAATTTCGTAATTTTATTTCTTCACATACAAATTTGAGTTTTTTTTTTTAAATTACAGGTACTGCGTTCCAGACGTTCATTGGAGTAAATTATGCCCAGCTGACCGATAATGCGTCGGATCCTGACACGTCCACTCTTCAACTTGACCTGTATACAGCCAGTAAAATAGTAAGATTTTTGTAAAGTATTGCAATTAACTTTGGTAATCCAGTCCATTGGCCAGATAAGTCTAGCTCGCCATAGCATGGTGTTATAAAATAACACTTCCAAGACTATTGATAGAGCCTGCAAGAGTCCTGTGAATACCTTACATTTCAAAATTACGTCGGCCAATATTTGGTGGTCTGTATCGAACATAATTTACAAATTGCCGAATCTAAGGCCCTGATTTGTGCATTATATGTTGCAATCCATATAATGCAACAAATCAGGGCCTTAGATACAGTGTGAGCACCATGACTATTTTATGGGTTGTACTATTATTGTATTGCCAATACAATGGCTCTTATTCGTGGTTCTCGAAGAAGAAATCTTTTCAACCGCTTTTTTTACTTTCCAGACGAAATTTTCACTCTCTTCAGCAATTGACATCCTATCGGATCCCGGTTACAACAGTTCTCTACCCATAAGCCTCATCATTCACGGATTCTTCACCACCCCAAATTACAATAGTTATGCTAGCGTCATGACAACCGCCTTCATCAATCTTGGAAAGACCAACGTGTTGTACTTAGATGCCAGTTCTATGATCTTTTTATTCTACTCCAGGGCTGTTACTTTAGTCAGGATTATTGGAGAGTTGCTGGCAGTTCAGCTTTGGAACTTTGTTCAAGGTACATTTTTCTTTACAGAATCTTGGAGAGTTTTGTGAAAATGTTAATAAGACTGCCTATATTTAAGTGGTAAAAAAATTGTAACCCAACTATGGACGCCTATTAAATAAGGAATATTGTTTCCCACATTAATAGTAGTACTTTATTTGGTAAGCACTCATTTAATTTTTTATGCATATAAAGGAACTATGTCAACAATTTTGAGGATTTTGAAAATTTAGGTAATTTTTAAAATTTGATAATTTCCAGACAATCAGTAATTTTGAAAATTTTGAGGATTTCGAAGGACCAAGGACTTTTCCAAAACTTGCTGAAATGTTAAAAACTTACCTTGGCTGATCACACTTTCACTGGATTGATCTAAACCCTTTTAAATTTTTCTTGCTACTTAAGTATGTGTTTTACCTATTTGCTTCAATTATTTATATGTTAATCTATTTATCAGATTATATATTTTTTCTTTTTATAACAATAATTTGTATTCAATGAAAGCATCACTGGTTAACCTTTTAATAAAACCTACATGATATATGTGACTCCATGTTCTCAAACAAAATATAACTAATTATACTTGTAGGTACATAGTGTTATAGTTCTCAATTTTGTCATTAATGTGAAGTACAAAACTACCAAAATTGTGTTTCTGCCTTCTTAAAATTATATACTCTTAGATATACAAAAATCCATCGTATAGGTAAGTGAGCTTAAAGAGCGACAATTCAGCAAGTTATTCAAGGGAACGTATAAAAAAAATGTACTTTTGCAGCTGGTGTTGATCCAGCCAAAATCCACATCTTGGGTCATAGTCTCGGTGCCCACGTCGCCGGATTTGCTGGAAAGAAATACATCACTCTTTCTGGAGGAGCCAAGTTACCCAGAATTACTGGCATGGACCCCGCTGGACCCTGCTTCTTTGACAGCCCCTCCGACCAAACCCTAAATGCCACTGATGCTACCTTTGTTGATGTCATTCACACCGACGGTGGATTATGGGGAATCATCAAGCCTCTAGGTGTGTATATTTTCAAAAATCTCGTCGTACAGATGTATATGCCTTTACTGGATCGTACATGCTCGTCACGCTACCGTTTAAGCCAAGAAATTTGTTAAACTACTGATTATTCTGCCATGTGGTATCTAACGAATATATCTGGTCAGGCATCTTAGAAAAATCTAAATTTGAGTTCAGTATGCACTAATGTATATTCATTTTCTTTTTAATTAAAAAACCAATATAAATGTAAATAAATGTGTATATACAGGCTGTCCCAAAAGTTTTAAAAGGGCTGATGGGCCAACTTAAGATGGACCAAAACATCACATTATTAACGACTATAGTTAAAAGTCCTTAGTTTTTGAGATATTGGCACTTTTATAAATTTCGTAAAAATTGACGCCTTAGATTATTTTTTTGAGTGCCACGTTTACAATATTTCATAATTTGCTTTTAATGGAAGGGTAGTAAAAAAAAAAACCTTTAAAAAAATATTTAGTTGTAAAATTGTAATTATAATAAATGTTTCAATAAATAATAAAAAATAAAAAAATAATAATAATATTTTTGTTACGAAACCTTGAATAGTCCTGCTATTTATCGCGATCCAAAATAAAAATGTCTGTGCCTGTACTTTTGAAAAAAAAACATGTTTATTCGATTCATCAGTTATTTTGTTTAAATTAGTTTTCTTCAACCAATCAGATAAACCATATATATAAACCATACTAATCTGGTAAGCAATTGCAATTTTTAAAATGGTGTATTATTTGCAAAGTTTTAATTCACTATTATTATATTACAACACGGTTTGAAGAAAACATGTGAAAGATATTGGTAAAACTTCAATTTGGTTGGCGGATCCATACCCGCCAACCCGGGAACCATTTATTGGTAACCAACACCTCCGCCATTGGCCTTCCCGAGTAGTTCGCTACTTTTGTGACTTAGCGCCTCGGTGCCCGTTCATGCCTGTTCATGGGGTGAGGTTATTCTAGGTCTTGGCGGCGGATGCGTGTGCGCACCTGCTGCGTGGCGGGACAGATCGCGAGAGAGTGGTTGAGGGTGGCCTTTTGACCTTCCCAGCTGGACTCTCTCAACCCATCGCGTTGCACCGCAGTTGGAGGGATGGATTCATATGTCCGTCACTTCTGGACACGCTGATCCCAAGATTCCTGCCCACCCCTCATACCTTATTCCTTCGCAGAACTTCCTAAAGGAGATAATAGGAACTAATGTAAAAAATAACTTATCCACAAGTTTCAAGATCCTTCATAAGCTAAAAGGTGCCGAACATCGTAAATTTATCATTATTTTATTAATATTCATGTACAACCGCGAGTACCTAAGTAATAAAGGCATCAGAATAATAAATTCTTTTCTGCTTTCGTGTGTTTTCAGGTCAGGTGGATTACTACGTCAATGATGGTCAAGACCAGCCCGGATCCATCCTCATCGATGATGATCACACTCGAGTATGGAGGATAATTCCGGAATCTATCTTGTATCCCCAGAACTTTATCGCCAGGAAGTGTCCTGATTGGCCCAGCTTCCAGAAGGGACAGTGCTCAAACAATCCAACTGCAATCATGGGCTATTATGCCACTCCTGGAACTACTGGAATCTACTACCTGAGAACCGGCGCTGTTCCTCAATATGGATTAGGGAATGCTGGAACTTCCCCTACCGCCTTCACCAAGTGGTGGTGGAACACCTTCGCATAATCTGTTTATTTTTCTTTCAAATATTATTTATCTACATATGATAACATTATTGTTGACGGCTAATGCCGTCAAGTGCACATGACCAACTAATGCTGGTCATGTGCACTTGACGGGCGTGATGTGTTATGTCGTTGTTAGTTCTGCTTGTTTTCCCTGCTTTCGAGCCATCCAATTCATATCTGATTAAATAGTTTCTGCCATAATATTCGTCTTTTTTTATTTATTTAACGCTCAAAGGGCTTTTACATTTGGGTAGTACAAATAATTCATGACAGATTATTTTTAAACGTATACAGAAATAATAAAAATAAAATTTGATAAAAAAGCACACAAGTCATAAAAATACAAAAATACAGCGATTTCATAGGTTTTCAGAAAAAACAGATAGGTTTAGGAATAGTTTTCGAATAAGTTTTTTACAAGATCAACAAATTTCGCCAAGTTTATGTTAAATATGCCAATATCACCTAAGTACTGATTTCCCATAGTGTGAAATCGTTGTATCGGAGAGTGGGCAATGTAGTTCCGCTTATGAATGCTACAGTAGAATAGTGTATTTTGTCGTGTAGTTACTGTCGGTATTCGTGAGTTTATGAGTTGCAGTAGTTCGCAACAGCCAAATTTAGAGTTAAGTATTGAATAAAAATGTCAAGTCGTTTATTTTACGTCTGTCTTCTAGTGTGTGTATTTTTAAAACATTTAATAATAAATTATATTTCAAGTCTTCTAGTGGGATATTTAATTTAAAATTTATAAGACGCAGAATTTTTTTTTGTATTAGCTCAATGTTATTAATGTGAATTTTGTAAGATGGAGACCAAACTACCGAGTTATATTCCATTAGGCTTCTAACTAGAGATACATACAATAATTTAATGACTTGTATAGAATTAAAGTTTTTGGTTGTTCTTAATACGAAGCCTAGTATTTTCATACCTTTGTTAACAATTTGGTGGATATGATTGGCGAAACTTAGTTTTTCATCCAAAATAATTCCAAGTTCTCTCATTTCCTTGACTCTTTCTAAAGCTGTGTTATTGATGGAATATAAAACAGGATTTTTATTTCTGAAGAAAGTCAAGGTTTTGCACTTTTCTACATTTAAGAATAAATTATTTTGAACGCACCAATCTTTAAACATACTAATATTTGGCTGAAGTATATGGCAATGATTTACATCAGTTATTTTCTTGTATAGCTTGATGTCATCAGCAAAGAGCAATACCTCGACATCGTTGAAGCAATTGGTTATATCATTGATGAAAATGAGGAACAAAACCGGGCCAAGGTGACTACCTTGTGGTAGGCCACTAGTAGCCCAAAAAGCTTTCGACATCCATGATTTTATTTTCACGAACAGTTTACGATTTAATAAATAGCTAGTAAACCATTTTAGCATGTTATCCCTTATTCCTAGAGCAAATAGTTTTTGGATTAGTAGTTTATGGGATACTTTGTCAAATGCCTTCGAAAAGTCTGTATATATGCAGTCGACTTGTTTATTTTCTGCAAAAGATTGTATTATGAAGTTTTGAAATATTGTTAAATTAGTTGCCGTAGATCTACCTCTGATAAAACCGTGCTGTTTTTAGTCAATTAATTTTATTAATTTGGGATAGATTTCATCAAGTACCAGGGATTCAAAAAGCTTAGGTAGTACTGACTGTATACAAATGGGGCGATAATTGGCTATATTAGTGTCGTCTTCTTTTTTGTAGATAGGTGTAATGAAGCTAGATTTCCAGCGGTCTGGAAAGTGTCCAAGGGTCAAGAGACGATTGAATAATAATGTGAGTGGTTTAGATAATGTATTAGAGCATTTTTTGAGGAATGTTGGTGGAATGTTGTCTGGGCCAGTGGATTTGTCAGTGTCTAAGGAAAGTAATTTCTGTTCGCAGCGTTTTTGTGTGATATGGCAATTCGTTAAGTGTGTAGTCTTGCTAAATTTGTATTCAGGTATTTTGTCATCTGGGGTTTCTTCATCATATACATTTTTGAAGAAATCCGAAAAAATGTTTACAATGTCCTGTGTATTGTTTGCACTGGTTCCGTTCATTTGCATTATTGGAGGGTATTCTGTGTTTTCATTGTTTATTTTTTTAATAAATTTCCAAAGATTTTTGGATTTAAAGGCAGTGTCCTCGATAGAGGTTATATACTTTTTGTAACATTTTTTGGAAAGATCTTTACATTTTTTCCTGGTTTCGCTAAAGATGGATTTGCTGTGTTTGAATTTTTTGTGTTGACTCTTTTTTTTGCTGAAGAGAGGCAGTAAGCTCTGATGAGAGCCAAACCGGGTAGGTATAGCTTCTCGGTGTATAAAAAGGTACATAGGATTCAATAGTATTAGAAAAGTTTAAATAAAGTTGGTCTATAGATTCATCAATGTTTTCATCCGATAAAAAAGACCAGTCTGTATTTGAGAGATGGCTGTTAATGGAGTCGAAGTCGGCTCGTTTAAAGTTTAGGACTCTTTGTACAGGTATTCTTTCATTATCGCATTTAATATTAAATTTAATGTAAAGGGGAGGGTGGTGATTATCTATTGGTAGAAGTGGGTCATTTGAGAGTTCTACAGATATTTTAGGATAGTTTGATAAAGCTAAGTCTAATAAGCGATTGTTATTATTATATATAAAATTATGTTGGTGAAAGTTGAGAAAGTTTACCAGGTCCAAAACTTCACGTGCACGATCGTTTTCACATTCGTTTGTGATGAGACCACAGTTGTTTGCTTTCCATGTTAGTGTTCTTTCCAACGATAACAATTTTCGAGTGAGAATATTTTGAGGAAATTTTTTCGATGTCTTCACAGTAGTTTCTGTATGTTTGAGGGTCAGAAAGTGGTGGTAGATAGGCCGTTCCAAATTATTCTTAGTCTTATTACTATTATTGAGTTTTGATTGCATAGCTCCCTTGTTTTCAAATAGCTCACTCCATGAAGATGTTCGGGAGATATTCTCTTGCTCCAGAAAGTGGATCAATGGATATTTGCTTCTACCTATCAAGGCAAGATAATAGCACGATTTAATCTGTTTTTGTATTCACAAGGCCTACCCTCATGTGTTTGTTTAGTAACTCTAAGCAGATGCTTCCATAAGTTGTGTGTGAGATTGCAGTGTCTTATAAATTTTATTCTTCTTGCACCCCGAGTACAATACTATTTCTAGTTTTGAAAATACACCGATACAGAGAGAAATAATATACATTTTTTTTAAATGAAAATTAATGGGTATGTTTATATTGTCATATTTTTGCACTTAAAGAAGCTTATCATTTAGATTATAGATCCTCAATTTTTCTCAAAAATTGTATTTCAAGTATGGACTAAAATATACATGTTTAAATCGAGACGTCAGCTAGCTTCTATTTTTTTTTAAATTCGCTCCACACAGGAGGCACTGAGAACAACAATTTCCCTAGGGGCCTATGTCATCTTTGAGGATGCTGTATGGAGCGTTTTTTAAGGAAAAGGAAGGAGAAGAAGATATGAGAAGGAAAAATGTATGAGGGGTGGGTAGGAATCTGGGGGTCAGTGTGGCCAGGAGTGACAGACGTATGAATCTATTCCTCACACTGCGGTGCAAGGCGAAGGGTCGGGAGAATCCGGCTGGAGAGGTCAAAGGGCCTCCCTCAATCAGTCTCCTCCGATCCAGCTCGCCACGCAGTTATTGGGCAATCGTATCCGCCACCAAGACCTAGACAAACCTCATACCATGAGCCCGGGCTCCCCTGCTAAGTCACCAAACGTAGCGAACCACTTGGGGTGACCTGTGGCAGGGGTGGGGTGACCTGTGTCCAATAAATGATTCCCGGGGCAAGAATTGAGAAAAGAATTATTCACTGGTCTTAGGGCCAGTTGCATCCAAAATAGTTAAAGTTACTTTTTAGTTTTTAAGTTAAATTAAAGTCACATTTTTATAACTTCTTACAAAAATTGGGTTGTTTCATATTCTTTAAATAAAAGTTAACCCAGCAATGTTGAAAGTTTAAATTTAGATTTTCGTAAAGTTGTCAGCTATCGTCTGTCAACAAGGAATGAGATTTTGCTTCAAAAGAAAATAATAATAAAAAATGTCTTTACAACTCGGGTTTTGATAAATAATCAATTGATGTTAATACGTAGGAACCAGATTAAAGGAGGAATTCAAACCACGAACCGATGTAGGAAGAGATGTATTTTATTGCCAGATTTCGTATCAAAAATTATGGTTAGGCGATGAACTTTACTCATTGCCAATAATGCCAATGAGATCACTTCTTTTACAAATAAGTATTTACTGTAACTTATGTGCCTACACTTCTCTAATAATTTATACTAGCATTGTTAAATTTCAATCGGCACTGAAACAAAATATATTTTGTTGTCTTAACAGAAATCATGATGTTTGCACTGTGTGGCAGGTTCTAATATCATTGAATTTTTATGTAACGGGAATGATGCAAAGATTTACAGGTGACCTCTGTGGAATATAAAAGTAATAATAATAATAATATAAGGTGAGGTTTGTGAAAATCTTGGCGGCCGAATTGTCTGCCCACCTGCTGCGTGGCTGGCCGGATCGAGAGACTAGTTGCGGAGATATTTTGACCTCTCCAGCCAGAATGCCTCGACCCATCGTCTCGCACCGCAGTTGAAGGGATGGATTCATACGTCCGTCTCTCCTGGATACGCTGACCCCCAGATTCCTACGCACACCTCATACCCTTGTTCTTCCCAGAACTGCCTCTTCTTCCTTTCCTTAAAAAACCCTCCACACAGCATCCCCCAAAAAATGAATAAAAACTCTTCGTTATTACCTGGGAAAACATAACACCTTTTAAACGCATTTCGAAATTTTTACTTAACAAAGATACTTCAACTGTCATACTATAACGTGTATGAAATAAATAAACCAACATTATTCATTACTCCAAATTTTTTGAATGAAAATAAACCTTTTTTCGCCTTTAAAACCTTACCCCCCCCCCCCCCCTTAATGCTGTTGCAACTCAATTGTATTGAATAGCAGCTTAACTTTAGTTAGGGCTAGAACTCGGTCTAAATATTTAACTTTAAGGCCCGGCGCAAATTGAGCCCAGTCCACGCACAGTTCTCGCACAGCACACGCGTGGTTATTTTGTAGAACATGGTTTCTGTTGGAGCGGCGCATATTAAACACATTCCACGGCCAGTCTAGTCCCAAGCTTCGTCGCGCGTGGGCGTGTTGTGCTTTCGACACAGTTTCGTGGATCGTGTGTCCCTAGTTTTGTCCCTATTGTGGGGTGATAATGCAAATTGACTATTTCCAAAATGGGCTAAATTGAGTTTATATATGCAGTCAGACTAATACAAGGCCAAGGAATCGAATGGCATCATTATTTTTACGATAAAATGACGAAATCCTCCTCAAAACGCACTATTTTAATTATTTCATGAACCTCACTAAACTGACTTCTGTTTAACCTAAACGATTCATTAAACACACCATCTGGAACTTCACTGGATAACTTAAACTCCCCATGACCCACTCTTTTTCGTAAATACTCATTCGTTTTACTTTTTTTTCTTTTTTTCAGACTCAGATTGTAAATCGACAAGAAGTTGTTGCCTTGCTGTCATCTTGCATACTGCGAGAAGTGGGTTGGGTATGGTATGGGTGTGGGCTGTGTTAAATATGCGCTACTATTAAAAAAACGTGTACGTAGGCTGGGTTTCGGTCACGCGGTGCTGTGCATGGACATGCATGGACTGGGCTCAATTTGCGCCAGGGCTTAACCTTACTTTAATTATTTTCGATGAAATCGGACCTTATTTAGTCAAGATGGACTCAATTTAACATTTTCTTGCTGGCTTTATTAAAATCTTTTGCGATTTTAAATTCGATGGGAAGTGAGTATTTCGTAGTTGGCAGGAATTGAAAATATAAATTATACCTTCATAACCATTTTACTTTATGAATTTGAAAACATATTTACTACATTTGTATGCGCGGGGGATAAGATGAAGCCATAGTAAATAATGCAAAATCATATGTTTTTGTTTTGAAAATTGTTTCGCTTAGAAGTATTGCTTCAATTAAATACTGAGTGTAGAACATACCTTGGCCCTTAAAAATATCAGTCATTTTTTTATAAGTCTTTTAATAAGCCTATAAAAAAAAAAAGTATAAGGTCTAAAAAAAACTCCTTTTCGGATATGGTTTTATTGTATAATGTGGCAAATTCAGTTTATTTTATAATAATCGCAAAAAAAATTATATTTACACCCGATCCTCCCAAAATAAAATAAAATATGCATTTTCGCGTTGTTATTTTACATTACTATGAATGTGAGTGAGGCAAAGAGTGTGTGCCAAGACCGAGTTGTTTGGCGGTCCGTCCTCTCTGCCTACCCCTGCGGGGAAACGGCGTGATGGTTAGTTAGTTAGTTAGTTAGTTATTTTACATTACGGCCGCTAGTCGACGAATTCGGTTTATCAAAGTGAACCCTATGGCATCCACCGAAGTACTACTGTCCACGCCCCGGTCGCCACACCTCAGTCACGCCCCGAACTGAGCGGGAGATGAACGCGTGACTTCGCGTCGCTTGATTTCGTGAAATCAATTTTAAATTTCCGTTTTATTGCAATAAACAATGCGTAAAAAGGGAGTTAATGTTTTTTACAGGTTTTTACGAAATCAACCTGTAAAAATTTTTTCTCAAATACCTTTTCCAACCTTTCCAAACAGCTTTTTCTTAAGTATTTTCAAACTCCTCCCATAAAGGGGCGTGAATTCCGATTTCGATTTTTTCCTGGACTATTGGATCGCCTTATGCTTGTTTAATTACACAGGTCTACAACAAAAATGCTGTCTGGATGTTTTCAACTGATTTCTATGTATTTAGGTGTTCTGAAAACTAGAAAAATACTCAAAAAATTCCAGAACGTCAGGTTATTTTGCAAAACGGTATACATATATAGATATAGATAGTATATACAATAGTGAGCTCTGGCAATAAACATTTCATTGCAAAACCGTTCATCTGATTGCGATGAAACTTTGGGGATTTCATGTGTGCATGCCCGCGATGGTTTCTGTATACAATAGTGAGCTCCGGCGTCATGAAATTACGAAATATTAATTAATTAAATGAAAATGAATCGCAGAAATGTATGTACGCGCATAACTTTTGAACGACTGCACCAAATTGGATAATTCTTTTTTTTGTGTTCGTTATTGTCAAGACAAGGTTTGTATAAAACTACTGGTGAGCTCTGGCATTATGAAATTTGTATAAAAAAATTGCAATAGGTGGCACGCGAGCTGTGAAGACTGAATGTACTGGGACTGAATGTATAGAATGCGGGAGGGGGGAGTGGAACTCGGGTAGGTGGTCGAGGGAGGGGTGGAGGGGAACTAGGGATCGGGGAGGTTTAACCTGAATTTTTAGGCAATAACAAAGACCCTAACTACAAACAAATCGTTAAAAGCATTTCAAGCTTTAGGTTGCCTAATGAGTTTGAAAGAACATTTTCTTCATTCCCACCTCGACTACTTTCCAGAAAATTTAGGATATGTGAGTGAAGAGCGAAATGAACGATTTCACCAAGATATTAAGGAGATGGAAAAAAGATAACAGGGAAGATGGAGCATCTCAATGATTGCAGACTACTGTTGGACGATTCAGATAGACCTTCCAGATGCTTCCTACAAGCGAAAATGTACCAAAAGGAGTCTCACTGGGAAAATAAATGTGTTTAGTGCTTACTAATCAATGAATTTTAGATTAAAAAAATAAGTTTTGTTAAGCAATTATAAATAAAAAAAAATTTTTTTAGTCTTTTATCTTTTATTTTAAGATGATCACTTGTTTAACATAGATACCTACATTGTCAGAAAATGTGACGTTCTGTGACAAAATGAAAGTCATTTTCGGATTCAGTACACCCAAAAACATAAGAATTACGCAAAAAAACCAAAACAGCTCTCAATTTATATTTTTTTGTAGACTTGTGTTATTATACCAGGTGTAATTTCAACGTTTGCTGTGCATCTTATTATATGTACACATGTTTTATGGCAAACAAATTTATTGATCCATAGATGATGGTTTCGAATTAACCCTTTGGGGTCGTAATTTATTAAGAATGTCGTGATGGTTTGGTAAAAATATTTTTTCAAAAACATTACGATTATTACAGTACTTCTTACACATTCGCACATCACTTCTTGTACACCATTCATCTCGTGATATTTTTAGGATGAGCGTTACAAATAGTAAAGAAGTAATTTAAAAAAAAAATTATTATTAATTTTTGAATATACATCTTTCAACAAAAAAATCTGAGTGTGCAATTCACACGCGATAGAAGTGAGACCTTCAGAAAACTAAAGTATACAAAAGTGGAGAGACTACGAAGCATCGCACGAAGAGGAGACTGGTAGACTACTAAGCACCGCTTAAAGGAGAGATCGATAGGCTACGAAATACCGCACAAAGAGGAGGCAGATTATACTATATCATTATCTCTCAGACTTAATTCACTAAATCCTGTAGATGTGTAATTTTTGTTTCATAGAGTTTCAAATCACAACGGTGCTGAAGAATTTTTCACTCAAACATTTACAACCTTATATATTATATTATATTATTATTTATTTATTTATTTATTTCAACGCCATAAAATGGCTATTACAACCCGTTGATACATGATACACAGTGGTACATAGGAGGGTAATTACAATGATAATAATGTACATTAAACAAAGTACATATGTATGATTTGGTTATAGGATACAAATATGTTTATAACAAACAAAAAAGAATATGAGCTCATACAAAATACACATTTTTATGCAGAATAAACATAAGTAAATAAAGGTGAATTCTTAGAAAAATTCTCAACATCAAGTATAATATACCTACTTTATATATATATTATATATTAATTATACATTATTAGCTATCACTTAACTAGTCTGTCTGATAGTTAATATATATGAGAGTTATTATCATAAAAAAAATAATATTCATTGAGGCTTTGTTATAGCTCAAATTAAAGGTGGGTTACCAAGTTAGGTATATGGAATTACACTGGATGTATTTGTGTTGTGTTGTACCTACTATGTGGTTATGTTATTATGACCAAATAGTAGGTACGAGACTCGTTGATACGAGATATGCTGAAACTGCGCAGTAGGTAGGCATGAGTTACTCCCATCAGAGCGTGGGCACTGTTATTTTTATCATAGTTGTGAAACTTGAAATATAAATAAAAGAGTGGATGTATAACAAAAGATATATATTACAAGTATATGCGTACCTGTGGACCATTCCTATAAAAAGCTACTAGCTAAAACCTATTACGTTTGATGCGACGATTCTAGATGCATAGTGAGGGGACCCTAACTCCCTCACGTAGCATCAGCGCCAGGTCTGCGAGCTTCTCCCTCCATCTTGGGTGATTAATAAGTATGGGAACGCCGTGCCCATGGCGTCCTTCATCACCTGGTTGGTAGCAGTACAAGTCCCATCAGGACGGGTTGTGTGCCGTTGAATTAATAGTATTTCATCTCGTCGGATGACGGATGATGTTTATAATCGATAATTATAATAAACTTTGGTCGGTCAAGCCGCCATCGGGATTTTACACTAGATTACCCGGAAAAATAAAGGTTCTACAGTCGCGATCACATCGTACCGGCTGAGAATTAAATAAACTTAACGTTCACATATTGAATTAAAACTGAAAAACCCGCCGATTAAATATTTTCCGGTACTTCTTGTATTCGTGTCCTGCCCTTTAGACGCGAATTCAAGAAGTACCGGAAAGCGACATCGAACTCCCTGTCGTTGGAAAGTTCAACTAAGCGGAGAAAAGGTGAAACCATAAGTGGCCAGTAAAAATAATCGGGATTATTAATGTAAACAAACACTAATAATCCTGTGGTAATTTAGAACAGGAAAATAATTAATTACTTGGGCACTCTAATTGTTTTCATAAGAGCTTTTCCATATAAATAGAATCGGATATATTTATCCGAGACACTATCTAGGTTCCAAACCAGTTCTTCGAACACTTGTTTCGAAAATGGTATATACTCGTAGCTGCCAATAATTTGGAAAAAAAATAGTCGAAGATAATATTGTTAATTCTGAATTTGAAACATGAGATTGACAAAAATGACTTAAAAATAATTAATAGGTCTCAATAGCCGAATTGGTAAACGCTTTCGTCCCGGTAAGGCGAGAGGATTCGAGTCCTAGATACGAACGTCGCTTTTTAATTTTTCTGTGAATTGTTCTTTTCATATTTCGTTAGATTTGTTAGTATTATCTTCTTCTGTAATAATATTTGTCTCTTATGACTGTCACGCGAAAACAAAATTCCCCTCAGGGCCTATTTCATCTTTTTGCATGCTGTGTGGAGGGTCTTCTTAAGGGAAGGAAGGAGAGGAGAAGTTCTGGGAAGGAATAAGTATATGGGGTGGATGGGAATCTGGGGTTCAACGTGTCCAGGAATGACGGAAATATGAATCCATCCCACTGCGGTGCAATGAGAGAGTCGGGCTGAAAAGTATTACCTCAACCAGTATCTCCCAATTCGTTCCGCCACGCCCCGCCGCGTCCCGCCACGTCCCGCCACGTCCGCCACGTCCCGCCACGCCATTCGTTAGCCAAGATATGGTCAAATCTCACCCCAGGAACCCGGGCACCCCTGCTAAGTCTCCAAAGGAGCGAACCACTTGGGGTGACCTATGGCAGAGGTGTTGGTTACCCAATAAATGGTTCCCGGAATGGTGGTACCCATTCCCGCCTCCCAAATTATAAACAGACCATGGCCAACGCTAAGTCGAGACCAGTTAATCTTTCTTATGAGTAAGCAATGGACAAAATACCACATTGAAATAATATTAGGAAAAACAACTAACTAACCGACCAACTAACAGTTTCACCTTCTCAAACCTGCCTAACACACAACATAATGAAATGTAATATTAATATGTAAAAATGTTTTCAAAACATATTACATATGTAAAAATGTTAACAATATGGTGTAAACTGTAATATATAGATGTAAATAAATAAATAAATAAACTAACCATCACGCCGTTTCCCCGCAGGGGTAGGCAGAGAGGACGGACCGCCAAACATCCCGGTCTTGGAACACATTCCTTGCCTCGTTTACATTGATACAACGTCTCATACATTCTCTTCTATTATTCTGACTCTTGACATGGCCCGACTCAAGTATCTGATTCACTTGGTCGTGCCATGTCTTTCTTGGGCGTCCTCGACTTCTTCTACCATTCACATCTGCGTCATATATTCTCCTTACACTCCTTTCCTCGTTCATTCGCTCTACATGCCCAAGCCATCGGAGTGTTACTTTCTTGATCTTACTCATCACGCTTACATCAGCCTTGCATTCTTTGCGTATTTCCACATTTCTCACACGATCATACATGCTTTTACCACACATACGCCTCAGGGATCTCATTTCTACAGCGTTCAGTCTACTTTCATCCTTCCTCTGCCAGTTCCATGCCTCACTGCCATACATCAGGGTAGGTACCAGTACTCCATTATGGACGGCTAGTTTCGCGTCTTTGGACAGTTTTTTTATTTGGTGCCAACGGCGTTCAGTCCTCTATTAATAGAGTTACCTGCATTCACCCTTCTTTCAATATCTCTATCAGCCTTCCCATCTCTCGTAAACATACTTCCCAAATAAACGAACTCATTCACCTGCTCCAAGTATTCATAATTCACAACTATATTGCATACTGTTTGCGTACTCTCTCTTTCAAACACCATGACTTTAGACTTACTTACATTCATCATTAACTCATTCTTCATACATACCGTTCATCCTTGACACGAGAGACTGTAGATCTTCCATACTGTTAGATATCAGCACCGCATCATCAGCATACAACAGGCAACATACTTCCAGATTACTCAATTTCGCGCCCAATCCCATCTCTTTTTTTTCTCAACAATTTTTCGAAAAACGGTTCCAGTAATATTAGGTAATTTGCAACGGAGTATATTGCAGACAGGGTTTAATGAAAACTGAGGGAAAATTTACCCCAGATTTCTTGGAAAGAGATTTTAAACAGGATGCACACAATCCCGCACAGTGTACTGGAACGCAACCGTTCTGAAGAAATAAACTTCCCGCACACTGCGCGTGTTCCGTCTGGAAAGGGTTAAAATACAGTACACGATCATTGCAAAGATCGAAAGTATTCCGCTAAATATAGTCTTTTCAGGAGCGTAGATTAAGTGAAGCAATACAAAAAATCGGTCAAAGTATTGGAAATTAAAATGAACGTCCTTCCGTTTTTTCTTCGATTTCGTTCTTTAGCAACAAGGACATAGATAGGTAAGGAACGCATAAGTAAACATATTCTGTAATTATAAATGAATAAATGTTTTAATTTTATTTTTATGGAAATTTAAGGTAGGTACTATTATGTGAGTAATATTAAGTTGCACAAAGAATCGTACTTATCACAGCGCCCTTGAGGTGATTTTCTCAAGAAATCATCCAAACATTATTATATTATTATAGGCATCATGCAGCGGTTTAATGCAGTTATTTCATTACCAATATGTATTTCATATTGGTATTTGGTGTTTTTATGACAAATCTCCTTGTTTTGTAATTAGCTTTTTATTTAAATTTTAAATGTTTTCATCTTTTGACTTTTTGAATGAGAGAGGAATTCTGTTGTAGAGTACTTTTTTGTTTTAAAATTGATGTATTTGATTCTATTAGCATTGCTTAAGTGAGTGGTAGTGTGTTAGTCCAGTCATTTTTTAAATCCTGTTTAGAATGTCTTCTGCATTTCATTTCACAATGTAAGGACAGTATTATCCGCAAAGCTTTCGATTTCGCCTTTCATTGGGATTGGAATACTTTCTTGATTTGGGGTGCCTCCAAATTTAACATCGTCAAATTTAACATCATTAAATTTAACATTTTTAAATTTAACATTACTAAATTTAACATCATTAAATTTGCTAGTTATGTTGTTATAAGTTTTACCGTTTGATTTCTGATTTCCATGTATCTTTTATGAAATATCAGTTCTTCAATTTATCAGTAATTTATATAAGTTTTAGTTCCTAAGAAAAAGTAAAAAAAGCTGAGTAATTTTAGATGTCCAAGGCTTTAGAAAGGTCGAGGAATATACCGATGCATATTTGTATTAAAAATAAAATACTTTCCATTACTATGGCTATGGCGTTGGATGTTCCCAGTTTTTTCTCAAATTATTTTTGTTGTTATATTTTTTTACATCATTTCTGCGATTTGTTATCCCTTAAACAATATTTGGTAATCTCACCAAATACCATTTCAACAAAAAAATAAATTGTTAATTTGCCTACGCCTGTGGAGCATATCTGACCGTTCGGAGCTGCGTATTTTCCAATAAATAATGCGAGTTTTACTTCAATGTCATAAGTGTTTCAGGGTTCATCACATCCGAACCAAGTAAGTCTAGTACGAGATGTCACCTTTTGGGTGTCTACATATTGTATTAAACTAAGTTTTAGTTAAATACTTTAGCTTTAGTACAGTAGTTTTATAAAATATACCATCATAATATAATATTTTATTGTTTTAATAAAAATAAAAATTTTGGTATAAATATTTGACTATATTATTAAAAATAAATCGCGCTGAATTGCATAAGAAAATACTAAATTCCATCTGTCCACTTCTTCTTCTCTAGTTCCCAATTAGTTCTACTTTTATTTTTATAACTTTGTTACCATTGGAAGATATTAAAGGTTTCCTTTTAGTAATAGTAAGTAATAATTCATTAAAGTGCACCGCACTAACCTACAAAGTTCACACAATTACTTAGGTACTTTATTCGAGCTTGCTTTCTTATTTAATTGGTGTTTATATTCTACAAACATAATAATACAACCTAACTCACAGATACAACGTTAAAAAGGTTAATATTCATAAATCATATCTTTTTATCTACTTTTTATATCTTCTGCTATTTTATGAATCGTTCATTCCTTCTTTCTCTCTCATTTCTTAGTTCCTATTTCTTTTAGTCTACTATTGTATAAATCTTGCGTTCTTTCTTACATATCCTTTACTTACTAATTACAATAATTTTTGGTACTAACTTACATGATTCATTAATTTATAATGATTTTTCAATTTATTAATTATTTTTTAAAGTTGTCATGATTTTTATTTTTAAATTTATACATGATATTTTAACCTTACTTATTATTTACCATTATTACTAACTTACACGATCTTTTAATTTACTAATTTATGGTGAAGAAAGGCAATTTTTTGTTGCTTTGTTAAAACCTTTTGTAACTATGTAACTTATATGTATTTTTAATCAGCATTGCCAAAAATAATAAATTAAAAAAATTTAAAAAATGTTAAATATAATGAAATCCCCCCAGAATTAAATATAGCAAGCAAAATGTCCTACATCGTTTCAATAATAACTAAATGGTTGATTGGCTTGGGTAGGGGGGAGTTTGAAAAACTATTAAATAATTTCTCTTCAAATTTTACACACTTACCTATTAATTGCATATCTAGTAAAAACTTACTATATCTATATTTTATTATAAAACAAAACAATTTTTTTTAAAGAATAAATTGTTGGCATTTTCATCAGCATTTGGTTCCTTAGAACAGGCATCTGCTAGCCTAGCCAGGAACTAGTATCGACCTTCAAGACATAACACTACTTGTACACATTTTAATATGTTCAGTTATTATGCAATATTATTACTATGTTATTTTAGCTATATAAATTCATCCAATGCAATGTAATAAATAAACAAACAAACCTGTGCAAGACGCGCTAAATAAATTATGGTCATTCAGAAAATATTAAAATCACTGTAAATTATATTATTTTAGTCAAGTTACGTGTGAAAGCGAATTTCTTTTCGCTTTTTTATTGAAATTTTTTTAATGATCTTAATAAACATACAGCTGCGAACTTTTCACCACATACTTATTTATATTTTTAGCACACTTTACAATTTTTTCTTTCAGTTATGAAGGGATTTGCTTTCCTCTCCGTTCTGGGCCTTTGCTTCGTGCAATTCGCAGAGGGACAAACTCTCGTGTCCACTCTGCTTTCAAACTGTGAGTAAACATTTTCAGTATTTACGAACCTAATAAATAGCCCACCATTTTTCGACGAACCCATAGAGTGCTGCGATGATAAAACTTTGGTCATTAGAAACTAGGAATATAGTATATTGGGAATATAGTTGGGCATATAATATGTAAAGTGTAGTTTATTGGGTATAGTACTAGGTATATAGTTGGGTATACAATGCAACATTTAAAAAAATTTTTACGTAACTGTATCGGTGTAAATAATATTTATGAACAAGAGCAAGAATAAAAAAGGCAGTATTACAAAAATTTTATAACGTAGAGGAATTACATTTTATATTTTAGTACATTCAATACTTGCTACGCACGCTTGGGCCGTAACGTAGCGAGTAGTTTAAGACTGTTTTAATATTGTTAGTTCACAGAATGATAAAAAATTTAGTTCACTTTAATATAATTTTTTTAAAAAGAAGCACTTAAATGAGCGTGAATGGAAATATTGAAAACTGACCATAGATGACGAATTTATTTAATATTGTATTGGTATAGCGCCCTTGAGGTGATTTTTCACAAAAACGGCGCTCTACAAATTATCCAATTATTATTATTATTATTAATCAAATTTACGTGATGGAATACATGATATTTTCAGCAACCTTAGTGCCCCGTAACGTGCGCGCCGGTCCTAAGTACCCCCCGTACGATTTTGCTGGTGCCCGTACACGGCGCTACGCGACGTCTGTCGGTTTCCATGTTTCCAATTACGATACCGATGGTGCTGGTCGCACGCGCCGCGTCGCATGATTTGTGTCTGATACTTATTTTATTTTTTATATTATAATGATTGTTTAGAGTTAGTGTTGGATTGAGGAACGTTTAATGCGTGGTTTTGTCTGGTTTGTCTGATGGGCACTCTTAGTTGAATACTTTCTAGTAATTCCGGGCAATCTATCATAGAGGTAGCTATTTTTTTGTAAAAATGCCAAATTTCTTCGACTTTCCAAAGACGATATCCGGAAGTACGCGGCTGACTCTCTGTGGCTCAGATGAGAACGATAGCTCCGATGATCAAGGTATCGTAGAAATCGGTTTTGCACTTTCTCAATCCTTTCTATGTGACATATATACTTGGGATTCCAGATTTGAGAGGCGTACTCCAGAGAACTGCGTACATACGCAAAGTAAAGCATTTTCATAGTTTTTACTTTATTAAGTACAAAGCCTACAACCTTGGAAGCCTTTGATATCATGGATTCTATGTAGCGGTCAAAGAGTTATTTCGGGTCTAACACTATTCCCAAATCCTTGACCTCCGTCATTCGTTTGACGTTTGAAAGAAAGGATTTAGTGGATAAGGCATGGCTTAATGTTGGAAAAAAGTAATTTGACATTGCTTGACATCGTGTTGCTGCACGTGAAAAATGATCAAGTTCAGTATTTTTCGGGTAGCGCCGTGAACGGAAACCAGCATTAAAAAGTAGAATATCTGCAGGGTACTTGTGGTTGCGTCACAATTACGTAGATTGTAAGTATCTCCATGAACGGAGGCCCTTACATTTTAAGGTTTTTCTCAACAGGTTGTGAATAATCGAAGATATTGAATAATCGATGACACCAAGTTTTTAGTTGGGAATCGAGCCTATTGTATTTGCAAGGAACAAGGATTGTAAGGTATGTCTGTCTGAAGGCAGTTCGAATGAAGGATAAAAATAAACTAGAGATAAATAGCAGAACACTGGCAGGAGTGGAAGTATTACCCGCAGACCAATACTCTCCGAGAATTGTAGCGCCGATTATATTAAAATACTGCATTTATAAACACCAAAATATATTTAAACACGAAAATATAAAATCTAAAAGGCATGCTTATCTAGTTTCTATAAAGGTATTTGTTTTTACGACATCTCAAAAAAAAGACATTTAAAATACGTTGGAAAAATTCCAAATTCGTTCAGAAATTATTAATAAAACAAGCACATTTTATTTTATTTATTAACAGAAACAAACAGTACATTAGGTTCATTGGTTAAAAAAAAATTACATTTATTAAGTATATTACATGGTGGGTACCTATTATGTGTTTCAGTGTAGTGTCTTATTTATGGTAAGATAAAAATAGATATACAATAGACAAACAACCCCTTATGGGTGTTTAATAAGGTGGGTCATTAAAAAATTATCTTTAAATTTTAAGAGCGATAAAAGGGTGCCAAATGGATTCAAAACGAAGTGTTCAAAGTTTTCAAATTTCTGATACTCATTTCCTGCGGATTCAATTCAAAATTTTGAAAATTTTCATTTCAACGGGTTATTTCTTGTGTATATAAAAGTTACTATGAATCTTTTGAACCATATTTTTGTAATCTTCCATAGCACATACAGTATACATTTAAGAAATCATGTATGATTTTAGATTTTCACTGCCAAAAGTATTTTTGTTGTTTGTTTTTGGGGTGTTATGCCGTGTTACGCTACCTCCTCCTTTAGCCAACATTTCGGACAGTGGAGGTAATCCACCTCTTACCCGCCTTGGTATAAGTAACTGATGGTTACTCCTTCAAGGCTCTCGCAAGATTCTAATTTCGGACAGCGTTACAGTGTCCAGCTAAATGCAGAAAACCATTTTCAAGTTTACTGTTTCTTCAAGTTTAATTCCAGCTCGCAGTGGAGTGGAGCTGGCAACACGGTATTGCTTCGAAGTACTTAAGCACACATTTTACCACAAACATTTACACATCTGCCTTGATGATGGACACTGTAACGCTGTCCGAAACGTTGGCTAAAGGAGGAGGTAGCGTAACACGGTATAACACCCCAAAAACAAACAACAAAAAAAATTTAAGAAATCATTTAGAAAAAGGTCCAAGATTAAGTCTCGCAAAATAATGCAGAAATTTGAGAGTAAGAGAGATTTTGCTGGTATTTGATCACTCCGCCTTGAGATAATTTGAATTATGTTCATATATTTTTTAAAAAAATAAATCAAAATATCCGCTCTATTTCGTGTTTTTTTGAAAAATACTTCATTTTTCATGGTCTTTCTAACATTTTTTTAAAGATTTAACAAGGGTGGGTTTTTCTCTATGTGAAATTTCAAAATCAATCGGGAGGAAGAAGATGATATCCAAATATTATTAAAAAAAATTAAGTGATTTTTATATCTTCATTTAACATCCTTTTATCGTCATTAGACAAATCAAAACAAGAACATATTTTTCCATACAGTCGGTCTTAATTTAATGAATTTATCGTTCCATGACCATTTTTTAATTTAAAGAATATATCGTTCCATGATCATTTTTTAATTTAAAGAATAAATCGTTCCATGACCATTTTTTAATTTAAAGAATATATCGTTCCATGACCATTTTTTTGTAATTTTTTAATTAATAATATTTTCACTTCCACGCTTCTTTATCTTTTCTAGGGTCTAGTTTCCCTTCGTCTTGATCTTAGAAACGTGCATACCAATGAGTTTCAGGACAAATACACGCACTCGGAAAAGGGTTGTAATTTCCCCTGGTCTGTTGGTTCGCATGTACCTACAGACCAGGGACACCATTGAACTGATTAAGGAAATTTGTCAAATTTTCCTTAATCTTTCGATACGTTTGTGTTTATCAGTTCTGGCTGAAATGCATTCAAGATACTGAAAATTTCTATCTAAGTAAACAAGCAAAGAAAAATAAAACCGTTACTTTAAAAAAAAAAATTATTCATCTTTATTAATTCTGGACATCAGAAAGTTAACAGATACAACTTTACTTTTTTTACCCACATTGTCATGTGCATTGTGAATTGCATATTTTTCTTAAATAACTAAACCTTACAAATTACAGGAAATGATAAAAAATAAAGGGAACCACTTCGAATGGAACTGCTTTGTAGGAGAGTAAAACTTTTAATTGTAATTTTTTATTATGGTTTTATAACTGGTCAATATTAGCGTTTTAGCACTTAAAAAAACATCCTTTGCAATAAGTATAGGTTTGGTCATAAAAGCAGACAGCACACTTTGTCGATGGGAGCAAGGCAGCCATGAATTTATAGAGATTTATTGTTTTCCCAACTTAAGATGAAGCCATAGTAAATAATGCAAAATCATACAAAATCATATGTTTTTGTTTTAAAAATTTGATCGCTTAGAAGTATTGTAGATGCTTTAATTAAATACTGCGTGTAGAACATACCTTGGCCCTTCAAAATATCGGTCATTTTTTTAATAAGTTTTTTAATAAGCCTATAAAAAAATAAAGTATAAGGTCTAAAAAACACACTTTCAAGTCCAAACTCTCCTATTTATAAACCCCTTTTCGGTTATGGTATTATTGTATAATATGGAAAATTCAGTTTATTTTCTAATGATCGCAAAAAAAGTTGATATTTATACCCAATCTTCCCAAAATAAAATAAAATATGCATTTTCGCGTTGTTATTTTACAATACGGCCGCTAGTCGACGAATTCGGTTTTTCAAAGTGAACCCTATGGCGTCCACCGAAGTACTACTGTTCACGCCACAGTCGCCAAACCTCAGTCACGCCCCGAACTGAGCGGGAGATGGACGCGTCACTCCGCGTCGCTTGATTTCGTGAAATCAATTTTAAATTTCCGTTTTATTACAATAAACAATGCGTAAAACAGGAATTAATATTTTTTACAGGCCTTTACGAAATCAACCTGCAAAAAAAAACTCTCAAATACCTTTTCCAACCTTTCCAAAAGCTTTTTCTCAAGTATTTTTAAACTCCTCCCATAAAGGGCGTGAATTCCGATTTCGATTTTTTCCTGAACTAGTGGATCGCCTTAAAATAGACAATAGCTAACGGGTTAGAGCAGTATGGATGTAAAAACATCAAATTACATACTGAGACATTGTGTCCATGAAATATTAGGTCTTATTTGTGCAATTCTGAGGAAAGGAGTAATAATTTTAAGATATTCTCAAAAAAATAAATGTTGGGAAAATATATCCACGACTAAATAATAATATGTATTGTCGCATTATGGAGACAACAATCGTCTTAGGACCATTAACCCTACAATTTGTAGCCGATATTACTGTCATAATATCCGCACTATAGTGGGACTACGCCCTGCCGTAGAACGGATGACCAGAAGTAGGACAAATTATCAAAATGTCAACTTCATTGTTTTCGCGATATTTGCGGTAAGGTCGGCTGGAATGCAATAAGAATACCTGTGTTTGACAACTGCATTCTTCCAGGACTAATGCAATACAAAATTTCCAGCACAAATAAAGACTTTATTATAGAATTTTGTGACAATGGCCACAGTCGCGATAGAACACACAGTTGCAAAACAGAAAGACCTAAGAGGCAGGTCGCAAATTGTCGACTTTAGCTACCATCACACCTTATTTTATCTTGTATCACAATCTAGTGCTGTGCACACAGAAGATGATCGTTGTAATCCCATTTTCATGGAATGGCTTCTTCACTTAGGAAAATGAAACCAAATATGAAATGATCATCTAAACTAATGCTTGAGATGGATGATAACCCATGTAATAAGCAACATTAATTGCGATAAATTTGATAGAGATCTAGGTACCTATGTACATTATCCATTGCCTAAATCCAATGAAAGTTACAAAGCATTTGAATTAGGTTGTATGTCTTTTGAATTAAGTCACTATAAAACAACGAAACAAGGCGGAAAAATAACAATAAAACTTTTCATACAGTAGCTGTTCAAACTATTCGTGGAAGGTGTTGATTTAAATGAAGATCAGAATGTATACATATTTGACGTTGATTTCAATGGGAAAACTGTTCCTGGACGTTCACGAGAGATTTTTTTTCTTGATGACTTCTTCAAATTCAAAACTTTTACCTCTAGAATCTTCCACCTAGATTCAAATTCGAGAATTTTACCAAGAGCCTTGTACCGTGAGTTTTACTAAAAACTGAACGTTTTTTTCTATAAATAATTTAAGTTTTAAAAAATATTTCTTTCTAGGTACTGCGTTTCAGACGTTCCTTGGAGTAAATTATGCTCAGCTGACCGATAATGTATCGGATCCTGATATGTCCACAATAAAACTTGACCTGTATACAGCCAGCAAAACGGTAAGATCGTTGTGAAGTTTTTATATTGTTTAGAAATGTACCTTGGTAGTCGAGTATATTGACCAGAGATGTCTTCAAGTGAAAATATTTATCTGGTCGGTATAGCAGTTAACTAACTGCTCATTTATTACACTGGCAACAATAGACCAACCTATAATCTCAAAATGGTCCTTCGATCGAAAAATATAGAAATAAAACTCTCTATGTCAAGTTAATTAAATTAAATAAAATCAGTGTGATATGATGAATTAATCAGCATAACTTTCAAAATTTTGAATGAAGTCGAAAATATTTTCATCGTTTAATTTCAGAGGTCGTATTATTTTTTTGCAATTAAAGAAGACTTCAAAAATTATGTTCGAGTAAAATACGTTCGATTAAATACAATACCCTAAGACGTGCAGTGACTATCGATTAATAAACCTGATGAGTCATGTCCTTAAATTATTAAATTATGATACGCAATAAGTGCGAGCAGGACTTGGATGACACCCAGTTTTGCTTCAGAAACGCGTTTGGGACGCGTGAAGCATTATTGTCTGTCGACGTACTATTGCAAAAGTGTCGTGACCAAAGATGTTTTATTGACTACGAAAAGGCATTTGACAGGGTAAAACATGCTGACCTAATGAAAATTCTTGCCGATTGTAACGTTGACACCAAAGACCAGAATTTCATTAAAAACCTGTATTGGTTCCAAACAGCAGAAATAAGGCATTTGTTCTAACCCGTTTAATCACAGGAGACCAGATTTGTCCCAACGCACATAGGTCTCACATAAGACGCCGTAACTCCCTTACTATCATAGTTAGAAATATGTTCTAATCGTTGTTAGAAAGGAAAATCATCATGCTTTATATTCCATTCTAAAAAATAGCCACCAAAAAAATAAAATGTACACTTTTATGTACACAAAGTTTTGAATCGCAAATTGAAAAAAGAATTTGAAACTTCGGGAATTTTTTTAAAAAAATTTTCATAGAGTGACAAAAAATTGAGGTTACAATAATGTGTTTGTTATACATTTGTCTAATAAAATGTGCATCTGTTTTTATTTTATTTTTATTATCAGTAACTTTAGTTAGAAAAAACATAAGGTGACCCATTTTGAAAACTTTTTTATGTTTATATGCAAAAATTTTATAATTTAAAAAAAATATTTATTTTTCGAATTCTACAATTTGAAAGCGTATTTCATCACCATTCTAAAACAGTTTTTGGTTTTTGAATGTGTTCAGCAATATTCCAAATATTTTCATTTTATTGTAAAGCGAAAATATTTTGACCATCCGAAAAAAAAGCCAAATTTTTGAAGGGCTAAACAGCAGAATAAGGAATGGAAATAAGGCAAGGCAATTGCCATTCAGCGTGGACTAGGATAAGGCTGTATCCTGTCACCACTATTGTTTAATCTCTTTTCCAACTATGTCTTTAAAAGAGTAATACTGAGAAGGGTACGAAGATCAACGGGGTTGTCATTAATAACGTAAGATACGCAGATGATACTGTATTACTAGCAGATTGTATCGATGACCTACAAGCAGAGGCGGCCCGTGACAAAATTTTCCAGCAGTGCAAATCACAAAAAATGGTTACATTAATACGGGAAAATATAATTGATTGATTCACAGTTGCGCGAAAACCAACATCAAGTTGTAATCGTGTACCTATCAACTCGATCTAATAAACAAAATTGCAATGCATTATGTATGTGTACTGGGAGTATGAATTAATTAACTTTTCAGTAAAATAAAGGCTATCATTTACACAACTTTCACTCCACAGTTTATCATCAACCACGAAAATGGTTCACAGAAAACAAAAAAAATGTGTTCAAACGATCACATTCACAGAGCCAAGATGCTTTCGAATATTTAATACTTTGTTTTAAAAACTCTATTCATAGTTTTTCCCTTAACCTTACTTGTATTATATTTAGAAAAGGTTTTGGAGGGCCATTATTTTTCAAAAACAATTTATTCTCAAATAAAATTCGTTTGCTTTTAAAAAAATCGACGTTAATCGCAATGTTTTCACTACCACTCATTTTTAAATAAGTTTTTTACAGAGCAAAACTAGCGAAAACCGCTAAAAATGTGTCAATAGTGATCAGAGATCTGCAAAATACTTGACATCGCCGCCCGGTGCGATGGTAGAGCTAATACATAACATTGTCAATTAGTTGTTAATTCGTTATTCCTTACTAAGTCATTCCAAACGTTCGGTAACATATAACGCATGTTAAAGGTTTTGTCATAAGTCCGAATGCTTCTGCGCATGTGCGCCGCTGGTGCACGAGCGTGTCATATATCTTTACTCATGTCTTGCCCATTTCACGGTTCCAGCCTCTGTAGACTATCCCAGTAGAAATATCACTTCATGTGACGTCACGTCTCGGCACAACGGAAGATGCACGCATTACTTTTTCGTACGAGTACGGAGTCTAGTACGAAAGTTAATTGGTAAGGATATTATAACGAATTGGCGGGAATTCTTCGTGAATTAAATGTTACGAATTTACACTTTTAATGTTTGTCGATGTTTGCACGAATTTACACTTTTGAAGTTTGGTAGTGCATTGCACAAATGCCTACAAGACCTATTAAATCTTGTTAATGATGCTGGTGAGCAACTGGGCCTAACAATCAACGTCAATAAAAATAAGTGGATAACATTTGGACGACTAGATCACTCCGAATCAGTGATACAGTTAAATGGTTGCAATGTCGAAAAGGTGGAAAGATTTAGATACCTCGGCAGTATTCTCACGGAGTACTCTTGACCCAGATGTAGAGGTTAGTTGCATATTTGAAGCAGCAAGAACTGTGTTTATTAAAATTAAATTCCTCTTCTGCAATGTTATGTGTGGTCGGTCTTGCTGTATGGATATGAAAAATGGACCTTGAAAGTGAATACCATGAACAGGTTAGAGGCTTTTGAAATGTGGCTTCACCGGAGAATGCTCCTATGGACCGACATGATCACGAACACAGAAATTCTCAGGAGGGCTAGAGCAGATAGAGAACTGCTTACATTAATAAAAATCAGGAAAACTTCATATCTGGGTCATATACTTCGAGGGGAGAAGTATCACTTGCTCTATTTAATATTGAAAGGCAAGATAAAGGGTCGCCGAGGGCCTGGTAGGAGACAAATGTCTTGGCTTCGAAATATACGAGAGTGGACCGGCATTAGAAGTGTGGAGGAGCTATTCCAGGCAGCGCAAGACAAAGAGACATTTTCAAGAGTGATCGCCAACGTCGGGGGGACCTGATAGGACACACAAATAAGAAGAAAATACGGAAGGGCCATTGCCTTAGTCGTCTCTGTATTGGTCATTGGTTTCTGACTTTCGTTTAAGTTTGGATAGATATAAATGAGTTTGTACTCTTTTCGAGGCTCCAATCAGGACGAATATTTTTTTCAAAGCATTGTGCAACGAAACCAATAGTAAACCGATTAAATAAAACGAGTGACTTTGCAGGCGCAGCCACTGCAGAAGAAAGGTGCAAGTTGCAGAACTATATGGCTATAGGCGTTATTGTAGCAAACCCTCAATTTGTCCCACCCAACTTCTGGATACTGCAGAAGTAAGTTGCAAGTTGAAGAAGTTGGCTATAAGCGTTGTTGTAGCAAATCCTCATCTTTCCCACATTCTTCTGGATACTGCGGAAGTAGGGTGCGAGTTGCAGAAATTCTCACTGAGCTTCTGGACACCTAAGGTAGGTACCTAAGTATTGTTATACGGTGCAGTTCAATATGTGATTAAAGTTTTTTTCTTTCTTATTCGTACGATGAGGGGTTAGAGGAGGAACATCTCTGATGGGATTCGGGTATCGCCCTGGGGACCTCTTCAATTCCGCCGGAGAAATAAATGGAACGGCCACTCTTTGGCCACATGTTAATCGGTTTGCAGCGCGCAGCATTCACAAATCGCCGACAATTTTGCTCCACGTTGAACATTATATATGAACATATGGCTGTGGGAGCACCTCATATATTTAATGGTGGAACAGAATACAGTAATGGACGCACGCATATAACGTCTCGTGGTCGTCGTTCTTTAAGAAGTAATCTTTTCATTCACTTTTTTCTTTCCAGACGAGATTTGCACTCTCTTCAGCAATTGACATTCTATCGGATCCCGGTTTTAACAGTGCTCTGCCCACGACCATCATCATTCACGGATTCTTCACCACTCCGACTTTCCAGAGTTTCGCTAGCGTTATGACAACCTCTTTCATCAACTACGGACAAACCAACGTCTTGTACTTGGATTGTAGTTCTTTGATCTTTGCATTCTACTCCAGGGCTGTTACTTTGGTCAGGCTCATTGGACAGTTGCTGGCAGTTCAGCTTTGGAAATTTGTTCAAGGTAAGATTTCATTACATCTATATCATCTACTAGTATAACACGTAAACTTTTCTTTATAAGGAACTATGTCAACAATTTTGAAAATTCGACAATTTTTAAAAATTTCGTAATTTTGATAATTTTTTTTAAATTTTGAAAATTTTGCGAATTTTGACAAATTTTTGCAAAATTTTAGAGATTTGGATAATTCTCAAATATTTTAAGAATTTTGATAGTTGAATGATTTTTGAAGGACCAAGGACTGTTCCTAAAACATATATGTTTTTTACATACTTACAGAAATGTTATTATATAACAACATATACTAAGCTACTTCATATAGACCAATACTGGATTAATTTAACATTTCTTAACTTTCTTTATTACCCGTGAAGGTGTCTTTTTTAGTACCTAATCGTAAGATTATTTATTTTTAAAAAATCATTAGTATTTAATGAAAACATCACTGGTCGACGTAACCTTAATTTTCCAAAATTTGTGCATTCTTTACACGACCGTGTGTTCCCAAACAGAATTATAATATAAATATGCTTACAATTAGTGTTTTAAATTTTAATAGTGCGGAGTACAAAGCTTTTTACACCACTCTAAAATGTAAAAAAAAAAATTGTGTAATTCAACTACAAACATCTTGGGGTATTTTTTTTTAATTAATTGCCAGAAAGATTCGTAAACAAAATTTTAATTAAAAGATTTTAAACATCACCTTAAAAAATCTTTGCATTTTTCAAATCTTTGCAACACTGAAATGAACACAGACTTATGTATGAACAAACTAATAAGAATAATATTGTAATAACGCACCCTTTATATAGTGCGCTTAGGTAATTATGGGGAGTCTTATACATATATTTTATTACATAAAATTATTATGTTGCAAAAAAAATTACACATTGTAAATGTATTTCACATAACTTTTTTTTTAGTAAGCAATTATTTTTTTTTAAATATCAATAATTCAAAAACGTACACTTCCGCAGCCGGTGTCAACCCATCCAAAATCCATCTTTTGGGCCACAGTCTCGGAGCCCACATCTCCGGATTTGCCGGAAAGGCCTACATCGCCCTTTCTGGAGGAACCAAGATCGGCAGAATTACTGGCATGGACCCCGCTGGACCCTGCTTCTTCGGCAGCCCCGGTGACTTAACCCTAAATGGCACTGATGCCACCTTTGTTGATACTATTCACACTGATGGTGGATTATTTGGAATTATCCAGCCTCTGGGTTTGTACTTTTTCAGTATTTAAATTCAATTGCATAATTACCTACAAATTTTAAATATCATAACACGGTTTGATCCAAACTTGAAGAACTTCGAAAAAAAAAGTCATAAATATTGAAATATAATTGCAAGTAGTTACATTTGGGTTCCATCCAAGCATCGTGTATTCAATTCCTCGACAGTCTTCCACCAAAACACAAGCAACATTTTCTGCTTTCTGTCGTCGTAGGAGATTTTCAAATATTTTCAGGTTATTCGTAACCCGGGATTCTTTCTTTAAAAAAAAAAAAACAGTGTAATGAATTCGCTTCATAAACCTTTTTTAAACCGTTTCAGGTCAGGTAGATTACTACGTCAATGGAGGTGAAGACCAGCCTGGTTCCATCCTCATCGATGATGATCACACCCGAGTATGGAAGATAGTCGTCGAAACTCTGCAGTACCCCCAGAACTTCATCGCCAGGAAGTGTCCTAATTGGACTAGCTTCCAGAAGGGACAGTGTGATAACAATCCAACTGCCGTCATGGGCTATTCTGCCACTCCCGGAACTACAGGAATCTACTACCTGAGAACTGCCGCTTCTTCCCTGTACGGATTAGGGAATGCTGGAAAATCTCCTACCGCCTTTACCAAGTGGTGGTGGAACACCTTCGCATAATCTGTTGATTTTTTCTTTCAAAATATTATTAACTACGATAACATTATTGTTGGTTAAGATGAAGCCATAGTAAATAATGCAAAATCATACAAAACATATGTTTTTGTTTCGAAAATTTGATCGCTTAGAAGTATTGTAGATGCTTCAATTAAATACTGCGTGTAGAACATACCTTGACCCTTAAAAATGTCGGTCATTTTTTTTTATAAGTCTTTTAATAAGCCTATAAAAAAATAAAGTATAAGGTCTAAAAACACACTTTCAAGTTCAAACTCTACTATTTATAAACCCCTTTTCAGTTATGGTTTTATTGTATAATGTGGCAAATTCAGTTTATTTTATAATGATCGCAAAAAAATTGATATTTACACCCAATCTTCCCAAAATAAAATAAAATATGCATTTTCGCGTTGTTATTTTTCAATACGGCCGCTAATCGACGAATTCGGTATTCCAAAGTGAACCCTATGGCATCCACCGAAGAACTACTGTCCACGCCAAAGTCGCCAAACCTCAGTCACGTCCCGAACTGAGCCGGAGGTGGACGCGTCACTCCACGTCGCTTGATTTCGTGAAATTAATTTTAAATTTCCGTTTTATTTCAATAAACAATGCGCAAAACAGGAATTAATATTTTTTACAGGCCTTTACGAAATCAACCTGTAAAACAAAACTCTCAAATACCTTTTCCAACCTTTCCAAAAGCTTTTTCTCAAGTATTGTTAAACTCCTCCCATAAAGGGCGTGAATTTCGATTTTGATTTTTTCCTGAACTGGTGGATCGCCTTAACGGCATTTGTTCATCAAGTACTTTTGGCGGGCATGATTTGATGTATCATTGTTAGATCTATTTGTTTTCCCTACTTTCGAGCCATTCAATTTTAAATTTGATTAAGTAGTTTCTGCCACATTATTAATCTTATTACAATAAATTATTGATTTATGATTGCATAGCTCTCGTATTTATTTCGGTATTTTTTTTGTACTCTTGTAGCTTATTTGTTTGAAAGTAGCCCACTCCATGTTCTGAAGTAGTTTGGGTGGTTATTTCCTTGCTCCGGAAAATGACTCCATGGGTATATATGCCTTTTATCCATCAAGGCGAGATGATATCACCATTCTAAAATCAGTTTGTCTTAAATCAGGCAGCTGCATCTATAAGTTGTGTATGAGGTGGCAGTGTCATTAATTATCCTACTATCTCCCCCAATGAGACGTAAATCTAGAAGTTAACGTTTGATCAACGATAATAGAGTGAAACCGGAGTAGTTATCGTTTTTTCTACAAAATAACTAATGTTGACATGTTTTGTGTTTAAGAATGTCATAATATTATTTTTGTTGATACCATACTTTTCAGATCCCCAGTTTTATTGAAAATATTTGCATTTTTTTAATGAAAGGCCTCGAAGTTACGGCCGCTCAATACAACGCAACATTACCTGGCGCTCTAGCAAGCTACTCATCCGGTCGCGCATATAAAAGCAAGGGACCAAACACTGCGCTCGATCAGTCCCTCTATTCATTGGTCGACACAATACACACCGGGAAATGATACAAATAGTGCAGGGCCGTAACTCATTCAGCATCATGTTATTTGCAAGTTTATCCAGTGTGATTCCAGGAACATTTCCAACACCTTCGAGGACTCCTTCTCCAACTACCATCCGCTGTCCGGCCCGTTCGCGCCTCGACGTGAGATGTCCCCCGACCTATCAACTACCAAGCCCGCTCGCGCTTGCTGTTTATACAGGTACAACCCGTTCTCTGGCATTCGAAACCCATCGCGTTCCGTTGCCAGAGATCATCTTCATCGCCTCTCAAGGTTCCTTCCTGCGTCACGTGTGTGCGCCGACTCAAAGGACACACAGCCGCCATATCTCGTCAGCATGACGACGATCGACCGCCTGGACCAAGGTCACTTCTACACCGCCTCGGTGTAGAGCAACACGCCGGCTCCCTGAAGACCTGTGATCTTCACCGCCGAAGCTTCCTGACCATCATCACGCATCAGCAACGCGGCAGCATCACTCACGGCACCTCTGTCACTCCGCTCCGCTTCGACCCTCGCTACGTAGCTAAATAAAGACTGACTCACTACATCGATTGACGCCTTTTATTTCGTCCTCCCGTCTCTGCCCATCCGGCCCGCTCCCTCAGAGGGAATAATATGGAATTGAACAATGTTGGGGGAATGCAGTTAATTTGCCTTTGGACCAGCCTGATTTTGCAGTGGGGCACTGTTTAAACGCATTATGTACGTCTCTGGCTGGGGCGATTTTTTTTTTATGAAATTGTTAGAACGAGTGTATATACATTTAAGGTTTAAGGCATTGGACATTGTATATATACTCCTTCCATAATTTCAGTTTCCTGAAACAAATAATTTGTGGATAGGGCTTAGTCTGCTGGTAAATTATCTTAATGATAGACTTCTGACCAATTTCTAGTGGTTTTACGTGGTCATCTTATGTTCATCAGTATATAGATGTTCATCCCATGCGAATATTCCGTAAAAATGGGCATACGCGTAGCAATGAGAATGTATCAATAAAATTTCTCATGGGTTTGAATACGTAATTTCGCTAATTCAGTTTTTTTTCTTTCTATGTAGTAAGTTCATTTCAGTTGGCAGACTATGGTTACACCTAAGTACTTCATAATTATTTGTAATTTCACATCTTCGTAGTTTGAGCGGGGTTACAAATAACATTATGGAACTTCATGTTAAGATTAGTTTTATGTTATGTTTTTTTTTTAACTACAGAGAGGAATATAAATATTTTCATCGTATATAGATTAAGAAGATTTCTATCTAGCCAATAATTGACCGTTGCAATGCAATTGTTATACCTTACCTCGTTTTACGCTTAACTGTTATTGAGACCTGTAGAGCTACATGAGAGAGAATTTTATCAGGTATTACGATGTTGCACAGGACATTACTGTAGATTAGAAAATGTAATGGCCCTGAGACTCTTGTGGAACACCATGTTTTGATAGATCATAATTGCTGTGCCAGAGAGGTTGAGACACACAAGTACTGCAGGACAGGCTGGAGGTTCCAATCCACGGAGCAGTGGTGGATTATCCCTAAGGCAAACTAGGCACGTGCCCAGGTTACGAAGGTTACGAAGGTTACAAAAAAAAATAATTGTGTAATTATTTTTTTGTACGTATGCACCTTCTTACACAATATAAAAGATTATTTTGAAATGTAAAAATTGAATTGAAGTATTATATAGGATAACTACGAAACTTCGTCATGCCGTGATGACCAGAGAGGAAAGACCACCAAAACAACTATTTGTCGACACACATTTCTTGCTTCATTCGCATTCATAAATCGTCTCGTGGTTGCGTTGCGGTGCACATTATCGGAGGAAAACTGCGGGTAGGAGATACTTTCAAACGTGCGCTCTGTAAAGTGATTTGTCGGTACACGGTCGATATAGGACTCTTGGCGTGGTCCAACTTTATTTAAATATTTCATTCACTTGATCATGCCTTGACTTCTTGGGTTCTCCCTGATTTCTTTTTAATGCCCTGCCAAATAACCGT
The DNA here is from genome assembly GCA_929108145.2 of Limnephilus rhombicus. NCBI lineage: Eukaryota > Metazoa > Arthropoda > Insecta > Trichoptera > Limnephilidae > Limnephilus > Limnephilus rhombicus. Next base: position 19,539,127 of record OV815293.1, read on the forward strand.
ACCTTGAAATCCCATCCATCAAGTGCACTTGACGTGATTTTATCACTAGACTGCATTTGGAAACAAAAATTTGGAAATTACTATTATTTTTATCGGCCTTGTATTACTTCCGGATCTCTTCAATTTAACACTATCTTACCTATAATATACCTTTATGGTTTTACAACACATACTATTTTTTTACTTTGGCTCCTTGAGGAGGCCCTGAGGAAAGTAATTTTCCTAAAGATTCCCTGTGGAGCAACACTTTACTCTACCATGATTCACTAGCTGACTCATAGTGGAGTAAAACCTTTTTCATGTTCCTAATGCAGTTATACATGTTCTCAAAAGAGAGATTTAAAAATCCACAGTATGATTCTCAGAGGAGAAAAACCTTTTTCATGTCCTGTGCAACTATGCGTATTCTCAAAAGGAATATCTAAGAAGTCATTTGCTGACTCACAATGGAGAAAAACCTTTTTCATGTTCCTACTGCAATTATTCATGTACTAAGAAGAAAAATCTAAAATTCACGTGTTTACCCACAGCGGAGAAAAACCTTTTTAATGTAGTAATTGCAACGATTCTTCTTCTCTACAAAATAACTAAAACGGCACTTGTGACTCACAGTGACGAAAAACCTTTTTCATGTTCCGACTGCAACTATTCATGCGCTTCAAAACGGTATCTAAAAATTAACATGTTTACCCACAGTAGACAAAAACCTCTTTCATGTCCTGACAGCAATTATTCGTATTGTACAAAGGAACTTCTAAGAACTCGTTTACTGACTCATAGTGACGTCAAACCTTTAAAATCTTTCATTAATTCATGTTCTACAAAGAGGTACCAAAAAATCACATATTTACCCACAGCGGACAAAACCTAACCGGACCCTTTTCTTGTCCCGAATGCAGTTATTCAAGTTCTCGAAAGGAAGATTTTAAAATCAACAGCCCGTTTCACAGTAGAAAAAAACCTTTTTCATGTTCTGAGTGTAACTATGCATGTATTACGAAGATAAATCTAAAAAAATCACACGTTTTCCCATGGTGATAAAAACCTTTTTCGTTTCCCGGCTGCAACCATTCATGTTCTACAAAATAATAACTTCAAAGTCACATATTTATACATGAGAAGAAAAAAATTTTTCATGTCCCGATTGCCACTATTCATATTATCGCAAGGGGCATCTAAAAATCCATGTTAACCTACAGCGGACATTAAACCTTTTTCGTGTCCCGACTGCAACAATCATGTTCTTCAAAGTATCAAAGTTATCTAAAAAGTCACATATTTACCCACAGTGGAGAAAAACCTTTATCAGTAAATTTATAGTAAATTCATATTAAATTTTTATAGTAAATTTATGTTTTTAAGGAATTTGGTCAATTTGAACATTAAAGAAGTTCAAAATAGTGCTAGTATGTTGGAAACGATATATTCTGGTGATTAATAAAACTGCTTTGTTGACGAATGTATCCATGTACGTTCTTATTTAACAACGATAGCTCGAAATGGAGAACTGCCCCGAACAACCAATGCGATTTTTATAGGTTCTAAGAAATAAAGACCTCGAAACAATTTACTCAAACATTTACATTTAATGTGCGTATCGACGGTTCTTAGCAATTGCAGCAGTGAGCTGAGTTTTTCATGTCTATGGAGAGTGATAAATTATCTTCGCTTTTCCATGACAGATAAGAGATTAAATTCGTTATCAATACTTAACATTGAATCGAAGTTATGACGACGTTATTGACAACTTTGCAAGACAAAAATGTAGGGGCAGAATTTTTTAGTTTTTTTTAAACAATTGTCCTTTAATGTGATAAGTAGATTTTTAACTAAATAATTGATTACTTTATTTATTTTTTATTTGTCAAATGTTAGGTTTAAAATTGTATTATTAATTATCCCCGCTAATATATAACTGGGAAAGTGTGCATAGGTATATGTTACTTCTTCATGCAAAAAAATAGTTAACCGATTTTGATGAAACTTGGTATGTAAAAAAAATACCTACTAGAGGGGCGCCGACGAGGTGCTTATCTAGGGCTGGGGTCGGCAACCTGCGGATCGCGAGCCACTGCGGCTCTTTGGATGTGAAGCTGCGGCTCTTAAGTTCCATACGCAAATATTATTTATTTTATCAAAAAAAAAACATTAAACCGGCCTCTGTGTTTCCTCCTTCCTACAACATGGGTCTCTTCAAGGCCAATGTTCATTCCTTCCTCTCCTCAAAAAGACCCTCCACACAGCATCCCAGTTAACATAGGCCCTGAGGGAAATTATTTTCCTCAGGGCCTCCTGTGTGGAGATCATTCTGAATTGATTAGGCACCATTTCTACATCTCAGCCACTTGTACTCGCTTTTCAACCACACCCCTCCCCCGTGGCAGTCCATCGGAAGCTTTCGAATGACGCCATCGTCGGCTTTTTCTATGTAAATTTTAATTCGCTTTCGACACAAGACAGTTTGGCGTCTTCACCAGTGCTTTGGTTGTGACCTATATTTTGTAGTTTCAAATAAAAGAGTTAGAAGCGAATTATCTTCTCAAAGGTATGTATGTACAAATATATAATAATAATAAAAAAAAAAAAACTAAAGTAAAGGTAGGTAGTATAATAAGGTAAGGTGTTGATACGTTTTGCTTTGTGCTTGAATGAAATAAATACATTCCTCAATGAAAAAGGCATTAATCACCCTGAATTAGAGAACGACAAATGATTGCAAAATGTTTACTTTATGGTGTCTAAAACTACAAGGAAAGGGAAACCCAGCCTATTTTTTGGTAGAAGAGTTGGTTTGTTTCGAAGAAAAATTAATATTTTTGCAGAAGATATTCAGAGCGGAAAATTACTTCTTTTTCAATTTCTAAAGCAATATCGCGATAAAACTAGTGCAGCTGTTGACACGAATTACTTCAGCACAGTTATTAAAAAAAATAAAGATTTGCTGACAGATTTCAAAAATTTGGGTGGAGGGAAAGGGTACCGCCGCCGCCACCGCCCCGGAAACCTTTATTGGATAACCAACGCCTCTGCTATAGGTCACCCCAAGTGGTTCGCTACGTTTGGTGATTTAGTAAAGGTATAATTGTATGCCTTTTTGTTTATTATTTATTTGTAAATTATATTGTCAATGGTCACGCCTTTTCGTTGTTGTTTACTCTATCCTCATCTATGGTTTGTGACGTCACAAGTCCCAGTAGAAAAAAAAAATCGTCAAATTATTGCATATTCATTGTGAAATATTGTCGAAAATTGCCCCCCTTCAAAAGCCCGAAGTTATCGATCTAGTTTGTAGTGTACGGTTTAGTTTATTTATGAGTCAGTAAGTCCGAGTTGTAACTTGAAGGCAATACGAGGTTTATTAATAAATAATACAAAATGAGTGCGGTGAATAAATTCACTCTTAATTTAAAACCAGTTTTGTGATCAGAATGTAAAATTCCAGTTGTGTATTCATCTGCTGCCACATTTCGAAAGAAAAACATTCTCTTATTCGAAGTGCAGTTATAAAATTCTATTTGCAGACTATTTATGTACTGACAGAATCAAAGAGAAACCATTGTTATGTTCTGAGTGTAGTTTAAATTTTTTATTTATTTATTTATTTACGCCTATTTAGGCTTTTACATACATATATATAATAATATTAACGAAATTATACTAGTAAATAGTGCAGGAAACTACTGTTTAAAACACTTGCACAAAAATAAATACAAAGTAAAAATATTAGGTATTGAATTTTGAACCACACAGTATGTAGGTACAAAATACAAAAAAATCCGAAATAGTTTTTTTTTCTTTCAGCCAACAAAATACTGTCAATGTGTTAGTCAATTTTGATAGCTTTAGCAAAATATTCTCCTATTTGATGAAAAAAACTTCAATAAGGTATGCTTATATAATAAAATTGATGTACTAAATATATCAACAACATCGGAGTATTTGTTTCCAAGCTGTTGAATCCGTCGCATAGGAGTATAATATTGACTTGTTGAATTAGAATTGCTACAATAATATGGTAGGTACTGTCTTGTGACTGACCTGCCTTTTTTTTTTTTTACATTAGCTCCACACAGGAGGCACCGAGGAAAACAATTCCCCTAAGGGCCTATGTCATCTTTGAGGATGCTGTGTGGAGGGTTTTTTAAGGGAAAGGAAGGAGAAGAAGATATGGGAAGGAAAAAGGTATGAGGGGTGGGTAGGAATCTGGGGGTCAGTGTGGCCAGGAGTGACGGACGTATGAATCTATACCTCACACTGCGGTGCAAGGAAAAGGGTCGGGAGAATCCGGCTGGAGAGGTCAAAAGGCCTCCCTCAATCAGTCTCCTCCGAACCTGCCCGCCACGCAGTGGTTGGGCAAACGTATCCGCCACCAAGACCTAGACAAACCTCATCCCATGAACCCGGGCACCCCCGCTAAGTCACCAAACGTAGCGAACCACTTGGGGTGACCTGTGGCAGGGGTGTTGGTTGTCCAATAAATGGTTCCCGGGGCGGCGGTACCCATATCCGCCTCCCAAATTGTAAAACCTGGAGTATGAAAAGAAATTACATATAATAAGTCAGGGGTATCAAACATTGAATTTATGATTTTATACAAACAGGTTAAATCGGAAATGATTCTACGATCAGATAATTTTATTAAATTTAATGAACAAAGTACATTATCGTAATTTAGGCATTCACTAGGAATGCCCATTTTAAAATTCACATATCTTAAAAATTTATTTTGGATTCTTTCAATCGCATGTGAATGAACCTCATAATTTGGGGACCAAACCGTGGAATTGTATTCTAAATGACTCCTTACGAGTGACATATATAATGTTTTTACAGTATTGACATTGTTGAAATCACTAGATACCCTTAAAATAAATCCCAACATTTTCGAAGCTTTATTGGTTATTATTTCTATATGCTTGATAAAGTTGAGTTTCGTGTCAAACCCAAGTCATTGATTTCCAAGACTTAAATTCACCGCATAAAGATTTAATTTAAACCAGTTCTCTGTTCAGAATGTAAAATTCTAGTTGTGGATTCATCTGCTTACACATTTCGAAAGAACAACATTCTCTTATTCGAAGTGCAGTTATAAAATTCTAGTTGCAGACTATTTATTTAATGTCCGAATCAAAGGAAAACTATTTTTATGTTCTGAGTGTAGTTTTAATTCACCGCATAGAAACTGGTTTATTTATTTATTTATAAAATTCTAGTTGCAGACTATTTATGAACTGCCAGAATCAAAGAAAAACCAAATTTATGTTCTGAGTATTGTTATAACTCATTGCACACAGATTTAATTTTAACCAGTTTTGTGTTCAGAATGTAAAATTGCAGTTGTGAAATCATCTGCTGACACATTTTGAAGGAAAACATTCTCATATTCGAAGTGCAGTTATAAAATTCTAGTTGCAGATTATTTATGTACTGTCAGAATCAAAGAAAAACCCTTTTCATGTTCTGAACCGTGTACCGAGTGAAGCTTTGCATTTGAGTTGCATGCCACAGAGAGCAGTTACAAATTTGTAGTAGAATTTATGAAAATTATTTTTATTGGACGAATACTCGTCACATGTGATATAAAAATCGGCATAAACTGTCAGTCGAATGGAGTCTAATAATATTGAGTTAGATCGCCAGCAGTTCATGTTTGAGAACCCCTGGTCTAGGTCGTGGAGGCGGGTGACCAGGACACGCTGCACCCCAGATTGCTACCCGCCCCTTAAACCTTTTTCCTTCCCAGAACACTCCTCTCCTCCATTTCCTAAAAAAACCCTCGACACAGCATTCCCAAAGATGACATAGGCCCTGAAGGAATACTTTCCTCAGGGCCTCCTGTGTGGAACTCATGTAAAAAAATTTAAAACCAACAAAAGCACTCTAGCATTTATAGTAAATCCTCTCATCACAATTAGTAACGAAATCCACATTGAGCCATTTGAAGTTGATACAAATGGATCGATTTAAAAATCACGATTTAAAAATCACCATCCCTCCCTAAAAATGTATTTATGCAAATACTATTTATCGTTGGCGAGAAAAAAAATTGTGGCTCTTTAAAAACTTTGAATTTTGTAAATTTTAATTTTTGGCTCTTCCGACTCAAAAGGTTGCCGACCCCTGGTCTAGGGCGCTCTCAACATTTAAACCGCCTCTGCCATGGAGGCACAAGACATCGGTAGAACGTCATCTCTCATCGGTAGACTTGGTCTGAGATGATCCAATGGCTGGTCTGGTCCAGAGAGTGTAGGATAATCCATGGTCCAGGGTGAAGCGATGGTCAGTAGAAAGCGGGACGAATGGTTGCCGGAACAGAGAGAGGTCGAGCGGGCAAGAAGACAGAGTTTTTGACGAGAAGAGTGTTTCTGGAGAACTGATTAGAAACTTGGACTTGGATATTATTTATTAACAGAGTTCCTAAACCATGAGTTTACTGACTCTAGCACAATTACAATGGATTTTCTATAAAACTTTAATTGGAGGGATTTTTTATTTTTGGTTGTGTGAAATGAAACTTAAAACTATTCTGCGACTTAATGCACGAATATTTATTATTTATAATATTATTTTATTTTATTTTATTTATTAACAAAAATAAACAGTACATTAGATACTTTGGTTAAAAAAAATTAAAATTAATATCGATAGTGAACCGCCTTGGGGGACACCGGTTGCTAGCGGATGTTCTGATGATAGAATTTCGTCGTTTTACTCTAAAAGTACGATCAGTAAGGTAGCTTTATACCATTTTAATAAATGAGATGGCGAAGCCCATTGGATACATTTTATATAATAACCCGTTATGCCATACTCTATCGCATGCTTGTTGTATGTCAAATATTAGGATCACTGTATTTTTGTTTATGTTGAAGCCTTCAGTTATGATCTCTACCACGCGGAAAAGTTGATGAATTGAAGAATGACCAGTTCGGAAGCAATGTTGGAAATCTCGCAAAATTTTATTTTCATGAATAAATGATTCTAATCGAACGAGAATGATTTTCTTAAGAACTTTGCCTAATCAAGGAAGAAGACTAATTGGGCGATGGTTTGCGGTTAGTAGTGGGTCTTGGCCCTGTTTAGAAATTAAGATAATATTTGCTTGTTTAAATGCTTTAGGAAAGCAACTGAGTCGTAGTGACGCATTGTAGATGGTAGTTAAGGCGCACATTTAAAGGAAGGCACTTTAAAACTTAATTAGGTATGCCATCTGGTCACGCAGCTTTTTTATTCTTAAGAGAGTTAATAATTTTTATAATTTCATTAGGTGTTGAGAATTTCATTGGCAAGTCAGATTCTGTATTTAAAATAGATGCCACTTTAGAATCCGCCATTAAAACGAAGTATGGGTCATCGTGATCAGTTATTGGGGTGAATGGAGCTTCAAGGCTGTCTGCAAAGGCTTCTTTCTGCCTTGTCTGCAGTAGAGTATACTACTCCGTTTGGACCTTGAAGGGGGGATATTCTGGTTTTTGGTTTTCTGAGAGTTTTAGGGAGTTTCCAGTACGCTGCTCTGTCATTTTCATTGCGGAAATCGTTAAGGCTCTGCAACCGGGCTCGAAAAGAAGAAGATGGAGAGATACGAAATTACGAATGTTACAGGAAAGCGCTAACATTTACAGCGACAAAATCGATGCGAAAATTGCGAATTTTTTTAATAAAACACGACTCGTTTAAAGTAGAGCAAAAATCTCGCGGGCATTATCTTAAACAGCATTTAAAAAAACACTGTGAATTTTTTCATACATATATCTTGTAAAATAACTGAAACAAACGTGTTAATAATAATTTTTGGAGCATACTTTGCGATTTTTTTCTATCGAGGCAATTTTGTATAATTTGCGTTTCGGCGCGGGCAAAGTCTAGATATTATCTTCTTTAAGAGCTTTAAAACTTACCGTGTTTAAGGGAAATATGTAATAAATCGGTAGAAACCAGGGTTACGGGCTCTTAAGGGCATCTCTTACTTCGTGGGATAAGCGGTTATAGTGCATTTTTATTATCGGATTCCAAGTTTTTTGTCATTCTTTACGGATTAAATTTTTCTCCCTAATAAAATATTTAATATCTTCTGGGATACCATGTCGTCCTGTATCATTTAGAATATTAACGGATGCCTCGCTAATGCAAGATTTAATTGAGTTATTTAACGTAGAAGTGGCGGTGTTAAGGCTCGCTTCGTCGGGAATAGAAGTTGGCACCATCGTAGATGAATTAAATAACTCGATGAGTTTAGGCCATTTAATTTTTTTCTTAGTTGGCTGATGAGGGACAAGTGGATTCGAACCCCCTGTAAATGTAAGAAGAATAGGATTATGGTCGGATGCGAGCTCGTTTAGAACTTTTAGCAAGTGAACGTGACTTGTGTCTTTGAAGATGATTATGTCAATTACATCTGGCCTGCCATTTGGTGGCTGAAGAGTTGGGAGGTCAGGGGGGTCTTTGGCGATTGAGTTAGAGAGAGCATATTTTGCAAGATCTCTACCTTTTTTATTATCATATTGGCTGTTCCAAGAGCCGTGCTTGGCATTTAAGTCTCCGGTTATAATAGTGGGGATATTTTCGGAGATAAGAGAATCAATTGTCGTTTGGGAGGGCTATAAACAGATATGAATTTAATTAGACCGGAAGAAGTATCGATTTTAACCGCGGTAGATTCAATATTATCGTTGGAGAATGCATGTGCTAGACAATGGTCAAGATTGCTTTTAACAAAAATAGCAGTATCACCTCCTTCATTGGAGGTTCTGTCGTCTCGAAATATGTTACAATTTGGTGTTCTTAGGTTGCGCCTGACTGGAAAAGGCTTGGGGCCCGTATTTATAAGGGCTGTGACAACGGTAGCGTCAACCATTGCCATTGCCCCCGGGCATGATCCCTAGAATCGAGTGAAAGCCGGCCGCGATGCCGGCAGGTCGCTGCCTTTGTTTCCTCGCTTACCCCCATTCCAACAATTTATTTATTTAACATACAATCATAATACAATTATAATTTTTTTAAAGAGACCCATGGTTGAGTTCAACCTTGCCTTGGGCTCGAATGTTTTCATGTGACATGGTCAAATACAAATGCTCAATATGTCCGTTACAATTGATAAAGCTTGATTGTATTTTTCTGCCTTGTTGGCGATTTGTGTAACTTTGTAATATCATGAGGCTTTTAATTTTAATTTCAAGCCAAGAATTTATGTACTTTCATATGCATGCCTGGTTTCAAAAAGGTACGATAGAGTCTTCATTTCTTCGCTAAACAATTAATTCACGATATACTTTTTTTTATTTCGTCCATTGTATGGCATAGATACATAAATAACCGTATTTTTTTCACTCATTTATTTTTATTCTTATTAATTTCTGACTTTGAAGGAAGTAAATAGTAACCTGTCAATCGGGCGGATTTTTTATTCAAGATCACTATAACAAATAGTAGTAGCAAAAGTTCTGCCGGCAGCAGTCATGGGAGGCTATTTTAGGAGATTTGAGGCAATCGAGGAAAAGGTGGAAACCGTCAATAAGAAGGTAATTCCAAAAATATATATTATTAAGTAAGAAAATAATATCTTACCATATTTCCCTTGTCTTATTCGGACCAGAAACTTATCGTTAATGTCTTGACCATACGGTACCAGCATAACTAAAGCTCTGTCCTGCCACTGCTAACGTGTCAGAGGTGGAGGGAGCTACTCGACCATAAAAAAATTCTCGTAGAAAGCAAACACTTTGTGGCTTGACATTATATAGAATGAAACAAGTACTTTGTTTAAAAACCACTTTATTTTTATTCGACTAATATAAATTGTTTCATTCTATATAAAAAAAAATTCTATTCCAGTCAGCTAAATGGCAACGAATTACTTACAAACTAAAGCTCTCTATCCACACGGTAGCCTACGAATTCTTTTGGACGTTTTTCTTTATTATTTACCACTAACTACTCTATTACATAAAATAAAACTTACACTATGCGGAAAAGTCATAAGGCACCTCTAGACGTCCATGTCCTGCATTGCGACAGTGGCCCAGATTTTCCTCACACAGCCTCTGAAGTAACCTTCCCCAACTTTGCTTCGGGCGACCCACTGAACGTCCCTCCTCTGGAATTATTTCTGTCAGTATTTTATGCGGAAGTAGATTTTCTGTCGTACAACCTTTTTACAAGTTTTATATTAAGAGAAACAGGAAAAGAACAGTAATTACGCAGCAATATTTAGAAGTAATATTTAGAATAATTATTTTTCCCGGTGTACGTCCCCAGGAATCGTGCAGCATCTTAATTTTTTTACGATATTTTGAACAGCTGGTTCTTTATAAATTTGCCTCTTCGGTCTACTCTGTTTACGGAGACGATGATGGTTTCAAATTGTAGCAAATTTATAATTTTAATTGTTATTATCTGTGTGTAAAAATTTAAGTTGTGACATTTGGTGAACATCTCACTGGGAGAACCTATGCTGAGGTGTTCGCATGTTTAGGATTAAGTGCTATTCTGTCGACATTAGTAAAAACACAGTATCCTCCTTGATATTGTCAAGAAGGGCACTGTGGATCAGCCCATGGCGGCAGTATCGTGTACATAATTTAGTAGCAGTTAACGTTATATAAATAATTATCTTGAAAAGCAGTAGGTATACTTTTCTATGGACCACACGCCACTGATATAAATATTATTGTGGCAGTATATTCTGTCCCGTAACAAAATCGTTTTTAAATTTATTTTTAATTGTTTAGGTTGGGTTGTATTTCGTTAGGCGTTATAATGTTTTGAGTAAAGCGAATTCCTTTTTTTAAATCGTGTTTGTTATGTGTTTTTTGTGAATAATTGTAGATGTTTGATTGTACTTAAAGTTTCTCTGCCCGAGTGTGTTATTTTGTAGAGACTCTAGTTTTAATTGCTGTTCGAGGTTGCATTGGAATGTAGAGTTTGTGTTGAAGAAGTATAGTAGTACAGATTTCGCATAAAATTACCTTATTATCATGACGTCTAGTTTCGTAAATTTGATTTGAGTTTATATATAAAGTTACTATTAGTTAGTTGAGTTTAATTATTGCGTATTTTTTCTATTGGGTGTATTGCTATGTTCGTTTCACTTCCCCATGCCAGTATGCCATATATGGTAACGGATTGACAAAGTGCCAAAAATATGGTCCTGAAGATTGTTCTTGAAAATATGTTTGTGGTTGTCTTTATGAGATGCATGACTCGTTTTAGTTTGTTTGTGATATAAGTTAAGTGATCAGTCCAGCGTAATTTGGTGTCTTTATATATAACTCGTAGGTATTTAGTATGCTAAACACTAGGTTGGCCCCTTTGTGGGATGCTGAGTGTAATATAATTGTTTTGTTGTGACTAGGGTAAGTATGTTGTTGTTTAGCCAACTTTTAACCACGAATAACCTTTTTTCGGCCTTTGTATATACCTCATTCCATGTTTCTGCCTGGTAGAGTAGTACTGTACCGTCAGCGAATGTTAAGATTCGACCATCAATGTCAAGGTCACACAGGTCGTTTATGTGGAAAAGAAACATCAGGGGAAACATTTTGTCTATCTGTAAATTTGTTGTTTTTCTGTTCCGGGTCCGATGAATCCTGACACGATGGTAGCCATGTTTATATCTGAATCTTTTTATTTCGCACCTGCTGTCAAATCAATTTAATGAACATTACATTAAATTTCGTTTCACCAGGTGTAAACCTTTTGTTTTAACGTTTACCCTGAATCTAAATATTTGTATACATGATTTGGAGAATAAAAATTATTAAGATCCACAGATATTGATTATGTAAAATTCAGCAAACATCCGGAAAAAAATTAAGTACGTGTGATAAATGTAATCGCAAAGGTGGAACATGAAAACAAAATAACAAAAAAATCTCACAAACAAAAAATTATGAATTACCTAAGCATTTCGCGTGTTTTTTTTTAAAGAGGAATATAAACGCTAGAAATATTTCAATTCTCATGCCTGCAAAATTTAAAATCGAGCGTCTTATTTGCACGTGGCAAGTAAGCGAAAAAGTGGTTTTTATTTATTTTGCACATAATTTTATAAGAATGAAAAAAAGTTAAAACATACAAAACCTAAAAATATTCTTAGACATTGAGGAATATTTTTTTAAAATCGTTTCTTGTATTACTTTATAGTTAAGTCATGAAAAAACTTTTTTTTTGTGGTTTACGCTTATATTTTTTGTTATATAATAATAATTTTATTGTAATTCCAATACATAGAAAAGTTACTAAAAGCTTAAAATAATCCTTAGATTATTTTTTGATGTTCATACTGAAAGCCGATTCGTCGTAAAGATTAATCTAAATAGTATCTAAATAGGATTTCACGTACAGCTTCATCTTTTTCATTTTGTTATATTTGCCTCTTTATAAATATTGTAAATATCTATGTCATTAAGTAATTTAAAGTCGGTAGTTGTATTTTTTTTTTAATATTTCTTCAAATTGTTTGTACATACATTAAAAAAACATACTTCATATGAAATAGGTACTTAATCAAAAAATAAGTAAAAGACAAATATAAGCAAATTCTTATTTTAAGCTTTAAAAAGGTTATTTCACGGAAATCTATAATAGCTAACGTACCCATACTACGTGACCAATTTTTAACCCCCCCCCCCCCCCAGCCCCCTCCCAGCCCCCCCCCCCCCCCCCCCCCCCCTCCCCCGGTGACATAAAACCTAAGTCCCCCGCCACTCATTTGTACCAAGCGTGGTATTTTGAAGATATTTGCCCCCCCCCCCCTAAACGTGTCAAGTTGTATGGGTACGTTCCCTAAAGTGTGAGGTGTTTTTTTCACAAAAACGGCACTCTACAAATTATCCGATTATTATTATTAAGTATTTGAAAATCCATCAAGGCCCTGCCTTACTGTTAAACTGTTAAGTAATACAACAAAAATGCATCGACAAGTAGTATCTATGAATAAAATATAAATTTTAAAGTTACGATATTAAAATGTGTAAGTAAGTTGTATAATCGTAAGATGTAAGTCACTAGTTCGAGTTGGTTAGTACTAGTTCTAATCTTAGTTGTAAGCCCTTCACATTCATATTAGTTGTAAGAATTTATTAAACAGCTATAAATATAAGCTTTAGTTATTGTTATTATAAAACTTAGTTGTAAGTCAGTCACATACATATAAGTTGTAAGTTATAAGCCTTAGAGGTAAGTCACTAGATGTGGGTCTTAGATGTGAGCCACTAGTTATTAGGACTGTCCGTAAAATAAGGTCACCAAGGCGCTGCGGTCGCGAGGAACAATTTTACGCAAGATCCGGGAAAATTGGCGTGAAGCCTGGTTTCCCTACGCTAAATCCCAACAAAGCTGAACTCTTTGCAACACTTAGGAAAAGTACCCATACTACGTGACCCACTTTTTGCAATTTTTTACCCCCCTGGTGACCACGTGTAGTATATTCCAAGTAGTATAATGTAGTATATTGTAGTAAGTAGTATATTGTATATTCCAAGTAGTATGTGTAGTATATTCCAAGTACCACATGTAGTATATTGTAGTACATTCCCCCCCCCTCCTCCCCCTACAGTTTTCTCGTAGTAAATCATAAAAATGGTTTTGAATCATTTCATGAAAACAAAAAAAAAAACAAAAAATGTTATTTGGCTAATATTTGTCTTTATTAATACGGCGCACAGTGGTTCCAAATAACACAAAAGTTGGAAACAATTCACAGGGAGGATTAACTGGGGGAAAAAAGTTATATTATTTTTCGGTATGGTTAAAAAAAATAATAATATTCGGTTTTAGTAAGTTTCACTGGATTTTATTAAGGATTTCTGGATTTTATTATATTTTTATCAACGAAGAAATTAAATTTAAAAAAATATTCTTAAAATTGATATTATTTATGTCCAAATCCATGTGAAAATAAAGGCCGAGTAATGTTAAATTTTGCTTTTTAACATTCTGAAGCAAACGATGAACAATCATCATCATCGTCGGTGCTAAAGATATTTGAAGAATGAATATCCGAAGGAATTATTAAATCGAAAATTTCCTTAGAAAAATGATTTAATTGTTTCTTTGGGGGTTGCCAAACATTAAATTAAAAACAATTTGGTTAACATTAAATTAAAAACACCTTCATAAAATTTCTCACGAGAACATTTTCTAGAATAGTTCTAGCGATATTTAAAAAAAATCTTTGTTCCGAACTTTCTGAGCCTTTTCTGATAATCTTAATCGGGCGGCAATAACTGATGGACGATAGGCAAGGATTCTGCCACACACGTTTATATTGTCAGACTTCCCGTGAACAATGGTAGGTACAATTGAAGATTTAAAAATACTAGAATAATCCGCATCCTCTCGCGTTCCAATGAACACCTGTTATTAAGAAGAGCGATTATCATCAAATATCTTGTACACTTGTCTGTTAATAGATGAGCGCCTAGAATAATGTCTTGTAATAATTTTGATGCTACCGATTGACCGAAAAGTATACATCTTTCTCAAACACCAAATGAGAAAGAGGTGCACTTTTCCGAAGATCTTTGGTTTTCAAGCGTTTATTTTCCATCACAAATCTAGCATAATCTCGATGAGCAATAGTCCATCTTGTATTAATGCGAAATTTGAATCTTTTTACAGAATTTATCCAATCTCTCTTTAAGGCGATTGGTGAAGTTTATATATATTTTTTTCAAATATTAAAATCTTTTTCTATCTTTTGACCCTTCGAGTTCATCATTATGTCAAATAACTCCCTTTGTCTTAAGAACAAATCCTTTGAAATCGAACCTGTGACAAAAATAATATTTGTGAAGCACTCAAATTTTACAGTAAGTAAATTACGTAAAAATTACTGGGCCGTAGAAACGCAAAAATGAGCAAAGATTTTTTTTTAAATATGATACGTAAATAGTTCAGCTACAAAAGTACATCAGCACATTTACTGAATATTAGTAAATTTTAGTGAACTTTATACTTACGTATTCCAGAAATCTTCGTAATATTTATTTAATTCACGAGATGTTTTTTAAAAAAATATCCCAAATTTTGCCCATTAGGAAATGAAAAAAATAAACTTAACATCTTTAGTACACACCTGAAGGTATTGAATCCATGTTAAAAAAAAGTCCAGCAAGCGGTGTAAAAAGTTATCAGTCCCTAAATGTTATATAATAAACGTTGCATTTACACACAAACGTCCTGACTGCTCGGGAAGTCAATCTTTGCTGATGTGTTTCGCAGTGACGAAACGTTTTGCTGAATTTTGTGGTATGGAGAAAGATGCGCTGGTATGTGGTGTCAAGATATAGAAACCGAATTTAGTGATCCCTGCAATTTGAAATTTCGAATTGTTTCCGACGCTCCCATACTAGTAAAACCATTGTGCGGCGCTTGCTGTGTGACGGAAAGAGTGCATGCATACCTATTATTATAAGTGGAAAAAATATTAAAAAGTTAGTGGAAAAATATAAAAGATTTCTAGATTGACTACGTGATAAAAACCTAAGTCCCCCCTCTACACTGTGACCAAGCGTGGTATTTTGAAGATCCCCCCCCCCCCCCCCCCCCTAAACGGATCACGCATTATGGGTACATTCCCTTAGCTAAGCTTCCACTCGCCGCACCCGCCAGGTGTGAGTTACGCTCTGTAATTCGTTTTTAAACTTTGCTACGACGAATCTGAATTATGGCACTGGGATTGTTCCTTTCGTGGGGTCGTGTAGTGTATCCGGGAATGGTTGCCACGCCGAGACTAAGCGTTACAGAGGGTTCAACGTGGTGGGGATTTGACAAGGAAAAACCAGCCTACACGCCAGTGTTGCAGGATTCCGCGTAGAATCATTCCTAGCCACCACAGCGCCGTGGAGATCTTATTTTACGGACAGCCCTATATTATTATAATTGTATATAAACTTGTAGAGCGCACGTGAGATGATGTTTAACAAAAACATCACCTCACGATGTAAATCAGCCAAATGTTATTAGATTATTTGAAAACATATTTTTCGAACATCAATTGACTGAAACACTAGTTTTTCGAATTGATATAAGTGTGTACACAGTACGTACAAGAGTATTTTATTATAGGATGGACAAAATCAACTAACTTAACCTAACCTAACCTCTCTAACTTAACCTAATTTAACCTAACCTAACCTAACAGTATCCCGTTAGTTATAAGCAAGTGAAATATATATTTTAAAAGTTGATTAACAAATTCGAAAAATATGTCTTTCGGCCAATTACTGTTGGATTGTCTTTTTCAATTGCAAAATTAGTCTTTCGAAAAACTAAAATTCGAACAATGAATTTGAAAAACATCTCTGCTCCCGAGAAAGTTAGTGGCTCAACCCCCCAAAATGTTCCTCCGGTGAACTCCCTACCCCCCTATCGAATGCTATAGCTACGCCCTTCCCCACAATCATCATGGTGATATAATTTGATGAACCTAATTGTAAATGGTTATTATTTTTCTGTAGTCAGTGAACTCTATATGAAATTTATTTTGATCCCTTCAAAGAATTCAAAATACAATCAAAAACATATACTAAAAATTTCAACTAAAAATAAAAGCAAAAATTAGGGATTTTATTAAAAATTAAAACTACTTAATAAAAACAACAACGGTAATATCTAAAAAATATTTTTTAAATAATAATAATAATAATTGGACAATTTGTAGAGCGCCGTTTTTGTGAAAAATCACCCCAAGAGCGCTTAACAACTACATAAATAACACCTTCCTTCCATACACAGCATAGACTTTTATGCGAGTAAATCTTTAAATAATAAATACAGATACAAAGTTAGGAAGAAGAAATGTTTCTAATATTATAAGTGTAATTATTACTCTTTTATCAATTTTGTTTAAATTTTGTACAATTAAAAAATAATCACACCGAATAAATAAATTGTGGACGATTTTTTTTGCGTACGCCCATGGATATTTTCTGACTGATCGCGACCAGAGCTGTGAATTTTCCAATAAAAGACCATTTTTTCTTCAACCTCATAATTATTTCTGAGTTCGCTTACCCAAAACAAGTAAGTCCCGTACAGTTCATACCATTTGAATATCTACTGTAACAAACTAGCTTCAGTGAAAAATACATTAGATCTACATAGTACCGTAGTTACAATTTAATGCTTCTATATAATAATAATAATAAATAAATTAAAACAAAATACTTTGTTCTACGTCACTTTATTGATATTTTTTTATTGTTACAATAAAGTGACGTAAAACAAAGTATTTTCTTTTTATTTATTTAAAATGTCAAGTCACAATGTGTTTGCTTCTTTTGAAAAATTAATAATAATAAAAATTGGATAATTTGTAGAGCGCCGTTTTTGTGAAAAATCACCTCAAGGGCGCTTTATACACCATACAACATTATATCTATATACGATTTTTGTGTAAAAGTGGCTTTCGGTATATATATATATATTTTTTTTTTTTTTTAACTCACCAACGGAAAAACTCCCTCCTTATCTTATTATTTTAGATCTTTTCCATGTCATTTCAGCTTTGCTTGCAATTTACAAAAATGAGCTTTTATGATTATAATTTCTTTTTAATTAAATTAATCATTGCGAAAGTTTAAAAAAATATTTTTTTTTACATGAGGTCCACACAGGAGGCCCTGAGGAAAATAATTTCCCTCAGGGCCTATGTCATCTTTTGGGATGCTGTGTGGAGGGTTTTTTTTAAGGAAAGGAAGGAGAGGAGAGCTCTGGCAGGAAAGGGGTTTAAGGGGTGGGTAGGAGTCTGGGGTGCAGTGTGTCCTGGTCATCCGCCTCCAGGACCTAGACAAACCTCACCCCATGAACCCGGGCACCCCTGCTAAATCACCAAACGTAGCCAACCGCTTGGGGTGACCTATGGCAGAGGTGTTGGTCATCCAATAAAGGTTCCCGGGGCGGCGGTACCCGTTCCCGCCTCCCAAATATTTAGTATTAACTCACGAATAATTGACAAAGCTGCTTTTAAAATAAAAAAGTAGTCCATTCCGGAACTAGATATTTGCTATACATATATGTATACCTTTTGATTTAAAAAAAAATAAGTTTGAGTTGTAATTTTGACGTAAAATCCAAAAATAAGTTTTGTACAAAAAAGACCGTTCAGCCATTCCTCCTAAATAACATTAATATTTGTAAATCCGTGAAACACAACTTTTCGTCCTACGTAATATAATCCAGCCCCAATGTTAACTCGCCTCACAATGCTGCCCAACCGGGTGGCGATATGGTTCCCCTGTCACATTCTGTAGACAGGGGCACTCTTGTGAGAAACCACATAAACAAAAATAAAAAATACAAAGGTCAGAGTTTCAAGGATTACGATATGTATCATATTTCTAATATTTTGCCTTTTAAATGACATTTCTGGTCTCTTCCAAACAATGAAATCAATAACGTGTGCAATTTTTTTTTTAGTGATGAAGGGATTGACTTTTCTCGTGGTCTCGTGCCTTAGCTTCGTGCAATTCGCTGAGGGGCAAACTATCGTGTCCGCTCTCCTTTCAAATTGTGAGTAAACATTTGCCTATTTATCAATCAACCAATACCCCAGGTAACACATCTTACTCTTTTTTGAAGAACCCAAGAAGCTGTAACCAAAATAATAATAACAGAAGTCAACCATTGAAAAACCTGGAGACCTATACCCGAATCAGAAAGCTAGAAAGCTTTTGAACCCTACAAAGAATTGCGGAACAAGACGCAAAAATTTAAATAAACTTAAGAAAAAAATGTCAACAATTCGTTTAATAGTATAGATTTGTATGTACAGATTTAACATCAATTTGGTAAGAAAGGTGTTCCTGGACTTCTGCGAGAAACTAAATTTTTGTTTGCATAATGACACCTTCAGTTTCTGAAAAACTTTTACACACAGGTTCATTTTTCAAGATTCAAATTTAAAAATTTCATCAAGCGCTTTATTACGTAAATTTGATGAATTTAGTCGATTTTTCTGGTTGGTATACTTCTTAAAGGATTTGCTTTTAAGAAATCTATTCTTTCAGGTTTTGAAATTCAAACTTTTCTTGGAGTAAATTATGCCCAACTGACCAGTAATGATTCAACATCGGAACCTGACTTTTCTAAGATACAACTTGACCTGTATACTGCCAATAAAACGGTAAGATCTTTAGCTTATCTTATCTCACATCCCTCGACCATGGAGAGATGGAAAAGGTATAAATACTTTTATAATATACGAACACCGGATTACATTTGCCACTAAGAGGTTCGAGGGGTTACAGAATCTATTTACTTCCTCAGGTGCTTTATTATATTGCTAAAGTTCAGGAATTCCGGCCCGTGTATTAATGGCGCTCAATTGTCGTTCTTTGAAATACTTAATCTTTTTTTCTTTGCAGACGAACTATAATCTCTCTTCGGCAATTGACATTCTATCGGATCCCGGTTACAACAGTTCTCTCCCCATGACCATCATCGTTCACGGATTCTTCACCACTCCGACTTTCGCTAGTTTCGCTAGCGTTGTGACGACTGGTTTCATCAATCATGGAAAAACAAACGTCTTGTACTTGGATTCCAGTTCTTTGATCTTCTTATTCTACTCCAGGGCTGTTACTTTGGTGAGGCTCATTGGACAGTTGCTGGGAGTTCAGCTTTGGAAATTTGTTCAAGGTAAGCTTTCATTACATCTATAACATCTATGATGTAAACTTTTATTTTTTAGGAACTCTGTCTACAACTTTGAAAATTTTGCTAATTTTGAGAAATTTTGAAAATTTTGAGAATTTTAAAATTCTCCAAAATTAGCGATTTTTGAAGGACCACAGATTTTTCCCAAAACAAATATAATTTTTAGATACTTAAAGATATGTTGAAATATAACGCCATCAACAAAGCTATTTTGCACCAATAATGAATTGATCTTAAGTTTTTCAACTTTCTTTATTACCTATGAAATTGTTTTTTTTTGTTTCTAATCGTTAGTTTATTTATTTAAAAAAAAAAAAACATTTTTATTCAATGACAACAACACTGGTTGTCGTAAGGTTAATTTTACAAAATAAATGCTTTATTTATATGACTGTACGTCCCCAATCAGAATTATATTGTAAATATGCTTACAATTAGTGCTTTAAATTTTGTTAATGGAGCAAAGTAGAAAGCTTTATACACACATCAAAATGTAAAAAAAACTAATTGTAAATGTAATATTTAATTCAATTATAAATATCTCGGATTTTTTTTTCCTCTCAGAAGGATTTATAATTATAATTTAAAATTAAAAGATTTTAAATTTTACCTTGAAAAACACACTGAAAATGAACACTCAACACATACGTAAACGAACTAATAAGAATAATAATGCAATAACGCACCCCCATATAAACGAGCTCTGCTTTGGTAATTATGGGGAGAACGTCTTCTACGTATATTTTATTACATTAAATTATATTTTGTTGTAAATTACGTAACACGTCATTTTTAGGTAAACAATTAATTCAATAAAATATTCAAAATAAAAATATGGTAATCAATTAATATTAGCTATTTATACTCTTTAATACATTATATTCTATCATAAGAGTAAGTTCATTTCTCATTCAATAGTGAACATTATTGATTATAACAAGTTATTTGAAGGAATCTATGTCCTACACTTTCGCAGCCGGCGTCGACCCAACCAAAATCCACATTGTGGGCCAGAGTCTCGGAGCCCACATCTCCGGATTTGCCGGAAAGGGCTACATCACCCTTTCTGGAGGAACCAAGATCGGCAGAATTACTGGCACAGACCCTGCTGGACCTTGCTTCTTCGGCAGCCCCGGGGACATAATCCTAAATGGCGCTGATGCCACCTTTGTTGATATCATTCACACCGATGTTGGATTATTTGGAATCATCCAGCCTCTAGATGTGTACTTTTTTCAGATATTATAATACGGTTTGACCAAATCTTTGACATTTTGGTAGAACACGTTCACGTGTTTTGAGGTCATCTATAGGCTACAAATTTTTCTAGGTTCAAAACGCTGTAAATAACATTATTTTGTGAATATTGAAATATAATCGCGAATATTAAAGTAATAAAAACCGGTCAGTGGCTGAATTGAATTACGTTTGGGTTCCACCCAGGAGTCATGTGTTAAATTCCTCGGCTGGCTAAGTCCTCCACCACAACCCCAGCAACATTGTCCACTTACTGTGGTGGTAATAGAAGATTTTCAAATATTAATTGTCAGGTTATTCCTAACCCGGGATACCTTTTATTTAAAGAAAAAAATACTGAATAATGAATTCGCTCTGTAAACCATTTTGCTTGTACGTGTTTTCAGGTCAGGTGGATTACTACGTCAATGGAGGTCAAGACCAGCCCGGATCCATCCTTATCAATGATGATCACGCCCGAGTCTGGAGGCTAGTCGTCGAAACTCTCCAGTATCCTCAGAACTTCATCGCCAGGAAGTGTCCTGATTGGCCCAGCTTCCAGAAGGGACAGTGCGAAAACAATCCAACTGCTACCATGGGCTATTATGCTACTCCCGGAACTACTGGAATCTACTACCTGAGAACTGCCGCTTCTTCCCTGTACGGATTAGGGAATACTGGATCTTCCCCTACCGCCTTAACCAAATGGTGGTGGAACACCTTCGCATAATATGTTGATTTTTTCTTTCAAAATAATATTAACCATGTCAACATTATTGTTGGTGAGCGGCGATTGATTGATGGTCATGTACTTTTGACCGGCATGATTTGTTCTATTTGTTTTCCCTCCTTTCGATCCATTCAATTTATATTGGACTAGCTGACCCGACGAACTTCGTACCGTCTCAGAATCAATAACTGTTGAATTAAATAAAGTTTTTTTATTAAGTTAAAAATTACACAGTGAAGCAATTATGGATGCGCTACTGTCCGTGTTTTGTTTTTGTCAGTATCAGAGATGGCGTTGTGTACGGATTTATATTTTTGTGATATTCTTACTTTTACAATTACTTACGGGAATTCGGGAGGCGGATACGGGTGCCGCCGCCTCGGGAACCATTTATTGAATAAGCAACACCTCTGCCATAGATCACCCCAAGTGGTTCGCTACGTTTGGTGATTTAGCAGGGGTGCCCGGGTTCATGAGGTGACTTATGTCCGGGTCTTGGCAGTTGATGCGCCTGCCCACCTGCTGCGTGGCGGGCCGGATCGAGAGAGACTGGTTGAGGGAGGCCTTTTGACCCTTCCAGCCGGAATCTCTCGACCCATTGCCTTGCACCACAGTTGGAGGGATGGATTCATACGTCCGTCACTCCCGGACACACTGACCCCCAGATTCCTACCCACCCCTCATACCTTTTTCCTTCCCAGAACTTTATATCCTCCCCATTCCTTAAAAAGATCCTCCACACAGCATCCCCTAAGATGACATAGTGCTCCTATGTGGAGCTTATGTAAAAAAATGCGTTTCATTTTATAGATTTATTATAATTATTGTATTTTTCCTTTGGAGGTGTGCAGACATACGTTCACCATTTGTCTCATTTTAGACTATTGACATTGAGTGTGTAAGAAAGAAGGGCAGCATTATATGATTAAAAATAAATGCACAACAATCAACGCATTGACATTTGACGTTTTTGAATGTTTGGAATTCATGCACAGTTCAATATTATTCCCCTCACAATATTGCTGCATTTCTTTCAAAATAGGAGAATTCGTTCCATACAAAATGTATGGGGAAAATAATTTTCTTTATAACTATTTATTTCGTTAACTTTTGTGATGTATTAATAGTTATTATCCTATCCGGAGCGGAGACAAATCCAACAAATCAAAGATCATCAAAATCAGCCCAGCCGTTCTCGAGTTATAAATAGTGTAACTAACCCGACTTTGTTTTATATATTAATAAGATTAAGTAAATTCTGCCACAATTTTTATCTTATCACAATAAATTATTGATTTTGGATTGCATAGCTCTCAACGCTTACCTTATTTTTTTAAATAGCCCACTGCGTATTGTGAAGTTGTTTGGGTGATATTTGCTTACTCCAGAAAGTGGCTCCATGGGTACATACCTACGCCTTTTATATATCAAGGCGAGATGATAGGACGGTCCTTGATTCGGTTTGTCTTCACAAGGTCTACTGTCTACTGTAGCAGTGCATACTATAAGTTTTGTGTGATTCAGCTTCTCATTATCTCCCGCTACAAATAAAGTGTAAATAAAGACAAGCCGATAATAGACTGACAATAAAAGTTTGAAGATATGCCGATGATAGAACACAGATCTAGTAATAGTTTTTTTTTTTAATATGGAATCTAATATGAACATATTTACATGTTTTGTGTTTAGTAATACGTGTTATTTTTATTCATAGAGTACTTTTCAGATGCCCAGTTTTACTCAAAATGTATTTTTGGCAAAGATTTTTGATGCATTCATGTACACACACACACACAAGGCGACGCCTGTGTGCGGGTATTTGTTTTTATTATTTACTAGCTGGTACCCGGCATTCGTTGTTATGCCATTTAATAGAGAAATTGTTTCTCCCTTTCACATTAGTCCCGTTGACCTTCCTCCTCCTCTTCCTCCCCCGCGTCCCCTTCCCCTCTCGCGTTCCCACTCCTCCTCCACCTTCCCTCTTCTCACTCTACTCCTCCCCCCCTTCCCCCGTCTATCAAACCCCCCTCCCTAGTCACCCTCCCCCCTCCCGTATTCGCCTCCCCCTTCCCGCGGATCTCCCTCCCGAATCCCCTCCCCCTTTCTGATGAAGAAACGTTGGCAGTTCTTGGAAAATGGTTCGTTTCACTGTTGGATTATGAGCACAACGCCTTTCAACGTCCGCATCTTGATTACCCATAAAACGCTAGCTTTTTCCCCCGGCTTCGCTCGCATGGTATTAAGGTGATTCCCACTCCGCCTCCTCCACCTTCCCTCTCCCCACTCCACTCATCCCATCCCCCCCTCCCTCCAACCCTACCCCTCCCCCCTCCACCTCCCCTCTCCACTCCACCCCCCTCCTACACCCCTCCCCCCCTTCCTTCCCTCCCCGCTCTAGTCTTTCCGGTGTGAACTACATCTAGTCTTTCCGGTGTGACCAGCATTCAAAGTTGCCAAGGATTAAATAACATGTGTTTACAATAATGTCCTCTGCGTGCGAACTCTATCTAAATTTCTTTAAATGGACAATATACAGTGTTAATTTCAAGCGACCTCCCAGGTAAGTATGGTCCTGTTTTCATTAAATTTTAGGCAGCATCGCGTTCATTGGTCAAAATATTGTACACATATTTTCGTATCGGTGATCAATGAACCGATGTATGCAATTTTTAGCCATAAGTTGTTTATAATTGTTTGCCTAGCTTGTAGTTTTTTAGATTTTAGAAATGTATTATAAGTTTGTACAGCGCCCTTGAGGTGATTTTTCACAAAAACGGCGCTATATAAATCATCCAAATATTATTATTATTATTATTATTAAACAGTACCTTGCCATAATACATAAAATTAAGATATAATTAAGCTGGATTGTATTTACGTGCGATGTTGGCGATTTAGACAAATTTGTAATAGCACGAGACTTCAAATTTTAATTTATTGCCAAGATTTACTTACAAATATTCATACCTGGTTTGAAAAATATATCTTCATTTTTAACACACGACGTAAGAAGCGGTGTTATAAATTGACTTTCTGTGTATCTGTCTGTCTGTGGCATCATAGCTCCTAAACGAATGGACCGATTGTGATGCGGGTTTTTTTTTTGTTTGAAAGCTGACGTGATCGAGATAGTTCTTAGCTAAAATTTATGAAAATCTGTTCAGGCGTTTGAAGGTCTTCAGCTCTTTTTTGTGTCGGGGGTTGCTTAAAATTTTGAAATATTTACTTATTATACTAAACAATTTATTGTAGATATTTTTAAAAAAAAATCGTCTACTGTGTAGATACATTGTGTAAACATAATAGTTTTACGGGACATAAAAATAATTTTTAAAAATAGCTGATTTCATTCAACTGTAAATTTTTCACTCATTTATATTTTTCTTGTCATTATATTTCCGGCTTTGATGGAAGTAAATAATTTTTTGTGAACCGGACAGATTTTTTTTATTTATTTATCACTTTTACAAACAGTTTTTTTTACATGAATACCCAACTGCTCGCGTCTGGAGCCAGTTGGACTATGGCATCCCCAATTGGGGTATGTTGTGAGGCTGAAGTACTGGGGAGGGGAAGGAGATAGGAAAGAGGAAGGTGGGGAAGTACCTGGCTATTCAGATCTGGTCACCAAACACAGCTAAAGCCGTTTCAAGCAACGTTTCAATTCTGAATGGTGGTCTTACACCAGGTCGATACTGAGAGTATCTTCCACTCTGGAACGTGCCGCAAATATATTATTTTAAATGAATAAATTGTGAAATAACACAAATTTTTCAAATAAAATTTATTTGCCACGCCGTTTCGATCCCGCGACCTTCGGAGTGCTAGTCAAGAGCCTTACCGCTGGACTATTTTTTTTTTTTTTTTTAATACATTTTTTTTATTACATACATAAAAATATTACAAAAAACATTTCTTTTGATAAGAAGTAAAAAAAAAAGGAACTATAAATTTTTTTTTTTTATTACATGAGCGCCACACAGGAGGCCCTGAGGAAAATAATTTCCTTCAGGGCCTATTTCATCTTTGAGGATGCTGGGTTTTTTTTAAGGAAAATTGAAGGAGAGGAGAGTTCTGGGAAGGAAAAGGGTTTAAGGGGTGGGTAGGAATCTGGGGTTCAGTATGTTCCGGTCATCCGCCTCCAAGACCTAGACAAACCTCACCCCATGAACCCGGGCACCCCTGGTAAATCACCAAACGTAGCGAACCACTTGGGGTGACCTATGGCAGAGGTGTTGGTTATCCTATAAAGGTTCCCAGGGCGGCGGTACCCATTCCCGCCTCCCAAATATGTAGCTTAAAGATAAACAATAATACAATTTAACAAAAAAAAAGATATTACAATAGTATAAAATGCATGATTAAAAAAAAAACCCCACATAGGCATCGCCAGTTCGTGGGTATACTTAAGTTTTTTTTTAATGCAGTTAAGATACAACATGGCAAATTAAACTTTAAATTGGTAAATTAAAACATAATTATGTTTTAACATATTTATAGAACAAATAATTCCGTATTTACAAAACTAAAGTTAAGAAAAGAAGAAAAAAAAATATATATATATGAAAAACAAAAAAGGTTAAATAAAAATGATGATTTGTAAAGTTATAACAGGTAAGATGTTATAGCAGGTATGTATTTGTGTCATTTGTAGTTACCCAAGTCTTTATTAATTTTTTGTATATGCTGTAAGAGGATATGTTTTTAGATTTAATTTCTATAGTCTGATACTATGTCATCTGGGATGCTGTGTGGAGGGTCTTTTTGAGGAGAGGAAGGAATGAACATTGGTCTTGAAGAGACCTGTGTTGTAGGAAGGAGGAAACACAGAGGCCGGCAAATCATTCCACAGCCGAGCTGTTGAACACAAGAACGAGTCGAAGAAACGACCCGTTCTCATGCGACAAATGTCAACCATGTACAAATGTTGGGCACGCGTTTGGCGTGTTTCCCGACTATGCACCGGTGCCGAAGGGATCAATGATGCTAGTTCCTCGGAGCATCTTCCATTGTAATACCGGTAGAACAAGGATAGCATTCCCACCCGACGCCTGTGCTCTAAAGATTGCAATCCGTCTGTTAAGATGGGAGAATCCATCAAACGGACCGCCCGTTTCTGCACAGAGTCGAGGGTATTTTTCATGTATTTTGGAGCTCCAGACCAGAGGTGGCTGCCAAATTCAACCGTGGGGCGCACTTGCGATTTGTACAAGGTTAGCAGTTGTGCACTATTGTATCTGCGGGCCCTATACAGTTAGGGTTGCCATATCTTAAATTTAGACGCGTGAAAACCCCGAATTTTAGAGCCCAGAACCCGGACAAGTCAGTAGGTTTTCAACAGTTGAAAATGTCATAAATCACCTTTTTATTTATGTTAAAATTAAATTTAGTCATCTTTTATCATCATTGTAAATGTACCTAACAAATCAGAATCTTATTACAGTTTGTTAAAAATTGTTTTAATAATCAGTTAGAATTTTTTATTCTTAAAATAAAACACAAATTATTAATATACTCTGTTATGAAAACAAAACCTTATTAAAATATTAAGCCTAACGAAATTCAATTAATTTTTAAACAAAATCTTAAAAGTACTGAGACCATTTTAGTATTCAGTCTTACAATTTTTGAGGTAACTCTTTAACTCAAAAATAATTATATCTTTAAATTTTTATCAGCAGCCAATTAAACATCAAAATACCTCTTAACATAATATGAACTTAATTCAGTCTTCTTAAATCTTAAGCAACAAAACAGAACCTTTTTTAAGTTTAGACTAACTTTGTAAGTTACATTATTAATTTTTTTAAGCATAAAATAACCAAAAATTATATTCATTTATATCACCTTAAAGTTTTAATCAACAGCCATATTGTAAATTTCTTTTACGTAATAAAAACAATCATGACTTTAAGTACAAAAATGAAAATAAATTATTGCACTCAAAAGTACATTATTTGATTATCTCGCTAATAAAGCTTTTTCCTCAGCCTCTCGCCTTTTTTACTTTTCAGTTTTTTCGTATTTATCACTCTTTCCGATAGCTTTTAGTATATCTTCCCTTTTTAAAAGGAATTTGTAAAAATCAATGCAGCTGTAATCTTGGAAATTGAATTTAATTTTAATTAAAGATAGATGAAACAATGTTACTTTGTTTGAACCACTTTTATATTTGTTCAAAGCCGACCGGTTTCAGAACGACCGTTCCTTCCTCAGGGTAAACGTATACGTTTGACTTTAAATTTTAAGACTTTAAGTTTTTTTTTTAAATCCGGACATCAAATGAAACCCCGCCCGGACGCTCCCCGGATGCCCTCTAAACTAGGACAAATCCGGGGAAACCCGGACGAATGGCAACCCTATATACAGTACGCCCAGTTTCTGGGAGGCTAACTTCAAATTTTACTTAGTCCTCCTCAGCACAGGATCTCCTAGTAAAGAGAACTACGAATATAATGTACATCTATTTTATGCATATACTTAACACGTATTTTCTATAAATGTAAAAAATAACATACAGTAACTGAAATATATTAAAAAAAAAAACTAAAAATTAAATGAGGTAAAAGGAAACTGTCAATAAGAAGACTGTTCCAAAATAATAGTATATAAGGAAGAAAAGAATATCTCATCATCTTCTTCTTGCCTTATTCAGGTCAGAAACCCATCGCTAATGTCTTGTCTACACGGTGTCAGTATGCTGTCGAGTAGTTAGTGGTACCTAAAGCTTTGTCCTGCCACTACTGTCCAAACGTGCATTTAGTTGATGCCCCCACTAACACTACAGGATGCGGTGGAGGGCACTACTCTACCCTAAAATAAAAAATAAAATCCTATTCCAGTCACCTATAAGACCCAGCTTTCCACACGAAAAATTTCGATTTAGAGCAGTGGAGAAATTTTGTGTTAAAAACTTATAATAGGAGGTGTGTTTGCAGTGCGCGGGTATTATAAATACAATGTTGACAAATGGTCTGGTTTGGAACCTGGCTAATCATCGGCCTTCGGAAA
This sequence comes from Limnephilus rhombicus, assembly GCA_929108145.2. Taxonomy (NCBI): domain Eukaryota; kingdom Metazoa; phylum Arthropoda; class Insecta; order Trichoptera; family Limnephilidae; genus Limnephilus; species Limnephilus rhombicus. Next base: position 19,567,763 of record OV815293.1, read on the forward strand.
TAATAATAATTCCCGGAAAGCAACATTTCAAAGATTCGTTCACAAGAGAAGTCGAATAAGTATTGTCACTATAACCATATTCAAATTGTAAACTAATATAATACTTGTACGTGATATATTCTGTTGAGCCAACAAACGAGATAAATAATAAAAAAATAATTATCATTTTTAATTTATAAACTAATGTTTAAGACATGATTTTTATGCATAGCACAAAGGGTAACAATTATTATAATCAATAATTTTCAGCCTGAAACACTCATTTACATTGAAAAATCTTCCGAGAAAAGATACTTGCCGCCAACGGGACTTGAACCCGTGTCCTTCTGATTGCCGGTCGGATGCTCTGACTGTCTGATTTGTCCCGACGCCACCTAGCGAGAGATTTAGTACTTACAATAGCTCCCTCACAAAAATAAAGTTGGTTGTTTTCAGGTGGAAAAATATAATAGTCAGTAATTGTTGAATGAAACACCAGTATATATTGAATTATTTGGCGGGTATTAGATAAGCCGCCATAGCTCAGTGGTCAGAGCATCCGACCGGCAATCAGAAGGACACGGTTTCAAATCCCGTTGGCGGCAAGTATCTTTTCTCGGAAGATTTTTCAATGTAAATGAGTGTTTCAGGCTGACAATTATTGATTATAATAATTAATAAAAAGTCTTTCGTGAAAGGTATCACAGAGACGTAGAGTATCAGACGTAGTACATTTATAGCCATCAAGGCGAAGCTTAATGTGGAAAGGGTCAAGTGTTATGCCTTTGGACGCTTGTACCTATGGACACTTGTAACTATGGACACTTTTGATTTATATGGCAAAACTTCATCTTAAATTAGCTTTAAAAATAGTAGCAAAAGTATATTCATGATCTAGAAGCCTTGGTGTATCAGATCAGTAAAAATGCGTTTAGTATTATTTTAGTGATGATTTGTATATCATTAAAAGTAAGCATTTTTCAGTTTTTGCATCGCTTCGAATTATTAACAACTAAAGCGCTCTATCCACAAGCCACCAGAGCCTACAAATTAGACTAGAAGTTTTTAGTTACCGTCAACTAAACAAAATACCAGCACTATGCGGAAAAGCCATAAGGAACCTCTAGGCGTTCCTGTTCTGCGATGCGAAGGTCCATTGAAGGCTCAGTTTTTCTTCGCACAGCCTCTGGAGTAACCTTCCCTACTTTGCCTAGGGCGACCCAATGGACATCTTCCCTCTGGAATTATTATTGCCAGTTTTTTAAGCAGAACTCGATTTTCTGGCGTTCTTAGTGCATGTGCGACGAAGAGAATCAGGACTGAGTAAATGCGCAGCAAAATTCGGAAGCATTATTTTTATCTGGTAAGTCCGCAGGAATCGTGCAGCATCTGAATTTTTTACGATATTTTGAACAGCTGAGCAGGTTCTTTCTATATTCGGCTTTTCGGTCTACACTGTTTACGGAGACCATTTTCTTTTTTTTTTGAAGTAAGACAAATATTCCAGGGTTACGAATAGCCTGATAATTTTGGAAATTCTACTACTACCATCACAGAAAGCGGGAAATGTTACTTTTGTCGTGGAGGAATTAGCCAGCTGAAGAATTGAATACGCGACACCCGGGTGGGACACCAGACTGATTTTTTTTTTTAAATTGCAGCAAATTTAGTCTGTTTAAAAAATAGACAAAACTAAAATTAGTCCTGCTGGGTCAAAATTCACAAAAACCAAAAAAAGACCCAAAATTTCTTTTTATTTTGGATTTTTGGGGAGAGCAGGATTGTCTGAGGAGGTCAAAAACTAAAATTTATCATTAGGCCTTCATCGTATCATCTAGACCCATGTAAATATTCAAAAATTAACACTGTAACCAAAAATGGTTTAAAAAAGAATGATCAAAAAAGTACTCAGTAATCGCATAATTGCTGTTTTCTTGTCTGCATAACTTCAAGTTTGAGGAATTTTATCTTTTGTGAAGTGGATATTTTTTTAGTGACAAAGGAAAACGCGATATCGAATACTCCGAATTTCTCTAGTCAACATGGGATATCATACTCCTAAAGACTGGAAATCAGATTGTCTATTTCACAATTTATTCATTTAAAAAAAATAATATATAGTTTATTTGCGGCACGTTCCAGAGTGGAAGATACGCTCAGTATCGCCCTGGTGTAAGATCACCATTCAGAATTGAAACGTTGCTTGAAATGGCTTCTGCCGTGTTTGATGACCAGGGGTCCTAGCATGGTCGATCGATATAACCCTATATCAATACGGTATCGGTAAAATCCGTCATTTATGGTGAGTTATCAATATGTGCTAGAACGCTTAACAATTGATAAGGGATATTCCGACCGACGATTGACAAAAACCCGCCAAATCGTATGCATTCTCGGCTGCGACCGTAGCACGGTCGATTGATAAAACCCCAATATTAATACGAAATGTAATAAATCCGTTGTCTATGGTGAGTTGGCGATATTTGCGAGCACAGTGAACATACGATTCCGACAGTCGGTTGACAAAAGACGCCGTTTTTACCGTGACTTCCGGAGTGACAGATAAGCTATCAATGTACAGATATTTTTTAAATAATGTCGTTTGTTACGCAAAATAACTGGCTAATTAATGAGTAGAGGTGAACTAAAAAACTCTTATAATTTAAAGAAATCGTATACGAGACCCATAGACTCAGTTAATTCATTTAAGAGGCGATCAATTCGAGAAACGAAATTTGTTAAAATGTCGTTTAGTCTCAATCAGATCAGTAGAAACTATTACCAGTTACATTTACACGTTGAGAAATACAAATCCAAAATGAACCAACTCCATCCAAATTATTAACAGTAAATTAAGAAATTTGACAGATATGCCCAAGAAAAATTAAATTAAAGTCAAAGAAGGGAAAGGAGAAAAGTTTATTTTAACAATGTGTTCAAAAACAAAATTGCGCGAAGTGTTTCTAAAAAGAAAAAAATGTCTGAAATGAAGCGGTAATAATTTGTTGTATCAATAAAAATAAAATTTACAAAATAAATAAAAAAATGCAATAAAAAAAAGTTAAAAGAAAAATAAATGTAATAACCGTGGCCGGTTATCTACTTTACTTTCTGGACTCCGTTGTATGAATCCAGATTCCTTGATATGATGATCTCAGTACAGGGTGAGGTTGACAATAATAAGTCGTGGGTAAACTATTGTGGTTTATTCCGAGATTGGTACAGTAGTGCTTCTTAGGAAGTCTGATGCAAAGAGAACGAATGGACAACATTCACAACCTTTTATACGTTACTCATGCTGTCACACTCATACACGCATGTCTCTTTCATACCGCGAGACATACGTTCACCACAATAAGGACCGTAGATTTCGGGCTATTCCTGCAAGAAATACTTTCACAAACACTGCATACTGAAAAGCCATGCCGAAATGATGCCGTGGCAATTACAATTTTATGTCATCATATTATACATACACGGTGTCCGGAAATTCGTAGTACATGCGGGAAACTGGTAAATCTACATCTCATTCGGAGTCGATTTGTGATATAACTTTTTTGATTTGAGCTTTCGTCCTCGAGTAAATCGGGTCCGAAGTTGGAATTTTTTTGGTTAAATTTTAAAAATTTTTTTACTAGGGGGTTGATTTCAGCTGCGTAATGTCTTATAAAATGCATCGAAGGGTGAACCGGGCTTAAAAGTTTTTTTAACAAGAAAAAATAAGTTTTTTGGGTTCTCTATGTGATGTAGATTCACCAGTTTTCCGCTTGTACTACGAGTTTCCGGACACGTTGTATAAAAGACTGATTCAAATTCATACTGTTTATTAAACACCTGACGTAACGGTTGTTTTATTAATAAAATAAAGATATTATCAATAAAAAAAATTTTCGATTATGTGTTATCTTTGCAAAAATCAAGTTCGTCCAAAGGTACAATAAACCCTGTCCAAAGCTTTAACAATTTTAACACTTACTTGTACCTCTGGACAAAAATGCACCTTTTTTTTAATTTCCAATAAATCAAAAATTATTAGCATAGTTGTCCAATTCTTAAGATTTAAAAAAATGCTGTTTTGTAGTTCAAATTGTTTAAAAAATATATTAAAGTTATAAAATACAAAATTGTTCAAACGTACACCACTAGAGCCTAATTTCGTTTACTAGTGAATAGTGAACTGTTTGCATTAAGGCTCTGCAACCGGGCCTGAACAGAAGAAGATGGAGAGATACGAAATTACGAATGTTAGAGGAGAGCGCTAAAATTTACAGCGACAAAATCGATGCGAAAATTGCGAAAATGTTTAATAAAACACGACTCGTTTAAAATAGAGCAAAAATCTCGCGGACATTATCTTAAACAGCATTTAAAGAAACAGTGTGAATTTTTTCATACATATAACTTGTAAAATAACTGAAACAAACGTGTTAATAATAATTTTTGGAGCGTACTTTGCGATTTTTTTCTATCGAAGGAATTTTATATAATTTGGGTTTCGGCGCGGGCAAAGTCTAGATATTATCTTCAAGAATAACATATATTTTAAGAGCTTTAAAACTTACCGTGTTTAAGGGAAATATGTAATAAATCGGTACAAATCCGGGTTGCGGGCCCTTAAATCGCCGTTAGAATATTGCATTTGTATGCTTTCTTTTAAGGAATTGGATTTTGATACGAACAAAACTATTTATCCGAATTCATATTTCGTAGGTATTTACGGACGCAAACAAACAATTCATTTTAATATTATATAGCATAACTTCCAAAAAGTATTTTTTCCTATATTTATAACTGCCAACTATGAACGAGAAAATCATAAATATTTAAAGTTAATTAATGTAATTAATTAACCTTAAGTATTTAGCAGTAAGAATGTATTGCAAAAGATTATTTTATGCCACCATTACAATAAACAATTTTAATAAATAAATAACGGTTTGAAAATTCCTTCGGAAGGCAACACATCTATTCTGTCACGTGATTGTCCAGTTTCAACTTGTCCAGTTTGCATTTTGTGTGTTCCGGGTCCGGTCAATCTTGCCAAGATGCCAATTGATAGAATGATTGATAGAATCTTTTTATTTCGCCAAAGCGCATCTGCTGTCAAATCGATTTAATAAACATTAAGCAAAGTTTAGAAGTGTTGTTACTTTATTATAACTAGTAAAACTTCTAGAAAATAGTAAAAAAAAATTATAATTTAAATAATAATTAGAATTTTTTTTATTAAAATTAAACTTCACCTTAAAAGAAATATGTCGAATTTTGTAATAATGAGTCTGTGAATTTTAAAACACGGATGTACATTTAATTTTAATCGGTATATATAATAATCATCAGTTTTTTATTTCATTTTACCAGGTGTAAACCTTTTGTTTTCACGTTTGCTCTGAATCTAATTATTACGATAAAAAATAATACCATCCACGGATATTGATTATGTAAAATTCAGCACACATCCGGAAAAAAATTAGATAAGTCTGATCGCAAAGGTGGAACATGAAACAAAATAATTAAAAAACCTTACAACCAAAAAAACAATGATTTAAGCATTTCACATGTTTTTTTTTTAAAACGGTTATACTAAGTTTCCTTTTTTTTTCTTTGCCTCATTGTAAATATTGTAATTATATTCAAGTAGTAGCTTTTTCATTATTTTTTAAAAAATTATTTATTCACATACTTTTAGAATATAGTAAAATATAAACATAACACGGAAGTAATTTAAGTAAGAAGTTAGTGTGTAAAAAAAATAAAACAAAAGTAAGTAATGGGAACCTGTTTGTGGGTAATATAAACAAAATGGTAAAATACACTAAGAAGATTTTGTAAGTCGATTTAAAATAAAAGGAAAAGAGATTATTTTGTTTTCTTTAATAACTTTTTCACCGTTAAGTAACTTTGTAATTGTGAGAAAAGTAAACGGCGAAATATAATTTTGTATAATTCTCGTAAGAATATATAGAATAACTATAAATTTATAGCTATAAGCCTTCTTCGTTTGTCACTAGATTTATGTCTTGGGGTTTCATGACAACGCAATAAAATGGCATTTAATGGCTTTGAAAAGAAGTTATGAAGTTGTACATTGTTGAGTTGTTCGGTCACCATATCTTAGTAAGTCAATAGTTTCAGTTATTATTATTAATCTTAGTTGTAAGCCGGTCACATAAGTTATAGGTTGTAAGCCTTAGACATAAGTCACTAGTTGTGAATCTTAGATGTGAGTCACTATTTATTATTACAAATCTTAATTTTGCAAACTAGTTATATGAATTATAATATATATTTGTATAGCGAACTTGAAGTGATTATTCAGAAAAACCCTGTGTAAATCAGCCAAATATTATTATATGAATTTTTTTATAATGTTAGTGTGTTCTGAAATTAACAATTGTTTTGAAAACTTTTTTTATTTATTTTCTCTGTATACACCGTAAATAAATTAATTAATCCCGAAAATTTAGAAAACTTACACGACCGTAAAATATGTGTAAAAATGGAGAAAAAATGCTGGAAAAAAATAGATGGAAATAATGGAATACTAGTATAGGTAAAACGTTATTTTGAATTTCGCTTTTTTGCAACAAAGACAAATTAATGATAGACAGCTTCACATCTAAGCAATACCTACTGTAAGCCAGTATATCAGTTCCTCTTTATCTCGAGGAGCCTAGCACATAATCCGTACGTAGGTCATAGATACCTATATCATATGTCAACAATATTATACGATTTATTAGAGTACCAGTTTCTCTGCAAAACCAAATTGACATCACGATGTTTCAAAACAATCACCGTTCTTTATTTCCATGCAGTAATTATACAAGTGTAGCGCGCGGTATTTGGTCCGACGCGACGCATGGATCCGAAAACTTTCTCCCTCACACGCATAGCGCCACCTCGCTCGGCGACTTTCGGCTCACCAACCGGACAAGAAGATACCCCATTGGCCGAGCTACTCCCACCCCTCCGTCATCGGCTGGCTACCCTGCCCCAAAGGATATATAACACCGTGCAGGCCTATATGGAGCCAGAGTATCCAGTCTCCTGGTTAAACTCCCCAGTACCAAGCCGAGAGAGCCCTCCGGGTCCTCCTTGGGAGTGTTTAGCGAGAACGTTAGTGAACATTGTTTAAACTCACATAGTAAAATCGCATTGTTTAAAGTGATTTTACTTTGTGCTACAACTTTCCTGTACTCTGTTTTAATCAGCATGGTCTTATAATATGAGGAACCTAATTCTAAAAACCTGTTTATTTTGCTGTTATTAGTTAATTTTTCATGAAATATGTTATAACGAACTCCCGAAAGATCCTTTAAAATAGCTTCAAAGAATTATTAAAAAAAAATTAAAACTCACTAATAACATATCTACATAATAAAACATATTCTTAATAATTAAATAAATAATACCTTCCTTCCAAACTTGGCAGTTGAAATTTTTCGTATTTTGTACATGCTGTTATCAATTACATATGTTTATATTTTGTACAAATTGTGGAAGATTTTATTTGCCCACGCCTCTGACCGATCACGATCAGAGCTGTGAATTTTCCAATAAAAGACGACTTTTTTCTTCAATGTCGTAATTATTTCTGAGTTCGTTTTACCCAAAACAAGTAAGTTCAGTGCAAATCATACCATTTGACGTAACAATCTAGCTTTAGCCAAAAATACATTAGATCTTCATATTGTACCATAGTTACAATTTATTACAACTGTTCAACAACATTACATCTACATTTGATTTTTATGAAAAAGTGGATATTTGGTAAAAACATTATTAAAAAATTCGAATTTGTAAAAAAAACTCCCCAACGGAAAAATTTGCTTTTAATCGTATTATTTTTTCATAGTTTCAGTTTTAATATCACAACTTGTTTATAAATGTTACCAAAAACTTTAGATTTTTTTTTTAAATTTAATCGTAGAGTAGGTTTTTTATTAATTATTACCAATGACTAACATTAAATTGACACAGCTGCTTCTAAAATAAAAAAGAAGCTCAAATCGAAACTTGATATTTGCTATAAATACCTTTTGATTTTTAAAAAATTAGTTTGCGTGCTTATTTTGACCTCAAATCCAAAAATAAGTTTTGTACCAAAGAGGCCGATCAGACGTTTCTCCTAAATAACATTATTATTCGTAAATCCGTGAAACACAACTTTTCGTCCTGCATACCTATGTAATCCGGGACTCTTCGAAATCCGCATTAAAAAATCCCTTCCTATGTTAACCCCCCTCATAATGCTGACCAACCAGGTGGCGATATGGTTCCCCTGTCTTTACGATGTATAGACAGGGGCGATCTTGTGAGATGTCGTAGAAAAAATTCAAACTAAAGTTATTAGTTTCATTAAAAATACTTTTCCTATTAAAACCATGTTATTTTGGACAGAGTTTCAAGGATTACAATATGTAGGGTAGGTATTATATTTCTGACATTTTTGGTCTCCTCAAAAATGTTTGGTGAAATCAATAACTTATGACATGTTTTTTTAGTTATGAAGGGATTGGCTTTTCTCGTGGTCTCGTGCCTTTGCTTCGTGCAATTCGCTGAGGGGCAAACTATCGTGACCGCTCTCCTTTCAAATTGTGAGTAAACATTTGCAACTATTTACCACCAATAACCCAGGTTAAAACATCTAACAGTTTTTCGAAAAATCCATGAAGCAGTATCTAAAATAATAATCATAGAGGTCGACCATTGAAAAACCTGTTGGGTGATGAAGTGTTGGGAAGTCTAAATTTATATGGCTATAAACTTAGGAATATAGTTTATTGGGTATACAATATATGGTTCCATGCCAACTCAGAATCGTGTCAATAAGTAACATGAAATAAATAGCAGTATTACGGTAAGAGCGGAAGCTTTTTCTGTAAACCAATACTCTTCAAGGAATGTAGCGCTAATTAAAGGATGGGGTAAGATCAACGAAGCTTATGGAACACGCTCACTTTCAGAAGACTGAAATATTGCTTTAATGCCTATTATTTCTATTATTGGTGGGCGGCGTTACAATCTCCACACTCTAATGTGTTAGGCACGTTGACCGATAGATGACCGGAACTAATTAGAGGTCAAGGTGAATTTCATAGTTTACTCTTAGATATCGTTAACGTAGGTTGGAATGCAATTCGAACACGGTGCGTTTGACAAATGCATTCTTCCAGTACTAATGCTCGGAGCACAAATCCAAATCACAAATCAGATTTCCATCAAGAATGTTGTGACAATTGCCACAGTCTTGGTAGATATCTCAATGCGAAACAGAAAGCTAATGCATCTATGAAGCAAGACGTAGAAACCTTCACTTTATTATAATACCTTGTATCACAATCTCGAGCCTGTGCTGTGCACACAGAAGACGACCGATGAAATCTCATTCTTATCGAATGGCTTCTTTGTTTAGGAAAAGGGAACAGAGCGAAAGAAAATTATGGGCCTTAGGTTTGTGAAAGTATTCATGTAATCAGGAAAAACTGGTCTATAACAAAAACTAAAAGCCAGAAAGCTTATTTTGAAAACACTGCAAAGAGTTGCGTAACAAGAAGCAACAATTTCAAAAAACTTAAGAAAAATGACAATTCGCTTGATAGTAGTATGTAAACATGTAACACCAATTTCATTAGATAAGTGTTCCTGGACGTCTGCGAAAGACTGAAGTTTTCTTATTGTTTTTCTGTTTACTTCGTAGAACTGCATTTCATTTTTAAAAGATTTTATTGAAAAAGAAGATAACAAAAATAATTTCAAAGAAAATATGAAAAACAACAAGAAACAGAAAAGTTTAAAAAGTTAATGGTCGCAACTTGGACTTGAACCCATAACCTCTTGTCTAACCGGGACGTGCGCCTTTACCAAATCTGCCATTGCCACCTTCTGTCAAACTGTCATATTTGTCGATCTCATATTTCAAATTTTAGTATCTTCAATATTGTGGCAATGGCGGAATTGATAAACGCGCACGTCCCGGTTGGACTAGAAGTTCTGGGTTCGAGTCCCAGTTGGACCATTATCTTTTTCTATTTTTCTGTGTCTTGTTCTCTTTCATATTTTCGTTTAGTTAATTATTGTTATCTTCTTTATCAATAATATATTACATTGATGGGAATAATAAAAAGTTATGAAAAGAGAGTTTTTCTTATAAAAATAGATTTTTTTTTAATTTTATTTAAATTTTATTTAATAATGTTATTATTCCGCAAATATTTTAGTTTTTATATTTGTTACAGCTGTTTCGGCTTACAAGGCGTTCAGCTTGTAATTTGTACAAAACAGTAGTAACAAAAATAAAAACTAAAATACTTGCGTTGCTATTTTATCTTATATATAATAATGAATCGCTGAATGTGTTGCTAAGCACAAATCTCGAGAGCAGCTGAACCGATTTCGCTAATTCTTTTTTTAGAATATTCCTTGAAGTACGACGATGGTTCTTACGGAGAGAAAAATTAAGAAAATTGCGCAGAAAATTGGATAATTTCAGAAAACCTAACGTCTATCGCACGTGTGACAGTTCGCGTATTAGAGAATGACATTTTGCAAAATTATTATATTTTTGAAAATCTTTAAGTTGATAAATTTATTTAAAGTAGGTACTCCCCTAATAATTTGAATCGAATCAAGAATTTTAGATATTTTAAATAGGTACCTATATTAGGTACCAAATTTAATATACATGAAAAATGGAAATTTGAATAAAAATTGTAAAAGGTGGCACGTGGGCTGTTTAAAAACTGAATGTACTGGGATTGAATATACGGAACGCGGGAGGAGGGTTGGCGGGACGAGGGAGCGGGAAAGTGAAGAGGGAAGGCGGGGGAGGTGGAAGGGGAACGCGGGGGGGGAAGGGGACGTGTAAGGGGGGAGAGTAACTCGGGAGGGGGGTTCGCGGGACGGGGGAAGGGGGGGAGTGGAGTGGGGAGAGGGAAGGTGGAGGTGACGGAGTGGGAACGCGAGAGGAGAAGAGGATGCAGGAGAAAAAGGGGAGGCGGAAGGGGAACGAGACGTATGGGAAAGGACACTCAGGGAGAAACAATTTCTTTATTAAATGGCATAGCAACGCATGCCGGGACCAGCTAGTTTTAAATAAATTTTAAATGCTAAAATCTTCTTTTCATACCGACTCCTTCAGTTTCTGAAAAACTTCAGGTTCATATTTCTACATTCGAATTCCAAAATTACCAAGTGCTTTATCATGAAATTTTAACAAATTTTGTCAATTTATCTATACTTCATAAAAGATTTGGGTTTAAGAAATCTGTGTATTCTTTCAGGTTCTGCAATTCAGACGTTTCTTGGAGTAAATTATACCCAGCTTACCAGTAATGATTCAACATCGGAACCGGACGTGTCTAAGTTACAACTTGACCTGTATACTGCCAATAAAACGGTAAGATCTTCGGGTAAAGTTTTGCATTAATATGAAATCCTCCTTTGGTAGTTAGTTTGGACCTTTACCTGATATGTCTCCAAGTGAAGGGTGTTTACCTCGTCGGTAAAGCTAACTAGCTTACTTATCCACCATAAATCCAAATTGTTTATGATAGCGAAGTTTTACTCATCAATAATATCCTGGAATGGATAACACCCTTTAAAATTTACTAAGAACGTATAGTTTTTTTATAAACCGAATGTCATGTTAATGGAACTAATTAGGAATTTGCAACCACCATTTTTTTTTAAATTTATTTAATGGCATCTCATGTGTAGGTTTATTTGAGACAATTTGTGTGCTTAACAACAATAAAATTTAAAATAATCCTACAGTTCTCCTTACAAGTCCTTGCAAAATATTTATCAAAGAATATGAAATAATGAATATACATTGTATACAAAGTAATGCCAAGAGAAAAAATTTAACAGTTGTTATAGCTCAGAACAATAATAATAGAAAATGTTGGACGTGTTAACCGGAACCATTCGCTGAATGGTAAATAGTTTAAGAAAAGTACAAGTATAACTAAAATATAATATAAAACAGGAGGCAGAAATAAGAAACATTCATTAGACAAAATTACGTTATAATAATAATAGTGAAATAACACAATTCAATCAAATAAAATTTAAGGTCGTGGGTTCAAAGCCGAGCTTTGAACCCACGACCTTTGGATTGCTAGTCGAGAGCCGTACCCCTCGACCACAGACAGAGAGATAGAAAAAAGAAAAAAAATCTTTCTTAATACATGAACCCCGGATCATATTTGGCTCTAAGAGGCTAGAGGGGCTTCAGTCCGTTGAATACCTTGGGTGGCTAATGATCAGTGGAGGTTATCCACCTCTTACCCGCCCTGGTATAAGTAACTGACGGGTACTCCTTCAAGGCTCTCGCAAGATTCTAATTTTTAATTAAATTTTGATTTTAATTTTTTCTGCCTAATGATCAGTGGAGGTAATCCACCTCTTAGCCGCCCTGGTATAAGTAACTGATGGTTACTCCTTCAAGGCTCTCGCAAGATTCTCATTTTTTGATTAAACGAAGCTACATTTATTTATTTTGAACGAATCTAGACCTCCAGTGTCCATGCATACGTTGTTAGTAAGCAGTATGCAAGTGCTTAACAGGAAAAATAAAATGCAAAAAAATAGGTTAGTAAGACAAAGATAAATTAAACAGGGCAAAAGAAAAACTCATTCATGAGACTCCATGACGCGGCATTGCATCTGTAAAAAACCTGCAAGCACCTGCATAAAATAGAGAACATAAGAAATACTATAAATCTCAAATCAATTGGCAAGTACCAACAAAAAATGTGAATGGCTTTCGGTCTGACCATAAACTACACTTAGCTTCCGTGTCCCTTAGCCAACCAAATAAAAAAATAATAAAAAATAAAAAAATCAAAAAAATCAAAAAAATCTTTTTAAAATTTAAAAAAATCATTGCCTAATGATCAGCAATTCCGACTCGTGTATTAATGGCGCTTTTTGTGGTTCTTTGGACATGAGGCGGGAATACTGACAGTAAAGACAGTAAAGTCATCGGAACAGCTGGACACCTTCCAAAGAATTACGGTACTTCGAAGAATCTCAGAAGCGGTGCGAGAGGAAGAGGCATAGAGAATCCGCCACAAAAATGAGCTCTACGATATCTACCATCAAGCTCCCAGACTCTCTACCCATTTAAAGCTTCAAAGACTAAGATGGGTCGGACATGTGCACCGAATGCCAATACACGAGTACCGAAGAAGGTTCTAATAGGACACCCGGGAGGTAAACGAAAGTCGGGCCGACCTAGGCTGAAATGGGATGATGATGTCAGGAAGGATGCAAGATGACTACTCCATGTTGCAGATTGGAAGTCGACGGCCGAGGACGGAGGGCGGTGGAGGCTTATGTTGTAGGAGGCTGTAGCACCATTGAAGAAGAAGAGAAGAGAAGATTTGTCGTTCTATGAAATAATCTGAATCTTTTTTTTGCAGACGAACTATAATCTCTCTTCGGCAATTAACATTCTGTCGGATCCCGGTTACAACAGTTCTCTACCCATAACCATAATGGTTCACGGATTCCTCACCACTCCGACTTTCCAGGCTTTTGCAAAGGACATGACGTCCTCTTTTATCAAGCTTGGGAAGACCAACGTCTTGTACTTGGATTCCAGCTCTTTGATCTTCTTATTCTACTCCAGGGCTGCTACGTTGGTCAGGATCATTGGAGAGTTGTTGGCAGTTCAGCTTTGGAACTTTGTTCAAGGTACAGTTTTCTATATAAAATCTTTGAGAGTTTTATGAAAATAATGTTCACCGGACTACTTATGTATATTTGAATAGTAAAAACATTTCTACCCAACTAATAACGCCACTTAAATAAGGTATAACTTTTTCCCGTATTCATAGGAGTACTTTATTACAAAATAGTAGGTGCGTACTGAAATGTTGTTAAGGCTATCCAATAGTTCAGGAAAAAATCGAAATCGGAATTCACGCCCTTTATGGGAGAAGTTTAAAAATACTTGAGAAAAAGCTTTCGGAAAGATTGGAAATGGTATTAGAGAATTTTTTTTACAGGTTAATTTCGTAAAGGCCTGTAAAAAATATGAATTCCTTTATTACGCATTGTTTATTGTAAGAAAACGGAAATTTAAAATTGATTTCACCCAAAGAGATATTCATTCACCAAACTACCACGAAGAGCGGAGCCCCACGACTGTCTCCTGCTCCAGTCGGGGCGTAACTGATACGAAATAGGTGTGCCCAGTGCATGGTTCTTGTGCTCATGCCATAAGGGGTTACTTCAAAAATCCAAATTCATAGGGTGCGGGCCGTATTGAATAAATAGGAGAGTTTGGACTTGAAAGTATTTTTTATAGACCTTTTACTTTATTTTTTTATAGGCTTATTAAAAGACTTATTAAAAAAAAGTGACCGATATTTTTAAGGGCCAAGGTGTGTGTTCTACACGCAGTATTTAATTGAAACATCTAAAATACGATCTAGATTTTGCATTATTTAGTATGGCTTCATCTTAATTAACAACAACCCCAAATTTTCTTTATATACTTTAATTTTTTAACCCTTTCCAACTATCTTTGGATTTGGTTCCATAAATTGTTTTCGTTTATGTAATCGTCGGTTTTTATTTAATACACCGGCACCCGTGTCGTCAGAATCACCGGATTTAGTCTAACTAACTCTAACTCTTCATCATCACTCACTCTTGGCTCTACAATCCCTGGTGAGTCTTGGCCTCCTAAAGAGTCTTCCTCCACTCATCTCAGTTTTGTGCCAGCTCGCTCCAGTTTAGAAGCTCCAAGGTAGATGCATTGTTTGATGCTCGGTCATTCACCAGCCACCGAAGTCTTCCCAGTTTTATAAATTTTGTGCCATTTAGCTCCTTAAAAAGAGTATATAGCTACGACTAATTACATTTAAAAAAAACAATATTTATTCAGAAACAGTGTTTACTGGCTCGCGGTTCAGAAACGATAATTTGATAGATTCTCTGATCTTAATAAAAGGATTGCAATCTTAAGAGCCCAGGCGTCGGGTGAGAATTCTGACCATGTTCTCCCGGTATTTCAATGGAAGTTGCTCCGAGGAACTAGCGTTACTGATTCCTTCAGCACCAATGCGCAGTCAAAACGCCAAACGCATGCCCAACATTTGTGCACAGTTAAGATGAAGACATACTAAATTATGCAAAATCATACAAAATCATACGTTTTTGATTTCAAAATTTGATCGCTTAGAAGTATTATAGATGCTTCAATTAAATACTGCTTGTAGAACATATCTTGGCCCTTAAAAATATAGGTCATTTTTTTTATAAGTCTTTTAATAAACCTAGAAAAAAATAAAGTATAAGATCTATAAAAAGCACTTTCAAGTCCAAACTCTCCTATTTATAAATCTCTTTTCGGATATGGTTTTTTTGTTTAATATTTTTGCTCCGCGTCGCTTGGTTTTGTGAAATTAATTTTTAATTTCCGTTTTATTACAATAAACAACGCGTAAAAAAGGAAATAATGTTTTTTACAGGCTTTTACGAAATCAACCTTTAAAAAAAATCTCAAATACCTTTTCCAACCTTTCTATTTCTACTATCGTGGTACGAGAACACAACAGAATGGAGTTGGCAGGAAAACACTTCTTTTTCTTCTTCTTCAGCACAATTTATTTAATGCAATAAATACAATTATTACAAAAGGGTCTACTTACCCTTACTCGGGTGGTCCACGACCACACCACACTGACAAATATCGAAGCCTATACTTCGATAATATATCTATTGTCAGTTTTTCCAATACTGAACCGTAGGTACAACGCGTACCTCCCAGCTTCAGTATAATTACACAAGTAAAGGCATACAGCGTGTACCTTCTCGCTCATAATTTCATAATTTTTCAGTAATGTCTAAGCAAAATAAATGCGTAAAAAAAATCTGAAATATATTACTTTTCGTTATTTGTTTTTGGGGTGTTATAACATGGGGTGTTTGGGGTGTGTTTGGGTTTTTGTGTTTGGGGTGGGTAAAACGTATCTGAAATATATTAATTTGTAAGACCGTAAATAGCTAGACAAAATAGAGAAATTTTCGTCACAAATCGGAAATTTTTTTTAATGATTTTTTTTTAACTTAAATAAAAATTTTGAAACAAGCGTTTACTAGATAACGTATTTATTTACAATAATGTATGATTACATGATATGAAATATGTCTTGTAAAATAAGATTTTTCGTTTGAAAATTTAACAAATCTGCTAACGGCCTATAGTATAACCTTATTATACTAAAAATACATTTTTTTCTCTAAATTTAAAACATGCGTTTACTTTATAACGTACAATCTTTCGAAATCAATTTATATTTTTTTATGGAAAGGAGTCAATACGTCTAAATTTTGATTTAAAAATGACATATTTCCGGTTTTCTCTGGTTATCCCCTCTTAAACGACTTGTTCTTGAACTCATTAGCTCGGCTGTGGAACGATTTGCCGACCTTCTTTTTTCCTCCCTCCTACCACATGGGTCTCTTCAAGACCCAGGTTCACTACTTCCTTTCCACAAAAAACACTCCACACAACATCCCCAAGACACTCAGGACCTTCTGTGTGGAATTAATGTAAAAAAAAAATAATTGACAAGGAAATGAAAAATGACAATCGTTCAAAGCTTTTTACGGTTCTTTCCTAATTTCTATCTCAATCCATCAATTTCATAATATAAATTAGTCGCACAGTCGTTCCTTCTACAAGAGAGGTTATTAAAGAGTGACCAGAGACAATCATTTATAATATCCAAGTTTTTCGAAGAATTCTACACAAAAAGTTTTTTTCTTTTGCAGCCGGTGTTGACCCAGCCAATATCCACCTGTTGGGTCACAGTCTCGGAGCCCACATCTCCGGGTTCACCGCAAAGAGATTCACCGTCCTCTCTGGTGGAGTCAAGATCGCTAGAGTGACTGGCATGGACCCCGCAGGACCCTGCTTCTTCAACAGCACTTCTGACCAGACCCTCGCTGCCACGGATGCCACCTTCGTTGATGTCATTCATACCAACGGTGGATATTTTGGAATCATCAAGCCTCTGGGTATGTATTTCATTGCCAAAAATTTATTTTAAGTAAATATTTTACAATATTATTAATTAGATACTACCGAGTAACCGGCGTGCGTTGCTTTGCCACCAAAAAGAAATATGGTGTTTTTAATTCTGTATATTGAAGTGTTTTTGGATACACAATGTTTTTTTGTTTTTCCGAAGCCTGAGCAGACCACACTCACAGAGCTGTCCGTGTGAGAAGCATGGACTTTCCAAATTTACCCCTTCTGTTCCCCAACCACTATTATGTTGCCTTTGCAATCCCTCCCTCATACCCCACCTCTCGTTCTCCACGTTCCTGCGTGTTCTTTATCATGGTTCCCTTTCTCATCCTCCGTTTCCCTCCCGTGTCCCCTTCCCCTTTCGTGTTCCCCTCCCACTCTCTCGTCCTCCTGTCCTTCTTGTCCTCCTGTGAAATTCCTTTAACAGTAAACAGTTTTGGCTGTTTAAAGGTTTTCGAGTTTTTCCTAATCACATCAAGGAAACCACCCACGGTTTGACGCTTGGAGAATGGTCCAAGCCAGCGTATTTATCGGAACAATACCATAGGTGACTATTAAAACCATCCTGAGGGACATTTTCAACAGGGGCATGATTTTTAGGTTTCGAGTTCATATTTTTTAAGGTCGCTTAGCACCACCGCTGCAAAAATTTTGTTAGGTGAACAACATTGCATATTTTATTTTTTATTTATTTTTTTCATACAATTTTTGAAAATACACTTTTATGTTTTTTTTCTTCTTGATTACCATACTAGGCTAATGCCCGTGTTAAGGTAATCATTTTATTTGTAGGTAACCAGTGTTTTTTTACTGCAAATAGTATTGAAGTCATAGAATAAAGAATATAACACTAGAAGTGACTTAGGTACATACAAATTTTAAAGGAAACAAATGTTAAAAGCGCTATTTTATAAGGAATAATAAAATATATTATTTCTTTTCGTAATCTAATTATATTAAATTACGAAACTAACAAAGAAGAAAAAATAATAAAGACAGCAGATTTATGAATTTGCTCTATAAGCATAAACCATTCTGTTATTGTGTGTTTCCAGGTCAGGTGGATTTCTACCCTAATGGGGGCCAAAGCCAGCCCGGATCCATCTTAATCGATGATGACCACGTCCGAGCATGGAAGCTAGTCATCGAATCTGCGCACAACCCCCAGAACTTCATCGCCAGCCAGTGTCCAGATTGGGCTAGCTTCCAGAAGGGACAGTGCGAAAACAACTCAACTGCAACCATGGGCTATTTTGCCACTCCCGGAACTACTGGAATCTACTTCCTGAGAACTGGCGCTTTTTCCCAGTATGGATTAGGGACTGAAGGAGCCACCCCTACCGCCTTCAATAAGTGGTGGTCGAATATCTTCGGATAATCAAATGATTTTTCATTCAAAATATTATTTAATTATGACAACATTATTGTTAGTCAATAGCATTTGCTGGTCAACTGTTTTTGACTGGCTTGATTTGATGTATCATCGTTAGATCTGCTTGTTTCCCCTGTTTTCGAATCATTTAATTTATATTTGATTAAAAAGTTTCTTCCTCAATATTCGTCTTATTACAATATTATTGATTTTTCATTGCATAGCTCCCGTTTCTTCGAAAATACACACACTCCGTGTGAAGTTATTTGGGTGTTAAATAAAAATAAAAATAGAAAAAGATGACGGTGGCAACTGGGACTAGAACCCAGAACCTCTTGTCTATCCAGGACAGGCGCCTTTACCAATTCGGCCATTGCCACCTTCCATCACACCGTCATAATTGCCAATTTCATACATCAAATTTCATAATTATTAACAATATTATCTTCGACTAATTTGGAAGGTGGCAATGGCCGAATTGGTAAAGGCGCCCGTCCCGGTCAGACGAGAGATTCTGCTTTTAAGTCCCAGTTGCGACCGTTATCTTTTTCTGTTTTTTTGTGTCGTGATCCTTTCCATATTACCGTTTAGATTATTAATGTTTATCTTCTTCTTCAATGATATATTTCATTGATGGGAATGACCTTCAAAAAGTTATAAAAAAATAGTTATTTCCTTTCTCCAATAAGTGGCTCCATAGGTATCTGAGGCTTCATAACTCTGGGCAATTGCATTTATAAGTTTTGTGCGAGGTGGCAGTGTCATATTAATTATACCAACCAACCGGTGGTCCGGGACCACCAGTGGTCCGCGAGATCTAAAATGTGGTCCACGAAACATTTACTACAAAACCGAATCGAAAAATATCCAAAAGCTGATTCGTAATCCTTTTGGTATTAATGATGAAGAGGTACCTGAAGAGGTCCAAGAATATCAAACTGACAAACTTCAATCCGTGTTAAATATTCTCTCTAAATATTCGCATATTTCAGAACAACTTCGTAACTTCATAATTTTGGCTCAAGTGCTCTGAAATAATCCGGTACAAATTTGTGCAGGATGGTGTTAAAATCAATCAATGAAATAACCCCACCATACGTCTCTGAATTATCCGTCCCGGAAAATACTGGTCCGAGACAATTAACCCTTAAATCAACAACTTCATCGGCTATAAGCAGACTAATAGAACCTAAACGAAAGCCAAATTCTAATTATTATTTTAATTTTATAAACTAATGTTTAAGACAAGATTTTTATGCATAGCACAAAGGGTAACAATTATTATAAGCAATAATTGTCAGCCTGAAATGACTATGGCATCCCCAACTGGGGTATGTTGTGAGGCTGAAGGTAGTAGGGAGGGGAAGGAGGTATACCTGGCTATTCAGATCTGGTCACCAAACACGGCTAAAGCCATTTTCAAGCAAAGTTTCAACTCTGAATGGTGGTCTTACACCAGGGCGATACTGATAGTATCTTCCACTCTGGAATATGTCGCAAATATATTATATATTATTTTAAATGAATTAATTGTGAAATAACACAAATTAATCAAATAAAATGTATTTGCGCATGCCGGGTTCGAACCCGCGACCTCTGGATTGTGAGTCAAGAGTCTTACCCACTGGGCTACGGAGGTCGTATAGCAAAACCCTTCCAGAACATAAACACTCTATATTTCTTTTACACCTCATAAAGAAGAGCAATTAATATACGGGCCGGAATGCTCTCAAGGCGGTTCTACCACTGTAGCGAAGATGTCAGAAAATTACTATTCAAGACATACTGTACTGCCCTGTACACGTCAGAACTGTGGTCACAATACCCAGCAGCGCAATGGGACAAACTGAGGGTGTGCTACAATAATGCATACAGGCAACTTATGCAACTACCGAGGTTCTGCAGTGCCTCCACGATGTTCACCGAGGGGAGGGTGCACTCATTCCCAGCCTTACTTCGCCACCGACTAGCCAGCTTCTGGAGCAGGATACGGACTTCAACCAATATCATTGTCGTTTTCTGCATCCGAGTGGCTCAGTTCCCCATTAAATGAGCGATGGATGCAGATGATGAGGCGACCTCCATGATGGACGATCCCAAAATATCTTTTTATTTTTAATTCTGTCTACTTATTATTTATTTTAATTTTATGCTTATTTTTTGTTATTTGTGTGATGAATTTTGTTTTCATTTTATGCTTTAATTAGGTACCTACCTAATATTTAAACTCTTTTTTTCTTTTCTTTTATAGTTGTTTATGTAATATGGCAGACTGGGATTGCACTACCCTCCCAGTCTTGCTGGAATAAAAACTTAAATAATAATAATAATATTCGCCCGCACTTGGAACACTGTACAGCGATCTGGACTCCTTTATACCAAGCCTATATTGAAAGATAAGAATTAAAAAAAATTTAAACACATAAAATTATAAACTAAACTTAACCTTCTCAAATTATACTGAATCCATTAAATTTCACAATTTCAAATCCCTCCAAACACGACGTCTAATTTTTGATCAAACCCTATTGTTAAAAATTCTAAATAATGACCTGAACTCACCAGAACTTAACAATTTAATAAATTTTCATATTCCGTCAAGTTCAAACCGGCAATCCGATTTATTTTATTTACCATCGTGTAGAACAAATATTAGAAAAAAATCCCCAATTCCTCCCTTATGTGCACAATATAATACAAAATTTCACAGCATTGACATTTTTAGTAATAACCTAAAGAAATATCGATATTAAGTACCTAACGCGTACGACCGATTATTAATATGAGAGTATAGAATGTATCGGGAGCATCTCCTATCCTTTTCCTATATTCCTCCTCCTCTTTCCAATAACCCAAAATTAATTTTAAGTTATTAAAACTTTATTTCCGATGCACTTTAGCATAAGAAACTTCAGTGGCTTGACTTCAGTTCACTTGTATATTATGTAAAAGCTGTTCCTTACAAATAAATAAATTATTCGAATATTGGCGTGTTTTGGCGTTATTAATTGTTATCACATTTTTATTCCACAGATAATCGGTGTTTAGCAATGATATTGAAATATTTGGCCCTTCAAAAATTTGGCTTTTTTTTCGGATCGTCAAAATATTTTCGCTTTACAATAAAATGCAAATATTTGGAATATTTCTGAACACATTCAAAAACCAAAAACTGTTTTAGAATGGTGATGAAATACGCTTTCAAATTATAGAATTCGAAAAATATATATTTTTTTTAAATTATAAAATTTTTGCATACAAACATAAAAAAGTTTTCAAAATGGGTCACCTTATGTTTTTTCTAACTAAAGTTACTGATAATAACAAAAAATTAAAACAGATGCACATTTTATTAGACAAATGTATAACAAACACATTATTGTAACCTCAATTTTTTGTCACTCTATGAAATTTTTTTTTTTAAATTCCCGAAGTTTCAAATTCTTTTTTCAATTTGCGATTCAAAACTTTGTGTACATAAAAGTGTACATTTTATTTTTATGGTGGCTATTTTTTAGATTGGAATATAAAGCATGATGTTTTTCCTTTCTAACACCGATTAGAACATATTTCTAACTATGATAGTAAGGGAGTTACGGCGTCTTATGTGAGACCTATGTGCGTTGGGACAAATCTGGTCTCCTGTGATTAAACGGGTTAATATCTTTGGTGTTTATCCTTTCTGTAACGGGTGAATATTTACTTTCATAATAAAATACCCAGCTTTAAAAATATATTGTAAAATAACATTTTTACGACAAAAAAATACATCGGGTTTTTATTAATTTCGTTCACTATGTACATTGTGAAAACAAAACATTTTTTACGGGACAACAAAATCGAAAAACAGTTAATTTAATGAATGATCAAAATGACTCATTAGTTTTCTGGTACTAAAAGTAGTAAATGGCTTCCTGTCAACCGGACATATTTTTTTTATCTTCGACCATTTTTTCAAACAGTGGTAGCAAAAGTCGTGCGTGCAGCAGTCAGGGGAGGCAATTTCTGTTGTCGGCAAAGAGTTGAGGCAAATGGGGCACAATTGGGAATCAGCAGTCGGAAACAGCTCCTGAAAAAAAAAGTAAAAGAAGAACATTCTCTGAAAAATTGGTTTGCCATGGTCCCAATCGCCAAGGGATGTAATCGCCTAGAGTCCCAAGATCTGTGAGTCAATGTCCTGAGACAGGGGGACCAAGTGGCAAGTTGTGAGGCTGAATTGAATGTGGATGGGAAGGAGATTGGATAGAGGAACGTTGGGAACTACCCGACTCTTCAGATTTTATTTATATTTTTTTTTAATTAACTCCAAACAGAAGAAAATAATCCCTCAAAGCCTGTGTCATCTTTTGGGATGTGCTGTGTGTAGGGTATTTTTTCTATTCAATTCAATTTATTCATTTTAAAAACATTACAAAATTACAATGTTACAGTGTTTTTAAAAGAGAAAATGTTTTAGATGAGATAAACAGATTTAGACTAACAGCAACAAAGCTTGCATTTTGAATTGTGCTTCATTGATGTTAAACATATCGATATTCGAAGTGATTCTATTTAACAACAAGACAGCTGTCCCAACTGGCATGACCATTGGCAAGTTAGTTCTGCAAGCCAGGAGATAAACCAGTCCATGCTGTCGGTGAAGGATATAACCACAGGGAGCATAAAAACTAAAGCTCTCCATGATAGTCGAGCTTTTGAACCAAACGAATCAGTGCGGATGGTTCGAAATGGTGGATTTTTATGGCAACGAAGGCGAGGAGAAGGAATAAGGAATCGCCGCCCCGGGAACCTTTATTGGATAACCAACGCCTCTGCGAAATTATTTTCCTCAGGGCCTCCTGTGTGGAGCTCATGTAAAAAAAGGTATAAGGGGTGTGTAGGAATCTGGGATTCAACGTGCCCAGGAATTACCGATCCCTCTGTGGTGTAAACACATTCGTCGCCAAGACCTAGACAAAACTCATCCCATGAACCCGAACACCAAACAACTTGGGGTGACCTATGGCAGAGGGGTTAGTTATTCAATAAATGGTTCCCGGGGCGGCATTACCTATACCCGCCAAATTGTTCAGATGTTGTCAACAAACATTGTCAAATCAAGTCAGTTTCCTGCCCATCCCTTAAACCCTTTTCCTTCCCAAAACTCTCCTCTCCTTTCTTTCCTTAAAAAACCCTCCACACAGCATCCCCAAAGATGACATAGGCCCCTGGGGGAAATTATGTTCCTCGGGGCCTCCTGTAAAAAAAAGGCCCACACTACGTTTTAGCAGAACGTGTATATTTTAAATGGTGTTATTTCACCAGAACGATGCATAGATCTACCGCTCATTAATCTAATAATTTTGTTTGCGTGAGCCGTGATTCGAACCTGTGATCTCTGGATTCGTAGTAGAGGATCTTAAATCCACGTAGATATTATCATAATATTATTATGCATCATTTTACCGTCATATCAACGTATCCGGATCATCAATGTGTATAACGGGTGTTATACAGCAGTCAATCACTTGATATCTATTCCACCGAGAGTCGTATTTTGCCATCTAATTATCTAATTTAATCATGTAAATACAGAAGCACGAAGAGAGTGGCGTTCACTACTTGATACGAGGCTTGAAACAATACGGTTTTTTTTTTACGACAGACAGGTAAGTCCAATTATGGTACAATTTTCTTACAACTAACAATACATGTACCTACATTTTTTTTATATGGTATAGTGATATTAAACACATCTATATCCGCTAGTAGGGCATTAAGCAATGTCATACCTCTTGTCATGCTATGTTGAGCCATGACCTCTGTCCGACCCTGCGGTATGCAGAATAGGGCGTGGCTACGAGTTCGACAGTATTTATCAGGAATAAGCTACAGCATGACAGGAGATATGGACAATCGATAAGGTTTTTTAGTATCTTTAAGGCTCTGCAACCAGGCTGGAAAAGAAGAAGACGGAGAGCGCTAACATTTACAGCGACAAAAATGTTTAATAAAACATGACTCGTTTAAAACAGAGCAAAAATCTCGCGGGCATTATTTTAAACAGAATTTAAAGAAACACTGTGAATTTTTTCATACATATAACTTGAAAAAAAACTGAAGCAAACGTGTTAATAATAATTTTTGGAGCATATTTTGCGATTTTTTTCTATCGAGGGAATTTTATATAATTTGCGTTTCGACGCGGGCAATGTCTAGATATTATCTTCAAGAATAACATATATTTTTTTAAGAGCTTTAACACTAACCGTGTTTAAGGGAAATATGTAAGCAATCGGTTGAAATTCGGGTTGCGGGCCAAATACCATGATTCCGGCATTACGCCTGGTCTCCAGGCTTTGATAATTTGTCTCCTTTAGCAGTTCCATATGTGATGCATGAATTCCGTATGATCACATGTAAACATACCTTAGAATTTTTTTTTGAATCTGCTCAATCATATTTATGTATTTAAGTTGATAAGGTATCCAGATAGTACTAGCGTACTCCAGCTTGCTTCTGACCACTCCGTTGAACATGGCGGTCATGGCATGTTATTGAATTGTTTGCAAGTTCTAATTACAAAACTAAGAAGTTTGGGGTGAAATGCAGATCCCGCCAATGTGGGGGATTTGAATAAAAATGCACTTTCTAGATGAGAAAAATGTGGAAAAGTTGAATAAAAAAGAAATTAAGGTGCGCTTGGCAATATTGAGGGAGATACAGCCGTTTTAAGAATGAATAAAATGACACTTCGTGAACTTATACTACGCCATTTTGTTACTATTATGTTGGTATCTCAGACTTGCTATAAACCAAGGTTGATACGATTGTAGCCAACTTCGTGTGATATATAATAGGGCGCGTACTTCTGAAAAACAGAATTAATAGTGGTCACAAACCATGTTACACAAACCTGGCGTAGCCGCTAAATTACTTGAAAACTGGGATGTTTTTCTTGCGTTGACGCGAGTAGGCGTTATAAAGGGGCACAAACCATGTTACATAAACCATGTTACACAAACCTAGCGTAGCCGCTAAACTATTTGAAAACTGGGATGTTTTTCTTGCGTTGACGCGAGTAGGCGTTATAAAGGGGCACAAACCATGTTACATAAACCATGTTACACAAACCTAGCGTAGCCGCTAAACTATTTGAAAACAAGGCGCGTACTTATGAAAAACAGAATTAATAGTGGTCACAAACCATGTTATACAAACCTGGCGTAGCCGCTAAATTACTTGAAAACTGGGATGTTTTTCTTGCGTTGACGCGAGTAGGCGTTATAAAGGGGCACAAACCATGTTACATAAACCATGTTACACAAACCTAGCGTAGCCGCTAAACTATTTGAAAACTGGGATGTTTTTCTTGCGTTGACGCGAGTAGGCGTTATAAAGGGGCACAAACCATGTTACACAAACCATGTTTAGGTCTTAGGTAAGGTTACTTTAATTTGGAATGTGATAAACAGTTTAAAAAATCGTTGAAAAAAAGTCCGCTAGAAAAATGTCATAGTATTCATGTTTTGCGGTCGCGTGTTATTGTTTACAAAATTAATTGCTTGCAGCTATGCGCCTCTTAGAGATCGATGCGTTATGCAAAGATAATGAAAAGTTGTTGTGTAAATTGCGTGAGTGGAATTTAATTCCTAGTGAGCCGAATTATTTGTGCACGAAATGTGGTGGCGTTTTAAAGTTGGGAATGCGGGATCGGGCGATTGACGGCTGGCAATGGAACTGTTTAAATTATGTAATAAAACGTAGACAAAAGAAGAAAGCTTGTGGTTATCAAGTGGCATTTCGAAATGGAACATTTTTTGCCCTGTCGAGACTAAGCATTTTCCAGATATTGGGCTTTGTTCGCATGTGGGTACTAAACCTACCGTTAACATACATAGGCGACGAACTTTTGATCGGTGGTCAGCATACGCTAGTTGATTGGGCATCATTTTGTCGCGAGGTAGTTCTATGCAGCTTAATGGACAGTACGGAGCAGCTAGGCGGCGAGGGAAAAATAGTGGAAATAGATGAATCGAAGTTTGGAAGACGTAAATACAATCGAGGCAAGTTCGTCGACGGGCAGTGGGTGTTCGGTGGTTACGAACGTGGAACAGGCCGAGTTTTTTTGGTGCCAGTTGAAGAACGTTGTAGTGACACGCTGGTTCCTATTATCAAACAGTGGATTGCCCCCGGCACGACGATAATTAGCGACTGTTGGCGCGCTTACGATTGCCTAGAAAATGAAGGATTCAAACATCTAAAAGTCAATCATAGTATCACATTTAAGGATCCTGACAGTGGGGCGCATACAAATTCGATAGAGTCAACGTGGCGTGCTGCTAAGGCTGTATCGTCAGGTGCCGGCAGGAAGAAATCAAGTATCGCGGGCAATCTCGCGAAGTACATGTTCCAAAAACGTTGCCGTGACCGGAACGTCGATCGCATGGACGAATTTTTGTGCATGGCAGGCCGTTTATATGACGTCACTGTGGAACGTCCACCCAACACTTTGCCGTCGCTTGAGGATGGTGCGACAGATTTAGAGGACGATTACGAGTGCTACCAACTTTAAGGTAATATTTAATTTACAAAATGGCTGACAGTATCGGTTCATGAAGTGTCATTTTATTCATACTTTAAACGGCTGTATCTCCCTCAATTTTGCCGAGCGCACCTTAATTTCTTTTTTATTCAACTTTTCTACACTTTTCTCATCTAGAAAGTGCATTTTTATTAAAATCCCCCACATTGGCGGGATCTGCATTCCTCCCGAAGTTTGGAGCAAGCCGAAGTAAGCTGCACTATTTGATTTGAAAATGTCAGGCTCGGATCAAAGATCACCCCAAGATCCTTGATGATATTTACGCGTGAACTCACCACTATATATACTCGTGAAACCACCTTTAATAGACATTTTGACTATACACTTGCAGTAACCACACTAATTTATCAAAGAAACAGGCTAAATACATATAAAGACGTTTGTTTTACTAACCAAAGGAGTGAATTTGGTTTGTTTAGCTTCAGGTGTAGTCTGTTTACTAATCCTCTTTCTCTTTCGTTGGGGTCGATCGGAGTCGTTCATTATTTCATTATTATTAATTTAAACTATAAAATAAACCGGTTGTCTGCTCGAAATTGGGAATAAATAATTAAAAATGAAAACAAAATAATATTGCTACAAAAAATCGAAATTCGAACGTGTTTTTATTATTTGGTGGAAATTATTAGAATCCTTCGGTGAATACGTGCCTACCTTAACCAGTTGTTCTAAGTAGACCTCGCGTCCAAAAAAGTATATTTCTAGTTACAGTTTGTCAAATAAGAGTAGAAAATATATGAGGGCGCCACTGTTGATCAAATGGCAATACTAAACACATAACTCATGGTGTTAAAGTAAAGCTGCGTAACCTACATTTTTATAAAAAATTAAAAAGGCATAATAGTAGAAAAAATATTTTTTCATTGCAGTATGGATACCCGCCGATCTCAAAATTAGAATTGCATATAGGTATATTATTATTATACTTTTGCAATTTTGTGTTAACATAATGAAAAATAACTATAATGTAATAAAATATAAGCACAGTTTAGAAATTGCTCACATTATTCAATACTAGATAAAGTACTTAGCGTTGCCTGGGCTTTAGATCATGTCTTTAATTTTAGACCTGAATATATTTAACTCATTTAGATCTAAAAGTAGTGTAACTAAACTCACCATTAGTGATTCTTCCTTTCTATCTATTGTTAAATTCAAATTTATGTTAAATTCAAATTTATGTTAAATTCAAATTTATGTTAAATTCAAATTTATGTTAAATTCAAATTTATGTTAAATTAAATTTATGTTAAATTAAATTAAAGCAAATCGCTTTGTAAATCACCTTTTAATCAAATTTTTGTCATGAAGAAAAAATGTATTTTTTTAATGTGGTTTAATGTGTTCTATACATTCAGTGTCATTGCACTTCAAAAAAATATTTGACAGTTAAATTGGTGTTGCCAGTCTATAAATTTAGAAGTTCCAGTTTTAATATTTTCTACTCTTTTTTGACAGACTATATCTCTTATTTAATAAATCATTTTTTCGTTTATTTAAACAACAACCTACTTCAATACGTTTTTAGATTTTCACGGCCCAAAGTATTTTCGTTATTTGTTTTTGGGGTGTTATGCTGTGTTGCGCTACCTCCTTCTTTAGCCAACGTTTCGGACAGATTTGCAGTGTCCATCATGGATCTGCCCTGATGATGCAAAACAAATAACGAAAAACTTACCTACTTAATTGTACACCATATATTATTTATTTTATTTTATATTATATTAATTTATATTATTTAAATGTTAGGCACGCGTTTGGCGTGTTTCCCGACTATGCACCGGTGCCGAAGGGATCAATGACGCTAGTTCTTTGGAGCATATTCCATTGTAATACCGGTAGAACATGTATTGCATTGCAATCCGTCTGTTAAGATGGGAGATGGGAGATATGTATATATATTCTAAAAGTGAATTAAATTCTTTACAACTTCTTTCAAATAAATTTATTTCTTTGGTGAATATTTTAGACGATATGAAGGAACGTTTGACGAAAAATGTGAGGTAAAATGATTTTTTTAGAAAATATCTACAGTAACTCAAAAACGGCTTGGATTTCGAAACTTTCACATACCCTTTTACTTAACTTTTTTCCACTTTGCCCTGCTGAGCGGGCAAAGTGGAAAAAAGTTAAGTTTTCAAAACTGGGTCTCCATTACCAAAAAATTTTTTTTTTGTATTATTTTTTTTCAATTAGCAAAAATATACAAGTTTTTTGTTTAAATAAACTTTTAAAAACTAAAAAAAAAATACATTTTCTTAATTAATCTGTACACTGAAGTTAAGTTTTCCACTTTGCCCCCCCCCCCTTCCCCTAAAGATATTGAATCCGTTCAACATCGGTTCCTAAAAGGGATTGCTTGGAGGCTAGAATTAGAGCGAGGCAATTACTCGTATGCTGAAATTGAACAAACTCTAAACCTTTCTCCTTTAGAAGACCGTCGGATCTGATATCATTTGTTTCTCCAAAATTATTAACTGTTTAATCGACCCGCCTACATTACTACAACTCCTTCACGTAGACTCAGAAATAAATACCTGCTTTACTCAATCAGCACTCGACTAACTATGGTTATAACTCACCACTGTCCAGAATGTGTAGACTGGTCAACTCACGTCAAGACCTTGATTTTTTTGGTGTTAGCTTAAATCAGGGGTGCTCAAACTTGAACTGCTGGCCATAAATAGTCTGTAACTAGAATTTTATAACTGCACTTCGAATAAGATAATGTTTGTCTTTCGAAATGTGTCAGCTGATGAATCCACAACTAGAATTTTACATTCTGAACACAAAAGTGGTTTAAATTAAATCTGCATGCGGTGAATTAAAATTACAATCAGAACATAAAAATGGTTTTTCTTTGATTCTGGCAGCTCATACATTGTCTGCAATTTGAATTGTATGACTGCACTTCGAATAAGAGAATGTTTGCCTTCGAAATATTAAAACAGAAATTTTACATTTAGGACTGATGGTTTAAATTAATTCTGTATTGTGTATGCGACTTAAAACTACACCCAGAACATGAAAATGTTTTTTTTTTTATTTTGGCAGCACATGCATAGTCTGCAACAAAAATTTTATAACTGCACATCAAATAAGATAATGTTTTCCTTCGAAATGTGTCCGATAAAAACTGTGAATTTATCTATTTACATCGGCAATTTTTCCTCGAGATCGACTCAAAAAGCACTCGCGATCGACCGTTTGAGCACCCCTGGCTTAATTCTGTCGCTCTTTAAAAAAATGAAGACATTAATAATCACCCTAATTTTTACAAAGTCTTGACGTGACTTGAAACTTATTTTTTCTTCTATTTTCTCTGTTTGTCTTTGCTTTCATGTACCATCCGAACCGTACCTTACATTACTTTGTTTTAAATTGGACGTAAGTCAGTAAATAAATAAATAAATAAATGAAAGAGTGAGGCTTCTAGAACGAATAAGTAAATAAGATATTTTATTTAATTTATTAAGGGGTTAGAATTTCAATAATCCATGCGCTTGGTAGCTGTAAGACGAGTTGTGATCTAGCCTCCTACGGAGGAAGTAAATTCACTCGTAAAATCTATGCTAATTTTAGTAAAAAACATTTTTACCGTAACAAATTGTCGTTATTTGTTTGTGGGGTATTATGCCGTGTTGTGCTACCTCCTTCTTTAGCCAACGTTTCGGACAGCGTTACAGTTACGTTTTCATCACATCTGTCCTGATGATCTCCCCAAAAACAAATAACGAAAATCTACTTGTAACATATCGCTTTATTTCGCTTAAATTTTCTCTTAATAAAAAAAAGGCTTTAAATTTTGAACAAGGGTTTAGAATACCAGTCGTTCCTGTGATCGGTAGCTGTAAGATGAATACTAATCTAGCCTCTTTTGCACAGCGCTCTTGGGGTGATTTTTCGCGAAAACAACGCTGTATAAGTTGTTCAAATTTATTATTATTATTAAATACCTACCTTTTTTTCGGTGTCCCGGTTTGGAGGAAATAATAAGTGGTCATACATGAAGATACTTACAAACTACGTGACTGTGACGTAACCACGAGGTGGTTGGATACGTACACGGCGCTACCCGAAATATCTGAACATCACTTTTCACGTGCAGCCGTTGTGTTGGTACGATGTCAAGTGACTCTAGCGATGAAGACAATGTTATCGTTTATATTTATTAAATGGATAAAAAATGATTTAATAGAAGATTTTAAATTCACCTATACATCGAAAAAATGATTAAATATAGGCCGTTGTCATTTCATTTATCTCCGGCTTTTTTTCTTTCGATCTGCGTCGTCGAAATATTTTTTATGAAAGTAAGTGCATATTTTACGACGAGCATTTTAAGACGATTTTTTTATCTGAATATTTTAAAATAAATTAAATAGTGTAATTTAAAAAAATTATGAAATAAGTACGTTAAGTATCCTGGAAAATCTTTTCAATGTTGTTTTATACTATGCCTTTAAAAACAGGACAAAGTTTTCAATTCGTCTCCCGAAAGATTAATATTTTGTCCTTAGCGTTTCAAATTTCCGTGATCGATATTATGTGTAGTAACTACTTGGCCGCCCTGCTGTCGGTTTGGACTTTCCTTCAAACAAGATGACCATGAAAAAAATGCGAACAAAAATATTCAAGCTGTAAATAAGTACGTAGGTACAGAATTTATTTTTAAAAAAATACCTTAAAGTCTTCTGTCAAAATTTAAAAATTAGTAATGATGTTCATTCCATTTTTTCGATGACTTTTACGTCAACTTGAGTTAGGCTGACAAGTTTTTTATAAACATGCATTATTTAATACAAATCACGTTGAGAGTTGCGCGGATAACAAATACAATAATGTTTCCAAAATAATCATAACACTATCAAATTACAATAACAAAAAAATACTACAAAAAGGATCGAGTTTTTGAAGAAGTAAGTAAAATGGATGTTTTTATTTCAAAAGTGACAAATGTCAAATAAAATGACAAAACGTGACCCATCGTGATTTACATCCGGGTAAAGTTCGGTTTAT
Organism: Limnephilus rhombicus; assembly: GCA_929108145.2. Taxonomy (NCBI): domain Eukaryota; kingdom Metazoa; phylum Arthropoda; class Insecta; order Trichoptera; family Limnephilidae; genus Limnephilus; species Limnephilus rhombicus. The sequence continues at coordinate 19,599,770 of OV815293.1, forward strand.
GGGCGAAATTCCTAAAAAATAAAACTAGTTATTTTTATACTAATTTGGGGTCGGGGAATCCGAATCTGGAAGAATTAGGCGGCGGCAAGCAATATTAACTGAATTACACGACTTTAAAAAATTTTATACACATACAGGAAAATAGCCATTTTGGAAGCATTTTGATTTCTAGAAAATCAAACTAGTTATTTTTATACTAACTATGGGCCGGGGAATCCGAATCTGAAAGAATTAGGCGGCGGCAAGCAATATTAACTGAATTACACGACTTTAAAATTTTCTATACACACACACATGAAAATAATCATTTCGGAAGTATTTTGACACACGTAGTACAAAGATCATAGAAAAACAAGATAACATAGATGTTTTTACCACACAAAATTAAGTGTTGCCATTAAGCAGTAATATTAATAAGGTAAAATAACATGTTTATATTTTAAGTACTTACTTTTTATAAATTATAAATTTTACTCACTTTTGTATCACAAACCATGTTACATAAACCCGGCGTAGCTGCTAAACTACTTGAAAACAGGGATGTTTTTTTGCCGTGACGCGAGCAGGCGGTATAAAGGGGCACAAACCATGTTACACAAACCTAGCGTAGCCGTTAAACTACTCGAAAACAGGGATGTTTTTTTGCCGTGACGCGAGCATGTATAAAGGGGCACAAACCATGTTACACAAACCTAGCGTAGCCGCTAAACTACTCGAAAACAGGGATGTTTTTTTGCCGTGACGCGAGCAGGCGGTACAAAGGGGCACAAACCATGTTACACAAACCTAGCGTAGCCGCTAAACTACTTGAAAACAGGGATGTTTTTTTGCCGTGACGCGAGCAGGCGGTATAAAGGGGCACAAACCATGTTACACAAACCTAGCGTTAGGTTAGGTTAGGTTACGGATTTTTAAGACTACGAATTTTCATACTTTTGGTTTAAGAATACGGCCGTTGAGATAGTCGTAATTCATCAGGTTAATGTGTTATGTGAGGAATTATCGTGTCGGAAATTATTGATATAGGGATAAATATTTTTGAGAGCTGGTAACACTGCCGGCACATGTTTTTGTATATTCCTTGTTTTTCTATGATCTTTGTACCGCTTTGTACTACGTGTGTCAAAATACTTCCGAAATGATTATTTTCATGTGTGTGTGTATAGAAAATTTTAAAGTCGTGTAATTCAGTTAATATTTTTTGCCGCCGCCTAATTCTTTCAGATTCGGATTCCCCGGCCCATAGTTAGTATAAAAATAACTAGTTTTATTTTTTAGGAATTTCACCCATAAACCGAACTTTTTCCTACAAACCCAAGTAATACAATTGAACCTGTCTTGGTAAATATGCATTTAGTCCACCTCACGGATAATACGGAATGTTCGTGTTAGCGAAATTTGATGCACGGATAATACGAAATGTTCCTCTTTTAACTAATAGACAATCAAATATGACATTTTAGTCGGAAGTACCAATCTTATAAAATAAATTCTCTAAAATAAACTCGCATGTCATCATAATTTTATAAAACATCCCAGGTTTTGAATGGTTTGTTTGGCAAAGCAGGGTTTGTCTAGCGGGTTTGTGTAATTATTCTAATACATTTCTTTCCATGTTCTACTGTTATAAATACAGGTACAAACTTGTCAATAATGCATTCACTTTGTTTTACATGGCAATAGTATTTTTTCTATTGTCTTTGAAATGTTAAATAAAAAAGATACACATTAAAATGGCTTTACCGTGTAAGTGAATTAATTTAAAAAAAATTAAAATGTTGAATGCAGATTTTTGCATGTTTTTTTGTCTCCCCGACATAAATACTCACTTTTCATGATAATAAAGCTAAATCTTACTGTTTGAATAAGAAATATTGCGTACTAACCAGTAAGCGAATTAAGAATAAATAATCTTAACCCATATAAACAAAAATATTCATTAGGAAATGGACGATTCCTGCAAGCGCCAACCCTGCAAGATCAGATTCCAGTTCCAAAGGAGCCGGTACATTTATTCATGTAATTTGGAGATAAATATTATTCAAACATGATTATCAAATAACGATTCTTCTTCTTGTGGAGCCCTCTACATGATGTGAGTTTGGCCACCAGAAAAATCTTTACCCTGCTGGCTGCAGCCTAAAATAAACAGCAGTACCTACTGTTCTCGTACCAGATAGGTACGAGGTTTGAAGCAATAAAGCGACGTCTTCTTCCACCATGTCTAGATCAATCCTTTCCTGGAAATAAAGGATTAATAATGCATAAACTAATAATATCTCATTTCAGTGAAGAAATTGAACTTGGCATTGCTCTTGTTCCTTTTGGTCTTTCCTTTATCTTGGACGGATAACACAACCAACCCAGGCAATAGTCGAGATCAAAGTCTTACAGAAAAGTATGTGTCATTAGAACAAAAAGCTGCCAGCATCCTCAATAATTGTAAGTTTCATATTTATTATTAAAAAAATAAATATTAAAAGATATTAGATAAATTCATCGATCTGAAAGCTTGGATAAATTAAATCATAAATAATGAAACTCTAAAAAAGATTTACAATCAATAAGACCATTTACAAAAAAAAACAACTAACTAACTAACCATCACGCCGTTTCCCCGCACGGGTAAGCAGACAGACCGCCAAACAACTCGGTCTTGGCATACAATTATCCATGTATAGATAGAATAACCATGGTGACATTACGCAAACCCGGATTTGAACCGATTTATTACATATTTCCCTTAAACACGGTTAAGTTTTCAAGCTCTTAAAAAAATATATGTTAATCTTGAAGATAATATCTGGACTTTGCCCGTGCCGAAAAGCAAATTATATAAAATCCCTCGATAGAAAAAAAATCGCAAAATATGCTCCAAAAATTATTATTAACACGTTTGTTTCAGTTATATGTATGAAAAAATTCACAGTGTTTCTTTAAATGCTGTTTAAGATAATGCTCGCGAGATTTTTGCTCTATTTTAAACGAGTCGTGTTTTATTAAACATTTTCGCAATTTTTGCATCGATTTTGTCGCTGTAAATGTTAGCGCTCTCCTCAACATTCGTAATTTCGTATCTCTCCATCTTCTTCTTTTCGGGCCCGGCTGCAGAGCCTTAACACCTTTTGTGATCTCAAACCACCCCGTAAAATCACTGTTCGCCCTACACATGCAACGCTTCCCTTACACAGAGAGGCAATTTCCTGTATGAGATTTGTATTCACTCATAACTCACATAATTGGACAACATATTCACGTACTTGGACAACACCTTCCTTAGCCATATTTTCATGACGAAGGAAATTACGTTTTTCACTTATTTAACTAGAATGATTACCAAAATTACTTTACTCTCTGTATTTTAGTTACACAATTCTCGTCTAGACATTATACCTTACTCGTTACGTACCTCCTACCCTTTTGCAGTTACTATGAATATTATCTTCATGTAATTATGTATCGTAATCTATATATTTTTCTTAGGCATTACAATATTGTATTACTTAAACAAGATCATTTTTTTTACATTTAAACACTTTCGTATCTCATATTTACAATATCCCTTGTGGTTTTACAAGCTCATGGGCTTTTATCAGTTATGCAACTCTAATTTCTCATGTTACAGCGAATGTCTTATACATACTATATTTTTTAATGTTATGTAAAGCCGAAAGGCATTAATGAAACACATAAATTAATAGTTACTAATTATTTACCACCTACATTACAATAAATGGTAAAGTATTGTTACGTATCGACAGGCTCGAACCGCCTGATTACGAACTTATAACAAATTTGAAATTAAATAACACAATGTTCAAGACTCAACAACAATGGTTCAATTTAAATACTTACCAAAACCAAATTATAATACAAACCTCGGCTAGCTCTTCCCAGGGATATTGTGTTCTCAATTCGATCGGATTTGATTCAAAACGATCGTCGCTTCATTTATTGCAGGTAAGGGTTATAATATAATAAATAAAAAGATTCCTTGTTGCTTTAAATTATGAAGAATTTATTGGTGATTTTACGCTACTAGGAAAAAGCGTGTACCTCTTTGTGAACGGATTAGTTAATGATTTTAGAACCCAATCAAAGGAATGAATTAATAACATAATTAAATAAGGCTTACGTACATTATCTCGCACGGTTTACATCTGGGCAGGGCCGCTCCTCGTCAAAAAGACGTCACTGAATTTATTTCAATTTCTAAGCACGTGTTTTTAAAAAACTGTTATGATATAAAGGATCTATGCCAACCACGCAGGTGGCGTGACCGATTCTTAGCGAAGCTGGGACGAGAAGAGCCTGCCAAAAACCCCAAGCCTTCCGGCTTCGTCCCTTTGGCCCCTCCCACCGAAATCTGGGCCAATCAATGGGCACCTCGGTGTGGCAAACCTTACAAAAAATACTATTGAATTTAGTACCTAGCGCAAATTATTGTACAGGGGTTGAAAGTAAAGATTCAAGAAACTACTTCATAACACATCCCCGAAAACACCAGCAAAAAACCGCCGTTGTAACGAAGGTTTTTTGACTTTAACCCTTCAAAGAATTCCCACAATAAACTTTACAAAAAAAACATCATTCACAAAGAGATTCTGCATTAAAAAACCTAGGCAAAAAGTTGTACAGTTTACAGACACATGATAAGTTATTAAGTTTAGACAAAATATCAAAAAACAGCAAAATCAACACGTCCAAGCGGCTGACAGGAACACCGTTAAACTCAGCTTTCGAGGCAGTGATGTCCATCAGGGCGTCTACAGCAACAGTAATGATTCTCAGCAGCAGGGAACGACTCAATGAGTAACGTCAACATGAAAGCAAAAAAAATGACATAATTAGAAAAGTACGAACACCAAGAGTAAACAAAACTATCGGAATGGTAATGTATAAGCAACAAGAGATCAAAGCGTAAGGTAACTCCACATTAGATGTCGTGATGTATGTATTGACATATCGTAGAACAAAAAGCACATTTAACCCCCTTTTAAAGAACAGGTAATGGCTCAGTTAAGTCAGTATCCACTTTTTAACAGTACGGATTACTGGTTAACGACATATTAAAACAAAATAGATGATAAAACAGACAACAAAAATCAGAGTCCTTTAAAGACCCAAACAGCGTCCTGCATCAATTCAATTCAGGATCACTCATACAACATCCTATAATTCAGGACCATTCAACCAACGTCCTATAATTCAGGACCATTCAAACACCGTCCTATAATTCAGGACCATTCAAACATTTCAAGAAAACACCTTAATAATACCTCAGGTTTTATCACATTCACTGTAATATAATTGTCGTCGATATATCGCGTTTTAAGGCAATATTTGAAGTTATTAGTCAGCGCATTATATTATTTTTTTTAATGATGACAACAATAATTTAAAGTTATTATTTTAGTCAGCGCATTAGAGTATTTTTTTAATGATGACAAAAATAATAATAATGAAATAATAATTCAGAAGTCAGGGACTTTTCCACTTCATTTACGCGGGCTGTGCCGCGGGGCGCCAGCTAGTTTTTTCCCGGAACGAGCAAACCATCAAATCGCAATTATTAATCACCAACGACATTCATTCTCGAGCTTGAAAGAGAGGTGAAAATAATAGCAAGCAGAGGCTAGTTATATATGAAATACAATACGAATGTCGAATGATGTACATGAATAGTTATAAAATACAAGTGTAGTGTGTATGTAAGGTGTGTACACACTGTCTTCGAATGGGCCCCTTCGAAAACAGTGTCAAGGTTAGTGTATGTGTGCGTGGCGAATGTTAGTGGTTATCACATTCGGTTAATTACTCCGAAGCGATTGTAATGTACGTGTATGCACTATCCCAAAAGCGTCCTTTCGAAAACAGCACGATGAGTGTAGGTATGTGTGGAAGGGTGTGGTGTCAATTTCATATCTTATTTTCACAATACGTTGATTTCTCCGGTTCCTACAAAACCATTTGAGTGATAAATCAGTCAAAATACGATTCACGTCCGTCGCTTAGCGCGAAACTCTACTCAAACAAATAAATTTCAAAATTATTTGAAGAAATAATTTTCCACTTGGCTAAGATGGATTCCATCTTGATTTTCTTTGAATAACTATTTTCTAATTGGTATGGGCCAACATTATAGTTGCATTCCGTCTTGATCTTCTTCTATCAACTTATTAAATATCTGTAAATAAGTTCGTTTCTTATCTTTATTATTTCAAATAATAACTTTAATTTCAATTAACATCTATTGATTTCTATGCAATCAATCTACACCGTTAGTTGAATAAATCTAGACACTTGTTCTATCCTGAGCAAAATCTCGAAAATCAAAAGTAATAATCGAACCCACTATCACTTTTCCGTAAAATAATTAATTAATAGTAATACCTATACATTAATATTAACAGATACCGATTATATCCATCTATTTAAAAAATAGCTATCGTACTTCCGTTACATAGACTTCGTTGTCGTATCAATTTGTTGTTGCGGGCATGGGTACCGCTGCCCCGGAACTATCTATTGTATAACCAGCGCCTCAGTTATAGGTAATCCTCTTAAGGGATTCGCTACACTTGGGTGTTTCGTTCGCTACGAGTGCCTGAGTCCATATGGGGTAAAATCGGACTGACTACCTGCCGTCGAACCGTAATTTGGAGAAAGGAATTCCTATGTCTGTCACTCCTGGACACTGACCACTAAATTTATATCCGCCCCTCATCCCTCTTTCCTTCCTCTCCTTCCTTTCCTTAAAGGGCCCTCCACACAGTATCCCCTAAAATATCATAGGCACAAACATATTTATCTAATCATTAATAGGTTTCTACTCTTCGAGAGAGAGATCGGCATGGTTACGGAGATATATAATTTCGCAAGGAATCGAACCCGCGACTGAATTTTGAAGTAAGGTAATTACGTCGGAGTGCGTTGCATTATTATCATTCCAGATTCGAACTGGTAGGTATTTATATCCCATAAGGAAGGCGGTATCATTGAACACTAAAAATTATATCTCACTGGTAAATCACGAGAATTGAACTCGATTAAATTTTTTTTGCGTTCGTTTTTTTTTTTAACTGTTAAAAATCTATGTTTAAATAGGTAAATACTATTTTACCACTCTAAATCATCAGCTCGTTTCAACGAAAAATAACGCTAAAATGTGGTCTCAACACACTTTCTGTTTCAAACTAATGGCCGTTATTCTAAAAATAATCGCATCTACTAGGTAAGTACTTTCAGATATTTGAAATAAATTCTTTGCCTATGAAAAAAGACAATAGTTATTGTCTCCAAAGGAACCCAACATACAATCGTTACTCCCGCTACCCGGTGATAAAATGAACCTTAAATTTTATGAAGGTCTCCAAAAAATATTTTGAAGAATTCTACCTGCTTTTAGGTGCCTGCACCCCGACCGTCTAACTTTTGTAAAATTTTAAACTCGAACATGGCAAGTAAATTACGTCGATTTAAAATTATTCAAATATATTTAAAACCTATGTCAAGCAAACTAAACTTGAGGTCACACAATTTAAATTGGCGTGCTATGCGAGCGGCACTTACTAAAGGAAAATTTGTTAAAGAACTAACTAACAAATAACCACAACGCCGTTTTTTAGCAGAAGATCACAATATGCACCAAATATGGCTAAATCCATTTCAAGCAAGGCTTAAATTCCGAATTGTGGTTTTACTCGAATTTCACTATCTCCCTTTTTGAGCGGGTATACCGTACCTTCAATGCATTTACCTACGCTAGCAGATTTTAATCTGAGGTATCTAATTCTGAGATTTCCGGTAACCATTTTGTTTCAAGAATCGCGTAAAACAAAACGAATCTTTTCAAAATACGGCATGACTAAATATTTACCGGTCAAAAACACGTGGCGATTTGAGATGCTTCCAAAATGGTGGCTGTTAACGACAAAAAACTTGGTTTAACGGTCAAAAACACGTGGTGGTTTTTTTTTTTTAAATTCGGAGATGCGGCCGACAAGATGGCAGATCCTTGAAACACGCGTGAACTTTTTTAAATACTTCTCGAACACTTGATATACCGGCGGTTGAAAAAACACGTGGATCAAAATGGCGGCGTTTGAAAACACGCTTGAACTTTTTAAAACTATTCACAATCACTTATTTAGCTATACATTTAAAGGGGAAAAAATTATTATTATTTACATATTTATACATACATCACGAAAAACAGCATGGAGTTTATGAAAAAAATCAAGGAAAGCGACATATCATAATGAACCAAATCTAGCTCCACGTTGAAAGGCGACAGTGTTACGTATCGACAGGCTCGAACCGCCTGATTACGAACTTATAACAAATTTGAAATTAAATAACACAATGTTCAAGACTCAACAACAATGGTTCAATTTAAATACTTACCAAAACCAAATTATAATACAAACCTCGGCTAGCTCTTCCCAGGGATATTGTGTTCTCAATTCGATCGGATTTGATTCAAAACGATCGTCGCTTCATTTATTGCAGGTAAGGGTTATAATATAATAAATAAAAAGATTCCTTGTTGCTTTAAATTATGAAGAATTTATTGGTGATTTTACGCTACTAGGAAAAAGCGTGTACCTCTTTGTGAACGGATTAGTTAATGATTTTAGAACCCAATCAAAGGAATGAATTAATAACATAATTAAATAAGGCTTACGTACATTATCTCGCACGGTTTACATCTGGGCAGGGCCGCTCCTCGTCAAAAAGACGTCACTGAATTTATTTCAATTTCTAAGCACGTGTTTTTAAAAAACTGTTATGATATAAAGGATCTATGCCAACCACGCAGGTGGCGTGACCGATTCTTAGCGAAGCTGGGACGAGAAGAGCCTGCCAAAAACCCCAAGCCTTCCGGCTTCGTCCCTTTGGCCCCTCCCACCGAAATCTGGGCCAATCAATGGGCACCTCGGTGTGGCAAACCTTACAAAAAATACTATTGAATTTAGTACCTAGCGCAAATTATTGTACAGGGGTTGAAAGTAAAGATTCAAGAAACTACTTCATAACAGTATGGACAAGCCGCCGCATGCCGCTACACTTTAAATGGGCATAAAATTTGAAAAGTTAACTACTTTTTAACCTAATTACCACAAGAACCATCGGTTTCAGTCGGGATAGACGGAAAAATATGCATTAAAATTCGTTTTTCATTAAAACTTTAAAAATCACCATTTACATTTTTATGTTATTTTGTATGGATTTGACATTTGCGAAGTTTCGTTTCAAGCTAAAAACGCATAAATTACTTAATTTACCTAAACTAAGAACCTAATAACCTATTTTGTGTTCGTAAATAGTTGTTTCTTGTAATAATTGTTGAAATGAAGCATAATTTCCGTAATCTGTGCATAAAGATGCGGCGGCTTATCCATAAATTAATCAATAAATAAATGTTTACCTAAATAAATAAGTTAGGTAAAATACATAATACATACCACCTATACACTATAATTATTATTATGTTCATGTAGTTTCACAAGGAATAACATTTTTTTAAAGTATTATTTATTTATTTTTTTAAATACGTAGGTATCTAACAATTATATAAATTGCCCCCCCCCCCCCCCGTCATAGCCAATGGATTGCTTGCCGTATTTATGCACGAATGATGATTAAATTAATTTTTTATTTTTTTTTATTTTATTTAAAATTGTATTCATTGTGTTGTATTATAATCGTGTGTGTTGAATTGGAGGTTTGATTTAAAAAAATATATTGTGGTTTGTTTTATTTTAATTTAATTTTTTGATTTATTTTATTTTATTTTCTATTTATACGAGTATATTTGAGACACTTCTGAAAACCAGCTGCATTCTAGGATAAATCCTGAGCAGTGGACCTTTTCGTTAATAGAATCAATGAAATATGCTCTGAGTGTGTGTGCACTTTTAACGTTTTAATAAATTCTATGTTTGTATGTACCTACGAGCCGGTGGATATCTCCAATTTGTCACTGAATAGATATAAAATAGATAGATATAAAATACGTATTCGGAAAACTGTATATCATTATATTTTCACAACTTTTCTGTTTTTATTCTATGTATGTTGTTTATATTACTTTTAAACATGAAATTTATTGCATGCACCACCCCAGCGTACCTTTTGGAACAAACCTTTATTATTATCTAATATAAGATTCTATGTTTTATCATTATAAAAAATTCTCTCTTTTCAAATTTTTTACAATATTTTGTGTAACTTTTTGGCCAATCATAGGTAGCCATTTTTTTTCTAAGAAAAATGCTGCAATTTGTAACAAAAAAATATTGATTCTGGAGAAATGTTGCCTCAAACTGGCATTCGAGCATCCCATTAGCAGTGGAATTGTTGGTGTGCGTAGATATCCTATTGCAGGAACTTCCTCCCACTGGCCTTCCATTCTGGTTGATTTTGGTAAGTTAGAAATTATAGAAATATCTAACTGCCGACTTATTTTCCTAAGAACTACCTAATAATAATTTAAAATGGATATTATCACTACAGCAAACAAACTTCCTTATACAGGGTGGCGCAAAATTAATCATGCAATTTTGTTTTTGGATAACTTTTTTTTTCTAAATAAAAAAAATTATTTTGAGTAATAGAAATCTTTATTTGGACTTTTAATTTTTTTCTGTTAAATGAAAAAGATGATATCCGTCAAGTGACTGCCGCCAGTGTTGATTTGTGCCCGTGTTATCGCATTTTCCATGACTTTCCCGCAAGATTTCCGGTGATAATTGTTCGCATTCCTGTCGAATATTCTCCTTAAGGGCTGCGATTGTCTGAGGCTTGTTGACACAAACCCGCGACTTCAAATAGCCCCAAAGAAAGAAGTCTGGGATGGTTAAATCGGGCGATCTTGCTGGCCATACCAAATCGCCAAAGCGAGAGATTACGCGACCAGGAAATGCTTCCTTCACAATATCCATTATGGCTCGTGCTGTGTGCGTGGTTGCACCGTCTTGTTGAAACCACGTGTTCACCAAGCCCCGCTCATCCAGTTCCGGAAGTAAGAAGTCGTTTATCATGACCCTGTAGCGTTCGCCAGTAACAGTGACCGTAATGCCAATGGCGTCCTCAAAAAATACGTCCCAATCACTCCTCCCACGTTAACGCCGTACCACACAGTGGCTTTGGGTGGATGTAATGCCTTTTCGTGCATCGCACGCGGATGTTCAGTGCCCCAGAAATGAATATTTTGCTTATTGGCGTAACCGTTTAAGTGGAATGCACCTCGTCGCTCATGATGACGTTCGACACAAAATCGCTAAAAGCGTTAAAGCTTAAATCGACACAATTAATCCACGCTCTTGCGGAGTATAGCGCTCCATTGCTTGTCTGTTTGTATTCCGCAGCTGTCTAGTATACAAATGTCAAATATGATTGACATACGACGCCATTTACAAATATTATAACATCTTCCGGTGGGGTGATTAATTTTGCGCTACCTTGTGTATACTCGCCACTTTCTTAGCTTGAATCAACTCAAAACAATTTAATATGCACTATATCAATCTTAATCGAGTACAGTATTACAGCCTGGGGAGAGGCTAGGAGAATCTGTTTTCCGGATAACAGGCATATTTATGCCAAAAACTTACTAGCACAGAACTACTTTTGACAATTTCCAAACTGCTCGAGGTACTTAGAGAACCAATGGACATAATATCTGCTTATCCCTTTTGCTAAAACAACTTTTGGCGAAAGAAATTTTAGATACTTTGCAACAAAGCCATACAATGCATTTCCACTTGTCATTAGACAGAACACAACTTATATAAAATATAAATCAGACACCAAGTATTGTGTCATAAGTAAAGACAAATCTACAATCTGAAAGACTTTATCAAAACCATTCTCTAATTTTCTAATTCCGATGGTACAGTGCTGATTGACTTTTATTTTAAACGTACTTTAAAGTTTCATTATTAATATTTTGGTTCGGTATAGACTGCGCCTCCACTTATAAGTATGCTCTTGCAATGGTATGATACTGATTGTCTTGCATATTAAATGTTATTTGTATTTCCGTTGTAATCTATCTAACCATGTTACAAAAACTGCGCCTGTTCTAAACACATGAGTTCCAAGTGAGACAGGCGTAGAACACCAATTGTAATATAGAATGTGAATGTGATAAAAAATTACGAGAACTTATTAGGTCACTAAACATAATGTGTGTTTCTCTAGGCCTCGGAGTCCAGAAATTTCTTTCGCATCCTCCCGAGAACATTAGCCATCTCCACGATGATTTGGAAAAAATAAAAATTGAACTTCACACGAGTCGTTCTACCGTAAGTCAAATAATAAATTAGCCTGGCATATTCTTTTCACATTCAAAAAATAGATGTCGTTTCGGTGTGCGATGATATTTTTCTATTAAAAACAACAAAAAAATCAATCACACGTCACCACTGATCCCACTCCAACACGTCGCGACGGGATCGCGTTATCCGCGCGCTGTTTCGTGTGTTTCCGTGCTGCTAGAACAAGACGGAGTGCTTATCAGGTGACCCGCCGCTAATTGATACGATGATGACGTGCGATGGAAAAAAGTATTTTTTTGTTAATTTTTAAAAATACCTTTATTATCGGACATACATCTACATTTTTTATACCAAATATGTTCAGGAATCGCTTGTTAAAATCCTTCGGGGACGTGCTATATACATTGTTGATCAATAAATTCTGATAGATACGTTTCATCATGCATATAAAATGAGTACACTCGTAGGTTTAAGCATTTTTTTAATTGATTTACATTTCTTTGACCAGGTAAAGTACGAACTCTCCAAAGCCACCAAAATCCTAACAGATCCTGGCTTCGACAAGACCCTGCCTATCGTCGTCATCATCCATGGTTTCCTGTGTCTGCCCGAGAGCAAGTTCTATCAGACTATGACCGACACCTTCAAGGAGAAGGGAGGAATTAATGTCCTTTACCTTGACGCCAGCTCTGCCATATTTGTGATTTACACGCAGGCTGTAACGCGTGTGAAATACATCGGGGAGTTACTTGCAGAACAGCTGGCAGCTTTTGTTTCAGGTAATTTTAATACAGTTTTGTCCATATGTACACGAAGTTGACTCAAAAAATGATTTTTTATATTGCAAAAATTGTTAGTATAAATATAATATAATTGTTAGTATTTGAGAATATGTTCCCAAAGTTTTAAATAAAAATTTCAATTTGTTCCGGTGTTATGAGGGTGTTTAATTGAGCTTCCCCCCCTTAAGTGCCGAACAGCGTGGTAAGCTTGAAATGCGTTTTTCTCGAAACGACTTTTTTAATTTGTGTGCGCTCTAGCCCAAAAAGTGTTCAAGACAACAATATACCCTAAAATGTATTCAGAATCTTAACGACGTAAGTAAAGAAGCCGTGAATACAAATTGGGACTCGCGACCCGTGTATTGGACGGACCTACCGTCGAATTTGCCCTATCAAAGAAAAGAAGGAGACAAATAATGTGGGAATCTTAACGACGTAAATGAAGAAAGCGTGTAAACAAATTTACCCCCGCGGCACGGCGTATTGGAGGAACGTACGGTCGAATTCACTCTTGCGGGCATGGAGATTCGACCTTTCCGCCGCATACATTTTAATTAATTCTGAAGAACGTGATACAAATACTTAGTATGTGTCTCCATGTCTCACTCCAGATGTTATTAATTCATCGTCTAGAAAAATAAAATCTGGTGCTTACCGCTAACTTTATAGTTAAAAAAAACGGGTTATAAAGTTTTAAAATCGTTGTACGTAAAATATATTAAGGGTAAGGTATTGTTTTTATTAATCTTAAATACAAATAACTTACATCTCTATTGTTCTGGTGAAATAAAAAAGCTATTATAGTTACGAATTCGCCGGAAATGATTAAAGTGTGAGTTTTGAGCAAACAAAAATTATTAGGATTGTGTGCGACCAGGTCCGTCTCGCGTCCGAACTTATTCTCGGTCATTTCGTTGCATCCGATTATCAAAGCAATGCAAGAACTCATTATCTAGATCTGGGGCATGGATTCGGCATTCTGGTAAGAATTTCCAAATGAAACACTATTTTAGATGACAAAGTTTATTGATTAAATCACAATTGAATTAACTCTGCATAAGTTTAGCTCTTAAAGGAACATTTTCGCTTGAATTTACTGGCACGGAAGAGAAGTTTCATTATTGTGAAGTTAGGAATCTCACGTGTAATGGTGACGCAACGAATAGATCTCCGCAAATCGCAGTAGCTCATTTTGTATTTTGCCTATTTATGGGAAACATTTCACTGTACTATGTACTACCATGAACACCTATTGGATTGATTTTTTTGCTTGGTTATTAATTCTGGTATATTTTTCCATAGCTGGCATCAATCCATCAAATATCCACTGCATTGGTCACAGTCTCGGTGCCCATATTTGTGGCTTCGCTGGTAAAGCCTTCCATCACCTGACGAAGAAGAAGATCCATCGAATCAGTGGACTGGACCCGGCTGGACCATGCTTCTTCAACTGCACCTCCGAACTGTCCCTCGCTAAGACGGATGCTGAAATTGTTGATGTAATTCACACAGATGCTGGAGTGTTTGGTATCCTGAAACCTCTCGGTGAGTACTACCTAAAACTCAACATGTTTTAAAAAAACTTTAATGCATTTACTCAGGCAAACTGCCACTTTATCACTAATCGTGGTCGTGGTGAAAATTAGTGAGTTCATTAGCAATAATAATAATCGATGAACCGCCGCGCCGCGTTAGGAATTTTAATTTGCAAGTTTTTCTGAAAGACAAATACCTCAATACAAGAAAATGAGAAAGGATTTTTTTTAGCTAATAGCATGGCGTAACTTGTCACTTTTGCCCTATCAAAACAGTCTTGTAAACAGCAGGTCAATTTATTCGTCGTTGCTCCAAAGGCAGTTTTAAACCCATTTTGAATTTGCCCTGATGAAGTCAAACCCAGCATGTTGTTCCAAATTTAGATTAATCATACAAAGTACCGTTGTTCCCTGTAAGTTTTGGAGACACCATCATGAAACGTTATACGAGTTTGACCTTTCAAAATAACACACATGTCATGTCCAAGGCAGATTTAAACCCAGATTGAACTGCCCTAATGAAATCAAAACAGATAGTTTGTTACAAATTAAAGTAATCATACGATGTAACGTTGTTATCCTGTGCTTTTTGGAGACACCATGGAACGTTATACGAGTTTGAGCTTTCAAAATAACTCACATGTCCAAGGCAGATTTAAGCTCAGTTTGAATCTGCCCTGATGAAGTCAAAACAAGTACGTTGATACAAATTAAGCTTCTTCATACAAAGTACGTTGTTTCCTGTAAGTTTTGGAGACACCATGAAACATTAAACCAGTTTGAGCTTTCAAAATAACACAAAAGTCCAAGGCAGATTTAAACACAGTTTGAATCTGCCCTGATGAAGTCAAAACCAGGAAGTTGTTACAAATTAAGATTATTCAAACAATGTAAGGTTGTTTCCTGTAGGTTTTGGAAACACCATTAAACGTTATACGAGTTTGAGCTTTCAAAATAACATTCATGTTCATAATTGCTTTCCATATCTCTCTAGGTGCAGTAGATTTCTACCCAAACGGAGGAGCTACCCAGCCGAACGCATTGGTTCCTCCAAGTTCCCACAGTCGCAGCTGGGAACTCTATGAAGAATCAGTATTACACCCCAGAAACTTCAAGGCCGTCAAATGCACAGACTGGGAGACATTCCTAGAGGGAAGGTGTAACAATAACGAACAGGCCTACATGGGGTACGAAGGCACTCCAGGAATAGAAGGGAAGTTTTACCTGAAGACTATTGGAAGTCCACTTTACGGATTAGGCCAGGGTGGTATTGAAATGAGTGATGATTCAAACACCAGTTTACCATCTACATCAATGACAACAAAATTATTTAACCATATAAAACGCGCATTTCTAGGTGTATTTAGATGAGTTCGAGATATGAAGCAACTCTAAATATGTATAACACTAGCCAAATGAAGGGTATAGAACCAAATACATCAATCTCCGCTAACGATTATTTTCCATACCATTGCTATAAATAGTTGATACCTAAAGGCATCAGTTTCTTAGTTGACAGTGCTACAAAATCTCCGGTCTTTGATTTGTGTTAGACCTTTAACAAGATTACTTGTTTTCCAATTCTGATTTTACGATTATCATCTCATTTATATCAAAGTACAACAAATAAAGTCTGTTTTAAAGTTGTTTTCTACTTTACTTTTTCCTAAATACATAATGTGGGAGGCGGGCATGGGTACGGGTATACGGGGGCCTCTGCTTTAGGTCATCAAGTTGTTAGCCACGTTTGGTTACTTGGCGTGGTTGCCCGGATTCATGGGGGAACTTACTGCTTAGCAGGTCGGATCGGTAGAGACTGTTTTGTACCAAAAAAGCAGGTATGGATTCATACGTCATATGTAGAGACATTATAAATTCACTGGACCGACAGCGCAATTTAGAACTTTTTTCTCCGATTGCTGAAAATTTTTTGGTAATCAATTTGAATATTTTCCGCTACATTAAAAAAAATCACACCTCCGAATTTTAATATGGAGACATACAAACTGATTATAGTTCTAAAAAGCCAATGAATTCTCTTACCTTTTATCGATTATCACATATTGGTAGGATTTATTAAAAAAATATATAAAATCGTAAACTTCTACTTAATTACTTACAAATAAGGGAAAATTTGCCAAAATTGGCAGCAAAGCAATCCGAGGTATTTTAAATAGTGCCATATTGTGGCAAAAAGCAATCCGAGGTATTTTAAATAGTGCCATATTGTGGCAAAAAGCAATCCGAGGTATTTTAAATAGTGCTATATTGTGGCAAAAAGCAATCGAAGGTATTTTAAATAGTGCCATATTGTGGCAAAAAGCAATCCGAGGTATTTTAAATAGTGCCATATTGTGGCAAAAAGCAATCCGAGGTATTTTAAATAGTGCCATATTGTGGCAAAAAGCGCTCCAATGGATAATCAATGATAACATCTTCAAACTAGCTTACTTGTTACCTTCATTTTAACCAATTGTATTCTACCCTATATTGCACCTTGTTATCAAACCTTTGGGGACGTACTTGACTTTCTTTAACCCGTGATTCCTGACATTATTTGGAGCACAAAATGAAAACTAAATTTTGGTCTCCGGTGTAATTTTTTTAGTCCTTGTTTTATTTAAAACCTATCAAAACAAAAATTCCACGTGCCATCATTGGTCACTCTGCCGAGTAACTGAACAACCCCTCAACCCGACACCAACTATCCAATGCCTACTGGTTTTTTTTAATGTTTTAAGTAGGAAAAAAATCAATCGCATCGGGAGAGACTGGTTGAGGGAGATCTTTTGATCTCTCTAACACGACTCTCTCGGAACAATGCATTGCACCGCGGTTGGAGGGATATATTCATATACGTCCGTTACTCCTGGACACACTGACACCAGATCCTATACCCACCCCTCATATCTTTTTCATTCCCAGATCTTAGTCGCCTTCCTTTCCCAGAAAGACCCTCCACACAGCATCCCCAAAGATGACACAGGACCCGATGGGAATTATTTTCCTTGTTGGGGCTAATGTAAAACAAAAAAATAACGGTCATTAACAACCATTATAGAGAGTAGCGAAGGAATCATTCGCCCTAATTGAGAAATTTTACACGTTATAACTAACCTAAAGCCAAACGTGACTGATAGGTACATACCTATACCTGTCTGGAATAATTCTTAGTCATAATATCTTTAATCTTACCAAAAAAGCTGATACATTATTTTAGTCTATGGGATTCTTATTAATTAGAAAAGAAATCGTCGAAATTCTCAGATTCTTTGTTTTCATAAATCATTGTATGCTAAATTATTTTTTGGGACGAGTTCATCATTTAATTGCCCCTTGCGCTCGGTGGCAATAATTATGGTATTTTGGAAGCAGCATATTAAAATTAGAATGGAGGTAATTCGGTAGGGAGACCCAACTATCAAAATGTCCACTCTAATGATGGGTTTGCCTAATTTCGAATGTAGTCAGTAATTGATAGCCGTTCCAAATTTAAATGGAACAGGGGAACAAAACAAAACAATTTCTTATATATTTTTTAACTCGTTTTTAGTTAATGTAATATGTCATTATTTGTTCTCTCCAGAGACATTCTTTATTTTTTTAAGTACTGGGATCAATATACTATAAGAGGCTTATTGAAAGACCTGGGTTCTGTTTCACCACGGTCACTGTTTATTGACTTCACATCCTCCCTGGCTGAAAGCTAGGTTTTGTCTGCGTCTGCAGAGCTTCTGAATTATAATGACTCCGCACATCTACCTTCGGCCACCTTCGGCCCAACTCGGCAACGAGTCCATGTGACCCGAAGATCCTATATAGATCATAATAGATAAAGCATTTCAATAGCTTCGTTTTAAAGCGATCCAATAGTTCAGGAAAAAATCGAAATCGGAATTCACGCCTTTTTAAAAATACTTGAGAAAAAGCTTAAGGAAAGGTATTTGAGAATTTTTACAGGTTGATTTGGTAAAGGCATGTAAAAAACATTAACTCACTTTTTACGCATTGTTTATTGTAATAAAACAGAATTTTAAAATTGATTTCACGGAACAAAGCGACGCGGACCCTAGCGTCCGTTTCCCGCTCCGTTCGGGGGCGAACTGATAAAAAAAACGGGCGTGACTAGTTATGTAGCCCTTTGGTGGACGGCATAGAGTTCACTTTGAAAATCCAAATTCGTCGACTGCCGGCCGTACTGTAAAATAACAACGCGAAAATGCATATTTTATTTTATTTTGTGAACTTCGGGCGTAATATCATTTTTTTGCGATCATTATAAAAGAAACTGAATTTGCTACATTTAACAATAAAACCATATCCGAAAAGGGGTTTATAAACCGGAGAGTTTGGACTTTAAGGCGATCCAATAGTTCAGGAAAAAATCGAAATCGGAATTCACCGCCTTTAAGGGAGGAGTTTGAAAATACTTAAGAAAAAGCTTTTGGAAAGGTTGGAAAAGGCATTTGCGAATTTTTTTGACAGGTTGATTTCGTAAAGGCCTGTAAAAAATATTAATTCCTGTTCTACGCATTGTTTATTGTAAGACAACTGAAATTTAAAATTGATTTCACGAAACTAAGCGACGCGGAATAACACGACTGTCTCCCGCGCCGATTGGGGCGTGACTGATGCGAATGCGAAATAGGTGTTGCCCAGTGCATGGTTTTTATGCCCATAAGGGTCACTTCAAGAATCCAAATTCGTAGAGTGCGGGCCGTGTTGATTGATGTCAAAAATATCAATGAGACAATGCATATTTCATTTTATTTTGTGATTTTCTGGCGTTAATATCATTTTTTTGCGATTATTATAAAAGAAACTAAATTTGCCACATTATATAATAAAACCAAATCCGTAAAGGGGTTTATAAATAGGAGAATTTGGACTTGAAAGTGTTTTTTATAGACCCTATACTTTATTTTTTTAAAGGCTTTTTAAAATGACCGATATTTTTAAGGGCCAAGATACTCGTATGTTCTACACGCAGTATTTAACAGAAGCTTCTATAATACTTCTAAGCGATCCAATTTTCAAAACAAAAATATACGATTTTGTATGATTTTGCATTATTTAGTATGGCTTCATCTTAAGTCCAAAATAA
This sequence comes from Limnephilus rhombicus, assembly GCA_929108145.2. Classification (NCBI taxonomy): domain Eukaryota; kingdom Metazoa; phylum Arthropoda; class Insecta; order Trichoptera; family Limnephilidae; genus Limnephilus; species Limnephilus rhombicus. The sequence continues at coordinate 19,619,475 of OV815293.1, forward strand.
CAAACGTGGGAGCTACAATTTTTTTTTTTTTAATTTTTCCAAATCAAGGAGATCCTTTTATATCCGAAAACCAATCGGAGACATTTCAAATGGCGCCAATATATGACAAAAATCGCTTCATCATAACTGCATCGTCAACTTCATTTTCCGATTTCCTTTGCCTTCTGACCAGCTTGTATTCTGTCTTTTGCTCTAGCAACAGGGTAAAAAAAATTATACCAAATTTTTAGAAATGTTAAAAACAGCATTCGGAACTTCTTGTCAGCAACGATGAGGTATGGGTTCCTCTGATTCTTTCTATTAAACGTATATTAGCATTCTTTTTCAAATACCTACAATAATTTTTTTTTATTGGTGCCCTTTTTTACTCATTTAAAGTACGCTCTAGCGTGTTTAAATCGCACTTTATGGAACGCGCGTTTTTTAAAGTTACCATGGCAACATCAACAAATCAACAAAATGTGAAGTCTAAATGTCAACTTTTAACTATAAATCTGACAGGAATATTTTAAACGTACAAGCACAACTCGTTCATCTACATCTACTACGTTTTGCTCCTCCATCCATGTTATGAACCTTTGATATTCTTTTTTATAAACGTCTTCGGATTTTTCAGGTATTAACGGCGATTTTGCTTTGGTATTTAAATTATCAATGTTAGAACTCATTTTACAACACACAATAACTAGTAAAAACTGTGATGTCAACTATTAATCTTATGTGACAGATTGCAAATTAATGTTTGTGTTTTTCATTTCCATTACAACAAGATATTGTGATGTCACATCACGAATTCATTAATAGTTCTTATTTCCAAATTTTTAATAATAATATCAATATTTATGTTTTCAAAGTGTACCAATAAAAAAAAATAGCGTAAAGTATTCGTGGATAACTGGTCTTTAAAACACGCGCGATTTTTCGAGCACGACGGAGTAGCCGAGTGCTCGAAATAAAGCAAGTTTTATTCACCTGTTTATCCACCTATATTTTAATATACTATTTTGTGTACCTAACTCAAAAAGAGAAATAAATTCAATACCTACCTATCTTGACGATAAGATCAGCCAGTAAAACAGAGTAAACGTTGTACAGAAAGATGCAGCACCGCAATACTTCAAATCTACTTGACTGCTATAATTAAGGGCCCTCAACCAGGATTTCAACCGATTTATTACATATTTCCCTTAAACACGGTTAAGTTTTCAAGCTCTTAAAAAAATATATGTTAATCTTGAAGATAATATCTGGACTTTGCCCGCGCCGAAATGCAAATTATATAAAAATTCCCTCGATAGAAAAAAATCGCAAAGTATGCTCCAAAAATTATTATAAATACTTTTTTTTCAGTTATTTTACAAGTTATACCTATGGATGAAAAAATTCACAGTGTTTCTTTAAATGCTGTTTAAGATAATGCCCGTGAGATTTTTGCTCTATTTTAAACGAGTCGTGTTTTATTAAACATTTTCGCAATTTTCGCATCGATTATGTCGCTGTAAATGTTAGCGCTCTCCTCTAACATTCGTAATTTCGTATCTCTCCATCTTCTTCTTTTCGAGCCCGGTCGCAGAGTCTTAAGGTTCCATTAAATTGATCCGGGCTGAAGCCTCTAGTGTGAGGAATAGCCTAATGATAGATGTAATGTTTGGTATTATTCACATTCAAACATTGTTAATTCTGTGTGGGTACTTCTCAACAACAATAGGTCCTTGACACAAACTGGTTTGTTATGAGTTAATGTATTTACAATAGCCACACAACCTGTCTACACTAGCGGCTAATTGAATCTGAGCGGTAGGCTGGCAAGGACTAGGCACACCAGTCGGCAAGCGATAGAAGCACTTTCCCTGCTGGCATCTGTCGGCATCCGATAGAAGCTCTTTCAATGTATTACAAAAGCCAATCTCTGATAGGAGATGGCGTCAGAAGGATAAGAAACTCACGGCAGATACCTACATATTCACAGAGAGCTCTTCGACTAACCTACCTTACCTTTGTCCTGTCCTGGCTTTAATAAAACATATAGATTCTCATGGTGATAGTTAACCGCTGATAGGAGAGGACGCCAGAAGAAAAATAATAAGAATACCGTGGATCAAATGTTGTTTGCCCCTGGTTTTCCATTATAACACAGCGCCATAGAAAAAATAGGCAATTAGATGTTTACTGAGATAAAACTGAATAAATTGTGATGAGAAATTATTTATCGCACTGACATTAAATTTTCCATAATCTATGGTGAACACACAATTAGATAGTATTATCATTAAGCCAAAGAAGACAAAACTGTTCTCTGAAAGCTTTTGCCTAATGGACGCCAGTTTAATGTCTTCTCTTTGTCCGATGATCGTAATTGATTATAGATACTATGTATTTTTATTCACATAAGTATGACAAAGGCTCCATGTCATAAAAAGATATCGATTTTCAAAAATCAATTATCTACAATTAATTTTTTTTCCGTAACCAAAAAAATACGTGCAGCTTTACTTTCCGATTTCGCGTAATCGTGATTTTGAAAAATATGAAACATAAATTTTGCGCCTTGTCTGTTTTTTCACGTGAGCGTTTTTTATATCCCACAAACTTGAGGGAGATTCTTTTTTTTTTTTTTACGTGAGCTCCACACAGGAGACCCTGAGGAAAATAATTTCCCTCAGAACCTATGTCATCTTTGGGGATGCTGTGTGGAGGGTTTTTTTTAAGGAAAGGAAGGAGAGGAGAGTTCTGGGAAGGAGAAGGGTTAAAGGGGTGGGTAGGAATCTGGGGTTCAGTATGTCCTGGTCATCCGCCTCCAAGACCTAGACAAACCTCACCCCATGAACCCGGGCACCTATGCTAAATCACCAAACGTAGCGAACCACTTGGGGTGACCTATGGCAGAGGTGTTGGTTATCCAATAAAGGTTCCCGGGGCGGCGGTACCCATTCCCGCCTCCCAAATTGTAAATCTGATGCTCTACCAAGAAATACACGTTACAACATACGTACGAGAAAGACATGGCACGACCAAGTGAATTAGATACTTGAGTCGGGCCATGTCAAGAGTCAGAATAATGGAAGAGCATGTACGAGACGATGTATGAGTGTGAACGAGGCAAGGAGTGGGTGCCAAGACCGAGTTGTTTAGCGGTCCATCTCCTCTGCCTACCCCTGCGGAGAAACGGTGTGATGTTTAGTTAGTTAGTTAGTCATACGTCATACTATCGGTCCGTTCGTACCTACCTATCCATAATCTTTGAATGGCCAACCTTTCATAAGTCATGGTTCTACATTTTTCAAGTGAAAACTTCTTAAGCACCGTTGTGATTTGTAACTCGATGAAACTAAAAATATCGACACTAAAAATAGACAAACACATACTGTACAAGATCTGTAGGCCTGCACAAAAAGTGTAAATAATAAGCGCCGGCACAAATACAATATTACAATATCTACAATATCTATTACAATATCTTGATAAAGATGTTTTCTCCCTTTGAGAGCTGTTGAAGATGCGGGTAGTGCGCAGCAGGGGTACTGTAGCATGCGTATATGCAGTGTAAGGAGAGAGCATCTATTTACCGAAGCGTCCATGTTTGGCGGGTATCATTGCGGCCAGGACGATTGCCGGAACTCACAAGTAGACTGGCTTGTCATTGTGTGGCGGTGGGTTGCTACATAACTGTAGCTTATCATTGCGTGGCCGTGAGTCGCTATATATCCGACACCAGCATCCAAGGCCGGGGCGGTCACAACAACTCACAAGTCTTCTTCTTTCGTATGGTGGGGGGTCAGAGGGGGACATCTAGGTCTGCGAGCCAGTCTAGGGCCTCAGGCGTTGCCCTGTGGACCTCATCAATCCCGCATGGAGCGGGCATTCGTTGACCACATGTTCGGTGGTCTGCACCACACCGCATTCACACGTCGCCGACTCTTTGAGGCCCCATCTATGCATCATGTGAGCACAAAGGCTATGGGAGCACCTTATCCTAGTCCAGAGTTTGCAAGGCAATGAGAACCCAGGCTGTCTCTCAGTGGGGTCTTGCACGAGATGTGCGTTTTTGACGTTGGCTGATTGCCACTCAAGCTTCCACCTATCTTCTGGGGTGAGAGGTGTTCGAAGGAGTCTTTCTCCTTCCGTCTAGAAGGGTTTTCGAGACTTTAAGCGGCATGCCGGGTGAGAAACGACATCATCGTGCAAGGGTATTTCGCTTTTTTGCAGCGCCTTCTTGTATTCCCTCAGTGTTGCAATCTCTCGCCTGATATTTGGCGGAGTTATATTTGCAAGTACGGGGAGCCAAGGAAGAGGAGTCGGTTTTAAGGTTCCGCTGATGGTTCGCATTGTGGCATTAAGCTGAACGTCGACCATGGAAGTGTGGGCGCTTCTGGCCCATACTGGAGCACTGGCTGGCGATGGCCCGGATTCAGGATCTACGACTTTTTCAAACCACAACAGAAACCTAATAGTGGCATCCCCTCTCACCAGCGTTTGAGAGGGGCGACACTTGATAATGGCAAAAACTACTCAAACCGCTCCGGTTTATTCGGCTCAACTCGTATAGCCCCTAGTTCTAGATGCGACGGGGATTCCCCTGGCAGAGACATCACATACACTGCAAGCGTTCAAAATCGACTTAGCATGCGTTCATAAATTAATGTAGAATGTGTTCAAAAACCAACTGGGCGTTATAAAATCAAATGAATAATCGATAGAACAACGTGCGCTGGGAGCCAGGCGCAGGCGGATGCCCCCCCTCCTTGATCCGGGGCTGGTCGTAAGTAAATTTTTTGACATTGTTATTGTTATCAAATACCACGTTTCATTTATTCTGTACAACGTGTTCTATATAACATACCTACATCTGCAGTATTTAGCCTGCGAGATAATGCGGTGCTTCGTACTTTGTTTTTCTGAAGGTTTTACTTCTACCACGTGTGATATGCACAATGTGATTTTTTTGTTGTTAGGATAGTATGGATATAACTTTCTAATAAAGTGTGTTTATCGGAAGTGACCTGCCAGGTAAGTTTCTGTTTCTGTATTTATTTGTAAATAATAAAAATAGATGGAGTCTAAGAATTCATAATAAATTGTATAGCGCCCTTGAGGTGATTTTTCACAAAAACGGCGCTATCCAAATTATCCAATTATTATTATTATATTTTTTATTTTTATAATATCATTGGATAGATTGAATAATGTTTCAAGTTTACTAAGATTCGATAGGTAAATTTCTTCTGGAAATGTGATGATCCTAATGCAATATATTTTTTTTGTAAATACTTTCAGCTTCAATAATTGTACAAATATAATATCCCGTGATCTTTGTTTTTTGATCTGCGCTAGTGAAAAACATTAAACATAAAGAACCCCAAAGTAACAATTCATTTTAGCGATGTTTGCAACGATGAAGTCCACTTCACAACATCGTGGTTTAACGTGAATGATATCCCAAAATATTTTTGCTTTAATTAAATAACAAATTACAAATTAACGTCAGCCCCCCTAATGTTATTAATAATAATTTACCAACAATGATCGATGAGTTTTTACGGGTAATAAATTCATTTTATGGCCATGCTGTGTGGAAAATGGACAAATGCATAACTTTCTTCAATTTGGGGCGTGTTCCCGGTTTCGGGCTGCCCACTAGAATTATAACTTTAGCAGAAATCTTATCGTATCAAGCAGTAAGTCCTCGCAGACGGTGAGCTGCATATCATGAAATTTGCACATTTTCTGTATTTATTTTAGATCGACGCAGCTGTGTTCTTAAAAGTTTTTATTTGTAATATATTTATGGATTTTGCATAGATACCTACATTCAAATTGTCTAACTATGAGGGGTCATAAATTTGGAAAAATTATAGGAAGCATATAATCAAAGATATAAATCAAATTGATGATTTACGTAGAAAATATTTGGCTTTTCCGGAAACTATAGAACATATTATATCGGGATGTTCTGTATTAGCGCCGTCCGAGTATACATTTAGGCACAATGAGGTTTTAAAAATAATCCACCAAAGTTTGGTAATTTAACATAACTTGATTGACTGCCGCAATATAGTACCATATTATGAATATGAAACAAATTCATTTTTAAAAAATTAATTTTATAAAATATACTATGATAAAACTATAATAAACAGACAGAACAATTAGTACTAATAGACCTGATATAGTTTTACATGACAAAATTTAAAAAAATAACTTATATCATTGATGTAGCTACTCCAAATTCCTCTAATATTCAAAAAACTCTTTCTGAAAAAATAAGAAAATACACAGATTTAGGAAATGAGATTAAAAGAATTTAGCATTAGCATTAGGAAAAATGTTGACGAATGAGGAAGAAATAAAAGAGAGATGGATGAAATATTTTGAGGAAGTTTTCGAAAGCAATCCGGGTGATAGTGAGGCCAGCAGTGAATCGGCTATGAACGATGACATGCATGAAGAATGGTAAGGCTGTTGGTTTCGAAAATATTGCTGCCGAATACTTTAAAGGAGATAGCCATATTATTCTCACATGGTTGTGCAAACTTTTTAACCAGTGTTTAGAGGAGGGTTACACGCCATTAGATTGGAGAAGGGCTGTAATCATGCCGTAATACAAAGGTAAAGGGTCACGTATGGAATGTGGGAATCATAGAGCTATTAGCCTGCTAAGTTCAGTCGGCAAGCTGTACGGAAGAATAATGATTGAAAGGGTAAGAATGGAAACAAAGGATAAAATATGGGATGTGCAAGGTGCCTTTATGAGTGGAAAGGGATGCATGGATCAGATTTTCTCCTTGCGTATGCTTACTGAGAAGTTTCTGGCGAAAAACCAGAAACTTTTCAGCGCCTTTGTAGATCTACAAAAAGCATACGACCGAGTCGACAGGAAAAAGCTATGGAAGGTTTTGTCCAAGTATGGAGTAAGTACAAATCTCCTACAGGCAATTGCGTCTCTGTACGAGGGAAGCGTTGCGTGTGTTAGGGTGAACGGTGGTTTTACGGGGTGGTTTGACATCACAAAAGGTGTCAAGCAAGGCTGCGTAATGTCACCATGGTTATTCAATCCATACATGGATAATTGTATGCAAGAATTGAAAGAGGTGGGATTGGTCACGAAATTGAGTAATCTGAAAGTATGTTGCCTGTTGTATGCTGATGATACGGTGCTGATTTCTAACACTATGGAAGATCTACAGTCTCTCGTATCTAGGATGAACGAAGTATGTATGAAGAATGAGTTAATGATGAATGTAAGTAAGTCTAAAGTCATGGTGTTTGAAAAAGAGAGTACGAAAACATTATGCAACATAGTTGTGAATGATGAATACTTGGAGCAGGTGGATGAGTTTGTGTATCTGGGTAGTATGTTTACGAGAGATGGGAAGGCTGAAAGAGATATTGAAAGAAGGGTAAATGCCGGTAACTCCATTATTGGTGGACTGAATGCCGTTGGCGCTAATAAAAAACTGTCAAAAAAAGCGAAGCTAGCAGTCCACAATGGAGTCCTGGTACCTACCCTGATGTATGGCAGTGAGGCATGGAACTGGCAGAGGAAGGATGAAAGTAAACTGAATGCAGTTGAAATGAGATCCCTGAGACGTATGTGTGGTAAAACAATGTATGATCGTGTGAGAAATGTGGATATCCGCAAAGAATGTAAGGCTGATGTAAGCATAATGAGTAAGATTAAGAAAGGGACCCTCAGATGGTTTGGGCATGTAGAGCGAATGAACGAAGGAAGTAGTGTAAGAAGAATATACCACGCGAATGTGAATGGTAGAAGAAGTCGGGGACGCCCGAGGAAAACATGGCACGATCAAGTGAATCAGATACTTGAGTCGGGTCATGTCAAAAGTCAGAATAATAGAAGAGAATGTATGAGACGATGTATGAATGTGAGTGAGGCGAAGAGTGTGTGCCAAGACCGAGTTGTTTTGCGGTCCGTCCTCTCTGCCTACCCCTGCGGGGAAACGGTGTGATGGTTAGTTAGTTAGTTAGCATTCTCAGACTATAAAAATATTACCATTTGTTATTTCGGCTACTGGCATTATACCTAGGTCTCTGATTCAAAATTTAGGCATATTAGATTTATCATAAAATTTACCTATATACAAAATTGCAAAAATCAGTCATTTTAAATACATGTAGGATTACAAAAGATTTTTTTTAAATATTTATATTGAGGGATCAGTAGGATTTATAGGTTCAATTAGGAATTCCACAGAGCCGAACCCTCTGATGACTAGCTGACCCGGCCACGCGTTGCTGTGGCTAATAAAACACAACGTCATCTACTGGATGGTTATCCAACCTTTATAACCACCGCCGTCTTCGGGTTTATCGCAAAGAGACATACAGATGCCGCGGAGGACTTTAATACGTAGAGATGGTGTGAAAGATTATAATAATGTGCATGAAATGCTTGGGGTAACCAACGTATTTAAGTTAATAAGGATTAGTACTGTATCCGTCTAAATAACTTTTCAATAACCGCAATGTTCGTGACCATTTTTTTAGAAGATAGAATGGGTATAGTAAGCTACCCGTAAAAGATAGATATATGCCTTCGTGGACTTTTTTGTAGATATATAAAATTGGAATATCCCACCATGCATTGTTTTGTTATATCCCAAAAGGATTAGGCAGCGTTTTCGATGAAAGCTACCAGGCGGCTTGATTTTTCCGACACTTCTAACAATTATCGTTATGTTTCAACCAATTTACACAAATCCTTACATACCTAAACCTTCCTCACGAAACACTCTTTCTATTGGTGAAAACCGCATGAAAATCCGTTCAGTAGTTTTCGAGTTTATCGCGAACAGACAGACAGACAGACGACGCGGGGAACTTTAATTTATAATATGTAGAGATTTGGTCTCTAGTAGGTTGACATGTTGTTCTTGTGTTGTTTTGTATTTATAATACTTATATAGTGCAATTGCATAGCGTGGTTTGACTAGATGATCATTTGGGGAAGTGTGTGAAAGCGTTTAGTTTTTCCTGTGGGGAAAATTTAACCCGGACATTTAAATCTGGTGCGTAAAAAAGGCTTGTGTGTATGGGGGGTGTTATTATATTGGTTTTCAAAAAAAAAATGTAAATTATTTTTTCTTATTCAGTTTAAACTTTCGGTATAGATAATTTTTAAGTCGAGTTGTAAATTTTTTTATTTTACTATTTATGTTTCTACTTTTTTCGGGTAGTGAATTAAAAAATATAACTCCGAGATATTTATGATTTAACTGTCCTATTTTTTTACATTTTGGAATAGGAAGTATCTATTGATTTTTGTCTAAGATTTCTGTTATTTTTAAAAGGTGCAACTTTATTTTGAATATTAATTTAAATAAAAGTATAATGCACTTAATTTTCTGACCTTAAATTGTTTGAATAAAAGTTCTGACGAATATGAGTAAAGTTTTATAAAATTGTTTTTATTATTAGTTTTTGTGACATGTAAATTGTTTGTGTTTGATTTGTATATGTACCGCTCCACCCAAATAAATAAATAATACGCGTCCTAATAATATATCGTCCTAATAAATACATCCTAAAATTTTGTTCTAATATATGCATCCTAATTTATCGTCTTAATATACGAGTATATATCCTAACCTAATATATCCAAATAATACAATCGACCTAATTAATATACATATCGTCATAATACATAGGTACATCCTAATATATCGACCTAATTTATATACATACAACCTAATATATCGTCCTAATACACATAAATCCTAATATATAGGCAAGCCCGCGGCACTTGAGGTGCATAGAGTGTCTTGCCGATATTTCGACTTACCGCACCTAAATAGCACAGCGGCCGAGAATTCACATTTCGTCGAAATATATTCTTACGATCGTACAGGGCGGTTCCAATGAGAAATATTAATTGTTCTCCGTACCAGCTTTCAAAATAATAACTCAGTATCGATTTTATTTCATTCAAAATTTGCTGTAATTTATACCTATATTCAAAAATGCTGAAAAGCGTGATGATAAAACTATTAAAATTATGTTATTTTTGTAATTATTTTTGGATCATAAATATTTATAATTTTTCAATAATGTCTAAGCAAAATAAGAATTTAAAAACATCTTAAATATATTACTTTGTAAGACGTAAATAAATAGACAAACTGGAGTAGGTATTTTCGTCACAAAACATCACAGCGGATCTTTTTTAATGATTTTATTTAAAGTAAAATTAAAATTCTGAAAATTTGCGTTCTCAGATAATTTATTGATTTTTTTAATGCATGATTCTCTCTCTCTGGTTTCAATCCTGGGATTGGTTTGCAGCAATTTCATCTATATTAATTTTTATGATTATATGATTTGAAATGAGTGTTGTGTAATACAAAATTTTGTTTTAAAATTTAACAAATCTACCAACGACCTACGGTAAAACCTTAATGTACTAAAAATAAACATATTTTTTCAAAATTTAAAACATAGCAAACTAGATAAAATAATAGTCTTTCGAAATCAATTTATAATTTTTTTTGGAAAAGAGTCAACACGTCTAAAATTTGATTTAAAAATGACATATTTCCGGTTTTGTCTGGTTATTCCATTTCTATTTTCTTCCCCATGCCGCGATGCCGGACCAGAACATAAATCGATAATTATTCCGGAATCAATTTTTTATATCATAAATTAAATCTAAATAAATTAAATAACAACATATTGATGGCAATAACCGGAGAGCACAATAAACAATATAATAATTTAAGAAGAGCCCCGGGCTCCGAAAGGTTCCAAACATCATAATTATTTCTCGGTAGGTGGCGCGCGGGACGCCGGAGGTGTTATCCCTATCATTTGTGTTTCCGGTTCCCCGAAGGCTTCGGGGGAGGAAGTGGAGAAGGGACTTAAGGCTGTGTAGGTGTGGAAGTAAGGTAAGGGTTGCGAGGAAAAATACAATGCAATAAAGGAAGTGAATAAGTAGGCACCAATTCCCTAATCTTCTCACCTTCAATTAGTTACTGGGCAAGAGGTATAAGACAGATTGGATAGACATTAGTAATGGGAAAATATTACGAGAAACACTAACTTTTTGTGACATTATTTACAAGAACACGCAAGCATTTGTTCACAGTTGTCATTTGCTGCAACGGGTCGTTTCCACGACTCGTTCTTGAGTTCAACAGCTCGGCTGTGGGACGATTTCCCGGCCTATGTGTTTCCTCCCTCCTACAACACAGGTCTCTCCCAGACCAAAATTTATACCTTCCTTTCCACACAGCATCCCCAAAGATGACATAAGCCATGAGAAAAATAAATAATTCCCCTCAAGGCCTACGTTGTCATTGAGGATGCTGTGGGGAGGGTCTTTCGAGGAAAGGAAGGAGATGAAGATCTGGGAAGGAAAAAGGTAAGAGCGATGGGTAGCAATCTGGGGATCAGTGTGTCCAGGAGTGACGGACGTATGAATCCATCAAGGCGATGGGTCGAGAGAGTCCGGCTGGAGAGGTCCAGGTTAGGTCTCCCTCAAACCGTCACTCAGAAGGTGGGCAAACGCCTTCGCTGCCAAGACCTGGATAAACCTCACCCCATGAACCTGGGCACACCTGCTAAGAAACCAAACGTGGCGAATCACTTGGGGTGACCTACGGCAGAGGTGTTGATTATAATCATTATTAATAATTATTCAATAAATCGTTCTTGTTGCGGCGGTACCCGTACACGTCTCCCAAATTATAGGAGTAATGTAAAAAAAAACGTTACACTCCACAATGTCACGGATATAATCTGAAATGAAACTCATTTGAAACTTGTCCGCCACGGACCACAAAATCACATTTTTTCAAGAAACGGTTTTAGCGAAACTTACTGGAATGTTGTTATCTTTCTAATATATAAACGCGAAAGTTTGTATGGATCTATGTATGTTTGTTACTCGTTTACGCAAAAACTACTGGATGGATTTTAATGAAACTTTTTTTTTTTTTTACATGATCTCCTCACAGGAGGCCCTGAGGTAAATAATTTCCCTCAGGGCCTATGTCATCTTTGAGGATGCTGTGTGGAGGGTTTTTTTTAAGGAAAAGGGAAGGAGAGGAGAGTTCTGTGAAGGAAAAGGGTTTAAGGTGTGGGTAGGAATCTGGGGTTCAGTATGTCCCGGTCATCCGCCTCCAAGACCTAGACAAACCTCACCCCATGAACCCGGGCACCCCTGCTAAATCACCAAACGTAGCGAACCACTTGGGGTGACCTATGGCAGAGGTGTTGGTTATCCAATAAAGGTTCCCGGGGCGGCGGTACCCATTCCCGCCTCCCAAATTGTTTATAACAACAACTTGTTTATAACAATAACTTATACAACAATATAGCTCATACATTAGAATAACATATAGGTTATAATTTATAAAGCTAGCTAGGAAGGGGAAGCGGAAGGTGAACGGGGACGCACGGGAAAAGTGATTCAGGCAGAAACGCTGTATTTGTTTAAATAAGGCATTGCAACACGTACCGGGAACCAGCTAATTATAAATAAAGTCAGGAAGTTACAAAAAGTTACAACCTAAGTACCTTTAGTATTCGTTATCAACTTGAGAACAAAAATAGGAAGAAGTATTTCAGAGTGCCTTTATCTGGTGTTAATTGCACAACAGTGGATGTAATTAAATTCAAATGTTAAATTTAAAAAAAACTCTCAGTGGAACCGAAATTCATCCCTTCCCGTGAACATCAAATTTACGTAATTTGCTAGATACAACAGCAAGCCTGTATGTTTGTGGGTTATGTAAGGGTTGGTAGGAGAAGGTGGAGTAGGCTATCAAAAACAGTTAACGCAAGGGTGATTTCCGAGAGGGGAAGATGAAATCAATCTATTTTTGGGAAGATTGAAATTGGGTCGGTGAAGATTCATAACTTTGTTAGGATGGTTGCTGACTGTGATTGTGTACAGATTTCTTTACTTCAAGGATTGAATCCGTGCCCAGAATGTTTTAAGGAAGTGAGTAGATAGGTATGTTGTGGTTACAACATCGGATTAATATTATTTTTATACCGTTACGTTTTACCGGTTAATTTATTTCTCTGATGAGCGTATAAAGTAAGTGGTAAGGGATGATTTTAAAAGCGCTGTTGCTTTTGGAGTAATTTATGGAAAAAATACTAAGAGGTAGGTATCTTACTAGGAGGCCGCAATTCAGATCGAACAGGTTTTCAACACTCTTGTATGAATGTTTTCAAATTTAGGGACATCAATACGCATGTGTCCAACATTCTTGGGATGACCTTCCATTCTTAATTAGGGAGGCGGGTATGGGTAACCATTTTTTTTCGGATGACCAGCACCTCTGCCATAGGTCACCACAAGTGGTTCGCAGCGTTTGGTGACTTAGCGGGGGTGCCCGGATTCATGGGGTGGCGTTAGTCCGGGTCTTGGCGTAGATGCATGTGCACACCAGCTGCGTGGCAGGCCGGATCGGGAGAGACTGGTTGAGGGAGTCCTAACCTAAATCCATCCAGCTGGACTCCCTCGATCCATCGCCTTGCACCGCATTAGGGGTGGATTCTTCACTCCTGGACACATTGACCCAAGATTCTATATTCTATTCACCCCTCACATCTTTTTCCCTCCCAGAACTACTTCTTCTTCCTTTTCTCAAAAGACCCTCAATTCTCAGAATCTGGAAAGATTGACGGTAGTACTTAATTGTATCACGCGGCTGTATATCACACATGACGTCATTGCCCGTCCCGATGACCAGCTATCACTGAATGAGAAGGGATTCGAGGAGCGGGCTATTTTTGCAAGCAGTTCATATTGGATTTATAAAATGGTCACCGACACTAACTGGGCGATGCTGAACGAAAAGCCGCCCTGCGGGCCTAGTAGTAAAAACCTGCCAAGCGGGTTTTAAACTGTTAGTTATTAATATTATTATGTTTATAGAAAATCAGTAATAAATAAACAAACTCTTCGTGCAAAATAAACTAAACACACCCACAGAAAATCTGACCTACGTATCATGCGACACAACCTAACCAAAATAAAGCCACGAACGTTCCAAAAAGAAATACTCAGAAACAGTAGTAAGCCCTTTCTCCACAGAAAACCCAGTGTTTTTATAATTAATTTTAATTTGAAAGTATCTAATATCCTACCCGCACCCGGCAGAACACCCAAACATCAGTTAGGTGTTTAAAAGGCCATCATTCCTCTATCTACCCCCGCATCGGGCATCCCGCACCCCTAATGAAAGGGCGGCTTCCCGAAACCGAAATATGAAACGTCATAAATTAAATTCACCCCTCCACGGCCATACAGCCTTCTTGTATCAATCGGGAATGGTGCAATCAATCCATCTATCTAGTAATAATCTATTAAAATGATTATTGCAGATGGGCTTGAGATTGGCCGATTATTCTTATATAAGTGTGAGGGTAGTTTTGATAATAGGGATGACACGAAAATGCTACTAATTCCTGAGTTCCCGCTTTCTAAATTTCTACCTATATTATTAAATACTCCCTGAAATCTTTATGTTTTAAGCACTTTAAAAAATGTATATTATTTTTTAATACAATCTCTATTCGGATGTCAGATGCAGAATTAAAAAGTAATTGAATGAAATTTCCTCATCTGTATGAAAACAGTCCTGGTTATGTTATTTATCATGATATATGTATGAAAAAATCACAATGATTCTTTAACTGCTACTTAACTCAGATGTTAAGAGATTTTTTCACTTTTTTAAATAAGTCGTGTTTTATTATATATTTTCGCAACGGTCGTATAGGCGTATTAATTGTAATAGTTTTTTATACTTATTATTTTAGATACTATTTATTATAGCGCGCTCCCTCTATCATTGGTATTATATCTCCCTTTAACAGGGTATAACCAGAGAAAACCAGAAATACGCCATTTTTAAATCACAAAAAATTATAAATCGATTTTGAAAGATTGTTCTTTTATCTATTATCTAGTAAACGCATGTTTTAAATTTTGAGAAAAAAATATTATTTTTAATACAATAAGGTTATACCATAGGTCGTTGGCAGATTTGTTATATTTCCAAAAAAGATTTAGTATTATACAACACCCATTTCAAATCATATAATCATGCAGTAAAATAAATCAATAGGTACATTATCTGGAAAACGCATGTTTCAGAATTTTAATTTTAGTTTAAAAAAAATTATTAAAAAATATACAGGGTGTTAAGGGACGTACTTGACTTACTTTAACCAGTGATTCCTGACATTATTTGGAGTAAAAAATGTAAATGTAATTTTGGTCTCCGGTGACATTTTTTATGTTTTTTGTTTTTTTTTCTACAAAAACATAAGAAAACGGTAGTTGTTGAACAGTTGGAGGCGGGGTAAGGGGTTCATCGGACACCCGGCTGAGTGACCAGTGACGACATGCAGAAGAATTTTTTTTGTTTGATTTTGAAGAAAAAATTTTTGAAAAAAAAAAGTAGTTAAAAAAAAGTCACCGGAGACCAAAATTTCATTTAAATTTTTTTCTCCAAATAATTTCAGGAATCACCAGTTAAAAAAGTAAGTCAAGTACGTCCCTTAACACCCTGTCTACGTACATGTGTTTCTTGATGAAAATTGATTTGTTTATGTATTTATTTGCGCACCTTCAAACTAATACATTTCAGATTTTTTTACATTCTTATTTTGCTTAGACATTACTGAAAAATTATAAATACTTATGATAAAAAAATAATTACAAAAAGTACATGATTTTAATAGTTTTATCATCACGCCTTTCAGCATTTTTGTACGTAGGTATAAATTAAAGCAAAATTGGAATGAAATAAAATCGACGAGTTATAATTTTTAAAAGCTGGTAGGGAGAATAATTATTTTTTTCATTGGAACCGAACTGTACGATCGTAAGAACATCTTTCGGCGAAATATGGATTTTTGGCAGCTGCCTGGTTAAACGCCCTTAAACCATCATCAGTCATCTTCTTCTTCTTTGTGGAAGCTTGTAACGGTGCTGTTGTTAATGTTCTTGGGAAATATCAACCTTTATCTTGTAACTTAAGCTACCTCATAAGGGTCTCAATTGCTCCCACCCGTCCGGAGCCAGAGAGACTATGGCATCCCATTTTGGTATTTGTGAAACTGAAGGTAGTGGGGAGGGGGAGGATGTGGGGAGGAAAAGGAAATGGAGAAGAGGAAGGTGTGAAAGTACCTGGCTGTTCAGATCTGGTCACCAAACACAGTCAAAACCATTTCAAGCCACATTTAGATTCTGAATGGTGAACTGAATATTAAATTGGACAGACGTCCTTACTAGTCTAGGTTCTAAGTTGTTCTGTTTCTCCGGTGGGCCGATTGAGGAAGCATGCCCTATCTCAGTGGAGCCTTCGGCCATCATCGTAACCATTCGTACCTAAGACACGAACGGCGATAGATGATACTCTTCTGAGAATTAACTCAGCTACCATCTGTTTGGATCATAGACATCAGAATTCATAGACCAGAAGATACAGATGAGGGGTAAAACCAAACTATGGGGGCGAAGAGAGGAAAAATGACTGTGATTCGTTAAAAAATCAATCTGACAGTATATAGGCATCTCGCATTATAATATCACCATTTAGTTCTTAAAAGCAAAATCTGCTTTGAATGAATAGACCCTTTTACATGGGAGCGCGAATTGCTTGCCACGTTAATAACATATTTGCTAAGGCCAAATGCTCGCCCCGAAAAGATTCGCCCTAATTCACATAGCAATATTTTGTTGCCGTGTTTAGTTAAGACACTTTTACAAATGTTTCATAATTTACTTACCCCTGTAACCAGCGACGAGCACACTGGAGAACCGCCCACATTCGCTATGTCCAGATAATATGTGGGTATAATGTGTAGCACACCTTACCGTTTTTGGCGTGTTATTTCGTAAAACGTATGGACGTTATTTCCGCGCTGGTCAGTACAAGAATGATGACGTCACATATTTTAGATTCAAGCGAGGATCTCTCCCCTCCCCATGGAGCGAGCTGGCTCCAAGGAGGAGCTCTAGCTGGCTCCATGGGGAGGGGGAAATAATACGTTTTTATCACTTAGGGCAGGTCCAGATATATTCATATGTCCGTGGTTGGGATATAGCAGAACTTCGTATTACAAACTAACCAATCGATATCTATTAAAAAAAACTGAAACCACATGGATAATCCAGACACTGCAGATAGGTACTCTGTTTTTGAAAATACTCCAATCCAATTTTTAGAAGGAGAATAATGTTGTTTTCTCCCCATGACGATTCAACACAACAGTACCTACCTATTGAATAAATATTGATTCAATTTTTTAACCAATGATTCGGATGGATAATGAACAATTATTTACAATAATTTCACCAATAGGTTCATAATGTTCGTAGTCAAATCGATGTCTTTTCCCCTTTAGAAAAGCCATTATTTATTCACCCAGTCAAATAAGTTATTACCAGAACCCATAATTAAGTTAATTTTTGGGTAATTCAATTTCAAATGACCATGTATCTATCTACCAATAAAAGGTTTTTTCATTCAGTGGAACTGCCGCCAATATTACAGGTAGGCAATCATAATTAAATTTAGTTTAAAACCATTTATATAAAATTCACTTATTTACGTACGATGTATCGACCCATCGTATAATAATGTTCTATCTGACACGGTAATGTATTGCAATAATGAACTCTAAAGTAGCTTTCTCTAGACCCGGTTATCGCGTGACCTTGGTGTCAGATCGATAGAAATAAATTGTCGATTTTGGTCCTACCGCTGATAAGTGCGGTGTGAAGTCTCTTTCTCTTACATGCCTTATTTATGTGGAAGATAGAGAGGTCACAAAGGAACAATCATGGGTTAAATTTTGCATAGTTCCTCGTGACGTAGGTTAGTGCACTGAACAGGCGATGCCTAGAAGTGTAATCTCTACATTTTATAAATTAAAGTCCTCCGCGTCGTCTGTCTGTTTGTCTGTTCGCTATAAGCTCAAAAACTACCGAACGGATTTTCATGCGGTTTTCACCAACAGATACAGTGATTCGTGGTGAAGTTTTAGGTATATAATTTGTAAACGTTATGTGTAAATTGGTTTAAAAATAACGATAATTGTTAGAATCGTCGGAAAAAGTCAAGCCGCCTGGCCAGCTTTCACCGAAAATACTGCCTAATCCCTTTGAGACATAACAAAACAATTCATGGTGGGATATTCCTCTTTTATAGATCTACAAAAAAGTCCGCGATGGCATACCTATCTATCTTTTACGGATAGCTGACTATTTCTATATCTTCTCTACATTTTATAAATTAAAGTCCTCCGCGTCGTCTGTCTGTCTGCCTGTTCGCGATATCTATCTTTTACGGAGAGTATACCACACCCCATTCTGTCAAAAAAATGGCCACGTACAATGCGATAATTGGAAAGTTATTTAGACTGATACAGTATTATTCCTTTTAAATACGTTAGTTACCTTAAGCATTTCTTGCACATTATAAAAATCTTTCGCACCATCTTTACGTACTATAAATTAAAGTCCTCTGCGGCGTCTGTCTGTCTGTTTGTCTCTTCACGATGAACTCAAAGATGGTGGTGGTTATAAAGGTTGGATAACTATCCAGTAGATGGCGTTGTGTTTAATTAGCCAGAGCAACGCGTGGCCGGGTCAGCTAGTCTAAAGATAAAAAAGGATTTGAAAAGAAAACATCCTTCCAATGAACGTAAGATTTTTTAATGTTTTGGTCGCAGTAAGACCAATAAAATTGACCAAGTAATGAAAAAGATCGATTTTATTTTTTATTTTCCAAAAAACTTAATGAGTAAGGCCTCAAATTGAAATATTTAATCATTGAAGAGAACGTAAGCGACCCTCAAACGAAAATCTAGGAATTGAACCCTGGTCTTTAGCCTTGCCGGGACTCCGCCGGGACCCTTGCCGGGAAAATATATAACTACATTTATCCAAGGCAATATCTAGATTGCATTTACTTCGGGAAGAATCTTGCAATCATACATAAACAGCCAAGAAAAATATGCATCAGGAAAATGTTGATAATTTGGTAGTTTTTAGTCGAATATGATACAGAGGAATATGATCGAAGGAGATGGGTGGAATTAGCTCAGTGGTTAGAGCAGAGCCCTTAGGTCCCGAATTCAATTCCTAGATGCGACCGTATGCTTTTCTGATTTTTCTGTTTCAGATTTTCGTTTGAGAGTTGCTAATGAACATGAACAAGATAGATTCATTCATCCGTCACACTGACATCCGTCATCCTGGACACACTGATAGGCTTGTTGAAAAAATATCGAAATATCGATATTTTTAATTCAAAATATCGATATTTTTAGCCGATATATTTTGATCCGATATATCGATACAAAATATCCAATATCGAAAATTGTATCAAAAACGATATTTTTTTAAATTTATGTATTTAAAGTCACTAGAATCCAAAACCGTATAGGAACGAACGGAAAAAAGTAACTGTATTGGGTCACGACGTCTGGCGGTTGAAATTTTAACTATTAATAGCTTACAAATCTATTGTCTTTGCATTAGTATTTGTGGTCACCAATACTATCTCATGTGTAAAGGTAGGTACATACATAGAAATGTATGCTATTTTTCGCCATTTTTTATCTAAGCCACTCCTATGTGTTGATTCGCAATTGTCTATGATTATTGACTATACCTTGTTCCAAACACGAAGTCCTTTTTGACAGATTAATACGCCAATAGAATGTTACTGAGACGCATACAAACTTTGTATGCATCTCAGTTTACATATAAGTTAGAAGACAGCTTTTTAGTTTTTGATATTATTGTAATTATTACGCAATAAAAATGAATATTGATAAAAATACCTTCATTTTTATTGAGATTTTTGAACATTAAAAAAGGCAAATAGTGTACAAAAATTACTATTGATAATGTTTTGCTGAATACACCATTATTTTAAAAACGCAAAATCTCTTGAAAATTTGACCGATATATCGATATTTTTTCCTCGATATATCGACGTCGATATTGATATTTTAATAAATATGGATACATCGATATATGGATTTTTTTTTTCACTTTCGGCATCCCTACACACTGACCCCCAGATTCCTACCCACACCTCATAACCGTTTCCTTCCCGGAACTTCTTCTTCCATTCCCAAAAAATACCCTCCACACAGCATCCCTAAGGACGACATAGGCCCTGTTGAATTTTTGAACCACTGATTTTTTTCCGCAGAGCCTCCTGTGTGGAGCTAATGTAAAAAAAAATCACTAACATTCTTAAAACTGTATCGAAACAGGTAGCAGATGGACAAAAATTAAGTAACAAATGTAAGTACTTACATGTGAAATAAAAACCTTCAAAAAAAATGCTAGTGAATGACACGGATGTGTCGACACCGGTATAACAAATTAATAAAAACTAAGTACGAGTATCAAACAAATGTACACGGGAAGTATACATTCTATTCTATGAAGTACCGCACAAAGAGGAGGGCGATAGGCTAAGAAGCCCCACACAAAGAGGACAACGATTAGTCTATCTCATTATTTCGCAGGCTAAATGTTATAGATGTATATGTTTGTCTCTTTTCAGTGTTGTTCGTTTCCGTTTCTTCAAGTTTCAAATCACAACGGTGCTAAAGAAGTTTTCAAAAAATCAGAGTGTGCAATTCACAGGCAGTAGAAGTAAAACCTTCATAAAACTAAAATAGACAAGTGTGAGAAGGCTACTAAGCACCGCACAAAGAGGAGACCGATTATACTATAACATTCTCTCGCAAGCTAAATATAGATGTACCTAAGTGTTTGTCTCTTTTTAGTGTCGCTATTTTTCATTTCATCGAGTTTCACTTCAAGTTTTCACTTCACAGTTTTCACTCCAATAAATAAAAACATAATTTATGTCCAAAGAAAGGAAAAAGTGAGCTTACTGCGTGCATATGGACACGCCCACAACACGCTTCTATCGGTTTACGACTTCTGTGGTTGAAATCTATTATCTTTATAAATGTATAATAAATAAGTGTGTGCCGGGGTACCTTATGTCGACACAAAACTTGGAAAAAAATTAAAAACTTCGCGAAATTACACAGGAAACAGAGTTGTAACAATTTTGTAGTGCTTTTAATGGTTTCCTCAACTATTGAATTGGATATTCTACCAGTGAAGAGAGAACGGAAAGCGGGTGAATAGCTCTTTTGATTGAACTTCCCTGGTTCTCAAATGTTGTTCGAGCGTTTTTTTTTTTACGTGAAAACCGCACAAGAGTCCCAACTGCTCCCGTCTGGAGCCAGTGGGACTACGGCATCCCCAATTGGGGTATGTTGTGAGGCTGAAGGTAGTGGGGAGGGGAAGGAGATAGGGAAGAGGAAGGTGGGGAAGTACCTGGCTATTCAGATCTGGTCACCAAACACGGCAGAAGCCATTTCAAGCGACGTTTCAATTCTGAATGGTGGTCTTACACCAGGACGATACTGAGAGTATCTTGCACTCTGGAACGTGACGCAAATATATTATATACTATTTTAAATGGATAAATTGTGAAATACACAAATTAATTAAATAAAAATTATTTGCCACGCCGGGATTCGATTCCGCGACCTTCGGAATGCTAGTCAAGCGCCTTACCGCTGCACTACGCCGGCTATATACTATAAAAGGAAAAGAAAGTAAATAATGAGAAAAAATAGGTTGAAAAGAATAAATAAGATAAATGATACCCACCTCTAATACCCTTTTCCTTCCCAGAACTTCCTCTCCTTCCTTTCCTAAAAAACCCTCGTATTTATGATGGTAGGTAGGTATTGCGCGTTTTCATCTCGCGACAAAATACCCCCGACAAAATACCCTACGGACAAAACATCCTCCAACAAATTATCTACTAAAACCTAGCCTAACAAGAAAAAGGGACAAAAATAAAACAGACATCCTGTAAAGACAATAAAAATGTTTGTTCAAATAGTAAAACGGTATTAAAATAATGCAGACATCTTGTAAAGTTAAGTTAGGTTAGGTTTTAGTAGATATTTTGTTGGGGGATGTTTTTGTCGCTGGATGAAAACGCGCAGTACCTACCATCATACAAATGTATTTTTAGGAAAGGAAGGAGAGGAAGTTCTTGGAAGGAAAAGAGTACCTATTAGGGATGGGTAGGAATCTGGGGATCCTCGTAGTTCACGGCGTAACGCAGGCGAATTTGGAACAACTCCTAAAATACTTTACTTTTTGTGAAAATTATGCTATCATTATCCTTGTTTTGAATATTAGGTACCTACAAGCATGCGAAAACTGTTTTTCTTTACTTTGTTTATGATAATATGTATTTCTATATAAAGATTTTTTTTTTGTAACATAATGTGTAGTATTTTTTACCCACATTTAACTTATTAGAACTTATTGGTCAAGAAATATTATGTTTGTTACATATATTTTAATGTAGGTACGACTATTAACTTCCTAAACAAATAGATTAAAAAATAAAATAATTATGCGGAGCATAATTAGTGGGAGGGATGGATTCATAAGTCCGTCACTCCTAGGCACACTAACCCCCAGGTACCTACCCATTATTTTTCCTTCCCAGAACTTCCTCTCCTTCCTTTCCTAAAAATATCATCCACACACTCAAGATTACACAGTATACACAGGCCTCCCGTGGGGAGCTAATGTAAAAAAGGCGTTTTTAACCCTTTTAAAGTTTGAAGTTTGGGTTCAAATTCAAGTTTCAAAAAGAAAGTATTTAACAAATTAAAAAATTTATAAAATATGGTGGTTATGTTTTACTCCATTCTTATTGCCTTTAAATGTTGAAGTTTTCCCGTATTATGTGCACAACGTGCGTATGTACAACGGCACGAAACACCGCTTGCAGTAGTTGCTTCGTTCCTCTCCCATAATCTGTAACCCAACTCACGCTTTTTTATCAGATTTGTACGTAGCATTAGGTACCTGCTTATATTTTATGAATATTAGGCCACTTACTTCAAATAAGTTATCGTATATTTTATCATCTTTCAATACTATTTTTAGTTTTGCTTATATAAATATATCAAAGGTTTCTATCTCCCATAAAGCTCGTCTAATGACTAGGAATAGTAATAATAATGTCTAGGATTCGTAAAATATTTAAGAACCATTGCCTTCTCCTCAGTAGATGAGAATTATATGAAAGGGGCGAGCGGCTAATACGAAACGCTAATAGTCCTCGTACCAATTTGTATGAAGCTATAATTAATATAATCTGTGGTTGTCATAATCGGGGGGCTAGCAAAGCCATGTTTGCAAGGGCCCGTACCGATCCATAGGGCCCCTTCCACCGTTTCCCACCGACCAATCGGGTGAGTGTGAATACTGACTGCAAGGGACCTTCAACTATTAAGTGGACTTTTCTATTTCAATTATTATTATTGGTAGGTCGGTAGTTGTTGTGTTGCCATGGGAAATTACTTTTTTGATGGTTTCCATTTTTGACGAATTGGATTGGTGTTTATTTTTTCACCAAATTTCATGTTTTCTATGTTTTAATACACTGTTCACAATTTACACAGGCTGTAAGGACATAGGTACATAAAAAACTTTAACCATCGTTTCCTAACGAGTTTTGAGTAAAAAATGAGAAGATAATGTTGGTCTTCGGTGACATTTTTTTGTTTTCTTTTTCAATACTAATAATAACAAAAAAGCTTTACATGTCGTCTTGGCCACTTAGCCGAGTTACCGATCAACAAATTCACGTAAATTCCCACAATTAATAATAATAATACATTCATATTAATATTTGGATGACTTATTTTTTGTGAAAAATCAGTCTACACATTTTTTTTCCTTCGCCCCATTTTATAACTAACTATACACGATCTATTATAAAAACTGATGGCCGAAATAGCATCCGCCAGTTCATCGATCAATAAAAAAAACTAAAATATATGCATCATACAATGCATTTATCTAACCTCAAATGGAAACTTGACACAGAAAAATCACAAAAATGTTAGGTAGGATCCAGGAAATAAAACCAAGACCTTGGCCTTTTCGGGGCTCTGCTTTAACCCCTGAGCTAATTTCACTAAGAACCATCGACATCATCTTCATTTTCCCTGGGTGGAGCCAAATCAAAAATTAAACACCAATCGCTCGAGTGGTTTGCAAATTTTTATTGGCTGCCATATATTTTTTTAAGTATGATAGCAAGATTCTACCAGAACTAAATGCAATCTGGATTGTGTCTTGGATAAATATATCCATTTTTAATATTTAATTAAATGAAGACAATATTAGCGAAACTCAATCGAAATCTGGAGACAGAAAAATCAGAAAAGATATTGGCTCCGCTGGGACTCGAACCCAGGACCCTTTGCTTACATGGCAACAGCTCTACCGATTGAGCTACGGAACCCATATTAATTCGGTCACTTTTAACAGTATCATACTTCGACTAAGAACTACCAACATTATCTTCATTTACTTAACGCACATATTATTGGCTGCTATCTTTAGGTATACATGATTGCAAGATTCAACTCGAACTAAATGCAATCTAGATGGTGTCTGGATAAATTTTTTATCCATTTTAATTTTTAATACGTGAATCAAAATTAATAATAAAAATATTCATTTTTGTTTATTTTAATGTACGACATTTATTGACTTTTCTACAAGTCTACGATGAATAGGTATATTTATTTCGTTTTTGGAATAACTTAATGAGTAAAACCTCAAATTCTATTATTTAATAATTGAAGACAATATTAGCGACTCTGGTCCTGATTTCGATACGTAGATGAGACTGTAGCTTTTTCTAATTTTTCTATTTCGAATTTTCGTTTGAGAGTCGGTAATATTGTCGTCAATGATTAAGACGCGGCTTACCGCGTAATCGGTATAATCGGTAGAAATACCGATTTATTACATATTTTCCTTAAATACTTTAAGTTTTACAGCTCTAAAAAAATATGTTAAGTATTCTTGAAGATAATATCTATACATTCCCCACGCCGAAACAGCAATAAAAAAAACGCAAAGTATGCTCAAAAAATTATCATAACAATATGTTTTTTTCAGTTATTTTACAAGTTATACGAGTAGGTAGGTATGAAAAAAACACTGTAATTCTTTGAATACTATTTTAGACAAACTCCATGAGATTTTCGCTCTATTTTAAACGAGTCGTGTTTTATTAAACACTGGCAGACCCGGACACACGTTGCTGTGGCTAACGAAACACAACGCCATTACCCAACCTTTATAAAATCCACACCACCCGCTGCCTGAATTGAATATTTGAATTTCTCAGCTTTTATCTACTATAATGAGCATTTATTATACATATAAACCTTCCTCTTGAACCACTCTATCTATTGGTGAAAACCGCATGAAAATCCGTTGCGTAGTTTAAAAGATCTAAGCGCACATACATTTTGAGCGACTTCATTTTATACTATGTAATGATGATGTAATGATTTTCACAATTTTCGCTTAAATTTTACCTATCATTTTTTATATTAGCGCGCTCCCTCCAACATTTGTATTAGATAGCTCTCCATCTTCTTCTTATTGAGCGGTTACACCGGGCCTTATATATTACGATTAGAGATTTTACTCCTTAAAGTTATTCCAAAATTATTTTTTTAATAATATATATTGTGTATGGGCAGATAAAGCACAGAAACATGGGCTTATCTGGCCATAATACCTAGGTATCTACCTTCCCACTTCCCACGTAGTTATTAATTAATTGAATACTATCAATATTCAATTTATCAAGAAGAATGTCGGTAACTTCTTGAGGTCAAACCAACATCCTCTTCGGCACCATACCGCTCGGGCTCGTAATAAATTAATATAAGATTATCTACGCACGTCCCTCGCCTTCTATGGACGACAGTATAAACAACTTGAACCGAACGACAGGAAGCTATTGAAACTTAACTATTTAACCAGAGGAAATTAACTATAGTTTAAGCATATTTAAGTTTAATAGGAAAGTAATTGACGACGTTTAACGACGATTGGTCGTAAAATTACACAGATTTAATATCAGAGAAGTGGGTATACCTATGTATTTTCCTATATTAGATATATTATGTCATGCAGAGCTTTTCTGTAATGTTCCTACTTACCTAAGCCAGAACGATGTTCTGCGCATCTATTTTTAACTGTTTTTCAGTGCTTCAATAGCAACTTAAATTAATGCAGGTATCTATAAATATGATGAAAGCTTATTTTAGTATCAGATGACACAAACAAAAGCACCATTCTCTATTGAAAACTAAAACAGTACTTAGGTACCTAAATCGCTTTTTCTCATTAAACTTGTTAGACTTCCTCTGTTCTTTTGAATCTTTTCCATTTGTTAGCGCCAATTAGAATTTGGCTGCGCTCAGCGATCTATTGTGCGTGTATTTTGGAACCAGAATATTGTTTCCGTGATAATTATTGTGCCCTTCTGTCTTCCCCTCTTCCCCTCCCGCCTTCCGACCGGTGAGTTCCGAGATACGCAGTGGACAAGCCGGAGGCATATTCCGCGCCAACGCCGATCATTTACGATTCACGTGAAAGTTAATACAATTCAATTTAGTTTTATTAATACTAAGATTCGCATCGCAATTGTTCAATGGAACAAGTTAATACCAAGTGCAAAGTGTTCGGAAGATACCATTTCCAGACTCTCCTGTGAGTAAATTCCAATACCTACTATACAATATTATCATTGTCAATGCATAAACAAATTTTGCTGTAAATTATCATGCCGCTAGCTGAAGCACCATTCTTTATAGTAGGTTGAGACCAACCTACCTACGATGATCAGATTTTTCAAGAAGATAGGTAAGGAAAGGAATTCAGATGATTTTTTGTTTTCTTTTCTTTTTCATTATCCATTATCCATGCATTATCCCTACACAGGAAAATTATTCCCCTCAGGGCCTACATCA
Organism: Limnephilus rhombicus; assembly: GCA_929108145.2. Lineage (NCBI taxonomy): Eukaryota > Metazoa > Arthropoda > Insecta > Trichoptera > Limnephilidae > Limnephilus > Limnephilus rhombicus. The sequence goes on from OV815293.1 coordinate 19,646,379, forward strand.
ATTTTAGGGATAGTGTGTTAAGGATCTTTTAAGGAAAGGAAGGAGAGGGAAAAGCAAAAAGGTATGAGGGTGGGTAGGAATTTAGAAGTCTTGTTGTTCAGGAGTGGCGGACGTATGAGTCCATTCCTCCAAAAGCGGTGCAAGACAATCAGTCGAGAGGGATCAGCTGGAGAGGTAAAAGGGACTCCCCAAACCAGCCTCTCCCGAACTGGCCCGGCACACAATACGTAGGCAGGAGCAGCTTCCGTCAAGACCCGAAGAAACCTCATACAATGAACACGGGCACCAAACGTAGCGAATCACTCGAGGTGACATATTGCAGAGGTATTGGTTATCCAAAAAATGCGCGGGGCATAGACCCATACCCGCCCCCAGATTACAGTAATTTATTACTATTATTACGATTATATAATGCGATATGGATCAACAAATCTGGATGGATTAACAAAAACAAACGGATCAACAAAAATCTGGTGTAGATTATATTCGTAATCCTCCTCACTAGGATATCCTGTGCTGAGGGGGACTATGTTTTGAATAAGTTTTCAGCGACTTCTACGGTACAACTTCATGGTTTGGATAAGGTTTTCCAGAAACGACGGTGCGGTCTACGACGATATTTTAAATATACCTACCTACCTACTCTTAAGTTCTTTTTCTGATTTTTTTTATTTTTATTTTTTTATTTTTATTTTTTTTATTTGATTCACCTGATTTATAAATGTGTTTTACATATTTGACTAATGTGGGCCTCACTGGGTGCTTTACCCGTGCTGAGGACCTCATTTTACAGTTTGATATGATTTATTTTTTTTATTTAAGATACATATAAAATAAAAACTAAAGAAAAAAGAGACTCAACAATAACATATGAGAATTGAAAGAAAGAAAATAGAGCAAAACAAAATAGAGCAAAATAACACTAAAATAAAACAATAGAATAAAACTATATAAATAGGATAGATACATATAAACCGATAGTGAAATTAAAAGGTTTTATATATTAGTGAATATTGCAATGGTGTTTATGTCTATGTGTTTTTATTTATTTTTTTTTATTTTTTTATGTTGTGATTTTTTTGTAAAGTTGTCTTTTTTGGTCTTTAATCCATCTTTTAATTTTGAGTGTGAAAAGTTTTTTGTTTTCTTCTTTTTTTAAATCGAGTGAAAGATGGTTGAATGCTTTTATTGCCTGGTATTTGTGGTGTCTTTGTCCAAAGCTTGTGTTTATCGTCGGTGTTTTTAAGTTTTGTATGTATGCTTGTCTAACTGGTCTATTAATGGTTTGTGTTTGTTGGAGTTTGTGTTTTTGGTCAAAGATATAGTTAAGAAGTGTTTTTATGTATAATTGTCGTATATCAAGTCCGTCGAACATGTTGAATATTTGGTCTGTGTCAGTCATTCTGTGTTTTTTTAGTATAATCTTTAAGATGGTTCTCTGTGTGGTTTCCATATGAGCAATAGCTGAGTTTGTTGCTCCTCCCCAAACAATGATTCCATATTCTATTATAGATTGGCAGAGTGAAAAATATATTGTTTTCATTTGTTTTAGTTTGTATATGTTTCTTATGGTTAGGAAAAGATGAATTGTTTTGAGGAGTTTATTGGTGATATGATTTATATGATGTGCCCATTTGAGATTATGATCAATTATGATTCCTAGATATTTTATTTGGTCTGTTTTTACTATAGCAGGGCAGTCGCAGTTTTTGGTGTTTAAACAATCGTGTATTTTTATGGTGTTTGTTTTATTTGTTGGCTGTCCCGTGCTATTTATACTGTACGTTGTGAATTTTGTTTTCGATATATTTAATGTAAGTATGTTTGTGTCTAACCATGTTTTCACTCGCGTGATTCCTAATTCTGCTGTATTATACACATTGTTCCAGTCTTTAGATTTGAAGAGTAATACTGTGTCGTCCGCATAACTAATTATTTCTCCGTCTATTTCCAAATTACAGAGTTCATTTATGTAGATAGTGAATAGCACGGGCCCTAGTATGCTTCCTTGTGGAACTCCATATGTAATTGGCAGTGGTTTACTGGTATGGTGATTAATTTTAACTTGTTGGGTTCTGTTGCTCATATAACTTTTCATTAGTTGGAGTTCCTTACCTAAGATACCAATGTTTTCTAATTTTTTAAATAGGGTTTTGTGGCAAATTGAATCGAAGGCTTTAGCTAAGTCTAGGTATATCGCTATGCATTTTTGCCCTTGATCTAGGTTGCTATGTATATAATCTATTACATATTCTAAAGCTTCTTTGGTACCTCTTTTTTCTCTAAATCCGTATTGTTTATCCGAGATTAATTTGTTTTCTTCAAGGTATTTTATAATTTGGTTTTTTAATGCTCTTTCGAAGATCTTTGATAGTGAGTTTAATAATGTGATTGGTCTATAGTTATTTATTTCCTTTTTGTCTCCTGCTTTGTAAATAGGGATCACCAGTCCTTGTTTCAAAGTACTAGGGAAGCAGCTTTGTTTTATACTTAGGTTGATTAAGTGTGTTATTGGTTTTATTATTTCATTTTGTAATTTCTGAATGCAATCTGTTGTTATCTCATCTAATCCCGGTGCAATATTGTTTTTTAATTTATCGATTATTTTTTCAATTTCCTCCTCCGTAATTGTTTTTATTGTAAGTCTTAGTTTTGTCTTTTGTGTATTGATGTTTGATCGGTTGGTTTGTGTTTGTGTTTTACGGTTTGCTAAAACTTTTCCTATATTTGCAAAGAAGTTATTCACATGGTTCGCTATTATCTCTGCATTTGTATTGATATCTATTTTTTTTAATTAATATTTAATTGTTCGATACTATTTTTCTGTTTGTGTTTTTGTGTGTATGTTACTTCTTTCAATATTTTCCATATAGCTTTTGAAATTTGTTTTCTTTTTGTAGTTTTTGTCTATAGTATATCTCCTTAGCTACTCTTATAATTTTTGTGCAGATATTTCTATATCTTTTATAGAAATTAAATTGTTCCATGTCATATGGCGTGTTTTTAATTTGTCTGTGTAATTTGTCTCGTTTACGGATGCAGTTTAATATTCCTTGTGTTATCCATAGTTTTATTTTTTTTGTCTTGTGTGTAAGTGTTATAAGTTTTATATTAGTGTAGTTATTTATTTCTTGTGTTAACGTAGTTGTGAATTTATCCCAGGCTTCTTCAGCATTCTGTATTTGGTATATTGGATTCCAGTCCATTTTTTTGAGTTTTTCCTTTACTGATACTTCCTTAAGCCAAAATTTAGTAATGCACTTATTTTTGGTTTTAATTTGTTTGATACTATGTGGGAGTTTATTATTTACCTTTTCTGAAAAAGCGAATATCTCAAAATAATATCTCAAAGTAACATATTTTGATGAAAGCTCAACAAGACTTTCTTTACGTACCTACGAAAAGAATCTCTATAATCTAACCAAAACTTAATATGTTATTAATTATTTGTTATCTACCAGAAAAACAAAATCTCTTGTGCACTCGATAAGCAATTAAAAATCATTTATTTTATCGATCTTGAATAAATTAATGGCAAATCTATTGATGACTAAACAAGAATTCCTTACCAAATTTATTCAAACTCAACCCACTCCTTAGTAGACAGTTAGGTTCCTACTACCTACCTAGAGACAAGCAATTCTTCAAATCAACAATTCAGTTTCAACTTAGCATTAAACCGGTCAGTATTTTGAACGTTTTGAATCGAGTTTTTTTTATTCAACGTCCGGTGCTTTGATTATTGTGCTAATTGAATCGGTTCTTCTGTCGGTGTCCAGTGATGTCAGGGTTCGACACCGGCTCGAGAACACAATGACGGGTCTCCTGATTAATTTACTTGTATTTTAGAGGTTTTTTTTCGAGTAGATTCGGAGCGGCCGGAGCCAATTGAAGTGACGCGATGAAGCCCGGGGGTTTCAATGCTAAACGAATTAATAAATTACCGCTTTTTATGTTAAGATTTAATTGATTCGTTTGTGAGTGAATGTACTTACTGCTTACTTGAGTTGCCGACTTTTCGTGGTGGATGGATAGATTTATACGTTATCAGGTTATTTACAGTTAGTAAGCTTTGAGGAAAATAGTATCTCATGATATGTAGGTAGGTAGGTATCTACTTACCTTCCTAACAATAATACCTTACTATTGGCTATATTAGGTAGGTACGCTGCTTTTTGGGCGCGACTTTAAGCCCGCGCATTCCGAATTTCTTTCGTTTTATAACGAATTTCTCTAGAACTCTTTAAGTTTCTACAAAAATATGTCACCTTTGAAGCGGTAATTATATGATATTCCATCGATTGAAAAAAATCGCAACGTTTGCTCCGAAAATGATTAAAACACATTTTATTCTCCTATTTAACACGTTATGGGAATGAAAAATGTCCACAATGTATCTTTAAATGCAACAAAAGATTTTTGCTCAGTATTAAACGAGTCGTGTTATTAAACATTTTCACAATTTTCGCTTAACTATTATCATTTTTAATATTAGCGCGCTTCCTCTAACATTCGTATTTACATAATATCTTCCTTTCTTGTTCTTTTTTAACGCTTACTACTAAACTATGTATACACCTGCATGAAAAGAACTTTCCTATTATTGCAATCTTTGGAATATAAACGACAGGTGTAAATTTTTACCCTGTTTTTATTTTACGTGACCATTTTCATGTTAATTTTATGTCTTACTTTCTAACTCACATAATGTTGGTATTTTTTATCTCGTTTGTTTTAAATGAATACATTGTCTTTATAACGTTAATTTAAATAATCTCTATCTCTTCTTCTCTACATATATCTGGTTATATCCATCAGCCCTTTTGTCCGGCATGCTGGGTATTAATAGCCTCGCCGAAAGAAGGAAAACTGCTTTGCTGACAACAGCATATAAACTTTTAAACGGTAACATCTGTATTCCTGATATATTACAAAAATTTGAGTTTTATGTCCCCGACAACTTCACAAGAGCGCGCAGACACAGAACTTTTGTTGTTCCGAGATACAAAACTAACTTACCATTAGTAATGCCGCTCGGAAAAATGATTCTTTTACTAAATTTCCTGCCCCCTGATATAGATATTTTTAAACTAAATATTCATCAATTCAAAAACGCTATTATTACTTAATAAAATAAAATGTATGTTTATTATTGATTATGTATAACTGTAAATGTGCATTTAAAATAAAATAAATATTATAAATTAAAGTCCCCCGCGTCGTCTGTCTGTCTATCTGTCTGTTTGTTCACGATAAACTCGAAAACTACTGAACGGATTTTCATGCGGTTTTCACCAATAGATAGAGAGTTTCGTGAGGAAGGTTTAGGTATGTAATTTGTCAAGGATTTGTGTAAATTGGTTGAAACATGGCGATAATTGTTAGAAGTGTCGGAAAAAGTCAAGCCGCCTGGTAGCTTTCATCGAAAATGCTGCCTAATCCTTTTGGGATATAACGAAACAATGCATAGTGGGATATTCCTCTTTTATAGATCTACAAAATCCAAATCAAAATCAAAATCATTTATTGTACAAAATTTACATTTAGTACAAAAGGTATAACTTATAGGTACATATATCCTATTTCTTCCAGTTAACCTAACATGTTATGCAGATATGAACACAAATGAAATATAAATATAAAAGTGGTGTAATACAAAGTGAATTTGTTTTAATTTATTATATAAATATAAATATAAAAACAGTTGTACCTATGTGAGGTATTCACTTAATGTGTAATGAGACCTGTTCAGAAGGAATGTTTTTAGTGATGACTTAAATCTGAGTGTATCTTGTATTTGTTTAATATCATGTGGAAGGTTGTTGTATACTTTAATGGCCATGTAAAAGAGTCCTTTTTGGAAAATTGTTTTGTTTGCTTTTGGTATTATACATAAAAGTCCGCGAAGGCATATGTACATATATCTTTTACGGATATCTTACTATACCCATTCTATCTTCCAAAAAAATGGTTTACGCACATTGCAGTAATTGAAAAGTTATTTAGACGGATACAGTATTAATCCTTATTAACTTAAATACGTTAGTTACCCCTATAATCTTTCACACCATCTCTACGTATTATAAATTAGAGTCCTCCGCGGCATCTGTCTGTCTCTTCGCGATAAACTCAAAGACGGCGGTGGTTACAAAGGTTGGAGAACCATCCAGTAGATGACGTTGTATTTTATTACACAACAACGCGTGGCCGGGTCAGCTAGTATTTTTATAAACTCAAGCTTTCAACGTTCGTGCTTCAGTACAAATATTTCCGTATGCAGGTTTTGTTGCCAATTCGTTATCTAGAATTCAATAAATGAACTGCAGATCATCTTGCCAATTTCTTTGATTCCTCCATTCTACAACAATATTGTTTCGTGACTGTATTTTTATAGCGACATCAGACTTTTATGCAAACACCTCCAAAATATTTTGTTAAGTAGGTATTTTACGCCGATTTGGCTAGGTATGAAGGACGAATGAATCCATTCCTCCCACTGCGGTGCAAGGCGATGGGTCGCGAGAGTCCGGCTGGAGAGGTCTGGGTTAGGTCTCCCTCAACCAGTCTCTCCCGTTTCGGTCCGCCACACAGTAGGCGGGCAAACCTAAACATACCTCACCCCCATGAATCCGGGAACCACTGCTAAATCACCAAACTTAGCGATCAACTCGGGGTGGCCTAAGGCAGGGGTGTTGGTTTTCCAAATATTCGCAAGTATTCCATAAATAAAGTTTTTAAGAAGAGGTGTAGCACGACAAACACCCTTTGTAAAGCATTTATGAAGAAGATCGCCATGTAAGGAGTAAGGTATCATTATGCAGAATTTCCACCCCAAATAAATGTATTTTAAATGATTCTTTTCATATCTGTAAAAATAAAACTGTCTAATTTGTATAGGGACAGAAAATAAATATGCAAAAGAAGGACGAGACATGGCCAGGTGTATCATTTTCCCAACAAAAGAAGCCTTTTGACCCTTGCATGGGAGCTTACAATCGGTATGGACAAAGGAAAAGCTTTTTCTGGTTTTGTTTTATTCATAAAGCTTTTGCCTTTTTCATGTTTTCTAGATAATTTTCTTTCTGCAGCTTGTTTGTCAACCGACCCGAAGAAATTACCTATATAAACGTTTACGAGGACATTTTCTTTGTGAACTTTTTAACTTGAAAAATATTTTAGTAGAAGCAGTCACTTTGTGGTTTGACATATTAATTGAAATAAAACAATAACTTAAGTAACCACGATTTATTTATTTAATTTTTTAATACCGACCGGTTTCGCTTAACACAATATCCTTCAGAGTATAATATTAAACCAATCAAATGCTTATGTTGCGAAACCGTTCGGTATTAAAAAAAAATCGTAGTTTCGGTTGATTAAAAAACATGGTATTTAAAAGAATGTATTTCTTTTAAAGATTCTAATATGTATTTTTGAATGTAGCTATTACTTTGTAGTTATCCATTATAGAAAAATGAAACAATACAACTTTGTATAAACCACTTATATAATGTGCAAATCCGACCGGTTTCGGAACAATGTTCCTTCGCCAGGGAAAGCTTATACTAATTTGACAGTTTAGAACAATGTTTTATTATGGTAGGGGTGGAGCCGTTTTTAGTTAATAATGTAGATTGGGTGGGTAGGTATTAGTGTAGAGTGGGTGGGTAGGAGAACAAATCCATGATTGGGCTATATGACAATATTTTTTGTTTGTTGATAATAGATTCATTATTTTTAAGGGATTTTATCCCTAATAATCATTGAAAATAACCATAGTTTTGAAAAAAACACAGGGATAAATATTCTTCATATTAATCATAAAGAAAACGTTTAGATAACTTTTTTAGTTTAAGCTTTCCCTGACGAAGGAACGTTTGTTCCGAAACCGGTCGGATTTGCACATTATATAAGTGGTTTATACAAAGTTGTATTGTTTCATTTTTCTATTCTAATATGTATTTGGACCCGTTTTAAAAAGACGAAAGGAAATACCTATTCTTTGAATTAAAGGTTCAAAATGTAACTTATCTCTTTAAAATGTTGCTTGGTTAAGTATTAGATAATAATTACTGTGTGGTGTATTGTCTCAATGGCGACCGGACAATATCCTTTGAAAAGTCATTAGAAGTGATGAAAAAAAATTGGTTAAATAGGTATTCACATTAAAAAAACCGATATTAGGTTAGATTTTTTTTTTACATGAACTCCACACAGAAGGTGCTGAGGAAAATAATTTCCCTCAGGGCCTATGTCATATTTGGGGATGCTAAGTGGAGGGTTTTTTTAAAGAAAGGAAGTAGAAAAGAGTTCTGGGAAGGGAAAGGGTTTAAGGGGTGGGTAGGAATTTGGGGTTCAGTATGTCCTGGTTATCCGCCTCCAAGACCTAGACAAACCTCACCCCATGAACCCGGGCACCCCTGCTAAATCACCAAGCGTAGCGAACCACTTGGGGTGACCTATGGCAGAGGTGTTGGTTATCCAATAAAGGTTCCCGGGACGGCGACACCCATTGCCGCCTTCCAAATTGAAATGTACGAAATGTGCGATTAACACTACGATCCCATGACGGTTAGTCTTGATTTTCTGTCGACACATTTTCGCAAGTGTTTAGTTTTGTTTGACATGAAAAGACTTTTTTTTTTGCATCTACAATCCGTATTTTTTTAAATGGTTTGATTTCTGAACCAACCTACCTATATAATACCTAAACAAAAAAATTTCAATTCCTTGAGGTCCATAGCTGATTCACCAAAAAGTGTTCGCAGAAGGACTAATACGCCTTCAGGCAGGATAATTCTTGGCGCCTACTAAAGATATGAGGGCACCTTCAAAAATACTGGCAATAATTACCTACCTATAATACCTACCTACCTATGGTTACTCATGAAGGTGGACACCCATAATCATAAAACTTAAGTGTAGGTTGCTACCTGATTACCTAAGTAGATAGGTAGGTAGTAGGTACCATTAAAGGTACTTGAATATGTTGTTAAGATGAAGCCATACTAAATAACGCAAAATCATACTAAATCAAATGTTTTTGTTTTGAAAATTTGATAGCTTAGAAGTATTATAGATGCTTCAATTAAATACTGTGTGTAGAACATACCTTGGCCCTTAAAAATGTCGGTCATTTTTTTACAAGTCTTTTAAAAGGCCTTTAAAAAAATAAAGTACAAGGTCTTTAGAAAACACTTTCAAGTCCAAACTCTCCTATTTATAAACCTCATTTCGGATTTGGTTTTATTGTATATTGTAGTAAATTTAGTTTCTTTTATAATATTCGCAAAAAAAATAATATTTACGCCCGAACTTCACAAAATAAAATAAAATGTGCATTTTCTAGTTGATATTTTTGACATCAATCAATACGGCCAGCATTCTACGAATTTGGATTCTTGAAGTGACCCTTATGGCATGGGCACAAGAACCATGCACTGGGCAACACCTATTTCGCATCAGTCACGCCCTAACTGGCGCGGGAGACGGTCGTGTGGCTCCACGTCGCTTAGTTTAATGAAATCAATTTTAAATTTCAGTTTTCTTACAATAAACAGTGCGTCAAACAGGAATTAATATTTTTTACAGGCCTTTACGAAATCAACCTGTAAAAAAAAATCTTAAATACCTTTTCCAATCTTTCCAAAAGCTTTTTCTCAAGTATTTTAAACTCCTCCCATAAAGGGCCTGAATTCCGATTTCGATTTTTTCTCAAACTAGTGAATCGCCTTAAGGGAGATATGTAAGAAATCGGTAGAAATTCGGGTAGCGGCGCCTTAAAAAGTATGATTTTCAGTAGGTGGTAAAATCAAACAAAAAAATTTAAATAAAAATTGTCTATCCTTCGTTTCTTTCAACCTTATCCCTCCATAAACTGTCAGTTTAAATATTTAAAGAAGCCACTAAATGCCCTCTTAATATCTGCAACGGTCCGAGCCCTGTCATTTCCCCCCTCCTCCGTTAACCCCAAGTAAATAATTTATTCATCGCCTCCTTGCCAGCCATCCTAGCCTCTCACCTCAACCCCCATTCCTCAACTTACCCATAAACCCCTCTTGAATTTATTATGTCGTTGGAAACTGCCTACCTGTCTTGCTTTTTTTTTAATTTCATCGACCGATAAATGCTAAGGGATGGAAAAATAGCATGTTAGATTTGAATAAAAAAAGAATTACAATTATCAAAACGTCATTACTTTTTATTTATTCGTAATTTAAGAAATTTATTTGCGAAAATAGTGGTTATAAATAACCAATGCGTTGAAAAGCGGTAAAGAAAATTGCAAACAAAATTTTTCCTACAGAGAGATAATATTTCACACTTAAGATGAAGGCATGCGATTTAATAAAAATCGTGTGCTTTTGGTTTTTTGGAACACACCTTGGCCTTGGAAATAATCGAGTATTTTTTAAGTATGGAAAAAAAATAACGTAGATATCAGGCCTCTAAAAATACTTTCAAGTGCCAAAATCTCCTACTAAAGAATCCGTTTTTGGATAAAGTTTTATTATACGAGTAGGTATAATGTAGCAAATTAAGTTCTTTAGAAAATAATTGGCTGCGAAATGTGTGAGAGTGGACCGGTATTAGAAGTGTGGAAGAGCTATTCCGGGCAGTGCAAGACAGAGAGACTTTTTCCAGAGTGATCGCCAACATTAGGGCACACCAAGAAGAAGAAGAAAATAATCGAAAAACATTTTAATACTTGTGCATGAATTTCACAAAATAAAATAAAACAATGCAATTATGCGCTGTTGTTTTCGGCTTGAATCAAAATGGTCGGCGTTCGACGAATTTGGATTTGAGAATTAAACCTTACGTCCGCATAAAGACTACATGTAGGTAGATACTTACATTTTGTATTAGTTACCGCCCCGCCACCATGGCATGTTTACGTCCCTGACGTGGCGTCGTTTGGTTCCGTGCAATCGATTTTAAATTTCCTTGTTATTAAAATAAACAATGCGTAAGAAAGTAGTTAATGTTATTTACAGGCATTTACGAAATCAACCTGTAAAATACAACTCTGAAATACCTCCTCTATATAACCTTTCCAAAAAAGGCTTCTTAAGTATTTTTATATTCCTCCCAAAAAGAGGCGGGGATTTCGATTTCGAATTTTTCGACGACTAGTGCATCACATTAAATTTGTTGTAGGATATGTGGAAAATGTCCACATTTCCTACAAGGCAGTTAATTAACCTAGTGAGTCTTCCCAGGGACATCACCATTAATTTTATGTGAATAGGTCCGCACAAAACTCCCAACTGCTTCCGTCTGGTGTCAATGAGAGTATGGCATCCCCGATTGGGGTAGGTAGGTATGTTATGAGGCTGAAGGTAGAAGTTGGAGAAGGAAGTGGGGAAGAGAAAGGTGGGGAAGTACCTAACCTACAAAAACCTGGTCAACAAACACGGCTAGAGCCATTTCAAGCAACGTTTCACTTCTGAATGGTGGTACTACACCAAGGCGATAATGATAGTATATTCCACTCTACAACATGCCTCAAATATATTATCTACTATTGGAGATATAAGAAGGTATTATTTTAAAATAATAAATTGTGAAATAACACAAATCAATCTAATAAAATTTACTAGCGCACGCCGAGAATCAATGAAACAAAATTTCGTTTTGATTCGTGAATACCTACGGCGGCATTGACGTCACGCCGGACAACGTTGGTGACAGCCGTATTACTAATTGTTATCAATCTTACAGTTATCCATTGGCGGTTTCTATGTCATAGTGACGTTTTAGTCGTTCCAGAATGTGCTGTTTTTTTTTTCAAATCAATAATTATGAATGAACATGTTAAATTTACACATTTTTAGTTAAATGATTAGAATCAGAAAAATAAGCTTTAAATCTTCAACACATTTTTAACAAAACGTATGAAAGTGAAAATACCCTATTGACATAGGTACCTATTTGTCATTTTGTATCTAATAAAAATAAATAATAAAATGAAAACGGTGTAAGAAAATAGTTTTTCAAAAATGATCTACCTGTTGGAAAAATAAGTCATTATCCCATTCATTTTTTTTTTATTAGAACATCTCTCTTTTTATAACTTTTGAATGTTATTCCCATCAATATACCTATATTATTGAAGAAGCAGATAGCACTAATAAACTAACGAAATAGGTAGGTATATGAAAAAGAAAAAGACGCAGAGAAATTAAAAGATACCTAACGGCCACAACTGGGACTCGAACCCAGAACCTCTCGTCTTAACAAACGCCTCTACTAATTCGGCTACTGTAAACCTCTTATTTAAATTTCATTTTTGTCGACGTCATATTTCAAATTTCAGAATTACCAATAGGCAGGTACCTATTAGGTACCTACCTAATAGGTATTTTCGACTATTTTTTTTTAATGAAATATGATAGGTATTGAAAAAAATGACATTTAACCCGTCTGCTTGTTTAGGAATAAATACATCCCAAAACACGTAATTGCGTTATACTTTCATAAGACCAAAAACCTTACACTTTAAAAGCTATATATCTCTCTTCCTCTCATGCAAACATATTTATTTTTCCTTTAACCAGAAAGAGAACGAAATAATGCTTCTTATTGTCTTTAAAATATGAAAGCTATCTTGCATACATATTTTACAATCTCGATGCAAAGTGACGGTTTCCGAATTTACGCGCAAAACTGAGGCTTCCGGATTGTGAGGTGCGAATTTTTTTTTTTTTTAGATACATTAGCTCCACACAGGAGGCCCCGAGGTAACAATTTCCCTAGGGGCCTATGTCATCTTTGAGGATGCTGTGCGGAGGAGTTTTAAGGGAAAGGAAGGAGAAGAAGATGTGGGAAGGAAAAGGGTATGAGGGGTGGATAGGAATCTGGGGGTCAGTGTGGCCAGGAGTGACGGATTTATGTATGAATAAATTGAATCAAGCAGACGGATTAAATAAGAGGTCTCAGTAGCCGAATTGGTAGAGGCATTTGACTCGGTAAGACGACAGGTCTGGGTTCGAGAGTCTGTTGCGGCCGTTAACTTTTAATTTTTCTGTGTCTTATTCTTTTTCATATTTTCATTATCTTCTTCTTCATTGATAAATCATTAACCATCCGATTTTTTTTACAGCGTTCATCATTTATTTCTTGGTGAAAATTAAATTAAGTATTTGGGTAATATTAATAATTGAATATGATAATTATACTAATAAAATAACGCATATAGGTACCTAGGTATTATTTTTGTATTGGTTATATCACGAACTTACCTAAAAAAAAACACTCCTAAATGTGAATTTCCTATTAGGTATCAACTCATTATCGTTATACCTACCTAAAAGGTTATATTTTATTTAAACAAACGGCATCTACCTACCTAGTTATCAACTCTTATACCTAAGTATCTTACCATGAACCAAATTTAAACACAATCTACTGAGATCAAAAGGTTTCATGAAAAAATAAGAATAAAACTCACTATTGATTCAAACTTACCTAACAAATAATGCAAAAAATACGTTTTTCAATATAAAATTGGTGTGCAAAAACTAAAAGCTCCATTAGGTAGGTAAGTAGGTACCTACCTAAGAACTTATAACGAAGAAGAATCGTTTCTCATTTTTTTTACCTTGATTTCAACACTCAAGCCCTCACCGTATTTACACAATGAAAGGGAACATAATATAAAATAATTTTACCCACCACACACAAAAAGCAACAAAACCAGTCATTGGAAGAAAATTGCCTTTTTGTACCGGCTCTTAACACCACTTCATTGGTTATCCGCAAGCCCCACCCACACTCGGAAAACCGACCAATCGCGAGTTATTCATTTTACGTGGCGGCAAATTCAAAGGAGATTAGGGGCTTTCGATTGGTCGGCGGGTTTTTGGCCACGCCCTGTTTAAGGGGCAGTGTCTGTAATTCATCTGTCATTCTGAGCTCAAACGAGCCGATCCGACGGGCAGACTCTTGCTAAGTAAGGTCCGCCTGTCAGAGTGGCGGTAACTATCAGATGTTGAAGTCTGCTTAGCCGTCAAAACGTTCCGGCGCGATCTTATGTAACTGGTCCTTAAAAAAAAACAATTCGTTAATAACTCAATAAGTCCAAAACTTCTAAGCGATCAGATATTTTGTCTAACTCGTGATATGTGTGATGTTGGACGGTTCTCGGAGGGATTTTTATAAAGTTTTGTGAAATTGTGCAAATCGACTTTTTTGTGATTGTGATTGATGGGTACAGTGGATTTGACAAGTGTTTTCAGTGATTTGACAGAATTTTTGAATAACATAGTGCGAGACGACAACTTTTGTGTTAAAGATTTTATTCCACGTTAGATTTTTGTGACAAACAGTGCTTTGACAACAAAGCTAAAATCTGATTAATTTCGGAAGAAGATTTTTATTACTGTCTTTCTGAATACGATTTATGATTCAATAATATTTTGACTGTAGTCAAAGACCAGTCAAAAGACAAAGTGTCGCAGCAAAACGATATTTATGTTCAATATTGATTAACCTGAACAAAAATGCCTTCTTGAAAAAAAACAATGCAGAAAAGTGTCGCCTAGATGTTGACGGTCCAACATCTTGACAACAGATTCGTCAAGTTTTCAAGTGAATAGTTTAAAAAGGAAGCTTGCATGTTGTGGCGACAGGATCCTAATATGCACGACGATATGGAAAGTCGGGCTTCAAGCGAGGACGAGATAAGTGTAGGCTGTCCTAGCCCTCCTGCCTCCCCGGCAGACGATTATTTCAAACCCCTCAAGAAACTCAAGATGGTCCCTCTGGAAAGAGAAGAACCCCAAGCAACAAGAAGACCCGCTTCCCCAGAAGAAAGAAACATCCCTACAGCCCACAGACACTTCGACGGAGTCAAATCTTTTTCAATCTTGGATATATTGTCGCACAGACCGCAACAAGAACAAAAAAAGATAGTCAGACCATGGGACCTTCACGCGAGAGAGTCAGCACACGCTTTACAAAGACTGCAGCAACAATTGAGACTAGAACAACAACTGCAACTCCAACAACACATGGAACTTGGAGAACCTTGGAGAAGTAGAGAACTCCAATTGGAACTTGGGGAACCGTGGAGAGCGAGAGCGGAGTTGCAGTTGGAACTCCAACAGTTAAGGGCGCAAAGACTATTGGGAAGAAGTGCGGCAGACAGTGAGACGGCTAGTTCAAGATCCAGCTCGGGATCTGAGTGCTGTTCCCCCGGAGGTGCGAGGCCCAACAACAGGGCGAGAGCGCCACCTCTTGGAACCCCTCTGGATGCCCTTTTCCAGATGACTAGCAAGACCTTCGAGGCTAACAGCAGCGAAGCATCTGCAGGTAGGAACCAAACTATTTACCTGCCATTTCTATCAATTTGATAATTATTTTTTTGTATTTCCTAAAACCTAATTGGTTCAACAATCCTTATCAACAACAATCAGATCAACAATCTTATTCACATGAGATAAAATTAATGTAGGTATTAATTTTAAAATGATAAAAATACCTATTATTGGTAAACAGATAGAAAAGTTAAACGCTTAGGTATTTCAATTCCTGTCACATCGGTCTGCATTCACAGCTCCCGTAAGGACTGAGGACATAGGCCCTCTCTATATTCTGCCTCCCGTATTCCTTTGGCAGGAGCTCAGTTGCACCCGAATATATTATTATTGGGTGTTTGACTATGTCTACTAGTTCCAAGAGTCCATGGTCTAAGAAATCTTTCCACGAAAAATCGAGAATTTGGCACTACAAATAATGATTCGTTTATGCCTGATTTCAAGAAGGTTAAATAGGTATTACAATAATTGGTACCTACTCCAAGCAAAATTTAGTGAAAAGGGAATATTGATGTATTTTAGAACTAGAGAAATATTTTTTCTAAATTGGATGTTCGTTCAACAGAATCGCGCTTCCAAAATTACGAACCTTGGAAAGAAAGCAAATTATTAATAATAATAATAAATTTTGATCATCGTTTTTATAACACCCAATCGACCCATTTACACTTTCAACTAAACTATTTTCGCAGTGATCATCAGCATGGGGTTTGTTTTATGCTGATAAATCTCTGTTAGGTCATGCTCAGTAGTCTCTACTGCCGAGTTCGCTCAGGCCACAAATTGGCGTAGAAAAAGAAAGGCATGGAGAGTTACCAATGGGATTTCAATGCAATTTATAGACCGAGAAATCGAATTCTGATTAAAAGATAATTTACTCATAACATAATTTCCTAATGCATCCATAAATAAGTGACGCAAATAGTGGAACAATTTTTACTTGCAAATTCTATAATTGACCGCAATAATGGTTTTTGTGTCGGTTTTCTTTCGTAGTTGGTAGGTAGGTATCTATTAATCCAATATTTGACAGAAAATAGGTAGAGGAACCAGGGGCGAAACGGGGTACCGGGGCGGAATGGGATAGGACGAGGGCTCGCAACGGACGAAAGAGACGCGTGACATTCTCACACAACTTCTCTGAACTCCGCTTTATGAAGTGGCTGCATGGAGTTATTGTGAAAGTGTGTTAGGTTTGAATTTTACCGAAGGTTGGAGAAAAGTTTTGCAAATTCTAATTTAACACAAAGGTAATTACAAAATTGTATAATCGGAAAATAATATTATATTTTTGATTTAACATACTTTTTACTGGCTAAAAGTGCTGTCTAAATAATCGTGTTTTAAAGAACGTTATGATGGGGCACAATGGGGTATGCTGCATCCTGTACTGAATTAGAAACATCTATTAAAAAGATCTAAACATCAAGGAACTGAACGAAGGAAAAATAAAACAAAAACTGATATTTAAATGTTAAAAAAAAAATCCAATGAAATGGAAACTAAGCGAAAAAAAAGAGAATCGTAACTGCATGAATAATCAGTACCTACCAATTATAAACCTTGTTCATTAGCCATTGTTTCCAGGGGGGGTGGGATAGAATGGATTTTTATTTTTCAGAGACAAATTTTTGATAATAATTATTAAGGCGATCCAATAGTTAAGGAAAAAATCGAAATCAAAATTCACGCCCTTTATGGGAGGAGTTTAAAAAGAGTTGAGGAAAAGCTTTTGGAAAGGTTGGAAAAGGTATTTGAGATTTTTTTTTACAGGTTGATTTCGTAAAGGCCTGTAAAAAATATTAATTCCTTTTTTTCGGATTATTTATTGTAAGAAAACGGAAATTTAAAATTGATTTCACGAAACTAAGCAACGCGGAGTCACACAACTGTCTCCCGCTCCGGCCGGGGCGTGACTGATGCGAAATAGGTGTTGTCCAGTGCATGGTTCTTGTGCCCATGCCATAAGGGTCACTTCAAGAATCCAAATTCGTATTGATTGATGTCAAAAATATCAACGAGAAAATGCATATTTTATTTTATTTTGTGAAGTTCGTGCTCTAATATCAAATTTTTTTGCGATTATTATAAAAGAAACTAAATTTGCCACATTATACAATAAAACCAAATCCGAAAGGGGGATTATAAATAGGAGAGTTTGGACTTGAAAGTGTTTTTTATAGCCTTATACTTTATTTTTTTATAGGCTTATTAAAAGATTTATAAAAAACTGACCGATATTTTTAAGGGCCAAAGTGTGTTCTACAAGCAGTATTTAATTGAACCATCTATAATAGGTACTTCTAACCCATCAAATTTTCAAAACAAAAACATATGATTTTGAATGATTTTACATTATTTAGTATGGCTTCATCTTAATTTAGTTAAGTTTAGCTTTATTTTTTCAAAGAGAAATAAGTAAATAAACATACAAATTGACAAATAATGGTGTTATTACTTTTAAACTCTGAAATTATAATCAATTTTCATTATCTGTAAAAACGGGTTTCCATTAAAAAAAGAAATAGGTTAGAAGGTAGATACTTTACTTTGTTCCAAAAAACTTTTCAAATCATGCAGCTAATTCCTATGTACCTACAAGTAATGAACATGCTTTTAGGGGTTCTGATTAGGTGAAATTGATCATTTATCTGCGGTCATAAGAGCTATAAGTATAGAAATTAATTTTGCACAAAAAATTCAGTTAGATGTTAACATCCAATCTAGTTTTAGGCACTTTGTATTGTATGCATAATTGGCACGCGAAATTTTAAATACCTACAACAAAATTGTCCTTTTAAAAACCGGATTCCGGATTTTTTTTATTTGAAACAAATGTTTTCCGGAATCCCCTTGAATGACACCACTACATAAATGTATATGATACGCTTTTGGGTTGTAAAATTAATCTTGAAACGGTCATAAAAAAAATAATAATTTAAGTATGGAAAACTCTTTAACCTACTTCAAACATGAAATGTTTTTGACTTCAAGTAAGTTTGATCACGATAATAATGGGAATATTAAGGAGACTTTTAATTTAATAAGCATGTTCTTTACTACTCTGTATTTTATTTATGTGCGTGACTGCAAACTTTCCACCAATATTTTATTTTAGATGAAAGACTTTCTAGGGGGTGATACCCAATTTCATTTTAGGCTAAATGGTACGAAAGGCCTTTACACTTTACTATCAAAATGAAGGCAGAAGGGGAAAGGTGGCATGAAAGAGCGATTTCTAACAAGAAAATTTCGCCAACAAGAAATATTCTTGAAGTAGAAGATAACACTAATTATCTAAACGAAAATATGAAAAATAACAAGCTACAGAAAAATAGAAAAAAATTAAAAAGAACGGTCCCAGTTGCGACCGTTATCTTTTTCTATTTTTCTCTGTCTTGTTCTCTTTCAATTTTCGTTTATATTATTAGTGTTATTTTCTTCTTCAATTAGGTTCATTGATGGGAATAACCTTCAAAAATAAAAACAGAATCCTTCTTATAAAAAATTGAATATTCATTTAGACTTTTACAAAAAGGCTATAATCAATATACGAGTATGTTCCATATAAAAATAAAATCGGATATATTTATCCGAGACGCTAACCAGGTTACAAACCACTTCTAAGAACGATTGTTTTCAAAGAAAAAGGTAGTTGCTTATTACCTACATGGAAAAATTAGTCGAAGATAATACTGTTAACTCAAAAATTTTAAACATACCTAAGGTTAACAATTATGACGGTTTGATGGAAGCTGGCAATGGCGGAATTGGTAAAGGCGCCCGTCCAGGTTAGATGAGTGGTTCTGGGTTCGTGTCCCAGTTGCGACCGTTATCTTTTTCTATTTTTCTGTGTCTTATTCTCTTTCATATTTTCGTTTAGATTATTTATTGGTGTTATCTTCTTCTTTAATGTTATATTACATTGATGGGAATAACCTTCATAAGTTATAAAAAGAGAGTTGTTATTATTAAAATTAAATATTCTTATTCAGCTAAAATTTTCTTACCTAATAGTAGATACACTATTGATGTTGTAGTTGAAAATGACTTATTTTTAAGTGAAAATTTCTTTAGCACCGTTAAGATTTTAAACTGAAATAATGAATGAAACGGAAAATATCTAAAAAGAGACAAACACGTAGAAATTAGCCTGCGAGAGAATAAGATAGTACCTACCTACCTATAGTTGGGTGCGGTGCATTTCAAAACTGAAAAGAGCCTGAAATCTTTATGCAAAAAAAAATGAAAAAAACACATATGTTCAGTTCACATGCGGTGGAAGAAAGAAAGTGGTTCAGAAATCTAAAGTAGACAGGAGTGGGAGACTACGAAACACCACACAAAGAGGAAACCGATTATTCTATCTCTTTCTCTTGCAGGCTAAATCATACATGTGTTTGTCTCTTTTTACGGTCGCTTTTTCGTTTCATCGATTTTGTTACTAGTTGTCTACCTATTTCTGAAGGTTTCACTTCTACCGCATGTGAACTGCACACTTGTATTTTTGGTTTATTTCAAAAGTTTAATTTGTGTATGAAGATCTCAAACTGAAAGAATCCTGAAAATCTTCATATATTTACCTAACGAACAAAATTAAATTTTGAAAAAAAATTTCAAATATTTTCAGCTGCAATAACATCAATAACGTCGTAGTTTTCAATATTTCCACTATTAATAATGATTGGTTAATTTTTAATTGTTGAGCGCCGTTAATGTGAAAAATCAATCAATCAATTATGAGTTCCACAGACTCTATCTAATTTTATTATTTACAAACAGATGGGTACAGAAAACATACAATACCTGGCAGGTCATTTCCGATAAATACACTTTTGTTAGAAAGTTTATGCTTGGAGAAGATACGACTTTGCACGCAGAAGGCACTAAATTTAAAACACAGGATATTGCCCGATTTTTAATTCACTCCCCTCCATTACTAATAATGAAGATTTGTGGCAAAAGTGGAGTTGATATTTATATTGAAAGACTGGAGAATTTCGGGATCTTTAGGACTGGAGAATTTTTATGAAATGCCCCAAAAAAATAAACTTTCAAGTTCTTATTTGCTTCATTTTTAGAGACAAAGTTATTTACAATGTCGCGGGCTGTGAAGGTGAAGGTGAAAGGTTGCCAATGTAGCTGATTACAATGTCACGAACCGCCACTGCCACCTACCTATTCGATTTTTTTTAGAAACATTTTTTTGTAAACAGTGTAAAAAAAAGGTAAAAAGATGTTTTTGAATATTGTTCTGAATCAAAAGCTTTAAGTTCAAAATAATACCAAACTGCCTAATTAATTTTTTTAAAGAAATTAAGGCACTAAAAGGCCACAGGTCAAAACAACCACCAGAAATTAGTTATTCATATAGGTACCTAGGTATATTTAACAACCATTTGTCGCGAATTTACGTTAACCCTACCAATCATTCCGAAGTAGGTACCTAACTATCACGCAGGCGCTGGAAAACTCTTTAATTAGGTAATTAGACAAAAAATAGTAACAACAACTAAACTATTAAGGCTCCGCAACCGGGCTCGAAAAGAAGAAGATGGAGAGATACGAAATTAGGAATGTTAGAGGAGAGCGCTAAAACAGCGTCAAAATTAATGCGAAAATGTTTAATAAAACACGACTCGTTTAAAATAGAGCAAAAATCTTGCGAGCATTGTCTCAAAGAAACACTGTGAATTTTTTCATACACATAACTTGTAAAATAACTGAAACAAACGTGTTTATAATAACTTTTGGAGCATACTTTGCGAGCATACTATCGATGGAATTTTATATAATTTGCGTTTCGGCGCGGGCAATGTCTAGATATTATCTTCTAGAATAACATATAATTTTTTAAGAGCTTTGAAACTTAACGTGTTTAAGGGAGATACGTAAGAAATCGTTAGAAATTCGGGTTGCGGGCCCTTAAGCATACTGATTTTGGTTGTTGATGTAGTGAAGTAATGTGAGATATTCCTGCGTAATGCGAATTAACATTATTCTAATTCAATGAACTTTTAATTTTCAAATGCAATTGATAATAAGTAGAAAATAAATCACCAGACAAGCGATGAAGAAGTTAGCTTCCTACCAAACTTGTGAAGTAATAATTCTTTATTCAAAATGTGTATTTCTTTTGTTCAAATTCTTGACAGATGCTTAGATGAATTATTATAGTGAAGATACTTTCATTATTTAGAAAAAGTTTTGTAGCCTCATATTATCTCTGAAGTAGGTACCTATCTATATTTTCTGTTCAATAATTTTTGAAAAGAATGAAAAAAACATTATAAAATTTAAAAAAAATAATAATTTGTCCAATACAATAATGTTAATTCTGAAACTTTAAATATGGGATTGACAAATATGACCGTTTAATAAGAGGTGGCAGTGGCCTAATTGGATAAATTGGATAAGTTCGTCCCAATAAGACGAGAATTTCTGGGTTCGAGTCTGAGTTGCGACTATAGGGATGCAACGATATATCGGAAAACCGATAAATATCGATATATCGACCCCTAAAGATATCGATACATCAATATCGAAAAACTCTATATATCGTATCGAAATATCGAAAAAAAATAATCTTTTTTCAAAGGCAGAAGCCAGTGTAACTCAAAGCAGAAACCAAGCAGACTGTCAAAGTTACTATTTAATACATAGTTAATTAATAAATAGTTACAATAGCTAGTACAAAATACTGGAATTAATGTTTTTTTTAAATAAATTTATTAAAAAAACACTTTTTATATATCGGCCTATCGAAATTTTGTGATTATTCACATAGGTAAGTATAAAAAAATATATATGTATAGATACATAATCGATAAACGTTTGATATAACTAAAACTACATCGGATTTCTATAAGCTTTAAAAAAAGAAGAAATATCGATGTATCGGCCTAATAGACCGATATATCGATTTATCAATATCGACTTTATTCGATATCGATATATCGATATTTTTAAAAACCTTGAATCCCTAATTGCGACCGTTATTTTTCTATTTTGTTTTATTTTCTGCGTTTTGGCGATGGGAAGTTACAGAAATTTATCCTATCAATCTTTATCGATCGACTGTGCTAGGGGGCAGGCTTCTTTTAAGTCCATATTAGCGTCATTATTAGTGAGGTATTGTTTCTCATACCTACTCAAGATAAATTATTGCAGAATTTTTGTAGCCTCAATATTATCTCTGATGCATTTCTTCTCTTCTATTATTCCCTGATAATTTTAAAGTACGTACCTTCCTATACCGTTGTGTTGAATAATCACGAAAATTGATGTAAAACGCCATTCATTCGTACATTTCTACTAATTTTTTTAGGTTAGCTCCACAAAGGAGGCCCTGTGTGGTGAGTATTTTTAGGGAAATGAAGGAGAGCAAGTTCTGGGAAGAAAAAGGGTAGGAGGGGTGGCTAGGAATCTACGGGTCAATGTGTTCAGGAGTGAATCCATTCATCCCACTACAATGCAAGGCGATAGGTCTAGTACAGAGAGATTCCGGCTGGATAGGCTAGGTTAGGTCAGTTTCAACCACTCTCTCCCAATTCGGTTCGCCATGCAGTAATAGGTGGGTAAACGCATTCACCACCAAGACCTGGACAAACCTCATCTCATGAACATCCGGGCGCCCCTACTAAGTCACCAAACGTAGCGAACCATTTTGGATGACCTGGCAGGGGTTTTGATTATCCAATAAGCACTTTAATCTTGATATACTAAATATGATTTCAAACTATGATTTAGGAAGAAATTGTCTCCAAGATAGCAGTTTTCTAAAAATATTTTGTAGGTAGGTATATTTAATAGTTGGGTTCGTTATCATCATTCTTGGAGACTCCATCGTTCATTAATATAAATGCTTTGTGTTAAATTTGTAATGAATTAACTAAGGGGTTCTAAATCGGGTACCTAATTGCATCCATTATCGAAGCCCAATTTTTAAATCATAAAAGAAAAGTTATCTCCAATCTTCGACACTCATGAGGTCTTAATTCAGACCAATTTTGTAGCATACCACAAACAAGTAAGTACCTATAAGGTTGTACCAAAATGTCCTCGTAGTAAAATGGCCTCATATTTTCGTACACGTAATTTAGAAAATTAGAAAAAGCTCTTGCTAATATGGAAATGTGTATCGTGATTATCGTTGGCAATTTACGTCGTAATTCGACCAAACTTCGGCGCAATTCGATTATGATTAGCGATAGCAATTTACCTTCATTTCGCCCTTTTATATTTCCATATTTCAGTCTCCATTATGAAAGCTGGCACGATTTTCTTTGACATACTTAATTGGAGTGCCTTGCCGAATTATACAGCCATCTTGGAAAGGGTTCGGAATTATTCTGTTTTGTATAAGTGTATTTAAAGCTCAAAGCTTTGGCCATAAGCTTGCTTCCAGTTGGTAGGCAGCTTCGTTTTTGGCAGATGGCTTGAGTAATTGTTGGAACATGCAATCACGTCGTGTATTTGTAAAGGAGGTAAATGCAGACAGAGAAAATGCATCCCAGTGATTCTTAGGTTTCGATCTACCGAACGTCACGTAGGTACGAGTAGCTGTATATACGAACAATTACCAGATCAGTATCCAGTGTTCCATTGGGTACCTACCACAGCAAAAATGTGAAAAATTTAAAAGTTTTGTAAAAGTTCTATTCAAGTTCTGTTATTATGCCATTATTGGGAAAGTTGTCTCACATAACTGAAAAGATAACAGAACTTGAATAAAACTTTCACAGAACTTGAAAATTTACTTTAAATTTGTTGAGTTGTTCATATTCTATGAATCAACACGTCCTTAATATGCTACTTGACGTCTTCCGTGGTCGAGGGGCAAGGCTCTCTACTAGCAATCTGAAGGTCGCGGGTTGAAATCCCGGCGTGCGCAAACAAATTTTATTTGAATAATTTGTGTTATTTCACAATTAATTAATTAAAAATAATATGTAGTATATTTGCGGCATGTATCGCTCTGGTTTAAAACCAGCTTTCAGAATTTAAAATGGTGCCTGAAATGGCTTTAGCCGTGTTTGGTGACTAGGTATGAATAGCCATTTACTTCCCCACCTTCCCCTCCCCCATCTCTTTCCCCTCCCCAATCTCTTTCCCCTCCCCGCTACCTTCAGCGTCACAATATACCCCAATTTGGGATACCATACCTATTCTCACTGGCTCCAGATGGGAGCAGATCATCAGTTTTGGCTTCCCATGATAATTAAATTGTTACCTTCTGTGATTTTCTTTTCAAAAAACATCGCGAAGCTTACAATTACAAATTTTTAGCCAACCTAACTTTTGTACAACCTTAAAAATATTTCTTTGTTACGTGAATAAAAGAATACTTACAACCAGATCTCTTCATTATTGGTAGGAACATTTAATTCAGTTTTTTTTCTGCACTGTTAACAATAAAATATTCACAAAAACTTGATTTATACTGACTGATTAACAATATTACCCATTTCGGTATTTTTTGGTCGGTTATGATTACGTACCTACATACCTGTATACAAGAATTAATTGTTGGGAGAACCACACGTGACTCTATATTTTTATTTTATGAATTATTCACATGGAGGGTAATTAGTATCTTGTTATTTAAGAAGAATTAAATATCTCTTCGCTTCGTTTGTACCGGAAGTTAACTGGGTATAATAATGAGTATTTTTTACGGTTTAATTATCATGTAATTTACATTTGCGTTCATTGTCCAGCAAGAAAAAAATCAAAAGTCCACAAGTGTAGTAAGTTTTCAAGAAATTTCAAATTTTTTACAATGTGTGGGTAAGGTGTTTTATTGGTTCGGATAACAACTAACAAAAACATTTCTAATTAAATTAGGTTTTTTAATATTCAAGATCTTGTCACGGCCACTGTTTCCAATCGTACATACCAATCAACTGCTAAGCCGATACTAAGGCTCGACACTGCTCAAATGCACAACTACGGTCTTTCCAACACACGAGCATCGCTCAATCTAAGGAAGCCGGACTAGAGGATTAAGCTCGCCTCAGCAAAGCAAAGGTATAAAAATTGTCAACAGAGTGACGCCAACGCCACGAGACGGCGGCAAAGGTCTGTTTAAAAGGTTTGTTTAAAAAATATAAAATGCCAGTTTATGGATAATAATTTTTAGAAGTATCTAAAAGAAATTTCGTGTGTTAATAATTAAGAGGGCATTACCAGAGAAAACCAGAAATATGTCATTTTCAAATCAGATTTTAGACGTATTGACTCTTTTCCACAAAAAATTATAAATGGATTTCGAAAGATTGTTCTTTTATCTAGCATTCGCATGTAATAAATTTTGAGAATTTTTTAAATTTTTAGTATAATAAGGTTATTCCATATGTCGTTGGCAGATTTGTTAAATTTTCAAAAAAGATTTTGTATTATACCACACCCATTTCAAATAATATAATCATTCAGTAAAATAAATCAATACATTATCTAGCAAACGCATGTTTTAGAATTTTAATTTTAGTTTCAATAAAATCATTAAAAAATATGTACCTACATTTGTTTCTTGACTAAAATTGGTCCATTTGTGTATTTATTTGCGCACTTATAAACTAATATATTTCAGATTTTTTAACATTCTTATTAAATTTAGACAATATTGAAAAATGATAAATACTTGTAATCAAAAAATAATTACAAAAAGTACATTATTTTAATAGTTTTATCATCACGCCTTTCAGCATTTTTGGATGAAGGTATAAATTAAATCTAATTTGGATTGAAATAAATTCGATGTTGAGTTATAATTTTAAAAAGCTGGTACGGAGAATAATTAATCTTTTTCATTGTAATCGCCCTGCACGATCGTTAGAACAACTTTCGACGAAATGTGGATTTTCGTCCGCTGGCTGGTTAAACGCTCTTAACACGATAATTAACTCTTTAATTTTAATTTATCATCGAAAGTTTTTACCTTGATGCCATTTTATTTTCTATGAAAGTAGGCGGGGTCACTTAAGATAATCAGCGATAAAATATTATTATTATTATTTATTTGATATAATATCTTACATTTCAAATACAATTCAGCGATGTCGGCCTCACTGGGTAGCTCACCTGTGCTGAGGCCTCTATTTTACAAAACAAAAATTTATTAAAAATAGTGCTGCATAAAAACAAAAATTAAACTAAAAATAAAAATGTATAATTGAGGTAAAATACAGGTAAAATGAATTATCTTATAATGTGTTATTGGTTTTGTGTGTTACGTATATTTGCGTTTTATTCTTATTATGTTATTGAGATTTTGATAATATCTATTGTCTTTTTTGTTCTTTAATCCATTTTTTAATTTTGAGTGTGAATTTATTTTTGTTTTCTTCTGTTCCATTTGTTCTGTTGAATGCTTTTATAGCATGATATTTATAGTGCCTTTGTCCAAAGCTTCTATTCACTGTCGGAGTTTTTATGTTATTTTTGTACGATTGTCTAACTGGTCTGTTTGTGATATTTTGAAATTGTTAGAATTTGTTTTTTTGGTCGAAAATGTGGTTCAGTAGAGTTTTAACACAAATGTTGAATATTTAGTCTGTATCAGTTAATCTATGTTTTTTAAGTATTACCTTTAAGATCGTTTTCTGCGCGATTTATAAGTGATCGATAGGGAATTATTTGGTAACAACGTGAATCGAGCGTTACTTTTAAAATACTTTGCAGACTCAGATTGGTCTATCGAAAAGTTGGGAACAAAGGCCGTAAGAGTTTTAGATTTCCCCATTAATTCCCTCTAATGTGCCTACTATTCCCCACTAATCTAGGAATTTACCTATAATTTGCAAACTAAAAATGCTCTTCAATGAGAGAAGGGGCATCCATCCTGGTCCATTCCCTCAAGCATGACAATTTTTAACATGCCGTTCCAATTTTCCCCAATCTTAAAATAAGTTGATTAAAACACTACCTCTTGGGTAGGTATCTAAGTACTACGTAAGAAAAATTAGCTAACCATTCTTATTTTAACATTTATACTCGTTACCGATGCGATATTATCTAATGGGGAACAACAATTAACTTTATCTTCGAATATATCGAACTTATTTTGAAATGAGTAGAACCAACCATGATGAATAATAAAATGAAGAAATTTATCATTATTCGTGGCTTCTATTTTAGCCACCGAACCAATTTGAAAATCTGATAACATCTCACTTCAGTGTTGTCCATCTTCAAGAAAACTCTCCCTACAGTTCACACACAAAAAAGCACCGACCATCTAGAACTCTTTAAATCATAAAATACAAAACAAAAAATATTTTTTTACCATGTAGTTAACATTACCTTCGTAATAAAACAGTGTCTTCGATCTTCAATATCTCCTTTGAACACGTTCCGAAGTTCCGATCATTGGAATTTCATTTACAACAGATTGCAAACAAGTTTGAAAGATTTAATAAAAAAGCTCAATCAGATCTATCCGCGTAATATTTGATTAAGTTTTTGATTTAGTATTTTTTGACTTGTTGGTATGATTTGTTTACTACTAGGGGCATTTATTGATGAATGTTGATGTTCATGCAATGTGAGGTTATCGGGTAGTAGCGAAACCACTTTGAATCTTTTCATTCGATGATTCGACCACGTTCAACGATCAACAAACACAATTACGCTATCATATCAAAGCGGTGAATCCCTATCGTAACTACTGTTTTGGTTTTGTGGCAGTTAAACAAAATTGTTTCATCAAGAGATTTTAGTCATTGTCAAATCCGTACCTTTATGAATTTATTATGACAGAACATTTTTCTCAATTACACTGACTGAAATATTCTTTAGGTACAGGTGTACCTACTTATTGAAAAAAATTATAAAATCGAATTTGTTGATTGGCGTCATTCTTATATTTGCCAATATAATAAATCTTTGAAAGCCACAAAGATTGAAATTCTGTTAAAGAAAGAAAGTTTGTGAATGAAACAAAGAATGCAGAGGAGCTGTGAGGCGGTCCATCCTCTCTTCCTACCGATGCAGTGAAGTTACACGATGGTCGTTAAGTTTATTTCATTAAACTCAGTACAAAAACTCACAAAACCGAAAATGATTTTTTTTTGTTCGTATTTCTTATCTACGGTTGTAAACATTTATTTAACATTATTTATTAGTTTGCGGGTCCCAAATTACCCGGGCCCCGGTGTCCCTTGGGCCCGGGGGCCTGGCCGCACGAGGCGCTAGGTGGGCGGGACCATTAGGGGACCACCATAGGCTTTTCGGGCTTTTCAAAAGCCGCAAACAATAATAATAATAATAACAGGGGTAATTGTTGGCGTCCTTGTGGCAACCCGGAGCTTTGGGTCTACAATGAAGCTTTTACGACTGCTTATGATGAATAGCGTAGGTTGGTAGTTAGAAAAGTAAGAATTTAGGTGTGAATGTTAATATTTTTGTGTTTTAGTGGATGTAGATCAGTTGGCATCTCAATAAAGAGAATAATATTAGATATAATAATAAATCAAACCTAAAAATACTTTGTACGGCTAACAAAATTGCGAAATTGTAGGCGCCGTTTGATAGTTGTTGATTTTACATAACTTATGTTGGTAGTTTATTCAGTTTGTAGTTGATTAAGTTGTGAATGTTCATATTGAATAGGTTAGGACGTGTTTTGTTTGAACCCACGTCTTTAGGTACAACGACAGTTACAACAGATTTTGATTCCCCAGACACTAAAAAAGTTGGTAGGAAGGTACACATAACACTTTTTTTCTGAATCATTTCTTAAAATTATAAATATCACATTATATTCTTCCTGCTCTACTAATCTAGCATGAGTAATGAAAATGGCTTCAGGAAACCGTAGGCCAGCCCATAAATTCTTCTCCCATTAGATGTCAAAGGCAATTACCTAACTAAATGCGTGCTTTGCATTGTATCTGCCTACAACCTATTTGTCTGCATAATATAATATTTAGCATTACGAATTATAAATTATCAGGTACAAAACCCCATTCATAATGTAACTAACAACTAATCGTTCTAATAATCAAATTAGACCGCAAATTTGATGCAGATTTATAAAATCAGTTGATTGTTCATACTTAGGAATCTACCCAACCTAATGTAATAGAGGCTTAGGTATATACATTGAGTTCGTTGTGTATTTATATTTTCAATTTTTATGTTTCTATATGTAACATTATTTTACACAATGGGAGTTTGTACCTCGCTCTGCTACTTGCAAGTAGCTTGTATTGGTGTATGGGTAAGTTGGTAAGTAATGTGAAATATTCTTACGTAATGCGTAAAATTATTCAAGTTCAATGAACATTTAATTCAAAATTTGAACCACCTTTTTTTATAAACTACTTCCAAAGTAGCTTGTGTTGGTGTGCGGATAAATTTGTATATAATATATTTCTGCGTAGTGCGTAACATTATTCAAGTTAAATGAACTTTTAATTAAACATTGGAAGTTCTTATTGGTACCACTTATCATATATATATAGGGGGTGGTGAAACTGCGGCCCGCAATACGATTTAAAGCAGCTCGCTAGCACTTGATACGGTCCGAAAGATTACATCCAGAATGCGAGAATGGATTTCTTTGGAATATTTGAAGTTAATTAAATGAATATAAAACATGTTTTAAAAATCTTTTTGCAAATCATAAATATGCTGCAAAATGCAGGAAAACCATTCAAGTGTTCTAAATACAATTATAATTTAAGCTGCTGAACTCGCGGACACATCTGCATGCGTATTCATTATTTAATCAGTCTAACAAGTTCAATAAAACCAGTCTTGTATTCAGAGTAAAAGATAAAATTCCAGTTGCCGATTCGTGTTCTGATGCACTCCGAAGGAAACCTTTATCGTGTTCCAAGTGTGGTTATAAAATTCTAGTTGCAGACTTTGTGCCGCAAAAATCATATGAATATCATTTTCATGTTCTGAAATTCTCCTGGGGATTCGCACACAGATTCGCAAGTTAAGCGCCCATGAGGTGATTTTTCACAAAAAATGGTGCTCTACAAATTATCCAATTATTATTATTAAAACAAGTAAACTATTAAAACAGTTTTTTTTTTTAAGTTTTGTGTTCCGATTGCAACGATAAAATTCCAATTGTGGATTCATCTGCTGACGCATTTTGAAGAAAACAATAGAAGTATGAAATTATAATTGTTCACCATATGAACATGCTGCAAATTTTGGAAGAAAACCGTTTGCTTGTTCGCTGTGTAACCATTATTTAAGCTCATCTATTCAAAATCATTCTTTAAAACTGAGCACAGTTCCAATTCTCAAGGGTAGGTAGTCCCTCCCCAAGGTTACACTTAGAGTATGTTATGTCTTTAAAACATTTTTTGTATTTTGATTTGGGGTGGTGGAATATTAACACAGCTAGAACAAGAAGAGACATTGGACAACCGGTCACACCATGGGCGTAGCTTAGTAAGTTTTGATTTAGGGTGGGGTAAAAAATACAAATCCAGATTAGGTACCGAAAAAAGTAGGCTTCTGCAACATATGCATGCTTTAGGCTCTATGAATAGAAAGAATATGAACGGAAGATGGAAAAAACCATCCTATGAAATGCTGTAAATTTGAAAACGCGACTCGATCGACAATCCCGGAGGTCATGCATCGGCCAGCTAGTGTGGGGGAAACGCCTCATCTTGTCCCACCGTACCTATGTCCATGGGTCACACTCTTTTATCGTCATTTCTTCTGGCGTTTTCATATAGTCTCATTGACATTTGACATTAGTCGCACGATAGTCATACTTTTTATGTGAATACCGCACAAGAATTCCAACTACTTCCAACCGTCTTCTGCCAGTGGGACTTTAGCATCCCCCTTTTGGGTATGTTGTGAGGCTGAAGGTAATGGGGAATAGAAGGACGAAAGGGGAAGTACTATGTATACGTAATAATTCCATAATTCGATGACCATAATATGGTTATAATTTACAAACCTTCTAATAAGCAAAATTTTACTTAGAAGCGTAGTTATAAAGCCACTACCTCCAACATACTTATCCACTATCCAGATTATTTCTCTGCACACCCCTACGGCGATGCGGCGGAGTGTTGATGACTGAGCGAACTCAAGAACCGTTTTAGTTCAGTAATGACGGCATTAAATCATGGCTATCAAAATATTTACGAGGGTTCGGCTCCGATAAATTGAATTATTATTGATAATTTCAAATAATTATCGGCGCAAGGTGTTTCCTGGGTAATAGATACCTGCCTTTACCTAAAGACATTATATATTATTTATACAGGGTAGATATAGAAGATATAGCAGGGGTCTGACTTACAAAAATCCCTCACCTTTTCATCATCAACGATTTTGTCAAAACAGTTGGTTGTATTTTATTATATTCAGAATACCAATGAACGAAAACTTTTTAAAGTTCTGCCAGAAATACTTAATCATATTTATCTACGTCTGACAGCCGTTTCGCCTTTCGAAGGCCATGTCAAATAGGTATCATTAAAACCATTAAAAGAAGGTATTGGAATTGTTCGAAATTATTGGTTAAAAAAAATTTAAAAAGATCTCTTGAATTTACAAGATAATATTCTTTCATTTAAACGTTTCTTTTCTTTTATTTAGTCCGACGTGGAAGACACTCTCAATATCACCCTTATAAGAGTCCATCAATTAGAATCGACTACCCTGGAATTTGGCATCGAAAAACTCTCTGTGTGAAATTTTTTGGTCCACCTCTAACTATGTTTAACTCGCATAGACATTTCAGCATCAGATAAGTAGGTACTGAGTAATTAATACATGCATTAATATAATAATAATGATTTATTGGCTTCATTTCTTAGTAACAGTAGAGATAATGATATCCTCACTGGGATCTCCCGTGCTGATTATTTCATTACATACTAACAGTCTATGTTACCTACTTTGTGTCAACTCTTCTATTTTTCGTAACCTATTTTAGATTCTTATATTTTATGTTACCTTTATTTTGTAAACTCTTTGATTTAATTGTAATTTAAAAAAACATATACGGCATTATGGCATTTAAATAAATTCGCCAAAAATGCAGACAAGAATGAAAAAACAAAAACAAAAAAAAAAAGTAACCGGAACGCCAAAATGAGTATGCAGTTCCTGCAATACAGGAAAAAAAATTGTAACCAGATGCACTCTTAATACTAATAATGAGATAAATGAATAGAAAAAATTTACAAAACTTAAGTACCGTAATTTTGGGTTGAAACTCTTGGATTTTCTGGAAAATTATAACTATAAAAGTAGACAATTATCTAAACAAAAAGCAACAATTTTTCCAATTTAAAGAAAAAATATAACACAGCAAGAATATTCCTATGGGTACTCAATGTAAAGGGTAATTAGTAAGTCCTTAAGAAGGTTGTTATAAATAACTTTAACTCTAATATCAAGTTCTACCGCTATAGAAACCCGTGATTATAAATTTGCTACGAATTTCAGAAGTACAATGAACAGGGTTGCACCAACGACTAAAACATCCAAAGGAAGTAATAAAGAAGCAGGTTATAACAATTCAGTAGTTCATGTTAATGGCTTTCAATTTAATAGTCAGAGAAAACTGGTTTTATTTCCAGAAATAACAAGAAAAAACTTGTCGTTCATCATTAGAAGATTCATTTATACAACCAAAAAAAGGGTTATTCAATTTTTTTTACATTAGCTCCATACAAGAGGCCCTATATCGTCTTTGGGGATTGAGGGATTGGGGATCTTTGTTGAGAGTTTTTTTAGGAAAGGAAGGAGAGAAAGTTCTGGGGAAAAGGGGTATGAGGGGTAGGTATGAATCCATCCCTCCCACTGCGGTACAAGGCAATTTTTCAAGAGAGTCTTGATAGAGAGGTCAAAAGGTCTCCCTCGACCACTCTCTCCCGATTCGGCCTTCCACGCAGTTGGTGTGCAGATGTACCCGCCGCCAAGACCCGAACAAATCTCATTTCAAGAACCCAAGCACCCCTCAGACAAGTCAACAAATTTTGATGAAATAATTGTCGTGAAATATGGTAGAGGTGTTGGTTATCCAATAAATAGTTCCCGGGCGGCGGTACCCACATTCGCCACTGCTGAAAACCAGCTGCATTCTAGGAGAAATTCTGAATGTATAGCTGAGCAGTGACCTTTTTGTCAGTAGAATCAATGAAAACTAAACAAAATGCATAAAATTGTAAAAATATATTGATAAATAAATGTTTTTATTATTATTATTACGTAACTAGCATCATTTTCTTCTTGTCCTTTCTCTTATCAAAGGTTGGCTATCATCAGGGCAATATCCACCTTGTATATTGCAGCCCGGAATAATACCTACATAGGTAATATGTGTATTTTGTGTACACCAAGATTGTTTACTTTTCTTTCTTTCACATGCTAGGTACTTACCTAACAACAATTTCGTCATTACAAAAATAATAATTTTTATTAAATGAAAAAGCACACTTTGTAAAACACCACTTTTTATTTGAATTAATATTTTACAGGTTGGCTGTTAAATATTAATTCAAATAAAAAATGGTGTTTTACAAAGTGTGTTTTTTTTCATTTAATATATAATGTCACACCACAAAATATTTGCTTCCTTCGATAAAAAAAAATAAATTATTTGATGATTTGCATAGCGCCTTTATTGTGACGCATCACTTCAAGGGCCATTCCAAAAATTCGTTTTATATTAGTTACTCTGTCATCTGAATAAAGGTAATTTGAGAATGCACCATCCACATAATATATATTGAATTCGCAATTAATAAACGCCTACTAATAAACTGTTATCGTGCATTGTAATAATTTATCTCGTAATAGTGTGTGTGTTTGTGATTTATTGAATTCATTAATCACACATATATTATTTGTATAAATTTTCTGTAAAGCCATTAGATATTAGCGTAGAGATTGGAATATTAGCGGGAGGTAATTATCAGTCGAATCGACAGGTAAATAATTCGTTTGGCAGATGTTAGGCAAACGGAAGAGAATGATTTTAACTACCAATGTTTTGATTTTACATTAGCTTACCTACCACGATTTATGAGCATTAGCAATACTAATGGCTTCCGCTAAAGAATTATGATGTTAACAATATATACTCAAATGTTTCCTTAAATCTTAAATGATTGTTGTATTTGCCGTTTAATGGGTATTAGTGTACATTCAAAAGGTATTTATTATTCAAGTCCATTAAAAATATAGAAAGGCAAAAAATTATACGATGTTTTAGAGAGCTTTTACTTATTTTTGTTGGGCGTTTCTCGGCATCTAAAAACGAAATTTGCCAACGGGAGATGAAATATTAGTATTTACATATATGAACTGCGTGACCTTTGTTGCAGAATAGTTAATAATCCCTTTAGCTCTATGGATTTGAATTGCGTTTTCAAATCGCTGCATATTATTTAACTTAATATAATCTCACTTCCCGACATCTGATCGAGCTGAAACTCGGCAGAAAATTAGGTAGATATATTAGCTTTTGGTGACAATCACCCACAAACACACAATTCGAAGCGCGGTTGATTCTGAACACTGGGAGGGAAGATTCAAACCTCAGTCAAACCAAAAAACATTTTTTTTAAAGAAAATGTCTAGTTTGATTTTTGTAATTATAATTATAATTTTTTTGAAAGTCAAATGAAAATAATATTTTTTTTTACTTTATAAGCAAAACCTCAAGTAGTAGGTAATATTTAATTAAATGAGGACAATATTAGCGAAACTCAATCTGGAAACAGGAAAATCAGAAAAAGATGTTTGCACGTCTGGGACATCATACTTAAAGATAGCAGCCAATAAAATACGCTTTAAGAAAATGAAGATAATATGGGTGGTTCTTAGTCGAAGTACGATATAGTTAAAAATGACCGAAGCGGATATCGACACCTTCGCGCAGTGGTTAGCGCATTTGCCCGGAAAGTGAAAGGTCCTGGGTTCGTGCCCCAGAGGTGCAAATACCTTTTTTCTATTTTTCTGTTTCCAGATTTTCGATTGAGTTTCGCTAATATTGTCTTCATTTAATTAGAGAAAATAACAATGTTACCTATCTACCAAAAATAAATTGAAAAAAAAAACATCCTCTCACAATTACACATAGATAACACCATGTGTTGGAGAAACGTGGCGGGCCTGAATTTTGATGTGATAGCTCGGTTATAATTTACAAGAGAAGTCGCTCAGATGGCGGACGGTTCCGAGTTCAAATCCCGGTCTTAACAACAAAAGTATTTTCATCAAATGAAATCGATTTTTAATTAATATTTAATAAAAAAATTCATCATTACATGAAAGATTATGCTAAATAAAATAGCCACAGACAGGCGTCCACCTATCTATTGAACCTTCAACCTTTATACTTTCCATTAATTGTTTATCCTATTTAATTCGTAAAACTACATGTAATTTAAATTAAATTTAATGTTATTATCTAGTTTTTTTTTTTTTACGTTAACTCCACACAGGAGGCCCTGAGGAAAATAATTTCCCTCAGGGCCTATGTCATCTGGGATGCTGTGTGGAGGGTCTTTTTGAGGAGAGGAAGGAATGAACATTGGTCTTGAAGAGACCCATGTTGTAGGAAGGAGGAAACACAGAGGCCGGCAAATCATTCCACAGCCGAGCTGTTGAACACAAGAACGAGTCGAAGAAACGACCCGTTCTCATGTGACAAATGTTAACCGTGTATAAATGTTGGGCACGCGTTTGGCGTGTTTCCCGACTATGCACCGGTGCCGAAGGGATCAATGATGCTAGTTCCTCGGAGCATCTTCCATTGCTTGTTACATAAGTATTTTAGTATGTATTTTTCTTACAGCTGTTTCGGCTTACAATACCATTTTCAAATTGTGGTTAGACGATAAATTTATACTATTTTAAATATCATTTTTTAAATACTTTGCTACCGATTAAATATGTATTTAGACAATGTATATAGATACTTAAATGCAAAATTATCTGCATAACTACATAGGTTGAATCGTTAATCTTATTAGGTTGGCTTACAATATTTTTTCTACCTGTCTTCAACTCAAATCTAGCAGAAGTGTTATTTTTCTTGCAATGTTAGAATGTTACAGTTGCAGCCCTAAATTGGGTCAGTTCCCCCTGTCCAAATTGAAATTGGGGATAATGTCCGGTAATACCCGGGCGGTGTTTTAAGTAGAGGCCCCGGCGTCTGGGTGTGCCCCCTCACACATCCCGATTGCTATCTCGTTAATGTTATTAGTAGGGAATATCGGCAATGTTCAAAGCAATGTCCGAATAGAGGTGTCAACCGGACATACTTGGACGATGGAGAAGAGGAAAGTTTTGGAGTAACAGGCTATTCAGATCTGGTCATTAAACGAGGTTAAAGTTACTTCAAACAATTAATCGAGGAATACATAAGCTAAAAATGTGAATATTCTTAATGTGTCTAATACCTATCACCACACATATTAAAGGCATAGGCATGAAAATCGCTTGGCAAACGGAGTCTGGAAACGGTCGATTTTTGCGCAAAAGAGGGGAACTTCAAGAGAAACCGCCATGTTGGGAGGCGATAATAGGTACCGCCGCCCCGGGAACCTTTATTGGATAACTAACAACTCTGCCATAGGTCACCCCAAGTGGTTCGCCACGTTTGAACCCCAGTGGAACCCCAGATTCCTACCCACCCCTTAAACCCTTATCCTTCCAAGAACTCTCTTCTCCTTCCCTTCCTTAAAAACCCCTCCACACAGCATCCCCAGAGATGACATAGGCCCTGAGGGAAATTATTTTCCTCAGGGTCTCCTGTGTGGAGCTCATGTAAAAAAAAGCGTTTTTTTTTAGTTTTAATTTTTTAAATAGGCTTCTTCTTTGTGTGCCGTATCAGGTCCCCCCGACGTTGGCGATCACTCTTGAGAATGTCTCTCTGTCTTGCGCTGCCCGGAATAGCTCCTCCACACTTCTAATGCCGGTCCACTCTCGTATATTACGCAGCCAATCACTCTAAAATAGGCAATCACTCTAAAAAGACTGCTTTGGGCCGAAAAAGTTATATATAATATATATATATATATAAAAGAAATATATAATAATAAATATAATATTATAATTTTGTGGATAATCTACGAGGGGACAGGAAAAATCAAATATTGAAGTAATTTAAGTCTATGAACTTATATATTATATTCGTTCACAAGTTTCTAGTGAAATATTTAACTTTTTAGTAGCTTACGCTCGTATTTTTAAGTACCTAATTATAAAAAATATTTTAATTCTACTCAAGCCAAACTATAGGAAAAACTTTGTTTCATAGAAAATATATTTTTCGTATTCACGACATTAACCGATTCGTATTGAAGATTAATTAATATCTAATGTCGTTACAACTGAAAATATCTTTCACTGTGTACCTACCCCTCTCAATAGATATTAAGAAAGTGTAAGTAGAAATAAATGTATAATAATATACTGTTTTTGTCAAATCTCATTCATACATATGAGGGTGGTGGGAGAAAAGAAAGAAAAAAGGTTAGAAAATACTTGGCTACCTATCTACCGATAATTATCACTGATAGTCAAAACACTAAAAAAACCATCAAAATAAAAATTAGTCCAGCTTCCCAAATAGAGACATAGATTCACCTAATATCCCTAACCACCAAGGTAATTTCCTGTCTCAATTATCCGCGTGAAGGATGTCGGATAAACGGGACTAAAAAAACAAAAATAATAAAATTTGATGTTCCGACACTAGATGATTAGATGGCCCAAGATATTCCACCGCAATTTAAACACCTAGAGTGGTAAAAGCTCGGTAAAAAGGACGTATTAGTAGATGGATTTGGACACCTAGGAGTGATGGGAAAAAACGCCACAATAATAAATGTTGTGGTCTAGAATGCGGGGACGTGTGGGGAAATTAAAAAAGGGCAACACCTTGTGGCACTACCGACTTATCATTAGGTCGGGATGATATCACAGATGATGTGAAAACCCTCAATTATTCGACTATTCAGAAGTGGCCAACTGTGGAGAACTATAATTATTGGATTGGATTATTGTTTCATACATTTGACAGAAGGTAAGTCAGACAATTGTCCATGGCCCGGGAGGTAGGAATGTCAAACAGATCGTGTTCGAATTTCAATCTACCGACTTCATTTCTAGAAGTCATATTATGCATAGTGAAAGACAAATCTAAAAAGTGTGTGACTTCAAGTACCTACATGACTTTGATAAACGTATCTAAAAATGCAAAAAAAATAGATAGGTGTTTAAGTGATACAAAAGTTAAAATCAGGTTGTAAGTTGTAATGGCAATGTAATTATTTTTTTTTTTATAATTAACTTCTTCGTATTTCGTATTGAGCCATATTTGATTAATAATGAAAGTAGAAGAACAAAAAAGTAGTGCATCTAAATTTAAACTAGAATAACAAGTGTTGGGGTTAGAGACATTGTTTTAAAAAATAAGAAACGTTATAATCTCAAAGTACATCAAAAAAATAATTGGACCTTCGAGCCGGATTTTAGTCCAAAGAGATCTCAATCGCCGAAGGTTGACTTCACCTGTATTCTTCTGGTAGGTGTGAGCCAGGCCCCCCACGAGATAATGGGCCCGAGATTGAGATGTGTACCCCTGCACGGCTGTAACACTTTGAGAATCGGATCTAATCTGTGGATTCTGTGATTGGACAAAGCTTGAAGATGATGTTGTACCTACTTTTACTTTTAGAAGATATTTGTTAGAGTTAGTAACTTCTTTTAATTAATTTAATTTTATTATAATTTTTATCGCCATTTTGAAAAAATATCGTCTCAAGAACTCTACACAAAATAAGAAAATAAATTACAACTTAACGTAGTTAAAATTTACTTCAAAACATATTCATTTATACTACTGATGTACCACATTAGATTTCACAAGATTATTACAATAATTATGCAATTTAATTACCGTTTGACTTTTGCCGTTTATAATTGTGTTTAAGTGCCACAACTTCTCAGATCGAGCCTTTATATAGATAAAAAAAAGCTTTGTTACAGATAACCAAATATCTACAATCTACACGGACTTTACGAGAAGTGGTAACACAGTTTTTATATGTTACAATGTAGCTAGATAATCATTAACAATCTTGGTTCTACAACCCCTGGGGTCCTAGCATGGTTGATCGATATAGGTTTTATCGAAAATGTCGGTAACTTGTCATCGCTCCCGAGCACGACTGCAGGCCGTTAACGAACAAACAATAGTTAACAAGGACTAAAGGTTCCTAATTTATTTGACGTAAACTGTTGTTTGTTCATTAGTGTCCTGCAGTGGTGCTCGGGAGCGATGACAAGTTACCGACATCTTCGATAAAACCTATATCGATCGACCATGCTAGGGGGCCTAGTGGGTCTTGGCCCCCTCAAGATTCTTATCCACTCATCTCGGTTTCCAAGGTAGATATTTCTTTGAGGACGTTGTCGCTCCATCTTAATCTTGCCATTCCAGGCTCCTTCGCCCTATCGGTCTTGAGTTCAGTATGGATTGTGGTGCTTATTGCTCGGTCATTCTCTCCACATAACCCAGCCTCCTAGATAATGCCTACATAGATATAAATAATACGAAACCGTTTACCAAAAATGCCAAAATTATGAAATTCTCTGCTAATCACCTCAAAAAAATGCCAAAATTATGAAATTCGATGCTAATCACTTCTAATTATAATTAACTAGCAGACCCGGCCACACGTTGCTGTGGCTAACAAAATACAACGCCATTACCCAACCTTTATAAAATCCACACCACCCGCTTGCCAGCTGCCCGCTGCCCGCTGCCCGTTGCCCGTTGCCCGTTGCCCGTTGCCCGTTGCCTGAATTGAATATTTGAATTTCTCGACTTTTCTCTACGATAATAAGCATGTTTTTATACATATAAACCTTCCTCTTGAATCACTCTATCTATTGGTGAAAACCGCAAGAATATCCGTTGCGTAGTTTAAAATATCTATGCGCACATACATTTTGAGCGACTTCATCAAATAAAATAATTCAAATCAAATACCTACTTACTCTAGGACATCCATTTTCCAATTTCTTCCGTAGAACGAATTTCAAAAGTGACTATAGTACGGCCCGCCAGCCGTTTTAAATCACACAAAAATATGTTTTCTTTAAATTTCTCGGCTTTTCTCTAATATAATTTACATGTATTATACATATAAACATTCCTCTTCAATCACTCTATCTATTGGTGAAAACCGTATGAAAATCCGTTGCGTAGTTTAAAAGATTAACGCGCACATACATTTTGAGCGACTTCATTTTATACCATGTAATGATAATGATGAAAAATTGCCCTACCCACTGAATAGATCGGACCTTATAGATGATTTCCATATTCATTTGAATGTCTCCGCTGACTAAATGACTTTTGGTTATAGCGCATTTAGCACACACTCTGTCCGCCACTGTGTACCGCCATCTAATATGAATCTCATAATGATAATAAAGCTCAATTCTGTATTTGAAATAAGGCCCGATTGATCGTACTTTCGGATCACAAAATATGCCCACATCGCGTTTATTGCGTTCTTCTTTATTCTATGACCCATCTAACCACTAACTCTTCATTTATTTAACATTACAGGCAGTTTATAAGTTCTGTACGCAAAGTGTTAAGGCATTCTTTTGTCGGCGACCGCCTAACACTTGTGTGGGAAAAATGATCTGAAATATTAGTATTGGACTCCTATCAAATTTGTTGGATTATTCTCATCTATTATAGATATGGATTTATAATTACGATCCTGTTCTATTCTTCATTCAAATATGAATCAAATTTCAAATAGTCGGTGGCGGTAGGTAGGTACTGTAAGTTGACTTTTCTACCACTTGGGAGTCGGAGTAATTGATTTATTTTTTATTTGTTATTAATAGATAAAATAAATCATTCTACGACTATTTATGTACAGATTGGTGACGGTATAAATATAATCACCACTAATATTAAAATAGCATTGAAAAATATCTACAGTTTCATTTCTAGGCACTACAAAGTAATCTTTTGAATTGACTTGCATTTTTTAAAGACGTAATATTATTATTACCTATTTTGGGGTACGAGATGTACATTATTAATGTAAGTACTTATTAAAAAAATTCAAAAATTTACCCGTAATGTAAAAATAATATCTACCTGAATTTCATGCCAATATTTGATTTCGGAAACAAGGAACTAACTTATTTTTCCTAAATTTTAGTGTAGGTAAGGATTGAATTGATTGAGTGATTGATTTTGAAAAAAATTTAGTTATTTAACCTAAAGAAGCTAAAATTCTCGTACTATGAGCTCTGGCGTCCTGAAATTTGTATAGCTATTTTTGCAACACAACTAGGTATTCAACGCTGTAATTATTTGTTCATCGAGTTGTTACAATTATGAGTTTTGGAACAGTTAAATAGCCATACCAATTATTAACAAATACTAGAAACAATATTACTAAATTATTAAAAAGGTATATCCTTATTAAAAATCGTTCAAACTGATAACAGTGTTGAAATCTCTGGCAAAGTTGGGCACATAAATTGCAAAATACCCTTATCACTATTTACTTACGTATCTAATTATTTTTATTATTTATTTATTTGTTTCTTTACATGGTATCTAGATCTAATGTATACAATTCAGTTTATAACCTCACTAGGTCAAGCCTATTTATCTACATCCTAATATTTATTTATTTATTTATTTATTACACGCCCTGATGGGCTTTTACATTATAATTTATAAGTTGAGTAACAAAACAATGAAGAAAATATAATACAATGAGAAAAGAAAATACACAAAATAGTGTAAAAACAAAACAAATAATAAAATAATAATACGTATTATGTAAAAATGATAAGAAGTCTCATATTCAATATAAACAAAAATTGAAGAAACTATGTAAATCTATTTGTGCCTAGAAGAATAAAAGAATAAACGACGTTTATACTGATTAGTTTTAAGATGAAATATATCACCAAGATTAGAATATTTATTTCCGAGAC
This sequence comes from Limnephilus rhombicus, assembly GCA_929108145.2. Classification (NCBI taxonomy): domain Eukaryota; kingdom Metazoa; phylum Arthropoda; class Insecta; order Trichoptera; family Limnephilidae; genus Limnephilus; species Limnephilus rhombicus. The sequence continues at coordinate 19,688,690 of OV815293.1, forward strand.
TGTGAAGTCTCGGAAACGGAGAATTTTGATAAGCTAGTGTCCTGGTGTTATTGAAGTAGAAGGGTAATAAATGTCGACATGATTTTTGGGGAACATAGATATTGATATATTGAAGTAATTCAGAACAGTCAATTTTGTAATGCAGTATTTTATGTAATAGTATTAAATCTTTGCTTATTCTTCTTTCTGAAAGTTTCAATAGAGACGTTTTATCCAGGAGATAATTGTAATCCATGTTTAGTATAGGAATATGCAATTTATAGTTTATAAACCTTAGTATATATAGTTTATAATATAATAAAATGAATAGATAAAAAGTCAATAGGTAAAAGGGAAGGTCACAATGCGCTGGAATGATCAAGTATCTCTGGCGTCCGGTACGTTGACGCCATCAGCTCTCCACGCAGCGCCGAACCGTGAGGAATAGAGGAGCCATGCCCACCATGGAAATTGGAGAAGAGTCACGATCCTCAGCAATAAGGGAACCGACTTAAGAAGAAGAGAAAAATATATTAATGATGGGGATCGTAATTTAATCAGTCTACAGATAAACAGATAGGTATTGAAAATTTTACTAAATTTTAGAAAAAAGTACTAGGAAGCATAATATAACCTATCGCTAAATGCATTGTCAGGAATAATCAACTGAACACTAAGGAAGCTTTTTTTACAAAAAATAAAATTATTAGCTAGGTATCTACAGCAAATATAATAAATAATAATTAAAATCAAATCAGCAACCCAAATTAAATTGCATCAGCCATTGCAATTTTATTTCCGGCTTCGTTGGAGGTAGATAAATAATACACAATAATTTAATAAAAGTGGATGCCATGATAAACACGCGCAATAATTATTATCGTAGTATTAACGAGTTCGCTTGGCTTTACAATAATTTTTAAGTGCATTCATATTATAATGATTGATTATAATTGTTAAGAAATTAGCTATTTTGTTAAACAGAGCGGAGATACGGTGGTGTTGATCGATTTAGCATATCATCTTTAATAGCTCTCTATTAGAAAGGGGAAACGCAAGGATGCTTTGCAAAAACTGGAAAAAGGAAACTTATTAGATAGGTAGATAAGTACCTACTGTTAAAGGATTTTTTGATATTCTTAATATTTTATTACCTAATTTAAATAGGTGAGTAGTAGGTAGGTACCAACTATAAGGGGGAAAATGGAAAATAAATCGTTGTTTACTTATAGCCTTCATACCTTCAAAAAATGTACCTACTAACCTAAAACATTTATTTCTGGAGCTCAGTGAATATAGTCAAGTAGGTATCTACCTTACCATAATATTTGGATGATTTATATAGCGCCGTTTTTGTGAAAAATCACCTCAAGGGCGCTGCGATACCATGCCTAGTATCAAGTGTTACCTACCTACCATATTATCAATTAATTTATTCAAATGCATTATAAGTTGCATTTAAATTATTTACATATTAAGAATAACACCCAAAAAAAATAAAGCTATTTAAAATTGTTATTGAATATCATTCTAAGTGCTTGACAACTTGAAAATAAACTTTGCTGAACCGACAATAACCTAGGTAACGTCCAACGTGAAATTAGATATGGATTTGAAAACTAGCTTCATACTTTTGTTTTTAAGGGCGGATGTCTGAACCTTTTGAAGTGAAAACTTCCTTAGCACCGTTGTGATTTGAAACTCGATGAAACGAAAAATAGCGATACTAAAAAGAGACAAACACATCATCTAAAAAGAGACAAATACATCTACAGGATTCAGTCTGCGAGAGAATGAAATAATATAATCTTTCTACTCTTTGCTTTGTACCTAGCCTATCGGACTCCTCTTTGTGCAGTCCTTCGTAATCTCCCCACTCTTGTCTTCTTTAGTATTCTGCAGGTTTCAATTCTACCGCGTGTGTATTGCACACTCTGATTTGGTATCCCTGTCGCTCTAATGAAATACCGCCTGAATTTTTGGAACACTAAACCTAAGCTCTTCTAAATAACTATTCCATACCTACCTATATCATATTACGTACCTAAGTAGGTATATTATTCCACGAAATTCAATTTATAGCAAGTACCTCATTTTTACTCTCGAAAAATCTAAATTCCATAAAACAATCACAAAAATATTTGAATATTAGACATTGACAGATCACATCACAAACAGACATAATAATTGTTTATGGAAGGTAATCATTTATACCTAACGGTTGGTGTCATCTTATTATATTATGAGAAATAACGCCGTGATTCAAAGACGGACGACGGGAATCCATCTTTCCTCGGAGTGTTTGAACAATAAAAGCCCACACACTAAACAATCCATGTTTTAGTGATGATACACTCAAAAAGGTACACTGTAGTGCTACTTCCATCATCTCGGATTGGCTGTCAGCAATATGAGTGATATGATATAATTGATTTATTTATTTAAGCTGGGTTTTTGCAGATGTTCTCACTTAGGTACCTACGTAAGATCAATCCTGTTATGAAATCTAAGTTATTACCTATACAAATTGTTAAAAATAGATACATGAAATCACAAAAACCTACTTAGTCAACGGATACACAAAATCGAAGACACGATCGGATATCTTTACATAGAATAAAATGAAGTCGCTCCCACTGTATGTGCGCTTAGATCTTTTTTCACCAATAGATAGTGTGATTCAAGAGGAAGGTTTATATGTATAATACATGCATATTATAGTAGAGAAACGTTGAGAAATTCAAAGATTTAATTCAGACACCAGGCAGCGGGCAACTGGAAAGCGGGCGGTGTGAATTTGATATGCATGCAAATTAACAAATGGCATTGGTTATAAAGGTTGGGTAAGCCACAGCAACGTGTGGCCGGGTCTGCTAATATAAAATAAATAACTCAACAATTGTGTCGCATCATTGTCGAGATTCACCGAATTCCGTTTTTCAGAAACTTCATTTTTTAAAATAAGCATGAGAGTGATACCTAAAAATGGTAGAAAGATAATATTCTTGATAAAAAACCGTATGTTTAAGAGCGTTTAACAGCCAGCGGCCGAAAATCCACATTTCGTCGAAAGTTGTTCTTGCGATCGTGCAGGGCGGTTACAATGAGAAAGATTAATTATTCTCCGTACCAGCTTTTTAAAATTATTATTTATTTTTTTATTTATTGAAACATTTATTATAATTACAATTTTGCAACTAAATTTTTTTTTTTAACAGGTTTTTTTTACTACCCTTCCATTAAAAGCATTTGCTTGTGTATGGAAGGGGAGTGTACATAAATGCTATTAGTTATTAGTTAAGTATAAGTTAGTACTTAAATAATTAATTGTACATAAATATATGTGAGCTGCAGTATTTATTTGATGATGGTGTGTTTTTTTTTTTTTTTTTAAAGAAAGAATGTTATGGAGAACTAAGATATTTGTAAGATTAGTTGACAGTAGTTCTTTTCTTAAGAACATCTTTAAAATGTCTCTTGACAGAGAGCAGCATTCGGGCCTTATCATTGATGCTTCTGATTTCCTCTGGTAGACGATTGAAAAAAGTTCTTCCCTGATAAGTATAATGATGCTGTGCAAAAGACGTATTTAGTTTTGGGCATAGAAAAACATGTTTAAGTCGAGTTCTGTTTTCATTTAAAAATGGATATTTATCTTTTTCTTTTATTATTTGAATTACTGAATTTTTAATATATAAATCTTTAAATGTGGGTACTTGAAATTCTTCAAACAGGCGTTCTGTTGGGTAGTCTAAGGATTTTTTTAATATAATTTTAATAATTGTTCTTTGTACAATTTCTATTGGAAGAAGGTTACATTTATACGCGGATCCCCAACTAATAATAGCGTATTGTAGAGTGGATTGAACTAAGGCATAGTAGATTAAATATAGATTTTTTATCGACAGAAAATTTCTAATTCTTAAAAATATATATATTAATTTTCTGATTTTGTTTACTACTTGACATATTTGTTCCTTCCATTTCAGATTTTTATCGATAATTACGCCGAGATATTTAATTTTATTTGTTGTTTTTAATATTGTACAGTTTGATTTGCAATAATGTTGGCTGTGAATTTTAGTGTTATCGTGTATGACAATGTTAAAATTTTTGGGAGCGTCGTTTGGATGGATTGCAAATGGAATTACAAATGTCTTTTCACTATTTAGTGATAGTAAATTAGTGTCGAAAAAATTCTTAAGCGTATTGATGTCTTCTGTGGCCTGTAATTCTACATTTTCCCAAGTATTTTCACTTATTATTAAAACTGTATCGTCAGCGTATGATGTAATTTGACCATGTAGATGTTGAAAAAAAATATCGTTTACATATATGGTAAAAAGGATTGGTCCAAGCACTGTACCTTGGGGGATTCCAAAGCTTGAAATCTCTTGATCACTATTAATACGATTGATTTTTACCACTTGAGGGCGGTTTTTTAAGTAGTTGGTGATCCATTTAATCGCGTTGCCTTTTATGCCAATATCATTTAATTTTTTTAATAGTATCTCATGGGATATGCTATCGAAAGCCTTTCTGAGGTCAATAAATATGCCCGCACATTTTTTACCTTTATCTAATGATTCGTAAATGTATGAAGTTACATTTGCAATTGCATCTTGTGTGCTGAGTGATTTAATAAAACCAAACTGGTTTTTGTGTAGTATTTTATTACTATCTAGGAAATTTACCAATTGTTTTTTTACTATTTTTTCAAAGATCTTTCCTATGTTAGAAATTAGACAAATTGGGCGATAATTCGTTACTAGGTGTGGATCACCAGATTTGTAAATAGGTGAGATTATTGTGTTTTTGTAGTTCATTGGAAATATTCCTTTCGTTAAACTCAAGTTTATTAAATGAGTGATGGGTTTTATTAAGTAAGATTTCATAGATTTTAACATGTGTGCCGTAATAGAATCAAAACCGGGAGACGAACCTCCTTTCATATTTTCTATTATTTTTAAGATTTCACATTCTGTTGTTATTTCAAATGTTGAAAGTATATTACGTTTCTGTAAATTTTTATTTTTATGTTTTTCCGGGTTAGAAGGTTTATGAATATTTTTCGCAAGATTTTTTCCAACATTTGCAAAGAAGGAATTAAATATGTTTGCACATTGTTTAGGCTGTAAATTGGCATCTATAATTTTTTTATCATGTTCGATGTACTTAATATTTTGTGTTTTTTTTGTATTGTCTATGGCCAAATTCACAGTTTTCCACATTTGTTTATGGTTATTTTCTGAAGATAATATTTTATTTTTAAAAAACTCTTCCTTACTTTTTTTAATATAAGATGTTAATTTATTTTTATATTTTTTATAAAAAATATATGCTTTTTCATCATGGGGATTTTTTAAAGTTGTTTTATAAAGTTTTTCTTTGTTTCTGATAGATATTATAAGTCCTTTGGTAATCCAAGGTTTTAAACATCTTAATTTTGATTTTATGTGTATTATTATTTCAGTTGTCGAATTTTTAATGTGTTGTGACAGGATTTTTTCAAAGTTAATCGAACATATTTCAGTATCATCACTCTTTAAAACATTGTTCCAATCTTCCTTTTTTAGTTTTTCAGAGAGAATAGTCATGTCTATTGTTGATTTTTTGGGTATTAAATTATGTTTTTTATGTTTAATATTATTATTATACAGAAGTAAGCATGAATGATGATCAGTTATGTTAGTTTTCCAAACAATTGATTTTAGTTTGTGAAGATCTTTAATGTTTACGTTTGTCCAAATGTGATCTAAACAAGATGGAGTATGTTCTTTTATTTCTCTAGTATTTTTATTTATGCAAGATATGAAATTTTGTTCAGTCATACAATTGATGTATTCAGTTTTGTTATTATTTTCTATTTTTTCATTAATGTTCACGTTAAAATCACCCACCACGAAGCAGAGTTTATTTTTTAATTTTAATAATATGTATTTGAGGTCATTAATAAACGTAATAATACTCGAGCCATGCGTTCTATAGATAGCTATTAAATGATATATTGATTTGCCGAGTTTGAAATGTACTTCGATGCAGTTTACCAAATGTATTGGGTGTTCTATAATGTTAACAATACTAAATTTATTATTTGCAAATATTATTATTCCCGAATTTTTGTTGATATCTACTTTGGTAGAAATATAATTGTACTCAGGTAAGTGATAAGACGGTGACTCAGCGTTCGTAAATGTTTCGGTTAACACTATGAAGTCCGGCTTTTTAATTAAATTATTTATTTTTAGAATTAGTTCATCTAAATTTTTCTGAATGCTACGGATGTTTATGTGCATAATAATTATATCATTGATGTTTTTAGAAATAATTTTGTTACATGAATCAGTACAAATACATTCATATTCTTGAATTTTAATATTTAATTCTAATTATATCTCAATATCGTTTTATTTCATTCCAAATTTGCTTTAATTTATACCTACATCCAAAAATGCTGAAAGGCGTGATGATAAAACTATAAAAATAATGTACTTTTTGTAATTATTTTTTGATTATAAGTATTTATTATTTTTCAATAATATCTAAGTTAAATAAGAATGTTAAAAAATCTTAAATATATTAGTGCTCAAATAAATACACAAACGGACCAATTTTCGTCAAGAAACACATGTACGTATATATTTTTAATGATTTTATTTAAACTAAAATTAAAATTCTAAAACATGCGGTATCCAGATAATGAATTGATTTGTTTTACTGTATGATTATATGATTTCAAATAGGTGTGGTATAATACAAAATCTTTTTTGAAAATTTAACAAATCTGCGAACGACCTATGGTATAACCTTATTATACTAAAAATAGAAATTTTTTCTCAAAATTTAAAACATGCGAATGCTAGATAAAAGAACAATCTTTTGAAATCCTTTTATAATTTTTTGTGGAAAAGAGTCAATACGTCGAAAATCTGATTTAAAAATAACATATTTCTGGTTATCTCTATGGTAATACCCTCTTAAGTTCTTTGCGTTTGGTGGCTCAGTAATTATTTTTTTAAATTTTTATTTCAGTAATTTCACACGCTTATCTAGTTAGTACCTAGTACATGTAGCGTGCAGTCCATAAAGCAAAATAAAACTTTAAAAGATATTTTTTTTTCATATCTAAGTATAAATATATAAGGACATTGTACCTGTGATCACTTAATCAATGACCATAATAATCAGCAGACGATAATATATAGTGGCCATTTTCAAGAAAATTCAAAAACTACGTCAGCTCAGAGAGGTCCTCGTCAAATATTAGACATAGAATATAATAATTGTTAATGTTGATGATCGATAAATGTATTTATTATTGAAAATTTTAACTTAACCCCACAGGCTTATTTGTTGGCTTTTATGTCAAACTCATAAAGTTTTCCTATAAATCGTTGTGTCTAGGTACTATCATGGTTAGAAGTATTATGTTTAAAATCTATATAAAAAACACACTTATATTCAAATCTAAAATATCTACCTGTTTCCACAAAATAATTAATTATGAAACTAAAGTTTAAGACCGCAATTTGAAAAAAAATTATGAAACTTTGGGAATTTTTCATTACGTATTTTTACATGAAACGACAAAAAGGTGAGGAGATGATAACGTTTATAATAAAACTTTATTTGTATAATAAAATTTTTGTGTTTTTTTTTTATCGTTATCTGTAAGAAAAATGTACCCAAGGTGAGCCATTTTAAAAACTTTTTTGGTTTGCATTATAAAAATTAATATTTAAAAAATTACATGCTTATTTTAATTTTAAAGCGTTTTTTACCACCTTTCAAAAAAGTTTTCGGATGCGTTCATATAAATATTCCATTTATTTGGATTTTATTGCAAAGCGGAAACATTTCGAAGTTTTAACAAATTATGCCCGAGGCCTGAGGGGTTAGTTGCGTGTTCACTTGCAAACTTTGCAAGAAGTAATGACATGTTAAGTTTGCTTTGTCTCCCTCACTTTGATTTAAGAGCAATCAGTGAGCCTCTGCGACTCTCAAAAACTCTCTTTACTCCTAAAGTGTTATTCTCTTTCTCTCTCTCCCCTTTCTCTCTAAAATTATTCGCCTCACTCCATCTCTTTCATACAAGATTTACGATTCATCTATCTCACTCTAACGCGTGCAAAAATGGTATTCATTTCTCTTTCCAGTGTACAAAATCCTGTTCGATTAAAAAAGTGCATCTCTTTCTTACAGATGCATTTCCTATGTGCAGAGCTGTTCGAAATGTTGCATCTCTTGCACTCGCACACAAAATCTCAAAGTTTATCACATTTTCTTGCTCTTACCGTTTAGCATTTGGCTTCTCGTGTTGAAGCTATTTGTCTCGTTCATACAAACCGGAACAAACACCGCGTTTTCACAGGATTTTCCTCTTAAACCTCCCGAATGTAAACTAAAATGAAACATTGTAAAAAAAGTCAATCATTTTTATGTGGCCAAACAATTTTCTTTGAAAACAGAATAACTATTTTATGAAGTGCCAAAAACCTTACAGAAATACTTGGCTTCGTCAAGATCATTTAACACTTTTTCTCTGTCCACTTCCTGCGTCCCTTTCGTTCCCACAGTAAAATGCATATTCACTCTCTTTGGCACTTTATCCCAGGCAGTTTACCAAATATCGCTATCCCTCTCGCACTTGCTAGTTTGCATTGAGATTTGTGTGTTTTGTCTCAAGCGTCAGGTGAGGTGTGGCGGCTCCTTTGAAGTCGTTCGCCTTCCAATTAGGTACCTACCGCCGCTTATTAAGCCGGGATACAAACCATTTGCTCCCACGCAACAAAGGGGAAAACCAAATGTACCGCAATACAAATATTAAATCGTTCGTCATACATTTGATTTGACCTTTCTACAAAGTGACCTGTGACTCAAAGAACGAAAAGTCTTTGATCGTACCGCCGCCTGCCGCCTATACTAATTTATATGTGCGGTCATTTCACCAAAATATTATTAGAATACACAGAGTGTCCCTAAAATCACAATTTTTTTTCATAAATGGCGTCAAATCGAACGTGTTTTGCAACATTTCAACGTCATGGTAATAACATTGAAAATTTTAGGAAGCTCTGGCGTCAAGGAATTTGCACAGCTTTTTGAAAAGAAATGCCAAAATGTTTCCTTCATTTCCATAATGGACTAAGGAGCATTGAAAGGTTAACTGAAATTTAATATTTCAATGTTGAATAACAAAATAAATACACCATTGCATCATTTCTTTTTGTTATAAGCAATGGTTCGAAATAAACAAAATCTCTTGCGAAACCGGGTAGTAGATATACAGCTACAGTTTTGTTTATCTTTAAGTCAATCTGCTTTGTTTTAGTGACCTAAAATTAGATTTATTTCTCCAAAACTCGAACTTTACTTTGGGACACCCTATCTGTTGATGGTTTTATATGGTTTTTAAAAGAGCTTTTTCTATTCTATGATTGTCTTTGGAATGTTAAGCGTCTAATTTTATTATCGTCTGCAGTTTTGAGTCGTGTAGTTTTGTTATTTTTAATAACTTCTGTAGGTACCAATAAAGTTAGGTTAACTAAAATATTTTTATAAGGGGCTATTTATTATAAGCACAAAGTTTTAATTAGCTCTTAAAAATAAACGTTGCTTTTCAAAATTAAAAGAAGAAAAAAATTATCTTTGGAATTTTTTGATACTTCTTTACAAAGTATAAAGCAAAGTCTTCAAGATATTTTAAACTACGCTACAGATTTTCATACGGTTTTCGCCAATGGATAGAGTGATTTACAAGGAAGGTTTAGGTATATAATTTGTCAAGATTTTGTGTTAATTGGTTGGAATGTATAATATATAAATGGAGCGGGCTGGCAAGCGGGCGGTGTGGATTTGATATGTAGATATGCAAATTAACATATGGTGTTGGTTTTAAAGGTTGGGTAAAGGCGTTGTCAGTAGATGGCGTTGTGTTTCGTTAGCCACAGCAACGTGTTTCCGGGTCTGCTAGTAATCCTATAAATAATTGTTGAACAAACATCAAAAGATGCCAACGTAAACAATACTAGATGTTCACAATGGCGTTCTGATCTTCTCATACTAACCTTATGTCGTGCGGTGCAGTAGGTAGCCGATAGCATGATTTTTTTTTCTTTTCAATACTTATGGTAGATTATATACATACTATATTCTTAGATAAAATATATAAACACATTATCTATAAGACGGTACAATTATAAAAAATAAAATCATCTGACACACGGAGAAAAGTTGGACACAACTTTCCTATACATTCATAGCGGTAATGTTAGGAATTTGAAAATAATTAACGATTTTTTGAAAGGTAAAATTATGCGGGGTGTTCCTTAAGCTGTGCATCAAACGACGTAAAGGTGAGCTCAATTGCAATCCAAATGACCGAACATATTGTGGTCTAACTCTTAAGACTTTCAATGTTATATTAATTTTTGTTTTTTTTTTAATGTCTGAGAAAATTTAATCGAAAAAGTGCAGTGTTTTTTTGGAACAAACGTTTAATTAATTATGCTATTAAATTATGTACCTATCTATCTAATGGAAAGCATATTAATGATAAATCAAGTTTTTTTACCCGTTATTCTTTTTTTTAAATAAAACCCAGAACTCGAATAAAGCTGATTCAAAAAATATGTACCTACTAACCATAGAAAGTTAAACCAAAACTAAAAAAACTTTGCAGTTTATGCTGATTCCAACAATGTAGCATTCAGACAAAGGTATAGATAGGATTACCTACAAATAAGGAGAAAATTCTCTCCTTCTAGCCACACTTTTAGGCGAACGAAAGAAAAAATGCTCTCCGGGACGATTAACTGTTTTTTTTACGATCATGGGTTAAGACAGTTTATCTACTTTAGTTTGAAGGATATCCAAAAGTAATCAGTGGTGTAAATAACAAGATTACAAAGAGGTTTGATTGTTGAGAATGTAGGTGCGTATCTTGGAAAAAAAGCAGCATGAACATATAGCATCAATAGAATGTTACGCTACCCGCAAGCGAATGGAAGGAATCGGTGGTCACCCCAGGAGAACATTGCAATTAAAAAGCGAAACAATGAATATGGTGGACCTTGTCATGAGTCAAATTTTATTTATATACCTACTTATTATTATTATTATTTTTTTAAACAGACAAACATTCCCGGGTTACGAATTACCAAACAGCGCCCTTGAGGTGATTTTTCTCAAAAACGGCGATATACAAGTCATCCAAATATTATTATTTTTATTATTAACAAAGTTTGAAAATCTCCTACTACCACCAGAGTAAGCGGAAAATGTTGCTTGTGTTGTGATGAAGGAATTAGCCAGCCGAGGAATCAAACGATGCCCACTCAGCCACTGACCGGTTGATTATTAACAGACTTACGTCCAATTTACAATTAAATAACACGAAATTTGGAAAAATGGGCATTATGGATATTACAAGAATAAAGGAAAGCAAAGACAAATCAGAGACATAAGACATAAGAAAATAGAAATGACAAGTCAAGTCAAGTTTAGTGGCCGTCAATTGTTTAGTGATCAAATTAAAGACGAATCGAAAATATAAGAAAGATAATGCAAGCAAGGAGTATGTTCAGTGCAAACGTATTCGCATTCCATGCTCTTTTTGTACACCTCCACTTACGAGTGCTAAAGGCTTGACGCTTGACCATTACTGTACATCATTATTATCGTTAAAAATGGAATAAATGGAAATTTCATCCAATTTGTGCATCAAAACTTATTCTGTAATTTTCACCTTTTTTTCTCAAAAAATTTTTATATCTTCCAATTACGACATCATGCCTTTGTCCAATATAGAAATAGAACCCCATTATTATTTAGTAATTTAGTACCTATCTGTTTGGTTAACGGCGTTACCCACCAAAGTTGGTACCACTTACTGCACAGTGATGTAATGCACTGGTAACATTAAAGCGTTAATAATTCTTCTTAATTATATGACTTTCAAAGAAATAAAAATATATTCATGTGAAACTATCTCTATGAGTTTGCTGGTACATGAGGGCCTTTTCTCACGGAGAAACCGAAAACTGGTTGGCAACTCAATTTCAACTTTACAATTTCAATAATTATATCAGCTTGTGTAACAAAAATATAATTAATTAATTATTTATCAATTATCAACCTTAATATAGCAATAATTTATCAACCTCGTGAATAAAATCGATGTTTTACTGCTCTGACGAATCGCAAATTACTCGAAAACTTGACAAGTCCTGAGGCGTAACCATGGCAATCTGGCAACTGAAACGCGACTAGCATTGCCAGTCGAGTTTGACAACGTCGTCGCCCTTGACAACTGGTCTTTAACTTGCCTGTGTGCGGACCGCCAATGAAATTCGCAATTTGCTTTCCTGTAGATAGCGATTGAGTTGCCAACTTTTTTTTTCAGTTGCTCCATGAGCGGATTTTTATTTTACATTAGCTCCACATACCTTGACAAACCTCACCCCATGATCCTGGCTACCCCTGCTAAGTCACCAAACGTAGCGAAACTCTCGGGGTGACCAATGACAGAGGTGTTGGTTATCCTAAACTTTTTAGATGTAAAATTGCAAAGTACGTGACGTCACACTAGGTGGGAGGGGGGTCTCACAAATGTGACGATGTGTGACAGAGACGGGGAGGAGTGGGGTCAAAAATCATGAAGTTCGTGTGACGTAATTTATGGATGGTCCCTAAATGGTTCCCGGGGCGGCGGTACCCACACCCGCCTCCTAAAATTATGCGGATGAACTCACGTTATTTTAATCCGTTTTTCAAATTATTCAAAAATAAAAAGCTTTCCGCATTATGGAGAGGACACCAAAAGAAAAAGAATAAGAGATATATTTACGTCGCATTGTTGGTTGATAGGAAGACAAAAAAAATAAGTAACTAAGAAAAACCGTGTTAGTAATATTACAGTGGGTTCAAAGTTGTTCTGTGGGAATAACAACAAGTGATAGTTCAGTTCCGAGTTGTTAGTTCAACGATCAGTCATTAGGCAAATTGATTCATAAGTAAAGGACGCAATAAAGTCGTAATGACATAAAGACGGGTTAAGTTAAGTAGACTTGATTGCCTACAAGTAAATGATGCTTGGACGACTAACTGCCATGCATTGCATTATGTCCCATAGTCTTGATTATACCAAGAAACTGACAATAATGTTGAATTGTTCTGGTTTGTAGGTATTTCATTATGTATTTTTCTTTCATTTGTACAAAGTTTCAATTTGGGAACCAATTATTGGGTAACCAACACCCCTGACATAGATCACTCCAAGCTCCAAGTGTTTTGCTACGTTTGATGACTTAGAAGGGGTGCACGGTGCACGTTAGTGCCCATTTACCAAATATCTCAACTTCTGTGTCGCGAGAACGTGACTAGAGACGCCCGGTATACCGATATACGATGTCTACCATTAATGGTCGGAGGCCTCTACTAATATCTACAGGAATTCCAAAAACTGAACAAATCGCACTAATATCTATGAGAACCAAAGTGAGGACGAATATCTACAGCTCAAACTGCTGTCTAATATCTATGAGAACCAAAGTGAGGACGAATATCTACAGCACGGGCAGAGGTTGGATTTGCAATTATGTATTGCATATTGGAAAAACGTAATATTGCGTAGGTTAGGTTAGGTTTTCCGTACAACCTCTTGCTCAGCTGCCCTCTGTAGATATTAGTCACCACTGAGACCGTCATAGATATTCGTCCGACCTTAGCTCTGTAGATATTAGTCCTCATTCTGAAGTTCATAGATATTTGTCCAACATATTTGCTGTAGATATTCGTCCGATATACTAGTAGATATTAGTATCTGAAGCCGTAATGGTCTACCTACAATCCCTACTACTTCCCTAAGTTAAACTAAAGTATCCAGTATGTAGGTATATATAGGTAGGAGGGTACCCAACCAAGGAGCGGGTACTTTCGACCCGATCACTTCGCCAGTGGGTCGCCATGTATTATGAAAAAATAATTCCTCTAATGTCAAAGAAATAATGAATCCAAAGGATCTTAACGATCTTAACTAAGAAAAATGAGATTTTTTCAATTTACTTGCGGGCCTGGTTGTAGGTACTAAGGGCTTTGCTAAATTAATTATCACCTCTCACGCATATTGACTATTTACCCAGCCGACACCGACTTCTTCCGCCCTCAGCAGCGACACACAAAAGAAGTCCCTCAATAAAGACATCCCCAATTTCCGTCTCCGCCGTAATTGAGTGTAACTTTCTACCAGATATAATGCATAAATACTAAACACGAAGGGTTCCTGTTGGTTCCCGCTGGTCTTTTTGGATTTTGGGCTCGATCTCCGATGCGGCGTCCTTTGAAGCCGTTTTATAGACCCCACTAACAATAAGGTGCTAAAATATCTCTATAAAAGACCTCCCGATTTATTTTAATATTACCCCCAAAAAAGATCGAAGAAGTAGAAGATCAAACTGTGGGATAAGAAAATAATTTGTTGAAAATAAATCGATTTTAATGCCGACCTTGTTAAATAAATAAGAAGAAATTGTAGAACATTAGATTATGCCCAAACATCGTTGTGTTTATCACGAACCTTGCTAAATTCACGGCATTCGTCCAAAAATAACACTCGGTCAAATGTCATGGTTTTTAACCCAAAACATAATATTTCATTGATTTTTTTTTGTTCATCGAATTTCTTCTTTTACTTTTAGCAGCTCGAATTTAAATAAAATGACTTCCTCAAAAATACTATTGATATCCATTTAAATCTAAATGTATGTATACCTACCTACCTTGGCAATATTTCCTAAAATACTTTGTGTAGATTTAAGTTAGAAGATGCAGTTTATCAAAATTGTGAATCAGGTATATTGTTGTGTATTTTTTTATTGTGGTCCTTGTCACTATCATATATAAATTTATAAAGATTGTTTATAAAGCTAATATTTTTTATTTTTTTTACATGAGCTCCACACAGGAGGCCCTGAGGAAAATAATTTCCCTCAGTTTCTATGTCATCTTTGGGGATGCTGTGTGGAGGGTTTTTAAAGGAAAGGAAGGAGAGGAGAGTTGTGGAAGGAAAAGGGTTTAAGGGGTGGGTAGGAATCTGGGGTTCAGTATGTCCTGGTCATCCGCCTCCAAGACCTAGACAAACCTCACCCCATGAACCCGGGCACCTCTGCTAAATAAATAAAATAATTATTATATCCACCAATAATCCCAAAATTACGTATCAAATTCACATGAAAAATACCATAATTTTGATGTTGTAAACACTAAACCTAAGGATTTACAATACATAAGATAGCTTTATTTTAAATTAACTGGTTCCCGGCATGCGTTGCATTGCCATATATTAAAAGAAATATATTATTTCTCCATGAATCACCTTCCCCGTGTGTCTGTGTTCCCCTCCCGCGTCCCTTTCCAGCCAGCTTTATAAATTATAGCCTTTGTGTTATTCTGATGTATGAGCTATATTATTGTAAAGTTTCATTAAAATCCATTCTGTAGTTTTTGCGTGAAAGAGTAACAACACACCGATCCATACAAACTTCTGCGTTTATAATATTAGTACCTAAGATTAATTCACAATGCAATAAACACTTGAATTACATACCTGACATATCAGATGTAACAGTCACAGTCGTAAATTTAAACACCCTAATCAAATTTGAAGAAACTCATAAATCAACAAAAAAATTCATTTCAGAAGCAATAAAGAATTTAATCATATAAGACCCATTCTGATTGGGCAAATAATTTTGTTGAGTAGCGACTAACTCGCCACTTGACTGACCAAAATGCTCCTACTTACTACTAACTGTATGGTGTTCGAACACGTTAAGTCACTAAATTACTCGCTACTCGACTAAAATACTTGCCCAATCAGAACGGGGCAATAGAGCTTGAGATCTCAATTACAGAGTGGGTAAAAGAATTGTCCCGGTTCGACAAAGATTCTTTGTTCGATTCCCTGTTGCGACTTTTACTTTTTGTCTGAGTCCTGTTAATATTATTTTCTACTTCAATGATTAAATATCATATTGATGGTTCTAACCTTGAAGAATTAAAAACCAAAGAATTAGTTATGATGTAGACCTCTGAAAAATAAAAAATAAAACTTATGTACGCATCTTTAGGTGATACATATTTCGCTTTCTCTCAGTTTTTTCTGGTACCGCTTCAAAATTCATTCTTATCTTTAAACTTTGTTATATTTGTTAAAAAATGTGTACATTTTTAATATCTACTCAAATTTTAGGAACCCTTAAGTTTTGCTTGCGCATTACTTGCCACTTTTTGATTGTGTATATATGGTTGAAACCACGTAAGTGGATAGGACGCTACCTGCGTTTTCAACCGAATATTACCCCTTACAAACAAACATTAAAACATTTTTTAAAATTATTTGAAGGGGTTCCAAAAATGAAAAGTTTGACAATTGCAATCTGTCGACCGCACGCATTTGAGTGGCCTTTTGTTATGGTTTTAACTGCCGAGCCACCATCACGGGTTTACAGCCGAGTCGTACAAGATGTTCTTGCTAATATAATTTTCTTACATCTTTACGGGTCACTCTTGACGACCGCAACTAAAGGCGACGGTGTAATACTGGCTCTAGACAAAAATGCAACAACAACCTATTACCATTACAAATTGTTACTTTTTTGTAAGGATATATTGAAACCCACGAGAGATCCGTCGTAAACTATCCCACATGCATCGTGTTTCGATGAAAATAAATTCCCCCAGGGCCTACGTCGTCTTTGGGGAAGCTGTGTGGAGGATCTTTATAAATAAAAGAAGGAGAGGAAATTCTGTGAAGGAAAAAGGTATGAGGGGTTGGTAGGAAACCGGGGGTCAGTGTGTCCATGAGTGACGCGTAAATCGATCTCTC
Organism: Limnephilus rhombicus; assembly: GCA_929108145.2. Classification (NCBI taxonomy): domain Eukaryota; kingdom Metazoa; phylum Arthropoda; class Insecta; order Trichoptera; family Limnephilidae; genus Limnephilus; species Limnephilus rhombicus. The sequence continues at coordinate 19,705,554 of OV815293.1, forward strand.
CCATTGCGATGCAAGTTCGGATCTAGAGATTCCGGCTGGGGAGGTCAGAGTCTCCCATATCGCTATGCCCGCCATGCAGTCATTATAATATATAATATTTATTTTTCTCTGCCATAAATTATTTTTCTATTTATTAATTATCTCCAAACGCATGAGATAAAAGATAATAATTGTTGTAGAAGATTTTTACGTGAAATGATCTTTGCCAAGATGTTCTTGATAATAACATTTTCAAACATCTTCCGGGGTCACGTTTACGATCGCATCTACTTACAAAGTCTTAATACTGGCTATAGGCTATAGACAAAAAATGCAATAACTACCTACCTACCTGCCTATTACCTACAATCTACAATTACTAATACGTAGGTATACCTAATACCTACAATATTGTTTCGTACGGATATAGCAGAACTTATGAGAGATCCGTTGTAATCCATCGCGTGCACATCACCGTAAGTGGCAAATTGTTTCGTTTAAATTTTAAATGATAATAATGTCTAACATTGACCATTCATAAATCGAACACTTTATTTCCTTACAATAAAAGAGTTCGATTCAGATTGAACGTGATTTTTTTAATTTCTACGTGTTTTTGATTGAAGAATTATTCCGGTAGTCCCAATTTTTTTTTATTAAACTCATCTTGTGATGTAAAATCTGAGTTTTCGACCTTGGGTCACTTGAGATTTCGCCGCCATTTTGAAAAAACCAGCCAAAATCTAGTTTTTCTCAAATATCTCGTTTCCAATAAAAATTTCGGCTAAAGTAGCATTACAAGTTTAGTAGAACATTAAATTACCTATAAATTTTATTTAAAGAATTTTCTTCTATCTCTAATAAATATCGAGATATGCAGGCGTAAAAATGTGTCTAAGTTGATAAAAACCGGTAAATTGCTCGACTTGGTTCGGTTTTTTGAACGTATCTCTTTCCCAGTACAATTTTGTGAAAAAATTACTGATATTAATTTTGTAGAGAATAAAATTTCATAAAAGACTTAGGTACATGTTAAATGTTTTTATCGCAATTAGGTAACACAGTTCTAACACAAAGAAATCACAAAAAGTAGATCAAAAATTGATTCAGAAGATTAGTGTTTAGGTATACCTTGATTATTCTTTTTTTAACAATAACTGTTGAAATAACATGTAACATACATAACAGCAACATTAACCATCAATGTAATCACAACGTATAAATAAAATTATTAATTAAGGTACATAGTTGTGGTAAAAAAAAAGGAAAAAAAATGTATTTTCATATAATTTATAACTATTGACTTTAGTTTCTTGCTGCCACTTGCGGGCCCCAAACAGCTTCAATATAGTCTTCCTATGCCTCATTAGCCGAATTTGTGGCGACTGGGTCATCAAATTCCTCGTCATCATCATGAACAAAGGCTTCCACAGTATTCTCGCAGACACAACTGCTGCTCCGTTCGGTCAAGATACATACAAATTTACGTTCTACTAAACTTGTAAAGCTACTTTAGCCGAATTTTTTATTGGAAACGAGATATTTGAGAAAAACTAGATTTCGGCTTGATTTTGGCTGGTTTTTTCAAAATGGCGACGAAAGCTCAAGTGACCCAAGGTCGAAAACTCAGATTTTACATCACAAGATGAGTGTATAAAACATATAAAAAAATAGGGACTACCGGAATAATTCCGATCGCGACCCCCTTTTTTGCGCTAATTGCACTGGCCTATCAGACGTTAGTCATAGACATTCCGTTATTTTCTGTATTTTTCGTTTACGTTTTCGTGTGTGAGATGAAGCATAAATATTTTTTTTAAAAATTACAGTATAATAACGTATGATGCAAGATAGCCTGCCACCTAACTCTTCCCAACATTCACTTCAGCCTATTCATTAGCGCCTTAATATCTTGTTAGTTTCTAATTTGGGAATGGTCATGGGTACCGCCGCCCCGGGAACCATTTATTGGATACCCAACACCTCTGCCATGGGTCGCGCTAAGTGGATCGCTTCATTAGGTGACTTAGCAAGGGTGCTCGGGTTAATGGGGCGAGGTTTGTCGAATAAATGCTTGGCGGCCTATGCGTTTGCCTACCTACTGCGTGGTAAGCCGGATCGGAAGAAATTGGTTGAGGGAGACCTTTTTGAACTCACCAGCCGAACACTATCGACCCAGTGGCCTTGCACTGCAGTGGGAGGGATGGATTCATACGTCCGTCATTCCTGGGCACATTGACCCCAGATTCCTACACACCCCGCATACCTTTTTGAAGTGAAAACCATTTTAGCACCGAATTAAACGAATAAGCGACACTAAAAATAGACAAACACATATAGGATTTAGCCTGCAAGAGAATGAGATAGAATAATTGGTCTCCTCTTTGTGCGGTGCTTCGTAGCCTTCCCACTATTGTCTACTTTAGTTTTCAAAAAGCTTGACTTCTACCGTGTGTGAACTGCACACTTGTAATTTTTTAAGTGATAACATCCTTAGCACTGTTGTGATTTGAAACTCGATGAAACGAAAAATAGCGACACTAAAAGGAGACAAACTCATGCGCCTACAGGATTAAGCCTGCGGGAGAATGAGATAGTATTATCAGTCTCCTCTTTGTGCGGTGCTTCGTAGCCTTCCCACTCTTGTCTACTTTAGTTTTCTAAAGGTTTCACTTCTACCGCGTATGAATTGCACATTCTGATATTTTTTCTTCCCAGATATTCCGTTTTCTAAAAAGACCCGCTACACAGCATCTCCTTAGATGATATAGGCCGTGTGAGATTTTTTCCTCGACCTCCTGTGTTGATATAAGTTGGATTGAAGTTGTTTGGTCGAGGTAAACGTGGTAAACGTGGTAGTTCTGCAGTGGGTAGCCCGACGGTGACAAAAAATTGTTTAAAATTTTCTTTGAAAAATTTATTTTGTTCACATTGCGAAAAAATATGATTTCGGGTAAAAAGTTAGTTAGGTAAACATTTTCAAGAATGGTCTATAAAAGATTTCAATAATTCCAAATTCAAATCATTCTTTATTTGAACATCTTAAAAACATGCAACATTTTAGTGATGTGGTCTCGTCACGATCGTTAGAATCGTCTTTAACAATCGAATTTAAAAGCTTCTTCAACATTACAGCGCTCTTCTTATTACTTATGGCCTACGGATACGAAGGGCCGGTTAATAGTGCGGTAGCCATTAAAGGACTATTAATAAACTATATAAACATGCTTGGAAGGGAAATAAGAAAGCAAACTCGCTCTTGAAATAGCACAGGTATACTTTTACCTAATGCACGTAGGATCTTGAGGCGAGGCGAGATAATCAAATGTTGCGATGTGGTCATATTAATTAACTGAATTAGATAAGTAGTAGATATATATCCAACATTAATTCGTTAGGAACAAAGCATTCCAAACGATGTTAATACTCGGCAAGCAACTCTTCGATCAGCATCTTCAACGTAGACAGACTCTCAATACCTACGCGCAATCCCAATACCAATTTCAGAGACCGGGGTTTTGCAGTAGCATGTCCAACATCTTGGAACAAACTCCCTTCATATTTGCAAAAGATCAACAACTCATTTAAGTTCAGAGCAAACTTAAAGGCCCATTTTTTTCAATTATCGTATTTTATCGTACAATGAGCGTATTTATTCAGTAGTATTTCATTAGATACTCACTAGTCAGTCCAAGGGATTTACTAGATCGATTAACCTTTCTCCTTGACTACCCATTTTAAGGTTTAACAATTTATTATGCGTAAACTTTTTTTTAAAATAATGTTTTTATAAGTCACCACCGGCAACACGGGCAGTAATAACAATACGTATTTGTAATTGTAAATAAGTATGCTAATCGTAAATCTCTAGTTTAAGCCATGGTTGCAAGTTACATTGTAGCAGTACCTACCTATTGTGCATTTACACATATTTTTATGACTGAGTATTTCTCAGTCATAAAAATATGTTATAAGTCATTTATTTAAGTCTTAGCTAAAAGTTACTAGTTGATCTAAGTTATAAGCCACTAGTAATAAATCGAAGTTATAACTCTAAGTGATAGGATAAAGGTTAAATGTACAAATTAAGTTGTAAAGCGCCCTTAAGGTGATTTTCACACGATAATGGCTCTATAGAAATGATCCAAACATTATTATTATAAAGCTGAGTGGTGGGGGTGAATTTACGGAACTAAAAGCTATATCGTTTCGTATCTTTATAGCTTGAAGGTCCCATGGACCGACATGATCACCATCACAGAAATTCTCAGGTGGGCTAGAGCAGATAGAGAACGGCTTACATTGATAAAAGTCAGGAAGATTTCATATCTGGGTCACATACTTCGAGGGGAGAAGTATCACTTGATCCAATTAATATTAAAAGGCAAGATCTCTATCTTCGCCGAGGTCCTGGTATGAGACAAATGCTTGGCTGCGAAATGTACGAGAGTGGACGGGCATAAGAAGTGTGGAGGAGCTATTCCAGGCAGCGCAAGACAGAGAGACATTTCCCAGAGTGATCGCCAACGTCGGGGGGACCTGCTAGGGCACACCAAGAAGATAGCCTAAATATATTTCTACCGTTTTCAAAAAGATAGGTATACCTTTGGAATTTTTGTTTCGTCACAAAAATAGTGATTAGTTGGTTAGTCCACATAATTTCGGATGTACTAAATATTCAATTTTTGAAAACAAAGAAAAATAGCGAGAAACAACCACCACAAACTACTAGCCGAATTATGCATTTTTAAAGGGTATCGATTGCATCGGTGTATCGTCAACACCAACCCTAAAATTAGGTGTGTAGGTACTTGCATTATTATTTGTCATTGAAGATCTCACTGCGTTTTAGGACTCCTTAAAAACTTGCAACATTTTAGTGATGCGGTCTGTGTGCGATAGTCCGAATCGTCACTCCGTACCTCCGGCTGCATTATTATGGGATACTTAATGCTGGCAACACTCGCGGAGGGTCCGCTTTATAGCGCGGTGGCCATTAAAGGAGTATAAAGGACGGGTCGCTACCGCAGAATGTGCCCAGTCATCGATACTTGCGAAAAATTACCGATATTTCCATTAAAGCGATATGGGCAGGCGCGGTGCCGGCATATCGATACTGACGATCGGCGGGATGTTAACACAATAGTATTGCCACAATGGCGGCACATGGGAACTGGCGTTAATGCACTTAATTGCTAGGCTTCTGTATGCCCAAACCGGGTCTCTTCAAGACTACATAATACTGAAAGCTGAAAATGCATAAAACACACTTAATGGCGTACGCTAAGAGCTCCGTTGCATCCTTCGTTTTCGTTTTATGCGCTTTATGCGTCATTCATGAGAATTAGAGAAAGTTTACAATGTTTATAGTATTAAGGAAATAATAAGTGTAATACTGTCTAGGAAATAGTTAAGGTGATCCAATAGTTCAGGAAAAAATCGAAATCGGAATTCACGCCCATTATGGGAGGAGTTTAAAAATACTTGAGAAAAAGCTTTTGGAAAGGTATTTGAGTTTTTTTTTACAGGTTGATTTCGTAAATGCCTGTAAAAATATTAATTCCTGTCTTACGCATTGTTTATTGTAAGAAAACTGAAATTTAAAATTGATTTCACGAAACTAAGCGACGCGGAGTCATACGACCGTCTCGGACCGTGTTGCCCAGTGCATGGTTCTTGTGCCCATGCCATAAGAGTCACTTCAAGAATCCAAATTCGTCGAGTGCGGGCCGTATTGATTGATGTCAAAAATAACGACGAGAAAATGCATATTTTATTTTATTTTGTGAAGTTCGGGCGTAAATATCATTTTTTTTGCGATTATTATAAAAGAAACTAAATTTGCCACATTATAAAATAAAACCAAATCCGAAAAGGGGTTTATGAATAGGAGAGTTTGGACTTGAAAGTGTTTTTCATAGACCTTATACTTTATTTTTTTATAGGCTTAGTAAAAGACTTTAAAAAAATGACCAAAGCTTTTAAGGGCCAAGGTATGTTCTACACACAGTATTTAATTGAAGCTTCTATAATACTTCTAAGCTATCAAATTTTCAAAACAAAAACATGTGATTTTGTATGATTTTGCATTCTTTAGTATGGCTTCATCTTAAGGGATAGATACAAAGCACTGACTTAGGTATACAAAACGCAACAAAGTTAAACAAATCGAAATGATTGCAACGGAAAATGAAAACATGTCTTTGCACGCAAACGCGGACCTAATATTAAATTTAACTAATAAATACTTTGCCAACATAGGCTCCGAATTAGCCAACAAAACACAGCCACCCCCATTCTTAAACCAAATCACCGTAAGTACCTACGTACCTGCAACGTCGTATATGAAACATATTCTTTTAACTGTACCTACTAGCAAACGTTAATTAACTCATAACTCAACGTATCCAATTTTAAACCAACATCCTCATCAGGCGGTGATAGAATCTCAATAAAAACTCAAATATCCTCAAGATGAACTCATCAATTCAATTCATTTTCTATTTAATAAATCCAAGTTTAGGTATTCCAAGTTTATTCTCATCCTGACTTACCAGGCACAGTAATAACACAGAATAATAATAATAACGTAGTATTTATATAGCGCAGTTTTGTAATGTTTCACTTCAAGTGCGCTAACCAAAGGATTATTACAGACCAATCACACCTCTGAATGCCTTGTCGAAGATTATGGGAACAACCACTAAAAACCACCTTGCCTTGAAAATATTAACTAATTGTCACATAATTAGTTTGGCTATAGGAAAAGTCGAGGTACATCTGACGCCATTGCCCTAATTATATATTACATTAAAAAAACAGAATGCGACCATTGCCTTTTTATTTTTCTGATTCGTGTTTCGTTTAGTTTTTCTAAGTACTATCTTCGTATTAAATCACGAATTCTGACGGCCTCCGTGGTGGAGGGGTAAGAATCTAGACTCGCAATCCGGAGGTCGCAGGTTCAAACCACGGCGTGCGCAATAAATTTTATTTGATAAATTTGCGTTATTTCATAATTTATTCATTTAAAATAATAAGTAGTATAGTTGCGGCTCGTCCCAGGGTGGGAGGTACTCTTAGTATCTGGTAAATGGCTTTAGCCGTGTTTGGTGACCTGATCTGAATAGCCAGTTACTCCCCCCCCACTTTCCTCTTCCTCATCTCTTTCCCCTCCCCAGTACTTTTAGCCTTACAACATTTCCCAACTAGGGATTCCATGACTGGTTCCATACGGTTAGGAGATGTTGATTGTAGGTACTTGTGCGTATTTGTGGTATTCACATTAAAAAAACATTTCTTGACAAGCATGAGAATAAATATTTCTACAAAAGAAGAATTCTTCGTCTTCCAAGTAGGTTCTTCCATCTAAGTACATCGCTCCCTTTCCCAGTCCATCACCGGTACAACGCCCCTTCAGCAACTCAGTAGCCCGAGAATCCCAAAACAACCAAAAAGGGCTCTCAAGTCAATATTCTTTATGAACTCCGGGGACCCAAAAGTGAAAAATTGGGACCAGCAGTAATAATTAGGTACCCACCTTCTGTGGTATTCACCTTAAAATGTTGCTTCAACTGAGGCGTTCCTAGAATGGTTTAGAGTTAAAGAAAAGTTTTGGTACTGTGAGTTATGTGAATTCTGGGTATTGTTTTAGCGGAAATAAAATTATGTATTTGTGAAAAATTAGGATTTTTTTTATTGTAAAAAGAGTGAATCTATGACATAAAGCCTAATACGTTCCAGAAGATAATGGGAAGCCCGTGGAAGACATGGTACGATCAAGTGAACTAAATACTTGAGTCTGGCCACGCCAAGAGTCAGAACAACGACGGCTTTTATCTTCCGCTTGGTTGTGTCCAAGCTTCCAACCCATTTTTTTTACAATAGCCTCTATACAGAAGTATCTGACGAAAACAATTTTCCTCGCGGCCTATGTCATATTTGGGGATGCTGTGTGGAGGGTATTTTGGGGAAATGAAGGAGAGGAAGTTCTGGTAAGGAAGAAGGTATGAAGGAGGTAGGGTAGGAATCTGAGGGTCAGTGTGTCCAGGAGAGACGGACATCATACTTTCCGGATGGACGGAATGCATACCTCTCGAGAGAGCTCGGCTGGTGAAAACAAAAGGTAGTTGGGCAAACGCGTCACCGCCAAGACCTGACCCCATGAACCCGGGCATCCCTGCTAAGCCGTGAAACGTAGCGAACCACTTGGGGTGACCCATGGCAGGGGTGTTATCAAATCAATTATTCCATGGACGGCGTTACGCGTTACCCATCCCAGCCTATCTTCCTCTAAGTTCTTCCAAGGAAAATACGATCTATTTCTAAACAGTTTGAGCAACTACTAAATACGTGTTAATTTAACAACTTCAGTCACATAAAAATAACAGTTTAAACACCGCTGTGCACTTTAAAATATAATATGATTATATTATAAAGATGCCGCGGCTACTTCTGCTTATTAAGGTTTATTGTCCTGTGATTGCAGGCACTAAACTTTATATTAAAACGCCAATAAAACCACCTCACAAGGACGGACTTGCCTTAATTACCTGCTACAATCTGACAGCACTTTCGTATATTACATTGTTACAATGATCTAGTATTGATTAGGTTAGATAAGATAAGAATCTGACTAATTAAGAGATATAAAAACGATACAGTGCTTGAAGAATTGAGAAATTGAATAGGTAGTTTTTATCTGTGGCGCAATTACAAGCATTCAAGCCCCAAAAAAGTAGCTATCTAATGGATTTAATATTATAATTATTGAAACGGTCTTGCGGTCACGAGACATCTCTAAAGTTGACACCTGAGTAGGTAAATGAGTAGGTAACTTTTGTCTTTTTAAATATGTCTATTTGAATTTCACTTTCGTTTGCTTGTTGAATGAATGTATAAATGTATATGAATAAAACGGAAACATGAAAATATAAATTAACCCACTTCTCAACATCCAATCGAGCTGATACTTATTAGATAGACTCAATGTCGATGTCGATGTCAATGACAATATCAACTTTTAGAGGCACTCCCTCACACACGCGGACTTATTATATGCATTTTTTTAAGAAAGATAAACGAATAACCCGACAATATTTGAAAATCTCCTACGACCACCACAGTAAGCGGAAAATGTTACGTGGTGATGGTGGACTTAGCCAGCCGAAGAAATCAAACACGCACGCCTGGATGGACCCAAAAGCGACGCCAACTCAGCCACTGACCTAATATTTTCTGAAATTCTAAAATGAAAGCACTGAACATATGAAATAAAAAATGTCGGCCTTACCAACTCCGGTTGGCCCGGTTTATAGCGCGGTTGATTCCAGTCATTGGATAGGGAGGTTCAAACCTCGGAAATCACTTTTTTGAAAGTTTAAAAATAAATTTGAAAATAAATGTTAATAAAAATTGGTCGATTTTATTTAAAGTACCTACTTTTTATGAAGGATAACACTATTTAAATGTATTTTTTTATTGACTTTGGGTATTGTTTTCGTTTACACAGTAGCAAGCTAGGGTTAAAATTCAAAATTAGGTATTTATTTAAATCGTGGACAAAAAATAACGCTTTCGATAAAAATTATTGCCAAAGACTTAATTCACGCTGGATATTAAGATAATTATTGATTTGATAATATTTATTTTTTATTGTAATACATATTTAGAATACGAAAACATTTTTACACACCCATTTTACAAAATATTATTATATTTAAGGTCATCATTAGTTATGTCCACCTTACCAGAAAAGAGGAGCTCTTGTGCCTGTCAAGTGAGCCACGATTCTTACTTAGGTTATATGTTATAAGTAGGGCCCGGATGAATATGTAAATACATATTTTTAATTTACACGATTTTCGGTCTTGTATGTGTTCTCTACCTAGATTATCATATATAGATTGTGAAAAACTAAGTTTTATTTTCCATATTTTTCCATATTTCATGGTTAAGTCTGCATTTCATGGTTAAGTTTGCATTCTCGCCACCGCGAGAGGTGAGGCGCAAGATTCTTCTCTTTTTAATGATTTGGCCTATATAAAAAGCAATTATTGCTTTTTATCTCACAAGATAAAAGCACTAGAAAATCCTTCAACATCGCTAAATGAAAACGTGAAGATTATTGAAGGAATAGAAAAAAAAGTTTCTAAAGCGGAAGGCTTCTGAAATAGCTAAACAAAAACTAAAGTGTATTTTAGACAAAAATAAAGGATTTGATATCCTAAAAACAATTAATAAGACTCTGAGCGGAAGCTTTGAGGGTACTGCAGAGCAGACGTGCCTTACACAATTTCGGAACTAGTACCTACGCTCCCAATACATCATATGACATGGAAAGATCTTTCAGCCAATACAAGGCTATATTTAGGCCAAATCGACAAAGTTTTAATTTCGATAATTTAAAAAAGCATGTGATTGTGTATTGCAATCAATTTAATAAGACAGATTTAGAGGAAGATGAATAAAACTTCATTTTTTTATTTGAATTACCTGAACATTTCGTTATCTTTTTATATTTTTTTACATGAAACTGTTACTGGATAGTAATTTTTCACAATAAACAATGTTTAATATGAAAATTATTCTTATTTTATACTCCATATTTTACATTTTTTAGTCCATATTATATGTACATATTTTGAATTTTTTAATACATATTTATCCGAGCCCTAGTTATAAGTTATAATACACCTTGTATAAAATATATTTTTTAATGTAAGTAGGTTATTTATTATTAGGTTTTTTAATGTTTATCTTTATATGTTTCTTCTGATTGGTTGATGATAAAGCGCAATTCAAAAGGGAAGTTATTGTAGTTTTTTATAGCTCTGTAAATATAATGATTTTGCATTTGTGTTGTTTAAAAATTAGGTGTAATAAATTGATGTCCATTTCTCATTAGTTGGTAAAATTCTTGATTTTCTTTGTAATTTTTTTTACACATTTTTATAACCGAAGCGTGCTGAAATATGTCATCCACATTTAAAAAATATATATTTTCTTTTCTTTTCCCTACACTGTTACTACATTCTGTCTACATAATAACTTCGACCGAGTATATCATACGTCAATGCCTACATACAATACTGCCGCAAGTATGAAGTCTCAAGGACGAAATTTTTTTTTTACTTATGACGGCAAAATATCTCTTGATCTAAAACATGCGAACACCTCAGCATACTCACCTTAGGTTCTCGTAGTGATATGTTCAAAAAATTCTACTTCTAACCCATTTACACACAGTTACCGATTATTAATATTTTTTGTAATACTTGTAGGTACTTATTATTATTAATGTAAAGTAATAACATCTAAAAATAAATAAAATAAAATAATTTTCAAATATTGCGCATCAAATTTATCGAAACAAGTACCTAATGATTTAAATTTTATTGAAGTTATTAAATACAAGTATTAACATCGAATGACTTTACTTAATTATTCAAATTGCCTATAAATTTTGATTTATAGTCGCAGTAAATTTTATGAGCGAATTTAATATACTCGTACAATAACTTAATAACAAAAATAGGTACCTTATATATTTGTGTTGGCGATGATATCTACTGGCAACAATTTATATACCTATATAATGTAGATTTGTGTCTAGGTAGGATCACTTTTATTTAAATTTTGATGCTTCATTATTAATTTGTTAGTAACTAGTAACTACTAGTAGATATGATTTATTCAAAAAGGTTTCTGAAAATATAGAAAATTGATTTTTTGTGATAAGTATTCGTATTACAGTCACAAATGCCCTCAGTATCAGGGAATGTTTTGAAAGTGGAGGAAGTTGTGAAGAGAGAGGGGGCAAAGGGAGAAGGAGGAAAAGGGACCCAGGAAGTATCTGGCTAATCAGATCTGGTCACTAAATATATGTACATCTCTACATATTAGAAATAAAGTCCTCCGCCGCGTCTGCCTGTCTGTCTGCATACGATAAACTCAAAAACTATTGAACGGATTTTCATGCGGTTTTCACCAACAGATTCATGAGGAAAGTTTAGGTATATAATTTTTCAAGGTTTCGTGTAAATTGGTTGAAATACATAATATATAATGGACAATCCGTATGTGGTCGACGTGCGGGCTGGCAAGCGGGCGGTATGGATTTGATTTGTATGCAAACCACAGTTTTATGCCGAGGTTGATGAAATTTTGCACACGTGACCATCAAAATAAGAGGAAGGTCACTGTGTAAATTTGATTTCGATAATAATGTAAATGTGTAAAACCCGGGCATCGCCGGGGACTTAAGCTAGTAACGTATAAAGCCATTTTAATCATACCTAATTTATTTTTTTATTGAAATTTCTTTATACAATCAGAGCCAGTGAGACTATTTCATCTAGAGCTATAGAGACTATGGCATCCCCAATTAAGGTATGTTGTGACGCTGAAGGTAGTGTGGAGGGGAGGGAGATGGAGAAGAGGAAAGTGGGAAAATCCGGCCATTCAGATCTGGTAACCAAACACGGGTAAAGCCATCTTAAGCAACGTTTCACTTCCGAATGGTGGTCCGATTCCAGGGCGATACTGAGAGTATCTTTCATCTCTCACCCTGATGGGAAAAGGAGGTATGTCGTAAATGAGAAGAAGGGTGGTAGATACTCTCAGTATCGCCTTGTGAAAGACAATGGCTCCATTCAGAATTTAAAAGTTTCTTGAAATCACTTTAGTCGTGTTTACAAATCATGTTATCTGAATACTTAAGATGAAGCCATACTAAATAATGCAAAATCATACAAAATCGTATGTTTTTGTTTTGAAAATTGGATCGCTTAGAAGTATTATAGAAGCTTCTATTAAATACTGCGTGAAGAAAATATCTTGGCCCTTAAAAATGTCGGTCAGTTTCAGTCTTTTAATAAGCCTATAATAAAATAAAATATAAAGTCTGTAAAAAACACTTTAAAGTCCAAACTCTCCTATTTATTCACCCCTTTTCCGATATGGTTTTATTGTTTAATGTAGCAAATTCAGTTTCTTTCATAATAATCGCAAAAAAAATTGATAAACCACAAAATAAAATAAAATATGCATTTACGCGTTGTTATTTTACCGTACGGCCGGCAGTCGACGAATTTGGATTTTCAAAAGTGAACTCTATGCCGTCCACCGAAGGGCTACATAACTAGTCACGCCCGTTTTTTTTTATCAGTTCGCCCCCGAACGGAGCGGGAAACGGACGTTAGGCTCCCGTCGCTTTGTTCCGTGAAATTAATTTTAAAATTTTGTTTTATTACAATAAACAATGCGTAAAAAATGAGTTGATGTTTTTTACAGGCCTTTACGAAATCAACCTATAAAAACAAAATTTTCAAATACCTTTCCCAACCTTTCCAAAAGCTTTTTCTCAAGTATTTTTAAACTCCTCCCATAAAAGGGCTTGAATTCCGATTTCGATTTATTCCTGGACTATTGGGTCGCCTTAAGCCAAGTACCTATCTTCTATTCGGCTTTACTATTTTTTTTTATCTAATTCATGACTTACAACTGCAAATCGCTTCTACTTCGCTTTGTTTCTACCTACACATCAAACGCATAACTTTCGTTGACTCCGCCACTTAGATTGTCCGTGCAGTATGGTCGTAGCTCAGCGACAATCGTCAGACTTCCATACAGTATCTCCAATTGATCATACATAATATTATTCGTGTTTACAGACAACCTACAATGATTTGAATTAATGATACCAACCGTTTAAATAAACAATAAGTTTGTTACAAATTAATTACAATGTTGCCACAATAGCGAATAAAAAACCTGACACGAATGTTTAAGGTTAATGTGACTTTTTGTCCTCCTATTTAGCCAAATGACAACACTGGTGACGCAAATGCTTTGTTTGAATATACATAGAATATATATCAACATAATAATTTATTCTAATTGGCCAACCTCGACGTTATTGGCTTAATGATACGTTATTAATGGGTAAGATTATGTATTGAGGTGAAGTTAATAATATCAAAGTACTGGTACTTTGTTGTTTGAGTCCTATTATAAATGTCCTGTATTTCATTGAAGATTGTAAGGTAGGTTCAAAGGCGAGAAAGCCCCAAGGGTTACATTTTACTTTGAGTGTTTTATCTGAACTTTACAATACAATCAATCTGATAGTATTAATAGCCTAGCGACTGACGCCGTGCCTTACACGATACCGTTTTTTGTTATATATCGACTTTCATAATAGAACCGAATTAAAACAATGCCAAAAGATGGCGCCACTTACCTTAACAGCTAGCGTCAGGAGCGTCGGCTGGCAGGCGTAACTAGATACTTTTGGATTTGTACTTTCGTGGATCCACGTGGATCTCTCCGCGTGTGGAGGGATGGATGGTATGATTAATAATCATCATAATTATTATTATTGGGGAGTTTGTTGTGAATAATAATATCGTGGTGTGATTTTTACTAAGCGTCTATACTGTTGTGTATGACGTCATTGCCTGTCGCGATTACTTTGTCAGGGTGATAGTTGTCACTGGATCCGAGGAACCGGCTATTTTTGAAATCAGTTCAAATCGGATTTATAAATGGTCACCAAAATATTATATATGACGTAAATGCCTGTCGCGGTAACTTTGTCCCGGTGACTAGCTGTCGCTGGATGTGAGGAACCGGATTTTTTTGGAAGCAGTTCCTAGTTCCTATCGGATTTATAAAATGGTCACCAACATATTATATAATATATGACGTCATTCACTGTCGCGGTAACTTTGTCCCCGTGACTAGCGATCATTGGATCCTTGGAACCGGCTATCGAATTCATAAAATGTTCACCAACACTTAAACTGGGCGAAGCCGAACCAAAAACCACCCGTAGGGTCTAGCAGCAAAAACCTGCGAAGGGGGTTTTTAACTGCTAGTTTATTAATCAATACAAAAATGTTCGCAGTTTTCAAATGGGATATACTTCTCTGGTTGCGACTTTTCTGATCCCTAAAGTCCTGTTTGATCATGAACTATCCGATAAAATGAAAACTTCTTTCTTAGTAATTTGTCCAGGGTATTGGGAAAATGCGTACAAAAGAAAAAATATATTCATAATTTCATTAAAAGCAAATACAAATATTAGACTTACTTTACGCATACTAATTTCTCTTTATAAATGCGTTGGGTTACATGTTTCTTTCGCGCTAACGCGTTTCTCATTAACTACTAATGTTTTTTCCTCCATTATATCTCGTTACTGGTAAAATTGTTGAAATTATTCCCTCATCCCTTCAAAATTCCCTATAAACTGGGAACCATAAACCAAAAGCACATAAAATAGGAGCAGTTATGTATAAGATATGGTATTTTAGGAATTAGAGGCTTGGTTTTATAGGGTGACAGTGTTTTATGAAAGAAATGGGGTTTTACGAATGCCTGAGTAACACATAGGTGTATCTCTCTGAATAAAAATTCCTAATTTAAAGGTTTGTTAGCTCAAACCGCGGTCCAGCTTCAAAATTTTTTCGGACCCGATAAAAATAAAATGTGTCGTGGAACCTAAAACTGTCAGATATCAGAAACCACAAAAATTATGAAATTCAATCGCAGTGTGGAAAAAATCGTAGATGGGTTTGATAAACTCAGCTGTTCCGGATGTATGAAGTCAGACAGAACAAACCATCTCCAAAATGATGTCAGAACATTTTCGAGCGTGCAAACTCGGCCATCCTGGCAAATCGTTAATTGTCAAGCCTGTACTTTGGATTTGTCTCCGAAATCTTGTGAAGACCCAAAACGCATCTAGCGCGCCTAATTATGAAGGCAATCCAAATCCACCCAAAATCAATATCCATTAGGTAATATTGACGACGCGACGGGAAAACTGGTATCCGGTACTTGATGGCTACACCAAAATTAAACGGCGAAAAACCAAGGCCCAGGCTACACAAGCGGTTTTCCCGCCGCGGGAAACCGCCCTAGAGAGCTGCCGCAGATCATCATGCTACACAGGTGGCGGTTTCCCTCCCATGCTACACGGGCGGTTCTCCCGACGCGACGCGGGAAACCGCTCGAGAAACCGCGCACGACCGATCAACAACGCTCTCTCGCACGAAATGATAAATGATGCAATAGCGGGAAACTAGGGATGGACGATATACATCGATGTATTGTAAACACTCGATTTATAGTAACCGATGCATCGTATTGAACCGATGTATTGTTAATACATTAACATCGAATATATATCGCTGTTTTTTATTCGATGCATCGAATACGCAAACTATGAGATGAGTGTTTATGATCAACAGT
Organism: Limnephilus rhombicus; assembly: GCA_929108145.2. Taxonomy (NCBI): domain Eukaryota; kingdom Metazoa; phylum Arthropoda; class Insecta; order Trichoptera; family Limnephilidae; genus Limnephilus; species Limnephilus rhombicus. The sequence goes on from OV815293.1 coordinate 19,721,790, forward strand.
GACTTACGACTGCAGTGACTTTCACGACGTTTCGTGAATCGGAACGTAATAATCAGTTCAGTCAATATAAAACGCCTACCATTTATCGGCTGAATGGGTTATGTTCCCTTTGCTGCGAAGCCGGTAAAGTCAAACTTAAAAAATAAAATCTTAAATATAAAATAAAATTAATGCAGGGATTATAAATTACAATTCCCAAAGCTGTACTAAATAGCATTTTAGTATTTAAGAATTGTTGGCACATCTGTCCCATCAGAAAGACTTTTCACAGGCAGAACTAGTTTTTTACCGAGCACAGAAACCGATTGAAGGGAAAAAGTTAAAATAAACTTTTGTTTTTACATAGCATTGAAAAAAAAAAATGGAATTTGTAAACAAAATAAAGCTGTATTTGCTGTGTGATTGTGAATTTTAATAAACATTTTTCATGTACTTAACTAACCTAGTTTTCTTTAAGGCCTAAACATGTCAATGTTTTTGAAACAATGAAACATCGATGTATTTCTCAAAACATCGTATTAACATCGATGCAACAGATCGATGCATTACATCGATGTATATTTTAAATCTCCATCCCTACGGAAAACCGCTCGTGTAGTATGAACGTGGCGGTTATCCGCTGTGGGATAACCGCTGCATGCGGCGCGGCGGTTGAATTTCTCTGTGAACCGCGAGCAGCCGCGGCGGGAGAACCGCTCTTGTAGAATACGTCATACAACGTTCGTAGTAAATTGTGTCTGCTGCGGTTTCCCGCGGCGGTAAAACCGCTCATGTAGCCTGAGCCTTGATGCACAAAACCCTATCTCTTCAACATACATAAACAAACACTTCACCACAATCTTTAAGAAAACATTTATCCTGGATGGATGGATGGACTCTGTAACGCTTTCTGAAACGTTGGCTAATGATTCTAAAGAAAGGGCTAGCGTAACATCTAAAAAATAATTCACGATAAGTAAACAATACATCTCTTTCAATGTATCTGCTTGTCAGCCGCCATTTTGAATTTCAAATTATCCATCAATAATATTTGAAAGTTTAAACTAACAATACCTCAGACAAGTCAACCAATAACCAATAATGGTGACATCTTCAACAGACCATCAAATGATTGATTCATTGATTGATTGATGATTGTTTCTGTTCAAACAATCATTACTTAGAACCGACACAATACTGAATATAATTAGTGTTAGTTAAGAACTTAGTTCTGGTATAATAAGGTTCGTGGTTACCCCAGCCAATGAACAATATATCACTCAAATTTTAAGCACATTTCACACACACCCACGTACTAACTTGGCCGTATTTCTCATTATGTAAATCTTCACATATATAATTAGAAGCGTGCTTTATGCTTTGGTGTGTGCCTACTTTTGTTATGTAAGTATATAAAGAATGTCACGCATAGCTAAACTCAGTGGCGTTCCCATAAGAGAAATAAAAAAATGCAAAAAATATCACATATCTACAATCTACATAATGAAATGAATAAGTTTTCGTACCTCTAAAAGGCGTTAAACCATTTAATTCTGTTTTTTTAGTCCAAAGTAGGCATTCCACATGTTCATCCAGGTTCCGCGACTTTTCATCACACGACAAAATATTCCCCACAAAATATCCTCCTACCTCATTTTACTATTTTTGTACAATAATTTACTGTCCCATTTTTTTGTTAGGTTAGGTTAGGTTAAGTTTTAGTAGATATTTTGTTGAGGAATGTTTTTTCCGTAGTATATTTTGTAGGGGATTTTTTTTATCAAATATCTTGACAAAAATAATAACAAAATCAATGTGCAATTCACAAGTGGTAGAAGTAACACCTTCATCAAATAAAGTAAACAAGAATGGTAAGCAAAGAGGAGGCCGATAAGTTACGAAGCACAGCACAACTATATAGGTATTATCGAAATTATAGTATAGATACTATCTCATTCTCTCGCAGGCTCAATCCTATAGATGTATGTGTTTGCCTCTTTTTAGTGTCGCTATTTTTCATTTCATCGAGTTTAAAATCACAGCTGTGCTAAAGAAGTTTTCACTTAAAAAATCAGACTGTAATTCACACGCGGCAGAAGTGAAACATTTAGAAAACTAAAGTAGACAACAGTGAGAAGGCTAAGTAAGGGAACGTACCCATACTACGTGACACGTTTAGGGGGGGGGGGGGTCTTCAAAATGTCACGCTCCATACAAATGAGCGGCGGGTTGCTTAGGTTTTTGGTCACCGGGGGGGGCTGGGGTGGGTTAAAAATTGCAAAAAGTTGGTCACTTAGTATGGGTACGTTCTCTAAGCACCGCACAAAGAGGAAACCTATCATAATAATTATCTCATTCTCTCCCAAGTTAAATCCTATGGTTGTATGTGTTTGTCTCTTTTTAGTGTAGCTATTTTACGTGTCATCGAGTTTCAAATCACATCGGTGATAAAGAAGTTTTCACTTCAAAAGGTAGTTGATAATTAATTTTCACGGGTAGATATCTAATTTTTAAGAAATATCCTATTAGATTAGAGTATCTTCTCCAATCTGATTAATTAGATAGGTAGGTACTATAATTCCTTATTTTTTCAAAAAATTTACTATTTCTTTTTAATAAATCTGGTCACTCCCCTGGTATTACCATAAACACTAATTACGTCCAATAATTTAGCTCTACATTGCGTGCCGCCCAAAACTAATTCATCCGTCCTAATACCATGTTCAACCATATTGGCCACAATACCAACCAAGAACCAAGACATTGTCCCGGCGTTGTTAGTGCCTAGTTTCACGTGCTTTTATGGCCGTGTCATCGCACAATAATACAGACGGGTTACACGGGTAAATACCTAATGATAAAGAGAAGAGAAAAAAGTTATGAAAAGAAACATCAATAGTCAATAAATAGAAAATTTTAACAAGTTGTTTTTGTATTGTTCATTTGCGTCGTCTTTTTTCTTTGAGCTCGTTCATTATCATTTTGTATGTCAAAGGGAGAGGTAGGTACCTATAGGTAGATATTTTTATTTCAAAGCCATTTACCCAAATGACCAGCTTGTCATATTTGTCTTCGTAGTTTCAACATCTTTCAATGGATGTCGTTAGTTTTGTTAACTGTAATAAGTTTGGTGTCAATTTTTTTTATCAAACACGTTATTGCGACATACTTTCATAAGACCAAAAACATCCCGAGCTACCTTACATTTTAAAAGCTATTTTATTTTATTTATTATGAAAAATCAACAGATATTTTACACTTATAATAATAACATTAATAATATACATAATATCCTATTACAGATTTTCACATAATTAAAATTATAATTAAAAACTAAAACAAAAAAAAGTAAGAACTTAACAAAAATATAACCCTGAAAATTATTTTTAAAAAAGATATAAAAACACAATATAAACTATAATAATCTGCTTACTAAATTACTTTAAACATGAAGTTTTTAGAGTCAGAAATCTATTCTTACTCCACAACAGCAATAATAATAATATGTACATTGCACATACCTACAACTCAAGAGTGAATACAATATTAAGTCGAATGACAAGTATGCAACTGGAAAGGATTCACAGCAATAACATGGTAACTTTCAATACGGTCAAAAATTATTTAATGTTGGCTATGACGTACTTTTTTAAGGTAGGTACTTAAATTACATGAGAATATGTCTATATTATTAAAATTCTTATCAAATACATTGCATATTCTGAATATAAAAGCATTTTGTCTGAGATTAGTAGAACATTTTTGAAGATGAAAAAGTGATTTTTTTCTGGTTCTAACGGATATATCTCTCTTCTATACATCTCTCTTCTTCTCATGCAAACATATGTATTTTTCTTTTAACCAGAGAGAGAGAACGAAATAATTCTTCTTATTGTCTTTGAAATATGAAAGCTATCTTGCGTAGATATTTTACAATCTTGATCCAAAGTTACGGTTTCAGAATTTACGCGCGAAACCGAGGCTTCCGGATTGTGAGGTGCGAATATATTGAACCAAGCGGACGTGTTCAGTATTATTTTGGAAGAGTAGGGGAGGGTGGGGCGTGTTGTGACGGGGGCGTGTTGAGACATCGCGTTTAAAATTCCCGCTAGTTGACTTAGCTGCACGCGCATTGCGCCGTTTCGTATGAACCCCGTACCGCCAGTTTCTGTCAAAACGGTGGTGCCGTGCGGTCGCACGAACAAGCTGCAGCTGAAATCATTACTACAAACGTGTCACTTAAAAAAGCTGCAGTCTCTTTTGGAATTAATCATATGACACTAAAGCGGTTTATCTAAAGGAAAAAAGCTAGTCCTCTTACAAATTGTAAGGTGGGATATTCCAATCCTGATCAAGATTTTACTCATGCACAGGAAAAAGAACTTGCAGATTACATCACAAAATTACATCTCACAAGAACACTATTGCAAGACATAACGAATGCAGAAATTAAAGAAAAATGGTTGGACCCTCAACCATCAACTAGCGGAACCATTAAACCTGTGTGTCAGAAAACGCCAGAACAAATCCGGCCATTACCCAAAGCTCAACCAAGAAAGAACTTTCCAAATCGTAAAAAACTTACGAGCGCAATTTTAACGGACACCCCTACAAAGAAAAAAATAGAATTAGAAGACAAACTAAGAAAGGAAAAGAAAGAGAAAAAAAAGTGTACATAAAAAACTAACTAAAAAAAAACAAGCACCAAATAAAACGAAGGCGGTGTCAAAAACAGAACCACAAAAAAAAATATTTTAGACGTAAAAAAACTAATTTTGGTGTCCACATCATCCAGTGAAACTGAAGAGGAGCCACCACTTATGGAAACTGACGACAGCGATGCAAACGAAGAAGAGCAATGTATATTTTGTCGTAACCCCTATTCTAATGATATTTCTGGTGAAAGATGGGTGAGGTGCATAAAATGTCATAAATGGTGTCATGGGTTATGTGCCGGAGTGGATGAATACATTCCTGACTTCATCTGCGACTTTTGCTTGACTGGCTGAGATTTATTTTAAATGTTTTTATTTTATTTTTTATTACATTGGAGGTATACTACAACCACTTTTATTTAACTGATGATAATATATTATCTGAACTTTCGTTTTTACCAATTTTATTTCGTACCTACCTAATGCTTTTACTTAATTATTTGTTCGTCTCAACACGCCCCACCCCCGTCACAACTAGCCCCACGGGTGGGGCGTGTTGTGCCAATTCCCATATTTTGTAAAATAATATTTTGTCACTTTATTCGTATGTTAACAAGGTTAATAATATTAAAATAATGTAGCCAAAGAGTTATTTGTTTCCATTAAAATGTCAAACCATTGATTTCATTAAGGATTTTTCTACTACACTCAGTTTTGTAATTTAGTCACAACACGCCCCACCCTCCCCTACCATCTACCGGAAAATATCTGAAAAGAGGGCGGATTATTGAAGAAAAGTAGATCATTTTCAATTTGTCAAGATTGATTAGGTAGGTACTTCCTGAAGTATATGTAAAATAACTTAATTTCGAGATTTTCGTTATTTGTTTTTGGGGTGTTATGCCGTGTTGCGCTACCTCCTTCTTTAGCCAACGTTTCGGACATCGTTAGAAGGAGGTAGCGCAACACGGCATAACACCCCAAAAACAAATAACGAAAATGCTTTTGGCCGTGAAAATCCTAAAACTTATCTAATTTCGAGATGTTTGTATTTGCTTTAAATTATTTTTCATTATTTTTCGGAAGAAAAACCGAAAATAGTTAAAATGATTTCCTTGGAGTCTTATTTGTGTTAAATCTCCTATGTAATTAAGAATATTTCAAATCTCCATATGGATTAGATACTACTACTATATAAATTTCACGACCAACTGAATTTGCGGTTAGGTACCTAGAAAATCAAAAACAGAAAATGCGTGGCAAATTGGTAAGTACGCGCATACATAAGTAAGGTTCTGATCTACTACAGCAAAAAAAAGTAGGTATCTAATCGTAAAATCGCTTTGTGGCATCGACGTAATGAAATGAAAATAATAATAATAGTGCAATTGCATAACGTGGATTGACCAGATGATCATTTGGGAAGTGTGTGAAAGGGTTTAGTTTTTCCTGTGGGGAAAATTAAACCCGGACATTTAAATCTGGTGCGTATATAATTTTTATTTTAGTAATTTGTACATTTAAGTTAACAAATTTCTAATTGATAATAATATTTCATATTCACTATATTTTTTCAAGTTTTATGTAGCTCCTACAATACCTCTTGAACTTTCCAATTGGTGTGGACTTTAAAGTTTCTGGTAGTGTGTTATACAACTTCATTCCCTTGTACAGTAGACTGTTCTGCGTATTCGCTTTGTCCTTTTTTTGTAGCCTAATTTCCTTGCACGTCCTTGTGTTATATCTGTGAATGTCTTTATTGCATAAAATTTTATTTGAGAAGTATTTTGGTAACGTGTTATTCAATATTTTGTGAATAAATACCATCGTGTTCAAGGTCAGCATCCGTTTCACGGTCAACCAATTTAGTTCCTTTAACATTTTAATAATTTTTGAAAATCTGTAGAAAATAGAGTAGGTAGTTTTGTTAACTGAAGACCTCGTCTCCAAAAACATTTTTTCTAATTTTCTCGTATTTATTAAATCAAAACCAAAATTTTCTCTGAAATCATAAAATTCATATACATTGGTACAAACAATTTCCCGGGCATTTAATTAAAACCAAATAATATTTTACGATAGTACAATTTTTTCATTTCGAATAAGGAATTGTCCAATTTTTCCAAAGAAACGACACTATCTCAATGAAAATTAATTATTATTTTTTTAATTTATAAACTAACGTTTAGACAAGATTTTTATGCATAGCACAAAGGGTAACAATTATTATAAGCAATAATTATCAGCCTGAAACACTCATCAACATTGAAAAATCTTCCGAGAAAAGATACTTGCCGCCAACGGGACTTGAACCCGTGTCCTTCTGATTGCTGGTCAGCTGCTCTTGACCACTGAAAATTAATGTTCGAAATTGAATTCACAAATGGAACTTCCACGTTAAAATAAAATTGCTTCTTATACGAAAGGAGTCTGTGTAAACACACGAGTTAGGTGATCTTTCCTCTCTGTCCACCTCTGAGGAAACGGCGTGATGGTTAGTTAGTTAGTTAGTTTACTTTCTGTTTATTTACACACCATTAGCAATACATGGTAGTACCTACCTACTGCATTCCGATTCAAACGTCACCGACTATTTAATGCCGTCTGGCTTGCCCGGTTCCCTGGGTAACGGATAATCCGAGGTACCTAACTCCAGCGAATACAGCGACAAGCGATCGCTTCCAATAAAAAGGGATTAAATTCAGCTGTGAATAGAAACGGCCACCCTTGATTCCTATTTATTGGCTATTGATTATTTGTACGCACGTGATTTGGCAGGGATGCGAAACTAGTTCATTTAAAACTATTGTGTTTAATATTTTTTAAATGATACTACTTTAGTGATATTTCAACTCAAGTTAGCATTCCTTAGATAGCCTAATCTGTAAGGCAAGCACAATAATTATATTTAAAAAAAGAGCTGTTATTCTTAGTGAATGTAATTTGGGCAGCGAAGTACCTACACAAGGTGTCCGAAGATAAAGTGCATTAACTTGGGAGGTGATTCTACGTGATAGTATAAGTAAAAATGAAAATGAAAATAACTTTTTTTCGAAATACCAACTTTTCGGGGTGCTTTTTTGATAAAAAGATAAGATTATTCTGGCGTGTGCGGCCAACATTATTATTTCCCGCTGTTACGATACGGGCCAATCACAACCATGCAACATTACAACAATCGCCCGGCAAACTCAAACTCAGCAAATTTATCGGGTAAGTTTGTATCTTACACTAAGGATTTTTACCTTAGTTTGTATCTCACACTGTAGGTCTTTCTGTATGGGATAAAAAAGGTTGAATTTCGGAAAAAGTTGTCACTCTTTTTTATTCCTACTATCTAGAATCATCTCCCGAAGTTAATGGACTTTACACCTGGACATCCTGTATGTTCAGCGCGGTTTTCGTGAAAAATCACCGCAAGGGTTCCGACCAACCTAACAACTAAGTTTACGTTCATAGAAAAATAAATAATTTGACACAATTATTTTATTCTATCCTGCATCCAAAGTGGTGCGAACGTTCCACCCATTTTGGAAGTTCTGCCTGAAAAAAATAATTTACAACAATATCTCTTCAATAAAGTTGCCAGAAAAAGTTTTCCACTGCTAGTTTTTTTTCATCTGTAAAAGCATGACTTTGACGGAAAAAAACACTAAAATAACCTCCGAATAACTTTTCGTACAGAAATAAGATATTAACTGGAAGGGGGAAAAATTGGCCTCATTTTGAATTTAAGTAATAATTTCTAACTTATTTTTTACACGTGATATTTGCAAAAGGGGCTTATGGTGGTTTAATAGACATTATTGGACCAAAGATTATCTCCCGCAAAGGTTGCTTACATCTGCATCAATCGTAGTTTATGAAGATTTATGCTTGAGATGTTTTATTTGACAGATTCATTATCGAGAAACTAAGCCTAATGCTCCTAGCATTACTTTTAATGGTGATATATTCACGTTAAATCAACCAATGAAACGTCCTGTGTAAAGGTACCTACCTACCTACATATAACTAATCTGATAGCTAGGTATCTCACTAAATATTTTTAGGGTTGTATTGGTACCTAGCTAAGTCATTTTAATCGCAGACATGTACCTACTTAGGTAGGCTAAATGAAAATATGATCAGATAGATATTTTGGACAAAATTTGAATACCTACCTCGCATGCTGACATGGGTTTAGAGATTGGGTTGAGAAAGAAAAAAATGGGAGAGCAGTCATGAAATTTGGAAGGCTTTTTTGTCTGAATTTTCTTGGTCATCTCATATTATTCTAACTATGATGCTGTATATTTTCTGCCTAATAACAAATGTACAAATAACACAATACATGCGGCATCGCGGTGATTATCAAATGCATTATTTCTACATAATATGGTTTTGTATTAGTGATCGACGAACCAGTGGATGCAATATTTTAGCAATAAGTTTTTGTAATGTTTAGGTGGTATTTCACCATCCTGCTCACAGCTTATCGATACACATAAACATAACGTAGCCATTATTCAAAGGTTCAAGTGCCGAATAAAAATCTCAGACTTTTAAAATAAATAAATCCTGTAAAATTAATCTAAGATGTACGTTACCGTATGAATAATCTTTGAGGAGGATGATGAAATGCTCCCTTAGTTTGTAGTTAGAAGTAAGATTGTAGAAATATATTGCAAATTTGTATAGCGCCCTTGAGGCGATCTTTCACAAAAACGGCGCTATACAAATCATCCAAATATTATTATTATTATTAAGCTCGAAACTAAATTTTCGTCTTGAGCAAAGGAATTTATTTATTATATAAAATCATGTCACTTTTTTAATTTTTTGAAAAAGATTCGAGTAAAAATCAAAAATAGTAGAAATTGTTATAAGCAATAATTATCAGCCTGAAACACTCATCTACATTGAAAAATATTCCGAGAAAAGATACATGCCGCCAACGGGACTTGAACCCGTGTCCTTCTGATTGCCGGTCAGGTGCTCTGACCACTGAGCTATGGCGGCTTATCTAATACCCGCCAAATAATTCAATATATACTAGTGTTTCATTCAACAATTTGTGATTATTATATTTTTTTCCACCTGAAAACAACCAACTTTATTTTTGCGAGAGACATTGTTTGTGTTAAATCTCTCGCTAGGTGGCGTCGAGACAAATTATGTCTACATTTTTTGGGGAAATACTTTAACTTGTCAAATATTAATTATTATTTTTTAATTGATAAACTAACGTTTAAGACAAGATTTTTATGCATAGCACAAAAGGTAACAATTATTATAAGCAATGTGGTCAGAGCACCTGACCGGCAATCAGAAGGACACGGGTTCAAGTCCCATTGGCGGCAAGTATCTTTTCTCGGAAGATTTTTCAATGTGGATGAGTGTTTCAGGCTGATAATTATTGCTTATAATAATTGTTACCCTTTGTGCTATGCATAAAAATCTTGTCTTAAACGTTAGTTTATCAATTAAAAAATAATAATAAAAATAGAAGTGTAGCAATCTCTGAATCTACGTCAAGTGCATACTTTCATAGGTTAATTTGATGTACCAACTTATCAATTATCTACCTACTCGGAGTAATTATGAATATGATGATTTCTTTACTAATGAGGGTAAGAAAATGAAGGTTGCTTTCTACCCTCTCTTAATACTCAAACTCAACCCCTAACATTATTAATTACTCTTATTATTAAATACATTTTCGAAGTAAGTATCTACCTTCTTACAACTGTTATTAAATTCGTATTGCCATATCAAATTGACGACCTACAAATATACAAAATTAATATTATGTGTCTAATGATTTGCTTACGACGTTCCCTGAATCAGATTCACATGAAATCTGATATTTTTACCAACTTTACAGGTAAAATATCATGCATGAACTTACCACATCTACTTAAATTGGCTTAGTTAAAGCAAGGGAGTAGTATTCTTGGCAATACGATGTAATCTTATTCCTTCCTATCAATTACTTTATTTTATCTATTAATAAACTTATTGATTTCAGGGCTATTACATATGAATAGTAAGAAATATACAGTGTTTATTGTACATAACTGAACTGCCTCAGAAACAATATTTTTTATTTGTTTTAAAATAAATTGAAGATGTCTACCTACTGCCTTGACATAATTGATTCTCTTTATTAGTATTCTGGGCAAAGAGGAGTATATGTGATAGTTAGTCCCAGAATTTCTGCACTGAAATAAATCCTGACTTCTGGCATTACGTAGTGGAATCCGGAAGCTTATCAATTCAAGCAATACCTATCTACTAAATACCTATCTCTGGCACAAATATAGACTATCAACTAAATCATTTAGAATTTTATAAAGAAATACCAAGTCAGTTAAAATTCTTCTGTCTGACAATTTGAGCATATATTATCATTTAAAATAGTGTTGTAGTTCAACATAATTGCTCGAATGTCCATTTTTAAATTCAGAAAACGTTAAAATTTGTTTTGTATTCTTTCAACAGCTTGTACATATGTACTCGTATATTATAATGTCGATTCCAGACGGAAGAATTGTACTCAAGTTGACTTCTAACGTAGGCAAAATATAACAGTTTAATACACTTTAAATAATATATACTGATATTTGGATGATTTGTATAGCGTCGTTTTTGTGAAAAATGGACGCTGTACAAACTTACATATCGTCGCATTAATTCGTAGAATGCAATGTCAAATTTTACAGGAGGCACAAAAAACCTCGTAGTGAAAAAAAAATTGTTTTTATTTACGTTCCGAACATATAATATATTTCGAAATTTATTTTCAATCATTTAAATTTTGTAAGTTAAGGATTTTTATTTCAAATCGGAGTTAGGAAGTTTACATAAAAACCGAGAAAGGAGATACGTATTTTACAAAGATAGATACGTACTTTTCTGCGAACAGTTTTATGAACAACTAGCTGAAGACTTGGGAGATAGGAATTTTACAAAAAAAAAAAAAAAAACACAACAATACAGAACTGCGATATTTATTTTATGAAATTACCCGGTAACATCCTAATTGACTTTTATATATAGTCTCAGTATGTAAGAATAACAGGATAAATGTAATAGTACTTAGTACACAAAGCATAACAGCACAATACTAATACTACGAATAATTTTGAAGTTAAATAAAAAGACCTGAAATGGTAAATAAAATAAAGTATGTGGAGTTAGGAGTTTCGAAGTATTCGCGAGTAAAAATGGCACCATGGTGTTTACGCGGTTTCCTAATTTGTGTTTATCTAAAAAGATATATTTTTTTTAAATTTGCGAGTTTTACTAGTCGATGCGGGACTAATTTTATCACCTGATGGCATTAAAAACGTATTTTTGAAAAATTTGGAGTTACGCAGTCTACGAATTAATGCGGCGATATAATATATTTCTACAATCTCACTTCCAACTACAAACTAGATAAACCATTATTAACAACTTGATTTAACTAATTAAGGAAATGTGCATTTATTGTTTTATTTATTCTCTGTACAGGCAGAAAATACACAGGACCATACTTACATTTGTATTATTCCTTCCTTTAACTACTATTAACATTTTTTGTGAACAAAATTGTAAAATGTTTTATTGCGATGCAATAATTTATAAATCATACTAATTTATAGTATCTCCCCTTTGTCCATTCCAGTGGAAAATGTTTGCCTAAGGGGATGTCCACCAATCTTAATTATTAAAAAAATACATTTCAAATAGGTACAGTTGGCTAAAAACAAATATTATTTTTAATATTTATTTGCAGAACCTAATTTCCTGCTTATCGCAAAAATAAATAAATGTCTACTTGACGTTTTTAATTTTTTGAGGACGAACTTTCCCGGGTTAAAAATAACCTGACAATATTGGAACAACTCCTATACTAACATAGTTATTAGCGGAAAATGTTGCTTGTGTATTGATGGAAATCAAAACATCGTGTATCCCTACCTATCTATATCTTCGTAGGTAAGCAATTAAAATGTTAACATATTCACGTGCATAACTCAGAACCCACGTAATGACCTGGAATCCTAAAATACCTGCAAATTGGTAACCCAACACCTCGCATTGAGGAACAACTCGCAACTTGTATTATTTCGAAGACGCAATATTCCACCCTACTATTATTTCTGGATAATTCGTGCATACTGTATAAACGGATAATGGGGATCGAAGAGGTAATGCGATACTTATAGTAACTCGTGTAAGGACTGCCTTTTGTGCTTAACTTAAAGTTTAGGGGAGGGGGTTGAGTTAGGATGTTGTTATTTTATAAGATGGATTGAATCGATGTTTCATTGATCAAGGAGGGTGTGAAATGAACATTGGGCATTCCTTTGGAATTATTAGTTTTGTTATTGAGAAACATTTTTGATAATGTCGCATTAATTTATGAAAAACTTTACTGACATGCAGATAGGTAGGTAGTAGGTACTTATCCATTGTAGTCTGGATAGCAAATTTAGTAACTAATTGGTAAAAACTAACCCCTAATAGAACAGGGCATTAAAATAATAATATCTAACTTCTCGTGAAGTAGGTAGCTAGCTCCCTAGCACAGTCGATCGATAAGGATTGATATAATAACTATCGGTAACTTCTCATCGTTCCCTAGGACAACTGCAGATCGCTAACGTACACACAAGAGTTGACGTCGAATATATTAAGAACCCTTAGTCATTGTGAACTGTTACATATTTGTTGGCGATCTGCAGTCATGCTAGGGAACGATGAGAAATTACCGAAAGTTATCCTATCAATCCTTATCGATCGACTGTGCTAGGGGAGGGGGACAGGAAAGGAATCTACATAAACCGAGGGATACGTAAAAAGTAAAGTTCGCTAAGAGGGCATTACCAGAGAATACCAGAAATATGTCATTTTCAAATCAGATTTTAGACGTATTGACTCTTTTCCACAAAAACTTATAAATGGATTTCGAAAGATTGTTCTTTTATCTAGCATTCGCATGTAATAAATTTTGAGATTTTTTTTTAAACTTTTAGTATAATAAGGTTATTCCATAGGTCGTTGGCAGATTTGTTAAATTTTCAAAAAAGATTTTGTATTATACCACACCCATTTCAAATAATATAATCATGAAGTAAAATAAATCAATACATTATCTAGCAAACGCGTGTTTTAGAATTTTAATTTTAGTTTCAATAAAATCATTAAAAAATATGTACGTACATGTGTTTCTTGACGAAAATTGGTCCATTTGTGTATTTATTTGCGCACTTACAAACTAATATATTTCAGATTTTTTTTAACATTCTTATTAAATTTAGACATTATTGAAAAATGATAAATACTTATAATCAAAAAATAATTACAAAAAGTACATTATTTTAATAGGTTTATCATAACGCCTTTCAGCATTTTTGGATGAAGGTATAAATTAAAGCTAATTTGGATTGAAATAAATTCGATATTGAGTTATAATTTTAAAAAGCTGGTACGGAGAATAATTCATCTTTCTCATTGTAACCGCCCTGCACGATCGTAAGAACAACTTTCGACGAAATGTGGATTTTCGACCGCTGGCTGGTTAAACGCTCTTAGTACGGTAACGATTTGCAGCGCAGTCATTGTGGGACTTTTCGGTACATGCAGGGTTTTACAGTGTCGATTCCTTGTCCTTTTCTTACCCTTACTGACGATAGGCTTAGATTAAAAATTGTCCTGCGACGGGTTTTATCTAGGTCAGCCAAACACGGCGATGACGTGCAAAAAACAGATTACCCAAATCAAAAATCGTGACCTCACCCGTTCAATTAGCTGCGATGTTATTAGGTAAGTACTTATTACCATACCGCTTTCGAGGCGCAATATAAAACACACACAAATCCCCTTAAATAGTGCTTTGGAGCCCATTCCCAATCTCATTACCATTTCCACTGTGTATTTTGTGCCAATGGTTGTGTTAATTCATTTGGATTATACTGTTGTGGAGGATGCAAAGTGATGAAATTATTAAATGTGTTTTTTTAAACTCTTCTTTGAACAAAAAAGTAAATATTATGGAACAAATGAAGTAGCTTTAGAATCAATGTCGAACAGAAGTGCTCAATAAATGATTTTTGAAGTGAAAACTTCTTAAGCACCGTTGTGATTCGAAACTCGATGAAACGAAAAAGCTACACTAAAAAGAGACAAACACATACTTCTGTAGGATTTAGCCTGCGAGAGAATGAGATAGACTAATCGGCGTCTTCTTTGTGCGGTACTTCCAATAATGAAATGTTAAACCATTTTTAAACTTGGTAACAATATTATAATAAATAAACCCTACAATTATCCTACTCCTGATGCTCTGCATTCGTCTCATTCTCTCGAAGTTTAGTTTTCTGATGATTTCACTTCTACCGTATGTGAACTGCACATTTGGATTTGTTTTTTGTTGATATTGCTTTAACTCGACTGTTTTGAATTTCGTCTATCTGTAAATTTATTTTTATCTGCGTTCCATTTCCGTTTAAAGATGGTGGCCGTTTTAATGGTTCAGAAAAGATTACTTTTTTAATTACTATTTGCATGAGACCTACTTGCATGAAGAAAATTTGAAAAAAGAATTGTCCTTCACATAGGAGGTTTCTCTGCACAAATTATGTATTATATATATAATACATAATTTCTTCATGCATATATGTATATATACAAATACCTACTTCCTTATTTGAAATAAAAAAATACATAACATATTATGTGGTTCATAATTAAGTACGTATTAATGCACCTACTTACCTACTTTCAAATCAAATGATTTCAGAGATTTAGATTTAATACTGTTATTTAAGCTTTAGTGTGTGTAGGCGTGTGATGTGATCTTGCAGATCTTAAATGATAGACGCGTGGTCGAGATGAACATTTATTTACATATAAGTATATAAGTCGATAAGCTACGTGCTGCCTGTAGGTAAGGAGAGCGAGCAGGAACATTCATCACATTTTGTACTCTTGCATATTTGAAAAGAGGCGTGCCATTAAAACCATTCTCACAAATACATAAAAGAATTAGAAACATAGTAATTTATTGAACGCGAGGCATACAATTCACAGAACTACTTGTTATATCTCGGTGCCAACTAGGTACTTCTAACAAATCTAACAATAAAAACTGCAGCAAACAGTAGATAGGTAGGTACCTACCTAACAGTTTATATCTACGTTTTCATGCCAACATCACCTTTAGATACTGTTCTGGAAATTTACCGTTTCCTCTTGGTGTTATTGAAAACTTTATGGTTTTGCCTAAAGACTAAAAAAACTGTAGGTAGGTATGTACACAATAAAACGTAGGAAGGTACAAAATAAAATAAAGTTTTTGTACCTGTCCGATAAAAATATACGCATTCTAGGAACATGACCTCCAATCATCCTTCATCTCCGATAATTCCAACTTTTTGCTGCACAAATTCCTTATAAACAATTCTATTGTAATTCGTTTTTTAATGTTTGGCCTATAATTACGGAGGCCATTAAACATTTTAAATAACCAAATTACTGAGAGATCCAATAATTTACAACAATCTCCGATGCAAATTTTGTTTTCGAAAGAATTATTACGCTTAAAAAGATAATTAGGTACCTACTTACTTACCTATTAGAAATCTTTCAATGTGACTCAATGAGATTTGCATAAATTGAATTACAAATAAATAACAAATCTCAACACCAAATTTGTAATTAGATATAATTAATTTTTTTCTTTTTATTTTTTATGGTTTTCTGAGAAGGCATCGGTGTGTAGGTACCTAGTATGTAGGTACCTCTATCTAAGAACTTGAGTGATTTGTTATAATTATAAATTATAAGTTATAATATGAATAGGTAAAAGCATACTGTTGATAGATCCGTCGTTACCTTGCCATCAGCTATTTCACAAACGATACTTGAAAATCAGAAAGAGAGCTTCCAACGGAGAACTTCATTTTTTAAATTAATATCGCTTCTATTTTTCATATTTTAGGTATGAGTAATTTATGAATTGCAAGGGATCTCATTTATAACTCTTACTATCGTAGTGCGAAATATGATGTAAGGGAACGTACCCATGTACCCATACTACGTGACCTGTTCGGGGGGGGGGGGGGACTTCAAAATACCACGCTTGGTACAAATGATGAGCGGCGGCGGCCTTAGATTTTTGGTCACTGGGGGGGGGGTTAAAAATTGCAAAAAGTTGGTCACGTAGTATGGGTACGTTCCCTAACGGTGTTAGAAGGAGAATTATTTTTATCATTGATGAGGAATATAACAATAATAATCTGAACGAAAGTAAGAAAGAGAAGAAGACACAGAAAACAGAATCACTTTTTTTTTCTTTTTCTCTTTCATATTTTCGTTTAAATTATTATTGTTAACCTCTTCTTCGATGATATATTAGATACATTGATGGGAATAACCTTCAAAAATTATAAAAAGAGAGTTTTTATTTAAAAAAAATTAATTAGGTTTACATGGAAGGACAAAAAAAGTGAGATGACAATAACGTGTATTGTTCATTTGAATTAAATTTACATTTAAAACCTTAAAATTTATGTGTTACATAATAAAATATGTAGGTACCTATCTATGTGTTTTTTTTCGTCATCAGCAGATAAGGATTTTTAAAACTTTTTTATTATTGCACGCAAAATTTTTATGCTTTAAAAATTGTTGTTAATTTTGATGTATAAAATTTGAAAGTGCATTTTATCACCTTTCAATTAGTTTTTGAATACGTTCAGGAATATTCCATTCATTTGGATTTTATTGCAAAGCGGAGGTATTTTGACCTTCTGACAAAATATAATCGAGGCCTGAGGGGATAAAACACTATCATCAATCAGTCGGCAGGTACGACTGAGCAAGATAACTTAATTTCCAAACCAAAGATACTTTAATTTCTTACATTACGTAATTTATTTATAAATTTATTATTATTCAAACCGCTTCTTTCAATATGACTTAAATTGATATAGCCCCGATAATTGAAAATGTGCTTTACGCTAATAAGCAATTAGGTACAAATTAACAGGCACGGTTCTGAGACATAGCCGCCTTTGAAGTGGATGACCGAAGTGGGTAGCTAAATTTAATGTCTACTACAGCAGAAAGGGGGGCTAGAAAAAAGACAGGTTCAGGGAGGACAAAAAATAGACTGCTTTTGAGATTTTTATGAATTTATGATGCCTTAATGATTTTGTCGTGTTGGGTTTTAAATGCTATTGAGGTCTTAGGTTAAATAGAAAAAAACAAGCCATTTGAGATAATAGGTATGTTTGGTTTTTTTAAACTGTAGTGATTTATTTATTTTCATTAAAAATTGTTTCAAAGTAGGTCGATTGAAACTCTAGGTATTGACCGGGCGTCAGCTTTAATCACCGAGTTATCTAATTTTTTGCTTATAACAGTTACAAAATAGTTTGTTGATTTTATTTTTAAAAGTTTTTTTTACTCTCTAATCATGACATCCGAAGGGGTAGGCAGAGAGAATTGGCCACCAAAAACTTTTTTTTTAACTTTATTTCCATACAAGAGGCCTTGAAGAAAAAAATTCTCTCAGTGCATATGTTATCTTTGAGGATGGTGCGTGGACGATCTTTTTATGGAAAGGAAGAAAAGGTTGTTCTGGGAAAAACAAAATATGTGAGAGGTGGGTAGGAATCTGTGAGTCAATGTATTCTGGAGTGACGAACGTATGAATCCATCCTTCCCAGTGCGCGGTGCAAGGAGATGGGACGAGAGAGTCCGGCTGGAGAGGTCAAAAAGTCTCCTTCAATTACTCCCTCCCAATCTGGCCCGCCACACATAAGGTATAGTGGTGCAAAAACATCCACCGCCAAGATCTACACAAACCTCACCCCATGAACCCAAGTACCTCTGTTAAGTTATACACTAGGGGAGACCTACGGCAGAGGGGTTGGTTAACCAATAAATGGTTACCATGGCGGCAGTACCCATACCCACCTCACTGATGCTTCTGGCTTGGTACACAATACTTATTGTTGGCATCATTCTAAAAATTATAATAAAAATTGTTTAAATGTTGTATTTTTGAGATGAATTGCGTTGATGTCATGATTTTTGAAAAACGACAATGTACCTACGTCATTTGCAAAGAAAACTTTAGAATCGATTCGTTTGTCACTCCTCAATGTTAGACATGACTTATCTACTTATCAAATCTATTCAGGGAGAGGAGTTAAAAATCTCCCGATATATTTTCCTAGCGAATGGCAAGAGTAATAGCAACAAATCAACAAAAGAATTATGTTTATATACCTGCCTTTTTGAAAGTGGTTGAAAATAATAATATGAAACATTTTTATCTGACATTTTATTTTTTTTCCTTTCAGGTAAGCCGATTTTCTGAACAAGGCGACTGGCAGAGGTGAAGTATTGTAGGTAGACTAATATACGAGTAACATACCAGACAACTTAGTTATCTCTCCAACCCATCGGGATGACAGAATACAAGATCTGAGTATTGTTATCTTGGCTTTAGAGTCAATATTGTGACAGTAACCACGAGGCTGAGAATGGACCACTTTATAATATTACTTGAAACAAGGCGATCGTCAACCATCCTAAATACATATATTTATTTAAAAATATAGAATATACCTACTAGCTGAACCGGAAAAATGTTGGGTTGATAAATTAACTCACACCGCCATCTGTTAAAAACTTATTGAACTTACAAATAATTACAGAGCATTGTCTATAACAAACATTTAATTCGAAATAATAAATATTGAGGTCAATAATCGAGATAAAAAACGATGTCTTTTAAGTTTTTACCAATTTACACACAGTAAGCCAAATTTCATCAAAATCGGTTAGGTGGGTTCGGAGCTTATCTCGAACAAACATTGTGAAGTAAGATTTTTATTTATTTATTTATTTTTTATTTTTTTATTTTTTTTATTATTTTTTTTTTTAAACTTTTTTTTTATAAAGATTTTATTATTATTATTTGATTATTATATAAAAAATTACAATAGGTAGGTAGTTTTCAGGGGCGTATTGAAACTAACAGTGTTTTCTAATGTGGAGCGAGGTACAATTTTTTTTTTATGTGAAGACCTCACAAGATTCCCGGCTGCACCTGGAGCCAGTAAGACTATGGCATCCCCAATCGGGGTATGTTGTAAGGCTGAAGGTAGTAGAAAGGGGAAGGAGACAAGGCAGAGGAAGGTGGGGAAGTACCTCGATATTCAGATCTGGTCACCAAACATGGCTAAAGCCATTTCAAGCAACGTTTCAATTCTGAATGTTGGTCTTACACCAGGGCAATACTGAGAGCATCTTCCGCTTTGAAACGTTAAGCAAATATACCTACTAGATATTATTTTTAAATAAATTAATTGTAAAATAACATAAATTAATCAAATAAAATCCCGCGATCTTCGGATTTAGAGTCAATAGTCTTACCCCTCGACCATGAAGGCCATCGAATGTACCAACTATCAATTATTTTAATTGATTTCTCTACGTATAGGTACCTACATATAAGCACCTGAAACACACGTCGAAGAAATATCGTTATTACCTACCTTCCTACGAAGATAAACAGTCACTAAGATGATTAAGGTCATGTAGGATGAGAAGACAATAAGTGGTCCTTCATATATAAATAGTAGTGAGACCTCACTTAGCCTCTTTCTATTTCGGACCATCATCCAAGTAGGACCGCCATGGTAGTAATACTTTAATCAACCCGATAAACTACAATACTACTAAAATACAATAAAACTGTTCCAGAGCAAGTTACCTACATAACTCAAAATACAACAGCATTGGCGCAGCCGATAGGATTTGTGAGTAGAAAAAGTACGCAGTTTACAGCCCGTCGATAGAGGTTGTCGGTTGTCCTTTTTAAAAACCTACATTCATGAACGCAAATACAATGGAACAACGTAAGCATTAGCCCCCTTATTAATAAATGTGTTTTAAATTTTTTGAAACTGATTAACAACCATTTACCCCACATTAATGGTCGACTTGCGTAATACGACAATCATTCCTGGGTTACGAATAATCTTGCAAATTTGATTTTTTCCTGCTTCCAACACTAGAAGCTTGCATACAAATTAGCTGTTGGTAAAAGAGGATATAATTTTACTATTGAGGTACTCCAAGTAGCAGAAATCAACTTGCAGAGGATTGAAGTCTTGGATATTGGATTCTAGAAGACAGAATTCTTGACGAGAGAATTTTTTAAGATTTATTAAGACAAACAACAAAGATGAGTAACTCCTGATTCTAACCAGAGCGCACAATTTAAAGAACGTGTATCAGAAGCTCCGATGTTCAAAGGGCGACATCTGCAGTTAATGAGCCATAGTGACATAACAGGATGCTTACGACTATTTTTTTCATCCTCATTTTACCGAGAACGGTTCTAAATTGTTATCTTTATTCAATTGCCCGTGAAGAGACGTCTCTTCCTTTGTACTTTGTACAAACACGCCGTTCTTGTTGGGATTTTCTATTTGAGTAGCCAATTAATTATTTATTTTAGTATAAAAAAGGGACATTTTACATTCCAGTGTTTCAATAATTTAATTGATAAATTTCGCTGGAATACGTGAGATTGTTAAATCATTTGTGTCGGTAGTTGTTGGTGGTAATCTCGTGTAAATTACTAAATATTTAGAATTGACCCGTTAACTGCCTGGAAGACTTAAAACCTATTTTAAACAAATAATTATTAGGAGCTTTTTGCTCCATTTTTCAAATGCGTTTCTACATAGTATATCTTCTAATTTTTTCGCTCTTTTCCATTTATTTCCACAGATCTGAACCATTTCACTGTCCAGATCAAATTCTGAAAAACCGGTTCCGCGACTTTTCAAAACGCGACAAAATATCCCCGACAAAATATCCTACGGACACAACATCCCCCAACAAAATATCTACTTAAACCTAATCCAACCTAACCTAACTTCCTAACCTAACAAAAAATGGGACAAAAATAATACAGACTTTCTGTAAAGACAATAAATTATTGTTCAAAAATAGTAAATTGTATAATAAGGTTAGGTTAGCTTTTAGTAGATATTTTGTTGAATGATGTTTTGTCCATAGGATATTTTGTTGGAGATATTTGATCGGCGATATTTAGTACAGTGCCCCTGAGGTGAAATTTCAAAAAAATTTCAATGCATAAAATAAATGTATCTAATTGTCATTATCATTACTCTCGTCTCAGATACAGGATGATGTTGATGATCTACGTAGAGGCTTTTTTTTCTTTTTATTATACAAAAAAAAATTACATACAAAATGTAATGTGAAATTAAGTATAATATATTGTATTTCTTAGTCCTCCTCACTAGGGGGTCCTGTGCCGAGGCGGACTAAAGTTATTTAAATATAGTTCATTTGTCTTCTGTGTCGTTTTTAGCGACTTCGTTAGGGTTTTCTCATTGACCTCTTTAAGCCATATTTTTATTCTTGATTTGTATTCAATTGGATTTTTTATTAGTTTTATGTCTTGGGGAAGGATGTCATGGAGTTTTGTTGCAAAGTATGTATAGTTTCTTTGTCCAAATGTGGTTTTATAACTTGGAATATTTTTTATATCATTTTTATTCGATCTAGTGTTATGCATACACGGTCTAGTAGAGGATTCATCATTTTTGAAGAGCTTCAATAATATATTTTTGGCATATATTTGTTGTACATTTGTTACATTGAAGGCGTTCTAATTGGTACTTTCAATATGGTCTTTATGATTCCTTTTTGAATCGTATTCAGGCTGTGTAGGTACGTATTTGCAGCAGATCCCCATGCTATGATTCCATATTCAATTCGAGAATGACATAACGCATAGTAGACCTGTTTCATATCCTTTTTATTTAACACGTTTCTTAGATTTTTGAAGAAATATATAAGGCTTGGGAGTTTTTTCCGTAATACCTTTGATGTGTAGGTCCCATCTAAGATTTTCGTCAATTATTACTCCTATGTTTTATGTTTTGTGTTTTTTCGATGACGGGGCAGTAACATTGTATATTATTTCCATGGCATTCATGTAATTTTAGTTCTAGTGATTTTATTGGTTGGCCCCTTGAGTTCATTGAAAATGTTATATATTTTGTTTTGCTTATATTAAGGGTAAGCGAGTTGATTTTAAGCCAATTTTGATACTTGCGTAGAGACGACTGATTTGTTAGTTAGCTATCATTAAAACATAGTTATCAATTGCTCAGAGTGAGAAAGAATACCACAAGCAAATTACTAAATAATCTACGTCAGAATTAATTTTAACAAATCAATTGATTAAATGTTATTAGGAACTCACTTGAAATTTAAATAATTTTACGATCAGAGACCCGTTTAGATAATAATTTGGCTAATTTGTCAAAGCTGTCAAAACACCGAGAGGAAAACGGATAAGAATAATATGGAGGACAAGGTGCATGAATACAGAAGAAGGCAGTCGGGTGAAGTGGATTCTGTCTCGTAATATTTGAGGGTGACCATTACTAACATTTTGTGAGACGGTGGATAATTATTTTTGATTAATTAATAAGCCATTTTTTGGCAGTATTCCAAATACTCGATTTCCGACAACTACTCATGTTTAAAAAAAATCGTGTAATTTAATTAAACTGTGCGTAGTGTTGTATCTAAAGCCTCGAATTCATTGAGCGAGTTTACAAGCTACCATCTACGAAGTTTAAAAGCGGGTGAATCGGCGAGTGAGATTGTCATGACGACACACAAAACTGTCCACTCGCTCAGTAGCGAACATTTTTGTAGGAAACTGAGCTCAAGCAAGCACCAGTAGCGAGAATAACAAAGCCTGCGTGAACTAATTCTGTCAGATGTTAGACAGTCGAAATCAGCTGTTTGTTGGCAGCCATTTTTAAAGCATAAATAAAACAATCACGAGTAAGCGAGTAGCAAGTAAAGTTGACGACTTTCAACTTTTCTCGTAGATTGTCAACAATCTGCTAGTTAGCAAGTAACACGATCACACTGAGCCAGTTTACTAACAGATAGTGAATTTCCCAGATAGTAGCTTGTAAACTCGCCCAATATCATCAACGCTTAAAGGAGGAAAACACGTTGTTGGTCTTTTTGTGAAAATACTATGTTGATAATTTAATGACATAAAAACAACAAAATTGTTTTTGTTAGTTTACTGTACTGTGCCTTGTTCAGATTGTGTGTAATGAAGCCATATTGTCTTTTTATGAGCACATTATAACTTCTTCGAGACTTAAATGCTAGAAAATAGGAAATAGGCTGTTATTGGCTATACAAAATCATAATGCGTGATATTTTTTCTTCCTTTGGCATCTCCAACGTCTTATTCTATCCGCTTCGCTTCAGGTTTTTTCCAATGTGGTGCATTTATTCATCTTCTTCTTCATTGGCCTTCTGACGTCAAACTTTCGGCAGTTGAAACCAGCAATACTTTTTGTTTCAAGTTCATCGTATCTATAGGCGACCTCTGCTATTCGAGGTCTAAGTTGGTGTTTTGATCCTTGTGTCAGTGCCAGCTATCCTTGACTTGCTGCTATATTATCGTGATAAACCTTAGAAATTAACTTACCTTTGGTGTTTTCATTTCTATGTGCAATAACGTAAAGTTTTGTGGATAGCAACAATTACGGAGTTATTTCCTTACTTTCTTTAAAGGCCCTAACCTCAACACTATAAAATATAATAAAACCCGCATTCCGAATTGCATGGACAAATTATAACATAGGTAGGTAGGTACTTCATTCGAATACTTTTTTAAAATTCTGTTTTTTTATTATTAACTAGCTTTTGCCCCCTAGTATTGCCAACTAGTATTAGGGGGATACCTACAGCGCCTCCTCCACCTTCTCTATCCCCACTCCAATCCCCCCTCCCCCTCTCCCCCGCCCCCTCTCACCTCTCTCCCCCCCACCCCCTCCCCCCACAAATCCCCCCTCATACCTCACCCTCCCCTCCACTCTCCGCCCTCCCCCCCTACCCCCCGCCCTGCCCCCACATCCTATCCCCCCTCACCACCCTCCATACCCGTTACATTCATATTTCAAACAGCTCGCGTGCAATTTTTGTATATAAATTTCATAATGCCAGAGCTCTGCTATAGCCCATAGACTATTCTGATATATTAGCTATATTATTGTAAAGTTTCATTAAAATCCATTCAGTAGTTTTCGCGTGAAAGAGTAACAAACATACATCCATACAAACTTTCGCCTTTATAATATTAGTAGGATTATTATTATGAATTATAATTTTTTAATTTTATAATTCCCTCCATAGAAAAAAAATCACAAAGCTTTCTCCGAAAATGCGAAAAATTTTTAAAAAAATCTCAATATAAATAAAAATACTCAATATTCTACAGGTATGAAAAATTCATAACGTTTCTTTTACGTCTATGGCGGGAGATTTTAGGTCTATTTTTGAATAAGTGTTTGAAGTGAAACTTCTTTAACACAGTTGTGTTTTTAAACTCGATGAAACGGAAACGACACTAAAAAGGGGCAAATAAATACATATATAGGAATTAGCCTGCGAGAGAATAAGATAGAATGAAATCTTACCGCATTGGCCGGTTTGATTATGAGCTCACTTTTCAAGGCTCCTATTGGTTGAGATTTTGTGGGTGAAGGTTTCACTTCTACCGCGTGGGAACTGCACCAGATTTTTCTCAATATATTTTTACATCAGTCGCTTAAGCCTATTAATTACAATCGTTTTTCTTGGCGCGTTCCCTCTATCATTTGTATTTACATATATAGAAGCCTTCCAAATCTCTTCAGTAGTAATCTGTTTCTTATCTTTGAACGCATGTAACGGAATCTTAAAAAAAATTAAAAGTAAAAAATAATTTCCATTGAAATACAAAAACAATGGTGACCCCACACCACACATGTGCTCCATACGTGAACTGCTACTTATATTTTTTATCGCCCTGAGGCCGCAGAAGCGGTGTCTATGAACGCGCCGTAAATTATCATTTGAGGGCCAATAATAGGTCTCTCTTCAAGGAACAAATTTCCATTAGAGGTCCAAAGAAGAAACATCCCACAGTCTACGCTCCCATATAAATTGAATACCCTCGGAAAAAAATAAAACACGTTTACCTATATCGGCTACTGTTGCAATTTTGTCTGAACAATAAATTTATGACCGTTTGGATGATATATGGATGTTGATGAAGAGAATTGTTTGATATTGTGTGTTCCAAACAATCTGCCATTTTGACGGCCTCTGCCTTTTAATATAGATACCGCACAGGAGTCCCGAATTGCTCCCGTCCAGAGCCAGTGAGACTAAGGCATCCCCATTTGGAGTATGTTGTGAAGCTGAAGGTAGAGGAAACGGGTATGAAGATGGGATGGGATTATTCAATTAGATGGAAAGATCCTTAGCTGGTTATCAATATATTTTATTTGTGAATACTAATGCAAATTTTATTATTTATTCCTTCAATACGTAATTTATTCACAATACGAGAGAACTTTGACTGTCTAAGTAGGAAGGCTCCCGTTTTAGGACAGTCAAATTGATAAGCCCAGTTCATATACCCTATTAAGCGTTTTTTTACATGAGCTCCACACAGCCACACAGGAGGCCCTGAGGAAAATAATTTCCCTGAGGGCCTATGTCATCTTTGGGGATGCTGTGTGAAGGGTTTTTAGGGAAAGGAAGGAGAGAAGAGTTCTGGGAAGGAAAAGAGATGTGTAGGCTGGGGTTCAAAGTGCCCTGGTCATTCACCTCCAAGACCTAGACAAACCTCATCCCATGAACCCGGGCACCTCTCCTAAATCACCAAACATAGCGAACGACTTGGGGTGACCTATGGCAAAGGTGTTGGTTATCCAATAAAAGTTACCCATTCCCGTCTCCCAAATTAAAAAAATTAATAATAAATTTATATATGTAGGTATTGTATCCATCGGTGTACACAGAAACTGTACGGAGGGCCTTTAAAAAAAAGGAAGGAGAGGAAGTTCTGAGAAGGAAAAAGGTATGAGGGGTGGGTAGGAGGACGTTTGAATCAATCCTTCCCACTGCGGTGCAAAACAATGGGTGGCGAAAGTCCTGCAGGGGCCCTAACACAGTAGGCGTCGAATTAATTATCGATCGATCTGCAGTTGCCCTAGAGAATGATAAGAAGTTACTTCTTTATCGATCGACCATGCTAAGGAGACTGGAGAGGTAAATAGGACTCCCTCAACCAGTATCTCCAAATCCGGCCTGCCGCAGAAGGTGGGCTGATGCATCCGCCGCCAAAACCCAGACAATCCTCACCCCATTAACCCGGGCACCCTTGGTTTATTGTTTATTGCGGTATTTTAAATAGGTACATAGTTATCTATGTCCTAATACAATCCTTTTATATACATACCCTTAAAATAACACATCTATACCAAATCAATCACATATCTTCGCAATTTAATTTTAAATGCCTTTATGCTCTCTTCCAATTTTATTTCTTCTGGTAATTCTCCAAATAACTTCAATGCTCCGTACATCAATGACTTTTGACTCTGTGTTTTTTTCCTGAAGGGGAGTCTTAGTTCATTTCTTTTCCTCTTCTCATGTGTATGTTTGATTTGTAGTTTATCAATTTTTCTTAAGAATTCAATAGACGTAGTAGTTCGTTACGTTTAAGTTACCAAACGTAACGAACTACTTGGGGTGACATATATGACAGAGGTGTTGGTTAGCCAGTTAAGTTCCCGTATCCGCCTCCCAGATAGAAAGGTTAGAATAATCAGTCTTTAAAATATTTAGAAAAATGAAACAATACAACTTTGTATAAACCACTTATATAATGCGTAAATCCTACCGGTTTCGGAACAAACGTTCCTTCTTCAGGGAAAGCTTATACTAATTTGACAGTTTATACAAAGTTGCATTGTTTCATTTTTCTATAATGGCTAACCACAAAGTGATAGCTACATTCAAAAAATAAAAAAATAAAAATATTTCTTGACAGAGTACAATACAACAGAGTACATTGATTATTCTGATTTCTTTAAATATAAGTAATTTATTAGAAAAAAAAACTTTTTTTTGTTGAGTATAATAATGTTGTGCAAAAGAAGTATTTAGTTTAGGCAAGTTGTATTTGTTATGTCCATACAACTCCAACCACCTTCGTACAACTGGTTATTGTACCAAGTTATTAAGAAGGAAGGTACCCAGCTACCAGCTATATTGATCGCGTCAATATGACCAGACCTCAATGAGAAAAAGCTTCTATAAGAAGACTTCAAAGGTCGTCCGAGCCGCCGTATTAAAGCTCCCTGTTAGCGAGTAGAAGCTATCAAAAGCTCCGCCGGGTTTGTGTTAATTTGGAAGCAAACCTCGGCGTCTTTGAGAGGAAATCGTCACCATTATACACTGTATTAACTGAGCAAATACGAGCTTTTAAACATGAGGAAAAATCATTCATAAAATCATAAAGCAATGGGTAGGTTGGTATGTTGATTTTGCGTAGTAATTTCTTTGTGAGAGTTGGGAAATAAATATCGTAATTAAAACCTATACGATTGCAATTTAAGGACAAGGTAACTACAATCGAAATTTTCATATATTTGTTTTTTTTTTTAATAAAATCTTCAATTAAATGTATTTTATTAATAGAAAATACTAAAAAATCCAGTGAAAATTTTATTCAATTGACAAACGGCCGCGGATGTGTAAACATTACTAATTAAAAAATTGTTCATGGAAAAAAAAAACACATTGTTTACACGGCCTGAGAGGGTGGTTTATCTCTGTTTTATTAATGACGTCTGAACGAAATTTGGAATTTTTCCAAAGTATTTTAAATATTCTATATATTTCTTATTTTTGAAGGTGTCGTAAAAACAAATACCATTTATGAAAACTAGATAAAATTACCTATTATTTTTGTGTATTTGAAATACACTTTAGTTTTAAACAAATGCCATATTTTAAGATTCAAACGCGGAAAATTTTTTTTTAGCAAAACATTTTTGATGAAAGTGTAGAGAAATTTATAAAAAAAAACAAAATTTAAAAAATACAGTCCCTTTAAATAATAAATTTGGAACGAAACTGTCACCTCACTTTTTCCTCGTGCATACAATAAAAAAATAAAAAAAAAATTCAAGGTTTTTTTATTGCCAGAAAACTAACCTAAAAAATAATACCTTTATAACAGACTTTTATAACAGATTTCTTGCATCTCTAAAGACGTTAATTTCTTTGATACGTTTAGGAACACATGTATTAGATATTAATATTTAAAAAAAAACACCACTTTTATGAAATTCTCATAAAATAAAATCCTTTAAATGTAAATTTGAATTTTCATGTTTTATATAAAATACTTTTTGACATTTCAATTTTCAAAGTATGATTATTGTTATTATAACTTGACTAAAACTTATTAAAAACCACAAAAAAAACGGTAAATTTATCAATTATTCGAATAGAATGGTGAATTAGTCATATTAATAGAAATTACGATCACATTTAAGTATACATTTAAGTATACACACTTCCAAGAAGTGTTTTTTTTTCGCGCTTTAAGCGCGGACGGCGAATGAGCAGGCGCCTTCACCTACCGGTTATGTAGGAAAACAAACAATTTATTATGTACACTATAAAAAATAACATTGTTGCCAGATTTAAAATACATTTTAAGAACAAATGTTATTAGTAATATTTCGTGTTTTAGTGTATTGTTGGTTTATTCATGTTGCGGCAGCAACATAGGTTATCGGCCGTGCTGTGTTTTTTTTAGTAAGGCTGTTAGTAAATAACGGTGTACCTAATAGGATACATACCTACCTATAGGCTGTACGTAGGTACGAATACATAACTACATAATAATATTTATCTTTTATGTAAGTTACCTGCCTATCTGGGTTCCTAATTAATAAGTTATTCGTGACAGGTACTACAGCTTATTCATAATATAATTCCTCACTAGCACATATTAAGTTAAGTTAAGTTTTCGGAAAACAGATATAATCCTACTTTATTAGTAGGCAGGTATTTGTATATTTTATTTTTATTTCCAGATAATATAATCACATAGAAAGTAAACAATTAAAAAATTGAAAAATTAGATAGGTATTTTATTTTATTTTTATATTTTTTTACATATTAGCAAAATGAATATTTCAGAGCTCCACAGCTCTTGATTGAAATTTCGCTGCGATCCTAAAATAGTATGCAGGTCTTACTTACTTAGGTATGCTAATTTCATTACACTGCTTCGGTGATCACCTTTCGAGTGTTTTTAGTTGTGGTACCTACATCAATTTTCTGTGTTGGTAGGTTTATAAGGATGTGCTGTTTCAAAAAATTTTAACAATTAATATAAATATTTGAATTTAATTTTCTTGTGAAAGTTCTTTTCAAGTTCTGTGATTATTGCAGTTTTATGAAGTAACGTGCCTATAATGACATAATAATAGAACTTGGATAGAACTTATGTAGAACGTGAAAATTAGCTTAATATATTTGATTAATTGTTCAAATTTATTAAAACGACCCGTCCTTAAAATAATTCAATCTTTTGTTGTTAGGTTGGTGGGTAACTTCTTAATTAGTGAATAAAAGATTTGTACGCAATAATCTACTAAGAAAACAAAATGATAAAGCAAAAAATTTCAGATGTGTCATAATTTAAAATATCTATTATCAAATTCCGTCAAGAAATAACTAAAACCTATTGCAGTTGCTACAACAGCGAACAGTTTCAAAATAATCAACCAGAAAAATTTAATAACAAGATCCATCGTTATATTATGCGGGTACCGAAAAATGGGCGTTACTTCGTTTTTTTTTTTCATTTTTTCAAAAGCGGGCTACCCGGTGGCAGAAGTAATTATTAACCAAACAAGGTCTCCCGTTCCTCAACATGACTTGCAGGAGCGGCCCGACTGTCCATTACTAGTCACCAGTCTAGCGAGGTAACTACCTACCTACGCAAGGATTAAAAACTTTATCCTGAGTTACTTTTATTTGGCGGCTTCTGAAAAAAAAGTGATTAAGTATCGATCAAGTTGCACTCTCTGTATGTATTTATATTACCTACATATATTAGCTTTTATCCGCGGCTTAGCTCGCGTGATATTAGGGAGAAATTACTGTATAAAGAATTTATTGTAAGAAGAATGGCATATTTTTTGCGGCGTAAAAAGTAGCCTATGTCACTTTGTAGTCCTTATGCAAAAAATAACGTTGATCGGTTGCTCCGTTGCGATGTGAAAGACTAGCAAACAAACGCACTTTCTTTTAGATATTAGATTATAATTAGAATATTTGGATTTGGTTTAGGATTATGTTGGTTTAGGATTATGTGGACGCTTTATATATTGGTGTAATTTAAATGTATTTTAAAATATCACTTCTCTTATTAAGGTGATCCACTAGACCTTGAAAAATTCTACATCGGAATCTACGCCTCTTTTTGGGAGGGATTTAAAAATACTTGAGGAACGTTTTTAGAAAGATCAGAGAGGGTATTTGAGAGTTGTTTGTCACAGGTTGATTTCGTAATCGTAAAGGCATGTACGAGTAACAAGCATTAACTCCTATCTTATTCATTGTTTATTTTTATTTATTTTTTTTTCTTACATGAGCTCCACACAGGAGGCCCTGAGGAAAATAATTTCCCTCAGGGCCTATGTCATCTTTGGGGATGCTTTGTGGAGTTTTTTTTTTAAGGAAAGGAAGGAGAGGAGAGTTCTGGGAAGGAAAAGGGTTTAAGGGGTGGGAAGGAATCTGGGGTTCAGTGTGTCCTGGTCATCCGCCTCCAAGACCTAGACAAACCTCACCCCATGAACCCGGGCTCCCCTGCTAAATCACCAAATGTAGCGAACCACTTGGGGTGACCTATGGCAGAGGTGTTGGTTATCCAATAAAGGTTCCCGGGGCGGCGGTACCCATTCCCACCTCCCAAATGATATTATTATAATAACAAGGAAATTTAAAATCGATTTCACGCAACCAAGCGACGCAGAGTCTAGGGATGTCCATTCGCACCCGCAGGCGGGGCGCGGGGCATAACTGATACAAAATGCACATGGTCTGCATGAGGTTTAATTCTCAATTCCAAATTCGTTGAACGCCTCCCATTTAGATTCATGCCGAAAGAAACAAGGCGAAATTGCATTGTTTTCTTTTATTTTATGAAATTCAGGCATAAATATAAAATGTTTTTCGATTATTTTCTAAAGAACTTAATTTGTCACATTTAATAAAGAAACTTTATAGGAGATTTTAGAACTTGATAGTATTTTTATGGGTCTAATACTTTATTTTTTCCAGACTAACAAAAGGACTTTAAAAAAAAAAATACTCGATTTTTTCCAAGGTCAAAATGTGTTCTACTCACAGTATTTAATTGAATCATCATAATATTTCTAAGCAATCAAATTTTCAAAACAAAAACTACTAATTTTTATAAGTCTTTAAAAAGCCTTAAAAAAAAGTATAAGGTCTACAAAAAACACCTTCACGTCCAAACTCTCCTATTTATAAACCCCTTTTCGGATTTGGTTTTATTGTATAATGTGGCAAATTTAGTTTCTTCTATAATAATCGCAAAAAAATTTGATATTTACGCCCGAACTTCACATAATAAAATAAAATATGCATTTTCTCGTTGATATTTTTGACATCAATCAATACGGCCCGCACTCTACGAATTTGGATTCTTGAAGTGACCCTTATGGCATGGGCACAAGAACCATGCACTGGGCAACACCTATTTCGTATCAGTCACGCTCCAACCGGCGCGGGAGACAGTCGTGTGACTCCACGTCGCTTAGTTTCGTGAAATCAATTTAAATTTCAGTTTTCTTACAATAAACAATGCGAATAACAGGAATTAATATTTTTTACAGGCCTTTACGAAATCAACGTGTAAAAAAAATTCTCAAATACGTTTTCAAACCTCTCCAAAAGCTTTTTCTCAAGTATTTTTAAACTCCTCCCATAAAGGGCGTGATTTCCGATTTCGATTTTTTCCTGAACTAGTGGATCGCCTTAAGGTTTAAATTCACACTTTACACCAGCCGCCTGTTTTGATTTTTGCAAGAAAGAAACATCGTCAAAAAGTGTGCTTTTTTATTTTGTGAACTTCAGGCACAAACATGTAAATAATAAGAATAATAAAATAATTGGATAATTTATAAAGCGCCGTTTTTGTGAAAAATCACCTCAAGGTCGCTTAATATGT
Organism: Limnephilus rhombicus; assembly: GCA_929108145.2. Taxonomy (NCBI): domain Eukaryota; kingdom Metazoa; phylum Arthropoda; class Insecta; order Trichoptera; family Limnephilidae; genus Limnephilus; species Limnephilus rhombicus. The sequence continues at coordinate 19,754,604 of OV815293.1, forward strand.
GGCTAAGTAAGGCTAAGCAGATCCGGTCACTAAACAAGCCATTTTTGGTTTCGATACTGCATAGTGGTCTTTCACCAGGGCGATACTGTTAGTATCTACCACTCTGGAATCGTATAGGTTGGTTTGAGTAAGATATTATAATATAATTTCATATCGCTGAAATTGAACCCGTGATGTTCTATATCGATAACGGAGCTTCTGTACTTTACTAGTAGTTAGGTACCTACTGCTTTGATATCAAAAACAAAACCAGCCCTTACCCTGTAAAACCACCCCTCGTGATGAATAATACCATGATTAATTAACCACGAATATTAATGGTCTAAAAACGTGTTTAAAAATTAGTTAATTACTTTGAAAAAAAATTTCTCCTCTTCCCTCCCGAAACTCAAATTAAAAACAATGATAATTAACATTAAAACAATGAGAGGAGATGGGGGAATTAGATTGTATTAAGGAGCGTGGAATTGAAAGGGTTAAATAATTAATGAATTGGGTTAAAGGTGTTACAAGGTTTTTTTGTTGTATATCTGCATGTTTAGGGGTTTTTTCTTACACCTACTGCCATTGTACACTGTAAACTGTAAGTACTTTGAAGGCATTCATTTTCATAGTGAGCTATAAGTAAGTTACTTAGAATTTATAATATGGGTTTAGTATAGGCATCTACGTAGTGTAAGGTGTAGGTACATAAAACAGATCAGTTAGTTTGTCGAGCAGTCCAAAGCTTGGGGTTTCAATTCTGATTTATTGTACAATAATTATGGTATTTTTTTTACATTAGCTCTACACAGGGGGCCTTGAGGAAAAAAAATGCTTCTGGGCCTATGTCTTCTTTGGGGATGCTGTGGGGAGGATCTTTTTAGGGAAAGGAAAGAGAGGACGTTCTGGGAAGGAAAAAGGGATTAGGGGTGAGTAGGAATCTAAAAGAAACGGACCCATGAAACTATCCCTCCCATTGCAGTGTATAGGTCTGGCTGTAGAGGTCTAGGTTAGGTCTCCCTCAACCAGTCTCTGCCGATCCGGCCCGCCGTGCAGTAGATGGGCGAACGCATTCTAAACCTAGACAAACCTCACCCCACGAATTAGTGCACCTCGAACAATAAGTAACCAAACTTAGCGAAACACTTGAGGTGACTTATGACAGGGGTGTTACTAATCCAAAAACTTGTTCCCGGGGTGGCGGTACCCATACTCACATACCAAATTATAATTTGTGATCGGAGAAATTCAAAAGTTGTCGTGTTTTTCGTTACCCGGTAACATTTATCTCTCTTTAAAAAAAAACATTAAAATAAAACCCCATAACTAACTAACTAACCACCATGCCGTTTCCCCGCAGGGGTAGGCAGAGTGGACGGACCGCCAAACAACTCGGTCTTGACACACACTCCTTGCCTCGTTCACATTATAAGCTCTTCTATTATTCTGACTCTTGACAAGGCCCGACTCAAATAACTGATTCACTTGGTCGTGCCATGTCTTTCTCGGGCGTCCCCGACTTCTTCTACCATTCACATTTGCGTCATATATTCTCATTACACTCCTTTCCTCGTTCATTCGCTCTACATGCCCAAAAAAAAAATCCCCTAACCGAAGACACATAACTCTTCATTTATTCGGTAGTCACCTCCCTACCTAAAATCTCAGATAAATAGCGTGAAATTAAAAATAAACTTGTTTGTTTTCCTTAGATTAATTGTGTTTTTTTTTAACAATTGACAACTTCATCATTAAAAAGCAAACAAGGTAAAAAAAAGTGTCACATTTTTGTTTAAATTGTTTGGACCAATACATTCCACACCCGGTAAAATAAGAATAATATATCATTGTTAGTTTTAATTAAATCTGTGTTCCGGATGATCCGATCGGTGCCACCGTCGCGTTCATCCGATCGGAAAACTAACCGGGACGCAAGAGGGGTTGCTGGTTCGCAGTTTAATAAACAAGTGTTCATAAGTCTGTTGATTCAACTGTGTTGTTAGGTACACTGTTGTTAGGTGGGAAAAGGCCAATGAAATCACATTTTGGTTTTTGAATATGTTAGATTTTATAAATCAAATAAACCTACCTTGCTATCCCATCAAATAACATCAAGAAGGTTTTATATGTTTTTAGGGCCATGGCCGATCATTTATAGTTACAACGTTTTTTGAAGGTTTAATAATAAAAGTGAAGTTTTTTTTACTTTAACAAATCTATTTTCAAAGGAATGTGTATGTGCGTAAATGCCACAATGAGTGAGAGAATGCATTGTCATCGACAACGAGTCTCTATGCCTCTAAGTTCGATCGGTTGTCCGGAAATGGGTAAATTTGCACTTTCAAGATTTGCCTTCAATCATTCACTAAGACAAAATCGAAATTTTAGATAATATTTGAAAATATCTATAAAAACAAGTTTTTTAACACATTAGCTCCAACAGGGGGCCCCGTGGAAAATAATTCCCCTCAGGGCCTCTGTCATCTTTGGAGATGCTGTGTGGAGGGTCTTTTTAGGAAAGGAATGAAAGGAAGTTCTGGGAATAAGGAAAAAGGTACGAAGGACGGTTAGGATCCGTGGGTCAGTGTGTCCAGGAGTGGCGGACGTATGAATCCATCCCTCTCACTGCGGTGCAAGGTGATGCTCTGAGAAAGTACGGCATGAACCTGGGCACCCCTGCTAAGTCACCAAACGTAGCGAACCACTTGGGGTGACCTACGGCAGAGGTGTTGGTTGTCCAATAAATGGTTCCCGGGTTGGCGGTACCCATACCCGCTTCCCAAATGGAAGTGAAAACTTTATCTCAATTATATAAAATCTTAAGAAAAGCACGGCACATCCCTAGACACCAAGATACGTGGTACAAATGTGTACAAACTTATATTATATTTGATTGTTAGATACAAGTGCTTTTTTGTGGTGAATACCGCACAACAGTATCGACTGTTCCATAGTCAGTGCAACATTGGCAGTCCCATGTAAGATATTTTACTACTAAAATGCTTGTGTACATATCTTTCAATCGTTTGTTTATTTTGCATAAGTTTTTCTTTCGACCATTTCTAAATCTATAGGTCCTATTAACATTCTTTCCGGATTTAGCAATCATTAAAAATGCAAAACATAAATCTAACAAAATCTCATTACCAGCAGAATGTCAGCTATTTATCCGACAGTTAAAATACTCCATCCTCCGTTAGAGGCCATCGGGGTTCTGAATGTCCCATTTTCCGGATCGGAGGACTTGAATTCGAGAGAAAAATGACGCTAAGAAATTATCGTCACCATTTGTGGGGCAAACGTTTAAGGGGGGCGGTCAACCAGTCAAGCGAAACATTCCTCTGGGTGATGTTTAATTGAACCGGAGACGATTGTTTTTATTATTTATGTCTGTAATAATTTTTGGAATTTAGAATTTCGATTGACATCAGCAACTAGTAATTGGTTTATAACTTCAGTAAATAATATTCTATCTATTAGAAGGAAAATGTAAGGATTTTTGTAGCGAAGCGGGACGCATTTGTGTGCAACATTGTTGAGTTATCTCTGCGTGAACTAAATCGTGTCATTTTATTGCGTACTATTTTCACACTGAAATTCTTCTACCGCAGAAAATAAGTATTTACCATCTGACTAAGAATCGGTTTTATTTTCAATGAATTGACAATAATCTTATGTACTTATGAGCAAGCCATTATGTTTTAAATAAAAAAAAATTATGTTGATCACGAAAAACATTTGTTATATTTTGGAAATTAAAGCCGAAAGAAAAAAGCGTTAAGATGAAGCCATGCAAAATAATGCAAAATCACACAAAATCATCTATTTTTGTTTTGAAAATTTGATCGCTTAGAAGTATTAGTTATAGATGCTTCAATTAAATACGTGTAGAACATATCTTGGCCCTTAAAAATATCGATCACTTTTTTTATAAGTCTGTTAATAAGCCTAGAAAAAAATAAAGTAGGTTACTATTAGGTCTATAAAAGAACACTTTCAAGTGTAAATTCTCCTACTTGTAAATCCCTTTTCGGATATGGTTTCATTGTTTAATGTGGCTAATTCAGTTTCTTTTGTAATAATGCAAAAAAAAACGATATTTACGCCCGAACTTCATGAAATAAAATAAAATATGCATTATCGCGTTGGTATTTTACAATACGGCCGGCAGTCGACGAATTTGGATTTTCAAAGTGAATCCTATGCCGTCGACCTAAGGACTACAGACTTGCCACACCCATTTTGTAACAGTTCCGCCCCGGCCGCGACGGGGAATAGACGTCTCACTCCGATTCCGCGTCGCTTGGTACCGTCAAGTCAATTTTAAATTTCGTTGTTATAAATCGAAAAATGATAAACAAACATCATAGCATTTTGTCTAATTTGATGATGCTTTATTTCAAAGCTCTACGAAAATAGTGTTGCTAACCAAAAAGGGGCTGCTAGTTTTATGACTCCAGAACCGACTTTCTCCAAAGATTTTAGTAGACCTGGCCTTCTAGCACGGTCGATCGATAAGTATTGATAAGATAACTTTCGGTAACTTCTCATCCTTACCTAGGATAACCGCAGATCGCTAACAACAGTTGGTTGTCATCGAATATATTGAGAACACCTAGTCATTGTGGACTGTTACTTATTCGTTGGCGATCTGCAGTCATGCTCGGGAACGATGAGAAGTTACCGAAAGTTATCCTATCAATCCTTATCCTAGCACAGTCGATCGGTAAGGATTGATTGGATAACTTTCGGTAACTTCTCATTTTTCCATAGGACAACTGCAGATCGCTAACGTACAAACGTTGGCGTCGAGTATATTAAGAACATTTAGTCATTATGAACTCTTAGTATTTCGTTGGCGATCTGCAATCGTGCTAGGGAACAATGAGAAGTTACCCAACTTTCGTTATCCTATCAATCCTTATCGATCGACTGTGCTAGGGGTCCTGGGAACAAACATATTTTCTGCTTTATAATGAGAGAAATTATGTGTGCCCTAAACGTTAATTAGTCAATACTTGTGTAGGTACCTACCTATTGAAGGTACCGACAAAAAAACATCAAAGCGTACTTGTGAGGAAGGTATTTAGGAACAATATTAATATTTAGTGGCTTTCTCAACAGCGGTATTAACCTTTACGACAATCGTAAATTAATCTCTTCTAGCCACGGCACAAAACCGAAATAAACTTGTGAAAATATAATCATAAGCACGATCTACACACATATTTCAGGGTCTTAAATAATTCGTCAAGTACATTATCCCATAAACTTAAACATATTCAAATTTCTCTTTGATCACGAAATAAATCGGTGTTTTTATGAGTCTTGATTTATTTATCGATTCGCTAATAACGCCCTGTCAGCGCGGTGTTTAAATTCAACACTTTGAATGTCCTTCTCTTCATAAATATAAGTTTTCATAAACGTTCGGGTTGTTAGAACGTCTTCTCATGTCATAGAGTGTTGGAAATGATCTTATTAAATGTTCGGATTTCGCCTTGAACGGATAAAAAATACTCGTTTGAATCTATTAGGTGTGGAACGGATAATTTTATATCACAGTTAGAAATACATTTTTTAAGCGTTTGAATGTGATAGATGTTGATCTAAGTGGGTGGTATAAAGAAAATACTACTATTTATCTTGATAGAGAATTAAATATTAAAGCGGAATGTTGTTTTACGATTTAATCTTCGCTTATTCAGTAACAAACAGCACCATCGACCAAGTCGCACCTAAGTGATAACAGTGGCACAAGTAAGAAAAATGCATTTTTGAATAAAGTATGCAAAAATGTTCCTGAATATCTATTGTTCCTGAATTCAAGCAAAAATAGTAGCACAATGATCATTGTAACACTATTTTAATATTAAACCTAATAAATATTAGTATACCTACTGCTTTACAACTTTTATAAAAAAGATATATTGGTTAATAAACTGATTTCATACAACGTAATAAAATATTTATACTGATCTCCTGAAAAAAGAGGTTTTTTGAGTTGTGCCATTGTTATCCCCCGGGTGCAAAGTATTATTTAGGCAGAGCGTGTGAACCTTAACCACACTGCATCCCCAAAGATGAGATGGGTCCGATAGGCCAATAGGACGGTGAAGTTGATTGTAGGGAATTTCAATTCGGGTGGCGGTATGTGTACCGCCGCTAAATATTAATAAACAAAACCATTTATTAGATAACCACGACCTCTGCAATAGGTCATCCGATTATGTTTGATGACTTAGATGAGGTGCCCGGGTTCATGAGAGGATGTTTGTTCGGATCTTGGCGGTACAGGCGTCTGCCACCTACTGCGTGGCGGGCCGAATCTAGAGAAGTTGAGGCAAGTGTTTTGACTTCTTCAGTAATACCTACTCTCTCAACATATCGGCTTGCACCGCTATTGGAGGAATGGATTCATATGTCTGTCACTCCTGGACACCGACCCCTATATTCCTACCCACCCCTCATATCTTTTTCCTTCCCAGAACTTCTTATTCGTCCTTTACTTAAAAAGATTCTCCACACAGCATCCCCTAAGATGACACGGGCCCTAATGGAAATTATTTTCCTAAGGGCCTCCTGCGTGTAGCTAATATAAAAAAATAAGAAAATTATTAATAAAAGGTAAATTAGTTAAAATTAAACCTATTCAGTTGTGAAAAAATATTCCACCCTTCATTAGTTTCTCTCTTGACCTCCTGTACAGAAAAGTGTATCCTTGGAAGCCTGTCTTGGATTCTCGCTATCATTTATGTGCCGTTTGATCAACAATTCTCCAACTCACCTTGGAAGGAGATATATTAAATGGATAGAATAAGTTCTTTACGTATAAATCTGAGTTTATTGATACTTCGCGTATACAAGTGTTGGACCACGATAGTCGACCTATCTAGGAACTGGCTAATTGGAATCTGAAGCTAGTGATCTCCTGAAGACTGCTTTTGAGCCCTTGGACCCTCTGTTGCCCAAAGCCTGAACTAAGCTAGCTGCCATCTAGCGAACTTTTGGGACAGTTCTTAGTACTGCCATCTATGTGACTAAGCTGGAATCTTTTAGATACACAACAATTTTGCAGATAATCATGTACCTACCAGTAAATACATCTTCCTTCCGGTACATGAAAGCATTTCGCTGTTGACACTTCAATCGCTTTCGAAATCGATCTGGTAAGAATTGAATGGGAGAGAGCTTTGTCGAATAAAATTTACTGTTTTCTTCTGTGCAAACAATACTACAATGTATTGTTAGAATAGTGCACAAACTGTTGAAAAACGATATAAACTTTAATTTCGTTTTTATTGAAAGTCACTCCGTAAAATACAAACACAATACATTAAATGGCAGTTGTAAATTGTTGTCAATTTGCCCATTGTGCGCTTTACGGTGTTAAAAGTTACGGCGGTAAACTTCTATCTGTCTCGCTCCATTCAAAGGCGACTTACGAGTTAACGTCAACTGCCTCCCTCTCGACTCGTAAAGATAATTCACCCGTGAATGCTTCTTCTATTATTATTTACACAGTGGGGCCGATAGTTCGTTTTACGGGAAAATTAAAGATCTTTTGAATTTGCATCATTTATTTGTGATTAGGATTACCTTTTACTGTTTCTGGGAAAATGCAGTTTTATTAACGGTTTACAGTAATTTATATCTTGAATGGACATCAGCGATAATCACGGACATCAACTATGTTAATGGATATCAATGATATTCTGCCACGTTTAAGAAAATATCATGAACTTAATCCTTTAAAACAACCGGAATAAAATAATTTTATAAGAAAATTACTTTTACTTAGTTTTAACAACTTTTATTGTTTAAAAAATCATCATGTTTCATAAGCAATGCTTTTACTTAATTAGGGTTTACTGAATTTTTAATAAAAACTATTTGGGAGGCGAGTGTGGTTACCGCCGCTATTGAATTACCAAAACTTCTTCCGTGGGTCACCCCAAGTGGTTGGCTATGTTTGGTGACTTAGCAGGGATGCCCCTCTTCATGGGGTGAGGTTTGTCTGGATTTTGGGGGCGGATGTGTCTGCCCACCAACTGCGTGGCAGGACGGATCGGGAGAGAATGATTGAGGGAGACCTTTTGGACTCAGTGGGAGGGATATATTCGCACGTACGTCACACCTGGACACGCTTATCCCTAGATTCCTACTTACCTCTCATACCCTTTTCCAACTTCCTCTCCTTTCTTTCCCTCTACACAGCAACTCCAAACATGACGTAGGCCCTGAGGAAAATTGTTTTCTACAGGCCGTACCGCGTGGAGCTAATGTTAAAAAAATAATCTATCATAAACGACGCCTTTTAAAACCACTTGAATAAAATAGTTTTAATTAGACTTAAAAACTATTTTCGATAGATGTAATTTTTGATAATTTGGTAAAAGTTTCCGCATCTCGTCATTTTTGTACCTTAACTTATTTATTTGTCTTAAGCTTGCGCTGAAGATGATTTTGGTGGAATGAAGAAAACTCTGGTAACCTATCATGACACCACATTCTATCGTTCAATATGTTTAATGTTTCATGCAGATAAGAACAGATCTCTGCTTTACAAAATACTTTTACAGCCTGAAAATTTAGTATTAACTTTAGCTAAAAAATGATGTACATTGGAAGATTATTCGTCATTAAGTCATGTCATTATTCAATTATATTTTTATTATTTCATTATTCAGTATCACTTCCACTTTCAAGGACACTGTCTACGGACTTTCCAAGCCTACAAATAATTAAACAATATTTGAATTCTTCCCAACCCTCATCATTAAAGTCTGACATTGTTATGAATAATTGATCCATAACTGCCACAGCAATAAACTTGCAAATTAATGTAATCGTAAATGCTCACATATTCTTTGCTATAGTAACTATTTTTACACAGAAGTTAAATGTGTTATATTCTAGGAGTGCATAACACAATTTATTTCATGTTGATTAAATTAATTGTTTGGTTGATGGGTACCTTTTTTCATTTTATTTGCCCTAACCGTAATGCGTATTTCCCACTTTATCTACATAAGTGAAAAAATGTATTGTCGTGTTATTATTGTGTGTTATTATATACATATATTGCAGAAGTCAGAATATTATATTTGAAATGGTTCCATTATTTTATTTTTACGTTTGTTACTTAGTTCTGCTTGAACTACGAACATTAGTACCTACCTAATTAGTATATTCTTATCACCCTCTTCTGTACATCATAATATTAAGACTGTTTATGTTCCTTAAAAAAAATATATATTTAACATCGATACTTGGTCGAAGATTTTTAAAATATTTTTTAATGTGTCTTGTTCTATTTCATATTTTGTTTAAATTTTTTAGTATTATCTTATTACATTTATGGGAATAACCTTCGAAAATTATTATAAAAGGAATTTATTCTAATAACAAAATTGAATATTCATTTGGACTTTTAGAAAAAGTTCAATGGGTATTCCGTATAAATAATATCGGATATAATTATCCAAGACACTATCTTGGTTACAAACCAGTTCTTCGAACAATTGTTGCGATTTAAAAAAAGTTTTAAAAAACTATCCGAATGCTAATATTATCAACTCTGAAGTTGAAATACGAGGTTGAGAAAAATTAGAGGTCTCAGTGGCCGAATTGGTGGCATTTGTCCCGGTAAGATGTGAGATCCCGGGTTCAAGCCCCAGTTGCGGCTTTATTTTGTTTGCGACCCAGTTTTTATTTTTCTGTGTCTTTTTCATATTTCGTTTAGATTTGTTAGGATTATCTTCTTCTTCAATGATAAATTAAAAATATTGGACTTTAAAACGAACCCGCTACCCTTCGAAATACTTTGCTAAAACCATTTAAATTTATCTTTTGTCGTCTGTCAAATTGCGGTCTTCAAAATTTTAAACGGCTGGAAGGGCCGTTTTTGAATGGGTGTATTTTTATGGCATTTTGTATCTAATATTTTGGGGTAATGTGCCACACCCCTTCTTTGTCTAGGTCACGCACCACGACACAACACGTTTCGGGCCCGCTAATGAATAGAGAATAGACAGTGTTTGGTTGGTTTTTACGACGCACCTAACCTATGAGGAATGAATTTAAAATGCACAGGGGTCCCCTTTATAGACCTCTCTGTGTGCGGCAGCTCCATTGGCGGAAGTACGTGGGAAATTAATTAACGTTTCTTTGTAAAGTGCCCTTGCTACTTAGGTAGGTACTTAAGTACTTATTGGCCCCGTATTTATTTTTAAGGTATTATCTCTAAGTGCATTAAGTATTATTATCTATTAATTATTATTAATAGATAATAATATTATTATCTATTAAGTGCATTATCTCCGAAGGCATAAAATAATATCTACGTGTATTCCATTTTTTTAAAAGCATTCATGATTGGTGATTTTCCAGTGAGCTTAAAGTTCTAATAGCAATAAATATATTAAAGATAAATAAACATGACATATGACATAATATTAGGTAGCAGGAGAATATTCGTAACCCGGCAATGTTTGTCTTTCTTTGTAAATAATAAAAAATAAAAAATAAAACTAGACTTTTTTTTTTCGATGAATTAGGTAGGTACCTAAGGCTAAAATGATGGGTAGGTACTTACATGCAATAAATAAAAAAAAAATTAAATCTGAATACCGCACAACAGTCCCAACTGCTTCCAACCTCCAGGAGCCAATGAGGAGGCTATGGCATCACCAAATGGGGAAGGAGATGGGCAAGAGGAAAATGGGGAAGTACCTAACGGCTATTCATATATAGTCACCAAACACAGCTAAAGTCATTTCTAACAACGTTTCAATCATGAATGGTGGTCTTAGACACGGGCGATTCTGAGAGTGTCTTATTGAACGTGCCGCAAATAAGTAGATATATAGTACATTATTTTAAAATGATTGAATTGGGAAGTACCTAACACAAATCAAATTTACTTGCACTCGCCGGGATTTGAATTCTCGATCTCCATATCCATAGCCTTACCCCTCGACAAAATATATATAATAAATACTAAGATATTTCCTACGGTGACCGGACAACTCAGAATGAAACCAACTCAGAAGCACATCAGAAAGGTCATTAAGAGTGAAGATAAAAAAATATTAAAAAATGCATTATATAGGTTAGTTAGGTTAGGGTTACCGGATATTTTAAAATTATTTTTTCATAGCTTTTAATGACCTTTCTGAGGTGCTTCTTAGTTGGTTTCATTCTGAGTTGACATGGAACCATTTCCTACATAGAATTTTCATACTACAATGAAACCGTCTGAGCTCCATGTTATTTGCACCATGGATTTGAAGTCAGCTAAACCTAATATGGCATTTAAGTGTGCTCACTTCAAATATGTTGTCGCCAAACAAACACCGTTCCTACTAAAGATCTAAACAAAAGGGAGATATCCACTTCCAAGCAACACGCTTTCGCGATAGAACGGGACAAAATTAAATTAGAAGTGTCCCCTTCTTCCTTGTCCCGATTATATTAGCGTGCGAGAAAGCGAGACGCCCGCGGGGCATCGCTCGATAATATGTCGTGTAGAAGCGGGAAAACAGTGGCGGGCCTGCTTTTCAAGGACGTCCCATCAAGATAATAATAATGGGGAGGGGCCCTTCAGTCCCCCTCCTAGACAAATGGGGGACACTTAAAGGATGACACGCCACTGGTGATGGTCGTAATCGACAATGTTTTGTTTGTGTGCTTATTTAATAGTAATAATGTACGTTTAGGATGGGAATGTAGAGGAGATGGAGAAGGGGCAGAGAGGAACGTAACTGATAGTGATAACTATTGACAAACAATCTCTGTGACATAGCGGTAAGATCTGTGACTCTGGACTCTGGACCCGCAGTCACGGGTTCGAATCAAGTAGAAGAAACAATCAAAATAATGCCTTTTTGAAAACATAGATGGCCCGGGTGGTTGAGTGTAACAATCCTTGCCTACAAATCTGAAGATCGTGGGTTCGAATCCCAGCGTGTAAATAGATTTTAACGCCAAGTAAATTTTATTTAATTAAATTGTGTTTTTGCACAAGTTATCCATTGCATATTTACGTTACGTTCCAGCGAGGTAGTTGTTTTCAGTATCGCCCTGGTCATAGACCATCATCGAAAATTGTAACTTTGTTTGAAATGGCTTTTGGGGTTGGAATAGTCTCACTGACTCCAGACTAGAAGGTTAGTAGAAGATGGGACTTGCGCTGTACTCACAATAAATAAATAAAAATAAATATAGATGTGGAAGATGTTTTCAGGAACGTCCTGGTGAACGACCCCCCAGAGTCCCCCCATACCCTTTTCCTTCACAAACGTCCTTCCAGAACGTGCTTCCTTTCGTCCTTTCCCTAAAAATACCCTCCACCCAGAATCCACAAAGATGACACAGGTCGTGAGGGATTTTTTTTCCTCGTGGCCACCCATTTGAAACCAATGTAAAAAAAAATCACAAAATTAACCAACCATTCAATTCGGAAATTTGTTCTTTCACCAGGGCGATACAGAAAATTTCTCTTAAGGCGATCCACTAGTTCAGGAAAAAATCGAAATCGGAATTCACGCCCTTTATGGGAGGAGTTTAAAAATACTTGAGAAAAAGCTTTTGGAAAGGTTGGAAAAGGTATTTGAGAGTTTTGTTTTACAGGTTGATTTCGTAAAGGCCTGTAAAAACTATAAATTCCTGTTTTACGCATTGTTTATTGTAATAAAACGGAAATTTAAAATTGATTTCACGAAATCAAGCGACGCCGAGTGACGCGTCCATCTCCCGCTCAGTTCGGGGCGTGACTGAGGTTTGGGGACTGTGGTTTGAACAGTAGTTCTTCGGTGGACGCCATAGGGTTCACTTTGAAAAACCGAATTCGTCGACTAGCGGCAGTATTGTAAAATAACAACGCGAAAATGCATATTTTATTTTATTTTGGGAAGATTGGGTGTAAATATCAACTTTTTGTGCGATCATTATAAAATAAACTGAATTTGCCACATTATACAAAAAACCATAACCGAAAAGGGGTTTATAAATTGGAGAGTTTGGACTTATAAGGGTGTTTTTTAGACCTAATACTTTATTTTTTTATAGGCTTATTAAAAGACTTATATAAAAAATGACCGATATTTTTAAGGGCCAAGGTATGTTCTACACGCAGTATTTAATTGAAGCATCTACAATACTTCTAAGCGATCAAATTTTCAAAACAAAAACATATGATTTTGTATGATTTTGCATTATTTACTATGGCTTCATCTTAAACTGGTAGTATTCAAAAGGTAAAACAATGACGGTCTGAGATTTAGATATCTTTTTGAAAACGTTGGGGTAGATTGAGATTGTAAATACAACACCCTTTTTGGGAAGAAATATCTCGTAATGTATGGCTAACGAAGTAGTAGGTGTTTCCATTTAAACTTTTTTTTGTTTAAACAAGTTAATAAAATGCTAAATCTAAAGCTTAAATCGAAAGAGAAAAAAAAATCTTTTCTATTCATTGCAAATTCTTTCCAAAAATAGTTTGTCAATATATTTTACTACTAAAGGTAAATAACTATGTAGGTATGTAGATGCGACAAGAGACAAGACTGTTTGTAAATAGTAAACATTTAACAGCAACTAATATATTCATAGTCTTAAAACGAACACTGCGAGAAGCTAAAACTTAAGTCAAACACTAAACCGTCCCATTCTTTCGCCGTAAAAAACTGTCATCATCCCCCCTGAATTCCGGACTTATTTAGTTTCCAAGGGCTAACGCTGCAGTTAGTAAACCCACTCCCATTTCTCGCTTCACGGACCCCTGATGGCGCACGTTCCTGGGGGTAAATGGCGCGACAAATAACGAAAACCCCCCTGAACCGCCCAACTCCCAAAATCCAACCCTCTCTAAGCCGCCCAACTCCCAAAATTCAACCCCCTCCCGATTCGCCCTTCTCCCCACCGTTGACAGAATACCCCCGACATACCGCGTTGTGGAGCCGCCATGGGTGATTCTGTAATGTGACAAGTTATGTTAATTAGTGATACTGATAATCGTTAGGTAGACCTACTTATTGATTGCTACAAATTAAACAGTGTTAACACGAGTTGTTTGTTGTTTAAAATGTATGTAGGTCTATAGTTATTATGACTTGGTTTTATGTCATTAGTGAACATTGAGGATCATGATGCGTTATTGAAATGACAAATGTGAACTTCAATGCACCTTACACAAGTAGTTCTGTAGATCTTGCGTCCAAAAAGTATGTTTCTATCCTTCACTTGTTTTTCGTAAACCGAAATTAAAATTTCCTTTGAAATCATGAGATTTGTAAGCAGATACTTAAATATCTCCCTACTTAATTGTTAATATGCAATTTGTCCAAAGAAACGCCACTGTCGCAATTACAATTTATTTTTCAAACTTTCTTCAGAAAGGTGTGTACTTAGTGTCCATGATATTGAAACAATTCGAACAAGAAAGTCCAAATAAATCAAATAATTTTAAAGATTAAAAAATTATCTTTACTGAAGCAATAAAACGGCCACCATCTTGAATCGGAAAGGGAACGTACAAACAGAATTACAGACAGACGAAAATGTTCAAAACAAAAGAAAATCTGACAACGCTCACTGCAAAAATTTATGATACGCAATAATTTTTTTAAAAAGTCTTTGTTTGGAATTTCTGAAAATTTCGGAAAGAGCTGAAAATTCTTAAATATCGTTAACACAATATTAGTAGGCAGGTTACTATATTTTAGTGTCAAGGACAAAACCTCAATAATTAAAAAAAATCAAGTGTGCAGTTCACAAGCGATAGAAGTGAAACCTTCAGAAAACTAAAGTAGACACGAGTGGGGAGTGGGGAGGCTACGAAGACCGGTTTATTCCATATCATTCTATCACAGGCTAAATCCTACAGATGTACCTATGTGTATTGTGTTTATTTCTTTTAGTGTCGCTTTTTCGTTTCATCGAGTTTCAAATCACAACGGTGCTAAAGAAGTTTTCACTTTAAAAAAACTCTTGAACGGTGAGCCCTGGCATTATGAAATTCTTCTCTGCTTTTCTATCTAGAAGTCCTTCGCATCTATTTCAACTCACAACATAATTTCCATCAAGAGCTAGGTATCTAGTATCTACCTTTGAAAATCTAAGAAAAAAATCTAAGAAAGCTAAAACTAGAAGATTTTAAAAATATGAGGACGAAACCCAAAATTGTTTGTTTCTTATTTTTATTAACGAAATTTTAGAACGAAACCGGTTAGTAATGTTTGAAAATTTATGACATATTTCTAAGAGTGAAACAATTTTCTCACCACACTGTAGCTTAGCTTCAGCACCAGTCAGCTTCTCCTTTGTGACTTGTGGCGTCATCCCAGGTCAAAGTTTGTAAATGGTGCGCGCGCAGGACTAAAGATAATAATGGACCCTTCTAATGGCGGATAGCTGGAACTCCCCTGATACTTCCACAAGATAAAGCGGCGATGAGTTCCAGCGGTGGCACTAAGAACGATTTATTCGGGGAACAGCGGAAGAGTGGAACTGCAAAGCGCGAAACTTTAGAACAGTGATATTTTATAGGCGTTTTTGTAAAGAAGAATTATCTATTATAGTTTTATGTTGTTTGATGGGCGACTACATTTTACATAGTAGGTACCTACACCTTTTCTGGAAATTATGTTGTGAGTAGAAATTAGTCGCGATGGACTTCAGCCATACAATAATACTTTTTAAATTTACTGTCACAGATAACTTTAGCCATACAATAATACTTTTTAAATTTACTGCAACAGATAACTTTAGCCATACAATAATACTTTTTAAATTTACTGTCACAGATAACTTTAGCCATACAATAATACTTTTTAAAAGCGGTATTTTTATATGCGTCGTCTACACATTTGTAATGAAAAAAACACATTTTTTATCAGTTGATAAATGCTACTAAAAGTATGTTTATGTTTTTCTCTGTGTGTCCTTTTCCATGTACCCCGTTCCCCTCATACACTCCCCTTTCCTCGTATGGAAAAGAAGTGAAAATTTTCATAATGCCAGAGCTCACTGTTCGATGGTTTTTTTTTTAATTGTTAAGTTTTTGTCCTTGACACTAAAATAGTTGTCGACTAATAATTTATTAACGATATTTAATAATTTTCAACCTTTCCTAAGTTTTGTTCATAAATTCAAAATTCGTCACAGACTTTTGCACTGAGCGAAGCCAAATTTTCTCTAATTTTGAATTTTTTTGTTTGTCTGCAAGTCTGTTTGTACGTTCCGTTTTTGGTTCAGGATGGTGGCCGTTTACTACGTAAGAATTTTATTTGTGAGTAGGTAAGTAGTGTTTCTGCTTCTCCAATTCACGTGAAGGAATTATAAGTTTTGTAGTATAAGTAGATTTATAGGTTGGTAGGTACTTACATTTTTTCTTAATGACGTGTATTATTAAAAAAACTTAATTTAATAATTATTATTAAATATCTATAGGTTAACTCGGCTAATATAATAGCTTCTGATGACAATGAAAACCGTTAAACTGCCTTTACGTCCAAGTAGATAGGCAGATTTGTTAGAATACTAGTACCTATTCCTCTTCTTGCTTTATCCACATTTATACACCTCATATTGTTTGTTAATTTTTTTAAATGTGAATAACCTCAAACTGCTCCCAACCGCCTAGAGCCAGTAAGCCGATGGCATCCAAATTGGGGTACCTACGTTGTGAGGCTGAAGGTAAGTGGTGAAGAGTAGGAGAAGGGGGAGAGATAGGTGGGGAAGTTCCTGGTTATTCATATCTAGTCACCAAACACGACTAAATCCATTTCTAACAAAGTTACAATTCTGAATTGTGATGGTTTTACACAAGGGCGATATTAAGAGTATCTTCCACCCTGGAACGTGCCGAAAATACCTCGTATTATTTTAATTGATTAAATTGTGAAAACACAAATCAATCAAATAAAAACAGATTTGAAAACGCACCCTCCGGATCGCTAGTCGAGAGCCTTGCTCCTCAACCACGGAATCCGTCATTAGTAGTACATATTTAAACCTGTGATTTACTCGATTACGTGAATAAAAACAGAAAAGTGCGCAAATTTCATAACACCAGAAATCACCTTTTGAGAGATTTATAATTTTAAAAAAAATCAATCCAGTAGGTAGGTAGGTACTTTCCAAATTCATCACATCCACGTGTTACTTAATCCACGTAATAAGTAGGCATTTACTTTTAGACTAACAATCCTCACAACTAAATTGATAATAAAAAATACGCTTTTTATAACACTTTAAAAAAAAATCACAAAATTTAGACGTATGGTAGAATAAAATTTCTTAAGTAAATTGCAACTTTCTTCGTATCAGACGACAAACAAGTGATAAATTTTACTTGTAGCTGTAACAACTCTGCCGAATAATCTTCCATCCCTTTAAAAAATTGACTGCAGGCAGGAGGTAGGAGGCACCCCTGTTTCGGCTCGGGAGGAGTGATTGCAGACGATAAATCTAAATCGCGCCCTTAATGATCCAAATTGCCCGACAGACTTGCTAGGGCTGACACAAACGAATAAATAATCGACCTTCACGACACAACCGTTAGTCCCGATTGAAGAATGTATTGTGGAATGATTTTATTTAATTGAAATATAATTAATAAGGTGAATACCGCACAAGAGTCCCAACTGCTCCCATCTGGAGCCAGTGGGACTTTGGCATCCCCAATTGTGGTATGTTGTGAGGCTGAAGGTACTGTGAGCGTGTCCATATGAACGAAGTAAGAAAGGTAAAATTTTCCTTACTTCTGAAGAAATTATTTAAATTTAAAAAAAAATCTTTTTTTTCCTTAACCTGTCTGAGGCCTAGGAGTCGAAAATAAACTGGCGACAACGAATTTCTTTCAAATCTGATTTAGTTCACACTTCTCGAGATTATCAGCTCCGTACTGTTCTTGACACACTCCTTGCTTCATTTACATTCATGCGTAGTTTCAAACACTGTCACGTGTTCATTGTTTGGGAGGCACCGCCACCCCGGGAACCGTTTTATGGATAAATAAAACCTCTGCCGTATGTCACCCCAAGCGGTGTATCTGGTGCCCGGGTTCATGTGGTGAGGTTTGTCCGTGTCTTGACGGCGAATGCGTCTGTCGACCAGCAGCATGGCAGGCCGGATCTCCGGACTCCTCCAGCCAAACTCTCTCGGAACATCGCCTTGCACCGCGGTGGGAGAGATGGATTCATACGGTCGTCACTCCTGGACACCCTGAGCCCCAAATCCCTACCCACCCCTAATACGCTTTTCCTTCCCATAACTTCCTCTCCTTCCTTTTTTAAAAACACCCTCCACACGGCATCCCGAAAGATAACAGGCCCTGAAGGGTATTATTTTCCTCAGGGCCTCCTGTGTGGAGCTAATGTAAAAAAGGCACCTACTCTTCTCTTATTATAACTCTTGACCTGACTCGACTTAATTAGATATGTGAATTACTTGGTCTTGCCATATATGGTGGCCATTACGACGTCGACCTTCTTGGGAATTGTCAGTACATAATACATAATATTTTTTTAATGTAATTTTTTGATTTCTGTCCGTGTAGGTTATACAATTGGTTTGTTTCCCACAGAAATGCAAAATATTTGTTCATGTTGCTTATACTCATCATTTCGAAAAAAAAGAACACAATTGCCCTCCTTCCTGTTGTCATTATCAAAACATAAATATAATAAATATGTCGAACAACTCAGGTGGCGCTATATCTTCTACCTAATTCCACACAGACCCAGATGGATATATCATTTAACAAATCCAAAGAAACCCTGTCATCTTATTCGATTGCTTAATCTCGTGGGATTTTCATTCTCTTATGTAAACAAATAATAAAGCTACCCAAAACGAGAGATCCCGTTTCTGTGAATAACGGGTGGCCACCCTATATTATGTGTGGCCTAAAACGGCAATAAATTACGGTCACCCCACAGAAGACGATCCCGTAATAGCAGTCTGTTCACAGTCACTGTATCAATTTTACTTTACACCTCATAAAGACTGCTCTTTCCGGGAATAGGGGTAGTAAACTTGTGATGGCGGTCCTAGAATGGTCATGGAAACGTTTAGCAGAAAAAATTATTACAAAATAAAACTTTGGATAGTCTTTTTTACAACCACAGTTTTTAAGATAGAGAGTCACGTAACACTTTATGTAAGAAAATTTGCAAAACTTTGGTAGTCTTAAAAATACTTATAGCAAATAGATTAAACCAATAAACAAAGATTAAAGAAGGGTGTAGTAAGGTCAGAGAAATTTATTCAAATTAATCAAAAGAATCGTTTCTGCATTTCACTGGTTTTGCCAAAACCATGGCTGAAAATTATTATTTAACAAATTTACAAATATTCATCAAATACTAAACATCGGTAAAAGTTTATTAATTTTATAAAACAGCACGTTCTAAATAAAATAAAAAATATTACATTAAATGATATTTATAGACAACAATGGTGAACTTGTAAAAACAATAGACATGATCTTTTTACACAACAATGTAGGTTAATACCTACACGGATACTTCTACAGATTTTACTTTTAGCAATTCGCAAATTAATTATCTGTGTTTTTTTGTAAATTAGTACCTAAACCCGATGATTAATTTTGACATGCACGACGAATGATCGAAGAAAGTCATCAATTTGGGAGGCAGATAATGGTACCACCACCCTGTGACCATTTATTAGATAATCAACACCTTCGCTATAGGTCACCTCAAGTGGTTCGCTGCGTTTGGTGACTTAGCAGGGGTGAGATTTTTTATTTTTTTTTACATTAACTGTAAATAGGAGGTTTTGAGGAAAATAATTTCATTCAGGGCCTATGTCATCTAAGATGCTGTATGGGTCTTGGCGGCTGATACGTCTGCCCACCAATTGCGTGGCAGGTCAGATCGGGAGAGACTGGTTGAGGGAGACCATTAGACTTCTCGAACAGGGCTCTTTCGGAACATCACCTCGCACCGCGGTGGGAGGGATGGAATCATTCGTCCGTCACTCCTGGATACATATTCCTACCCATCCCTCATATCTTTTTCCTTCCCAGAACATCTTCTTCTTCTTTTCCTAAGAAGACTCCACACGCATCCCCATGCCATGAAGGGGAATTATTTTCTTCAGAGCCTCCTGTGTGGAAGTATTATATATTTTTTTCGAATCGTCTGCAGAATTATAATACTCTAGGACGTCACGGGAGGCATAGCGCAACCCGCAAAGAAATGTTGTTACGAATAATATTGAACTAAGAAGTCGATGATGTCCTGGAAAACATGGGGCAAGAAATACATCCATCGTTTCTGCTTAAAACTATAAAGAAAAACTGATACTGTTTTGTGTGTGACTTTGAACAAAATATTGAACATTGGACCACAGCCTCCGATTGTTTACCCAGTTTATCTGTAGGGTAACCGCACGGTAGCTACAAAAGTGTCAACATGTCCCGGTAGTTTTACCCTATAACCCACTTCCTTGACACTCAATATTGGTCTATTAGTTCTCCCCTCTGTAAGCTGCCCTTCTGTAAGCCCAGCAGCGGCCCGGGAGATTTATTTATTTAGGGTCACCCTGCTTTTGGAATTTGTGCGTGTGGGGCAGGGGTCACCAAACTTTTCATGTTTAATTATACGTAAAAAATGCCCATCAAAAATATTGCAGCAAAATGAAAATCTTTTGTTACCTACGAGTACCTGATGCATTTTTTGAAAAATATTTAAAACCACTATTTATCTTTAATGCTCGCTTCCTAGCTACTTTTCAAACGACCGAAAGAATATAAGTGTGGCATGAATTCTATACATCTCTACAGATTGTAAATTAAAGTCCTCCGCCGCAGCTGTCTGTCTTTTCACGACAAACTCAAAAACGACTTAACTGATTTTCATGAGGTTTTCACCAATATACATGAGGAAGATTTAGGTGTAGAATTTGTCAAGTTTTTGTATAAATTGGTTGAAATATATGATAGGTACATAAAGGAGAATGTCCGTATGTAGCAGACGAGCGGGCTAGCAAGCGTGCGGTGTGGATTTGATTTGTATGCAAATCTACAGTTTTATGCCGAGGTTGATGAAATTTCGCACACTGTGACCTTCGAAATAAGAGGAAGGTCACTGTCGACATTTGATTTCGAAAACTCTGTATAAAGCCCGGGTATCACCGGGGACTTCAGCTAGTAGCTCTGGCAGCATAAAATACTCGTAGCTCTTTTCAAATGAATCTAATAAGTCAATAAAGGCGTTTTAAACTCGCAAAATTAGTTCCATCGTGGACTACGGATTTTGAAATGTAAAAATATGTTCAAAGACGCCATTTTTTTCTTTCCTCAGTTTTTCTTTCTTTCAACAGTATTCAAATATAAAAACGCCATTTTTCTTTTCACAGTGTTCAAATATAAAAAAGATAATATTTTATAAAACTGATTTAGATATGTAGATAAACTTAATTGCGGCACGTTCCAGAGTGAAAGATAATCTCAGTATTGCCCTGGTGTGAGATCACCATTCAGAATTGAAACGTTGCTTTAAATGGCTGTAGCTGTGTATGTTGACTAGATTCGAATATCCAGGTACTTCCTCGCCTTCATTTCCCCCATCTCTTTGCCCTCTCCGCTAACCTTCAGCCTCACAATACATCCCGATTAGGGATGCTAAGTCTCACTGCCTTCAGGCGTTAGGGAGATATTATAGTTAGCGAAAATTTGTTGAAATCGTATTTTTAATTTCATATTTAGAAAAGTGAAAACATTTGAATACAGCGCTCGTCAGAAAATGGTTTACAACTGCAGATCAAGTGTCTCCCCGTATAATAAATACAAACTGTACAGAAACAGGGTTGGCAGAATTGCCATATTGAAGATCGCCAGAGCGTAATAATTAAAAATAATAAAATGACGGAGCACAATGGCACAGTGAAACGGGTGTCATCAATCCATTGTGATTTGGAATTAAGGTAAATGGTGCGAGTGTTTTGGGGACACTAAAATAACTACCGCGCCTAAACCCTGACTGTTTCCTCAGCGAGGTGTTGATTTATCAATTTATACCTAAGGAATTATTTAATAAAAAATCGGCGAAACGTAAATGATTATGTTGATACAAGATAAACAAATTGAAAAGGAGATTTTTTTTCACAATGTTACAGATATTTCTACTGCGTGTGTGAAATGCGCTTTAATCTCTAAATTAATATTTTTTTATACGAAGAAAAATTATTTTGATAACGGCTGATGGCCGTTATACACGACATCTCTTTTCAGCCCGATTCCAATTAGACACAAAATTCAACATTTTTCGCTCTACGCGATCGCTATTTTCATCTCTATTTTCATATCTACGGTTTCAATTTTCTGTGATGCCAACTGAAATCGTAGAGATGAAAATAGCGATCGCGTAGAGCGAAAAATGTTGACTTTTGTGTCTAATTGGAATCGGGCTGAAAAAAGATGTCGTTTATAACGTCCATTACACTTGGTAGCTACAAATTAATCTACTCTTGTTTCCACGAGGGAACTTACGAAACATAAGGACAGGATATTTTGGAGCTCTTTGCGGCAGAAACTTTTTTTTTATAGTTTGTTTTTCTAATAATCTCTTGTATCATATCTATGATTATTAAAAAATCCAACTTTACGTATTTCAAGTAGTTACTAGCGTTACTACCCGACCTGACTGAGTTTTACTAACTGTTTTCCTTTCCTATTCGAAGGATATAAAAAATGTCTTTTTTAACTGTACGTTTGAAAGTTCCATTGCTCGTGATGGACGTAAGAATGCGATCGACCCAAATGATTTTTTGACATACAAATTACTGATAGAATAAACTGTAAAGATTTCACGATGATCAGGCGATTTTTCTAATTGTATTTCTAGTTATCTACCTATTCATCAAAAATAAATTTATCCTTCCAAAAAATAAACCCGTACAAAACAAAGCTTTCTTACTATAATACATTTTTTGGTTTGAATGAGGATTGAACCTTCCTACCCAGTAATCGGAATCAACCGCACTACCAACGGGGCCAAATCCCGGGTTGGTAAGACCGACATTTATTTCGTATAGGTTTCAGAGAAATGTGTGTATGTCAGTGCGTATGGGTGTGATTACCACGAAAAGTTGATGGAATGCATTATCATTGACAAACGAGTCTATCTGCGTAGTTTCAGCTTGATCGGATCTCGGGAAGTGGGAAAATTCAACTTGCAAGATTCCACTTCATTCATTCAATCAAGAAAACAAATGAAATTCAAAATATCAGTATTTAAAAACGATTAAAAATAAAATAATAATAATGTTTGAATGACTTTTAAAGCGTCTTTTTGTGAAAAATTGCCTAAAGGACGCTGTTTATGTTTATAATGCTTTATTGTCACAAAGAAAACACACAATTGTCTACATACCCAAAATAAGTTTGTTCAAAAAGGCCAATTAATTGTTATTGCTGACTTTATATTGATGATAATTGACAACCCTATTTGTTTTCGTCGACAAATCAACGCGAGTCAGAACATTACTCTGTCACTTTCCCCCATATTAGGCAATATCCCATTTCTCAGAAAATAGATTATATCGCCGTTAGTTTCTACCCATTCCCCTGTGATATACGCCTTCTTCTCTTTATTCCCAGTGGTATCAACTTGCTGACTAAATGAAGTCAATTTAAATCATCTCCTCATGTCTCCTGCTACCCCGATACATTGATACTTGGAAACAAAAAGGATGAAGATTTTTTTCACCACATTAGCTCAAATATTTTAAAACATAATGATTTTCGAAATAATTGGGTGTCTTGTAAATTATATCACCGCTAGTTTCCCTTGTGATATCCATCGATCTTTCGTCTCCATGGTAAGGAGGACGAAGTATAAAAATGATATGTAACAATTTTTGGATATCTATTTACCTATCTAATTAAATACAGGGTGTCCGGGGGTAAAGTTAACTAACTAACTTCGGGAGATGAGTTAATTAAATTAATTAACTTCGGGAGATGATTCTTCATGATAATAGGAGTAAAAGAGATTAACAACTTTTTCCGAAATTCCAACATTTTTTTCCCGTACAAAAAGACGTACCTACTAAAAGTCCTTAGTGTGAAGTACGATCTTACTTGCTGAGAGCCTGCCGGGCGCCCGACTCGATTGTGATTGGCCCGTATCGTAACAGCGGAAAATAATAAATCTGGCCGCACGCGCCGGACTAATTTTATCTTTTTACCTCAAAACTACCCCTAAAAGTTGTAATTTCGAAAAAAGTTATATATCTTTTTTACTTGTGCTGTCGTGTAGAATGACCTCCCGAAGTTAATTCACTTTACCCTCAGACACCCTGTATATGAAGGAGAGTATCTGTTTTTGGAAGGCATTGTGATTTGATTTGAATACAAATCTACAGTTTTACTCAGCGATTGATGAAATTTTGCACACTTCACCTTCAAAACAATAAGATGGTCACTATCTTTCCGATATATCTAAAAACAACCACCTTACCCGTTTCCCACCTCTTAAAGCAGTATTTTGATGAAATTTTGTTGGACGTTCAAAATAAGAGCTAATTACTGTCAACAACCGATTACGAAACCGAGCGTTACGAAAAGTGTGATCGGGCGAGGCGAACGGTCGGGCGAGGCGAATGGAAATGGTTGAGTGGTAGTGGGCGAATGGTTGAGGGGGAGATATAAGTTAGTGAAGCTTTACTTCAGTCGCGTGGTCTAAAGCACACTCGTTTTTTTTTTTTTAATCTGTAAAGCCCGGGCCTTCCTCTAGTATATTCTTTTTAAAATGGTCCCTTCTACTAAAGTGAAACTGCTTATTATATAAATTTACGCAGTAACGCGACAATTTTTTTAAAAACGATTTATTAATCCATTTTTTGGCTTCAATGTCGCTACATCTTCTCGATGGCTTTTCCATCATTGTCTAATACATAAATCTCAATTTAAATGTAGGATTATATTAATTGTTTATTTATTCTTTAGTGTGAAGGAACGTTTGTTGTCTTAGGATCCTGTCGATAAACGGTGGTTTTAGTAAACAAACACTATTAACTTATATTTGTTTAAGTTATTATAGCCAGAATGGTGTAAGTTATTGCAATGTTGGAACTATTTGGAGTGTAAATACCCACTGAACAGAAAATTCCCAGAAATGTGATCTACACCGATTTGAAAGAAAAAAATTGTCGTCAAAGAGCTTATAAATTTTCAATACCTAGGCCTCACACAGGCGAATGAAATTGATTATCTGTTAACCCTTTAGAAATTTAGCGTATTTTTCAGATAGTCAAAATATTTCCGCTTTACAATAAAATGCAAATAAATGGTATATTTCTGAACATATCCGTAAACTAAAAACTATTTTTAAAAGGTGATAAAATACGCTTTCAAATTTTATAATTCGAAATAAACATATAATTTTTTAAATATAAAATTTTTGCATGCAAACATAAAAAAGTTTTAAAAATGGCTCACCTTACGTTTTTTCTAACTAAAATTTCTAATAACGAAAAAAAATAAAAACACGTACTTATTTTATTAGACAAATGTATTATAAACTTTATTCTCACCTCACTCTTTAGTCATTGCATATGAAAATAATTATTTAAAAATTCTCAAAGTTTCAATTGTTTTTTTTTCAAATTGCGATTCAAAACTTTGTTTTCATGAAGGTGTATGTTTTACTTTGTTGGTGTTTTTTTTTAGATTTAAATATATAGCGTGATGTTTTGCATTTCTAACGTTTAGAACATATTTCTGACTATGACAGAAAGGAAGTTACAGCCATTTATATGAGATCCTCGTGAGCTGGGACAAATGTGGTCTATTGTGATTAAACATTCAATTTTTGAAAATGTACTAATTTCAAAAGTCAGCTTATCCAGCACACTTCTATTGGAGATAAGAAGATAGAAGGAGGAAGGTTGGGAAGTATCTGGCTATTCAAACACGGAATCTGCTAACCAAACACGGAATAAGTCGTTTCAAATTACATTTTCAATTCTGAATGGAGGCCGTAGGACTCTGTAATACTGCGGAGTATCTGACACTCTCATGTAGGTAAACTAAAAATATCTAATTATCTTCTTAAGTACGTATTTAAATGCTAATTAAATTGATAAACCTTTAATTAAATTACTACTTTTAAAGGTGTTATGAAAATCGTTAGTTTAGCGTTTCAACACCGTGACAAAACGGCGCTAGTATAGGCAGAGTAATCAACGCCTTCTGGTGGTAACAAAAGCAATTATTATTGAAATTCAAAATTGGAATGATTATTGCAGTAACGAGTCGTTATTACATCCAGGCGACATCTCCCGTCTGCGCTGCGGTTTAAAATTAATGTAGCAACAAAAATTGTAGGTAATTTTATTACTTACTTCATAAAAATGTAATCGCTTCCTTGGCGTTTGCCGCTTGCCACACTGTCGAAAGTAAAATGATGTTGGCGATGAGAAATTCTCGAGTTGCAGAAGTTTTTATTTTCCATTCCTCTTTTATCTTTCCTTTTTAATATTATGTACTAACTAGCTTTCGCTAGCTTCGAAAAAGGTTTTTAATTTAAAAAAAAAAAGGAAAACATTTCATTGCGTCGTGTCTTGTTTTTTGATAGCTAAATGAGTTTGAGGTTTGTCAAAGCTCCGTAGCTCATAATGCAAATTTCCCCGCAAGCTAGAAAAATTTGTGTTTACCTGACAATTCTAAGTTATGAAGCTACGCAATGTTTATGACGCGAGATCATACTTTACACATTTATATATTACTAGCAGACCCGGCCGCACGTTGCTGTGGCTAACGAAACACAACGCCATTACCCAACCTTTATAAAATCCACACCACCCGCTTGCCTGCTGCCCGCTGCCTGAATTGAATATTTGAATTTCTCGGCTTTTCTCTACCATAATAAGCATGTATTATACATATAAACCTTCCTCTTGAATCACTCTATCTATTGGTGAAATCCGTTGCGAAATTTAAAATATCAATACGCACATTTCATACTATGTAGGTAATGATAATGATATTTATCGATGCATAAAATTCATCAATTTCTCAAACGGTTTTATGTGGGAAACAGTGGCGGTCCGTGAGTTTTCAGTAGTGCTAAGATTGAAAAATACGACGTTATTGATGTTGTTGCAGCTGAAAATGAATTTAATTTTTTTTCATAATTTCTACTTTTTGTATGAAGATATACTGAAATGTGGATGCGGCGCATCCACATTTCAGTACATCCTGAAAATCATTATACAAAAATAAAAAATTTAATTATAATTATTATAAAATTATAATTCTTTGTGCATTATTCACCAATTTCCAACCTAAAAGACTTCAAAAATACCTATAATTGTAAGTTTGTATGGACATCAAAAGAAATTATTTATAGTGTCGATTTTTTGTACTTACACGCTGGTACATTATATTTATTAAGTAGTTTTAACATTGATGCGTTTGAATGAAAATATATTTTACATCTTAGTTATTCTGTGGTACATCCTCTGCATACCCCTTCGAGGACACTAATTTCCCGTAATTAATTAACCTATTTTAACTAAACCGACTGCATATTACCTATATACAAGTATGCAGGGGAGCCACTGTTGGCGGATCAACTATCACGAAATCCTAAAAATGTTTGAACCGTTTTATCAAAAGATAGGAAAAATTGTGCTTATTTGGGCACATGAACACACCCAGAATATAATTGTATCAGTTTATCTCTTGTAACCTCAAACCGTACCCATAATCTTTATGAATTTAAAGTATGTAGGTACCTATTTCTAGCTATTTCTAACATTATTAATTTGTTAACTTTTACATTAGCTTCCTCATTTTACCTCAGTATCTTCTCGTTAAATAAGAAATTCCCAAGTGATTCATCTGAAGCGACTTCCCAGGAATGTTTTCATTGTTTTACATCTCAGCATCAATGGACCAGAAAACCACAAATAATGCAGATGTTCAATAAACCCGGGAATTGCGCTTAATCCGCCTTTCCCACGTCAATTTTATCAGCTGTGAGAAAATTTTGATGAACAAATTGATTATTAAGTAAACTTGCTAATATAATAACCGTTAATGTAATAGAAATCCATGATATTATCATGTTTTAAACTAAGTAGTTACCTACTACCACTTACTCTGAAAACAATTTAATAAACTTTATTTTTAAACCACACCTTCGCCATTGGTAACCCCAAATGGTTTGATACATTTGGTGACCTAGCAGGGGTGTCCGCTTTCATGGATCGGGAGAGTCCGGTTTACGAAGATCTTCCGACCCCTCCAATGTTTTGACGGCCCAATGTCTTTCATCGCACTGGGTCGATACGTCATTCCTGGACACACTGACCCCCAGATTCCTAACATTAAATTCACTAAAAAACAACTGCATTTATTAGTAATCTCGGAATTAGGGTTTCTACTTGCCAATCTATAATATATACGTAAGGTTTTCCCCTCTATTGACAAGTGTGAATTGAATACCCAAAAAGTAAACGAAATAAAGGAGAAACCAAAGGAAAAGTAATGATGGTTGGTTTTGGATAATTTTGCAAAATCGTCGTCATTAATCTATTTTAAAATTTTGCAATGCTTTTCCTACTTCCCGGAGATAAATTGCAGTTTTTTGTACACCGATCTGTAAAGTAAAGTTAGGTTAGGTAAAATCTTTCAGATTAGATGATGAGATGCTCTCGTAGTGTCGGGACCAAAAGCCTGGAAATAACTGCTATATGATTTTTAAATGATCGCAGGCTCGACAGAAATTAGAGCCAAACTTAAAACTCTTATTTTGAGATAGTTATTGTAAATCTAATTAATAATTTTGCATTTCTACCTAAGTAGAATTTTCAAGCTTTCTAATGTCACTAAAAAAAGTATCCGAACCTAAAATTTAACAATTAAAATTTATCATGCATTTGGACAAATAACGGTAATATTTGGCCACTAATCTTTTACTAAATGTAATTACGGTATTAATTTGTAGGTATTAACTAAGGATAAAATAATAGCAAATGTAAAATCATGCACAGTGCGGTGTTTTTAATGTAGTGTCCTCTGCGTAATCTAATAAAAGTGTGTTTCTCTGAAGTGACCTGACAGGTAAGTTAGTTTATTTTCTGCACATCGACCGTCCAGTTGATTAGACATCACACATTAGAAATCTCCGAAAAATGGAAATTTGATTTGAATATGCTGTAGTTGTATGTAAAAGTGTACCCTCTGTCTGGTATAATTACTCATAAACACCACCAAATCAATTATAATACAAAAAACTTCTAGTGAGTTAAACAAAATGTTGATGTTTTCTGGGTCACTAGCAGGATATTTCAAAATATCATTCTAATGTACCCGACCGTAATGCCTCCGGTGTTATTTTACAGCGTACGTAAAACACAGATAGGTGAAAATAATATTTGATTCGAATATTGCTATTCTCATTTTTATCTCCAAACTTAGTATTTTGAGATATCGACCAATCACGATCGACACATTTGTAAATAATAAAATAGTGGCTATGTTAGGTATCCATCTTTTTACAGTTCTTTTGAGGTGATTTTTCATAAAAACGGTGCTGTACAAATGATCCAGTTATTGCTATGATTATATAGCTAACCAGAACCAGTCTACATACAATTATTAGAACTACAAAATTACTCATATTCATATAGGTCTGTAATTGATTCCTTTGACAGCCTTATCGCTATGAATTAATCGGTTTATATCACATCTGGACACTAATAATATAGCAGTGCCAATTATTGCGCAACAGATTCAGTCACTGTGGGTAGTCGAGTCGGCATTGCATCTCATCGCATTATTATTGCATCTTGTTAGTATCGTCTCGCATCATATCCCTTCCAATCTGCATTGCTGCACATTTGCTTGTTGCAATTTGCGGCTGAACTATGTGCATTGTGCAAACTGCCAATGTTGCACTTGTTACTTTTGCGGCTATACAAAAAATAAATGTTTTAATTTATTAATGCAATTAGGTACCTACCTATATATTCAAATTCTAACTATATATATAATCAAACATACCGATTTCGGTCTGTGATATGTATATTCCTGTTACTCAATTATTTTTGACCAACGCAAAATTAAGTTTCTTGGTGATTTTAACAACCTTGATAGAGTGGGTTCATTAAATTTTAATGGATCAGTTATTAATGTATGTTTAAAATTGTGGCACAGCAAACACATAGGTACCTAGAATCATAAATATAGGTACATGAACTACAATTTACACTGTGCCTAAGGTAGGTATCGTTGCAACCAACTTTTTTTTAGATTCAACAAAATCATTTATTGGATAATCAACACCTCTGCCATAGGTCACCCCAAGTAGTTCGCTACGTTTGGTGACTTAGCCGGGCTCTTGGGGTGAGGTTTGTCTAGGTCTTGGCGGCGGACACATTAGCCCGCCTACTGCGTAGCAGGCCGGATCGGGAGAGACTGGTTGAGGGAGACTTTTTGCCCTCTCCAGTCGGACTTACTCGACCCATCGCCGTGGGAGGGATTGATTGGTGTTATTGATATTGTTGATATTAATTAACACTTCCGTCAGTCCTGGACACACTGATCCCCAGATTCCTACCCACCCCTCATACCTTCTTCCTTCCCAGAAATTCATATCCTTCTCTTCCTTAAAAAGACCCTCCATAAAGCATCCCCTACCCCTAAGATTATAGGGAAATAAGAGGGAAATAATTTTACTCAGGGCCTCCTGTGGGGAAGAGATAAAGTAAAAAAAACTTAGGTTCCGAATAACGAAACTCCGCGGAGGTCTAACTTAAACCACATCAAGAAACGCGTGAAAACGTGATCAGTCATTCAAAAATGTTCCGAAATAACCAACAAGCTATCCCTGATGAAACTAAAGCTAAAGTTAAAGTTATCTCTTGAATCTTTGATAGTTTTATACACAGCATTCCCTAAGATGACTAAGATCCTGATGGAAACCTAAAGACCTCCTGTGGAGTGATATAAAAAAGGTCATTATAACCAATCCGACAAACAAGAAAATGACACAAAATAACCCGCAATTTACCCACAATAATGGCGCAAAAACGCGATTAGTCATACATCAAAGGTGCCGAAACATCGATTCATTGTCAAGTGGTCAAACAATACACCTATACAACAACGCTAATTACTAATTATGTTACTTTCTGTGAATTTTCAAGATCACCATTGTTCCGGTCGTAAAAACTAATAAAAACAACATTACGCTACCGACCGCAGATTGTACGTGTCAATTGATAATGTGGTCTGTAATTCCGTCTAATATCGTGTAAAGTCGATAGCGGTACAGGCCAATAATTCTACAAATTTCCTCCCGATCACGTCTGGTTTCGGTCAACCTCGATAGAAAATCTAGAAGCCCTAATGGCCGCAGTTGTAAACGTGGGAATCCATATATAAATAAATTCTCGACATTATTAGGAACGTAAATCATAATTTTCAAACGCCGGAGATCAAAGATATTATTACGGTTTTGTAAATGTTTGTTTTATATTTTTTGATACGTCTCTCTGATATTTACGATTGCATCTTGATAGTAGATTATTTTGTTGGATTGCTGCGATAACCTAGAAA
This sequence comes from Limnephilus rhombicus, assembly GCA_929108145.2. Taxonomy (NCBI): domain Eukaryota; kingdom Metazoa; phylum Arthropoda; class Insecta; order Trichoptera; family Limnephilidae; genus Limnephilus; species Limnephilus rhombicus. The sequence goes on from OV815293.1 coordinate 19,786,189, forward strand.
ACCCGAAGAGAAAGACCATAAATAAACCAAACCACTCACAGAAAGACATTAGTTGCTTTGAAGCAAAGAATTAAAAACTATTTTATTTGACATGAGATGTTGAAGATATCTACCCTACCTAACTAAGTGACAAAATAAATAAACAAGAAGTTTGCTCATCACACATCATTTTGGAAATTTATTTTTCATTATTTTCTACAAATTATTTATCCCCAGCCGGTTTCACTGGGCATTATTACTTAGTGGTAAGCTACTTGTTTTTAATCCAGAAATTGCCGGATTTAAATCAAGCGAGGAAAAAATAGTCGAGTAATGAAAAATTTATCAACGTATTTATTCCTTAATTTAAACCTCGTTCCAGGACAGGAAGTACTCTCAACTCTCAATATTTCTCGGAAAATTGCCTTGCACCGCAGTGGTAGGGATGGATGCATTCGTCCGCACTCCTGGACACCATATTAATATCATTAATTTGATTCCCTAGATTCCTACCCACCCCTCATAGATTTTTCCTTCCCACAACTTTCTCTCCTTCCTTCACCTAAAAAGACCCTCCACACAATGACAGAGATGACAGAGGCCCCGTGTGAAATTATTTTCCTCAAGGTTTCCTGTGGAGTTAATGTAAAAAAAAATCCCACCTTAGTGATGGATCTCAAACTTCTTCTCTCACATCCCCCTCACTTACAAACTTCAGTCACACAACATTCCCCAAATAGGGGCCGACTTAGTCCCAATGGCACCAGACAGTCGTAACACTTGCGCGATACTACATTAAAAAATCTGACTAGCAGGTTAAGCTCCTTATTGAACAACTGAACATAGTATCACATTAAAATAACCTCCCAATATTTCAAAACTTCACACGTCATGTCAAACTATTAAACCATTAAATAAAGCACATTAAAAACCTAAGTACATTTATTTGACAGAATTCATAATAGATAGGTACTTAATTCAAAATTAGAAATATTAGCATAATGATATTAAAAATTCACAATGATGTGCTAGCAATGCAAATTATTTAATTGCGAAAATTCAATGTACCCAACGAACAATTCGCAAAACTTTCTAAGAGACTATATACCGCTTTCTACCATTTACATCTCAATTATTACTTTATGATTTCATTTTTATAGAGCCTCAACAGAATAAGACAGCTATAATATCATTCGGGAGAAGATTAGGCAGTAAATCAATAAATAGGGAATAAAATTAGAAACAAATTGATTTATCAAGCCTGCCTGTGAAAGCGGGGTATTGAATGTGGGTTTGCATTGACTGAGAAGGAGAATAGAGACATTTACAATGAGTGTACAAAGAGAAACGAAAAAATCCGTGTAAGCTCTTAGGCAGACAGTCCGTCTTACGAATTCCGGTATTATTCAGCATCGATACCATCAAGTTTTGCACCAACAATATCGGTTATGTTAGACACTTGCTAACACGACGTTATTATATCGCCTGCTATCTTTGACTGTTGTAGTCGACAAAAATAAAAGTAGTTCGTTCGCTCAATAGATAGCTTTTCTACACATCGATAAATATCGTAATCAAAAAATATACGCGGAAATCAAATTTGAACTGGGGGATACATTTTCGAACATTCATGACATCACATCTAAGGTCTAACGGTCATTGGTAAAAAACAATCAGCTCTAATTTAATGAATGCAGTTTCATAACTAGATACAGTTAAAATATAGTATAATTTTTTCCTGAAATTGAATAAATTATCTTTAGGTTTATCAGTCAAAAGTCATCTTTCTTTGTCGAATCAATTCTGCTTAGTTGTCGATATGGCTCTGCTTGGCCTCCTGGTTACCCTTTTCCTTCTTAACCCATTCATGACGAACTATTTTTTTCTCGAATTTCGTGCTGAAATTTCACAGGAGGGTTGGTTTTGGAGGTAGAAAATGGACATTTTTCTCAGAATTTAAAAAAAATGGTTTCTTCACCCCCCAGGAAGCTAGATAAGGGGAGTTCCATACGGCACTTTCGGCAAATAACTAGTCGGAAATTTATTTTTTTCAACTTTATTGTACAGAAAGTAAAACTTATTTATTAAGGTAACCCTCTAAGCATTTCACGCATAGTCCAACCTTACACAAGATATTTTTCCATACTTGTTAGTTTCCGTAATTGGAATTGCCCCAGGATAATGCGGGACGGAGGTGTCATACTGAATCGCCGTTTGACCTATTTTGGTTAGTTTGTCGGGTGCCTTGAAGTGGTTCTTGGTAGCATACCTCTCGCAATAATGCTATGATATCTTTTAACGGAATCCCAATTGTCCCAATTTAAAATTACTCGTGGCTTCGCGCTTCAGAAGCCAGCAATTCTGAATTGTTACTTCGATGACCCAGGTAAAAATGGACCACCACCATTTCTATTGACGAACAATGCGGTAATACAGAACGTTTTGGTCCATTCTATCAATTCCGCCCAAAAGGAGATTCCTTGGTTCCCTGAAGGCCCCACGAGGGAAGAAAGCTTCATCTCTCCTCTCCACTCCTAAGTTCCCCGAAGACTCCACAACGGAGCGTTCTCCTAACTTTGGTTCCTTAAAGGCCTTACAAGGGAAGAGTCCACTCCACCTTGGTTCCCCGAGGACCCCAGGAGGGAAGAGGACTTCATCTTCACTCCTCCATGGTTCCCTAAAGGCCCCACCAGGGAGGTGGCCTCATTTCTCCTCTTCACTTCTACGTGGTTTCCTGAAGGCCCCACATGGGATCTCTCCACTTCACTCCTCCTTAGCTCCCCGAAGGCCCCACACCGGAAAAGTGCACCTCCCCTTGGTTCCCTGAAGGACCCACAAGAGGAGAGGTCATGGAGTTGACCTCAGCTCTCCTCTCTACGGCTTCTCCTCCTAGTTTCTCCTGCAGGCCCCGTGAAGAAAGTCCAGAGAGGTGGCCTCAGCACTCCTAATTTTCCCAAAGGCCCCTAGTTTTTGAATGGTCCACTGAAATCTTTGAAAAATTACATTTTATGTATAGTGAGATCTGCCGAAAGATCCATATGGAACCAAAAATCAAAACCTTTAATTCACAGTACTCATTTTAATATAATAATGATTATTTTTCTAACAAAATGTTTGTAAATAGGCAGAGAATTTCATTCTCTACAAATCATATTTAGTTTTGGAGAAAAAAATCAAATCTACTATATAAATTTAATGGATTGCTTACTTCACTTGTTTGAAATTTCGAAAAAATTGCACTTTTTTTCTAACTCAATAAAGACGCGCCTGTCCACGTCGGCACACACAAACGAACTGAACGCAACCAAGACAAACATGTTCATACATGCCTGTAGACTATATTAAACTGTATTTGGCACTGCTATTTCAACATATCGGCATGATGTGACTAAATAAATGCCAATACTTTTTCGAGTTCCATATGGAACCTTCGTCATGAATGGGTTAAGTTTAGCATGATGTTATATACTCCTTATCGTGTGGCGTACCGATGATGATAATTTTTGCAATAGCTGATGGAACGTAGGTAGTAATTGTTTCTAATCTCTTTCGTTTAGCGAACGCCAACTATCAACGATATTAATATTATTATCAGCTATTAAAGAAGGTGGTTTGAATAGCTTCCGAAAGCACTTAGGTCATAAACCCATAATACGCAGCTTATTCTCTTAACAGTTATTCAGTCCCTTTATACAATTCATCAGGGTTGGTCATTGAGTATTCGGCTGCATCTTCACAACGTGTTCAGCATCGGCACCGTAGAATAATAATTATTAAGGTTTCCGCATTCTCTTCATATTTCCTATAGCCATTAGTTTTTTCTACTACAACAAGTTGGCAGGGTCCTGTTAGTTTACTACTCCATCAGTGTGCTTCTGCCAGTAACCTCTGAACATAACCTATTAGCGGTCTCCATAGTAGGTATTGCTTCAATTGTTGTAAAAGTTTTACAACTAGTAATATAATATCTAATGGACATTATTACTATCATTATGCCAATTGTCCAATAAATAAGGGAAATTGTTAAAATAATCCAACTTGGCAGTAGTAGCAAGTTTATAACATTCGATAACGGTTGCGCTATTTTTTTTTAATTCGTAACCGCAATATTTTTGGATACGCCGAACGTTTAATAGAGATAAATAGATGTGTTTCGGGGCTGGCTATGTGCCCAGAGTGAGGTCAATTGTATCTTACTTCGGGTGAAGTATTCAAAAAACAAAATTCTTTCTCGAACGGATAAAAAATTTCATTGACCTGTCTGAGCTGAGAGAAGTCGAAACATTTTACGTAAATTGGTCAAATTAGTTTTCCTTCACATCGGTGTACAAAGATATCTACTTGCGAATCAGTTTCAATTTGGGAGGCGGGAATGGGTACCGCCGCCCCGGGAACCTTTATTGGATAACCAACACCTCTGCCATAGGTCACCCCAAGTGGTTCGCTACGTTTGGTGATTTAGCAGGGGTGCCCGGGTTTATGGGGTGAGGTTTGTCTAGGTCTTGGAGGCGGATGACCAAGACACACTGAACCCCAGATTTCTACCCACCCCTTAAACCCTTTTCCTTCCCAGAACTCTCCTCTCCTTCCTTTTCCTAAAAAAACCCTCCACACAGCATCCCCAAAGATTACATAGGCCCTGAGGAAAATTATTTTCCTCAGCGCCTCCTGTGTGAAGCTAATGTAAAAAAAAAAAAGTTATTTAGTAGTATAATCTATTGAATATGTTTCCTTAGGTAGGAACCTAATATTTTATAACCACCGAATTCATAGATAAGATGCTTACTGCTGTGTGATCAAAGTCATCAAAGGTAATGCTTATAAACATTGTACTACTACTCTATTAGTTGTAAAATATTCTTCCATTCGATTTTCTCTTAAAAGACTGTATTACACTTTCCATAATATTGTCCACCATTCCGAAATTTTGGGTTTATCATAATGGGGTATTTCCACAAACGAGGAATTCTGTGGAAAATGTACGGAATATTTAAAGATTATTTTTCTGATTTTAATAATCCTACTAAAAATGTTTGATTTTTACGTTTTCATTCAATATTATTGATTTTAAAAAACGATCTAAAACTGACCAAATCAAAACGGCCAATGGTTGGGGAATGGGTTTGTGACGTCACAAGTGTCGCTAAGCTGAACTAGCATAAATAAACACTGTCAGTGAGCGTCCTCACTCATGACGTCACACGATAGCCACGCCCCAAATTATCGGTTTAGCGGTAATTCCAAAATGGGAAACTTTAACTCGCTGTAGAAAATTTATTTGTCAACATAAAAATAAAATAAAAATGCGATAATCATCGTAATTTTTTGCTTAATTTTTTTAAGCAATAAAAAAAACACGTGGAAATACTCCATTTCGGCAATAATTGTCGTAAAGTGTAAATTTCCTCAACTTGCTCGTTTATTGGTAACCCAATAAAGGCAATAGGAATCATTATCTTGTATCGAATTCTAGCTTCCACTTAAACTTATTGCCAATAACTCGAACAAACCAAATTTCGAAATCGAATGGCGAAATTATGGCACTAAGTCAGAACTTCAAAAAATATCTCTTTCTTGTGCAAAATTTTATTTTTTCAATTAAAATATTTTTTTCGACAATTTTTTCGTGTTTTCCTCGGTTTAGGATTGTTGGATAAATATAAGAAATATGATAGCCAACTTCTATCACAAAATAAATTATAAAATACAATTCAAAGAGAGTTCAGATTTTAATAGGTACACATGGTAATAATGAACTATTTGAATAGGTATATTGTTAGTAATGTTAGTACCTAGTTAGTACATAACATATAAAAATATTTCTGAAACTTTTTTCACAATAAGCTTGTTTAGCTAGGTACCTTAAATTTGCACTCCACATAGCATCGCACAAAGTGCAGACCGATTATACTATCTCATTCTAAATCCCATAGATGGCTAAATCCTATAGATGTGTGTGTTTGTTTCTATTGTTTGTTTCATCCGAGTTTCAAATCATAAAGGTGCTAAAGAAGTTTTCACTTCAAAAACTTGATAATTAGCTCCCTAACTATTTTACATACCTTTTCCATTCCCCTGCACCATCTCCTTCCGCATCACATCATTTACACAGACTAACCTAACTTTACCTCACCCAGGGGTTCCCAAACTTATTTTTCTCGTAGACCCCTTTCAAAATTTTACTGATTTCGGTGGACCCCCTGCTACTACATTTCTACCACATTCCCAAAACTCTTCAAAAAATGTGAAGATTAGATCTAATGATGGAAATTTGCGTCGCGGCTGAGTTTCAACCCTAAATTCGAAGTGATATAAATAAAAAGAAAAATAGTGTTCAAAATTTGTGTTTGTTCTGTGTAAATTTGTATTGTGTTCAAAAAAATGTTTTTATTTATTTATTGCAAAAAATCAAATTTTCCTGTTTACACACCTGTAAAAAATTTGATTTTCCATTTTTTTGAGAAAAGTAAGGTTTACATAGAAGAGACACATGTTCTTAAATGAAATTCAAAACCCTATTGATTTGAGATGAAAACTATGGCCTCCAAAATTCACACAAAAGCTATGTCTGGTAACGTTCGATGTAAAGCAGCTGATAATTTTTATATTTTCCGAGGAAATACTTAAACAGATGTATAAAATGACCTCAAAGGTTTTTTACACAGTTCTCCCATGTCAAAAAAAAATCATAAAAAAACCTAGTCCTATATTTATCGAATATGCAAGTTTTTACAAGTAACAGTCGCTGACCTTCTTAAAAGACACCACTCAAAAAATTAAGGGAGGATTTTAAAAAAAGGAAATTATTGCTAAATATTAAGGCTATCTGATCCATAAGCCGGCCTTACTAAAAATACCTAAAAATTTCAAGCCCGTGAACCAAAAAATTAGCGAAAAATTTGTAAAATTATTTTTTCGCGCTATTTATTAGGATTGCATGAGAACCGTAGCTCTTACAAAATATTAAAATAAGAATCCTAAAGCTTCAAAATGTTTTTTTTTAAAGTCTGAATATGACCATTTTTTACCGAAATATTAGCCTGTCAAAAATCACCGAAAAATTTGGATTTTTTTTTGCTCCCTTAATTTTTTTTGATTAGTGATCTGACCTTAATTATCTGCCGACAATTGATAAGTAAAGCCAAGCCAACATTTTTGTTCTTAACTATCGAAACCAGATAAATTTTCGTGGACCCCCACATATAACTTGTGGACCCCCATTTTTATCACGCCAACGTAGACCTCCGTCGAGTTTCCCGTGGACCCCTGGGGGTCCACCTGGACCACTTTGGGAATCACTGACCTAACCCAACCCAACCATAGTCCCTCAAAGTTTAAACATTGGGAATCACGTGGCTTAAAAAAGTTAAATTACCTTCCATTTTACCGACGATAAAGGATTTATCGATAGTACCAGTAACTTGTCATCGTTTCCGAGGATGACTGCAGATCACCAACGATCAACGGTCATGTCAAATAAATTAAGAACGCTTAGTCGTTGTGAACTGTTGTTTGTTCGTTAGCTCGTGCTCGGCAGGGACGACAAATTACCGACATTTTCGACAAAATTTATATCGATCGACCATGCTAGATACCCTGGCTCCCTAGCACTAACGTACAAACAACAGTTGACGTCGAATATATTAAGAACACTTACTCGAACTGAACTGTCACTAATTCGTTGGCGATCTGAAGTCATGCTAGGAAACGATGAGAAGTTACCGAGAGTTATCCTATCAATCCTTATCGATCGACTGTGCTAGGAGCCAAAATCAACATGTTGAAAATTCTAGCAATCGTTTGATAGCTCCGTTACCTATTTAGAAAAGTTTCAAAATTTTCATGTTTTAAAACATTCATATCATATCAAAAACATTCATATCATAATCAAAACATTCATATCATATCAAAACATTTATATTATTTTTTTCCTTTCTTTCTCTTCCCTTTCTACTCGCAAATTAATTTATCACCCTTATAATGGTCGGCAAACCGTAAGCGATCACCTTTCAGTAGAACCGAACGATTTCATAAACACCACCCGAGCGCGCAATTCGCCATGCGCAGTTGGGCGCCGGTCCGAGGGGCATTCGATACGGAGCGGCCGCGCGGGCGCACGGGAATATCGACCCTACGAACCGAAATACCAGTTTAATAAATTGATTATTTACAGGAGTGCAAAACAAAATTGAAAATAATTACTATCATCATTAAAAGAAATACATGTCCATATTTGCTCACTACACTAAAAAATAAAAACCAATTAAATTTCGATTTAGTATCTACGAAAAATCCACTGGCATTTTTTTCTAACCAATGACAACTGCTGATAATGATTTATTTCGATTTTATGAAGCTACTCGCTCGTTCCCGGCATGCGTTACAATGCCGTATTCAAAGAAATAAATTGTTTTTCTCTGCGTGTCCTTTCCCATGCGACCCCGTTCCTCCCCTCCTTCCCCTCACGCTTTGGTTTCCACCTTCTTCGCCTTACATCTCTCCTCTCCCCCTCCCCCGTCCCGCCAACTACCCTTCCAAATATTCATGCCACGTATTAAATTTTTTTTATCATATTTCCATTTTTCATGTATTACAAATATTCATTTTGTATATTATAAGAACAATCAATCAAATTTGGTACCTAACTTAGGTACCTATTTAAAATATCCATGATTCTTGATATTATACGAGTAGGTAGGTACTTCAAATAAATTCATTAATTTAAGAAATTCAAATATAGAATTTTGATTTAACAATCATTTTTTTGCAAAATGTCATCCTCAAAATTTAACATTTTTGAGAGTTTCGCAAGAGTTTTGTAATGATTAAAAAATTTCAGATGTATTGTCATGTTTTTGTTATAATCCAGACACCTTCGCGGGGGTTAAATGAAGGCATTTTGCAAGTTACAAACATTTCCTATGCTTAATATAGCAATACACAGACATCTCATATACCTACTCAAATAAGTACCTACATATACCCACTCAAATAAGTACCTACATATACCCACTCAAATAAGTACCTACATATACCTACTCAAATAAGTACCTACATATACCCACTCAAATAAGTACCTACATATACCCAAGCAATCATATTTTGATTATTATGTATACAGATAAAAAAAAACGTCGGGAGCTCTTTTATTCCAAATGTGAACAAAACTTTAACCATAAAAATGTTCAGTGTTATTTGAAAAATTGCAAAACGTCCCAACTAATAAATTAATATTACTTGGTATATTCATTGAAATCGTACGAAAAATAATGAGTTTGAATTTAAATATATTTTTAGTATCTCCCTGGCAGAGAAATCCAATATAATGCATTAATAAACATGTCCCAATTGGCAATAGCGATAAAATGATTATGTTAGATTATGGGAATGACATTTTTTACAGCCTTAATAAGCCTGTCATTAATGGCCGTTATTTCCTGTGTAACAATGTGTAAAAAGATAATTTGAATACATAATCAACCGATCGGTGACTTTAAAGTTAAAAATGTTATTTTTGGAGGATGCAGGAACAAGAGAATGCGTACCTATTTATATTACAAAGCTGTTCTTAGCTTCTTAGACAAGCTTTTTTGCTTAAAAATGCGAGAACGAGAAGATTTTTAAAATCAACTAAAATTTTTGTATAATTTTTTAAAAATTTATTACATTTTTTATACATCGGGAAAATGCCAAAGTCGCAAATCAGTAAAAAACATTCGGAGATATTAAGGTTAAGTTTAGAATTGATATATTGAATCATTATATGTAAAATGTACAGAGGATTGCAATCTTTAGACCACAGGTGTCGGGTGGGAATGCTATCCTTGTTCTACCGGTATTACAATGGAAGATGCTCCGAGGAACTAGCATCATTGATCCCTTCGGCACCGGTGCATAGTCGGGAAACACGCCAAACGCGTGCCCAACATTTGTACACGGTTGACATTTGTCACATGAGAACGGGACGTTTCTTCGACCCGTTCTTGTGTTCAAGAGCTCGGCTATGGAATGATTTGCCGGCCTGTGTTTCCTCCTTCCTACAACATGGGTCTCTTCAAGACCAATGTTCATTCCTTCCTCTCCTCGAAAAGACCCTCCACACAGCATCCCAGATGACATAGGCCCCGAGGGAAATTATTCTCCTCAGGGCCTCCCGTGTGGAGTTAATGTTAAAAAAACCTATAATCAATATACCTACATGATAAAAGAAAGTGTATGAAAGTGTGCGGGTCGCAAAAACTTGGAGACAAAAAAACAAAGAGTCCCGTTACGGTCAAGCGAGTTATATGTTGTGGTAGATCTCTTTCCCCCCTAAAGGGCGTGCTTTTGAAGATATATCTTAAGGCTGGATTCTCCCTCTTGAAATTTCTAGAATAGTTTTCCGGAAAGTTCTAGAAGGTTCCATAGAGCTCTAGAAAATTCTGGAATGAGGGCCGGAGTGAGTCGTGGAATGTTCGGAAATAGGGAATCGGTAACATCATTGTGGAACATTCCAGAACACTTTCGAATGTTGTCCTGAGCGAAGCCGGGTGACCCAGCTAGTAAAAAATAAAGGGAAAGTATGCTCTGTTTAAAATAATTTTCTTTAACGACTTCAAAAAGAGGAGGTTCTCAATTCGACTGTATTTTTTTAAATGTTTGTTACCTCAGAACTTTTGACTGGGTGAACCGATATTGATGATTCTTTTTTTATTTGAAAGCTGGTGCTTCCCGTGTGGTCCCATTTTAATTTGGTCCAGTTCCGACAATGGCATCCATGAGAAAATCATATGAATCTTAAATTTGCATTAAGTATGTGCGCGACAAATGGACGAATAACTCAATATCACGCCAACCGATTTCGATGATTCGTTTTTTATTGGAAAGGATGTACTTCAAGGGTAATTTAAGAAGAGTTTGGTTAGGTTCTAATTATCGGATCCATGACAAATTAACGAAACTCGGCCGAATCTCTTAATTTGACCCTAACGTCGCTATGGTCAAATTATGTCTGTCTTATATGAGCAGCACGTTTAGTAGGTTTACCCATATTCAGACAAATTAGTTAGTGTACTTCAGATTCACTAAAAATCAAAAAATAAACAAAAATTTTAACAAAACAAATAACAAAGCAAAGGTACCCGGCCCGGCGGGTTCACTTGACACCTCCCCGCGCCGCCGCGACCCCGCTCTCGCCTCTCGCCTCGTCAAGTCGCTTGTGCGACACAAGCACATCTCACCTATAACTAACTATGTATGTAGTTACAAACCTACCTTGACTGACACCGACTCCAAAAGTAACAATTGTACCACATATTGATGATTAGAAAAAGTAAGTTGATTATGAAGTTGTAGAAGAATACGAAATTATTTTTTTAATTTTTAGTGCATTTTTTGAAGTCGTTTATTTGTTTTATTAAATTTTTGTTTTTGAATATTTAACTCAAAACAACAACAAAATGCAGATTCACGACTTTTAGCATTGGACCGACGATATACTCTTCTGTTACTCCGACTCTTGGCATGACCCGACGCATGTACTTGATTCACTAGATCGCGCCAAATCTTCTTCAGGCGAATCCAAAGTCAATTTAAAAAAAAAAACATACAAAAAACAGACAAACATATTAACAAACAAAAAAGCAAGCAAACAAACAAACAAACAAACAAACAAACAAACAAACAAACAAACAAACACAAACAAAAAAGAAAAATAAAATAAATGAACTGAAACTAATAGAACAGTTTCAAATACACACCTACAAAGAAAAGGTAGTCAAAAGCAAAAACTTGAGTGTTTCTTAGTAAATTGTTATTTTTTCATAAGAGTCATCGATGTGCTGAATTCTATACATTTACGGCATCACCATAACCAAAATACTTTCCTAAATTTGTCCGTGGGTGGTAAATTATCCGCTATTTCGTATCGAACGGGTTAATTAATATTTATTTATGTATATTATTGAATTTAATTCCGTTTTGTGCCCAATTTATTAGAAAAGTGACAATAATTATTAGCCTTTGGATTTTTATTAGCTGCTAATTCGTGTTAATCTTACGCTTCAATAGCTATCGATTTTTTAATGATATTTCGGCGGATTTAGCTAAGAATGGATGCCATTACATGTTGAGATACCTATTGCCCCACCTCTGCGCAGAAGAAATAACTAAATACCTACGTCTCTTTACCTACCTACTCGTTAATCGTCTTAATCAAACTCGAAAAAAGATTTGTAAGTAGGTACTTATATTATTGCCTGCCTATTTAATCATAAAGCATATATTTTACACAATTTAAAAAATCAGGGTAGAAGTGAAAGTAGAAAGTCGGTAGATGTCGCTTTCTTTTATTTTGCTTGTTTTTTTAAAGTGGTTTGTAGATTGGATATTGATTTCACAAAATAATATTTTTTTTTTTGGATTTCGTAGGTTTGGACCCCAGTTCGCTTGATGTCTGTCTCCCTGGCCGCTGAGACTTGTCAGGCACCTTGCCTACTACGCAATGGCAGGCTCGCGCCGAGGTGCAAATTTACTGCATTATATTAGAACCGAGTATTCAAGTCACTCACGGCGCTAAAAAGTTTTACTTCAAAAATAAGGAATTAAACAATTTAACCAAAAAAGTCACTATTTCACTACTCTGCACAGCATCCAGCACACAGAAATGCAAATTTGTAAAGCAATCTAAATATTTTTAGATGAAGATGTTTTAAAATATATTTTTTCCCTAGGCGAATAAACAAATATTTTAAAGGGTCATTAGGTACCTACCTACATACACAAAAACGAGTCGTTAAGAAATAAAAGTCCAGTTACCTATCTTACCTATTAACAAACTCCATAGAATCTTAAGCGAGGTGATTTTATTAAATAAATTTATTCGCCAAAGTTAAGGACAAAATGTCATAGTTAATTTCCCGATTTTCTGCTTAATTAACAATACCTATTTGGCCATAGATAATTTGTAACGTTTCTTCGGCAATTTATTTAGAAATAATCACTTTTTTATGTCGCGCCCAATGGTGTAAGAATGCGGCAAGTCATGGATGGGCTTATGGTGGACATTATAATTATTTTACAAAATCATTGCTCTTTTATTGCATCTAAAATTAATTTGCTAGGCATCAGCCTATGTGGTCGAGGTATTGATCCTCAATTACGAATCTAAGGGTTGCAGGTTCGGTTCTAGGCGTGCATAAATATGTCTCAACACAGGTATACCCTAGTGAGACAGGCATCGAATAATGTAATGTTAACATACCTTATATAGATAAATAAATAAATAAATAATAAATATAATGCGTTATTTCAAATTTAAGGCGGTGATAAATGCCAAATCACTATTTTCGATCAACATTTACTACAATTGGGTTTATATTACAAATACCATAATTATGCTTTTAATAAATTCAAGTTTTTTCTATCATTTCGCTTGAGTAAAATTGAAATTATCTTTTTAATTACTATGTAAAAAAAATATAAGCGTAAAGAACTAAAAAATGTATTTTATCATTTGAAAAGTGTAAATGCATGTAAGAAACAACTTAAAAATAATATGATTTTGTGGTTAAGGTTTTCTATGATATGTGACAATTTCCAATGATTTATTTTTTCTATCTTATAAAATTATTCACAAATTAAATTTTATTTATTTTTTCTCTTTTTTGCGCCTAAATCGAGCGCTTCCGGGCTTCGTTTGCCAAGCAATTTTTATATTTATAAGATACATTCGTGGTGATATACGACACACTAAAAAGTACACATTTTTGCCACGTGTATTCCTCTTAATTAATATAAAAAAAAATACTTTTCAACAGAGTGGTATGGCTTTAGGCATTGCCTTGGTGAAAGACGAACATTAACAATGAAAATTTGCTTGAAATGGCTTTAGCCGTGTTTTGTGATCAAATCTGAATAGCCATTTCGACTCCATTCAACCCTACACTATATTCAAATTTAGGATGTAAATGGAGAACTGGTTCCGTGCATTTGGGATTCTTGTGGTATTCATATTTTAAAAAGTTATATGTGTAATTTCGGTAATCATCTATTGGTTGAGATTCATTTTCTGAACTGATTGAAACAAAAAAAATATGCAAATTTTTGTAAATTTCAAAAACGCTTAAATTATTGACGTCTGTGGTATCTACCTTTAAATCTGATTAAACCCTTACAAAAATATTTTAAAGCTATCATAATTACAATTGATAAAATCAAAACACAGTTCGTTCATACATCACGTCACCGAATGCATTTTAGTCCCATCCGATCCCAAATTAAGAGTCAGTGAACCTGCCTCAAGTCTACGAACTTATGAATGACAAATTCCAAGCGCCAAACAAAAGAATTACCCGAGTCCAGAAACCTGTAATTTCGTAGCAATTCAATTCACTCTTTCTGAAAGTAAGCACTAATCATATGCCGAGGGGCACCGACTGTGGGTACTTACATACCTAGTCCTCAGTCGATAATCATCATTTACGTCATGTTTCATTGTTAGATTTTTTATATTTATTCGAAGTTCAATGTATCCTTTCGAATTATGAATGATTCAAATTACATTCATAGAAATATCAATGGTCACTTTTTTCTCGTTTATTAAGTAAAAATAATTTTTTGAAATCTTTTCTTTACTGTTTGCTAAGTTGCAAAAACTTTCTCAATGTGAGCTCTGGCGTCGTGAAATTCGTTAAGCAACTTCTACCAGAAAAAACTTATTTCAGTTGTAGAAATCATTTCCATCATAAACCACGGAGCTTTTAAATGTCTATTTATACTTATCGTAATATTATACACGGTATCCGGAAACTCGTAGTACAAACGGAAAACTGGAAATATTTGGAGTCTATCTTTTTAGTAAAATGTCACTTGGGGATAATGTCAGCTTTTTTAATGTTTTTAAAATGCATCGAATTCAAAAGATTTTCTAAACCTTCACTTGCCGAAAAATTGAAAAAATAAAAAAATAAATAGTCAAAATTCTCAGATCGAAAAAACCACCACAAGTTCACCAGTTTCACGCTTGTATTAGATACGAGTTTTCAGACACTGTGTATAATGCTCCTCAATTTTTTTTAGTAGGTGTGCGTAATAGGTATTTTCTTCTTTATCATTTTTTCAATGGGTAAGTCGAAATTTATTAGAAAAACCAATGCTGAAATCGAATGTTCTTTCTACGTCACTATATCAGTAGTGGTGTCCTGTTTGTCCGGAGGCGTGGAGGCATGGTATCCACAAAATCGGGGATGGTTTTGAGGGCATTAGTTGTATGGAGAAGAAGAGAAAAATAAAATTACATAGCTATTCAGAAGTAGTCATTTAACATGGCTAAGGCCATTAAATTTCTAGAAACGTTCTGATACTGACGGTTGATCAGCTTGCAGGGTTCGTTTAAAATGTGGTTCCCATCAAATGAAGAAGTAATCGATTATATTTAGAAAAAAAACCTACCCTTCTTATTAAACCATTGTTGCTAACTAATGTTTGTTATACAGACTAAACACAAAAAACGTTGAAACCTATTCATCCCTCAAAAAACACACAAATCAACTGTTGAACACGCCACGTCCTCAGAGTTTTCAAACATTGGTACCGTGACCAATTGGGGTTGCGTAAAGTGTTTGGTGTGTGGAGGTTGTAGTGTGGAACGTGGGTGGTAGGATTGGAGGATAGAAGGAAAGACAAAGGGTGGCAGGTTGTTTGGGGAATCGATCCGATGCGCGTACTTAGAACACCTGAGACGATGTTTTAGAATGGAGAGATGAAAAAATAATGGCATGTAAAAAAATTGGTAGATCTTTTGCATATTTTGAATGTTCATTCAGCATAAGACCCCAAAAATAAATAACGAAAATACTTTTGTCCGTGAAAATCTTAAATCACATTTACTATTGTATACTTCGACAGAAGTATTTATTAAAAACTAGCTGGTTCCCGGCATGCGTTGCTATGCTATTTAATAAAGATTTTTTTTCTCCCTGTGTGTCCTTTCTCATTTGTCCCGTTCCCCTTCCGCCTCCCCTTCCTCTCCCGCGTCCCTTTCCCCTCTCGCGTTCCCACTCGGCCTCCTCCACCTTCCCTCTCCCCACTCCACACCCCCCTTTCCCCGTCCCGCGAACCCCCCTCCTGAGTTACCTCCCCCCTCCCGCGAATCCCTACCCGAGTTCACCTCCCCCATCCCGCATTCCATACATTCAGTCCCGGTGGATTCAGTTTTCAAACAGCTCGCGTGTCACCTATTGCAATTTTTTTATACACATTTCTTAATGCCAGAGCTCACCAGTAGTTCTATACAAACCTTGTCCTGATAATAACGAATACAACAAAAAAAGAATTATCCAATTTGGTGCAGTCGTTTGGAAGTTATGAGCGTACATACATTTCGTAGATTCATTTTTATTTATATAGAAACATGCAATGTGAATACTTTTAAGCTTTTGCATGGCCTTTAACATTCTTCTTTATTTATAATACTTCACCGAAAACTGAAATGAAATAAAAGCTCAAAAATAGTCTTTGCTTCACAGATTTATTTTCATTTGATCAAAATGAACAAAAATGAAGCTCTTTGCTCGGTCTCTAACTGTATTCTATCTTTATAATATTTGACTGCATCCTCAACAGTTGCAGCATGCGATGACTGACGACGGATGATCGTCGGATGACAGTCGGATGACGCACTGACAGAGACTTGATTGAGCGGGTCTCTACGTTTGAAGCCGCTGAAAGGTGGGCTTTGTGGAGCTTTTATGTGACTAATTTGGGTAAATGGAAACGTCGTCAAACCTACATTGTGGCTGTTGTGTACAGTTGGGAAGAATGGACACGTATGAACGGAGCTTTTTAACGGGGTCGGTAAGGACCATATTAAAGTTTTTTATCGCCGTAATTATCACAAAATAATGCGTGTTTTATGTTTCCAAATATAAGTATTGTAAGCTAGTAAGTTTCGCATATTCACTTTGAGATTTAGGTTCCTATTAAAACCAGGTTTTTATTAAGGTTATGTAATACAGGAAACATGTTGTACCTCAAATAGGGAGGCGGGTATGGGCACCGCAACCCCGGGAGCCATTTATTGGACAACCTCTGCCATAGACAACCTCTGCCAAGTGGTTTACTACGTTTGGTGACTTAGCAGGGGTGTCCGGGTTCATGAGGTGTGGTTTGGCTAGGTCTTGGCGGCAGATGCATTTGCCCGCATACTGCGTAGCAGGCCGAATCGGGAGAGACTGGTTGAGGGATACCTTTTGACTTCTCCAATCAGACTCTCTCGACCCATCGCGTTGCACCCCTGTGGGAGGGATGGATACATACATCTGTCACTCCTGGACACACTGACCACCAGATTCCTACCCACCCCTCATACCTTTTTCCTTCCCAAAACTTCCTATCCTTTCCTTCCTTCAAAAGACCCTTCACACAGCCATACCCTAAGATGACACAGGCCCTAAAGGAAAGTATTTTCCTTAGGGCCTACTGTATGGAGCTAATGTAAAAAATGTGTTTGAAAATTTTTGAGAAGTATATTGAAAAGTATCTAGGTAGGTACGTGAATATTATTAATATTATAAAAAAGTATTACATTATTTGTAAAAAAAATAGTTCGATTCCAGATTTTGAAGACCCACCTCCTCTGATTGTTTTGTGTGTATATAATATTGATTTTTTTGTCTTCTTGCCATCTCCATAGAAAAAAATTAAGTGACATAATGTTCGCAACATCATTTTTTAATGAAATTGTCTCATCTGATTAAAATTTTACCCTCACACGAAAGATATTACAGTTAGGAGAAAACACCTACTTTTATATCACATTAAATATTAATTTGAACAAAGGCCTCTCTGTAAACACTCCGTCTAGTGAGAAATAATTACCATAAACTAACAAATTTTACTATTGTTTTTAATTATTTATATTAAATAACTATCTACCCAAGAACACCTGGGCATTCACACTAATTTGAAATTTAATTGCTGATTTAAAATGTGAACACACCTAAAATTGCAATTAAATAGGCACCTACTTCTGAAGAAATCACTAAAATTCGGATGATTCAGTTTATAATTTATAATCAAATAGCTATAAAATACGAATGTTACCACAAAATTCCGACATTCTTCCGTTTCTTAATGACTGGCAAACATTCGTTTCACTACTTGCAAAAATAATAATTAATCGGTTATATTTATGTTTAAGGTTAGGTATAATATGGCTCCTTTCAAAGAAAATTACAAAAAAATATCATAACAGGTAAAATAAAGAATATTGTTTACGAACCTAAACCATCTAATTTCCTAGAAATATTATAATAATAAGAGTCTTAAAACATTTAATAGAAGGCACGAGTGGACGGAGGAGTGCAGATAATAATTTATCTCACCATTCCTGGGTTATCAATAAATAGTCCATTGATATTATTATATGACACTATTTTCGGAGACAAAACACAAAACCAATAAATGTCTTAAATAATTACCTATTTAAAAACCGTGATTTTGCAACAGACCACCTTTTTAAACTCGTGTTTTAGATTGGTCAGTTTTGAATAATGACACCAAATGACTTGTTGCAATAACGCTCTTGGAAGGCCTTTGAGAGAGTGGCCTGGATCCTAAAGGTTTGGAGTGTTTTGAAGTCGATTTTTTTAATTCTTCTTCTAACGGTGGGGTTGACGTTGATGTGAATGGTGAAGCCAATCGATGTTATCGGCAATCACTTGGTACAGCACAGAGATGTTTCCAGAAAACTGTTGAAGAGGACAGCCTTTTGTGATGAGTTCCTTTTCAGGACGTCCACATTCACGAAATTTAGAATATTGAAAATGTTGCTTTTTTGCCTCTGCGTAAAATGATGTAATTTCCTACTGTACATAGAACATACGTATGAAAAGGACACCATTGATACAAGCCTAACATTGATACGAAAGATAAAAAAACCGGGATAGACAGGGAAACCAGAATAGAAGTTCTATATTGAATGATGACCAACAACTAAGATAAGTTCATTCTGGAGAAGATTGATGGAAGACATACGTAGTAGAGAAAGATGGGGTTCCTCAAGGTACGAGTGCAATACCTTCCGTTAAGTTATTTGCAGTCTTCTTGATGAAGATTGCCTTGATGATAGACAACCTACGATGGGAGAAGACAAAATGATATTTAATATGGAAGCAACTTTTAATGCTATATTGATTTGTCAACATGTGTATAATCTGAAGCATTGTAAGACCGGTAGATCCATTGTCCCAAAATTAGAATTGTCACCACTACAATGAAGAATGAAGTAATTAACTATCATTTATCTACAGACAGTCAAATTAAAGTACATGACTCGTGTAAGCAAAATAACACAGAGCGATAATCATCATTCTTTGGTCGCATAATGAAAGAACGAGCATAAAGAAAGAAGAATACAACAGGAGAATAAAGAAGAATTTACACCGTAGAACTAATTTAAATGTTGGCAAATGACTAAAAACGAAAGAACCCCGTTATTATAATGTTTGTGAGGTGGTCGGGCATCCATTCTGTCTTTTTCTTCTTCTTCTTTTCTTGTTGCTAAAGATGGTCGTTTTTTCTCGGCCGTAAGTGTCGGGGCTGTATTACAACAGAAGGTTTTTATGGGAAGATGAAAGTATTCGAGAACAATATTTAAGTAGATGATAAAATTATTGATAATGAAGAACAAAAATCCTGGCGTCATAAAATTTAGACAACTATTTTTGTCAAAAATTCCGTAAACAATGCAACTACTTTCAGGAAAAAACTTCGCAAGCTAAGAAGCTTTGAAATATCTTTAATGACTGAACAATAAATAATATGCATTTTTGCGTATTCATCTTACATTATAAAAATTTGAGAAGAAAAATTGTGATTTTCATAACTGTCAATAATTCATTTTTTGACGGCCTCCCTGGTTTCGGATTCTAATCTCTGTAACAATTGTAAATTCTATTTTATTATTTAGTGGTTTTTCGCAATTCATTAATTAAAAATAATATATAAAACATTTGATAGAGTGGAAGATACTCTCAGTAACTCCACAATCGTGTAAGATCACCGTTCAGAATTGAAACGTTGCTTGAAACTGCATTAGGCATATTTGGTGACGATATCTATGTAAGGACTTCCCCAGTTTCCTTTCCCCTCTACAGTACCTTCAGCCTCATAACATACCTACACCAATTGGTTGCCATAGTCTCAATGGCTCCAGAGGGGATCACTTGGAACTCTTATGCGGTATTCACAAAAAAAAAAAGATAAAATTTAGGTACATACTTAAATTATTAGTTAAGTATTAGTAGGTATCTAAACTATTTCTGAAGCGACTTCTAATAAACATTCATTAAAAAAAACCGTTTCTAGAAAAGCGTACAAAACAAAACAATTAGCATACTCGTACATTCGCAATACAATCGGGCGGACCTCCTCACGTGTCGTGTGGCCGCGGTCGGCTTTCGGCTCACTTCAAAGGAGTCAAAGGAATATGTTATTAGTCACACCTGAGAATCGAGGTGCGCATTACACATGCGCAGAACCTCATTCTAGCCTGTTTTATAATACGTTAATACGTTTTTTTACCCCGGATTCCTCGACAATACACGCAGAATCCGAAATATGCTGTATGGGAGATATAAAATGCAGAATAAGAGGTGATGTTTTGCTGTAACTATAGAAGACTATAATATATCATCGGGTAATTAGCAAAGGTGTGGTCCTTACCGTACAGGTATACAATGCTTTGGGTTTGAGGGGTTTTACAGGTGTTTTTACTTGTTGTTGTGGACTGATTTATTTGTTTAAAGTTTTTGAGTTTTTAGGGTGGTAATGGCTACGCTATTTCTTTGGTTACCTCCGTTTTGTTGCAGATCGTTTTGTGTCACAATGATTTCTTTGAAACACGTTTCTTAGATTAAATTTATTGAGATTAACTTATTGAAGCTTATGAACCTGATTATAATATGTAAAGGAGAAGTTAATATCAATAATTCATAATGAAAATATGAAAGAGATAAAGACTTACAAAATAAAAAGGTAACGGTCGCAACTGTTACTCGAACATAGTTCCACTAGTTTTACCGGGACATTTATTTGAATCAAAAAAATAATGTAGGTACTTTTTTTTACATTGGCTCAACACAGGATGTCATCTTTGGGAATGCTGTGTGGAGGGTCTTTTAAGAAAAGTAAGGAGAGGAAGTTTCGGGAAGGTAAAATATATGAGGGGTGGGTAGGAATCTAGGGGTCAGTGTGTCCAGGAGTGACTCTATCTTAAAAATTATACAAGTACATTGTGTTTGCATAATTTTTAAGATAACTTTAAGTTTGCTTCTGAATGTCACGGAGGTGTCGAAACCGGAAGCAGATAAATAAAAATTAAGTAACCAATACACATGTGAAATAAAATTCTTCTAAACAAAATGAATCAATAGCGATTCGATGCAGAAATAACATCTGTTTAAGATATTTTATAGGTAAAAACATACCTAACCCTAATAAAGCATGTAGATAAGGCGATGTAGGTGCTAAAATTTTCAATTAAAAATTAACCTCATTTCACAAAGTTTATCAATAATTTTCAGTTTATTTTGTTTTACAAAATACATTTTACACTACACTTCATTCGTTGTTAACAGTTAGTTACCTGCAATAATTACTTATGAATATCATTACTGACAGTAATAATACCAGTTATTAGTTCATTTCAATAAACAGGATTCGAATCGTTAACTCTACTTCAAAAGAAGGAGCCGAAATCCACTGTTCATTGAGACGTTCAGGTTCTATAGGAATAATCAAGGTGTATTATAAATTTATAAATAATCATTACCAATATAAATATGCTAAATAGAAGTAGGATTCGGTGTACTGTAAGCCGTTATATCTTGTATCTGTAGAGATAAAATATCAACAATTAAACAGTCGTAGGTATGCAATGATATTACATTACGAACTACAGATACGTTGTAGTGATCAGATGGTGTCAACCGAAATACAAGTCAACTGTCGTACTTTCTTTTTTTTAATAGCGGAGACGATTTACATAATATATAGTCCCGTGAGCACTTAGGCCGAACCATTGTGTTATCTCCTGTTTTAACCCATTCCCTCGACGGTAACCCAGTCCCTTTAATAAAGTTCACCGGGATTTTTATTTTTTTATTTATTGTTTTGGAACATTTACAGAGTATTAACATAAAAAAGGTCATTAGATTAGCATTGTAAAAAGCAATGTTAATAGTCCACTTAAAAATGTTCACAGAATGCACAGTTTAATATTGTTTTTCGCTATGTATACATAGAAGTTAACAGAAATTAGAAATAGCAAAATATAAACAGAGGTATAAAAAGAGATAACAAAAATAGTGATGATAAAATATAGAGATGACAAAGATAAAAAAAATATCGATAAACGATGTAAAAAAACAGAAAAACAAAATAAGATATGTACAAATAGAGTAAGAAACAGCCATTCACATTCAAATTCAAGATCAAAAATAATATAAGTATTTTAAATTCTCAATTACTTGTTAGGTTAGTCTATTGTTAATTTGTTTTTTAAAGTAAGCGAGACTATTTGCATAGGTGTCTATGTGATGGATTGTCATTTAAATTGAAGGTATATCTTTTGGTTCGACATATGTCTTCCCAGGGCTAATTTCTCCCCTTCATCCCTCCTTGGTTTCCTGAAGGCTCCACGAGGGAGAGTCTACCTCCCCTTAGTTCCCTGAAGGCCCCACATGGGAAGAAGACATCATCTTTCCTCAGTGAAGAGGATTTCATCTCCCCTCTTCACCCCTCCTTGGTTCCTCAAAGGCCCCACAAGGGAAGAGTTCACAGAGATAGCCCCATTTCTCCTCTTCACTCCTACATGGTTCCCTGAAGGCCCCGCATGGGAAGAGAACATCATCTCTCGAATTCACTCTTCCTTGGTTCCACAAAGGCCCCGCGCTGGAAGAGTGCCCTTCCCCTTGATTCGCCGAAGGCCCCACAAGGGAAGAATTCATGGAGGTGGCTTCAGCTCTCCTCTCCACGCCTTCTCCTTTTGGTTCCTCCAGGAAGGAAGTCTACAGAGGCGGCCTCAGCACTCCTAGGTTCCCAAAAGGTCCCTAGATTTCGAATGATCCAATTTTTTTTTGTCCAGGGAAATAGAAGGTCAATTCCAACAGAGCCCTGAGTGCTGGAGTAAGGTCTAAATTTTCCGAGATGCGACATTGTTTCTCGGAGGCACCGGTCGTGACACTGTTCCCCAAGACATTCAGCCTGAACACCTTGGCTTGGGATGGCTATTGCAGGTTCATGCTTCCACTCTTGAGCGATGGGTTCACCACACTCCCTACGCTGGGGTCGTACTTTGGATTTAGTTGTTTTAATACTGACGAGTCTGACAAGGTCGTGTGCTATCTGTAACTAAAGTGCATAAAAAAGGTGGGAAAAATGCTCAAACGTGTGATGAGAAAGTGTTTGCATTGCGCGGCAAACACTGAAAAATGCCAAGGAATAATATATCACAATTATTTCGATTGTTTCACGAAGATTTTTAGCGTCATTAGATAAAGTGAGATGGTATACCATTGCAGTACCTACCTATAAGAAGGACAACCTACTGGCAGTAGGTCGTCTCATGCAGCGTTTAATATCCGTCTTAGTGTAAGCGAGTTAGCATATCTTGTTGCATCTTGTATCGCGCAGTTGTTGCTTGGATTTTTAAACTTCTCCTCACCATCTACTCTGCCAGGACTCAAAACAGATACGGGAGCGCAGTCAAGTCAAGACGAGGCAAATGTGTCAACTACAATCGAGCTTCTTCGGTAGTCTTACCAAGACGGATAATTTAGTTTTTTGAAGAATTATTATTAGATGAAGCTATTGTTATTTTTTGTATTTGCGAAATCATTTTTGTCAAGTATTGACTACTAAAATCCAATTTGCAAAGTCAGTTTTATACATAAGCAGCAGTTTTAAACCACTTCTGTCATGGTTTATTTTATTGTTTCAAATATTGCACAGCTATAAAAATCCCAATCATATTACTTGTTTTTGTCAAACCTCGCCGAGAACGAAACCCTAATATTACTATGGGAACGCAAACGAAAAATTGATTCAGATCTGATTCCGAATTCTGAGATAGCGCTTTATTACCTGGCTAGCCACGCCCAGTCATCCGTTTGAATTAATGAAACGACTCCATTCAGCTGCACCGCGGTCGTCTCGTGGCGGGGCCCTCGACACAAGCTTTTAAATAATTCGTTTCGGGTAGGTACTAGGTACGTATCAAGTTCCGATCAAAAGTGAAAGCCAATCGTGGAAGAGATTTTTATCTACGTTTCCCTCTTGGCGCATGCGCTTCATTCATTGAGGAATTAGGATAAATCAAAGCGCTTGTCTATGTGTGCCCGGGCTGTGACCGAGTTGTCAATTGTGTCGGTTTTCCAGCAATTTTCTACAATTTAGGAGGTGGGGATGGGTTCGCAACACCCCTACCTCAAGTCACTCCAGTTCCGCGACTTTGCATCCCGCGATAAAAAACCTAACCTAACAAAAAATGGGACAAAAATAATACAGACATACTGTAAAGACAATAAATTGTTGTTATCTGTATTATTTTTGTCCCATTTTACCGTTTTTGAACAATAATTTATTGTATTTACAGAATGTCTGTTATGTTTGTCCCATTTTTTTGTTATGTTAGGTTAGGTTAAGTTTTAGTAGATATTTTGTTGGGGGATGTTTTGTCCGTAGGATATTTTGTCGGAGATATTATATCGTGGGATGAAAACGCGCGTTACCGGTCACTCCAAGCGGTTCGCCACGCTTGGTAACTTAGCAAGGCTGCCTAGGTTAATTAGGTGAGGTTTGTCTAGGTCTTGGCGGCACAGGCGTTTGCCCAACTACTTGAATGGTTGAGGGAGACTATTTTACCTCTTCGGCTGGACTCTCTCGACCTATCACCTTGGATTTATACGTCCCAACCTTTTCCCATTCACATCTTCTTCTCTACTTCAGCGTCTCCGCCTCAAAACAGATCCAAATTGGGGATTCCATAGTCTCACCGACTCATTACGGTGGGGCGCAGTTGGGACTCTTGTGCTCGATTAGAAATAATTACTCATGTTTCCTACTTTGTAGTAAGATGGGGACTGTGTAAGACAACCTGGTGATTAAGATCTAGTCACTGAACTAGTCACGGCTTGGGAGCTATCTCACAATCAGTGAAATCATCACCACGGTTGCTTAACTTCTGTTGTAGTATTAGATGCACTTAAAAAGGAGTAAGCAGTACTTATCAAATGGTGAAAAGCCACGCTACGTAAAATAATCATTTTCCTGACATGTGTTATTGTTACATTGTAGAGGCCGTATAGCTGGTTGCATGCCAACTCGGAATCGAGTCAACTCAACACCTCTTTGAAAAGTCATTAAAAGCTAGGAAAAAAATATTTTTTAAATCCAACGTAACCTGTTTCACCAATTTTTTACTCAGACTTTTCAGAGGAGGTTCTGAGTTGATTTTATTCTGAGTTGTCCAGTCACCGTATCGCTACGGTGGTTTTCATTAAGAAAAAACAATTAGAAAAGTGAAAGACTTAAAAATTATTTGAAAGAAATTGTGGCCAAAATATTAAATCAAATTTTCTACCGTGAGATAGAACAAGGAGAAAGTACGGGTAGGTATACAAAATATTGTGATATATAAAATATGACGACCACGTGTGTATTTTTCTGAGCGGAATAGGTGCACTATATACAGCTGTCTTGACGCACACTCAATTTTTAATTCACATTCACACATTTATAAATTGGGAAGAAGGTTTGGGTACCGCCGCACTGGGAACCATTCATTGGATAACCAACACCTCTGCCATAGATCACAAGTGGTTCGCTACGTTTGGTGACTTAACTAGGGTACCCAGGGGTGACGTGTGTCCAGGTCTTGGTGGCGGATGTGCCTGTCCACCAGCTGCGTGGTGGGCCAGATCGGGTGAGACCTGGTTAGGGAGACCCTTAGACCTCTCGAGTTGGTCTCTCTCGACCCATCGTCTTGCACCGAAGCGTGAAGGATGTGTTCATACGCCCCTTTCCTTCCCAGAACTTTCCCTCCTTCCTTTTCTTAAAAATTCCTTCCACAAAGCATTTTCAAAGATGACGTAGGCCCTGAGGGAAATTAATTTCCTCAAGGCCTCCTGTGTGAGATTAACATAAAAAAAACATTGGTAGGTACTCTTTGAATGGGTTGTTTCACAGAATTTGAACATTTAAGTAATCAATTTTGAAATTAAAGTTCTCTTAATATTTCATGATGGGCCAGTTGTTTCACACTACCTGAACATGACTTTTGATAAAATTCTGTGAAACAAACCGTCTTTAAACTATCTCTTGATAAATATAAATACCGTATACAATTTCATATCTTTTTACAAAAGCCCCAGACTTTTTCTTCTAACTAGTTGGCTGTAAAATTAAATTAATAAAGTAGCAAGGAGTAAATAACGATAATTTATCATTGTAAAAATATGAATAATATTGATTTTCTGCCACAATTCTTTGCGACCACTCTACTCTAGCGACACTCGAAGGGGTATTATTCGCATGCCTCGTTTGGAATACATTGAAGGTATAGCAAGCTACCATAATAATGATAATTTATTGCTTGATGGACAAGCACCTACTGCCGCTTCTGGCTTTGAATCGACTTCTGAAATAAACGACTGCGTTTATACGAATGAAATTATATATACATATCTACGTCTTAAAACCCATTTCACTCGTGTAGTATATATATAAAAATAACATAATATTCAATAAAATTCATAAAATAATTTCATGTAGGATATCCCTAATTGTGGTACCTACCTGAAGGTAATTTATTTATTTATTTATTTACTAGCTTTTGCCCCCGGCTTCGCTGGCATACCTAGTATTAGGGGGGGTTCCCACTCCACTCCCCCCACTCCCTTTATCCCCCCCACCCTCTCCCCCCCCCGCCTCCATACCCGTTACATTCATTTTTCAAACAGCTCGCGTGCCACCTATTAAAGTGTAACAATCATACACGCGCAGTTTCGCATTTATAATATTAGTATAGACGTGTGTAATTTTAACTAAGGGTTCTCCATAGTAACCTAAACAAATAACAAAATGACAGCGCACGTCCAAATTACTTATAGTTACCAAGCAACGCTTTGCTATTCGTCTGGACAATAAACGTATAATAAATAATTTACAGTGTACCTGCAGATTTTTTTAAAAAATTATTTATTAACCAAGATAAGCACAAATACATTTTTTGTTTATTTTTACAGTTTGAAGTAAGTATAATACATTTTTTTTTGTTTTTTGGTATTCACCACCTCACTAGGCTGAGCCTGTTCCGAGGATATAATAAAAGCTAATATTACTCGTAGCTTTCTATTAGTGAAAAAAAAAATTAAGTCCATGCAGTATTTTTTGCGTGAAAGAGTAACAAATATACATCCATACCGTGATGAGACAATTTACAGATATTAAGTAATATTTCGTGGTGGGTACCTACGATATGTTTCTTTGTAGTGTCTTGTTTATGGTAAGTATGTAGGTATATGTATTTAGTAATTACCGGGTGATGTGCGTAGTGGGTAGGTGTGTGTGTGTATGTGTGAGTATGTTAGTAGATGTGAGAAATGGTGATGTGTGAAGTGAAGGGATATGTATGCGCATTGAACAGTTTATATTATTGGCATGATTCTCTTTTTAAATTTGGGCAGTCAATCGGAAAAATGTCGATGTTAGAGTATAGGCAAATATTATTGGACGCATGAAGAGCACGGTTAATTGGCGAATTAGTTGCTGCATTTGTTTTGTAATTAAGCGTGTGATATTCCACACGTATGGCGTTTACATCTTAAGGCGATCCAATAGTTCAGGAAAAAATCGAAATCGGAATACACGCCCTTTATGGGAGGAGTTTAAAATACTTGAGAAAAAGCTTTTGGAAAGGTTGGAAAAGGTATTTGAAATTTTTTTTTTACAGGTTGATTTGGTAAAGGCCTGTAAATAATATTAATTCCTGTTTTACGCATTGTTTATTGTAAGAAAACTGAAATTTAAAATTGATTTCATGAAACTAAGCGACGCGGAGTCGCGCGACTGTCTCCCGCACCGGTTGGGGCGTGACAGATACGAAATAGGTGTTCCCAGTGCATGGTTCTTGTGCCCATGCCATAAGGGTCACTTCAAGAATCCAAATTCGTAGAGTGCGGGCCGTATCGATTGATGTCAAAAATATCGACGAGAAAATGCATATTTTATTTTATTTTGTCAAGTTCGGGCTTAAATATCATTTTTTTTTGCGATTATTATAAAAGAAACTAAATTTGAAACATTGTACAATAAAACCAAATCCAAAAATGGGTTTTTAAATAGGAGTGTTTGGACTTGAAAGCGTTTTTTATAGACCTTATACTTTATTTTTTTATAGGCTTATTAAAAGACTTATACAAAAAATGACCAATATTTTTAAGGGCCAAGGTACTACATCTTTCTCTATTTCTAGGAGTAGGTATAACAAAATAGAATTCTCAAAACCGGTACCCGGAGTTACACGGGTTTAACTAGCTCCCATTTGATGCGTTCCATTAGGGTAATGGTGTGGCACTACTATATAAAATAATACAGTGTGTGTATATGTTTATTACAGGCAAATTGCTTCATACAGAATTCTTGTGCCCTCTGTCGCCGTAGGTACATGCAGTTAATATCTACTGCAAGAAGAAAACTTTCCCAAAAATTGTTAAGTTTGTTTAGATTATCAGGTAGGTTAAATTGTTTTATCAACAAACTAGCGAGTACCCGGCGTGCGTTGCAATGCCATTCAAAGAAAGAAAGAGTTTGTGTTTTTATTCTGTTTACACACATTTTTCAAAAAAATCTAGTGCAATTCACACGCGGTGGAGGTGAAAACGTAAAAAAAACTAAAGTAGGGAAGAGTGGGGAGGCTACGAAGCACCGCACAGAGAGGAGACCGATTATACTATATCATTCTCTCGTAGGCTAAATCCTACAGATGTATGTGTTTGTTACATTTTAATGTCGCCATTTTTCGTTTCATCGAGTTTAAATCACGAATCTAAAGAAGTTTTCACTGCATAAACTCGCCCACCGCCTATTGTCAAATTTTAATATAAAATTTAAACGCCATAGCTCACCATTATATTATGTAGAAACCATTGCGGGCATGCGCACAACAAATCACCAATTATTTATGGTTAGAGACAAACAATGACAAAATTCGTCTTCTTATGTAAAGATGAAAGGGACACACACCAAAGGAGCTCTTTGTGACAGAACCATAAACATATGCGGATAAAGAATACAAAAAGTAATAATTTTCAAGTAACTACTTTTCAAAAAGAACTATAACTCTTTTTATAAGGAATATCTTCCATATATAATTGTGGTTGTGTGCTTTTGTCAACATCTTTATACAATGTTATACAAAAATAAAACCCACACCATGAAAACGTGCAATAATGTTTCAACAGAAAATCGATATTATTCAACGCGCAATAAAAAGCAAAATGGACTAATTTGGCAGAAGGTGATAAAACGGTAACAGACGCAAGTACAGGTAGGTCCGGTTGTGCAACGTAATAGGTGTAATATGTCTATTCTTTAGTCATAATTATGACAGGAATTGCATGTAATTTCGATACAGCCGGTACTTAGCACGGGGATAATAATAATAATGGCAGCGGTGTCATGTTCGATCAAAGTGGTTGACTTATGCCTCTATACATTCACGCGACGGGCCACGGGGAATAAGGGAGAAAGTATTTTTAAATTCTTAATTACTTGGCCACTTTCATTTCATAAGTATTTGGAATACGATACTAATATTTAACGATATTTTTTTATATTTGCTAGTGTCTGCAATATTTTTTTTGTTCCATTGGGAGGTAAGAAATGTATAGATTTAGGTAGGTAAACCACTAGATATCTTCACAATCTCTAAAACCAAACACCTACATAAATACCTGCATTCAAAATAATATGCTAATAGCTCTTAAACCATAGAGTTTTTGAAAAAAACATCAACTTCAAAAATCCGTGTTGCAGCAACTATTTACATAAAAAATTGTGTTTTCAATAACATTTTTTTGAGATGAATATCTGAATTATGATTTTTCCTATAAAGAAAATTGCATTCAATTTGCCTGCACATGAATAATGGAATTTTCAAATGGAAAAACAAAAATTCTCTTTTAAAATCGCCTATAACCATAGAATAAGGAAGCTGATAATGGACCAAAAAACTTACATCCTGGTTTTATCTTTGATTTCCTATCTTTTTAAATATTTTTTTTCAATAAATAAGCTCTTTTAATGGTTCTACGTTACATTCACGTTCTTGCATATCAATGGTTTTCATAAATCTCTGTATTACCGTCAGTTATACCTTACCGCTGCTAGTGCCGTAATAGTTAATGATGTTTACCTCACCTGTAGCTTGTTTATGCTGGAATTCCCACCCACGAAAACGTGTCCATAAACTGCCTCGCCTGGTACGACGAAAACGTACTTTTGCCACACATAAAAACCTCAAACAAATCCTCCGTAAAGATTAACCTCCCCATATTGCAGCCATGCCCCTTACAAATAATTTTTAACAAACAACAAAACTAAACCACTTTTTCAACACCATATATTATAAACTCGTGATGAAAGAGAAAGGGGGCCTTTTTGGGCCGGAGCTCTGTATGCCATTATTTCAAAAAGTCACCTATAGCTTGTATATGTATTGTATCCTAATAGCCCATGATACTTTACCGTAGTAGTCCATGGGGTCTTCGGGTCACATAGTCTCGTTGCCGAGTTGTGCCGAAGGTGTCCGAAGGTAGATATACGAGCTCCACAGATCAGAACTAGTCTGGAAGGACATCTGTCCTCAGAAGAATTATTACAATCACAACCATTTCACCATAACCAACCAATCATCACCATAAACAATCACTGCGCTATTAAGAACCTAAGTCTTTCAATCATGCATCCTATAAGTTATTAGGATAATAATTACGTACTGGAGAATGCAGGTCCCAGTACTCACCATATAAAGATAATACCTGGATAGAAAATGAAAGGCAGTACACTGTACATACTTTTTTTAGAGGTGGGGAGGAGTAATTTAAAAATCGATTTGTTTTTTTTCCTCCTGAATTTTCAATGACATCATTAATTTATTTTATTAAAACACCAGATTTATTTCTTATTCTTTGACTGACTGAATCCACTTCTATTCTGCGGCCTTTATAAAGTGTCCACTTAACCTTGTACAACATGAGATATACAGACATAATACCTACCAACAACACTGCACACCACATACTACATACAACCTACCGTCTGATCACTTAGTTATGAAACGCAATTTCCTTCGTTATTAACCCCCAATTTAACCAATCAAAATAAATGTCTTTTTTAACAACCATAAAAAATTACTTTGTCATTTGCTTTGTGTCATGCTGTAATAGGTACCTACCTTGTAACTACCAACTCTATGTCACAAAGTATTAATGTATGTAATTGTGTAGTTATAGACATGAAATATTTTGAACTCGGAAGAATTTTTTCGAGATTTTAAGAGAGCGGGAGAGTGTCATGTAATCAAGCGGCCGTGAGGATGGTCGCGAGTGTTGCCAGCGTTTAGAGAATAATGTGGCTAGTAATTATTTACAACTAGCTGACCCGGCGAACTTCGTACCGCCTCATAATCAATTCAGTTAAAATTACACAATGAAGCAGTAATCCGCAACTGTCTGTGTTTTGTTTTTGTCAGTATCAGAGATGGCGTTGTGTACGG
This sequence comes from Limnephilus rhombicus, assembly GCA_929108145.2. NCBI lineage: Eukaryota > Metazoa > Arthropoda > Insecta > Trichoptera > Limnephilidae > Limnephilus > Limnephilus rhombicus. Next base: position 19,817,984 of record OV815293.1, read on the forward strand.
ATTTATATGTTTTGTTATTTTCTTACTTTTCCACTTATTTACGAGAATTGCGTTTAATTTTCTTTATACGTATGAGGGAGATTTATCACAATATTACTGTATTTTTCGGTTGGAGGGGTGCAGACATACGTTCACCGTTTGTCTCATTTTCGACTGTTGACATTTAGTGTGTTAGAAAGAGGGACAGCATTATATAAACAAGAATTAAACATTATAATATAAACATTCTTAAACAAGAACAAAGGCAAAACAATCAACGCATTGACATTTGACGTTTTTGAATTTTTAGAATTCACGCACTATTCAATATTATACTTATCACAATATTGCTGCAGCTCTTTCAAAAGATGAGAATTCGTTCCATACAGAATGTATGAGGTAAAGAATTTTCTTCATAATTTTTTATTTCATAATTTTTTCCGATGTTTTAATAGCTATTCTGCTATTCGGGGCGGAGAAAAATACAACAAAAATCAAAGATCATAAAAATACTATATTGAAGATGTGTAATTCTATTAAATATAGCAAAAAATAAGGCCTTCATAACCAAATGCAGACGGGGGTTAAAAGGGGCCTTTCAGTGGTTATTGTTAGCTATATAGACAATTCAAGTGTATTGTTTAGCTCCCGTGTGAATGTGGGAGTTGAATCCAATGCATTTACATCCCTTTTTCTAGATGTACCTACACTTATTAACGTAGTAAAATATATCATTTTCTGTTAAACGGGGTAACTATAAACTAAGGGCGTACCCACACGCATACAATTAATCAATACTGCATTCAGAATAATTATTACCCCAACCTACCATCGTTCCGTAAGTCTGGAAACTCATTTAAAGTGCGAAATATTATTTCTTCAATATTCACAAAATCACTTTGTGGCGTCTTTAAAACAAATTACTTTGTGTGCCCCAATTATTTAAACAAAATTATCAAATGTTTCTAAAACAATGATTTCCTCGTCAGCATGAATTAAAATTCATTTTTTAAACCTTTGGTTTTGAAACATGTTGATAATTTTGATTATTTGATTGTATAAGTAAAGTGTAAAAAAAGTGCAGTTTACACGCGGTAGAAGCGAAACTTTACCAAAACAATCTCAACCTTGAAAAGTGAGGTCATGATCAAAGTGACCAATGAGCGCAGACTAGCGTAGTTTTCGTTTCATATCTCAACCAATAGGAGCCTTTAAAAGTGACATCATAATCAAAGCGCGGGTCATTGAGCGCAGTTGATGCGTCGCAGGTGCAGTAATCGTCATTTCCGTTTCATCCGAAATCCAAATCATAGCGGGGCTATAGAAGTTTCACTTCAAAAGTTATTTGTTTTCATATAATGCGAGATATTATATTTGTATAAATAAAAATAGTCGTAGACTTTTATTAGAAAACGGAACGTAGCTTGAAAGGGTCTCGTGTTATTTTTACACTTGCCACAATCATTCTCTATTTCATCTCTGCTCTCTTTACTCTCACAACATACACCAAATGGAAAAGCCACAGACTATCTCCGATTTCAGACTCCTGCTTAACCTTTATCGGAACTTTTAACTCCTTTTACTTCAAAATTTTGATCTGAAATGACAAAAACTTATTAAATAATTTTAATCTTACTTAAATTATTTTGTCTGTGTGCCCACCAGGATACCACAATTCCGCTAAATGAAAATGAAAATGCGTCGGGTTCTCACTTTCCTCCCATGCGTCGTGGTAATTCGTTTGCTGGTTAAATTATCCATCATTGCACAAGCATCGCTTTCCGATTACAATAGGTAATAGTAATAAGAGCTTGTTGAATATTTGTAACCCGGGAATGTTTGACTTTCTTTAAAAAAAATATGAAGATAAGCTTTTCATTGGTACAAATCGTTTCGACAAGTGCCATTTCACCTATTTCGTCAATAAAACCTTAATTATTATACAATTGTAAGTAAAACCACGGTGGTTTTTTTCCACTTAGATTGATGCCACCGAATCTTTCATCTCAGGAGTCATCTCAAATGAGCTAATATGTTTTTTTTATGATTTATACATTTATTCAAATTGTTTCTAGATTTTTGAACGTCATTGTACAATAACAACTCGTTAGTCAGAATTCATCACCTGTTCTTCGCATTCACGACAACTAAACAGAACTGATCAACTGAGCTGAACTGAGCGCTCGAGCAACTACAACAACTGAAGCGACGTTGTTGTCGTGTTGCTGTAAGCGTTGTAACAACTAACAACTGGCAGCACGGCACTGTCTGGCTGTGTGTATTGGTGCAATGTAATGGCAGCTCGAGACACGAGCGACTGTACTTGTATGGTGTGAATGTTAATTGGGGAGGTAATTTGTGACAGGGAGGCGCCAAATAATTTTTAAAGTGAAAACTTCTTTAGCACCGTTCTGATTTGAAACTCGATGAAACTAAAAATAGTGACAATAAAAAGAGACAAACACATACATGTATAGGAGAATGCCTGCGAGAGAATGAGACAGTATAATCGGTCTCCTCTTTGTGCAGTAACCTATCGGTCTCCTCTTTGTTCAGTGCTTCTTAACCTATCGATCTCCTCTTTGTGCGGTGCTTTGTAGCCTCCCAGCTCTTCTCTCCTTTAGTTTTCGGAAGGTTTCACTTCTACCATTGCCCACTCTATTTACTACGCCCGTAACGCACAAGGTACTTCAACTCTTAACATACCCCAAGTGGTTCGCTACGTTTGGTGACGTAGCAGGAGTGCCCGAGTACAAGAGGGTGAGGTTTGTCTAGGCCCTAGGATCTAAGTTTTGGCAGCGAATGTGTTTTCCAACCTAATGCGTGGCGGGCCGGATAAGGAGAGACTGGTTGAGGGAGACCTAACCTAGACCTCTCCTACCGGAATCTCTGGATCTACCGCCTTGCACTACGGTGGGTGGGATGGATACATACGTCCGTCACACCTGGACACATTGATTCATAGATTTATAACTACCCTTCATGCCTTTTTCCTTCCCAGATCTTCCTTTTCTTACTTTCCCTAAAAATACCCTCCACACAGCATCCCCAAAGATGACACACGCCTTAAGGGATTTTTGAAATAATGATAATTACCACAAGGTCCAAAAGAAAAGCTTCATGGAAAACGAAAACAAAATCTTTCAGCGCTATTTGGGAATAATTTACCATTTTACGAACATTTCCATAAAATTCAAGTGCCATATTAAAATTCTTAAAAAAAATTGATCTCACCTAACAAATACCAGTGCTAAAAAGAGATTTTCTCATGGTTACATCTCGATCACGGAAATTTGAAATGCAGGAAAGGACAAAATGAAAGTCTTTTATTTGTTCTAAAAATAATATCGCCTGTTTTTATAGATCTTTAATTGCAATTTTTTAATTATAAAATAAAGTTTTATCTATCTTTCAGAAGACTCAACATTTTTTGTGAATTTCTTTAAAAACCTATTTAATATATTTTAATTTTTTTCGAAAAAAAATCCTCTTAAAATCCACGTTGTGAAAGACGTGGATTTTGATGACAAAGATCAAAAGAGAAAAACAATGGAGAATAATGACATGTTTAACTTTTTTTTGGATTTATTGATCTTTACGTCATTTCAAATTTTTGCTATGATTTAGGTTTATGTTTCTAAGAACTAGAACTAAGATCTAGATTTAGGTTTCCCATGTTATATTTATGTATTTAGGTACTAAGACAAAAATGTTAATAATAAATATGTGAGCAAACTTTTCAAAGTACTCTGATGTGTGATATTTTGAATTAAATACAACTTTTTATAAAGTAGGCACGAAAAAGGTTTATATTATAGTCTCGTACACTCACATTTAAATTACTTGATTGAAATCTGGGGAAACGCATGTGAAACATACATAAATGAATTACAGGTAATACAAAACAAGGTAATCAAAAAACTATTTAACTACAAGCCCAGAACACCTACAAAAAAAATATATATGGAAACAAAACTACTAACATTAAGAAAACTATATGAATACAATACATGTATCCTTATATACAAAATAAACAATAAACTCGTACACACAAACACAGAATTCATTAAAACGTCCCAAGTACACAAACACTTTACGAGACAACACGATAAAATACATTTAAACACCATCCACACTAACTATGGTAAACAATCCATTGGTTACGAGGGAGGCAACTTATATAATTGCCTCCCAAACGACATTAAAAACGAAAAGAAGCTGGGTAAATTTAAAAAAAAATTATTAATATTTATTCTTGAAAAACAAAATAATGATGTTGAATAGCGCTGTATTGAAATATTTACTTTATTTTAATTTGTATAATTATTTCTAGTTAAATGAGTGAAAATGTAATTTTCTTTTAACTGGAATAAAAAAAAATAAATAAAAAAATACGTTTTGAGTATTTGTTGATGATTTGTTTCTAGAATATTATTGTTATTTGGCAGCCCTAGTCAATTAGGTTCACTTTCATTTCGCTGCAGGTATATTACCCAATTAGTTAAGAGATGCTTTTCTTGATAAAGGCAATAATAATTCCGCAAATTACTGAAGTTCAGTGCAATTTACATACAGACCTGACTACATACTTGTAACAGCACCGCCAGAAGGTAGAGGAAACCAACTACTCGCTAACGAGGTTCTTAATTAGCCCTGTTAAACTAGGCCTAACATTACTGGGAAAAGATAATTGTATTATATTTTCCATCACCATATTTCCTTCAAATTATTATGATTTAATTCAACCCATCCTGATAATACAAAAATGCACCCTATTAATCGTGATCAAAAATACACTGATCAAAAACAAACTGATCAAAAATAAACTGATCAAAAACAAACTGATCAAAAACAAACTGATCTAAAACAAACTGGTCGAAAGCAAACAATCGACAGTATTAATTTGAAAACATTTTTTAAAATTGTATGATGTAATGAGTTCTTATCAATTACACCATTATCGATTATTATTTATGTCTTTGCTTTCAATTAACTCATGTCATCATCGTTTGTACCCAACGAGGCTCTCAAACACGTCTATTTTTTTTTTAAATTAACCCTCTTATTTTCGTTACTGACACTACCATTATTTTTTTTACTATTAGTTTTAATTTAATTGCACTTAACCAAATGAAATGGTGTGAAAATTTTATGTTGTCCACTATGAACCACGTCTTCTGCAGGTTTAGCCGCGTCTTCTCCAGGTTCATTTTGTACTATATATTTTTAAAAGTGTATCAATTATAAAAGAAAATTATTGAACACTGTTTTTCAATGCAAATTTTAAAAAGCAGCGGTACAAATTCAGATCCTTGTAGAACCCCGTCAGAACAGAATTCTTCCACATCGATTGCACCCAGAGACATGATAGTGAAGTGACTCCACGCTCATTGTCGTACGAAGCGATAGGTCAGGTGATTGAATAATTGCAGGCAATAATAACAGAAACAGCTTCTTGATTCACCAGTTCCTCACTCCAAACGATATAAAATATCGTTTCGTGTCCATTATGAATTGGTTGCAATTCAAATTCAAAACTGTATTATCAAATAAAAATCTTTTAAAAGGTTCATATTCAAAACAAGAGAAGCATCTGTAAAAATACGGTTAAAGGTGGATTTTTTCACTTGGTTGTACCATGTTTTGTAGTTGTTTTGTAATGAATTCAAAAGGATGATTTCAATGTAATGGAAGCATCTGAGAAAATGAGGTTAAATAGGAATTTTCTACTCGGTTGTATTACTTTGTCAGTGCTTTAGGATGTCAGTTGGTAAGTAAGTGCCTCTGCAACTTGTGAGCCGTAACGACTGTTGTAAAAAGCCATTCTCTTCTCGCCTGGCGAATTCCGCGGGTAATCGGTTAATTTACTATGATCAGCTAACTTGGGGGGTTTTTCGCGCTCTTAAACAGTTTAGTATAGTTGACAGTGAGAAAGATATTTCATATTGTTAATTAATCTTTGAAAAATCAACAGTTAAAATTGACCACTTTGTACCAAAAGCTTAACCATTTATTATGAACTAGCAGACCCGGCCACACGTTGCTGTCGCTAACGAAACACAACGCCATTACCCAACCTTTATAAAATCCACACCACCAGCTTGTCAGCTGCCCGCTGCCCCCTGCCTGAATTGAAAATTCGAATTTCTCGGCCTTTCTCTACTATAATAAGCACGTATTATACTTTTAACCTTCCTCTTGAATCACTCTATCTATTGGTGAAAACCGAATGAAAATCCATTGCGTATTTTAAAAGATCTATGCGCACATACATTTTGAGCGACTTCATTTTATACCATGTAATGAAATAAGTAAGATTAAGAAAGGGACCTTCAGATGGTTTGGGCATGTAGAGCGAATGAACGAAGGAAGTAGTGTAAGAAGAATATACGACGCGAATGTGAATGGTAGAAGAAGTCGGGGATGCCCGAGGAAGACGTGTTACGATCAAGTGAATCAGATACTTGAGTCGGGTCATGTCAAAAGTCAGAATAATAGAAGAGAATGTATGAGACGATGTATGAATGTGAGTGAGGCAAAGAGTGTGTGCCAAGATCGAGTTATTTGGCGGTCCGTCCTCTCTGCCTACCCCTGCGGGGAAACGGCGTGATGGTTAGTTAGTTATGAAATGATTTCCTCCTTATGATAGGAAATGAGCGGAATTAATGGAATAGGATTCTATAAAATAAAATAAAATCAAAAACCATACTATTTTTATATAATAAGATGACATGTAAAACAAGATATAGTAATAAACAACTACCAAAGCTTTATGATGCCTACCCTACAGTGTTATCTTGAAATAAAGTCATTTTCAGAGTGGAAGATACCTACTCTCAATATCGCCCTGGTGTAAGACCACCATTCAGAATTGAAACGTTGCTTAAAATGGCTTTAGCCGTGTTTGGTGACCATAATAGCCAGGTACTTCCCCACCTTCCTCTTTCCGATCTCCTTCCCCTCCCCACTACCTTCAGCCTCACAACATACCCCAATTGGTGATGCCATAGTCCCACTGGCTCCAGGCGGGAGCAGTTGGGACTCTTGTGCGGTATTCACGTAAAAAAAATGCAAACGATTAAGGAAACTAACCCTCCACAAAGCATCCCCAAAGATGAAATACGCCCTGAGAGATTTTTTTTCCTCAGCGGAAGTCCATTTGTCATGCCTGTTTAATGCGGAAAGCCAACGCATATTTAGGTTAGTATTTCAATTCAACATTGCCAATTTAATAATATTTTGTTATAATTGCTTGGCGTTGGTCAATTCATATAAAATATCCTGCCAGCGTATACCGATTTCTTGTTTATTTCATGTCAATAGTGGTTCGGCTGTCAACGGTAAAACCGTGCCAGGGACATCGACATAAAATCATCGGAAGTTACGCTTATCGATCAGATACTGTAAAGTTATCGATTTCAGCGTGCTAGAACTCCTGGAGCGTTGCTAGAAAGTAGCGTGAAAGCCTCTTTAAGGCTTCTTTTTATTCATCCATGGCACAAGGCTTAACCTCGTGAGTTCATCGCATTTTCCATGCAGGCAAAAAAGTTCCCGCCCACTTAGCGCTAATTTTATTAATGCTCAGATCATTATGGAATGTACAGATTAAAGTTAAATTCTGGCAAAAGGGATTCTCGCTTGTCAGTTGAAAGTTCTTCTCCGAATAATAATGTTCGCGGTTGTTAATGGGGAAAAAATTAATGTTAAATTTAAACTTTATTTTGTAAGGAATTTAAGTAGTCATTTACGGATCCAAGAATGCGTTTAAGATGTTGGAATGGGTTTTTGAGTCTTAAATTGAACAGGGCATTGTTCGTATGTCGGACCAGTGTTTTGGGTTACGTATTTGAATATCTTTGGTTACAACCAAAGGTTTCCGATGTTGTGTGATGGGAGGAAAAACATAAAGACAAATAGAAATTATGACTAAGGGAACGTACCCATACTACGTGACACGTTTAGGGGGGGGGGGGGGGGGGGGGGTCTTCAAAATGTCACGCTCCATACAAATGAGCGGCGGGTTGCTTAGCTTTTTGGTCACCGGGGGGGGGGGGGGGGGGGTTAAAAATTGCAAAAAAATTGGTCACGTAGTATGGGTACGTTCCCTAAGACTGTTGCTTTGTTTGGATAGCAACACAAACCTTCATAAACCCCCCTCTCCAGTCTTTCCTTTATAACCCTTCTATATTTCCACGATATTCAGGTTTTCGACGGTGTGACATTTGGAGCTGCAAAACATTAAGGTTTGATCCAGTGTCCCAAATTAGAACAACCTTTTTTTCAGTAATCTCAAGGTCAATGAACTATTTATCAACGTCAAAATGTTGCATACCTACCGAATAAAAAAAATCAGAGTGTTTAATTCACACGTGCTAGAAGTGAAACTAGAAAGTCGCTAGATGTCGCTTTCTTTTCTTTTGCTTGTTTTTTTTAAAGTGGTTTGAAGAATGGACATTGATTTCACAAATTAAAAATGTTTTTTTTGGATTTCGTAGGATTCGAACCCCCGTTCGCTTGATGTCTGTCTCTCTGGCCGCTGGGACTTATCAGGCACCTTGCCAACTAGGCTATGGAAGGCACGCGCCGAGGTGCGAATTTACAGCATTATATTAGAACCGATTATTTGTGTAGAACTGAGTTGTGACGCATTTCCGTTTCACCCGAATTTCAAGTCACTAAGAAGTTTCACTTTAAAAATTCGAGTGTAGTTAACATGCGGTAGAAGCGAAACTTTTCTAAAATAATCTCAAACTATGAAGAAGCAAGGAGCCTTGGAAAAGTGAGGTCATAATCAAAGCGCAGCGAGCAGGCCAATGAGCGCAGACCTCGCGTCGTTTCCATTTTATATCTCAACCAATAGTAGCCTTGATAGGAGTTTAATGCTTCGCAGGTGCTGTACGCGTCATTTCCGTTTCATCAGAATTTCGAATCGGTAACGGGGCTAAGGAAATTTCACTTCAAAAACAATGTGCAATTCATACGGGGTAGAGGTGAAACCTTCAGAAAACTAAAGTAGACAAAAAGTAGTGAGAAAAACTAAAGTTGCAATAGTACTAACTCATTATTTCGCAGGCTAAATCCTATAGATGCATGTGTTTGTCTCTTTTTAGTGTTGCTATTTTTCGCTTCATCGAATTTTACATTAAAAGCTGCTATCGAAGTTTTCACTGAATCAAAATTATTTGACTAATTCAGGTGTATACACGTATATCAAACGATAAAGCCAAAGTATAGGAGATGCTAATAAGTACCTACCTAACTCTAGAAATAAATAAAATTCTCCGTAGGTAAGTCATTACGTTGGATTCGTTTAACGCCTGTCGCCGTGTCATTACGCGCCGACAAAGGCTCGCCGAAACCCGATGGTTGCCGATGATTGCCGAAGCTCCTTCGGCTCCCTCCGTAGAACGTTAATCCGTCGTTATTGAAATTGGTTTCTGCGGTTTCAGATCCGCACTCTGAATTCGCAAGGTTGCCTTAACTACCCAACCATCCTAGCTACGAACAGCTGTAGATATATACTGCTTGGTAAGTAAAACTCAGTGTCTTTCTTGAGACATGGAAGACACTGTGTTTTTTCTTAGCACAGCAGTACAGCTAAAAAGAGGAATCGTTAGAACACAAAGTTGCCCAAATGTTGGCCAATCTTAAACGAATAGAAAATACTTCATCATTACCTCCTATTTCAGTTATGATTTTAGATTTTCACAGCCAAAAGTATTTTCGTTATTTGTTTTTGGGATGTTATGCCGTGTTGCGCTACCTCCTTCTTTAGGCAACGTTTCGGATAGCGTTACAGTGTCTATCATTAGGGCAGATGTGCAATTGATAGTGGTGATCTACACTATCAATCAACACATCTGCCCTGATGATGGACACTGTATTGCTGTCCAAAATGTTGGCTAAAGAAGGTAGCGCAACACGGCATTACACCCCAAAAACAATTAACAAAAAATACTAATCGTACTTTTACCTTTGTACTGTAAGCCAATTTGGTCATTCACTATCTAAAAATAAACCTATTTGGAGTTGTACCTTCCAAATAAAAATCAATGTGGACTTGTAGGTATCTAAAAACAAGCGTTCGGAATTTTTCTTCAAAATACAAGACAATACGGTATTGAACCAATATAAACATAGCCTTCTCGGATTTATACATACGGAATACAAGCATACCACTATTTTTTTATGACTTTGTGTCCGGTTTAAATCTTCCCCACAGGAAAAACTAAACCCTTCTACATACTTTTCCATAAATGATAATCTTTTTTTTTTTTTTTTTTTTTATTTAAAAAAAATACATACGTATACATATTCATAGTAAAACATTTGGTTCTTAAGGCTAATAACAATATGTAAACTTCTTTTTAATGAAACTTCACAATTCAAAAGAGAAAATATTTCTCGTGCTTGAATTTTGGAGTGTAAAATGCATAGTTACACAGAGTATGTTATTACAAGTACTTATATTAATAAAATATATATTCATGGAGACAAGTGGACATAATAACTGAAAGTATTGTCAGAGTAGGTACATATAATAAAGTTGTAACAATTTGGTGCCTGCAAATAATGCGTATGTACTTGCTTTCAATTTGATATGGTGATGAAATATTTTTAGAGATTATGTTCTAGTTTATTTTTTTTGTTGTTATTATTGTGATGGTGAATTTAAAACTTATAATTAGTGTCGGGTTGGTCTATTAGTGTTTTTATTTGGGATTTAAAAACTTTATAATTTTTTTCAGACTTGATTTTATATGGGAGAGCATTGAAAAATTTTATACCTTGATAAGCATAATGGTGTTGGGAAGCACTCGTTTTAAATTTTGGAATTTCTAAATTGCCCTGTGATCGTGGTCGGTTGTTTATGTTTGTGAATGTTATTGTTGATGAATTGAAATGATCTTTATGAGTTTGCAATAATGAGTTCTTTTTGAAAATTTTATTAAGACTGAGAACCCTGAAAGAGTCAAATAGCTGTGTTGTTGGAAATACAGATGGTTTTCGTAAGATGACTTTCAAAATCAACCTCTGTACCCTTTATAATCATTTATGCAAGTGTACTATATTCTTCAGTATAATAAATGTAAAACAATACAAGAACAACATGTCAACCTACCAGAGACCAAATGGGAAAATAATTCACCGACTCCAGATATTTTCATATCAGGGGGTTCGGCTCGGTAGAACTCCTAGCTGGACCGATGAATCCTATTGATCCCTCAATATAAATATTTAAAAAATAAGAATATTTATATTATTTATTTATTTACGACCATTTAGGCTCTTACATACATATATATAACAATATTTACGAAATTATACTAGAAAATAGTGCAGGAAATGACTGTTTAAAACACTTGCACAAAAACAAATATAAAGTCTATTGAAATTGATCGCATAGTATGCAGGCACAAAATATATTAAAAAAAAACAAAATAGCTTCTCTCCTTCAGCCGACAAAATACCACCAAGATGCTAGTCAATTCAAACAGCTTCATCAAAACATTTCCCTACTTGATGAAAAAACTTCAATACGGTACGCTTATATATTAAAATTGATGTATTAAATATATCAAAAACATCGGAGTATTTGTTTCCAAGCTGTTGAATCCGTCGCATAGGAGTGTAATATTGGGATATTGATGTAGAATTGCTACAATAATATGGTAGGTACTGTCTTGTGACTGACCTGCCTGGAGTATAAAAACAGATTACATATAATAAAATACTATTAATACTAATATTAACCGTATTATCTAAAACAAATATATTCGTACTAAAATATTATAACCAACCCACCTTATAAATAGTACCTAATCCATCCTAACTTGCAATTTTTAATGGAGCTTTTGTAATTATAACGGTTACAAAAGAGGCAATAAACGTAGCTTTCTCTTACTCCATAAATAATAGTGACACAAACAATGTGTCATCTTTGCTTTCTCCAAGAGAAAAAAAATATCTTGCATCTCCCTCATTCATATCAAAGAAATTAGATGCCGCCGTTGCCGTGGCAACGGTATGGCAAAGGCATTAAAAAGCCAATAAACGTACTTTTTATACACAAAATAATGTACTAAACGATGGACGTATGTCTGCTTCCCCCAAAGAAGAAATGCAATCATTAATCAAGGAACCAATCAATACCAATCAACAAGTTGATATTAATTGTCGTTATTTGTTTTTGGGGTGTTATGCCGTGTTGCGCTACCTCCTTCTTTAGCCAACGTTTCGGACATCATTGCAGTGTCCATCATCAGGGCAGATCCGGCAGATCCGGTAGATGTGTAATTTTTAGTCGTGAAGTGTGTGCTTATTTACCTACTTCGAAGCGATACCGTGTCGCCAGCACCACTAACTTTCACCAGTACAAAATACTCGTGACAAGCAGTGGCGTCGTCGCCGCGGAACGGAATAGAAAGTTCATTAAAAGAATAGAAATCGGAATAGAAAGTTCATAAGCACACACTTCACGACTAAAAATTACACATCTACCGGATCTGCCGGATCTGCCCTGATGATGGACACTGCAACGATGTCCGAAACGTTGGCTAAAGAAGGAGGTAGCGCAACACGGCATAACACCTCATAACAAATAACGAAAATGCTTTTGGCCGTGAAAATCTTAAAACTTATCTGATATTAATTGGTTTAACGGGACTTAATAATAAAAAAATGTAAGGAATGGTCCAATGCCCCAAAATCAAAATAAAACCGTTAATCTCGAGAATCTTAAATATATAAGTCCTGTTAAAAATATGACAATATTGTAGCATTAAAATAATAATATTGCCATACATTCCGCATTGATTACTGGCGCTAATTTCTTCTAATTAACGTTGATAAATGGATTTATTCATTAATCTGCTGAAATGCCGACAAAGAAGCCATTCTTATTTATTAAACGTTTGGAGTTGACATAAATTTTTCAACACCTGAAAATTTATCGCGAAATTTCATTCGAAACACCATCGGTCACACGATAAAACGGCATTATGGTCACGAGATGTTGTGAGTATTTAATAGAGGTAAAAATAATCCAAAGCTCTGTCAGAATTTGATTGCTATTTAAAAATGTATACCTCACTCCTACTTATTTATGAATAAACAAAATAATAAATAATATGAGGGGAAAATATGATATTGTGTAGGATGAAAAAATGAAATTAAATGAATCAAATGGTCACAGAGCGGAAAGTTCATCGATTTCAAATACCTAGTAATAAATGGTATAATTGTTACGTCATTCCACAGGTACTGGAACATATTCCAAGTATAGAGCTCGAATGTCAGACCAATGTTCAGTATGGTTACGCTATTTGATTTTTTTTTAGTTTTTAATGTTTAGTGGTCAGATCGAAGCCGAATAGCAAAGTTGGTATTTCCAACCCGTCCTCTTCCCCATCTCCTCCCCCTTCTATAATTCCTTTAGCCCCATAAAACTACCAAATTAGGATACAGTCGTTCCACTGACTCCGGGCTTTGACTGCTTTGAGGAATCTTGTATGGAAAAACAATTGAAAAAAATTATTGCAACATCAACAGATAAAACAGATTTGTAATTTTTTAAAGCCGATGCACTGTGTATTATTTTAATACATAATTCTACGAAAGCACTAGTTGACACTTATGTGTCATCCGTATTCCCGAAAAAGTTGAGAAATATGATTCACCTATATTACTTGTTCTAACAAACGTACTAATAAATTATTTTTCTTTGTTTCAGATGGCCAAGCAAACCACCTTAACCTCTTCAACAACCGCCCCCAGCCAAAGAAGAAGCGAAAATCTAGAACCGCCTTTACAAACCACCAGATCTTCGAACTGGAGAAGAGGTTCCTCTACCAGAAATACCTCTCACCCGCAGACAGAGACGAGATCGCAGCATCCCTTGGCCTCTCCAACGCTCAGGTCATTACCTGGTTCCAGAACCGACGAGCAAAACTGAAGAGAGACATGGAAGAACTAAAGAAGGACGTGGAATCTGCCAAGGTCCTATCTGCCCACAAGAGCTTCTTGGAGAATGTAACAGATCTGGGTATCCTGAAGAAGAAGGCTGTAAGTTTAGGGGCCAGTGAAGAGGCAGCCACTAATTTGATAGTTTCAGCACAGAAATGAGGTTACGGAGGACTGTTTTATTAGGGTAATGATTTGAATAAGTACGCAGTTCGTTGAAGATACGGTTTGATAAATGCATTGAATCATTCGTGAAAAATAACAAATTATGCAGTTGAACAAAGCAGATCTATATTGCATTGGAGGTTATCCACCACTTACCCGGTGTAAGTAACATATTATGGTTACCCCTTCAAGGCTCTCGCAAGGACTTTAATTTTTTTTGAATGAACGAATCTACATTTAATTTTGAACGAATCTAGACCTCCAGTGTCCATGCATACGTTGTAAGTAAGCATCTTCATATCATCTTCATAGATCTTTAGTGCAATCTTTTAATTTGGTAGATTCTTGAGAAAGTAGCTAAGTTACGTAAATCATCACCGATTTATGTTCAAAGGTCTGCCAATAAGCCATTTATTATTAAAATGTTTAAGGGTACCTATGATTAGAGTCAAGACTTCGATTAATTTCTATATGTAGTATTATAAACAGTTCAAAGCAATAGTTTTAAGTGAAACATTAATCGAATTATTATTGTTTTGGTTTTCGCATTGAGTTTAAAATCTTAGGAAATTCTAAAATCGTTTTTTAGGTCAATGTAAAACAATTAATATATTGTATTTGACGTGCTTTATTTATGCCAGATGATTGACAAATCATTCGTGACAAGGGAAATTTAAATTAAAATGAAAAAATATTATTAAAATCATATGACATCTTGTCAAATAAAGTTGTTTGACGTCAAATAAAATATAACCTAAATGTTTGCCCTTTTATTAGGATTTACACCCAATCACGTCAAGCTAAACATATTTTGAAATCAAATCGCTTTGTGTTATTTTTATTAGGGTTGTAAAATGCATTTATTAAGCCTTCACTCAATGGATTAAAAATATTAAAGCAACCCTTTTATTCACAACAATTTCCATAAAATGACATTTACATCATGTGTATTGCCAACAGCTTTTTAATAATCTGAAAACTTGGCTGCGTTATTATTTGTCATTGATCTGTGTTGTGAGTAAATGGGTTATCCTTCGATCTCCATTATTAACTGCGTACGATTTTGGGTATATACATATTACCCAAAATTAAAAATTATTGAACAGTCCTCATTATCGATAATGCGAATTATCGACGTGTAACTACGTCATCGGTTTTTGTAATAATTATTGTAAATATAACATACACGTCAAAATAAGACATAAATAACTGTAAATATATTATTTATTTATCAGACTTCTGAAGTATAAGTATAATTACATAGTAAGTAAATAGGTTCTAGATGTTATTGTTAGTTGTCATCAGCCCCGGATCTAGGGGTGCCAAACCGGGGCGCATGCCCCGGGCGGCAGTTTTAGGGGGCGCTAAAATCGTAATTTATATGGTAGGTTGAAAAAAAACTTGATTCACAAAGCACCTGGCATCCAGCGCACGTCGTTCTGTCGATTATTCATCAGATTTTTCAAACGCCCAGTTGGTTTTTGAACACATCCTAAGTTGATTTATGAACATATCCTAAGTCGATTTTGAACGCGTGCATAGTGAACGTGATGTCTCTGCCAGGGGAATCGAAAGTCGTAGATCCGGGGCTGGTTGTCATATATTATATGATGTGATCTATCTATTAAAATCCGTGAAACATTTGAATCTTATTTGATATATGAAGTGTATAGTGTTTATAAATATATTAAGTTTAGAAAGAATTTGGTATAATGCTGCATTTTTTAAATCTATCTTAATAAACGAGAATACCTATCATAATATAATAATTATTTATAGTAATATATTAAAATGAAATCGTGTCATTCTAATTCGTACTATTTAATTTATACAATGACTTAATTATATATACATAACAGAAGACAAGAACTCAAAAATTAAAAAATGAACAATGTTAATATTAATGTAATAGTAATCAATATTATAAAAGAAGGTGTACAAAAGTGTGGGTCCCGCTAAAACTCGGAAATGAGTCTCGGTACGATCAAGAGAGTTATATTGTGTGATAGCCCTTTATCCCCCATCCATGACGAAGGTTTCCGTTTTTACCGGAAGGGCGTGATTTGAAGATATAAGGGCTGGAAGTTTCGCCCTATAGAAATTTATAGAACAGTCCAGAACATTCAAGAGTATTCGAGAGCATTCCACAACATTCCAGAACATCCCGAAACATTTTGGAATGTTGTGGAATTTTCGGGAATAGGCAATCGGGAACATCATTGTGGAACATTTCAGAACACTCTCGAATGTACTGAAACATTATGGACCATTCGAAGCCTTTTGTGTATGGGTGGGGCTACCCATTGGTAGGGGTATGTAAAACAAGATCCGACATAGGTTTAAAGGTCAGTTCAATCTCATATCAACTCCCTGAGTGAAGCCGGGTACCCAGCTAGTAATATATATTTCAAAATGTAAATGAAAACAATTTTTTTTTTATACATAATAAAAATTCTGTACCTACAACTAGATTTTAAGAAACACGAAGAAAAACAGTTGATTTATTGCACTATGTTGTAGATAGTAGATACATTGGTACTGTATGTAAATTAATATGTTTTATATTATTTATTACTGGCTGAAGTTCCCGGCTTTGCCAGGCTTTACGCAGAGTTTTCCTCTTATTTTGAACGTTAATATATTTGGAAAATTTCATCAAAGAGAATGAAAATTCCGCTTTAAGGGGTGGGAAAAATGGATGGGATGGTTTTTGAAAATTTTATGATTGGTGACATTCCTCTTACTTTGAATGTCAATTTATTTAATCCCGGAATAAATACTGCAGTTTTGTATAAAAGTCAAACCACCCCAAGACATTATTCTTTATATGAATATATAGATTTCCCTATGAACTGAGTAGGTTTGCACTGCGTATCCATATTATACCGATCAAATTCCAAAAAAGACAGTAATATTATTATGAATTAAACCAAACAAAATTAATATTGTGTTGAACAATTTCGAGATAAGTAATTTAATACAAAAATGAAATAAAGAAGAAAAGTATATTGGAAAATGTTTGCAGCATCATAAAATGTAGTGGTTTATAATTCTTTTCTACACATCTTTACTTACGCACCTATGTTATTTGAATAATTTTACAGTACATACGTCAAAACTTCAATAATTCAATTCTAAAATTAACCACAAAAAAAAACTTTTCATCCTAACGAGATAATCGCCAAGAATTTTTTTCAGAAAGTAACATCATTTATTTTTGACAATAGACTCGTAGAAGTAGATACAATATTATATATAGGTACCACGAGTGTTACTGACTTATTTCATAAATAATGGATTTTTATAAAGTGCAGACACAAATTAAAAAGAAATGTATCATTTGAAATAAACCAATCAATGTTATTCTGTAATACATTTAATTGAAATGCTCTTAATGATTTCTGTCATTGTTGTAAATATTTCAAAAAATTAAATTAAATTAAAATGTGTAATATCCAGTATTAAATTCTGTAGCTAATTTAAATATATTATAATATGGCTAAAGTGTAAAATATTAAAGTTAAAAACATATTTATTCAATTAAATGAAGACAATATAAGCGAAACTCAATCGAAAATCTGAAAACAGAAAAATCAGAAAAAGATATTGACACATCTGGGACTCGAACCCAGGAACCCACTAAAGATAGCAGCCAATAGTATATGCGTTAAGAAAAATGAAGATAGTGTGGGTGGTTCTTAGTCGAAGTATGATACAGTTAAAAGTGACCGAATTGGATATCGACACGGTGGCGCAGTGGTTAGCGCGTTCGCCCGGTAAGCGAGAGGTCCTGGGTTCGAGTCCCAGATGTGTCAATATCTTTTTCTGATTTTTCTGTTTTCAGATTTTCGATTGAGTTTCGCTTATATTGTCTTCATTTAATTAAATATTACAATTTGAGGTTTTACTCATAAAGTTAAAATAAAAATAAAAATAAACATATTTATTCCTTTTACAATAGATATTTATAGATTTTTCATAAACCGTGTCATTTTGTTATATAACATGTGTAGATTTTAATTTATTGATGTACAAATTATTTCATAGACTCGTCCTTTACTGTAGATATTTAGTGACTAGAAATACTATGTGCTTTTAGTGAGTTTTTCGATATTAGCTCGTGATTAATTCTAAATCGAATGTACTGTAAAATAAATATTAATAAAATGTGCAATTCAAATATTACCTGAAATTTCTTTTAACTTTATTCTTAATCATTTCAAAACCTTATAAAATCTGCAAATGTTTAAACGTACAAACACCTACCTACTCTAAGTATCGCCCTGGTAAAAGACCAACTTTCAGAAGCGATACATTTCATACAGCAATAGTCGTATCTGATTAGCTCGATACCTCCTTCTCTTTCCTATCATTCATCCTTACAAATATAATATCGCAATAACTTGATGATTCCATAGTTCCACAGTTGGGGGCAAATGGTACTATTGTACATTATAAAAAAAAATTGGTTGATACATTGATAAAATAGAAAATACTCTCAATAACCCCCTGGTGACAACATTCAAAACCAAAACGTTTCTGAAATCAACAAACACGACCTGATGAGGTCGGCAAACATGTAGATGAGGAAATCATGATGTAAAACCAACACAGCAATCTACAGTCCTCCTCGGAACAGATATCCCTAAAGAGTCATTAATAATAATGGCGTAGGCTGTTGATGAGAATTGAATGACCAGAAGGTCCATACATTTTTTTTTGTTTTTTATCTTTCCCCCCTTTTCCTTCCCTGCTACAAAATGGGGTGCCTACGTTTCACTGCTTCCGAGCATTTATAACTTTTGGGCTCTGAACCCCTTTAATTTAAAATTTTATAAATTTATTGGTACTTAATAAATTTGTTGGTATGATCATTTGCCATAGGCTAAAACTTTTGAAAATCAAACCTGGGAACTTACCAAAAGAGAAAGATCTTAATTGGCCTGCGGTACGCTTTGGGAGGCCTAAGCGTAGGTGGATGGGTGGTGTGGAGGCAAATTCCGCTGCCTTAGCCACGAGGAACTGGAGGAAGACAACAAGACACTGGCAGGAATGGAAACTTTTCCTTGAGGCGGTCAGGATTAAGGTATTTATATTTTGGGGACTTCGGGTAATATCCTTGGTTTTAACCTTCATCCTTCTTATCTGAAATGATGGATTTCAAAGGCCTTGCCAACAAACGGAAACCTGTTTTGCTGATAATGGCACATGATGCTGATGACGGTCACATCATAAATCTAGGGATTTAAAAAAAATTGCCCTTTACGTCTTGACAAAAAATTATACAACAGCGCACTTGAGTGGATATTTTCTTATTCAGAGATGTAAAATAATGTACACAAATTATTGGTATCTTAACTTACTCCCGATGTCGAAATTTTCGATGTGAACATTATTAAATTCAAAATAAGTAACAAAGTAATAATTAATTATCAAGTATCGCCTAACAATGTTTGGACATTTAAGTATATTTTATTAAAGTTTTTATTCTAGCAGGACTGGGATGGTATTGTGATCCTAGTCTGCATTATTATATATACAAGTACAACGATTACGCAGAGAAAAACAAAAAATATGAAAAAAGGGAATAAAATGAGATAACATATTGGTTGGGTTCCTATTGCTAATATAAAATATATATTTTTTAAATATGGGATTGTCGATATTATATTGCCGCATCATTTGCATCCATCGCTCATTTAGCAGCCACGACAATGGTGTTCGTGGGCTTCCGTATCCTGTCCCAGAAGCTGAAGTCGCTGGCGAAGTAAGGTGGGGAATGAGAGATGAGAGCACCCTCCCTTCAGTGAAGAGTCGTGGAGGCAATGCAGAACCTTGGTATGTAGTTGCATAAGTTGCCTGATGCATTGTAGTCGCACACCCTCAGCTTGTCCCATAGCGCTGCTGAGTATTGTGTCCATAGTTCAGATGTGTACAGGGCATTAAAAAGTAATTTTCTGACAGTCACTACCGTGGTAGAACCGCCCTGAGAGAATTCTGGCCTGCATATTAATTTCTCTTTTTTGTCGTTCCATTTCTTATATGTCCTTCAAGTCTACGGTTAGGACATGTCCCAGATATTTAGAAGTACAAATCTTTATCTTTATCTTTACTAAGTATAAAATGAAGTCGCTCACGCTGTATGTGCGCTTAGATCTATTAAACTGCTTAACGAATTTTCATGCGGTTTTCACCAATGAGTGATTCATGAGGAAGGTTTTTAGGTATATAATTGTTCAAGGTTTTGTGTATATTGGTTGAAATACATTATATATCTGGTCAAGCGGCAGCGAGCAGCGAGCAGCGGGCAGCGGACAGCGGGCAGCTTGGTGTTGATGGCGTTGGTTATAAAGGTTTCGTTAGCCACAGCAACGTGCGGCCGGGTCTGCTAGTTATGCGTATGTATAAAGTGAAACTAGTAACCATCGATTACACTTCATTAAAGGGTAAAAAAAAATGTAATTTTCTGGGCACCATCGAACATCAAACCCAACACCCGTTTTTAAGGCCCCGTTCTCCGCACAAAAAAAAACCATTTCGGACGAGTCGTGAAATTTACTTTTAACGCATTCGACAGGAGGTGTATCTAATAAAGCGCGCGCATTATTATTACAAAAAGGTCTGGTTTGGAACTTGGCTAATAATTCCCGACAAGACTTGACACTTTGTATCATTTCAAATATGCGTTCCCATCGAAGTTGATAATATTTGTAGGGCTGCCACAATTTTAAAATACACATAATATTTATGAAAATATATGTTTCAATGTATTACGTTAGATTACCTATAAAGTGTAATGTACACTTGAGGTGACCGTTCACAAAACAAAGCTATATTATTTATTATAACGGAACTACTATTATCATTGTTTCTCTTTAATTTCTCTTATCAATTCGGGAGACGGGACGGGATGGGTACTGCCGCGCCGCCCCGGAAAACATTTTTTGGATAACCAACACCCCTGCCCTAGGTCACCCAAGTGGTTTGCTATGTTTAGTGACTTAGCAGGGGTTCCCGGGATGGGATGAGGTATCAATTTGGAAGGCGACCATTGCCGCCCGGCAACCATCATTGGATAACAGAGGTGCCCGGGTTCATGGGGTGAGGCTTATCTATTTATTGGGTACTACTTTTTTTAAAAGAAAAAGAGTCATAATTGGTGTTCCCGGTTTACGAATAACCTGACAATTTGAAAATCTCCTACCAGCATCATAAGCGGAAGATGTTGCTTGTGCATTGAAAGAGGAATTGAACCCGCGACATCTTGACCCGACCCATTTTTCAATTTTCAACTAAGTAAAGTGCACATTTTAATCATATTTGTTTATAGTCCAGTCAATTTTTAATTTGGGAGGTGGGAATGGGTACCGCCGCCCCGGGAACCTTTATTGGATAACCAATACCTCTGCCATAGGTCACCCCAAGTGGTTCGCTACGTTTGGTGATTTAGCAGGGGTGCCCGGGTCCATGGGGTGAGGTTTGTCCAGGTCTTGGAGGCGGATGACCAGGACATACTGAACCCGAGATTCCTACCCACCCCTTAAACCCTTTTCCTTCCAAGAACTCTCCTCTACTTCCTTTCCTTAAAAAAAACCCTCCACACAGCATCATTAAGTGAGCATTAAGATGACATAGGCCCTGAGGGAAATTATGTTCCTCAGGGCCTCCTGTGTGGAGCTCATGTAAAAAAAAAATGAATGGTCCAAAAGGAGGTGTAGAGTGCACCTAAGCGATTCCTTTAGAAACTTGGCCAGGGTGCTTAAGGTGTGAACATACTAAAAGTTCTGACGTCTAGGTGGTGAGCTAGGGGAGGAAGGGGGGGGGGGGGGGGAGAAGGTTCAAATTTTTGGATTTACGCTTATATCTCGGAAACGGTGCATTTCAAAGGATTTTTTTTTAGAATAAGTGAAAGCTCATAAAATTATCTACAACTTTTATTCTATACGTAATTTTCAAAATCCCAGCCGTTTTGGACTTAAACGCTCTACAAATGTAGATATTTTCGAATAAAATCATTTTACCTCACATTTTTCATCAAACATTCCTTCATATCGTCTAAAATATTCATCAAAGAAAGAAATTTGTTCGAAAGAAGTTGTAAAGAATTTAATTCCCTTTTAGATAATATGCACACTTTTGCAAACTAATCTTCAACCAGTAAATATTTACAGGAATTTTAAGTTTTTTAGTAAATGTCGTCATTTTTTTAATCTTATTACTGACACACCACTTTTGTTTGTAACAGATTGTGGGACTTGGATTTCATTTATTATTTCATCATTTAGTTCCTAAAACAATTAGTTTAATGAATCTTCACCAACTTGAACAGCATCTTAGCAAGTTATTGTGGCGTCTCCGACGACTCCACTCCACAAAAATTGAAATTATTTCACTGGTTTGTGGGAAGGGAGGATGTGCATCAAACCACTGACTGAGTTTGGCACAACCTGTTTTTGCGTACATGCACCTTTTCGCTCTTTATTTATATCCAGGGGTAAAGTGCACAAACTTCGGGAGGTAATTCTGCACGACAGTACACGTAAAAAAAGATACGAAACTTTTTTCAAAACGTTCTAAGGTAGTTACGGGTAAAAAAGTTTTGTTGTTTGTATGAAAAAAATAATATTCTTCTGTGAAAAAATAATTTTGTATAGGGAAAAAATTGAATTTAGAAAAAAGTTATTTGTCTTTTTTACATTCACCATCATGTACCTCCCGAAGTTTATGTAGAAATTTATGAAGTGGCAGCCCTAAAAGCTATCAGCAAACTACAGCTTTGCTAGGACTTGTTAACCGATGGAATCTAAATTATTAAACATTTATAAAAAGGTCAAAGTAATTACTTATAACAATGTAGTCAGTTTTAGTAAACAAGCGAAACTTTTATTTACTTACATTTACGTAACGCATTTTGGTTTTATTATCCAACGAACATCTAATAATAGGTAGTAATAAAATAATACGTTTGATGATAATTACATATTTCCTTGTCCGTAACAATTTGGGACGCGGGTAAGGGTACCGCCGCCCCGGAAACTATTTATTGGATAACCCCAAGTTGTTCGCTACGTTTGGTGACTTAGCAGGGGTGCCCGGGTTTGGATATTGGTGGCGGATGTGTCTGCCCACCAGCTGCGTGGTAGGCCAGATCGGGAGAGACTGGTTGAGGGAGATCTTGTGACCTCTCAGGCAGAACTCTTTTGGAACATCGCCTTTCACCGCATTGGGAGGGATGGATTCAAAAGTCCGTCACACCCAAACCCACTGACCCTCAAATTCCTACCCACCCCTATAACCTTATCCTTTCCAGAACTACCTCTCCTTCCTTTCCATTAAAACACCCTCCACACAGCATATCCAAAGATGACATATGCTCTGAGGGAAAAAAAATCCTCAGGGCCTGTGTGGAGTTACTGTAAAAAAACAAGGTAATTTTTTAAAGCAGATTTTTGTTAGCAGTTTGATCCGTAAAAATGTATTATTTATTATTATGTCCTATAATTTTAATAAATGAGCAAAATAAAAGCTTTTGCATTCAATGGTCATTTAAAAAAAAAACGTAATTTAATTTTAAAAAACTTGCCCGGGAATTTCAGTTTCCGAAGCATTGGAAATAGATTTATTTCCCAAAGTACGCATTCTGTAAAAAATAAAACAATAACTGTAACCTTTGTTATATAATACACAAATAAATTGAAAATTTATTTTTATAATAAATATTACATAATAGTAAATAATACGAGTATGTATTATATTAATAAAATCAAAATTTTATTTTTTTCTTCTTACCTTATATATTCCATCATACGTTCTCGATTTTGGAGATAATGTTTACGCTTAGAAATACGACTTTTTTGTTGTTGTCTTACCATTTTCGCAAAATAATATTATTATTTACGTACGTGTATATTAAACAAATCATGAAACGTAGGACTACACGTCCGTGTGGCGAGCTGTCTGGACAGCGAATGACGAATATTTGAAAGGCACATAGGTTACACGCACGTTAGATAGAGATGGCCTGTAAATATTATCTTTAGAATTAAAAAAACGTAAGCGCCTGTTGTTAAAATATTTAATTAATCACGGTTTATTGAAAAAAGAGCAAAAATCTCGCGATAATTGTCTTTAGTTTTATTTAAAGAAACGCTGTGAATTTTTTCATACATATAACTTGTAAAATAACTGAAACAAACGTGTTAATAATAATTTTTGGAGCATACTTTGTGATTTTTTTCTATCGAGGGAATTTTCTATAATTTGCGTTTCGGCGCGATAAATGTCTAGATATTATCTTCAAAAATAACATATATTTTTTTAAGAGCTTAAAAACTTCAAATGTTTAAGGGAGATTTGTAAGAAATCGGTAGAAATTGGGAGAACCGAGGCTTAAAAATTTATCCATTACGTAGATAAGTCTTCGACGGTCATTAATATATTTTTAGAAACTTTACGTTGAAATCTATCTGTTTTTGATTTAGGGATGGCTGGTACAGACTAATTTCAGTTTTTATAGTTTATTTGAAAATTTAAAGATCAGAATCACAATGCCATATGGTCGATCATTAGTCAAAATATTTGATAAAGGTCTTTCCTAATGGGTACTAAATCATTAAATGTATTGTATCACAGGCATGGATAACGAATTTAATATAATGATAAATTGATTTTGTAATTATTGACCAATGTTTAAGGTTAGTAGCTGATAGTGGATAACAGAAAGTTAGCGTATCATTTTACTGCCAAATTTTGTTTATTTTAGTTTTGTGTTGCCTTTAAACATAAGTTTAAATAATAATAATAATAATAACGTAGTATTTATATAGCGCAGTTTTGTGATATTTCACTTCAAGTGCGCTTAATTATAATAAACTTAAAGTTCCTTACGAGTCCTGACAAAATACAAAATTGATTAAATTATGTGAAACAAAGAATATTATACAGTATATACAAAGCAATTCCTAAAGAACAAAATGTGCAGATATATTATGTTTCAAACATTTATTGCGAATATTGGAATTGTTAGCAGCTTGAGATTGCAATTGGGAGGCGGGTATGGGTACCGCCGCCTCGGGAACCTTTTATAGGATAACCAACACCTCTGCCATAGGTCACCCCAAGTGGTTCGCTATGTTTGGTGACTTAGCAGGGATGCCCGGGTTCATGGGAGTGAAGTTTGTCTAGGTCTTGGCGGCGGATTCGTCTGTCCACCTGCTGCGTGGCGGGCCGGATCGAGAGAGACTGGTTGAGGGAGGCCTTCTGACCTTTCCAGTCAGACTCTCTCAACCCGTCACCTTGCACCGCAGTTGGAAGGAAGGATTATTACATCTGACACTTCTAGACACACTGACCCCCAGATTCCTAGCCACCCACCCCTCTTACCTTATTCCTCCCCAGAACTTCATAACCTCCCCTTCCTTTAAGACCCTCCACAAAGCATCCTCTAAGGTGACATAAGCCCTGAGGGAAATTATTTTCCGAGCTAATTTTAAAAAAAGAAGCTCATTTGATACGTTTTGTAACTTGTCCCATATTTTCTGAGGGTTCTACAAGATCCATGAGGTTCACCGAAGTTTCTTATGTTTCTCCAAATTCCACACAGTCTACCAATTCCACCAGATTCACAAATAACTTCAGTTAAATATTCCGTCCTTCTTGTGGTATAACAAATTTTGCAATTTCACACAACATTACGTTTCAAGTAGGCACCTTCTTACCAAATGCTGAAAAATAATCTACAAAATTCATAATTTTTGAGATATTTCAGAGGCACTATAAGCTGTAAGCCACTTTTACGGTAGGGTTTACAACAGAAATGTGTGAGATTTGGCATAAAGCGATTCGAAACGGACACTTTATGCCCAAGGCCCTTGCCTTTTGGGGGTTTGGCCTTTTTTCGAGAAACAAAACACCTTTCGGGCCACCTAGGTTGGAGTTTTGATGTCCGCTGGCTAATTAGCGGGATGTTAATAATTGATGCTGAAGGAAAAACCATTCAAGGTGGGTAAGTCACCTTGAAGAAACGCATCAATAAATGCAGCCAAAACCGAAGGAAATCTTTTAACAGTTTATGACGGGTGTGTAATAGATAAATAAATGAATATTAATAGGACTATTTTTGGTGTTATTGATATTTATTTATTTATTTAATACAAACGGCGTAAGTATGCCATAAACATTAATTACATGTCACAAATTCATATTAGTAATGGTAAAACAGTGTATGTATAACAGTTAATTGTGACGATACATTGGGAAGTGACACCAGAGATACATTTACATGCAAAAATCTATAATACAAATAAAATTAATAGTTTTATTTTTATTTTTTAACTTTATGAGTAAAACCTCATAAAGTTAAAAAATAAAAATAATCGAGTCCCAGATGTGTCAATATCTTTTTCTGATTTTTCTGTTTTCAGATTTTCGATTGAGTTTCGCTTATATTGTCTTCATTTAATTAAAAATTAATAGTGATTAAAAAAATATGATAGCATAGCCGTCTTGAACCTAGTTCCGTGCAGTTAAATAGATCTATCACATCTGCATATCTATTAGTAACTTCATGCAACCTAGGTAAAAGTGAGTCCGATTATTGTTACATTTAAAAAGGATTTTAGAAAGAGTGGTTCTCGTGGGAATATGAAATTCAATGAGGTTAGTTAGATCAGGACTGTCTATTCTACCATTTACAATTTTGAACATTAATATTAAGTCGGATATAATTCTTCGATCTGACAGTCTTAGTAAATTTAATTCTTTCATCAAGTAATTATAATTTATGTTTTCAATGGGAATACCGAGGTTAAAATTAATGTGTCTTAAGAATTTGTGTTCGATTGAATCTGAATGTATTTTAAAATGGGGGGACCAAATCGAGGAGTTATATTCGACTTGACTACGTACTAAGTATGTATACAAAATAGCCTTGATGAATGGTAATAGGGATATCTTCACAAAACGAAAATTATAAATATTGTTGCCCCTAATTTAATGTGACTAAATAAAAAGATTTTCATATTTTATCGTGAATTATTATCAATTTTCTGATTTTTGCTCATTCCATTCAAAGACTAATACCGGCTGCGCCAATACAGTTCAGTACTCAGTGTGTGAGGTACGTAGCGTGGTTCTACATACGACAGTTCTTTGATTACAACACTGTTCCTCTCTTAAGGCGCCGCTACCCGCATTTCTACCGATTTCTTACATATCTCCCTTAAATATTTGAAGTTTTTAAGCTCTTAAAAAAATATATGTTATTTTTTAAGATAATATCTAGACGCATTCCACGCCGAAACGCAAATTATATAAAATTCCCTCGATAGAAAAAATCGCAAAGTGTGCTCCGAAAATTATTATCAACACCTTTGTTTCAGTAATTTTACAAGTTATAGTTGTCAAGAAATTCAAAATGTTTATTTAATTGATACTTATGTAAGATACGTTCCACTAGATTTTGGCTCTACTTTAAACGAGTCGTGTTTATTAAACATTTTCGCATCGATTTTGTCGCTTTAAATGTTAGCGCGCTCCACTGACAATCGTAATTTCATATCTCTCCATCTTCTTCTTTTTATGGAAAACTATTATAGCAGAATAATGTCTTACTTGGATGATGGTCTGGGATAGAAAGAGTTTGAGTGAGATCGCGCTACTCTGTATGAAAGCCTATTATAGTCATCTCTCACTTCACACTACGCAAAACATCTTAGCGTCTTTCTAACCCACATCCACATATCAATAGCTCCTTGGTTTATATAGTGTCCATGTTTTCATTCAAAAAATGTGATGCATACAGAAAACATTACAATTAATCATTTTGGTTCATGGAATTGTATTTTTTACATTTTGCATCATCATTTATATCGTGGTGACCAAAGTTCAAGGTGGTAACGCGTCTTATTAATGATAATTTTACGCAGGTATACAAAGGTAATGTTTTTACTAGTATTAAAATAAGAGTACCTGCTTTATGACCGTTTTTACGGTTTCTATTATTTTTATTGGAAAATTATTTAAATTCTTTGAATTTACCTGGCCACAAACGATTGCATGCAATTGTTGTAAGCTTTTTTTTGCTAAGCAACTGTAGGCTAATTTTTAATAATAATAATTAAATCTAGTCTCTTTCAAAGGAAACAATCTTTTGAACAGGCCTTCCATCGATATGCTTGGTGTAACCCTAAGAGCCAGCTCAGGAACGGGGGCTCCATCGAAGTCAGAGTAAAGTTAGCCTCCCAAAAACTGGGCGTATTGTACAGTGCCCGCAGATAACTTAATAGTACACAACTGCTAACACTGTACAAATCACAAGTGCGCCCCACGGTTGAATTTGGCAGCCACCTCTGGTCTGGACCTCCAAAATACCTCAAAAAAACCATCGACTCTGCAGAAACGGGCGTTCCGTTTAATAGATTCTCCCACCTTAACAGACGGATTGCAACCTTTAGAGCACAGGCGTAGGGTGGGAATGCTATCCTTTATCTACCAGTATTACAATGGAAGATGCTCCGAGGAACTAGCGTCATTGATCCCTTCGACACCGGTGCATAGTTAGGAAACACGCCAAACGCGTGCCCAACATTTGTACACGGTTGACATTTGTCACATGAGAACGGGTCGTTTCTTCGACGGCAAATCATTCCACAGCCGAGCTGTTGAACACAAGTCAACAGCTCGGCTGTGGAATGATTTGCCGGCCTCTGCGTTTCCTCCTTCCTACAACATGGGTCTATTCAAGACCAATGTTCATTCCTTCCTCTCCTCAAAAAGATCCTCCACAGAGCATCCCAGAAGACATAGGCCTTGAGGGAAATTATTTTCCGCAGGGCCTCCTGTGTGGAGTTAATGTAAAAAAGGCTAATTTTCTTCGTTTGGCAGTATTTGAGAAGCTGGATTTGGAAATGACATTTTTTTTCCATTTCAATTAATTCCATGGAGAATCACCTCCAATGTGACATTGTAAATAAAGTGATTTTGATCGAGTATTGTGTCGTTTTACGGTACAGAATTTATATTGCTGACGAATTATTGCATTCAAAAGTATATTGGACCTAACATGTGTATTCTTCTAAAATTCCATTAATTTATAATTTGGTAGGCGGGTATGGGTACCGCCGCCCTGGGAAACATTTACTGAATGATCAACACCTCTGCCACAGGTCAGCCCAAGTGGTTCGCTACGTTTGGTGACTTAGCAGGGATGCCCGGGTTCTTGGGGTAATGTTGAAATTATGAAATTATTTTCCTCAAGGCCTCCTGTTTTAATGTAAAAAAAAATCTTTCTCTATACATCTGCTATACATTTCCAAAAATAACGGCTAAGCTTATCATAGTATCTAACTTTGGATGCACTATACTAAGAGGTTTTTTAACTTTAGCTCCACATTAGAGGCTCTGAGGAAAACAATATTCCTCGGGGCCTATGTCATCGTTGGGAACGTCATGTGGAGGGTTTTTTTAAGGAAAGGAAGGAAGGAAGGAATCTGGGGGTCAGTGTTTACAAGAGTGACGGACGAATCCATTCCTCGCTCTGCGGCGCAAGGCAATGGGTCGAGAGAGTGCGGCTGCCGGGTCTCCCTCAACCATTGTCTTCCGATCCGGCCCGCCGCGCTGTAGGTGAGCAAACTCATCCGCCACCAAGACCTAGACAAATCTCATCCCATGAACCCGGGCGGCACCCTTGCGAAATCACCAAACTTAGTGAGCCGCTTGGGTACACATAATCACGGGGCGTATAAATAGCCCCAAAACAATCAGACGTTCTACCCTTAAAAATAATGTCAAGAATTGATTTCGCGGACAAAATATCTCAAAAATGGTGATCTTAAAATTGCCTGAATGCATAAATATGGCACCAACTTGCAAAAAATTATAAAATCTGGATGAAAAAATATTGATTAATATATTTTTAATCACTTTTTAGTACTCCATGAGACTCCAGATACTAATATCTACAGCCTGTATGTCGGACGAATATATACAGCTCATATGTTGAACTAATATCTACGAACTTCAGAGTGTTGACTTATATCTACAGAGCGTAGGTTGAACTAATATACAGAGCGTAGGTCGGACTAATCAGCTAAATGTGTTCAATAGTCCGATATTAGGGAGTTTTACATACATACTTACATAAATTAAGTTTTTAAACTGCATACGTAATATTACGTTATTCCAATATGCTATACATAATTGCAAATCCAACCTCTGCCAGTGCTATAGATATTCGTCAACACTTTGGTTCTCATAGATATTAGTTCGATTTTTTCAGTTTTTGAAATTTCTGTAGATATTAGTACACGCCTCCCTCCATGATACCCCCTCCCAAAAATTGTGTGTATATATATATATATATATGCACACAATGTTTAAAGTTTTAATTCCTGGTAAAGACAAGTTGTGCCAGTCTGAAGATGGCCGTAACGGCTACACGAGATAAAATATAAAAAAAGTGGTTAAAAGTTTCAATGTCATCTTTGAGGATGCTGTGTGGAGGTACTTTTTAGGGAAGGAAGGAGAGGAAGTTCTGGGAAAGAAATGGGTTTGAGGGGTGGGTAGGAATCGGAGGGCCAATGCGTCCAGGAGTGACGTGCGTATGAATCTACTGCGGTGCAAGGCGATGTTCCAAGACAGAACGGCTGTAGAAATCAAAGAGATTCCCCCAACCATTCTCTCCAGATCCGGCCTGCCAGGCAACTTGTGGGCAGACACATCCACCGCTAAGACCCGGACAAACCTCACCCCATGAACTTGGGCACTTGGGCTTGTGAGTCACCAAAGGTAGCGAGCCACTATGGGTTGGTTATCCAATAAATGGTTCCCGGGGCGGGGTTACCCATTCCCGCCTCCCAAATTGAAAGTGAATTCGAGCCTGATATTAACAAACTCGCCGAAATGCGTCAGAATCATCCCTTCCAAAAAAGGTTTAATTTTAAAGCCTTCTTTTAAAATTAATAAAAATACTTTACATACAATGATAATTATGTGTGAGTTTTATTTCCAATCATTGTTTAATCTCAGAAATAGGATATGGGTCACACCCTATCTATCCTATCCATACAATAATGCATGTTTAAAAATTATATTTGCATTACCTAACTTTTTTAAGAGACGCAACAGACGGTCATGTAAAAAGATAAGTTAAAAAATATAGTAGGCAATAGATTTTTTTTAAATCTCAAATTGGGCGGAGGTCGAAATAAGTTTGAGAACCTGTGGTATGGTCTGTAATTAGTGGTAAAAGCATTGTAGAAAAATATCATAAATTTGTGCAATGAATTGTGATTTTTCACAAAAACGGCAGTGTACAAATCATACAAATATCAAATCGAATCGAATAGTATAGGCTTGCGTGTGCGTGGTTGAATTTCAGAACCCGGCTTCGAGCGCATGTCTGACGCCACTCTATACTATAACATCAGTACGTAGAATTTCAAACAAACCGTTGTAATTCGGTTTAGAATTCAAGATCGGATGGGGACGTGTCCCCCCTAGGTATTACTGCTACGAATTTGTGAATATATATATTTTTTTTACATGAGCTCCACACAGGAGGCCCTGAGGAAAATAATTTCTCTCAGGGCCTATGTCATCTTTGAGGATGCTGTGTGGAGGGTTTTTTTAAAGGAAAGGAAGAAGAGGAGAGTTCTGGGAAGGAAAAGGGTTTAAGGGGTGGGTAGGAATCTGGGGTTCAGTGTGTCCTGGTCATCCGCCTCCAAGATCTGGACAAACCTCACCCCATGAACCCGGGCACCCCTGCTAAATCACCAAACGTAGCGAACCACTTGGGGTGACCTATGGCAGAGGTGTTGGTTATCCAATAAAGGTTCCCGGGGCGGCGGTACCCATTCCCGCCTCCCAAATTATAAGTAATTATGTAGCATCTCTCCGAATACGGAAAGATTGACGGTAATACATAGTTGTATTAAGCGGCTATATTTTACATATGACGTCATTGCCTATCTCGGTTACTTTGTCCCGGTGACTAGCTACAATGGATGACAGTAGATCCGAGGAACCGGCTTTTTGGAATCAGTTCCTATTGGATTTATAAAATGGTCACCTGCTGCTAGTTATTATTATTAAAGTATCTAATTTCTTCTTGCTCTGTTGTTGTTGGCGATTCTATGAGTATCACAAAAACTTTAGGGAGTCATTGGTCTATAATATCCTATATATTCAACCAATGATTTACATCTATTTACGACAATCTTTGCACTGGGTTCTATCTTCATCATAGGAAACTGTTTGAAGTTTGAAATTCTCCGATTTGTAATTCGTATCAAAATTGATTTGACATTAATTACCAAGTTACTACTTTGTGGCTTCTTTGATACTTTGATTAAAGCCGATTCAGTAGCAATAAATGTAAATTTATTAGTTCATTTGATTAGATCATCAAAGATTAAAAAGCGATGAACGTATAACTGCGAATGATGCAGCTCAGGTGCCTGCATACAATAGAATGTGGGTTACATGTTCCGATGAAGAATTTTCGAATAACGTACTCGAACATGCAAGATTTTATTACACGCAGTTGCGGGTTCATTAAATTCTGGATCAATAAAATCTACATGAAACAGTTTTCTCAGTGGTCTGTTAAACACGTCCTCTGTAATTCATTCATTAACACTCAGTGAGCATTCATCATTAATATCGTAAAAAGTAATTCATCTTTTCCCCAGCTTTTTAATGAATTAATTAAGAATTCATCTCTTGAGTCACTGCCTACTTGATGCTAAAACCATTAAAACCGGATTATATTATTCAAGTTGACCACCGTAGTAGAAATAGAAACACATTCTATTTGAGAGACGGGTATGAGTAACGCCGCCCCGGGAATCATTTATTGGATAACCTGCCCACACCCTCACAGGTCGTGTCAATTTGAGAGTCCTAATTTTTTTATCAAGAAACATAATATTATGATTGTGTGAGGTGTCCTTTAACACGTGGATCCTTTGACACGGCATGCGCACATCAAATCCCCAAAGTTTCATCGAAATCGGATGAATGGTTTAGCAACGCATAAGAAACATGCAAACATGCAAGCATATTTTGATTTTTAAATGTAGATAGGTGTGCCATCAAAATAATTTTTTTTCGGTAATGGATTGAAAATACAAAGTTCTATAAAACTGCTGTGAGTTTGCATTTTTTTGGTGTTCGTTTGGGGGTATAAAATACATTATTATTTCTAACGTTGATTATGTTTTCATTTTTCATGAATTTTTTTTAGTTTTTAAAGACATATTTCATATTTTGTAGTATAAATAGTTTACGGAGACTGAATAGTTTAGATCAGTGATTCCCAAAGTGGTCCAGGTGGACCCCTAGGGGTCCATGGGAGACCCGACGGGGGTCTGCGTTGGCATGATAAAAAAATTGTGGTTCACAAATTGTAAGTGGGGGTCAGCGAAAATTTATCTGGTTTCGATAGTAAAGAACAAAACCTGAAGCCGAATATTGATAATTCGCTGTTAATTCATCAAGTACATTCCATTCCATTTAAAATTATGTTTTTTTATTGTTGATTTGCATTTTGAGGTTACGGTACGTTATTAATTTTAATTCTATTAAGTGTGTAATCTTATAATTTTAATAAATAGAATAAAAGAAAATAAACTATTTTTCTTTTTATTTTACCACTCCAAATTTAGAGTTCGAACTCAGCCGCGACACAAATTTCCATCGTTAGATCTAATCTTCACATTTTTTGACGAGTTTTGGAAGTATGGTAGAAATGTAGCAGCAGGGCGTCCACCGAAACCAGTAAAATTTTGAAAGTGGTCTACGAGAAAAAAAGTTTGGGAACCTCTGGTTTAGATTCTTTGTGTAATGCATCTGCAGAAAATGCTTTCTTTCTATTGTACATACTTTTGATAATATAATCTTATATTATTTATAAAGGTTTTGAAAATGCTTCAAGCGCACCATCCTATTATTCCGTACATGATTAAAGAATGGACCAGCAGAAAAATAAATCATTTTCATTTTTTTCAATATTGAGTACTTACTTCCTTAAGTCTGTAAAATGTGTAAGCAAGATTAACGCAAGTAAGGTTAATTTGCGATTGCCAAGAATAAAAAAATATTGTTTTTTGTGTTTTTTATTTTATATTTTTTTCATAAAATATTACTTCTTTAATCACCATACGAAAAAAAAAACTTCTTTAATACTGATCTACTAAATTATTATATTTATCACTTGTTTGTAAAAGCCGCATAAATTTAATTAAATATAATTAAAATTGTAAATATAATTAAGGGCGTATATTAAAAATAAAGATGTGATGTATAAAATATTATGCAATGCAATTTTAAAATGTCCGTTATCTACTTTTTACGTTGTTCAACAAATTTAAAAACCCTTACAAACCGGCAACAAGAAAAAATATTCATAATTTATGTTAACTTAGTCACCAAACAAGGTGCTGAAATTATCTCTTCTGATCTTTAAAAAACTCTAATAATAACTAAAATTCGGTACTCAAGTTAGTAGTTTTGCTTACTCCGTGCATCCGGCAATAACGCGCTGGTAAAGTTTCCGAATGGCCGACTTCATAACATTTACTCAACACATCATCCAGACATTCGGACATTTCGGGATATGCCTGGGTAGTATCGGAAATGCTTGATGGGTCATCATCGCGTTATGACTTCTGGAAATATCTTCCTATTTAAAAAAAATATAGTTTTGATCTTTAACATCTATTAATGGTTATTTCGTTGCATAAATTTCAGAAACAGTTAAAAATTGTCTTATTTCCGTGTAATTATCATCCTTGCAAAGCGTTAAATAATGAAAGAAGTTTAAATATAAAATTGTCTTAGGTAGGTAGGTTGTTTCACAGAATTTAAACAATTTGTCAAATGTCACACTTTTTCAAGTTCTGTAAAAGTTTTATTTAGGTTCTGCTACTATATATTGGCCAATTGTTTCACCCAACTGAAATTAAAATGGAATTTGAATAAAAGCTTTAGAGATCATTAAAATTTTTAAACAGGTAGCCGTAAGGAAAATAAATTCTCTCAAGGTCTATCTCATCTTTGGGGATGCTGTGTGGATGGTTTTTTTAAGGAAAGGAAGGAGAGGAGCGTTCTGGGAAGGAAAAAAGTTTGAAGGGCGTGTTGGAATCTGGGGTTTAGTGTGTCCTGGTCATCCGCCGTCAAGACCTAAACAAACCTTAACCCATGAACCCAGGCACCCCTGCTTAATAACCAAACGTAGCGAACCACTTGGGTTGACATGTAGCAGAGGTGTTGGTTATCCAATAAATGGTTCCCGGGTTGGCGGTATCCATACCTGCCTGTGGGTACCGCCACCCTGGTAGAATATAAATAAAAGTGTTTGATTAAAATCAAAAGTATGCTTGGAGCATTGCAAATTTTTTGAACTGACATTCATTTTCCTATGTGCTATATTGGTGTCGCCATTTAAAACCTTTCATTATTTTTTGCAATTGAATGTCAGGTGGTAGATAGGCACCTACTTAACTGTTATTTTTCATGGCTTTCACTGGCAGTTCTTTCGCATTCTCATAAACGAAAATCCCTAAAAAACTAAATTATTATGAAATGAAACCATGATAATAACTCAACTTCTATTAGGTACCTTCCTACTCCAAGCTATAATATCAATCATCCATCTTACTTATACACACCTCTTCCCAATCGTACCTACCTAACGTATCAATATAAAATCATGGTATCATACCTCTATATCAAAGTAGGTACTAAAACGTCAATAATTTTTACACTTCGTCTAGCCGCAGTCTGGTGCTTAAAGCTCGAAAAATGCTTGCATCAAAAAAACACTTACAACCTTTCAAAACTCTCAATTCAACGCATTTGAGAATAAGAATGATCAGCTTCGGTACAAAGTTTCATTGACTTGAGTCTTCCTGGTTTTGAGGTTAGGTGTGTTCTGTAGTGATAATGACGTAAGTATTTTGATTTGCGGCACGATTTTTGTGTTTATTGATGTGTATGGCGGCAAACATCAAAGAGATCGGCGTTACTTGAACTTTTATAAATGAAAGGGAACAGAATGCAAAACTAAGAGATCGAATTAGTTAATTAGCTGATTTTTACTGAATGTAGTGTTTTTTGTATGGATAAAATATATTCTGAAGAATACAGGTAATATACCGAAGCACTGAAGATGTTACTGTATGTATTTTTTTTACAAAATATGCAGTAAGAAATTTTTCTGAACTAAATTTGAACAAATCATGTCTGTATTTAAAAAAATTACATGGTTTTTGAGTTCGAACATATTTTCATTTCGACACCTGTTGGTAAAATCAAAGAAAAAAAAATTGCATGCACAGAGTTAAAGATACTCTAAGCAACGCCCTGGCAAAAGACCACCATTCAGAATTCATTCAAATTCAGTGTTAAGTGAACTAAAGGTTCCCGACTAGCGACCCGGAGGTCGCGGGTTCAAATCTCGGTGTAAGTATCATTTGATAGATTTGTGTTTTCACAATTTAATCATTTAAAATAAAATAAGGTATATTTGCGGCATGATTCAGAGTGTAGGATACGCTCAGTATCTCCCTGGTGTAAAACCACCATTCAGAATTGAAACGTTGCTTGAAATGACGACCGGCGTAGTCTAGGGGTAAGGCTCTTGACTCGCAATCGAAGGTCACAGGATCGAATCCCGGGTGGGCAAATAAATTTTATTTGATTAATTTGTGTTATCTCACGTTCTAAAGTGGAAGATACTCTCAGTATCGCCCCGGTTTAAGATCACCATTCAGAGTTGAAACATTGCTTGAAATGGCTTTAGCCATTTTTGGTAACCAGATCTAAATAGCCAGCCCACCTTCATTTTCCCCATCTCCTTCCCCTGCCAACTACCTTCAGCCTCACAACACGCCCCTATTGGGGATGCCATAGTCTCACTGGCTCCAGACGGAAGCAGCTGGGACTCTTGAGAGGTATTCGCTTAAAAAAATGGATTTAGCCGTGTTTGGTGACTAACTCTGAATAGCCAGGTACTTCCCACCTCATTTTCCTCCCCACTTACCTTCAGCCTCACAACATACCCCAATTGGGAAAGCCATAGTTTCACTGGCTCCAGAAGTGAGCAGTTGGGACTGTTGTGAGCTATTCACTTAAAAAATATGTATTTTTTTTTAAATTAAATAATCTGAATAGCCAGGACCCTACTCCTTAACCTTCCCTATCTCCACTTCCTTAGGCCTTACAGCTCACAAAATATGTACACTCACAAAATACCCCATGAAACTGGCACTTGAAACTCTTGTGTGGTCATTTCAAATCATGTAATTAGAAATTTACGAGACAAATTTAACGGTCTGCGTTTAAAATATTAAATTAAACATTAAACATTCATTTGGTTTTGTTTTAGTGTCACTCTGGAATAATTAAAAAATAAACTTCAATTAATTAACACGTGGGTGGTTATTTTTTCATTAGGATAAATAAAATTCAGAATTTATTTCCATACTAATAATTTCGATACCAAACGGTTAATAAATAAGTATTTTATAGACTTATGCGGATGAATTAAAATACAAAAAATTAGAACTTAATCAATAAATAAATCGTGGGTGGGGAAGTAATTATCATATCACCAACTCAGCAGTTTTTGAAGAAACTGATGAGTATGTACCAACATACCTTACTTTGACTTTTGATTAAAATACGATTTGTCGCTCAGCTTCTACTTTCTTGAGCTAACTTTTCAGATATTTCCATCACAGCGTTGATCCTGAAAATCTTAAATCATTTTAAAAGAGTAACTAGGTGCCAACTACATGACACATGTTTCTACCTTATTTCTACCTACATCACATTTCTTATTACTAGTACATATTACTTACTATTATCTGGTACCTATTACTAGTAGATGTAACGATGTACTTTAATATTAGGTATTCAACTGCTAACCCTCTACAAATCGCAAGTGCAACCCACTGTTGAACTCTGTGCTGAAACGGGCGGTTTGATAGATCCTTTCTTAACAAACGTATTGCAATCTTTAGAGGACAGGCGTCGGGTGGGAATGCTAACCTTGTTCTACCATAGTAGAACATAGTATTTCAATGGAAGATGCTCCGAGGAACCAGCGTCATTGATCCTTTCGACACCGGTGCATAGTCGCTTCTTCGACTCGTTCTTGTGTTCAACAGCTTGGCTGTAGAACGATTTGCCGGCCTTTGTTTTTCCTCCTTCCGACAACATGGGTCTCTTCAAGATCAATATTCATTCCTTCCTCTCCTCAAAAAGACCCTCCACACAGCATCTCAGATGACGTAGGCCCTGATGGAAATTATTTTCCTCATGACCTCCTGTGTGTCCACATTTTTTTTCATTAAGTCCTTAATGAAAAAGGCCTATTACTAGATACTACCAATTACTAATACCTGTTACTATTACTTATTACTATTACAAGTACCTACCTTTTACTAGTAGATACCTTTTACTAGTACCTATTACTAGTACTCATTAGTAGTACCTATTACTAGTACCTGTTAATAGTCGGTACCTATTAATTTCTACGGGTAGGTAACTATAAGGTACTAATGTTAGTTCCTATTACATTCTAACTCGTTGTATTGATTAGTAGCTGTAGTCCTATCTAATTAAAAAAGGGTTGACATTTCGATCTGGTCACAAACAATCAAGTGGATTAAACCAACTATCTGTCCAATGTCCATCCGACCTATCTTGTAAACCACCTGACATTAATCACAAATCAGAACCTCTAACAGCCAACTTGTCACACCTGATTAAATTAAAATAAACCCCGAACGATGTGTACTTTTTAATTGAAACTGACCATCCATGGGTTAATCTGTTATAATTTGTGTTAAATCTTTTTTTAGGGAGACCATCAATGAAACAGAGCCTGGAATTGCCTTTCCAAAAAAATGGATAGAGAAAATTGAACTTTCGTAGGAAGGGAACCCATGGAGTTGTCTGATCGAAGCCATAAGGCTGTGTTTAGAGAAAAAAAAACTGAATACAATGAAGCGAGGCCCTCGAAGAAGCGAGCAGGATTTGGCCTCGAACAGACCTAGAGAGCTTTTTCATATGAATACTATCCCAGCTGTCTGGAGCCAGTTGAGACTATGACACCTCCATTATGGGTATGTTGTAAGGCTGGAGTATGGTGTAAAGAGGGAGAGAGGTTGGGAAGTAAGTATCTAGTTATAGGTCACCAAGCACGGCTAAAGTAATTTTATTTAATTATTTATATTTATCCTACAGTTGTGTATAACATTACCTTTCTACCAAACATTACCCTTCTACCAAATAATACCTAATAGTATAATGTAAGAATGGCGGTTACCGTAAATATTTTATACTGTAATATTTTTGTGTTTCATGAACACATCACCAGGAGAACCTGTGCTGAGGTGTTCACGTGTTTTTGTTTATAATATTGTTGTAAATTAATTATATTACCAGTTATTACCTGTATTTTCATTTATTTATTGCTCTTTCACAATTTAAATACATTTTTTAGCACGTAATTATTAACCCCACTAGGGTTCGCCTGTATCGGGGTTATATGTATCGGGGTATTCGCCTAATACACGAAGGAAAAAAATACAGATTATTCCCGTGTTAAGTTTTTAATTTCAAGTAACGTTTCGTTACTGAATGATGGTCTTCACCAGGACAAAACAGAGAGTTTCTGATACACCTCATTTTAAAAATTTCGCATTGAAAAAGGTACCTACTCAAAATTCGATATAATTAATGTACGGTGACCAGACAACTCAGAATGAAACCAACTCAGAAGTACATCAGAAAGGTCATTAAGAGTGATGATAATTTTTTTTTTAAATTGGTTAAATAGGTTAAGTTAGGTTAGGTTTACCCGCCATTTTAAAAATATTTTTTCTTAGCTTTTAATGACCTTTTTGAGATGTTTCTGAGTTGTTTTCATTCTGAGTTGGCATCTACACTTACACGTTTGTTTTCTATCTACGCAAAAAGCGGGAAAATGAAAAAAAAAATATATATATATATGTATATATATATATATATATATATAAGTATTATTATAATAGAAAAAGAAAGGTATGGTTAATTTTCGAAATTTTTAAAACATTTTTAATTTTTGATGAATATTTTAAATTTGATCTCTCGCAATTGTCCGGCTGTCATATTAGGCGTAATGCGGCACTTTAGTGGGAGCCGGGCCGGCCGGGGCCAGGGGGCTGTGTATTTTTTTTATTATTTTAATTAGAAGGCCATTTAGGCATCTGAGGCGATCGCCGACAATGGTCGAAAGAGGCCGATAGCGGGTATACCGCTGTCCAAAGAAGGTGGCACGAAAATAATCATTACATATGCCACTAAACTTGTTTCTTTTACAAATCAAAGTCAATTTTCAGTATTTCTCAAAAAAGTCAATTGAAATTTTTGGGTAGCCATTCTTCAAGAAAATAAAAAAGAGAATTATTCAGAACAACATATATATTTCAGAGTGCTGCGAGCCTCTTTATAAAGCCGATCTAAAATTATTTACGAAAACTCTATCAAACTGGGATTGATCGATAATCTTGTTTTTCATATTTTAATTGTGGGATTGAAAATTTAATGTAAATAAAATTAAATTGGCAGAAAATCTGCCGAAACCGAAAATGAAACTGAAACTTTTTTAGATATGTTAAAAATCGAT
Organism: Limnephilus rhombicus; assembly: GCA_929108145.2. Taxonomy (NCBI): domain Eukaryota; kingdom Metazoa; phylum Arthropoda; class Insecta; order Trichoptera; family Limnephilidae; genus Limnephilus; species Limnephilus rhombicus. Next base: position 19,858,764 of record OV815293.1, read on the forward strand.
TGTTTATTGTTATTTGTCTTAATTTTTACACTTATTCAGACAGTTAAGTTAACTCGTAGTTAACATGAGTTAAATTAAATATATAAAATTAAAAAATAATTGAAGTCGATACCTACGTGAAAAAATAATGTATTTTTAAAATTACATCCATAAAACAAACAAAATTTATAAAAAAATAACAAAACATGTTAACTACTTCATGGAACTTCTCGTTCGGCTGACTTCGGGTGAGTTCGTGGCTCGTATGTCACCCACCATCATCAGCAAAATACTCAATTAATGACGTCTTTCCTTTAAGTGTTGATTATTGACAAATATTTGTTCAAAGAAGTCGTTAAAATGTTTGCTAATTTTGATTGGTTTTATAGCAATAATATCAAAAAAAAAAAATTATTTTTTACATTCTTCAGTTATTGTTTTTTTATTTGATTTAACACGTATAAATTAATATTTTTTTATATTAAACCCAAAAAAAAAAACTCAATTAATGTGGTCCTTCCTTTATAATGTAAGTGATGATAATTGACAAATTTTTGTTCTAAGATTTAGTTTACATGTTTTGTTTTATTTTTAATAAATTTTGTATGTTTTATAGAAGTAATATAAAAAAATATATTTTAATTTTTCACATTACTGTTTTTTCAATTACTGTTTTTTTGTTGTTATTTATTTAATTTAACTCGTGTTAACTGTCCGAATAAGTGTAAAAAATAAGCCAAAGTACAGTAAACAATCGATTTTTAACGTGTCTAAAAAAGTTTCGGTTTCGGCCGAAACTGAGACAGACACCGAAGATTCGGTTTCGGTGTAAAGTCCTGTTTCGGTCGGACCTTATGCATTTGTAAATAGGTACAAAATCAATAAATCAACGTTTTATTGCTTAAAAATTAATCCAAAATATCAAGTCTATGAACGAGATAAAAGTGAAGTGACTCTTTCGTCGCAATTTCACTAAACAAATGGACTGGGCTTTATTTAAATTTAGAATTTTTCGTCGTTTTAACAAAAAAATCGACGATATGAATTTTTTCAGCTTCTTTCAAATATCGCAATTTATAAATAAACACCTATTACATTTTATTTTAAATTCAAAAAATTAAAAGAAAAATTCCGATGTTCGGTGATAAATTATTTTATTAATAATATTGTATACAAAAGATAAACAACCCTCTTTGGATGGATAAGAAATGTATATATCTTTCCATGAACTACTCGTATTTTTTGTCAGTTTCTTATTAGTAAGGTTAAATAATGGTTGGTATTTATTATTTTTAATATTTTATGTTCCTTCTGTCGGTTTCGTACGATATAAATAAACAACGTTACAAGTGATAAAGAGTATTTCTACTATCGTGGTACGAGAACACAACAGAATGGAGTTGGCAGGAAAACACTTCTTTTTCTTCTTCTTCAGCACAATTTATTTAATGCAATAAATACAATTATTACAAGAGGGTCTATTTACCCTCACTCGGGTGGTCCACGACCACACCACACTGACAAATATCGAAGTCTCTACTTCGATCTCTCTATTGTCAGTTTTTCCAATACTGAACCGTAGGTATGACTCGTACCTCCCAGCTTCAGTATAATTACACAAGTAAAGGCACATAGCGTGTACCTTCTAGCTTCACTCTACTAGCGAGACTAACGCAAAGGGCCTATCTTCCCTTTGCTCAACTGAAGATACACCTCGTGTATCTTCCAGTTCCACCGCAACAACCACACTGCTTCCCTCTAACAGCAAGACTAACCCTCTGTTCCAAAAATCACAATATTTAAAGAAAAAACATACAAAGGTGAGACAGCATATTTAAGCTGCTTCCACCACGGGATTTTAAAATCCCGCAATAAAACAATTACGCTAAAGTCAGCCCAAAAGGGCCACCCATAAAACTAATTACATCATAAAACACTTAAATGTAAAAATGCTTGGGACTAAGATTAAATATTCCCATATCTCGAATTCTTAAACCTAACCCACAATAAAACAATAAAATTACTTTTAAAAGTTTGCCAAAAAGGGCACATCAATAAACATACATCTTAAACCTAGGGATTAACAAATATTGGAATTTTATGATAATAGGGCGGTTCCTATTATTAGCTAAATATGCCTCCAGCAAACCCTTTCTATTTTGGCGGCTGCAATAAATATTTATGGGTTCTATTTGAACTCTACAGATATACAAAACTACTTAAAAATAAACAATTTTAGGAATAAACCTTTTGTTCCTTATCGGTAAAGGAATGTCCCCATATAATATCAGGCAGAATACATTTATTTCTAATGGTTGAGAGCTTATTTGAAAAACCCAAGGGAGAATTTTTATTTGCAAAGGTGAAAATACGTTTAACTAAAATAACTGAAATAACACGAATGATACGACTAATTATTTTACTTAAAGCGAAATGGATAAATTGCATTCTGGAACGAACAAAGAGATTATAATGTTTAAAAAATGTGAGAAATGTTTTGCCACATGGAGCCGGGGATACTATAGTCGTGTCTCGTGTTATTCTCCTAATAGGTTAATATGTCCGCGTATCTTAATATCTTCTCAAACCTCACACTATTTGTAGCACTACGCTCCTTTATCGGGTCCAACAGATCACTAATATTTTAAGTAAAAAAAAACTGTTGAATTTAGGCATTATAGTACCTGTTGAACTCACGGGTGTAGCAAGGTCACCCATTTGACAAAATCTTTTGAGTCCCATTTTTATTCTTTACGCTTTCTTGGAAGTTTTGTGTAGAAACAACCATACAAATATCACCTAGGCATAGCTCACAGTTAGAACACCATAACGACTAGATTTTATTAAAATAAAAATTTCTTTTTGGTTTTGGTACCTACCCAAGGGGAGGGGGATTTAGGGGTATCAAACTTCCACCATCGTAGGAAAAAGGAAAATAGCACTCGGAGATTACATTCCTGGAAAACACAACAAAATTATTTGTTCCATCTTTTTTATCAATGTGTTGTAAAAAAATAAATTGAGGTAATTGCAGGTTACTCCCCACGAATTAAAAATATAAGAACATATTGCATTTACTTTTATTACTTGATGTAGATTGGTAGGTAGGTACGTAATTAGTAATTACCTTTAACAAGTTAATCTTAAAATTATAAATTAAATAATTTTCTTATCAGCATTCAACCACTATCCCACGGTGTCTTATTTCGTCTCGCGCGGGGTGTGAAGATCATCTCCAGATTCCGCCATCACAGATCAGGTAAATGAGAGATACCGCGCTCTGACTAGTTAGGACGATTGCCGGGAACGGGCCCACAAATACCACTCTAGCACATTGTATCTCTGTGGTGGTGGATATAGAATTTAATGCTATGTATCACACATGTTCATGCTTGACGGTTTGGCTCGATCGAACATGTTGACTTGGAACCATGCTCGTCTTTTCCCCCAGAAGCTCGAGCAGCTCGACACAAGACGCCTGACCGTGGTGCAAACATGAACTTTTTAACAATTATTATAAGCAATAATTATCAGCCTGAAACACTCATCCACATTGAAAAATCTTCCGAGAAAAGATACATGACGCCAACGGGACTTGAACCCGTGCCCTTCTGATTGCCGGTCAGCTGCTCTCCCAATTGAGCTATGGCGGCTTATCTTATACCCGCCAAATATAATAATAATAATTGGCTAATTTATATAGCGCCGTTTTCGTGGAAAATCACCTCAAGGGCGCTGTACAAATAATATATAAAAGAATTAATATTACTGGCTTAAAACTAAGATTTACAATTACAACTAGTGACTTACATCTAAGACTTATAGCTAGTGACTTATGACTAAGACATACAGATTCTAACCTAAAACTGGTGACTTATTAACACACATATTTACAATTAAGATTAGCGCCAGAAGAAGTAGGAAGTTTTTACATAATATTACAATTCGAGAATACGGGTGCAAAAAGTATAATGAAGGTTAACTGGATTTACGGGAAGGTATAGATATTTTAAATAAATTAATAAATTTAATAGTCAATCTTTACTGCATTAAGGTGATTCATCGCTCACCAGTAAACAGATTGAGGTATCACAATTAACAGATTACATTAAACAGATTGAGTTAACTATAAACAAAGAGAAAAGAGGAAAAAAAAACTATTAAAAATTGCAAAGTTTAAATAGAATGATGAATTTATGGAAAGGACTATCGGAAAAAGTGATTTTTCAGTTTGAATCTAAATTCCACTGAGTTGGTTATGCATTTCAATTCCATAGGAAGTTTATTCCAAGCTTCGGGGCCGGATACTGCGAATGCACGATCACCAAACTTAGTGTTCGGATTTCGCTTAGGTTCTTTCAACCTTCCAATTGCAGAAGATGTCGCTGATCTAAGAGTTGACTGCCTTAGACCAATATTTTCCGGAATGCATAGTTCAGAGATATAGGGAGATTCAATATATACTAGTGTTTCATTCAACAATTACTGCTTATTATTTTTTTTTTTCCACCTGAAAACAACCAACTTTATTTTTGCGAGAGAGACACTGTTAGTGTTAAATCCGTCTTTTTATTTCTTGGGCATTAACTACTCGTATGTAACAATTTCTAAACATTTTATTTTGAAGAGTTTCATTTCACATGCACATTTGTTACTTAATTTTTATTTATCTGTGAAATAAAACTCTTCAAAACAAAATGAATTAACGCTACATCTATTTATTTTAATCTGGCAACCACACTTTACATCACGGGCGTAGGCGCGATGGGGCAAGGTGGGGCGTTTGCCCCACCCTTGCTGGCCGATGCAGGACCTCTTGAATTGTCGACCAAGTCGCGTTTTCAAATTTACGGTACTTCGTAGGATGGCTTTTCCTTCTTCCGTTAACAATCTTTGTATTCATATAGCTTAAAGCATGAACATGTTGTAGAAGCCTACTTTTTGGTACCAACACTGGATTTTTATTTTTTGCCCCCCCTAAATCAAAACCTATCTTCGACGATGCTCACCATCAAAGCGGCTGGTCGCACAGTGTGTTCGTGTGCAGCACTGGCACATTATAATGGCTATATTTACTTACTGAAGACTACACACATCTCAATTTAATTTCTCCAATTTAAATCTATAAAATCTCTAATTTAAATTCTCTAATTCAATCATTTAAAAATATTAGTAACCAATATAATGCTACGAATATTATGAGGGAGAACGCTTTTAATCTCCCATAGCCGCCGAGCGCCCTCGCATCGGCCGTATTGGTGTGCATTCGCTTCGCAAGCGGACCAAATCATATTTTTGTATGAGATATTTAAAACATCGGAAGCGCGTCGATTTCGCTATTTGTACCAAAATTTGGACGGAATCGGTGTGCCACCCGCAACCGACATAATCCGAGTCTTGCCGAAGTTTACCTATTGACCATCAACCATGTGACCCGAGGTGACACGAATACAATCGAATTTCGGCGAAGATCATATTATAATATGTAGATCAGTCTAGCTTGCGTCTAGTGGCGCCGACGCGGCGCGGCGTTATATTTATTGACCTGTGACGTGATAATTGTCATTGTTTTGTTTTTTTTTTGTATTGATTATGTCAAATACTAATAACATAATTTGTTAATATATAATTTTATTACCAAAATGAGTGCAACGAGTGTTGAATATATTAGAAGAAATAACAGTTTGTTTAAAAATTAATTAATAATTAAAAATTCCTAATTAATATTTTTTTATCATAAGTAGGTACGGATTGTCAGTGAACCACCACATTCTCAGGGCAGCGGCCGCCACTGCTCACCATCGTTATGTCACACGCCGATTTATAGATACTTGTAGCACTGCAAATTTCAGTCGAACATCGAGCAAGAATTATGGTCCATAAATCTTTATCGCAAGACGTTGGCTTGATAACGAACAAAAAAAAACATGGAGCAAAACGGTACATATGTTGAGACATATTCGAATGATGGGCGTAAAACCATCGTGCATGAACGAACATGGGCACGGGACATTAGAAGACATCAGAAAACATTTCAAAGAACTTTTTTAAGAAAAAACATTTTAGAATTTACAGAAAACCCAAAAATAAATAACATTTTCCAATAAGTTTCCCAGAAATGCAATTTAACAAAAGGAGTTAACCTAATAGGGTAATTTTTTAAATTATGGCAACCGTTCAAAATGTAGGTGATATTTCTAATTCCAACCATATCGCTTTAAATTTTCATTAATTTTATTGATTTTATAAGATGATAAGACGGCAGCTGGCATCGACATTGGTCGGTGTGACGTCAACAACGCCATGTTCACGAACATGTTGTTTTTGCGGCAAATCAAAAGCGATACATTTTGGATCGATTAAGATTATTTATTAACCAACATTAAAATAAAATGAAAATGCCATCATCAATGTTTTTGGATCAACAACTGTTTATTAAAGTAAAAACAACATTATCAACTTAAAGCTATTCTTTCAACTCATGTCAGTAGGTTTACTGAGTATTAAAAAAAAACAAAAACACTCGCTTTCTTAGTGATATTTCTTACTAAACGGTGCTATAAAAATTGGCCAATGATAATAACACGACAGCCATAAGGAACTTATCTGTCAAGTTTCAAACAATTTCTCTTATTTTCATATCAGGCGCCGTATGGCTCCTAGATTCTGGGTAAACTAGGGAATTATTTTTTTTGACAGTGACAATCCTGTCAGGAATGCGCCCACAAAGACTGAACACTGAGCACCAATCTAGCATATTGTATATCTATGGTGATGGGATTTAGACAACCGAAGGCATGTCAACGGGTTTTAGAAATAGATATAACAATTTGTTACAATGACATCGATGCTGGTTGATTTTCGAGCAGAAAAAACGAATAAAAAGGGAGCAGCCACTAAGTGATGTCTTTTCTCCAGTGCGGAGACCGCGCTTTTTATACCTGAAATCAATTTATTTAGGTTATGATGCCGTATTGCGCTAACTCCTTCATTAGCCAACATTACAGTGTCCATCATCAGGGCAGATGTGTAGATTGTGGGAAGTGTTTGTTTAGGTGTGTAGAAGAAATACCGCGTTGCAAGATTAAATCTTAAGAGGGAATAACCAGAGAAAACCGGAAATATGTTATTTTTAAATCAAATTTTAGACGTATTGACTCTTTTCCACAAAAAAAAAACATAAATTGATTACGAAAGACTGTTATTTTATCTAATAAACACATGTTTTAAATTTTGAGAAGAAATTTTTATTTTTAGTACAATAAGGTTATACCATAGGTCGTTGGCAGATTTGTTTAATTTTCAAACAAAATTTCGTATTATACAACACTCATTTCAAATCACATAATCACGCAGTAAAATAATTCAATAAATTATCTGGGAAATGCATGTTCCAGAATTTTAATTTTAGTTTCAATAAAATTATTTGAAAAAAGACACGCGTACGTGTTTTATGACGAAAATACTTCAGTTTGTCTATTTATAAACTATGTAATACTTATATTTAAAAAAAATTACATTCTTATTTCGCTTGGACATTATTGCAAAATAATAATACCTATGATCAAAAAATCATTACAAAAAGTACATGATTTTAATAGTTTTATCATTTTTTCAGCATTTTTGGATGTAGGTATAAATTAAAGCAAATTTGGAATGAAATAAAATCGTTAATGAGTTACAATTTTAAAAAGCTTGTACGGAGAATAACTAATCTTTCTCATAACTAATCATCTTTCGACGAAATATGTAATATATATAATAATATAAAGGCCCTTAATATGGTTTTGTGTATGCAATTTTGGTGTAGCCGTCTATAATTAATGATAATATTTTTATCGAAGAAAGCAAATACTTTGTGGTGTGACATTATATATTAAATTAAAAAACACACTTTGTAAAGCACCACTTTTTATTAGAATTGATATTTAACAGCCAATCTCGAGCTTCATCAGGGCTTATTATAACAACTAAATTTAGTTGTTATAATAAGCCCTGATGAAGCTCGAGATGAGCGAAACCTGGTTGGCTGTTAAATATCAATTCTAATAAAAAGTGGTGCTTTACAAAGTGTGTTTTTTAATTTAATAGATAATATTTTTCATGGTAAATATTTCAATTAATATTAAATCTTTTGTACTTCGACCAGGATTAAGACTTCAAATTTTTTATGTTAATACCTCACAAGGGTCCCAGCTGCTCCCGCCTGGAGTCAGTGAGACTATGGCATCACCAATTGGGGTACGCTGTAAGGCTGAAGGTTGTTGGGAGGGGAAGGCGATAGGGAATAGGAAGGTGGGAAAGTACCTGGCTATTTAGATCTAGCCATCAAACACGGCTAAAGCCATTTCAAGCAACGTTTCAATTCTGAATGCTGCGGTCTTAAACCAGGACGATACTGGAGTATCTTTCACTCTGAAACGTGCCGCAAATACATAACATTTTAAATGGATTAATTGTGAAATAACACAAATTAATGAAATAAAATTTATTTGGGCGCGCCGGGATCGATCCTGCAACTTCGACTATTTTAATTATTCTGTTGATTGGTATGCCTTTTATAACAATGTTTTACAGTGCCATAAATTCCACCCACTGTTTTATAGCCATAAGAATTTACTTTTCATCTGATAAAAATATTAGAATCGATCGTTTTTTTTTCTCATACATTTTGCATGATTTGACTATAATATTGCTTGTTAAGTAAGGTAAGTAAGCTCCTTCTCTCGGAGCACACAGGCCAAATGTTCGAAACATGACCAATAAATTGATAATCTGAGTTAAGAATTGTTGAAAATTATAAAAAACTTCCTCTCGCTTAAAAGTTTCACATAACAATTTATTAATAAAACCTGAAAATAAGAAAGAACAATATTTATTTATTTACCTTTTTATTTGTTACCTTTTAGGAGATTTTCATTAAATATTATCGTAAAGAAATCGTCATTTAATAAAACGAATGGTCATTATCATAACTTAGCGATTAAGTTATGATATCTAACAAATTATTAAAAACACGTAATTGACGATTATTTTCAAAGCTATAAACCAACTTTGGTTACTTGCCAACCAAATTACCTATTATGTTGCTGAAGCAAATTTCTTCGTTCGCACGATAATATTAATAAATTAGAATATAATTCCCAAAATAAAAAATAATAATTGAACATCAGCCTAAGGGGACTCTAATAATTGGTTTAGGTTTTGAGATATCTTTAATGTTCATAATATTATGTGAAAACTGTTAATCCCCGTGACAAGACAACAACAAAAAATATTAAAATTAAAATTATCAGTATTTCTTTCTGAACAAGCAAGAAAAAATCTGAACAAGCAAGAAAAAGTAGTGGAACTTTTGAATCATGATTGCTCCAAATAAGACACTGGAAGATTGAACGTCTACCACTGTTTAGTCAGGTACTGTCATCCAAATCAGCTGAAACTGTTTTTTCAATGGCAGAAAAAAATTTCCAAGCTACAATGGCATACACATTTCATACTTAGAAATCGCACGGAAAACGATCTTAAAGGTAATTCTTAAAAAGCATAGACTTACTGATATAGACCAAATATTCAACCGTTGTGACGTACTAGATATACGCCAATTATACGTTAAAACTTAACTAAACTACATTTTCGACCAAAAAAACAAATTTCAAAAATCTCAAAATATTACTAACAGACCAGTAAGACAATCATACAAAAATAACATAAAAACTCAGACAGTGAATACAAGCTTTGGAAAAAGGCACTATAAATATCATGCTTTAAAAGCATTCAACAGTCTTATCCTTGAAAATAAAAAGAAGAAAAACAAAAATAAATTCATACCCAAAATTAAAAATTGGATTAAAGAACAAAAAAGACAATATTTCCAAAATCTCATTACATAATAAGAATTATACACGTAACACACAAAAATAAATATAAAACACATCATTAAAAAAATACATTTTACCTAAATTATAAATTTTTATTTCTAGTTTAATTTTAGCTTTTTTTATGCAGAATTATTTTTATATTATTTTTAATGTAACATGTATAAATTTTTGTTTTATAAAATGGAGGCCACAGCACAGGTGAGCTACCCAGTGAGGCCGACATTGCTGAATTGTATTTAAAAATGTTAGATATTATGTCAAATAAATAAATAATAATAATAATAATACTATCCCTACTTCCATGATGAAAACTTGAAATTCGATTGTTTCTTGTGCAAAGATGGAGAACTTTCAGGCTTTGGAGGTTATTTCAATACGCTTATTTACGACATCTGGGAATGTACCCAAATCTGACTTTTTAGCAATCTTTCCTATCTGAGATTGTGGATATGTGGAATAAAAAGCTATGAACTTGTACGACTTCAAACAATTTCATTAAAAGCAATAAGTATTTCACTTGTTTGGTTCGCGGTGACCTCTGTCCGATTTTTGTGAACTTCTACATCTTACAAATTTACCCACCGGATTGAAAAAGTTCTCTAAAACCTGCATCGGTTACTTTTTACAGCATCCAAAAGGGTTCGTGCCGATCTGCTCCTGTTGTCGCCTTTATGAAAGCGCTGGAAGTATAAACGCCGATAATAAACGACCTAATTAGAGGAGTCCCTGATTCTAAAAAGTTTTATAACATATCGTAGGTGGCCAATATTATTAATATGGTATATAATACACGGCCAGTACGGGCCTGGCTGATAAGTGGCTTAGCATTTAATACTAATATAACGGCGGCAGCCTTTGTGAAGGCTTCGCAAAGGAAAGCCGCCGAGATGAGAGGCTGCGGAGACGGCCAATCGCCGGTCCATGAGAAATTAGTTAAATAATATGAAAAAAGGAATACTGCAAGGTTCATTGCTGGGACCTAAATAAAGTAAAAAGTTATTGTTTTTTAACCTGGGGGTTACAGACCAACTTCAATCGAAATGCGAAAATTGGAATCAATATAAAAAAATAATAGATAAAAGCACTTGTAGATACTATTTTAGACGTTCATTTCTCTTAATTTCAGTATCAATATTTTTTTAAAGATACAAACGTTCAAATATTTTTAAAAAACACCTACTACATCATTGAAAGTAAAAATTGTTACTTGTGCAATAATGGAGGATGTGAATGATGTAATTGGAGGAATTGAACCCAAATTTAAACTCAACATCATGTACCCAACTAGTATTTACGTTTTACCAAAAAACTAATATAAAATATATTACGCAGCACGCGTCTAATTAATAAAATGTAAAATAAAGATGGTAGATATACATATGGGCATAAGGCACTATTTTTACTGCAAAGAATTTTACAAATTTCTTTTGTGTATATAGTTAAGGGATTTATTAAAGTTTTTTTTACCAATTGCAAAATCGTTTTAATGGTGTATGCACGAAAAATTAAATATTTGTTTCAATCACCAAAGGTTATGAATCACTCCCTCAATTTTCCACGCTTCGCGGCTACAAAATACATCTCACACTCTCATCGCCGGCGTTGCGGGATTTCTCTCGCGCGCGTCGATGCGAATGTGAAATTGAAATCATGACTGCCTTCGATTCATACTCCCTGAATAACTTATCAATGATGTAAAATGATATTTGGCAAAGTGCTCGAATCGCATTGTTCGTAAAAGTTGTCGTCCCTTACGAAAAAGAGACAGTTTGAACCAAAAGTTCGATGGATTTGTTCGTTAACGTTAGCCTTTATATTAAAATCATAGCCTTCGTGGTACAGCGGTAAGGTACTGTTGTAGAACATATAGGAGTTTGGTTCGATTCTCGTCAGTTTTACATGACAATCAGCATGACAGTAGTTGTTGCGAGATAGTAACAGGGTCTGTATATGTATGTCTGTCATATAGGCAAAGCCCTCATGCGAAAGATCTAAAACTTTAATAAATTAATACGCAAATACCGTACATATGTATATTAAATCAATTTAGTGTAATCTAACCATAAATTTGAGCATCACTAAATTTTATTTGCCTATCTTAACCTCACCAAGTTTAATAAAACAGATTTTTGTACGTTAAGATAGACAACGTAGATGTGATGTTCTCCAGAGCGAAGATGATGTATTAAAATATTTTTTTCAGTTTAATTCAAGGAGATCAATTTTATTTGCTACTATTTTATTTTAGTTATTATTATTATTCTTCTCAGATTTATATCAGTTTTTGTTAGTGACAGCTAATTCATTCATCGATCGTAAACTAAATTGGAGAACAAAAAAGCGATTCAAGATGATTAATTAGAGTAACTGAAAAAACCAAACAGGTAACCAACAAAATAAAATGATTTATTTTGACTCCGTTCACGTTCCCACTAAGGTAACATTTTCAGCAGATTTTCGCAGTGATAAGGCGTAGTGATACAGCATTTAACGTAGAGTTTCATTTATGAAACGGACAAAGACGGGCGTCGCAGCAACCTGTGGGTAGTATCATCCGATCCAAGATTTGATGTTTAATAATATGACTACCTTCACTTCGTTTCAACTTCTATATGCATGGGTACAAAAGCAAGAGAAGGTGTAACACTTCACATTCTGGATGTCCTGTTCTTTAAGTTACATCATACAATTTTTTTACCAACCTATCCCAAATTTTTCCATTTTCAACCACTCAGAACTGCTCCTCCACACCTTTAAACCCCTTCAACATTGTCATGAAAATCAGCGTTCAACATCCCTGCGATCTTTCACTTCTCATAGTCGTAGAATGACTTCATTTTTCTAAGGTTTAAACTTTTCTCCAATACTATCTCCTTCCTTAGAAGAATGACATGTAATAAATCGATATTTGGTGGTCTCCATCAGAGAATCTCCAGTCAAAAAGACTTCATACATGCAGCCGTGGTAGTTATTAGTAATAATAGTGTTGGTTGACTGTCGAATTCTACGCCAAAGACTTATCATGAAGCGAGACGTAAGTTTCTTGACAAAGAAGACTCGTACTTCTATGAATTTTTCGCCGAATTCGCGATAGGCTTTAGGATACTGGGATACTGTCTAGTCAAACTACATTAATTGTCAGTTTGATAACATAGTGAAAAAGCGTTATGTGAACAGCATTTCATGGATACAAGAACAGAAAAATGAAATGAGTCCTTTACTGGAAAATTTCCTTTGCATGATACGGTGATCCACTCTCTCTTTCCCTTTGTTTGAGGCTTGACTAAATTAGTAGACCAAATTAATAATCTAAGTATGTAGTAAGAACACCAACGAAAGTTTGGGTGGACTTTATTTTTAGATAATGGCTAAATGAAAACTAATCTGAAATTTAATCAGTTTAAATGTTGGCAAAAATGTTTAACAAAAAGTAGCATAGATGATACTTAAATATATTACATGTAATAATAATAGATTCGGTGGTTATGAAAAATGAAATTGAAGATTCTTTCAGATTACAAACGGACATACCTACCTACTACGCAATCAGAAAATACAAATTTTTGCGCAAACATGGCAAAAGTATTAAAAATCGCTTACCGATGATTTTTTCCGGTAAATTTCATTTACCGCTTTTCACGAAACTGAAATAAACGGACAAACGTATTAACGACATATAAAGGTTATTGTCACCTCACATTGTTTTCGTTTTGCATAAAAATAACTCTAAAAAAGTTTGCAAGCTTTGACCGGGTGAATTCTTTGGCGGTTATCTGTTTATAGAATTATTACAAAAATTATATTCTGGAGCAACTATGATAAACTTTTAAATTCAAAGAAAAAGCTTGATGTTCTCTCTTTCTAAATTTGTTTAAATTGTACGTCTAACCATACATATTAGAATAGGAGATACAACGAGTTTACTTACCCAAGTGCTTGACTGTAATATTAAGGTATCGGCGATGGTTAAATCAAGCTTTTGATGTATGAGTAAATGAATGGTGTATTTTTTCTACAGTTATACAATCCAAGAGTATGGGAATCTAATTGAAATAATAGTGCTTGTTCCCTGCCATAGATACTCGTACCTGTTCTTCTTAATCCCGGCCTAAGTGCCTCGCTCATATTATACCGAACCACTCAACTTCGCCGGAGCAAGACGGTGACGGTGGTTGACGGTGACGGATCGCGGTGAAAGCGACTTCAGACGCTTCAGGTCGCGCTAGGGATGGCCAGAGAATGAAAGGCATATAGTATCTGTCATAATAGGCATAAACTCCTAATGAGGGTTAAAAAAACGATATTTTCATCTGTCAAACTCAGTGACAAAATCTTTTCGAGGAGTTAATATTCTAAATACACTAATTATTATACACGCCATTTCGAGAGAACAAACGGCCACACATATCTCGTTTGAATTGAAATTCATATACCCCCGTCTGCTTGTTTAGGAATAAATACATTCTAAAACACATAATCGCGTTTTACTTTCATAAGTTCAAAAACGTCCCAGAGCGACCTTACACTTTAAAAGCTCTATATCTCTCTTCCTCTTATGTATTTTTTCTTTTAACCAAAAAGAGAACGAAAGTGAACAAAATAATGCTTCTTATTGTCTTTGAAATATGAAAGCTATCTTACATAGATATTTTCCAATCTCGATCCAAAGTGACGGTTTCAGAATATACGCGCAAAACCGAGGCTTCCGGATTGTGAGGTGCGAATATATTGAACCAAGCAGGCGGGTTAAAGTCTGACAAGATCTTGACATTTTCCGACTCAAGTGGGTACGCTGTATCTCCTTTACCACCCCCTACTTTTCTTCTCGTTCTGCTTCTTATTCTTAAACTTCTCAGCATAATAGGTCAATTAATTCAATAGTTTTTTTATGCCTGAAAGATATCCAGTAGATATTGGTTTTTATTGGATAACCGACATCCCGCTATAGGTCACCCCAATGGTTTGGTGACTTAGCAGGGATGCCCAGGTTCATGGAGTGAGGTTTGAGCCAATTTGGGCGGGTATGGGTACCAAGGCTTCAGAAATCGTTTATTTGATAACCAAAACCCCTGCCGTATGTCACCCCAAGTGGTTGGCTACGTTTGGTGATTTAGCAGTGTTGCCCAGATTCATGGGGTGAGAACTCATGTGGCGGGCTGGATTGGGAGACCTAAGATCTATACGACTGGACTCTCTCGAACCATCGCATCCCACCGCAGCAGGAGGGATGGATCCATACGTCCGTCACTCCTGCACACATTGACCCCCAGATTTCTATCCATCCCGCACACCTTTTTCCTTCCTGCCTTTCTAAAACGACCCTCACACATAGCATCCCCAGAGCATGACAGGCCGTGGGATTTTTTAAAAATAAATAAAAATTTACCATGTTGTACCTATTATAAAATTCCCTCAACAATGTTACCGCTGGTGTCTGCAATTAGATTATCTAGGAACATATTATAGGGTTGGTACAGTTTAATTTTAATCAAATAATAGGAAAGGGAGGTAGGTAAGGTTAAGGTTTTCGATGAGAGGCTATTAGTTTAAGTACCAATCTAGGTGAAAATATCCCATTTCAAAGAAATTAGACTAATTTTATAGATTTTTTTTTAAATATTCATAGGTATGGTATGAATTTAAAGAAAAAAACGATATCTGCTTTCGATTCCCTTTTCACCCAGAATCTAAAAATAATTAAATATTTGGATAATTTCTATAGCGCCGTTTTCGAAATAAAATCACCTCAAGAGCGAAATATTTAAAAAAAATAATTACATAATTGTAATACAGTGTGTTAAACTGCTAGACAAATGTTTGTTATCGGGTTCTTAATTTCTTAATAACAATATTCTTATAAATTTAATTTAAAATTTGGGATTTGTACATATTATATAGATAACAATTATATACCTAAATACATGTTGCTTACTTATGTCAACGGATTGTGAGAAGTAATATTTATGAAACGTGTCACACCAAAATTATTCAAAATTATAAAAGGAAATATTTCATTTAAAAAAATTTATGTTTTCATTAATTTTCGGTAATATTGTTCGACTTTCAGACACATATTGTGATAGAATTTGAACTTGAACTCAAAGGTCATTTCAGCTGCCCTTCGCAATAACAAAACTGCAACCAATAAACGAATAAAACCTAATTACCTACATGCCTACGCCATAGGCAAACATTGAGATAACACACATCCAATAGAAAAATGTCATAAGTCAAAATTTTCTATTTTACGTTTTGTCTCTGAAAAATAAAGGATTGTGATTGTCTATGCCCCACGAAACCGAATTTATGTTAGATTACTCCAACTCCGCAGGATGTCGCTAGTGTTTCTTTTCGACGGGACCGCTTGTTCATCATTCACTCATTTGTTTTCGCTCGCCTGTAAAATTAACTTTTTTGACTTACGACACTTTTATACGCGATGTGCGATATATCTATACTTATACATAAAAAAAAATGCTCGCTTGGGTATTTATGAGTATGGGTATGAGATGTCCACGCATTGCCAAACCATTCATCCGATTGCGATGAAACTTTGGGGAGTGATGTGCGCATGCCCGCGATGGTTTCTATATATACTGATGAGCTCTGGCATTAAGAAATTTGTATAAAAAAATTGCAATAGGTGGCACGCGCGCTGTTTGAAAACTGAATGTACTGGGACTGAATGTATGGAATGTGGCAGGGGGGAGGGGAACTCAGGAGGCTTGTTCGCGGGACGGGGGAAGCGGGAGAGAGGAGTGGGGAGAGGGAAGGCAGAAGGGGAACGGGACGAATGGGAAAGGACACGCAGGGAGAAAGAATTCCCGGCGTGGTAACGTCGGGTCTGGAACTCGCTAGTATACGTATATAAACCTAGAATAAAATCTATTTATTCCTATTCAAAATGGCTCGTCACCAAATGTAAGTACCGAAACAGTTGCAAAATAATATTATTTTATCTGCTCATCAAATTCGCGTAGGTATAAAAGTATAAATAATGATTTTAAACGAATTAACTAAGTCCGTGTCTGAATTGTTTAGTGTTATAATAAACCCTTTTTGACGCTTTCAGACAAATCCCACTGAGAAGAATCACAACAAACGACCTCAACGCCGCGACAAGCATCAAACCAAAATACACCTTATACACATAACGAATAAGAGTGATTTTGCTTTAAAATATTATTTTGATTTATGTTATTTTTACGGGATTATTAATCTCGGCGGCTTCTCTTTGTGATACCATATTTGGTAGGTAATAACTGACAGAAGTGTCTGAGAGAAGTGTCGGCCAACTCCCGGCACGGTTATAAATTTAATTAACACCGATTGATTTATTTTATACGATTTTAAATAGGTACCTACGTGCCGCGCGTTATTTTTAATAAATTGCCGTTTTATGATATTTTTTCATCTACTTCCTCGTACTAAATAATTGGATAAACTCGAAGTTCAAATATTAACATAAATAATTTTGACTATTTTATGAACAATCTAAGATAAAAGATTTCAACACTCTTTCTTATTATTTTACATTTCAAAAGAGTTTGATCCCTTTTCATGGTAATTAAAAATAAATTCGAAGATCTTTAACTCATGATGGAAATGGGCCCTTTCAGACCTAAATTAAAAATGGCAGTGGTAGAACATATTTGATGCTAATTGATATAGTTGATAAATGGTGTTGATACAATAGATATAATTAGTTAGTTAGGTTTAGTTATTTGAATTTTTAAGGCTTTTATCGATGGAAGTTTTTGCTACCTTCATTTACAAGAACATTAGATTTCAGAGGGCGTGTTTCATATAAAAATACAAATCTTACTCTATATACCAAGAATATAACATTTTATTCAAATTAAAAATAAGTAGGTAGCTACCTACGTGAAAAAGAAACATTGAAAAATTACCTTCAAAATTCTCATCACAAAAAAAATCAGGTGAAAAAATTCGGTCGGGATTGTGATGTAACACAAAAATCATCTTTCAAAATAAAATTAAAATGGCTGCCGCCTTATATAGCAGCTAAAATTTAAAAAAAGCGTGCAAAGCTGGTTATACCAGCAATTTATATATTATTCTTCTTTATATTAGCTCCACACAGGATATCCCGAGAAAAGTAACTTCCCTCAGGGCTTATGTCATCTTTTGGGATGCCGTGTGAAGGGTTTTTTTTATGGAAAGGAGAGAGAGGGAGTTCCGGGAAGTAAAAAGGTGTGCAGGCTTGGTAGGAATCTAAAGGTCAGTGTGTCCAGCGCAGTGACGGAAATTTGAATCCATCCCTCCCACTGTGGTGCAAGGCGATGTTCCGAGAGAGTCTTGCTGCTGCTACCTCAACAAGCCTCTCCGGATCGAGTAGGTGAGGCAGACACATCCAAGACCCGGAAAAACCTCACCGCATGAACCTTGCATCCCTGCTAAGTCACCAAGCGTAGCGAACCACTATGGGTGACCTACAGCAGAGGTGTTGGTTATCTAGTAAATGGTTAATTATTATTATTAGTTATCCAGTAAGTACATATAGTTATCCAGTAAGCGGCCAATTTTTATTCACTAAAATGAGAAAAAATTCTGAATTCCTTGTATTTTCGAATATACGGACGATCTGAAAGGCTTAGGCGGTAAATATCGTGACTTGTAAATATGTGTGCATATTTCAACACACCAGAACTCACCGTTCGAATGTTTTTGATGAACTAAATACGAATAAACAGATTGTATGGTTATGGAAGGAATTTAGCACTCTAATTCAAATCCCGTACCTACCAGTTAATTTTTTATGTTTGTTAGGAAAATTTTATTACCTATCATTATTTTTTTACTTTTCTAGAGCACTCTGCAAAAAGGTAAAACCATTCCATTGATCTAAAATATACAGCGTTCTTAATTACTACAAAGTGTCTTCGATATAAGCCATCATTAAGCCTTGATAAGATTCATTTCTTAGATTTAGTATGTACAATAAAACCCACCCATGAGCGAAAGGGACTTATGCAAAATCAGATGACAAGAAAAGGGATGAAAAGTGTGATTACTCTTCATACCAAGCCAGCAAAATTTAGCGAAAAGCACACACTTGCATTAAAAGGGATGCACCATTGGTTTGAAGGTTTTTTGGTCTTATTGTGGATTGATCCCTATTTGCTCGGGGTACAATGACTAGCTGTTATTGTGATGGTTCGTTCTTCAACTCTTTGGGTGGGCCTGTTCCGATATGAGTTAAAGAGCGCTTATATAGACATCTAGCGAGGTTCTTCAACATCTGTTATAGTGATGGGGAAATGTGAAAATCGATGTAATGTAGTGAAATTTATATCGATTAAACTCCAAATTAAAAACACGATGTTCTTTAACGTTTATGACAACCTCAATCAAGGCGCGTTCCTCGCAATTTCTTTTATTTTTGTACGTTTTACTGAACTAGGTGAAATTTCAGACATCTTCACTTTGTTCATCATAAGATCAAGGCAGATATGCCGATGGCTCCAGATGGATGAAAGAGAAATGCAAGGCTAAATACCTCTAATTGTTCATTGCTCGTTTATAATCAGAAAAATGACATTATGAGGTAAAATTAGTTGCGTTAACTAGAAATTATCGATTGAAAAGCTGTTCAAATTTCAGGAGGCCCGAGTTTGTCCCTCTAGAATGTTTGCTGTCTCAAATGAAAATATTTTCTGCTTTATAATTATAATGATGTTTATTTGCAAAAGAACCCTGGCGCTCCATCGGTAAAATGTATCATCAGAAAAATACTCAATTTAACCAAAATGGATGTGTGAAGTTGCTACTGACTGGAAAACTCAACACATTGGCATTTCAACATGTATTTCAAAAGTGAAATAAAGCTACGAAATGTAATAAAAAAAAATCTAGGTTAAATAGGTTACCTTAGATAATGGTAAGGCCTTTACTGAACCTTTAATGAACTTAATACGTCAAGGAACCCTGTTAAATACAAGGTTTCCTATAGTACGAAAATTGCTATTGACAGATAGCAACAATAATTACAAGGTTTCCTATAGTACGAAAATTGCTATTGACAGATAGCAACAATAATTACAAGGTTTCCTATAGTACGAAAATTGCTATTGACAGATAGCAACAATAATTACAAGGTTTCCTATAGTACGAAAATTGCTATTGACAGATAGCAACAATAATTACAAGGTTTCCTATAGTACGAAAATTGCTATTGACAGATAGCAACAATAATTACAAGGTTTCCTATAGTACGAAAATTGCTATTGACAGATAGCAACAATAATTACAAGGTTTCCTATAGTACGAAAATTGCTATTGACAGATAGCAACAATAATTACAAGGTTTCCTATAGTACGAAAATTGCTATTGACAGATAGCAACAATAATTACAAGGTTTCCTATAGTACGAAAATTGCTATTGACAGATAGCAACAATAATTACAAGGTTTCCTATAGTACGAAAATTGCTATTGACAGATAGCAACAATAATTACAATAAATAATAAGAGCAATGGACGATGGCGTCCTTTATTGCTAAAGAAAGGTAACCCATAAGGTGATGACAAGGCTGATGACCTAAAATAATTGCCGAATCAGTAATATGGTTTAAACCTGACAATTTTTTTTTTTTTTTACAGTGAATCCCGCACAAGAATCTCAACTGCTCCCGTCTGGAGCCAGTGAGACTATGGCATCCCCAATTGGGGTATGTTGTGAGGCTGAAGGTAGTGGGGAGGGAAAGGAGGTGGGGAAGAGGAAGGTTGGGAAGTACCTGGCTATTCAGATCTGGTCACCAAACACGGCTAAAGCCATTTTCAAGCAACGTTTCAATTCTGAATGGTGGTCTTACACCAGGGCGATACTAATAGTATCTTCCACTCTGGAACATGCCGCAAATATACTATATATTATTTTAAATGAATTAATTGTGAAATAACACAAATTAATCAAATTAAATTTATTTGCCCATGCCGGGTTCGAACCCGCGACCTCCGGATTGTGAGTCAAGAGTCTTACCCACTGGACTACGGAGGTCGTTAAACGAGGACAATAAAACGAAATAAACGTTATATCCACAATGGTTACCAGATAATTCAGAATGAAATCAAATCAGAAACTTCTATGAAAAGTCATTAAAAGTGATGTGAAGATATATTAAAACCGATAAAAACTCATATAAATTTGTTGTAGACCACCTTTATTTTATAAACACTCTACCGGTTTCAGAAGCACCTTTCCTTCGTCAGGAGAATATTATAACTGTTTTAATATGAATATTAATATAACAGTTATAATATTCTCCTCTCTCCCTGTTATAGTATATTTGTCTCTCTCTCTGTTATATTATTAATATAACAGTTATAATATTCTCCTGACGAAGGAAGGGTGCTTCTCAAACCGGTGAGTGTTTATAAAATAAAAGTGGTCTACAATAAATTTATATGTGTTTTTATCGTAAATTATGGCGAGCCACAAAGTTAATGCTTTTTACAAATATGATATATAAAAAAATGGATAATTAGGTTACGTTAGGTTAGGTTAGATATGGGCTATTTTTAATAATTTTTTTGTAGTTTTTAATGACTTTTCAAAGAGGTGTTGAATTGACTTGATTTTAAGTTGGCTTGGAACCATCTATAATAATCATGACAAAGACTTATATTAGAAATAAGAAAAGTAAGCAAAGAAAATAAAAATCCAAGTCGAACATTGAATTAAATCGATATTTCCGCAGAATCGATGCCCCCTCCTCCCCATCACTAGCACTCCTCTGTAGGTAGAATGTATTATAAAACAATATGTTGGGTGAGGGTGTATTTTGGCGTACGCCCCATCTCGCGGCCGGCCGGCTCAAAGGCGCCCGCCGCGGCAATCAGGCAATAAGGCGAACAGAGTAATGATACCTCATTTTATTGGATGGCTATGAAGAACACTTGCAGATAGCCACGTGGTCAACTGGGAAAAGAGACTGGTATTTTTAATTTTTTGTTGGAATCAAAAAGCAGAGGATGATAAGCAGATTTTGATTATGTAATTTATTTTTATTTTTCGAAGGAATTTAAGTAAATGCAAACCATGTAGAGCTGCATTCTCCTTGTTGTTGCCATTTATTAATTAACTTTATTGGTTTACAAAACATTATCTCTTCCTGTAGTGAACGTATGTCTTGCAGTATAAAAGAGACATGCGTGTATGAGTGAGACAGCATGCGGAACGTATAAAAGGCGTGAATGTTGTCTACTCGTCCTCTCTTAGCATTTAGGCTTCCTACTAAGCACCTCTGTACGACCTCGGAATAAACAGTAATAATCTACCCACGTAGTATTATTGAAATCCCACAGATCACCATCAAGAGGAATCTGGATCCACCACCAGGAGTCCAGAGTAATGTAGATAACCGGCCACGGTCCTCACACTTCCTAACAAAACACGAACTAAGAAACAATAGGTATATAAACGCAGGAGAGAATCTGGCACCCACAAACTACTTACATCTGAATACAGCAACGACAAATTGAACAAAAACACACATCAGGAAGATTATGTCTGCACAAGGTTTTGATGGAATCCAAGTTCTTGCTGACTTGATAAGCACATTGCCTATTCTAAGGAACCAAATGCTTCAGTTATGCGTTGCGTATAATAGTTGCGTTGTATAATTCTGTAATCATTGTTTTTCTTAAAATTATCTGAAGTGTGTTAACACCTAGGAATGTACAATTTTTAAAGGCATTATTTAACATTTTCTCGATCCGGCTGACATCAGGTGGATGAGGTACGGAAGATGTGATTTGAATGCTTTGCAAGATTGGGCTAAAATAAAGGGATGAAATAGCTAGGCTTACTCGAAAAAATCTTTTCTGTTTGGGAAACTTTACACAAAGAAGTGGATCGATGCAAAAAGGTTGTCAAGGGTGCTAATAATTGCTCATTTTTAAAAATGATAGCCATTCCAAATCCTGCACTATCTATCATTATCTCTCTTTTTGTTGGTGTTACTCGTTTTCAAATATGCATAATTTTTTAATTCAATTTTCTTTCGTCGTCTGCAAATAATCTTATTTTTTAGTAATCCAATAATTTCGTCATATCATTAAAAATAATAATTATAAAATAATGGGTCCAAGAACAGACCCTTGTGGTACTCCCGAGATAATATTCATTGATTCGAAGACTATCTCACCCACTTTTGTGGTTTGGTATATTAGTTGGATAATCTTTGAACCATTTCAATGCTATTACTTTTATGCCATTTTTGGAAAGTAATTTTTTTTAATAACTATAGTTTATATATAGTTTCGAAAGCTCTCTTAAAGTCCAGAAAAACCGTGATCATATATTTACTTTTATTTGATTATTGTCCTCCAGAATTAGATTGAGAGCCTCAGACCTACAAAACTAGACAATTTCTAAATCCACATTGTTCTTCGCTTAATAAGTTGCAACATTTTTCTATAAAATCAACAAGCTGTTTTATTTTACATGTTCGGGCATCTATTCATACTTACGGTTATTATAATAATATATGTAGTACGTAGTCTGCAAGTTGTTCTAATTTTATTATTTAGGAAAACGTAGGTACAGCTACATTCACATTTTGATTTAATCGTTTTCTAATAATATTTTTTTACAAAAAAACGAAAATTTAACTGATAGAAGTGGAAAAAATAACTTTGAAAGTAACATTAAAAAAAAACGCACTTTTTATGTAGTTGCTAAGAAACGCTGTTTAATACGAATTAATATACACTTAGATAGATTAGGATTATTGAAACCATGCATATTTATTTATTTATTTATTAATCATTAACGCCCTTATGGGCTTTTACACACATTTACATTTTTATGTTTTAGTGCATACAGGTGTGTTTAGAATACAAAGAAAACATGAATAGTTTTTACACATGGTACATATAAATAAAGCTGGTAAGTAAAAAGTATAGCATTATACAATAAAGAGAAAAAAATCAGTTTTATATGTATATACGTATATAACAAATAATAATAATGGTGAGTTTTTAATATATGTGCAATTTATGTGTTGAATACATAGCGAAGTTGATTTTAAACAAAAATACATACTACCGACTTGCACCGCACTAAAATTAATATACAAAACAATTCCATTTTGACCAATTACTTTATCGTCAGAATTTCTGCTTAAGGAATTCAATTTCCGAAGACGAAATACTTTATACCATAAATATACCAATCCCCTTTATACTGAAACCATGGAATAATGTCAGATACTTCAGTAAACTATCACGGAGAGGACAAATGAGTTCGATAATATAATATAACAGAGTATCTAATTACAATCAAATTAAAATGTTAATCAAAGTATAAGTCGTTAAAGTAAATTTGTTATTATTACCTATTACAACGATAAACAAGAACAGTTTTTATAAGGTTTGTTTATAAATTATAAATTACTAACCTTTATTACGCCCTATATTGTAGGTGTTTTGACGGAACTTAACTATGAGGGTTTACAATAAACTGTGCACACAAAATTTCAAGATGGGGATTTATAGTTCTATTGTAACTGTTCCAATATACTGAATTTAAATTTGGACACTGACAGATGACGATAAACATCGATTGAGTTATATTTATTTCCTAGTCGATGAAGCCTTTCGATAGGCGAGTTTTCGAAGTAATTATTAGTAGGCGCGTTAACGAAGTAAGGCGCATTCAATCTTGTATTACGGGTAGGTACTCGCAGTTGGATTAGTTTGGTTAAATCCAGGGCGTCCAGTCTGCCATTTGAAATATTGAAAAGACAAATTAAATCACTCATTGTTCGTCTTGAAGTTAATTCATTTAATTTTAGTAAGTCCATTAAAAATGTGTAGTTAAGTTCTTCGATTGGAATTCCTAATTTATAGTTTATAAATCTCAAAAACTTATGTTGCACTCTCTCAATTTTTTGTTGGTGAATCTTATAAAAAGGAGCCCAGATTGTTGAATTGTACTCTAAATGGCTTCTCACTAACCCAGTGTACAGCAACTTAAATGAATTAATTATTTTAAAATCTTTTACCGTCCTCAATATAAACCCTAAGCTTTTCATGGCCTTGTTAGTTATTTCGTTTATATGAGAAACAAAAGATAATTGATTGTCAAAAATAATACCTAGGTCCTTGATTTGTTCAACTCTTTTTAGAAAGATGTTGTTGATGCTGTATTCATATTTAATAGGATTTTTAATTCGGGCAAAAGTTATTGTTTGACATTTTTCAATATTGAGGAAGAGTTCATTATGGATGCACCATTCTTGTAGCCTCACAAGATTTGTTTGTAATACGCAACAGTCATTGAGATTAGTAATTGTTTTGTAAATTTTAAGATCTTCAGCAAATAAAAGTATCATAACTCCATCAAAGATTGTAGTTATGTCGTTGATGAACAAGGAAAACAGCACTGGTCCCAGATGTGACCCCTGGGGAACTCCGGAGAAGATTTCGAATTGATTTGAAAAGTGCAAGTTGAGTTTGACTGAAATTTTTCTATTGTATAAATAACTTTCAAACCATCTATAAATATAATGTATAATAAAATAATCTAAAGCAAGTGCAACAAAATTAAAACTAAACTAGACAAATTAAGAGAAAGGAAAACAGCGTAAATGAGAATTAAATAATTAAGATAACTTAACCGATAACACACAGCGGGGTAAGGACAGGGATTGCGATTTAATTTTTTTGTATTATGCATTTAGCAAAATTGATCTGAGGATAAATGGAAGATAACACCGTTTAAAAAGACGTTTTCTATTTGTGCAAGTTTTCTGGTTAATTTGTCCACTTTTCAGAATAACTCACATAAGTCTCGTAGAAATCGTTGTCTCCCTTACTATGAATGTTAAAAATTTCTTGTAAACGATGTTAAAAAGAGAAAACACCATTCTTTTAAATCAAATCTTAAAGATTATCACAAAATAATTCAAGTCTATACTTTATGAAACCAAAGTTTATGAAACTTTGGGATTTTTTAAATTTATTACCTACCTATATGAAACGATACGGTTTAATGATTTTTTACGATTTGCCTAGTAAAAAATGTGTACAGTATTTTTTTTAGAAAAAACGTAAGGAGAGCCATTTTTAAAACTTTTTATGTTGACGTTCAAAATTTTTAGTTTTCGGACGCGTTTCGAAGTATGCCATTTATTTGGATTTTATGGGGAAGTGGAAATATTTTGATCTTCCGACCGAATAGGTCCGTTGCCCAAGGGGTTAAAAATGAACGACGAGTATCGTGAGTGTGGAAAAGTTGGAAAACGATTCCCTCGAAATAACTAGGAACTAAACACCGTCATCATAAATAGGAGTAACAGTACCTACCCACTACCCAGTATACTCTGAATCAAACCACACACTGATATCTCACTTACACTCGCGTCCCTATACGAGAAGAACAGGTAAAGGTAACAGGTAGCTCCTGGTGCTGGTATGTGTCCGATGTTAGGTTTTATTATTAGGCCGATGCGCCGTCACCATCTACCACATTTAAATGAAGTTATTAAAATCAGATTTCCTGGGATATGATGCCCTGCACAGTCAGAGTACAAGAAAGTATGATGTGGGAATTGCTTGTTATGAGGCAAGATGGGTCCTTCATCAGACGTGGGCGAGTGGAGATTGAATTTTAAGGGGATGGAAAATAAAATAAGATATTTTTATTTAAGCTGCATAAATTGAAGCTAATTTTGTAGAATCTGATTGAAATATTACATTTCTGTACGCTACTAAAGGAAAAAATACGTAAGTTCTAAGCTGTCTATAGCTGTGTGTTGTTTATCCTTTAAGATGAAGCCATGCGAAATAATGCAAAGTCATTCAAAATCATGTGTTTTTGTTTGATCGCTTAGAAGTATTATAGATGCTTCAATTAAATACAGAACACATCTTGGCCTTAGAAAATATCGATCATTTTCTAGTCTTTTAATTAGCCTAGATCAATAAATAAAGCATTAGATCTATAAAGAAATACTTTCAAGTGCAAATTTTCCTACTTATAAAACCCTTTCGGATACGGTTTTATTGTATAATGTAGCAAATTCAGAGTTTTTTATAATATTAGCAAAAAAATTATATTTATGCCCTTATTTCACAAAATAAAATAAAATATGCATTTTCGCGTTGTTATTTTTGACATCAATCCAGACGGCATCGACGTAAGAACTATGCACTTGTCACACCGATTTTGTATCAGTTCCGCCCCGTCTGCAGTGAGAAATGGACGTTCCTAGACTCTGCGTCGCTTGGTTCCGGGAAATCAACTTTAAATTTCCTTGTTATTACAATAAACAAAGTGTAAAAAAGGAGTTAATGTTTTTACAGGCCTTTACGAAATCAACCTGTAAAAAACAACTCTCAAATACCCTTTTCAACCTTTCCAAAAGATTTTCTCAAGTATTTTTAAATCCCTTCCAAAAAGAGGCATGGATTCGATTTTTTTCCTGGACTATTGAATCACCTTAAGCTGAATAAATTAAAGCTAATTTTGTAGAATCTGATTGAAATAGTACATTTGTATCCACCATACGTTTTATTCATAGATACCTTTATATTTTCTCAATTTTGTTAACCTGTAAGGTTGTTTATCACGAATATTCTTCTTTTCAAGTCGGTTCCGTGACCCGTACCCCAATTTCCATGGTGGACCACTCCTCGCGGTTCTGCACTGCGTGGTGAGGTGCAGACACCGACTCCATTAGTGATACTTGGCCACTCCAGGGTATTGGTGACCTTCCTCCGCTCCTTCTGCATTCGCTTTGTCAGAATCAATGAGTTTCTCCAAGTTGGAGTCGTCAATTTGACGAACAACGTTTCCAAAGTATCTTAACGTAGGCAGATACTTGAAAGCCTGTCAGAACAGGTAATCATTAATAGACCCTTGCTTGAATAGTAGTTTAATGGATGAGGCTAAAATATTTTTGTTTAATAATTTTTGTTTTTGTTAGGAAGAAAGGATGAAACACAAGAAAACAAAAATAAATATATTTCAATAAAAAATAAAATTACCTAATAGTTAAAAATATAATGCGTAAATAATAGTGCGCAAAAATGTTTTAATTTTAAACACAACCAAGTTATAATAAATACTTGTAAGTTAAGTAATCTCAAAAATGATGACAATACCTGCCTACAAATTTCGTACAATATTGATTAGTTGGTAAGTACGTTTTTCCAAGTAGACAAAAATTAAGAGCCGATTGTATTCGTTTCTTATCACTTAAGACCGGATTATATGCAAATGCATATTTGCATATGCCTTTTCAGCGGTAGGTAGTTGCATATTTTAGCAAAAAAATTGAGATCTTGCATATTTACGCCCGATATGGTTCATCGTTCAGATGCCTCTCATAGTGACACAAACGTCAGATAGCTAAGTGCGCGGCAAGCTGCGATGTTTTACCATGAACATTTTGAGACCATCAAGGGTGTTATCAATGAGTTTTCCAGTGCCAAGAAGCGTTTGACGATGCTAGCATTAAAAAAAACCTAGCTATGATTAGCACTCATTTCGCCTACATACCTGCAAGTATAAAAACGCTTTAAACTAATGGATTGGCGTTGAATGAATCTCTTCAGGTTATGAAGAAAATTCGCCTAATGAATTCCTCGTTGCCAAAGCTATTCCCGAGTAAACTCAAAGAAAAGTTTGAAAACTTACTGAACAATAACCCAGGGTTTCCCTTGTGCCAAATTGGTAGCTTCATCAACGGGGCAGGTGAAATTTTGCCCGGTACAAGTTCAAATATCGCACCCAAATTTAAATTCTGTCCAGTCACCTCAATAGAAGTAGAACGCGCTTTATTGTATACGTTTTTAAAGGTAAATTGTAAATTTCATTGTTGAATACATTTTGTGATTGATATTTCCGAAAATACGATTGTTATCTTTGAGAACTAATAGCTTACTAAAATTAAAAATATTTAAAAATACGACTCATGTATTATTTCGTGTTGCATATTTTGGCCCTTTTTATGGATTTTCGTGCATATTTTAGCTATTTTTTTTGCATATTTGTATGCATATTTTGGGCTGCTTTTGTTGCATATAATCCGGTCTTTACTTATCACATATGCCTTTAACTCTTCATTTTTGCTGTCACACCATTGTTCAAAGTCGATCGCCAGCTCGTTAAAATACAAAAAGTAATTATAAAAATAATCCTGGAAGTACCCATCTTTTAGTTTTTATTTAAATTGAATTTAATTTAATCTGACAGTGGGAAGTTGTCTATTGCGAGTTAAATTCCCATTTTGTGGGGTTTGTTTTAATTTACGATGAAACATGGTACTTGTCTGGATGGAAAGGAAAAGAAAGACTCATAGAACGGCGGTATCAGATATAAATTTAATAAAAAAATGGTTTGCTCAAAATTTACTATCTCTAAATACAGATAAAATATTTGTAATATCATTCACTCTGAATAAAAATGCTACCTCTGAGAATCTAAACATATATATCCACTCATATAATTGTAATTCAATTTCATATCTAGGTACGAAAACCTGATTGCTCTGTACTCCCTTGAGCGCCCTTGAGGTGATTTTTCACAAAAACGGCGCTATATAAATCATCCAAATATTATTATTATTATTACTCACTGTTAAATCCTACTAATATTATAAAGGTGAAAGTTTGTATGGATGTATGTTTGTTACTCTTTCACGCAAAAACTACTAAATAGATTTAAAAAATTCTTTCACTGATAGAAAGCTACATTATTTGCGAGATCTATAGGCTATATATATTAGTAAGCTCTGGCGTTATGAAATTATTTTTCATACGTTTTCTGTCGTTAACAAAATCGATTTATTGCAAACGCCAATTGTCGCCTTGGAAACGATGTTTTTTTTTTTAAATTAGGTAACTATGGACATCCATTTGATGTTAAAATTCAAATACGTATAAAATACCAATTCCTACTTTACTGAATGGATTTTAATGAAACTTTACAATAATATAAACATATAGGCTGTAACCGACGGGTTACGTACCCTCGTTTATTATTTCAGCAAAGGTCATCACTGGTGGCATCCTCTACATTTAGTGGTCATTTTCTTGAAATTTCTTCCGAAATTTCTGGCCACTAAACTCGTTAGTACCGTGCCGCCGGCGATGAGCTTTCGCCGAAATATTTATGTTTATTTCTAATAAGAATCTATTGTCATTTTTATGAAAACTTATTACCCTTTATTATGTAAAATGCCCCGGTGCAACAAATAAATGCTTACGTGCTCAGGTTGCCACCGGGAGACATTTTTAAACTCTTATTATTTGTAAAATTTTATATGTTTGTTACATTTTCTATTGTTTTAAATCCTGCGAGCCTTGTAGGGTAGTGACATTTATAGTGTCATCTCAAAATCCTACAAGGCATCCAGGAACAGAAAATCGGGGTCTCTACTCCTCAAACTACTCCTTTGCCACTGAGCAAGGAAACTCCTTTTCCCCGCCAGGAGGCAGACTCCTTTGCTCCGCCAGGAGGAGGCAAAACTCCTTTGCTCCGCCAGGAGGAGGCAATCCTTAAATGTATTTTATCGATTAATTTAACTTAGACACCCTGCAGGACAATGAAACAAACACATTTCATTCCAGAGTCCTGCAGGGCGTCCGGGGAAAGAGAGTTTGAGTCTCTAACTCTTAAATTTACAAAACTAGGGCGTTTTTTCCCGTTAAAAAACACTTAGAAAATATTTTTGCAAGAATTCGTTTTTTCCTATTTTAAAAATCCAGGGACCTCGTAAGACGATGAAACAAAGAGGTTTCAGTAGCTAGTCTTATGGGGAACCTGGGAAAAATACTAGATTCTCCTTTAAACTTAACGTAGCTAGCCAAACGGCAAATACATTTTACAAATTACAAAAATACGTTAAACTCATAACAAATTCATCAAACAAAAATTCTCGGATAAAACTTAGCTTCAAAAATGTGTTACACTTAAGAAATTTATCTTTATATAACAAATGTACGCTGTATAATTATTCTTTATTGTTAATTTTAAGCGACCAGTTTTGAGAAAACGGTCGGCAAAATAGGTGGCAAGCGGGCGACCGGCCCTTATATACTTCCGGGCAAGGGCAAACCTCCCACCCCATTTTTGTACCACGTGACCCAAATTTCGTGGAAATTTGGGTATATAAAAAGCACCATTTTTGAAATTAAATCAGTTCACATCTCAACAAGAAACTCGTCTTTTATTCTTCGGAAGTTTTCTACAACCAGCTGCCTCCCCCGCCGACTTCTGCCTGTCTTCAGTCCTGGTGTCAACCTCTTCAAGAAAAGCCGGCCCTACTTAAGGCAACCGCCAGGCGCCAGGATCAGGCAGAAGAATAGGCACATCCAGTGTCCTTCACTCATCAGGCACTGGGTGCAGGGAGGTCAGTTCCTTATTATTTTTCCATTTTCATCATCTTCAGCGTGCACTAAGACCCGGTCCTTTTTTACAGTTCTTGTAAAGACATAACGTCTGTTACATAGACTATAGCACAGAGCTCTGGCATTACGAAATTAGTATGAAAAAATTGCAATAGGTGGCACGATTAGTAAGATATATAAATAATTCTTTAATCGATTCAAATTATTAGGGAAGTAGGTACTTCGCTAATTTAAATATTTTCTAAAATAGAATTTTCATTTAAGAATCTTTGTTTTGCAAAATGTCATTCTCAAATTTTGACATCACAGAACAATTATTGTTTTAATTGGATAGACAGGTATCGCATTTTTTAAGTATAAAACTGCCGTACTGGATTTTTTGGTAGAATATAAAAAGAAGAATAATAATTAATAACTATCTCTAAAAATGAATCACCGAAATGTATGTATGTATTTTGGTAGAATATAAAAAGAAGAATAATAATTCGTACTTAATAACTATCTCTAAAAGTGAATCACCGAAATGTACGTATGTATGCGAAATGTATAAACCCGACGGCTGAACCAAATTCGATATTTATTTATTTTTGTTTGTTTTTTTGTATAAAACTACCGTTGAGTTCTGCCATTATGAAATTCGTATAAGAAATTATAACAGGTGGCATGCGAGCAGTTATAAAACTGAATGTATCGGGAATGAATGGGGGGAGTGGGGAGGGTGTGTTGGGAGGGTGTTGGTGGTGGGGGGAAGGGGTGGGGGAGGAGGGTGGGGGGGAGGGGGTTAGGGGAGGGAGAGGGGGGAGGGAAGGAAGGGTAAAGGGGAAGGATGGAGGAGGGTGTGGGGAGAGGTAGGGGGTGGGGGGAATGAGGTTGATGGGGGGGGAGTGGTGTGGGGAAAGGGAATGTGAAGGGGTAGCCGGTGAGGGGAGTGGTGGGTGGAGGGAGAGGGGGAGGGAGTTTATGGGGGGAGTGGAGTGGAGAGAGGGAAGGTGGAGGAGGCGGAGTGGGGTGTAAGAGGGGGGAGGGAAGGAATGGAAGGGGGAGGGGTGGAGGAAGGGGTGGGTGGAGGGGGAGGGGGGGGTTTGATGGGGGAGTGGAGTGGGGGGAGGGGTGGGTGGAGAGGGAGGGGGAGTGGGGTGGGGAGAGGGAAAGTGGAGGAGGCTGAGTGGAAATCCCCTAATTCCATGCGAGTGAAGCCGCGGGAAAAAGCTAGTAGTAACATAAAGTGGAAGATGCAGCAAATCAGAACAGTAGAGAGACTAAGAAAATTAGTGAACATTTTCATCAGAATTCGAAACATTTTAAATTTTATGATATTAAGAACCATTTATTTTCCCATAATCCAATCAGTGCTACAACATGGGATTGTTGGTTGGGGTGGTGCTTTCAAAACTTCTCTTTTATCCTTGGAAATCATTCAATAAATAATTATAAAAATAATTTTAAAAAAGCCATATGATTACCCCGCCATCAAATTATTTCAAGATTTTAAAGTACCTTCACTTCATGTTATTTATAAAAAAATCACAAATACACAAAGATTGCTTCAATAATGATAACTTTACTCCTTTTTCAACCAGCAATAGAACAAAAATTCTTGGCTCTATGACTGTCACGCGCTGTAACACCACCACAGCTCAACAATTCTATAAATATATTGGAGTTAAATGGTTTAACCAATTACCAGTTAATTTAAGATTGTAAACAAATTATATAAAAATCAAAAATCAATAAAAACTCTTTATATATAAATTATTAAAATCACTATATCTCATAATACTACTTATTTATATTTCTCAACACAATTGTAATATCAGATATCCTTTTTGTTTCTTTATTTTTTCATCTTTATTTTTTTTATCCCCTCTTCTTCATTCTGTTATATACCTTATCTATTATTTGTTTTATGTATATAAAAATATGTATACATATACGATATGTATGTTTTTTTTGTTTACTGTTAATTATCTATTCTTGGTTTTATATATAAAAAAGTATTATTTTCCCTTTATTAAATTTTGTGGTTTACATTCGTTTTCTCCGCCTTTTTAACACGAGCTTTGCTCTTAAAAAAGGTGTAAAACAAATTAACTAATGTATTTAAAAATAACCTTTATTTAATATGTTAGAGCATATAATTTTTGTGCCATTATAATAAATAAATAAAAAATAATTTTAAAAAATTGATGGTGATGGGAAAATGCTCACTGGAGCAAGGATCGGGGGACACCACCCAAGAGAGGAGAGGTGCCAGACTAGTAGAGCATATGGAAAGTACACTGCACTGGGGTTTGTATTGGGGCGTGAAATTCTAGTATTTATTCAGTCACTTAAAAGGAAAATGTTGAAATCATTCAGGAAATCCATAACGCTTCGACCATCTCGGTCAGAGAATGATGAACCCCAGACCTGGTAATGGGCAATACAATCGCCAAATATAAAGAAAACATAGCACATAGAACAATATAGAACTTCAGTGAAAAATATGTCAAAGGAATCAAAGAAGAAAATAAAAAAATCGCTGATTCCGAATAGATATCATGATTTTTCCGGTCTGTGCTAGAAATTTATAATATCTATCTACCTACTTAGGATTTGGAACGATAAATTAAATAGAAAAAATACATTCTCCGATTTATGCGTCCCGGAAAATACCGGTCCGAGACAATTAACCCTTAGATCAGCAACTTCATCTGCTAAAGGCAGACTAATAGAACCTAAACGAAAGCCAAATACTATGTTTGGAGATCGTGATTTCGGAGTATCTGGGCCTAAGGCTTGGAATAGACTCCCTCCGGAATTAAGATGCATAACAAGCCCAACAGAGTTTAGGTCCAAACTAAAAACCTTCCTTTTTGGGCTCTCATACCCGTAATTTAAATATACCTATTTGAGAGTATCATACTTGTATTGTCTATGATATCTCTTAATCACACTTTTCTTACTGAATTAAAATTACTCGATTCCTTACACATCAATCTGTCTCTTGACGAATCACATTTAGAAAGATCAAATCCTTATTGGTACTACTGCACCTCCCACCTTTATATGTTGCTTTTACTTTCCAAAATACACTCGTCAAGGAATACATTACATATTAATATTAAAATATTTTTCAGGATTAAATAACATGCGTTGACAATAATGTCCTCTGCGTGCGAACTCTATCTAAATTTCTTTAAATGGACAATAAACCGTGCTAATTTCAAGCGACCTCCCAGGTAAGTATGGTCCTGTTTTCATTAAATTTTAGGCAGCATCGCGTTCATTGGTCAAAATATTGTACACATATTTTCGTATCGGTGATCAATGATCCGATGTATGCAATTTTTAGCCATAAGTTGTTTATAATTGTTTGCCTAGCTTGTAGTTTTTTAGTTTTTTGAAATGTATTATAAATTTGTACAGCGCCCTTGAGGTGATTTTTCACAAAAATAGCGCTATATAAATCATCCAAATATTATTATTATTATTTACCGGCACAGGTAGGTATTTACCCAAGAATTTTACATAAATTTAGCAGAAAATAGGAGGTGTAATATTACGACATAGACCGAAGGTAGATAACCAAGTGTTGGTAGTTGTAGTAGTATGTAAGCAACGTTTAGTGTGAAGCCTATTAGAACATGAAGGCTTCACTGCCTGATGGGGAGGAGTCTTAAGAAATTATTAAAATTTATTGCATCAATATTTCTTCGGCTTCAATGCAAATCATAGTAACTAGATTATAAAATTGAAAAAAGAGAAAAAACAAGGATTTAAAAAAAGCGTTACCTAATTTCCAAGTGGGAGAAAGAACCCAGAATGCATCAACAAGGAATTTATTCAAATTATATCTTTTAGAAAATCATCGAGAGTGTTAGCAGATCTTTTAACATGATACTGTCACCTGTGGAGTCACGTGTATCTTTTAAGAAACACCATTTGATCCATTTTATAAAAAACGAAAATCGCTCCAGCAGTAGAGTAAATAATGCATTTGAGGTTCCCCAATGCAAAACTAGGCTTGCGCAGAGACATGCTTTTTTCATTGCACCAAAAATCTATAATGCACTGTATCAGACTATAGAAATTAAATCTAAAAACATATCCTCTTACAGCATATACAAAAAATTAATAAAGACTTGGGTAACTACAAATGACACAAATACATACCTGCTATAACATCATACCTGTTATAACTTTACAAATCCTAATTTTTATTTAACCTTTTTTGTTTTTCATATATATATATATTTTTTCTTCTTTTCTTAACTTTAGTTTTGTAAATACGGAATTATTTGTTCTATAAATATGTTAAACCATAATTATGTTTTAATTTACTAATTTAAAGTTTAATTTGCCATGTTGTAACTTAACTGCATTAAAAAAAACTTAAATATACCCACGAACTGGCGATGCCTATGTGGGATTTTTTTTTTGTTATCATACATATATGTATACTATTGTAATATCTTTTTTTTTTTTGTTAAATTGTAATATTGTTTATCTTTAAGCTACATATTTAATTTTATAGTTCCTTTTTTTTACTTCGAATCAAAAGAAATGTTTTTTGTTATATTTTTATGTATGTAACAAAAAAAAATTATTAATAAAAAAAAAAAAAAAAAAAAAAAATGGTGTCAAAAGAAGGCTAAGATACATGGGGGTTGAACATTATGTTATGGAACCAGGATACGTCATACGCATAGTAAAACACACAATGGACGCGAGAACTTTAAAAAAAAATGAGCTATTTAAAAAAAAATGTAACGTAAATCTAATCGACTGTTTTTTTTCCTTTCTTATAATATTACCCTTATCAAACATACTAATTTCGGTAGTTTGTGATGTGCGTGAAATCTAGTCCAATAGATGTCCCAGTTCAATTAACAGACCTTATAACACAATTGTTGGTAAAATGTTATTTATTTAAAGTAAGTTCACAGATCACATATAGTAAAAATAGTCACAATGTATCAATTCACAATAATAATAATCAACTGAGCAAGGGATCGGAGGGAACCTTGCTGTTTAGTCTTTGGGAACAACAAAACTGACTGTGGTTCTGCTTAGAGGGTCGTACCATAGGACGAAGCGCAACTAAGGCAGCAGTCGGGGTCTGGTTGGTGCTTTACTTATGGTAGTAGAATACTCCTTAGAGGGTCGTGCCAAAGGACGAAGCGCAACTAAGCGAGCGTACTAGTCAAGAGCGAGCTACAGACGAACTGGTTTAATTTAGGGCTCGCAGCTCTTTATATAGGCCATTCCTTGTTGCGGGGCGTGGTTTATGTAGCGACTTGAGAGTAGGAAATGCGCAGAAGGCGTCTGCGCAGCCTGGTTCGCTTAGTTTTGGGTGAGCAGGATGGCGCTGTACGGGGGAAAGAGATGGTGTAGTGGCAAGCGTAAAAACGGCGCGCTACAACCTTTCATTTTCAAAACTTGAACTGATTGTCGGAACTATTCAGACAGGAGATGAAGTAGATAGGAACCTACCTATCCACATATGTAGGTAAACGAGTATTTAGATACGTATAATATTTTTAACATAAAATTATTTAAAAAATCTGTTTCAATTTTGATAAATTCATGCTCGTACTTGGGTACTGTTTAATAATTAATACTGTTTAATAATTAATAGGTACATACATACTGTTTAATAATTAATAGGTACACACCTACTTTTTTACTACGTACTGGTGGGAAATAGGAATGCCAAATATCATGATTTTCTGAACTTGGCCAATTTTGAGCCTCACTATCAGAACCTACTGGAATATCAAAATAATGTTTGAATTTTTTGTTATTCTTGGACATTCTATATGTAACAATTTCCAGATATTTAGTTTTCAAGATTTCTATTTTACAATGTACATTTTTGTTACTTAATTTTTTTTTTTTGCTAAAGGTTTCGACGCATCCATGTCATTCACTAACAATCTTAAAACTAACTTAAAAATTATGCAAGTACCTACAGGGGGGGGGGGGAGAAGAGGGGAGGAATCAAAACAGGAAACCTGGTCAATCATGGGTGCTTTTATTTTGTTAACTAAATTATTGCCGGCATCCGCAAATAAATTTTATTTGATTAATTTGTGTTATTTCACAATTAATTCATTTAAAATAATATATAGTATATTTGCGGCATGTTCCAGAGTGGAAGATACTATCAGTATCGCCCTGGTGTACGACCACCATTCAGAATTGAAACGTTGCTTGAAAATGGCTTTAGCCGTGTTTGGTGACCAGATCTAAATAGCCAGGTACTTCCCAACCTTCCTCTTCCCCACATCCTTCCCCTCCCCACTACCTTCAGCCTCACAACATACTCCATTTTGGGGATGCCATAGTCTCACTGGCTCCAGACGGGAGCAGTTGAGATTCTTGTGCGGTATTGACTGCAAAAAAAATTTATTTTTGTTTATTTCCAAGACGCACAAATTAAATATTAATATTTGAATGTTTAAACATAGTTTTTCTTTTTTGAAGCTATGGCCTGTATCTTAGGGATATAAGTGCAAAATTAAATTTATGTATTAAAATTGAGCAAGAAATTGAGTTGTGATGTTTTTCCTTGGCGCTCGCATCTCTGAATTACCTGTATAATGTACCTGAAATTGAGTTGTGATGTTTTTCCTTGGCGCTCGCATCTCTGAATTACCTGTATAATGTACCTGAAATTGAGTTGTGATGTTTTTCCTTGGCGCTCGCATCTCTGAATTACCTGTATAATGTACCTGAAATTGAGTTGTGATGTTTTTCCTTGGCGCTCGCATCTCTGAATTACCTGTATAATGTACCTGAAATTGAGTTGTGATGTTTTTCCTTGGCGCTCGCATCTCTGAATTACCTGTATAATGTACCTGAAATTGAGTTGTGATGTTTTTCCTTGGCGCTCGCATCTCTGAATTACCTGTATAATGTACCTGAAATTGAGTTGTGATGTTTTTCCTTGGCGCTCGCATCTCTGAATCACCTGTATAATGTACCTGAAATTGAGTTGTGATGTTTTTCCTTGGCGCTCGCATCTCTGAATTACCTGTATAATGTACCTGTAATGGCATCATGCGTCGAATCTTGTGAGGTCCGGAAGAAGTCATTTTAAATTGTTACAAATTATTTGGATATGAAGTTATTACGGCCAAGTACCACCCATTCTACTAGACCGTAGTAACTACATGCCTATATACGAGAATAATATTTATAAAGGTATCGATCAAGAAATTACCGAACAATCATTTTCAGTACGTGCTCTCACAAGCTGAGGCGAGCCTAATGGGGAGAATGGGGATACTTTGAATCAAATAGTACCTAAATAATATCTATACCTAAAGTGAGTTAAAACGATCAATTGTTTCTTGTGTTTTCATTTTTGTTTTTTTTATTCTAGATCCACACAAGAGGCTCGAGGAAAATAATTCCCCTCAGGGCTTACGTCATTTTTGGGGATGCTATATGGAGGCAGTTTTTAGGAAAGGAGGAAGAGGAAGTTCTGGGAAGGAAAAAGATATGAAGGTTGGATAAGAATCTGGAGGTCCAGGAGTGACGGACTTATAATTCTATCCCTCCCATTACGGTGTAAAGCGATGTTTCGAAAGAGTCTTGCAGGAGAGGTCAAAGAGCAGACGCATCCGCCGCCAAGATCTGATAAACCTCATCCCATAAACCCGGGCTAAGTCACCAAACGTAGCGAATCACTTTGGGGTGACCTGAGGCAGAGATGTTGATTATCCAATAAATGGCTCCCGGGGCGTCGGTACCCATACCCTTCTCCCATATTGATAAAAAATGTGAATACGAATAAGAATTAAGGCGATCCAATAGTTCAGGAAAAAATCGAAATCGGAATTCACGCCCTTTTATGGGAGGAGTTTGAAAATACTTAAGAAAAAGCTTTTGGAAACGTTGGAAAAGGTATTTAAGATTTTTTTTACAGGTTGATTTCGTAAAAACCTGTAAAAAACATTAACTCCCTTTTTACGTATTGTTTATTGTAATAAAACGGAAATTTAAAATTGATTTCACGAAATCAAGCGACGCGGGAGCACGCGTCCATCTGTCGCTCCGTTCGGGGCGTGAATGGGGTATGGCGATTGTGGCGTGGACAGTAGTTCTTCGGTGGACGCCATAGGGTTCACTTTGAAAAACCGAATTCGTCGACTAGCGGCCGTATTGTAAAATATCAACGCGAAAATGCATATTTTATTTTATTTTGGGAAGATCGGGAGTAAATATCAACTTTGTTTGCGAATATTATAAAATAAACTGAATTTGCCACATTATACAATAAAATCATACCCGAAAAGGGGTTTATAAATAGAAGAGTTTGGACTTGAAAGTGTGTTTTTTAGACCTTATACTTTATTTTTTTATAGGCTTATTAAAAGACTTATAAAAAAAATTACCGACATTTTTAAGGGCCAAGGTATGTTCTATACCCAGTATTTAATTGAAGCATCTATAATACTTCTAAGCGATCAAATTTTCAAAACAAAAACATATGATTTTGTATGATTTTGCATTATTTACTATGGCTTCATCTTAAAAAGAAAAAAACATGTACTGCATTCTACGTAAAAGCCCTATGGGCGTTTAAATAAATAAATCAATAAAATAAATAAGGGTTCCAACTCTTTCCTACTATCTAGCTAGAGCTAGTGGAACTATGGCATCCCCAAATGGGATAATGACAATAGTGCGGCAGGAAGGATGGGAAGAAGGTGGGGAAGAGAAAGTTAGCG
Source organism: Limnephilus rhombicus (assembly GCA_929108145.2). Taxonomy (NCBI): domain Eukaryota; kingdom Metazoa; phylum Arthropoda; class Insecta; order Trichoptera; family Limnephilidae; genus Limnephilus; species Limnephilus rhombicus. The sequence continues at coordinate 19,898,725 of OV815293.1, forward strand.
ATGTACCTACCTAACTTTTCACATCTGATTACCAAACACGGATAAAGCCATTTCAATCAACGCTTTGAATGGTGGTCTTTCATTAAGAGCACACATCACGACTTGGTATAAGGAGTTGGGCCTATATTCCCTTAAACTGATTTTTCACCACGATTACGAAATTCAAATAGAATGGCAATATACAATTTCAGGCAAGGGTAAGAGAGACAGATCGCATACTAAATGGTCTAGAACCAAAAGGTACTAAGTCAATTGCACATTAGTTTCTATTCAAATTTGTATGGAAGGCACTTCTAGTGTTATATTCTATACTAGCAGACCCGGCCACACGTTGCTGTGGCTAACGAAACGCAAAGCCATTACCCAACCTTTATAAAATCCACACCACCCGCTTGTGCCAGCTGCCCGCTGCCTGAATTGAATATTTGAATTTCTCGGCTTTTCTCTACTATAATAAGCATAAACCACCATCTTGAATCACTCTATCTATTGGTGAAAAGCGCATGAAAATACGTTGCGTAGTTTAAGATGAAGCCATACTAAATAATGCAAAATCATACAAAATCACATGTTTTTGTTTTGAAAATTTGATAGCTTAGAAGTATTATAGATGCTTCAATTAAATACTGTGTGTAGAACATACCTTGGCCCTTAAAAATATCGGTCATTTTTTTTATAAGTCTTTTAAAAAGCCTTTAAAAAAATAAAATTTAAGGTCTATAAAAACACTTTTCAAGTCCAAACTCTCCTATTTTGGATTTGGTTTTATTGTATAATGTGGCAAATTTAGTTTCTTTTATAATAATCGCAAAAAAAAATGATATTTACGCCCGAACTTCACAAAATAAAATAAAATATGCATTTTCTCGTTGATATTTTTGACATCAATCAATACGGCCCGCACTCTACGAATTTCGATTCTTGGCATGGCATGGGCACAAGAACCATGCTCTGGGCAACACCTATTTCGTATCAGTCACGCCCCAACCGGCGCAGGAGACAGTCGTGTGACTTCACATCGGTTAGGTTCGTGAAATCAATTTTAAATTTCAGTTTTCTTTCAGTAAACAATGCGTAAAACAGGAATTAATATTTTTAACAGGCCTTTATGAAATCAACCTGTAAAAAAAATTCTCAAATACCTTTTCCAACCTTTCCAAAAGCTTTTTCTCAAGTATTTTTAAACTCCTCCCATAAAGGGCGTGAATTCCGATTTCGATTTTTTCCTGAACTAGTGGATCGCCTTAAAGGATCTACGCGCACATACATTTTGAGCGACTTCATTTTATACTATGTAATTATTGTATGCATTTACCTCTTCAAAAGTAGAGATGCGATTTTTACTGCTCGAGGGTTTTTACTGCTTAAAAATTGATATACTTTTCATTTGTATTTTTAAGATATCTACCTACGTAATATGATAATACAGTTTATATATTTCTTTATGTAAAAACATACATAAGCAAACATAGCAAACATTGCTTGAACATTATTTTTCTTTTATTGTCTAATTTGGTGATTTGACGAAGAATCTCTATATGTCTACGTGTGAAGTGGATTGGAAAAAGTGAATAAAGCGTTTGCAACCTGACAAAAAAAAATTGTGTCGAAAGTCACACCAATTTACCTACATCAATTTATATAAAAAAAGTAAATGGACAAACAATGGAGATTAGTATTTTTACAGCACGTGTTGTGGGCAGACCAAGCAAACCTGTAGGTAGGTAGGTCCTACTATAACATTACATGAATCAGTGCCTACCTTCAAGCACTAATGCTTTACCTTCCTCTGTCACGTAAATGTATTGAATTTATGAACTGAACAACGATGCTTATACATAGATAGGTATTTGATATAATTAAGTTGGGGGGTAATTTGGAAACACCCGGTGTGGTCCTGTATGTATTGCGGTTTATGAAGATAATAGATGAATCAATTTCGGAACACCCCGCTGCATTCCTGAGTAAAATATTGAATTATCATTACGTGGTTTTAATTTGATCGAAATCTAGAAAAAAACAATTGATTATGAATTTACCGTTAGGGTGGGTTTCTTCATTTACCGAGAATGCTAAATGCAATGCTAATTGTAAAAGTAAACGGTCAAATGCGTAGAATTTTTTAAATTTCGATCGTTTATTTTTACAATTAGCATTGCATTTAGCATTCTCGGTAAATGTGAAGAAGTCTTTAGTGTGGTTTAGGTAGTGTGTTTTGTTAGTTGCACAAACCTACCTTCTAACATTTGATTTGAGTTATTAAAACACGGCAAAATGCAAAACAAATATCTTATCGCTTGCCCACCCTCCTCTCCCCATCTCCTCTCTTTCGCCACTCCTCTTTACAATTCCTCTCAGCTTACTTACCCCAATTGGGATTCTTGTGTGGTATTCACATAAAAAAAATGTATCGTAGTAACTATCTTACCTACCCTTATATTTTTCTAGATTCTGCAAAAGAAGGTCCCTATATAGCTAAATATTTTTCTAAATTTTGCATAAATACTTAACTACCCATTTAAATATTTTTCTAGATTCTGTAAGTAGGTAGGTACCCGTCAATCTAAATTTTTTAGATTTTGTTAAGAAGGTACGTGCCTATCTAAATATTTTTCTAGATTCTATATAAGTAGTTACCTACCTACCTGTCAACCTAAATATTTTTCTAGATTCTGTATGTGGGTACCTGTCAATCTAAATATTTTTCCAGATTCTGTTTAAGTAAGTACCTACCTGCCTATCTATATATTTTTTTGATTCTACATAAGTAGGTACCCACCTATATTTTTTCAATTTCTACATATTATTATCCTTCCTTCCACCTATTTTTCTAGATTCTACATAGATGCCTGCCAATCTAAATATTTTTTTAGATTTTGCATAAATAGGTACCTACCTACCTCCAAAATATTTTCTACATTCTAAATAAATAGGTTCCTACCAATCTAAATTATTTCCCAGATTCTACAAAAGTAGGTACCTATCTTTTCTATTTCCATCTATTATTTATCTATATTTATTTACTAAACTTTCCAGCACAGGTGAAAGAAAGACCAATGAATTGTTTTCTGATAAAATAAGAATTATGGTGATTGATCAATTTCGGTAGGAGTAAAGAAAATTGATGTCAGTTCGGGCACACGGACATGCCTACATCAAATTAGTTCAAGTGGATAACTACTACTTCCGCCAAAAAATCTTTATCAAAGACAATAATTTTATGTGCACGCCACTGATTTCAACTAGTTACTTTATTGCCTAAAGCAAACGTTGTTACTATTTAAATTACTGTGGATTGATTAGTGTGAACCTTTTGTAAAATTAAATTTACCTTATCGTCTGAGAAATAAATTAATTATTCAAGTTTCTAAGGAGTATTATTTCAAATATATCCGATAGGAAGTCATGCGATTGAAAAAAACTTTTCCAGTATTGCAGTGACACCTATCGAGACTAAGATGAAGTAAATTGAAGCATCATTGCAACATTGCCTATTTCATCAAAGATTCCAACCAGAATGCTGTCATTTCGTAAGAGCATCAAACAATTTGGTAAATAACTTTTACGTTTGAGACACAGATGGGACTGGTGTGCAAAGTTGTTGTCAACAAAATTAAAATAATACCCGTCCCCAGTAATAGTCAAGTCAAAAGGAATTTTTATTTTTTTGTTATTCTATTCATATTTTTTGTGCTTTGTTTCATTGAAACTTTTAACCATTTTATGTTTGGTGCCCGGACTGCCCGGCTTCATGGGGTGAGGTTTTTCCGAGCCTTGGCGGCGGATCGGATTGTCTTGACCCATCGCCTTGCATCTCAGTTGGAGTGATGGATTCGTACGTCTATCAGATTCCCATTTCTCATACCTTTTACATCACAGAAATTCCTTTCCTTCCTTGAAAAGACCCAGAAAGCATCCCCTAAGATTACAAATGTCCTGGTGGAAATTATTTTCCTCATCGGGGCTTCCTAGGGGAAGATAATCTAACAAAATAAAAAATTCTTACCGATTTCAAAGAAAACTGATGAGGACTCATATGCCTCGATCATTTTAACGAAATCAATGAAATAGATAAACATGTTCGGGAAATATTTTCAGGATGAATTTGGGAGGCGGGTATGGGTACCGCCGCCCCGGGAACCATTTATTGGACAACCAACCTGCCACAGGTCACCCCTAGTGGTTCGCTACGTTTGGTGACTTAGCAGGGGTGCCCGGGTTCATGGGATGAGGTTTGTCTCGGTCTTGGTGACGGATACGTTTGCCCAACCACTGCGTGGAGAAGACTGATTGAGGGAGGCCTTTTGACCTCTCCAGCCGGATTCTCCCGACCCTTCATCTTACACCGCAGTACGAGGAATAGATTCATACGTCCGTCACTCCTGGCCACACTGACCCCCAGATTCCTACCCACCCCTCTTTTTCCTTCCCACATCTTCTTCTTCTTCCTTTCCCTTAAAAAACCCTCCACACAGCAAGATGACATAGGCCCCTAGGGAAATTATTTCAAAATTTTTACGATGATAATAAAATTAGTACCTACCTACCCATCTAGTTACGAATTTTAAGGGCGTTCTCTTTATAGAGCGCCTTGACGTGATATTGCACAAAAATTGCGCTATTAAAATCTTGTGTATTTATTATTGGATAGTAACCATACACCAATTTGGCCTTTCCAAAACCCGAAATATTAGGTGTGTAAAATAAAGCACTAAAAATCTCCTCCGTCTTTTTAATATCTTCCTTTATTTACACGTATCGGGCGATTAAAATATGAAGCGCATTTTAATTTTACTATTTTCCCATATTTATAAACAGTAAACAGTATTAACATTCGACATGGCCGCTATACGAGAGCTGTCAGCTACAAGCCAGGGGTGGTCGGTGGGTTTCTGAGACTGTCCAGCAACTTTTAAAATTGCACTTGGAGGGAAGGGGGTAAATCATCGTGTGCCCTAAGTTCGTGCAATTTTCTGGCATTAAATTCATGTTTTAAAGATTGTAAATTGTTCCCTGAAAATCATGTAGGGTAGGATGAAGGAGTCGCTGTTGCAACGAGTTGTTTGAATGCTTGTTACATTGTCAAAGTTTCGCGCAGTCACAAATCGACCAGACCCGGTTCATCAAGAAATTTGAACCAGATGTATTTTACCAAACTGTTGCTGTCATATTGTTCTTACTCCCCAGAATACTAAGTGAAAATGACAACTGCACCTCAGGCCTATAATACCTAAATAAAATCATCCAAATCAAGGTTTTGTATTCCGCATTTTTCTCCTCCAAAACTGGACCAATTTTAAGATTTTTTTTACTAACAGTATCAGAAGAATATATAGCTTTTGCTTTTCTAATTCGGTTGAAATCAAATGCCGTATTGAGCAAGTTCGTGCAACCTTTATCCGCATGAAAAATATGTTCTGCAGTCATGATCTCAACCTTGGATTACTAATGCGAATGGTCAGATGCTACGTGTTTTCGATATTAATTTATGAAATGGAAGCATAGACGCTTACTGAAGAACTAATTAGGCGACTTGAGGCATTCGAGATGTGAATCTACAGAAGAATACTTATAATAAGCTGGATGGACAGGGTTACGAATGAACTTGTTATGGTTCGGATGAATAAAGAAAAAGAAGTTATTAAAACTATAAAAACCCGTAAACTTCAATATCTTGGAAATGCGATGAGACATCCAGAGATGTATGAGATCTTACATTATCTCATAATGCAGGAAAAGATAAAAAGAAAAGAAGGAGAACCTCATGGCTGAAAAACCTGAGAAGTGGTTTGGCCAGTCTACCGTAGAGCTGTTCCGGGCCACAGTAAACAAAGTCCGCATAGTCAACGTCCGTTGAACGGACAGGGCACAAGAATAAGAAGAATCTTTTCTAATACATATATTAAATAGTTTGTGTACCTACTGAACGTCTGTTGATGGCGTTCAAACCAGGCATTTTTAACGATTTTTGGAGGGTCCTAACTCCGACAAGAAGTAACTTATCAAAAAAAATTAGTACGTACTGATATGCTAGTGGTTAATATCCATATTATTTTTAAAATATTAGCAGTATTGTCAAAACCCAGAGAGGAAATTACGGAATACGTTTGGATGAACAAAATGCCACCGGTTTCCTCTTAAAAGCGATGCGACATAAAATACAATAATAAAAATTATGAATTTTTGGTTTTAAAATTTCATTATCTAGAAATATTGAGTGGAACAAATCTTGGCCTTTGCTTTAATAATATGTAACAGTTTATTTATACTTATTATATACGCTCAATCCAGTTTTGTGATGGTTCACGTTTAAGAACGCAGTCATTATATTCATAATTTATTTCACCTTACAACGGCCACACCGAATAAGACGGAATAAATGTCATATATTGCTTTCGATTGTCTAATCAAACTATCGGATCCGATTTACCAAATACACGTCCGATTCTTGTTGCCTTTTTTTGTCGTCTCAGTCGTTTCGGATCTGTCTCACGAAACACTACAATCACCCCAAAATATAATCTATAAACAAGGATAAAGTTGAACTTTTAGCGATTGCATAGGTATTTGAGAGTAATTTCTAAATGAAATATCCAAAACTATTTAGCAAAACCGACAAGTCTGAAGAAAAAGTTGGACGTGTTTTTCAATTCTTTGCAAACGCGCCGCGCGCCTCCGGAATTATGTGAAAGTCTACGAACAAAAACAAAGCGGGTTTCGGTTTTCTGATTAGTCAGCGTATGGGCGGCCGACTGGCGCAGGTGTGCTGACAAGAATGTTTGTAAGTCAACGTATCAGACCGAACATAGTGAAGGCAGGTTCAGATTTGTGTCCGCGCGAGGCGGCGCCGATGAGCTTTACCGGAATGAATTCTTAATTCCTGCTCGCCGGTGACGCCAGTCAGAATCTGATATCAAAATGAGCGACCTGTTAATTGCCGCTGTTTTCAATCAATCGCCAATCTGGGATAAAAGAAATACATTCCATAGCACCAGAAATGTTGTTGACAAGTGATGGAATGAAATCAACAAGATAAAATTTTGAAATAACCTCAAATGTCACAAGTGAATTCCTTTCACGCACGTACTTTATTAACATATTATCATGTTCTCCTGAGATTTTTTTTTCATATTTAAAGATACCAATTACCAAATAACTTTGTTTTATTCCTTTATTTCAAGAAACGCTTCTCCAAGAGTAAATAATCGTCGTCTACGAACTCGATATTTCGTAAAAACTGACAGCTGCTGTCAGGCTACCGCGCAGGTAGCGCAAGTTTTATCCGCGTTCTGTTTGTCCGCATCTCGGCGTCAACTGCCGCCGGTGGAACAGAGCACTGAGCGCTGTTAATCTGAAAACCGAAACCCGCTTTGTTTTTGTTCGTACCCAAAGGAACGAAGCTACCGGAAAAGTATCAGACTATCGGATCCAACTATCGTATGGAAAAATCTGACATCTGTTACCGCCCAACAAGCAGTGTTTTCAATGCTCATGCACCACCCGCCCCTGCAAAAGTGAAGCTCTCCGCTGGATGGAGGTTGGGAGCTGTAACTGTAGATCAGTGGTCACCAACTTCGGCTCGGGAGCACGTGAGACTCTTTGGCTACCTGAGTGCAGCTTTTCAACGAATGAAGTGTTTAAAATAATTTTATTTTATTAATTAATTATTAATAAAATTTTAGAGTAGGTAGGTAATAAGTAATAAGTAAGGAAAGGTCAAACATTCCTGTGAGAACGGCACTGTTTTTTTCCGTCATAATGCTGTTGGCGGTTATTCTGGTAGGTATATCTTTACCGCCGAAGTTTAATGTCCTTATCCATGAGTAGGCGTTCGGAATTTTACATTATTATTTCTTTACTCTCAAGAGCTTTTTCAAGCCATTTCAAATAGTGCTTGGTTGGCATTCCTCGGTTAAATATTTTATTCCGAATCGTTTATTAGTAGACAATTAATTTTATGTAGGTACTTACTAATATTTGCACGTTATTTTTTTTATATTTGCGATATATACCTAAGTGCGTAGATTGCTCTCGTGATTTATGATGTATTTTGACAAAATATCGTTATTTTTAAATTATCGGCTTTGTACAAGATTTCATAAGTACCTACTTCGATTTGTAATTAAAAACGTAATTTGTAATTAAAAAAGCCATGAGAAATAATGCCAAATATTATAGATGCTTCAATTAACTGCTGTGAGTAGAACACTTCTTGGCGCTTTGGATATAATCGAATTTTTTTTTTTATGTCTATGTATTTTTTTGTCTCTATGTCTATTTGTAAGTCTGTAAAAAATTAAGTACTAGGCCTATAAAAATACTTTCAAGTGATAAAATCTCCTACTAACAAATCCATTTTCGGATAAATTTTCATTATAATATTGTGGAAAATTAAGTTCTTTACAAAATAATCGGAAAACATTTTAATATTTGTGCCCTAATTTCACAAAATAAAACAAAACAACGCAATTTCGCGTTGCTGTTTTCGGCATGAATCAGAATGAGGGCCGTTCAACGAATTTGGATTTGAGAACTAAATATTAGGCCGTCCGCATAAGGACTACCTACTTACATCTACATTGTGCATTAGTTACCGCCCTGACACGGGGTGTGTTGACTTCTCTAGACTCTACGTCGCTTGGTTCCGTGTAATCGATTTTTAATTTCCTTGTTATAATAATAAGCAATGCGTAAAAAAGGAGTTATGGCTCTGCAACCGGGCCCGAAAACATTTACAACGACAAAATCGACGCGAAAATTGCGAAAATGTTTAACAAAACACGACTCGTTTAAAATAGAGCAAAAATCTCGCGGGCATTATATTAAACAGCATTTAAAGAAACACTGTGATTTTTTTCATACATATAACTTGTAAAATAACTGAAACAAACGTGTTAATAATAATTTTTGGAGCATTCTTTCCGATTTTTTTCTATCTTGGGAATTTTATATAATGCGTTTCGGCGCGGGCAAAGTCTAGATATTATCTTCAAGAATCTCATATATTTTTATTGAGAGCTTTAAAACTTACCGTGTTTAAGGTAAATATGTAATAAATAGGTACAAATTCGAGTTCCGGGCCCTTAATGTTTTTTAAAAGCCTTTACGAAATCAACCTATGAAAAATAACTCTCAAATACCTTCTTCCAACCTATCCAAAAACTTATTGTTAAGTATTTTTTAATTTTAAAATTTTGTTTTTAATAAAAAAAAAAATTATAGTGCTGATATTTGGCTCCTTTGTAACGAGATTGCCGACCACTGCTGCAGACTGAATGATTGATGAAACAACACAAACACCGCTGCGGCCGTGTTACCTAGTGCTAACCTACTGTTACTACCCACTGTCTGTAGGTAGTGTGTGGATTGTGGATGTTGATGGCTGATGGACCATTTCTCGTTTTGGACCATTTCATCTGCATGCGTCGCGTCGCGTCAGATATTAAACAATCTCAACTTATGACGCGCGCACTTCTGGATCAGGGCTGTACCAGGGATGTATAAAGCCAATAAAAATATACACAACAAATACATGCAATTAATCATCATCGGACATTCGGATAGCCCTGACCTGATGAGAGTTTAACTAACTGGCTGGGTTACCCGGCTTCGCCCACGGAGTTGATTTTTAGATTGAACTGACGCGACGTTCGAACCCACTACGGATCTTGCTTTATATACCCCTACCAGTGGGTAGCCCCACCCATACACAAAAGACTTAGAATGGTCCACAATGTTCCAGAACATTCGACAACATTCGAGAGTATTTTGGAATGTTCCGCAATGATGTTCCCGATTTCCCATTCCCAAACATTCCACAACATTCCAGAATGTTCCGGAATGTTCTGGAATTTCTAGGTGGCGAAACTTCCAGCCATTATATCTTAAAAAGCACACCCTTCAGAAAAAAAAGGGAACCTTTTTCATGGATGGGGGATAGAGGGCTACCACACCATATAACTTACTCGACTCGTACCGGGACTCGTTTCTGAGTTTTAGCAGAATGCACACAATTGTACACTTTCTTTTATAATATGTATTGATTATCGCGTACCCAATAAATACAACACGACATTCCATGCTCCATTTCATGTAGTTGCTTCTCGCAATAATTTTATGTAGCTGCAATAATTATTGTTCACATATTGCTTCGTGCGCAGTTTAAAACTTGCACTGTGGACATGTTTAATTTAGTTTTATTTGAAGCATTAATGGTTTAAGATGAAGCCATACTAAATAATGCAAAATCATACAAAATCACAAGTTTTTGTTTTGAAATTTTGATAGCTTAGAAGTATTACAGATGCTTCAATTAAATACTGTGTATAGAACATACCTTGGCCCTTAAAAATATCGGTCATTTTTTTATAAGTCTTTTAAAAAGCATTTAAAAAAATAAAGTATAAGGTCTATAAAAAACACTTTCAAGTCCAAACTCTCCTATTTATAAACCCCTTTTCGGTTTTGGTTTTATTGTATAATGTGGCAAATTTAGTTTCTTTTATAATAATCGCAAAAAAAAAATTATATTTACGCCCGAACTTCACAAAATAAAATTAAATATGCATTTTCTCGTTCATATTTTTGACATCAATCAATACGTTCCGTACTCTACAAATTTGGATTCTTGAAGTGACCCTTATGGCATAGGCACAAGAACCATGCACTGGACAACACCTTTTTCGCATCAGTCACGTCCCAATCGGCGCGGGAGACAGTCGTGTTACTCCGCGTCGCTTAGTTTCGTGAAATCAATTTTAAATTTCAGTTTTCTTACAACAAACAATGCGTAAAACAGGAATAAATATTTTTACAGGCCTTTACGAAATCAACCTGTAAAAAAAAATTCTCAAATACCTTTTCCAACCTTTCCAAAAGCTTTTTCTCAAGTATTTTTAAACTCCTCCCATAAAGGGCGTGAATTCCGATTTCGATTTTTTCCTAAACTAGTGGATCGCCTTAACGTTAAAAAAATAATAATTAGGTTACAATCCAAGAACCTCTCTACACGACTTGCAAACACAATACATAATTATTTCAAAAAATTATTCAATCTTTATACATGTAGCTTGTAGAAATAAAATAAATTTATATTTCTGAATATAGCTATTACTTTGTGGTTATCCATTATAGAAAAATGAAACAATTCAACTTTGTATAAACCACTTATATAATGCGTAAATCCTACCGGTTTTGGAACAAACGTTCCTTCTTCAGGGAAAGCTTATACTAATTTCACAGTTTCGAACAATGTTTTATTAGGGGTGGAGCCGTTGCTAGTTATTAATGTAGATTGGGTGGGTAGGTATTAATGTAAAATTAATATAATTAAAAAACGCATTTAGTAAACGTACATTTGTGCCAGTTGTGTGGCTAGGAGGAAAAAAATCTGAAAAATAGAAGTAAAAATTGTAAAGACGAAATCAAATTTTTAAAAGTAGAGATGTGTTGTTGAAGTAAAGAATAGAAGGTAGAATTAGAGACCAATCATATTTTTTTAACCTAATTATTTTGATTTTATTTTGTCGCCGAATTAATAATAATAATAAAACTTGAATAATTTATGTAGCGCCGTTTTTGTGAAAAATTACCGGAAGGACGCTGTACAAACTTATAATACATTTCTAAAATCTAAAAAACTACAAGCTAAACAAACAATTAAAAACAACTTATGGCTAAAAATTGCATCCACCGGTTCATTGATCACCGATACGAAAATATATGTACAATATTTTGACCAATGACCGCGATGCTGCCTAAAATTTAATGAAAACAGGACCATACTTACCTGTGTGAGGTCGCTTGAAATTAACACTGTATATTGTCCATTTAAAGAAATTCAGATAGAGTTCTCACGCAGAGAACATAATTGTAAACACATGTTATTTAATCCTGAAAAATATTAATATGTAATGTATTCTTTGATGAGTGTATTTTGGAAAGTAAAAGAACCATTTAATGGTGGGTGTTGTAGTAGTACCTATAAGGATTTGATCTTCCTAAATGTGATTCGTCAAGGGACAGATTGATGTGTAAGGACTCGAGTTATTTTAATTCAGTAAGAAAAGTGTGATTAAGACATATCATAGGCAATACAAGTATGCTACTCTCAAATAGGTATATTTAAATTAAGGGTATGAGAGCCCAAAAAGGTAGGTTTTTAGTTTGGACCTAAACTCTGTTGGGCTTGTTATGCATCTTAATTCCGGAGGGAGTGTATTCCAAGCCTTGGGCCCAGATACTCCGAAAGCACGATCTCCAAACATAGTATTTGGCTTTTGTTTAGGTTCGATTAGTCTTCCTTTAGCAGATGAAGTTGCTGATATATTGAATAACATTTTTTAAAATAATGAAGCTATGTTGTTTAGTATAGAGATTAAATTATTATAAGGCTCTATTAACAATATGTAAATATCAGCATCAATTATTTAAAATCGTCAATCGATCGGATTGTCTCGACCCATCGCATTTTATGTAGCTGCAAAAATTCTTGTTCACATATTGCTTCGTACGCGGTTTAAAACTTGCACTGTGGACATGTTTAATTTAGTTTTATTTGAAACATTAATAGTTTAACGTTACAAATATAATAATTAGGTAACAACCCAATAACCTCTCTACACGACTTGCAAACACAATACATAATTATTTCAAAAAATTATTCTATATTTATACATGAAGCTTGTAGAAAGAAAATAAATATAATTTACATATGTGCATATGTGCCAGTTGTGTGGCTAGGAGGAAAAAATCTGTAAATAGAAGTAAAGATTGTAAAGACGAAATCAAATTTTAAAAAGTAGAGATGCGTTGTTGCAGTAAATAATGGAAGGTAGAATTAGACACCAATAATTTTTTTTTCCCTAATTATTTTGATTTTATTTTGTTCGCCGAATTGCGATTGAATATTATTTTTTTTTTAAATAATGAAGCTATGTTATTTAGTATAGAGATTAAATTATTAAAAGGCTCTAATTACAAAATGTACCTAAATATCTGCATCAATTATTTTAAATCGTCAATTTATTATATAGATTGCAAACCCTTGGAAAGAAAGAATTACGTCCGACATATGCTGAAGCATTTTCTGTAGTTTTCTTACATGGGTTAGGACTTTAATTAGTTGATGACAAAGAGGGGGACAATCTGTATAAGTAAGTCATATCGATAATGTCACTTCTTTTTTTTATTTAATCTACGTATTTGAATTAAGTTTTCTCGATTGAATGAAAATATTAATGAAGCGGAATCTTGGAAGTGGAAATTAACTCTCTTCCCGAAATCCGATCGAGCTGAAGCTCAGCAGATAGACTAGTTGTCGATGACAATGCATGCAATCAACTTTTGGTGGCAGTCACAAACATAAACGCGGACATAAACGCATTTTAATTAAAGCACTTACCAAATAAATGTTGGCCTCACCACCTCCGGAGTTGGCCCGGTTTGGCGGTTGATTCTTTTCACTGGGTAGGAAGGTTCAAACCTCAATCAATACAACAACAAAAAATGAAAATACATTTGAAAATAGAAGAATTATAGTTGAAAACCTAATGTTTTATGGTTTAATTTTTATTTAAGTTGATAGTGTTTGAAAGAGCTGTAAAAAGATGATGCACGATATTTTGCATGATTTAATAATCAGCGGAATTAATCTTTCGTTTAAGCCATCAATTTGGGAGGCGGGGATTGGTACCACCGCCCCGGGGACCATTTATTGGATAACTAACATCTCTGCCGTAGGTCACCCACGGCAATTTGTTCTTGTTCTTGAAGCTAGTGGATAGACAACATTTATACAAGGTGTAAGGGGGGGTTCCCACTCCGCCTCCTCCACCTCCCCCCCTCCCCCCCACTCTCACCGCCCTCCCTCCCCCTCCCCCCCCTTCCCTCCCCCTCCCCCCTCCCCCCTCCCATCTCCCCCTCATTCCCCGCCCCTCCCCCTCCTCCCCCCCCTCCACCCTCCCCCCATCTCTACCTCCCTCCCGCTTTCCATATATTCAATCCCAGTACATTCAGTTTTTAAACAGCCGGCGTGCCACCTTTTACAATTTTTATTCAAATTTCCATTTTTCATGTATATGAAATTTGGTATCTAACATAGGTACCTATTTAAAATATCTAAAATTCTTGATTCGATTTAAACTATTAGGGGAGTACCTATTTTTAAATAAATTTATCAACTTAAAGATTTTCAAAAATAGAATCCTGATTTAACAATGTCATTCTCAAACACGCGAACTGTCAAACGTCCGATAGTCGTTAGGTTTTCTGAAATTATCCAATTTTCTGCGCAATTTTCTTAATTTTTCTCTCCGTAAGAACCATCCTCGAACTTCAAGGAATATTCTAAAAAAAGAATTAGCGAAATCGGTTCAGCTGCTCTCGAGATTTGCGCTTAGCAACACATTCAGCCATTCATTTTTAACATATCATAGAAAGTATAAAAAAAGAATAGCAAATTCAAACACGTTCCAAAGCAGCGTACAACACAAAAACAGCATCTATAACTTCTGGCAAACCGCAGGCGATCCCGACGGTGGTCTTTCAAATCCGTCACACCCTCCCCGGCGGCACAGTGGCCAGACATGACCCCTATGAAATGGTGGGATAGTGGAGAAGAGACTTCTGAAGAACCCCGGAGACTGAGAAACTCCCTCCAGCCGACAGGACCAAAAGAGAACAGGAGAGATAAGTGAATCTTCATTTTCACTGTTAGCGTGTAGGGAATTATGCTCAACAGCCTAATAATTGATTTTTATGCACGGGCAACTCAATCACCGCGCCTGCGCGAATTCCGTTCCGGCCAAACGAACGGAATTCATTCGTTTCCCGGCTACCTGACGCGCTAGCTTGTTTGCTTGAGTATCTTCCCTATAAACCTTCCAAGTTAATACTTGTAGTATCTCGTAATTTAAATAAATGTAACTTCAGTATTCAGAAACATTCCTTTCATTTTTGGTATATTTGGTAACCCTTGGAGTCAGATCAGAGAAGTGTGAGGTAAGTATAACCACGCGGATCGCTGAACGGAAATAGCAGATGACATTATTGGATCTACCCACATTCATCTCAACAAACCACCAAATCACCTACCAAACTGGTGACCCGACTCACACAAGAAGAAATGGGAAACTCGCATACAGCAGCCGTCAGGAGTCGGGAAGCGAATCCTGAGAAATCACGCACCCGGTGAGTCGCATTTTATTCTTTTAATATTTAAAAGCATTTCTTAATTTAGCTTCAATTACGTTCAATGACCACCGGGGGGGACCTCAGTATTTTACAAATATAATATGCTTCGTTTATGCTATCAAATAATGACAGTGATAAACGAGCATAAGGTTTAAAATGAGTTTTAACTTCTATTAAAATTAACAACGTGCTTTGTTTTTCAGCTAAAACATAATGTTTTTTTCATATACCCACAAATTTCAAGTGAATAATTCTAATTGTGAAATGTAAATTGAATTAGTCGCGGATTGTGAAACCGCCATTTTTATCACAACATTTTGAAGTAAAACGGTATAAAACCGTTGCTAACCATTTTTGTCTGATATCATCTAGCTGTCTCATGAATCCCTGTCAAAGATTATGTATATTTCCTTGTTTTGTGCATTAAAAAGGACTAAATTCGCTGGCCTTCCATTTCAGCTAGTTTCACAAAGGCGAGCGGTTAAAGGCGGAGACACACATCACCGCTTGGAATCTTCCGGATAAAGGCAGAGCCACACCGGCGAGTTTCGCGGACCAGTTTTGCCGAGAGAAAGGCAGCCAACCGATCTCACGAAAAAGATGACTCATCAGACACGTGAAAGTTTTTAAAAAGTTTTACATTAATCTAATTATTTTTTCCAGCATTTTAGAAAATTGTTACATTAATTGATGCGTGTACAATATGTTACAACTTAAATGTGTTGCCTTTGAAAAATCTGCAGAGCTCTTGTAATCTAATTGCATCTCGAAAACGTAACTACCTACCAATAAATTTATCATCATTTAATATATTTCAATAATATTATTAAAGTTTAGCACTTTTCATTTTGATGATAATATTAAATTTCATGAGTTTTGGAGATTTTTATACATATTTTTAGCCAAGTAATAAATTTTAATAATAGTATTACAATATTAATCGTACGGATGATTTTGTCTTCTTACTTTCTGGCATCATCTAAAATAAAATATTAAAAATTTCGGTTATTTTTAAACTTTTAAAATAATTTTTAACAGATTTCAAAAATTTTAACTTTTAAAATAAAAACATTATCAATTTGCAACAAACAATTTTAGAAATCATTTTTAAACTTATATGGGTATTAAATTAAAAAATTATTTTATACATTCACTTCCTTTGAAATTTTGCCATATCTGCTGCTAATTGTTCTGACCAAATTGGGAGATGTTTACTATCGAAAAGGAAAATAAAGAAGAAAACTCCAACGAATCAAACTCAAGTAAGCACATCGTAACCAACGAAGGAAACGCCAGCAGTTCAAGCGTTTCTGATCCTCCCGCAATCCCAAGCGGCAATCACAGCAAAAACAACATGGAAGGAGACAGCAGACCAGCATCGGACGTACACCCAGTTTCAGTACGCTTACCGAGCTGTTGGAAGTCTAATATTGCTCTCTGGTTGGCCCAGGCCGAGGCACAGTTCGTGAATTCTCGGATAAAAGATGACTTCACCAAGTACAACATCGTAATTGCCGCTCTTGATCCTGACACCCTGCAGATAATAAGCGACATAATAATTAATCCACCAGCCCAAGAAAAATATGTACGCGTCAAGACAGCCCTCATCGAGCGTCTTCAGGACTCGGAGGAGAAGCGACTAACTCGACTTCTCACCGGCATCCAGTTGGAGGACCGAAAACCAACTGGTCTACTAAGGCACATGCAGGAGTTAGCGGGACCCGCTTTGGCAAAGAGCGCCATCGTCAGAACACTATGGTTGCAGAGACTCCCACAGCATGTCCAGGCGATACTGTCCGCACTGTCAGACAACGATCTCGAACAACTTGCTTCAGCGGCGGATAAAATTATTGATGTGTACCAGACAACCGAATGTACCGCGGTTGACCGTAACAAGCGACCAAGCCCATCGCGAGCTGAAGAACCTGAGAATTCCATACTTCTAGAACTTCAAAAACAAGTGCTCACACTTACAAGAGAAATCAAACAATTGAAGTTAGACCAAAACAACGCCAATCGACCATCCGATTTTAAAGGACGAAATAGACAAAACTTTCGCCGAAATTCGCACGACCAGTCCCCATCTAGACAAAACCCCGCTAGAAGACCAAGGTCAGGGTCTCGTGGGAGATCTCCGAACAGGAACCCTGAGGGATATTGTAAATGGCATAACATTTATGGTGAAAAGGCATACAAGTGCTACCAACCGTGTTCTTTTCCAAAAAAAACACCAGGGAAACGACAGAGGAAGACCACAGTAGAGACATGTGAGCTTCCTGCTAATACTTGTCGTCTCTTTCTATTTGATCGCGAAACACGTCAGAAGTTCCTCGTGGACACGGGAGCTGACGTCTCCATAATCCCTACAGATTTTAACCACAATAAAAAATGCATTACCTCGGATAGCCGCACACCAGCTTTGTACAGCGCCAGTGGTAATTGCATTAAAACCTACGGCACAAGAATACTGGAACTCAACTTGGGTCTACGTAGGACAATGAAGTGGAAATTTATAGTGGCAGATGTATCAAGAGCTATTTTGGGAGCCGATTTTCTGCACAACTTCAACCTTATCGTAAATTTAAAAAAGGCAGCGATCACGGACTCGTCTACAGGATTGCTGATCCGAGGCACGAAATACAAAGGAATCTCTTCAGGCATTTCAACAATATCTAACACCCTGAAGTATCGAGATATCCTCTGTAAATACCCAAGCTTGACGCGGCCTAACATGGAGACAACAGGAATTAAACATACAGTGACCCATTGTATCGAAACTAAAGGCCCTCCTGTAACCGAACGTGCGCGCAGGTTAGCACCAGCACTTCTAGAAGCGGCCAAACGCGAATTTAAATTTATGATGGAACAGGGAATATGCCGACCTTCCAAGAGCAACTGGGCCAGTCCGTTGCATATGGTAAAAAAGCCTAACGGTGAGTGGCGTCCCTGTGGAGACTATAGGCGTTTAAACGCAAAGACCGTTCCGGACAAATATCCGATCCCTCAGCTCCACGACTTCACTCACAAACTGTCATCAGCAAAAGTATTCTCGACCATTGACTTAGCGCGGGCATATCACCAGATACCTGTAGAACCTGAAGACATACCGAAAACGGCTATCATCACACCGTTCGGATTGTATGAGTTTACCACCATGCAATTCGGGTTATCCAACGCGGCACAAAGTTTCCAACGCTTTATGCACGCCATCACCAGGGATCTGGACTTTTGTTTTGTATATCTTGATGACATACTAATTGCATCCTCAAGTGAAGAAGAACACCAAAGACACTTAGACATTTTATTCAAACGCCTAGCTGAAAATGGTCTTATCATAAACATCCAAAAATGTCAATTTGGTGCCTCTACCGTAAATTTTCTGGGGCATACAATTACACCAAAGGGGATGACCCCTATTAAAGAAAAAGTGAAAGCGATAACAGAATTTCCACTACCTAAAACCGCGAAAGGTCTGCGCCGTTTTTTAGGTATGCTTAATTACTACCGAAAGTTCCTACCTAATGCTATCCACACCCAGGCGAAATTATTTGACTGTATAGCCGGATGGAAAAAGAATGACAAACGAGAACTTACATGGAGCTCGGAATTAACCGCAGCGTTCGAGGATTGCAAAAATCATCTTGCAAATGCAGCGTTACTAGCTCATACGAATCCCAACTCCAAAATCGCTATCATGGTAGACGCTAGCGATACGGCGATCGGAGCCTCTTTACAGCAGTTAAACGGCGACACATGGGAGCCACTTGGATTTTTCTCTAAAAAATTCACTCCAGCTCAGCGGAAATATAGCACATTCGACCGCGAGCTAACAGGTGTCTACGAAGCCGTAAAATACTTCCGCAATAGCGTTGAAGGACGTAATTTTAGTATATATACTGACCATAAGCCAATCACCTATGCCTTTCACAAGAAACGAGCCTCCAGCTCTCCACGGCAGGAAAGACAGCTGGACTTCATCGCACAATTTTCGACTGATATTAGGCATATCTCCGGACTGGAGAATGTAGTAGCGGATACCCTGTCTCGAATCGAGGAGATAAACTGTCCCTCTACAATTGACTATGGGAGAATGGCAGAAGAGCAGTGTCAAACTGACGATCTAATTAAGGCAAAAGATGACACCAGCCTCTCCCTACGTCAAATGGTGATACCTGGCACAGATAAATCGTTATGGTGCGATATATCAACTGGTCATGTCCGACCTTTCGTTCCAGAGTCTATGCGAACCGAGGTCATAGAAAGCGTACACAATGTCTGTCATCCAGGCATACTCGGAACAACAAACTCAGTGAAATTGAGGTTTGTGTGGCCCAAGATGGCGAAAGACATAAAAATTTTCGTTAAAAACTGTATCCCTTGCCAAAAAGCGAAAGTCTCAAAACATACAGTAGCTCCACCATCAGCTTATATCTTACCAGAAGACCGCTTTCGCAACGTACATATCGATTTAGTTGGACCTCTTCCAGCATGCAATGGATACCAATACCTGTTGACAATGATCGACAGATTCACACGTTGGCCTGAAGCAGTACCATTGAAAGACATGTCTGCAGAAACCGTCGCAAATGCACTGATGGACC
Source organism: Limnephilus rhombicus (assembly GCA_929108145.2). Lineage (NCBI taxonomy): Eukaryota > Metazoa > Arthropoda > Insecta > Trichoptera > Limnephilidae > Limnephilus > Limnephilus rhombicus. The sequence goes on from OV815293.1 coordinate 19,918,518, forward strand.
ACTGGATAGCTCGTCACGGGACCCCGGAGACGATAACCACAGACCAGGGCCGTCAATTCGAAAGTTTTCTTTTTAAGAAACTGGCGGAAAAATTGGGAATTAAACATACAAGGACTACGGCATACCACCCACAAGCCAATGGCTTAATAGAGAGATGGCACCGTACTCTGAAAGCCGCTCTTAGTGCGAGCGGTGACCCGAACTGGTTGGAGACTCTTCCGCTCATACTACTCGGATTGAGATCCACTGTTCGTGAAGATCTAAAATGTTCCCCAGCTGAACTCACATATGGTAGAACATTAAGATTGCCATGTGATTTCTTCACCGAAACACCTAAAGAAGAACCCGACACTTACGTAGGTCGACTTCAAAGAAAATTTGAAAATATCAAGCCAACACCTACCACCGCCCATGGATCAAGGAAATGCTTTGTACATAAGGACTTATCTCTAACTACCCATGTCTTTCTTAGAACAGACAGTGGAAGAAGGCCACTTCAAAATTCATACGAAGGACCTTATAAAGTGGAGGAACGCGACGATAAAACGTTTGTAATCAATTATTAGGCTGTTGAGCATTGCTCTTATATGTCTTATTTAGGTTTATTTCATTTTTTATCGCTAAAAAACTGGGCGGGAGGTATGTAGGGAATTATGCTCAACAGCCTAATAATTGATTTTTATGCACGGGCAACTCAATCACCGCGCCTGCGCGAATTCCGTTCCGGCCAAACGAACGGAATTCATTCGTTTCCCGGCTACCTGACGCGCTAGCTTGTTTGCTTGAGTATCTTCCCTATAAACCTTCCAAGTTAATACTTGTAGTATCTCGTAATTTAAATAAATGTAACTTCAGTATTCAGAAACATTCCTTTCATTTTTGGTATATTTGGTAACCCTTGGAGTCAGATCAGAGAAGTGTGAGGTAAGTATAACCACGCGGATCGCTGAACGGAAATAGCAGATGACATTATTGGATCTACCCACATTCATCTCAACAAACCACCAAATCACCTACCAAAAGCGCTTCGTCAGGAACAGCGCATGAAATTAAGCGCTTACAAAACCCAGGAAATAAAGGCACCACCGGCCACCGGTGCCGTGCAGCGATAAGGGTCTATTCCACCCCCTTACGGGGAGGGTGTAACAGTACAGCCGAAGAAGCAGTACAACTCTATCCAGTTTGATAGATGAGTAACTGACGGTCAGCGACCGACACTACATCTAGCCCAAGACTCGCATTAATCTTTTGCCATTGGTAATTTCAAAGTAACAACCCATCAAAGGCTAATGTGTATTTTGATTCCACCTCAATTTAAGAGGTTTCACTTTGGTGGTTTCTTTAAAGTAAAAATTGTGTAGTTTGCTATTCCGCGTTAGTCTGTTGCTAGTGGTTAGCTCCTCTCGAATTGAAACTATAGAACAACAGCTAATAGCGGAGTTCATAGGTCCGACCAATTAGCCTAAGATTTTGCCTTAAATATTTATAGAGCGGAGCCCTGCCACACTACGGTCTTACCTCAACGTTTATTTCTGGGTTCAGAACAGATAGGGGATGTTTATTTTTTTGTAATATTTTAATATTTTCGCAATTGGACGACCAAGGATGAGCATCATTTTGAGTGTCACAGAGACGTTTTTAAAACTGTTGGGATTTGGAAAGTCCAGTGCTGGATATTTTTACTGTGCCCCTCTTTAGAGAGCAATACTGATTTTAAACATAGAAGGGTTGGGGCTGCTGACAACATTTGAAAGTATTCAAAACACGGTTACCCACACATGTTTCTAGATACCTATATATACCAATTCAGTGTAATAACGTGTAAGGTCCAAACTTCTGATTTCCGAAAATAATGCGTTATGGTTATGAAGTAGACCCCTTCTTTATGGCCTTTCTCTTCTTGCCTCCGCAAATTTAAAAAAGCGGAACAATTATAATTTAAAAATGCTTTTACATTACATCTACTGTGATTTTGTAGTGCTTAAAAATGTTTAAGTTTTTCATCAAGCTCGGTGTTGTATTTTATTTTTATACGTATTAAAATAGCCATTCAAATTTCTGCAATAAAATTATCGCTTTTCAGAAAAACACAATATTTAATTTCCTGCGTGCCTGACCAAACCTTAATTTTTTAAAGTATTTTTTATGAAGGTAACCTACTCTGAAACATAATAATTCAAATAAATAAAAAGAAAATACTTTGTTTTAAGTCACTTTATTGTTATTTTTTCCGTCTACCGGTTTCGGTACCTCCATACCTTCATCAGGACTAAATATAAAAATACTAACAAATACAGGTTAATACACATGCATATTTACAAATTGTGAAAGAAAGAGACAATAAATTAGAGTGGGACAGTGCGGATATATTTATGCAAGAAAGAGACAGTAAATTAGAGTGGGACAGTGCGTCAGTTGTGGGAGGGAAGTGGGGGAGGAGAGAGTGGGATAACGGGAAACATACTTAAAATAGGGCTGAATGTTAGATTTAGTTGATTATTAATGATTTCAGCCTTTGTGTTAACTGATTTTTTTATTTCCAATGCCTCTAAATTATTTAATCTTAGGCCTATCCCATTTTTGTGTAGGACTTTAATACCCGTATCCCGGTTAAAAAATAACAATAAAGTGACTTAAAACAAAGTATTTTCTTTTTATTTATTTAAAATGTCAAGTCATAGTGTGTTTGCTTCTTTTAAAAAAAAACAATAATTCTTTTACGTTTATTAGTTTATTGTTTTATTTTTAAACCGTACGTATAACTTCTTGTTCTTTTTCTCTTTTTTGTTTTCTCTGGGCTTCGTTCCTTTTCCATAATTCGTGGTTCGTTTCGCGTTTTGTTACAAGTATGTATACGCAGCCTTAGATAGATGTCCGTCTTTCAATAATACAAGTATTTAGAACGCTTCTAAATTGATGAATCAGCCTGTATTTCACTGGTGGCGTATTATTGCCATTGTTTACCCTATCACCCATTTGATTATCTCCCAGCGCTGATGGACTTGCATAGCCATTAACTAAACTGTTTACATCTTCCATCAAAACTGATTGCCTATTGCCCTCGCTCTGAGTTCCCCATTCTACGCAAACATCAGCTACAGCTACGTCCTCACAGCTTACTGCATATTCCATTGCTTATTCAACATTACTAAACTTATTTGTCGGCTGTTAAACTAACAGAGCTTCTATCTTCTATTGCAGATCGCCAATACTGAGCTGTTAAATTAAATTTTATTTAGGGATGTTATTGGATTCACTTACGCGATTATTGTATGGTCCCTTGAAGATCTCTGGAGGTTTGGAGTCAGGTACAAATCGACTTCTTACTTCCAAATCAAGGTCTTCCAAAACAAGGGGTTGTCGCACAGTTTTAAGACTATACTCGGAATGAAACACTCGTGTTAAATTACTTGTGTATTGGTTATTTGCGTATAAATAGTGCAGATAGTCTTACAATCATACGTTGAGATGATTTTAGATACTTTTAGAAATGGAATTTTTGCAATGAATTGAAAACAATTTCATGACTTGCCCCTTTTTTCAAAACAATGAAAATTTTGTTGTATAACAATGAAGACAAAATGTGATACGGACGTTAAACTGAAAGTAAAAGAGTCTATATTCGTAAATGAATCAAGGAATTTAAATATAAACTGACAGACAGAAAATGACCCAAATGAAAATTAGGTCCTATAACTAAATACCATTATCGCAATGAGTTTTAGCGTTTGTATTAAGTCCATAAAAACAATATTTTTTTAACATCATTTGACTAAGTTAGCGATAGCCTTAGCTTAAATTCTAAAATTTGCTGTTGCGATGAGCAAAAAAGGAATCTTCTATATTTTCTTCAATTAATTTAATGAACCTACTGTTAAATTACATTATTCTTCTTATAATAGCTATCCTGATAGCTATCCTGATTATCTCCAAGTACCAAGCTTTGTACATCCAGATATGATGGGCGTAGTTTATATCTTTTTTTAAATCTTATCATGTATTTTTTATGTAAACATCTTGTATTAGGTCTGTGTATTTTTGAGCATGTACCTTTTATTGTATTTTTCCTGATTTGTTTTTTATGCATTTCTATAGTCCATCATGGAGGATACTTGATTTTAACTTTGTGACACCAACAGTACATAAATCAAATGAGTGGTTATAATATTATTCATAAAATCTTATAAGACATGTTTCTGTGAAATATATGTAAAGTGATTCTTCATATGTTTGTGTCTGTATGTTGCTTCTGTAAAATGTTTTGTAAATTTTTTCTTTATTTATTGTGTCTGCATATTGGGTTGGGTTGGGTTTATCTTTTCAAATGTACCAATTGGCGATTCCTTAATGAGTTTTGATAACTCATGGGAATGCAACTTCGTTGTATGTTTTATTTAAAAAAAAAAAAAAAATTAGAGACTTGGATCGTTTTAACATAGATAGGTACCTACATGGAACCAGTGGCGTTGACAAATTTAAGAAAGGGACGCTTAAAAGTTTTGGACGGTGAAAGGAAGAAGAAATCGATCAAGTTATGACATGATCAAGTGAATCAAGTACTTGATTCGGCCCGAACAGAGTCAGTACAATAGAAGAGTAATGTGACCAGACGTCCCGTTTTCACCGGGACAATTCCTTTTTCAGGCAGCGTGTCCCGGTGTCCCCGAACACAGCTTCGGCACGCCAAAATGACCCGTTTTCGAAAAGAAACCATTATGCGCCTACACAAACATACTGGTAATCTTAAATACATAAATATATAAAATAGCTAACCCTAATATGACACAAAAAAAACGTAACTATCTTGTCAATTGTATCGTAAGAAAGTGTGAGGCTTCTGAAACAAATAAGTTTATAAGATATTTTACTTAATTTATTAAGGGGCTAGAACTCCGATAATCCATGCGCTTGGTAGCTTCAAGACGATTTGTGATTAATCCTGCTACCTACATAGTAATAAAGTAAATTCACTCGTAAAATCCGTGCTAATTTTAGTCAAAAACATTTTTATTGAAACACGTTACTTTATTTCGTTTAAATTTTCTCTTAATAAAAAAAATCTCTTTGAATTTTGAACAAGGGTCTAGAATTCCAATCGTCCATGCGATTGGTAGCTGCAAGTTGAAATGTAATCTAGTCTCTTTTGTACAGCGCTCTTGGGGCGATTTTTCGCGAAAACAGCACTATTTCAATTTGGGAGGCGGGAATGGGTACCGCCGCCCCGGGGGGAACCTTTATTGGATGACCAACACATCTGCCATAGGTTGCCCCAAGTGGTTCGCTACGTTTGGTGATTTAGTAGGGGTGCGCGGGTTCACGGGATGAGGTTTGTCTAGGTCTTGGAGGCGGATGACCAGGACACTCTAAACCCCAGATTCCTACCTACCCCTTAAACCCTCTTCCTCCATAGAACTATACTCTCCTTCCTTTCCTTAAAAAACCCACCACACAGCATCCCCAAAGATAACATAGGCCCTGAGGGAAATTATTTTCCTCGGGGCCTCCTGTGTGGGGCTCATTTAAAAAAAAAAAATCAAGTTGTCCAAATTTATTATTAGGAGCCATCCATAAATTACGTCACACCTTAAGGGGGGTAGGGGGGTAGAGAAATGTGACATTGTGTGACAAGGGATATGGTGGGGTCACCAGCTCTGTGACGTCACATGTAATAATATAAATTAATAAAAGGCGAAATTTAAATGTAAATAAAAAACTTATTTTTAGATATAAAATCGTGAAATTCGTGTGACGTAATGGATGGCCCCTTATTATTAAGTACCTCCCTATTTTTTTTCTGTGTCCCGGTTTGGGGGAAATAATAAATGGTCACGTTAAGGTATGCGTTAAGGTATTTGATTGAAGATAAAACAGCAGAGAGCTGAATTTATGACTTGAAATATCCTATCTAGTTCTCTACCTAACCATTAGTCAGTTACAGTAAATATAATATGAACCTCCGGTGTGCTGATCTATTATCACTTGTTGCATCCACTAAGCCACGAAGATCTTCCTATCGCTTACTACTTATAGTACACCATCGAAAACAATTTTAAGCGATGACTGTATAAAACCGTTTAAATAAATTCATTATAATTTTCTCTCGATCTTTAAGTCAATCACTATCTTTCAAAGTCAAAACTTCACAGGAAGCGTTTTAATAGCCCGGAAAAAACCTTTTAAAACGGGCGTAAATAAACGTGTCAATTCCAACATTTTCAATTAAAAATTTCACAATCTGTGATGACACTGTGATTCAACAATCTAAAGTTAATTTGGACACAGCAACACGTGTGAGCTTTTGAAAGGAAAATATTTTTAGTGTTCGAGATCTCCCATTCCAAGAAGTGTAAATCACGGTAAATATTATCATGTTTGATGAATGGATTTTGGATCAGTCATTGTTTTAACTTTGTGAATCTTTTATTCAGATGAATACAAAGAAGTGAGAAGTGAGTGCGGTTTTATTTTTGGATTGTTTACGAGTCAAAATTTTTAACGCAAGATTATTATTATTTTTCTAACGTTTTGGTGAAATGTGACTAAATAATATCCTGAAACTGGAGCACTTGATGTAGCTCCTCACTTTTCACGATATTTAATTTTGAGATTTGAAATTCATTATCATCAAACATACCAGCGCCCTTGAGGTGATTTTTCACAAAAACAGCGCTATATAAATCATCCAAATATTATTATACCAATTTCCGTTGTCGATGCATCGCCATCGGGGCATTTAGTGATCTAAAACAATTCTGCTTAATCGAATAACGATTAAAATGATTGAAAATAAATCTAATCATACAAAATTTAAAAAAAAATTTCAAAACTCATGTGTCTGAAATAAACAGCCTTTTTAATAGCATAAGAACCCCTGGTGGGGAGGAATAAGAAAAACATTATGAATTATCTTATCCTTTTAAATGTGAAATATAATTTGTTATTATGTAATGAAATAAATTACATTGGTACGTATTCAAATTATTCGTGTTCAAAATTATATGAGAGAAAAGATCAAGTAAATTAAAAGATAGAAAATATTTTATTTTATATTTACAATATGTAATTCTTTGCTTAAATTTTTGACAAATATCGTTATGTTTTACTAACAGTGTTGATTCGAAAGGTTAATTTTTGACGTCTATCTAATTTGTTAAGAAAAAATATTAAGGTGATCCACTAGTTCAGGAAAAAATCGAAATCGGAATTCACGCCCTTTGTGGGAGGAGTTTAAAAATACCTGAGAAAAAGCTTTTGGAAAGGTTGGAAAAGGTATTTGAGAATTTTTGAGGTATTTGAGAACCAAATCCGAAAAGGGGTTTATAAATAGGAGAGTTTTGACTTGATTTTTTTTTATAGACCTTATACTTTATTTTTTTAAAGGCTTTTTAAAAGACTTATAAAAAAATGACCGATATTTTTTAGGGCCCAGGTATGTTCTACACACAGTATTTAATTGAAGCATCTATAGTACTTCTAAGCTATCAAATTTTCAAAACAAAAACATGTGATTTAGTATGGCTTCATCTTAATATTAGTTTTTGAAAGACCCGTAGTCAAATATTTTATTAATACTTTCACCTACATTTAGAATATCCCGTGATTTTTCACGGGTCTGCGCTAGTCTTATAATATAAATTAATTTGAAAAAAAAATTAATGAATTCGGAATTAGAATTTAAAACTTAATATTTTTAATTCCTATATTTTTTTTCTATTTTCTTAAAATACCAATATAATATTCTAATAGCATTTCATTAATAAAAAAGTGTTTTGTTTTAAAAAAGTTTTAGTGTCGCTAGTTTGTTTATTGCACAATGTATACACCGCACAACCGCGGTGGAATTAAAAATACTTAAATTATTATTACCTTCGGTCTAATAAGCGTGCATGCTTATGTAATAGACAAATCGGTATATTGTTACGACTTTCCACGCTTTATGGTTTTCGTGGTATTACTAAGTAAGTTTACCTAGTGATCTTATCATCTGAATGGATGCGGCAGTAAGCCGAGTACAGGAAATTTTGCGATCAATTTTCTTCTAGCAAAAAATTTGCTGGGATTTCAGTTACCTTTTGGTGTTTTGAAAATAGAAACAATGAGAAAAGTACGAAAAAGCTTTGAAATATATGATAAGATAGAAAAATACTTTATTTCATTTTACGTTGAAAGTGTTAAAAGTGCCTACCAGGTACGCTTGTGGGAGATCCATTTTTTTATGTTAATATCGAGAACTTCTGTCTACTAGAGCACATAAATCAATAGATCGACCGAACTGTGCTGCATTGACTATTGAAATTGTCACTTACAAAAGTTTATCTGTACTGCCTTTTGTTCAAACCAAACCAAAATAATAAAAAATTGCCTGAAAGTCGTATCCATAAGAACTACATCAAAAGAATTTTAATTTTTAATATTTTCCGCACTAAAAAACTCTACTCAAAAAAAGCACTACTCAAATTTTTAAAGAAAAAATATGAGTAACTTTCTGACCAACACACACACCTATGCTGCAAGGACGAAAAACTCAGATATACTTAACACCCCGAAATTAAATTCGTCATTCAAATGACGAATTGACCAAATGGAAAATTATGAAATTCCCTTCCAAATAAAATTAAAAACAGAAAAACGAGTTTTAAAACTATATAAAAATATAAGAGTCCGACCGAAACCGAAACCGAATATTCGGTATCTATTTCAGTTTCGGCCGAAACCGAAACTTTTTTAGAGATGTTAAAAATCCACTGTTTACTGAAATTTGGCTTATTTTTTTATACTTGAACAGATAGTTTACACGTGTTAATTAAAAAAAAAAAAAAAAAAAAAAAAACAGTAATTGAAGTGTGTGAAAAAAAAATTTTATACAGCTTTAAAATAAACATAAAATATAAAAATTAACAAAACGTGTTAACTACTCCTTGGAACAAAAATTTGTCAAGACTTATTAATTAAGTATTTTAATTTTAACACAATCACGCCGGACCAGCCGGCGAACTCAGCTGAAGGTGGTGGGTGACACACGAGCCACGAACTCACCCGAACGACGCGCGATAATTCACGAAGCAGAGTTTCGGTGCGGCGCGGCGGAAGGTTCTGCAGATTTTCTGCCGAAACCGAAACTGATGCCGAAACTTGCCGAAACCGAAACCAAAAATTCGGTCGATCACTAAAAAATATAGCTAAGTAAACACGAATATGAGGAAATCGTTAAAATTTAACACAACCTGCAGTCAACAAATATGAAGATGTGGAAATCAATAAACATGAAGATGAGGAAATTAACGTATTTAACAAACGTTAAGACGAGGAAATCGTGATGTAACACCAATACTACTACCTACAGCCCCCCTCGGAACAGAAATCCTTGGTAAGGAGGACTAGGTACACCACTTCACTTTATATTTTATACTTCTACTTTGCTCTATTTTTTTTTTTAATTTCATTTATTCTTATTTCTTTGTACGTGTAATGTATAATAGCAAATAGTATATAATAACATAATATATAATAACAAATAGTATGAACAAAAAATGAAAACCCACTAAGGCACTGCCTGAGTGTGGGTAATGTTAAAACAAAATACTATATTTCCAAGTACCCAAAGTATAAAATAGACTTAAAAAACATATAAAATATAAAGTTAGTATAAAAAATTAGTATTACATAGGTAGAATAAGTGAAAAGGGTTTTTTTTTCACTTATTATAAAAATAAAATAAAAATATGGAGAAAAACATACTGATTTTTAATTTATTTTTTTTAGTTATTATAAAAAAAATAAACAGAAAACATTTTGTACTGCTGTTTAGAAAGTTACAGAAAGTGAGTTGTAGAAGGATGATAAAATTTATAGAAAAAGCGTTTCAATATCTACATTATTGAACCATAATTTTATCTCTTTTACATATTTTATCATTTGAGTTTGTAGTGGTAGAAGGTTAAATGTACGAGGACCAATGAAACAGCTGTGTCTGCAATAATTTAGTATTGGTTTGTGGGGTGTAAAATATATTATTTATTCTTTTGCTCATTCTATTTTCATTTATTTCGAAATTATTTTGGTTTTTAAATACATATTTCAAAGTTTGTAATATAAATCATTTACGTATATTAAATATTTTAGTTTCTTTTATTGAAGTTGGTTGAGAATGTTTTATTGAAGTTGGTTGAGAATGTTTTATTGAAGTTGGTTGAGATTGTTTTATTGAAGTTGGTTAAGAATATTTTATTTCCTATCAATCTTTTCTAGTAGTACCTACCAACGTTACATCACAATAATGTCACCTTTTAAGGACCGCATGTTAACATGTTATTACTCATTTAATTCTAATTTACTGTACCTTTAAGTTCAAAATTTGTAATCTTATATGTAATACATTGGTGTGTAACTTCCTTACGGAAATCATGAAAAATAAATTATTAAAATAAATATATTATGTAGATCAGTACCTATCTAAGTTATATCGTTATCCGTCTAGTGTAAGGCAAGTTACATGGTGGTATGTATTAAGGGAAAGATGGCACGTGAGGTCTCAGGTTTAGGTCCTGGTTTGTATACCTTAAGGAAGCTGCCGCGTAGGTGGTTACTGCTGTTTCACTATAACACGCCTGTAAACTACCTTAAATATACAGTTCAAAGAATTGATGGGAAGTAACTGATAAATTAATGAAAAAAACGTATATTTAATTTTTATTTTTATTTTTATTCAGTGCATTCACCATAACATAACCAACACCTGTGCCATGGGCCACCCCAAATGGTTCGCTACGTTTGGTGACTTAGAAGGGGTGCCGAGGTTCATGGGGTGAGGTTTGTCTAGGTCTTGGCGGCGGATGTGTCTGTCACCTACTGCGAGAGAGACTGGTTCAGAAAGGACTTTGGCCCATCGCCTTACACAGCAATCGAAAGGAAGGATTCATACGTCACTCCTGGACCCAGACCACTGTTTCCTACCAACCCCTTATACCTTTTTCCTACCCAGAACATCTTCTCCTTCTTTTCCTTAAAAAGAACCTCCACACGGCATCCCCTAAGATGACATAGGTCTTGAGAGAAATTATTTTCCTCAAGGCCTCCCGTACCAAGCTAAAATGAAAAAAAAAGTTTATTACAGGGAGGTATTTTTGAAATTTTTTCGACCACTATGCTATACTATACAAATTAGAAATTAAATTCGGGCATTCCCTAGAAAAATTGATCCTTCAGGATAAATTATGAATTATGAACACCTAAACCTTAAAGAGATCACTGTGAATCTGTAGATATCAAAATTGAAAGGCCTCGAAAGACGTGTAGAAATAAAGTCAGATGATAATGGATGAGACGACAAAAATTACATTAACAAGTTGTAATTACAAAGAAAAAAAAATAAAAGTGAAAGCACTTCAAACCACTCAACCACCAAATTGTAGACATTGAACAAATTTATCGTTCCATTTTTTACAGAACTAATCTAAATGAATTTTGTGATTTTTTTAGGAGAGATTTAAAAATTGGTTTTTTCATCAATACTTAAATATTGAAATTAGGCTTGGAATGATCTACCATCTAAGCAGATATTTATTCAGAGACTTTCAGGCTTGTTATGGTTGCAAATAGATAATCGAAATAGGTACTGTTCGGTACAAAAATTATTTATTAAAATTTTTAGATAGATCAATTCTGCAATAAGGAATAATTTTTAGATAGATCAATTCTGCAATAAGGAATAATTTTTAGATAGATCAATTCTGGAATAAGGAATAATTTTTAGATAGATCAATTCTGCAATAAGGAATAATTTTTAGATAGATCAATTCTGCAATAAGGAATAATTTTTAGATAGATCAATTCTGCAATAAGGAATAATGATGACGAAATGAAAACTGTAAGTACTCGATGAAAAATTTGCCAATAAAATAAAAGAAAATCATTTTATCAAATTCACGGTCAGTGGTTGAAGTACAGAGCATTAACTGATATTGAATACTGTTTGGGTTCCCTTACAAATGAAGCGCTTCGAGAGCGTTTTCACAACATTGCTCTGAAGTCCCTTGTAAGACAGCGAATCACTTATCTCAAGGAAAGACTGCAAAAGTTCAATATCACCTATAACCAACTAACCAACCATCACGGCGTTACCCCGCAGGGGTAGGCAGAGAGGACGGACCGCCCAACAACTCGGTCTTGGCACACACTCTTTGCCTCACTTAAATTCATACATCGTCTCATACATACTCTTCTATTATTCTGACGTTCGACATGGCCCAACTCAAGTAACTGATTCACTTGATCGTGCCATGTTTTCCTCGGGCGTCCCCGACTTCTGCTACCATTCACATTTGCGTCATATATTCTTCTTACACTAATTTATTCGTCCATTCGTTCTACATGCCCAAACCATCCGAGGATCCCTTTCTTAAACTTACTCATTACGCTTACATCAGCCTTACATTTTTTGCGGATATCCACATTTCTCACACGATCATACACCATACGCCTCAGGGATCTCATTTCAATGGCCTTCAGTTTACTTTCATAGTTCCTCTGCCAGTTCCATGCCTCATTGCCATACGTCAGGGTAGGTACCAGGACATTGTGGACTGCTAGATTCGCTTCTTTTGACATTGTTTTATTAGCGCCAACGGCACCCAGTCCTCCATTAATGGAGTTACCGGCATTCACCCTTCTTTAAATATTCCTATCAGCCTTCACATCTCTCGTTAACATACTACCCAGATACACAAACTGATCCACCTACTCCAAGTATTCATCATTCACAACTATATTGCATATTGTTTTCGTACTCTCTCTCAAACACCATGGCCTTAGAATTACTTACATTCATCCTTAACTCATTCTTCATACATACTTCGTTCCTAGACACGAGAGACTGTAGATCTTCCATAGTTTTAGAAATCAGAACCGCATCATCAGCATACAACAGGCAACATACTTTCAGACTACTCAATTTCGCGCCCAATCCCACCTCTTTCAATTCTTGCATACAATTATCCATGTATAGATTGAATAACCATGGTGACATTACGCACCCTTGCTTAACAATAATCACCTAGATATAGATCATATTATTATAATTAAAAAAAACAAATAGTGAAGAAGTGCAGGGGCCTTCATAAAAGTTGTGACTGTACTTCGACAGCGTAGGCCCAGAAGCCGGGAAGAGTAAAGTAACGTACTACTCGGTGCAGAGCTTTTACTGTAATAATAATAATATAATATGTGTTTCGTAGAGTCGAGCTTAGGCGTGTTGTTTTTTTAAGCTTAACGATTTCGGTGTTGGTTTACAAATGGCCAGACCAGGTCTTCGATACCGGCCGAGTGCGTAAACACTCTCTAGGGTGTGCACAACGAAAACAAATATATTTAAATATTACTTATTATGTTATTAAAAAAGTATGTTATTAAAACAGTTTTATGGAATTATTTAAAAGTTTCGTAGGATACTTAAAAAAATTAGCGTTTTACGGAAAAACGTAGAAAAAGTTCATTTTTCGAATTTTCCTCACACGTGAATCTTCTCATTTAATCATTATTAATTAAAATCGTCATTGTCTTGGAAAATATTAATTTAAAACAAGAATATTACCTTACAATTCTGATAATATAGAAAAAATCTGTGTAGATATGGATGCAAGCACTGTATATATATGTATATAAGGAGTTAATGTATGAAAAAGCTTAAATTTTCGTGCAGTGAGCTTTGACGTAATGAAGCTTCCTCGGTTTTTTTTCAACGTAGATTTTCTACCTACTTACACGTTTGACTTTCAAAATAAGTGGAAAATTATTGTGAACATTTCGAAAAACTCTGTAACATTCGATGTATTTTGTAAGTAGGTTATTTAGAAGTACTGTTTTTTAAATTTTGTCAAAAAATCAATGAAAGGCAAAAAGTCACCTTCTACAATAAAGAAGTTGAATTTCATGCACGGAAACAATAAATATTGTTTATCCTTATCATGTATGCGTATTAATTTAAAGTCCTCGAGTGACTGCCCTAGTTTTGGAGTTGGAGTAATTAAAAACGTTTCCAAAGGAAATAACATTTCCAGTGCATCTGGCGCAAATAATACACATAACTTCAGAAATAATTACCAACTCCCAATCCATCTCCCAATCCATCTTCACCGATAAACGATCAGCGTTCAGTGTTTAATGTTTAATCTCCCCAAAGAAAAATACACCAACCCACTGGGAAAATAAAACACAGTCAAAGAGATGGAAAACAGGAAGAAGAAAAATCGACGGGAAATTCACAGAAGCAGTGCTCATGACAGCGAGTTTTCAATAGACGTGATTCTTCTGTGTTTGTTGCATTGAATGTGATCGAATTTGGCAGAAAATATGTGAATGAAAACCTTGTGTTGCTGTGAAGTTTTATATTTGATATGGCCAATTACACCCAGGAAAATATTTTCCTTCAAGGCCTGTCGTCTTCGGGTTTGCTTTGTGGAAGGTATTTTAGAAGAGGACGTTCTAAGAAGGAAAAGCGTATGAGGGGTCGGTGGGAATCTTTGGGAAGGAGTGACATTTGAATCCATCCCTCCCACTCCCACTCCCAAAGCGATACAATGGGTCGAGAGCGTCCGGCTGGAGAGGTCAAAAGATTTTCCTCAACCATTCTCAACATTTCTCTCGTCGAATCAGATGGAGCAGACGCATCTGTCGCTAAGACCTCGGAAAACCTCTCTCTGCACCTGGGCACCCCTGCTAAATCACCAAACGTAGCTAACCGCCTTCTGTCGGATTTCTTCTCACTATTTCTACCTGAATACTTATTTTATTTTATTTTATACAATGTTGTTAACAGACAGATGTTAGATGTGGAGTCGGGCCATGTCAAAAGTCAGAATAATAAAAGAGTATGTATGAGACGAAGTATGAATGTGAGTGAGGCAAAGAGTGAGTGACAAGAACGAGTCGTTTGGCGGCTGCGCGAAACCTACCCCTGCGGGAAACGGCGTGGTGGTTAGTTAGTTTATTCATATTATTATTATATTTATTTATACCGTATTACATATTTATATAAAACATTTTATTTGTCGCTATACTAGTCCCAGTGAAAAATCGTACGAGACGTTATCGTTCTAATATCTTCTATCTTTTTCATTGCCATACGACACATGTGATAAAAACGCGTGATAAGGAGAAGGACGCACGTCAATGACGTCCGTACGAGCTCTTGCTCGGACTAGTTTACATATAGTTCCCAAATTTTTCTAGTGAACCTTATTGTACCTACAAAGTAAGTAAGTGATGGTGCAGTTATTTGCCTTGTAATGATATCCTGTGACCTAGTTAGGTAAGTACCTACAGCAGTAAAGACAGACAAAAACAAGTGTGCTTTTACGAAGGTATAATAACAACAAAAATATATATTTTTCGTAATTGAAAGATTGTTACTGTTATCGTATACTTGGGCTGAAATGTAAATGATAAATGTGATCCTTCGATTGAAATCAAATGCCGCATTGAACAAGCTCGTGCAACCTTTATCTGCACGAAAAAAAGATGTTCTGCAGTCATGATCTCATTCTTGGATTACGAATGCGAATGGTCAGATGCTAGGTGTTTTCGGTATTATTTTATGGAATGGAAGCATGGACGCTTACTGAAGAACTAATTAGGCGACTTGAGGCATTCGAGATGTGGATCTACAGAAGAATACTTAAAATAGCTGGATGGACAGGGTTACGAATGAAGATGTTATCATGGTTCGGATGCATAAAGAAAAAGCAGTTATTAAAACTATAAAAATCCGAAAACTTCAATATCTTGGACTTGTGATGAAACATCCAGATAAGTACGAGATCTTTTTTTTTTTTTTTTACCTGAGCTCCACACAGGAGGCCCTGAGGTAAATAATTTCTCTCCGGGCCTATGTCATCTTTGGGGATGCTGTGTGGAGGGTTTTTTTAAGGAAAGGAAGGAGGAGAGTTCTGGGAAGGAAAAGGGTTTAAGGGATGGGTAGGAATCTGGGGTTCAGTATGTCCTGATCATCCGCCTCCAAGACCTAGACAAACCTCACCCCATGAACCCGGGCACCCCTGTTAAATCACCAAACGTAGCGAACCACTTGGGGTGACCTATAGCAGAGGTGTTGGTTATTCAATAAAGGTTTCCGGGGCTGCGGTACCCATTCCCACCTCCCAAATTGTGATCTTGCATGCAGATTGTCGGACGACGGGGCCCTGGAAGAAGGAGAACCTTATGGCTGAGAAACCTGAGACAGTGGTTTGGCCAGTCTACAGTAGAGCTGTTCCGGGGCGCAGTAAACAAAGTCCGCATAGCCAACATGATAGCCAACGTCCGTTGAACGGACAGGGCACAAGTTTTTTTTTGGTAATATGTTACTACTCGGAATTATTTTTACTACACACGACAGATGTTTCGCCTTCCGATGACTTTGTCAAGTATTTATAATGGACAATATTTTCAAAATATTATGTAAAAACATAAAAAAAAACTATTATTCGTTTGTCATAAATACTTGTGGTATATTTTTTGATTTTTATAAGTACTTACTAAATCTTATTCTGTCAAACTCCAATCAAATTTAATCTATTTGATAGTCATAGATTTATGTTATGTTATGATCAATACGTCCTTTGCAGGTAATATTATCTTCGGTCTAACCTATATTAAGTACACAAAGAAGAAACCAAAACCGAATATAAAAGTCAACGTAACTACTTATAATATCTGTGCGTGTACGTAGCTTCCATATTTCTTCAAGTAAAATAGAGTTCTTAAAATAAAAAAAAATACTTCTTGAGGGAGAGGTCGATTCAGACGGTAGTCGATGGTTTCACCTCTTCCTCTCACTCGATAAATGCTGGCGTCCCGCAGGGATCGGTTCTGTCTCCGACTCTGTTTTTGTTGCACATCAACGACCTTTTGTCATGTGCACCAATTCATTGTTACGCGGATGACAGTACAGTTCATGATAGCTTTTTGTTTGACAAGCCCCCAAAGGGCTCACAAACTCCAACAGCTCGTAAGGCTTTGAAGCAAAGAATGGACGGTTACCTCGAGAGTGTTTTCTCTTGGGGTAAAAATAATCTCGTTGAATTTAATTTTTCAAAGACCCAATCTTGTCTGATTACGTCTAAAAGGGATCGCAATGAAAATCTAGTCTCTTTCAACGGAAGCAATCTTCCGAACAGGCCCTCCATTGATATGCTTGGTGTAACCCTAAGTGACCAGCTCAGGTATGGGGGCTCCATCGAAGCCAGAGTAAAGTTAGCCTCCCAAAAACTGGGCGTACTGTACAGGGCCCGCAGATACTTTAATAGTACACAACTGCTAACCCTGTACAAATCACAAGTGCGCCCCACGGTTGAATTTGGCAGCCACCTCTGGTCTGGAGCTCCAAAATACCTGAAAAATACCCTCGACTCTGTGCAGAAACGGGCGGTCCGTTTGATAGATTCTCCCATCTTAACAGACGGATTGCAATCTTTAGAGCACAGGCGTCGGGTGGGAATGCTATCCTTGTTCTACCGGTATTACAATGGAAGATGCTCCGAGGAACTAGCATCATTGATCCCTTCGGCACCGGTGCATAGTCGGGAAACACGCCAAACGCGTGCCCAACATTTGTACACAGTTGACATTTGTCACATGAGAACGGGTCGTTTCTTCGACTCGTTCTTGTGTTCAACAGCTCGGCTGTGGAATGATTTGCCGGCCTCTGTGTTTCCTCCTTCCTACAACATGGGTCTCTTCAAGACCAATGTTCATTCCTTCCTCTCCTCAAAAAGACCCTCCACACAGCATCCCAGATGACATAGGCCCTGAGGGAAATTATTTTCCTCAGGGCCTCCTGTGTCGAGTTAATGTAAAAAAAAAAAGAATGAACTATTGTTTAAGAAAAACCCTCCAACGTTCAAAATGCTATTCTTCAAAATATTCCTTCACCATAAAACGTGAACAATAAAAAAAAGTTATTACCATACCCATGCCTATAATAAGCTTCCAGGTAGGTTCATATTTACAAAAAATGCATGTATTTTAAAAGCTCTCTGAAGCACTCTGTTTTGGTCCGGTTAGCCGCTTGTATTAATTTTGTTTAGAGTACCATAAATTAATTATCGCTTTAATAACCGCAAAAAATAACAGATTTTAAAATCCAGCCATCTTCTCTTCGGCTTGATGTTGCCCAAAGTAAACAGCATCTTTAAAGAATGACCACAAATTCTTAGGAGGAAATCGTTACGTTTTACTGCTTTTTAATTAATCCTTAAAATATTATGGAAAATTCATATTTCGGTTCATTGGTAACCTCGATTAGAGTATCTTCGCAAGAAAGCTAAAAAAATACAATTTACCTATTAGCATTGTTTATTGCTTCTTTACGTGATTTCAATCTCTTTCAATGGGAATTTTTAAACACGTCATTTTGATTCCATTCTAGATAGGTCCATAGTTATATAAAAAAGTCTAGAAATACCTACTTTAAAATAAATTCCTTTGAATAATGCTTGTCATAGTTGTCGAAGATGACGAGATAATAAAATAATAATATAAAATATAAGCAAAAAACACTACGCGAGGGGAATGAAAATATGCGAATAAGCAGATTTTTAATCACAGTTTCGCAGGCCGTAATACCTACCTGAATTTAAAATTAATTAGACCAAGATATCAAATATGAAGATATTAGATATGTAAAAAAATGTAGGTAAAAATATGTTATGAAATCGCCTAACCCGGAAAGATTTTTGCGACATAAACAGATGTAGAAAGAGAGAATACCAAGGTTTCAATAATAGATGCTTAGTATAATTTGAAAAATCCATAAAACAGAAAACAGCTACATAAACACTTCAGCCGGTCAAGTTTTGTCATTTAAAAAAATATATTTTTATGCAAAGCTAAAAAAAGTGGTCAAAATAACCTTTATAACGTGTGTGTGTAATTAACTACATATTTTTTTAGTTTCCTATAAAATGGTCAATAAGTTTACAAAAAAGCTATTTAACAATTTCATTTTTATTGCGTACGTCCTTTTGTAAAATTAAAAATTGATTTTCATCTGCTCCAAAACAGTATTTTTTGGCGTGCGTTCATAAATAGCAAATCCATTTGAAATATAATGTCAAGCGGGAATATTTGGTGTCATGATGTTATTTTATCTGGGATCGAGGATTTAAATGAGGATTAGTTATTTTCTAGCTTTCAATTAAAAGTAGTAATGAGGTCTCATGAGACAATGTATGAATGTGAGTGATTCAAAGAGTGTGTGCCAAGACCGAGTTGTTTGGCGGTCCGTCCTCTCTGCCTACCCCTGCGGGGAAACGGCGTGATGGTTAGTGAGTTAGTTAGTTAGTAATGAGGTACAAGTTATTATTCCCGAAATCAACAAAGAATTACATCATACACAATGAAAAAAAAAACGGCTTGTAATAGGCCATTGTGTAACCTACCCATTTAGTGTTATGAAACAGAGTATTATTTTTCTTGTAGGTATTTTTTAAAATGTTTTGACTTGTAGGTAGATGCGTGAGAGACAGAAGAAAACAGTCTGACGGACATTCGGACGTCCCATTGACAGTAGTGCGCTAACTGCTAATATACTAACTGTTCAACGTTCAATGAAAGCACATTTAGGGATACGAATGACAGTTAATTTCACCCATCGCTTCCCAAATAGTTTCTTTTAATATTGAAATTAAAAATAAAATAATACGACTATTCGTCTCTTTATCGAGTATAATTTCGTAAATATACATTTACTCCATCCGAAATTCGTGCTAACACATTTCTTGCACAAAATAAAACGTTCAAAACACTCTTACAACACAATCACACCGCCATAAATGTAACCAACCAACACTACAATGTACCTAAACCACATATTACGACAACACAAAGGTAATTCATCTAGCTCCAAAAATCTTAAACCTTCTCCCTGATAACCTAAAAACCGAATCCCAACCCATTACTTTCAAAACACTAATAACGCTATGGTTACTTACATCTGCAATGCATTTCGATCACAATAGGGGCCATACATTTATTACGTAAGACGATTTAGGGGGGGAGGGGGGGGGGGGTCAACCATGTCTTATTTTTTTCTTACCTACAAGGGGGTGGGAGGGAGTCTCGATAGTTGAAAAAGCGCGGGCAACCGCGCGAGTGCCCAGGTTCGCTCGGATGCGTATAGGTAAACGATTTTCAATTCCATGGCAATGGCCCCACGCAAACAAACATTAAAACAAACCAACCGTGTATTAATTTTTTTCCCTTTAGATTCTTACGTAATAAATATTAAACAGGGGGGGAGAGGGTCGGCCTATTCTTATTTTTTCTAATAATCGGGGGGAGAGGGTCGAAAACTAGCAAAATTCGTCTTACATAATAAATGAATAGCCCCATACCTATAGATTTAACACTAAAATCACTAAATCTCCCTTCATACATTTTCCACGAATATTTTCTTGTCCAAACGGTGTTTGATAGGCCAAACACGCTTTATGAAATCAAAGTTTTGAATCGCAATTTAAAAAAAAAATTGAATCATTGGAAACTTTTTAATAATTATTTTTAATTGGAGAGACAAAAAACGTGAGGTGACAAAAACGTTTATAAAACATTTGTCCAAAAAAATATGTATCTGTTTTTATTTTTTTTGTTATCAGTAATTTTTCCGTTCAGGAGTAAACTCAATTTTCCACAGTTTTGCGATCAGTGGTGTACCTCAGTTTAGTATTGAAAGCAGTGGCTTACAACTGAGGATGTTTTAAATGTAACTTAAGACTGGATCTATAAGAAACTCGCGTGGCACGTAACGGACAAATTGCTCATACGACGCTCATCCGCAGCACGCTATAGGATGTCCGTACCGTTTTCTATCCGTTATCTTGTGTGTGACTGTGTGTGTTTATTTCCCAGTGGCGACTCGAGAAAATTTATGCAGTTTTTTTTAATTATGTTTTACTTTCGAAATTCGGGGTTTTTGAACTGAAAACTTCTTTAGCACCGTTGCGATTTGAAACTCGATGAAACGAAAATTATCGGCACTAAAAAGAGACAAACACATACATCTATAGGATTTAGTCTGCGAGAGAATGAGATAGTATAATCAGTCTCCTTTTTGTGGGATGCTTCATGACCTATCAGTCTCCTCTTTGTGCGATGCTTCGTTGGCGTCCCACTCTTGTCTACTTTAATTTTTTAAAAGTCTCACTTCTACCGCCTGTGAATTGCACACTTTAATTTTTGAAGTGAAAACTTCTTAAGCACCGTCGTGATTTGCAACTCGACGAAATAAAAAATAACGACACCAAAAAGAGACAAACACATACGTCTATAGAATTTAGCCTGCGAGAGAATAAGATAGTATAATTGGTCTCCTTTTTATGTGATGCTTCATGGCCTATTGGTCTCCTCTTTGTGCGGTGCTTCGTTGCCTCCCCACTCTTGTCTACTTCTACCGCATATGCACTACACACTCTGTGATTTTTTTAAGAATGTCAGTTATTTCTTGTCCGCGAATAACCCAACTAAAATATTTTATTTTTCACTAGTTAATTTCACCATAAAAAAATCATTACTTCTGCAAAGGTGGAAGACTTACAACTTACCGATCATCCAAAATTTTGTGCAATAACCTGACAGTATTTGAATAAAACTCATCCTATATTTTTTTTTTGCGGGATGTCCACTGAACATAACACTTTTAAATACCACCGAAGAGATAATACTTCAGAAAAGTATTGTGAGCACGACGTGGAAAATTTATTAAACGTTTTAATTATTTATGTTCAAGTATCGAAAATTTTTCAAATTTTTTATCAAAATCATTAATAGAAATCTATTGTATTAGTCCCTCTGGGGCATGGGGGTCAAAATATATAATTGACGGCATCAATTTTCTTTCTAATCATATATATACGTTATAGTAATTTTCGACAGGAAACTTAACTTTTTCCAATGCCATTCAAATTTTAGGTTTTGTAATACGTAACACAAGAACTTTTCATAACGTTGGGTCAATGTAACTATTTTACTGCTCTCTTGTGAGATTGCAGCTAGAATACGGATCTTCAGTATGGTCTCCCATTTATACTAATAACTTTAATAGATATGGTCAGTGCAAATTATGGCAACCTGTAATTGATATCTGCTACAATACATTAATTTTTAATCTAAAACTATCGCTACTTACTCTACCCGGAAAACTATTAATGATATTCTTATACTTTTTAAATAACCGAATATCCTCATAGACATCCCTCAAATGTAATTGTTAGATATAAATATCCGTATCATTGTAAAATCTACTCGACTCCACCATCTTTTTCACTGTGACAACCATGGCACCAACTATTCAAATTACTCACTACTAGTGTGATTTCACCGAACTGCTAATTCATATACCGACCTTTAGGCACTATATTTTCAAAACCTCTCCGTCCTGCATCGAAACAAAAATAATTATTTTTTTTATTTTTATTTTAACTTTATGAGTAAAACCTCAAATTGTAATATTTAATTAAATGAAGACAATATAAGCGAAACTCAATCGAAAATCTGAAAACAGAAAAATCAGAAAAAGATATTGACACATCTGGGACCTCTCGCTTACCGAGCGAACGCGCTAACCACTGCGCCACCGTGTCGATATCCAATTCGGTCACTTTTAACTGTATCATACTTCGACTAAGAACCACCCACACTATCTTCATTTTTCTTAACGCATATACTATTGGCTGCTATCTTTATGTATGATTGCAAGATTCAAACCCGAACTAAATGCTCTCTAGATAGTGTCTGGATAAATCTTTATCCATTTTATTTAATATGCGACATCTATTGACTTTTCTGCAAGTCTGGGATGAATATTTTTATTTTTATTTTAACTTTATGAGTAAAACCTCAAATTG
The DNA here is from genome assembly GCA_929108145.2 of Limnephilus rhombicus. Taxonomy (NCBI): domain Eukaryota; kingdom Metazoa; phylum Arthropoda; class Insecta; order Trichoptera; family Limnephilidae; genus Limnephilus; species Limnephilus rhombicus. Next base: position 19,941,410 of record OV815293.1, read on the forward strand.
TAATATTTAATTAAATGAAGACAATATAAGCGAAACTCAATCGAAAATCTGAAAACAGAAAAATCAGAAAAAGATATTGACACATCTGGGACACGAACCCAGGACCTCTCGCTTACCGGGCGAACGCGCTAACCACTGCGCCACCGTGTCGATATCCAATTCGGTCACTTTTAACTGTATCATACTTCGACTAAGAACCACCCACACTATCTTCATTTTTCTTAACGCATATACTATTGGCTGCTATCTTTATGTATGATTGCAAGATTCAAACCCGAACTAAATGCTCTCTAGATAGTGTCTGGATAAATCTTTATCCATTTTATTTAATATGCGACATCTATTGACTTTTCTGCAAGTCTGGGATGAATATTTTTATTTTTATTTTAACTTTATGAGTAAAACCTCAAATTGTAATATTTAATTAAATGAAGACAATATAAGCGAAACTCAATCGAAAATCTGAAAACAGAAAAATCAGAAAAAGATATTGACACATCTGGGACACGAACCCAGGACCTCTCGCTTACCGGTCCTGGGTTCGTGTCCCAGATGTGTCAATATCTTTTTCTGATTTTTCTGTTTTCAGATTTTCGATTGAGTTTCGCTTATATTGTCTTCATTTAATCAAAAATAATTAGTTGTAAAATTATGATCGTGCATTATGTTCGTAAAATGACAAGTATTAACTGTACTGATATGTGTTGATATGTATTGTATGTATGACATGTTGTCTGTATAATTTTTCTAAATGTTTGACATATCGATAGGAAATTTCAAATGCTGAAACGTCAATAAATTCAAAAAAAATATGTAATTTTTCTCAGTTTTTTTTCTCTTCCGATCTGCTTCGTCGAAATATTTCTTAGAAAATAAGCACGTCTTTTACGACTTGCATTTTAAGAGAATTTTTTTGTGAAAAATTAAAAATAAATAAATACTATTTAATAAAAACATTTATAAAAATTACTCTGAAAAATCGATTCAATGAATTATGATAAAAAATCGTAATTATAGGTCTTCGAAAATAAGAGATGAGATTTAAAAAAAAATGAAAAACTTTCTTGTCGTTCTTCTGAAAAATTAATATTTTGTACAACATAATGTCTGCAAAAGCCTTGCGGACATTTAATAAATAAATTAAATTACATAAATATTTTGGGTCACCACTGAAAAATTAACATTCATCACTCCGTTCTCTGTACTCTGAAAACCAAAGCTTTCAGCATCGGGCCGTGATGGACAACTTTGTTTGTTTAATCCACTGGCATTACTACACAATTATAATTGATCATCACATGTCAGATTGGCTCTCCTAGACCGGGAAGTTGTATGGTCCATCAGCCAACTAATTCCGGGCTATTCTAAACTAATATTTGATTCGTTTTAAATGTGTAATTCGCGTTCTGTTGTTTTCTGACTTGATGGCGTCATAGCTTTAATTGCGGTTGAAGTTATACAAACGATTATATTTATAGAGGTTCTAATGCGGTTACTTTTTTGTGGATGGGTGATTAAATGATTTAGATAATTGCTTGAGGTAAACTTCAGTGTCGATAGACCGCTATTTTAGCCTATAAACTGGCAGATTGTAATCAATTTCTGAATGGGAACGGGTTGTTTTGACGACTAGTCTTGGGCTCGTCTGAGGAAAGCTCCTTTAAGCTATATAGCACAGATATATGGCTTTAATGGCGTACCAATATTGCAATACTGTAATACTGCAATGAAGCAATATTTTTTTTAAAACCCAAATCAGCATATTAAAATTTAATAAAATAAAATAATTCGAATGAATGAACATGTTTAGGTCTCTTTGATATAGATTTTATAATATTTTTAAATCAAGATACGGTCGCATTTAGGAATTGAACCCAAGATCTTAGGCCTTGCCGGGACTCTACTCTAACCACTGAGCTAATTCGATCATATTTAACAGAGCCTTCATCATAATTAACATATTTTTATTGGCTGCTATCTTTACGTATGATTCCAAGATTCTTCCCGAACTAAATTCAATATTCAGTGTCTTGGATAAATATTTCCATTTTTATTTTAATGTAGGTATGGCACTCTATTCTTATCCAATTCCTACCATTAATTATTTGTTTTTTTTTCTATTTATTCTTTAGGTGATGCAAAAAAGCGCAATACTTTTCACGATGATGTCGTTTCTCAACCGGCATGCAGCTTGAAGTCTCGAAAACCCTTCTGGACAGAAGGAGAAAGACTCCTTCGATGACCTCTCACCCCAGAAGATTGGTGGAAGCTTGAGTGGCAATCGGCAACGTCATAAACGCCCTTCTCGTTCAAGACCCCACTGAGAGACAGCCTGGGTTCTCATTGCCTCGCAAACTCTGGACCGCCATCAATAGGATAAGGTGCTCCTACAGCCTTTGTGCTCACATGATGCATAGACTGGGTCTTAAAGAGTCGGCAATATGTTAGTGCGGTGCGGTGCAGACCACCGAAAATGTGGTCAATAAATGCCCGCTCCATTAATTCCCCGGCGGGGCTCGCAGACCTAGATGCCCCCCTCTGACCCCTCAGCATACGAAAGAAGAAGAATTCTAACGGCGTGTGTAATGCCCTGTCTGCCATAAAACAAAAACACTACAATATATATAAAATAACATAAAATAGTAATACAAAAATGTAAATTGCATGTACATATGTAAAACTGTACATGTACATTTAGCAAATGCGTTACTGCGATTTGTGGGAAATGAATTAGGGGTGCGCTGTGCCACTGGTCTACAACTTGGGCGAGAGTGTTTTGAACTCATCAAATCACGAATAAATATTAAATTTAACTGTCACTGTGGTTTTTACCTTATAATTTTTTATTAATGACGATTTTCATTAATTAAAAAAAAAGGTTCTTAAAAAAGTACTGCTAGGTATTTTTTTTTATAAATACATTGTTTTAATAATAATACCCATTATATTTATTATAAAAAAGTAAATTTTTTAAAAAGGGTTTACTTAGAATCACTATTCAAGAATAAATTATATATTCCCCTTACTCTATAAAAGGATTTAAAACTTTGCAGAACTGATGAAAAACAATTTACCCTACATTAATGGTTGTTCATCAACTGTACCTATAAAGTTTAAATTACATTTATTAGTAAGGCCCGTAGTGTTTATAATTAATCACATGCCTACCTACCTAAATATGTTTTGCAGTTTTTAGTAAAAAATTTAACAATCCAAAATGCAATCACTACATCCGTTGCATTTTTAATATAAGTAGATACTTGCGAAGTAAATTTAACATAAAGTGGAGTTAGTAGAAAAAGAAATTCTTTAAAGAAAAAAGAATACTTTGCATAAAGAAGCACTATTGGGGGTGCCTAAATTTTTTTCTATGAAAAAATAATGAAAATCAAAAGTGATGTTACAAAAAATCATTTAAAAAAAATCACTATTTTACATAATTTTTATTTTACTAAGAATATTAAAAACAACAAAAATAAATTGTTCATACCTCTTGTTATCTTACTACTAAAATTCTACAGTACTACTGTTGAAAAATAATGTTGCTGACAAATTAAAAAATTATGATGCAAAATATCCCCCCCGGTTTACGATATTTAAAAAATTCATCTTATATAATAAAGTGAAAATCTCTCCACATCTGAGCTAAGTCGTATTTAAAGAATCAGTGTGAATGTTTTTATACCTATTGCTTGTTCATTTTTATAGTATTCAGAGCATGCTTTGCGATCTTTTTCCATTGAGAGAATTTCCGCATCTCAATAGAGATTATCTTTAAAATCAACACATTTATATTTTTAGGACCCAAAATCTTTAAGTATTCAAGGTAAGTATATGGTGTATAAGTGGAAATTAGGAATGCAGGGTCTTAGTTCCAAAAAATAACTTCTCATCTCCGCCTTTGGACGCCTTATTTTAACCCGCACTTGCAAAATGCTTAGAAAAGCTCCCAGTAAAAGGACAATCTCTCAAGCTGCTTTATGTCCTTTCAATCGGTCCTAACGACAAAACTTCAGCACTGATGAGCCGCGCCGAGGACGTGCTTCTTTTCACAACTCCACAGCGTCTTTCAAGACTAAATCTTATTTTTTTAGAAGGTTTCTCAAACTTAACTGCGTTTCTGGGGGTGAAATTTTCTTACTTAATAAAGTTTTCGAATAAAAATTTTGCCTACAGAGTAATTAAATATACTAATTTCGGTTGTAGGTAGGTGCCCGCGTGCGTGCCATAAAAAATTTGAACTAATAAGTGTAGTGAACGTATGTCTTGCAGTATGAAAGAGACATGCGTGTATGAGTGAGACAGCATGCGGAACGTATAAAAGGCGTGAATGTTGTCCATTCGTCCTCTCTTGTTATCAGCTTCCTAAGAAGAACCTTGTACAGTATTCTCGGATTAAAATACACATAGTCTACCCACGTCTATTATTGACATACACCCCATACTGAGATCATCATATCTGAGGAATCTGGATCCATCACTAAGGAGTCCAGAGGTAATGGGATAACCGGCCACGGTTATTACAATAAGTATTAAAATATCATATCAAACGATAAAGCAGGTATCAAAATTATTTTATTTTAATAATTAATAATAGTAATTGTATATTTGAAACGTGTACTTCCTTTGTTCAAGTTGTAAATCATTGACAAATCCAAATCTTTGACGGATTTAAATCCCAAACTTACTTTTTCAGATCATATAGTAGGGTTGGCATCATCGTGTTACAAACTTCTTGGTTTTGTGATAAGAATAAGTAAACAATTTTCCAAGCCCGAAGCAATGACATCGATGTTTAACTGCACTATACTGCGCATTCTTGCTGGGACTGCCAATCGATTGGAGAGAGGACTCCCAACCGTTTGCCATGCCCTTATTACTTATCTACTGTGTCTTCCTCCCAAACAGGTGCTTGTAGGATACGCTGGATACAATAACCCAGCGCTTGCCACCTCGTGGACTTTCACCAACCTGTCCCACTGTCTTGTCTATATTTTGTCATACTAACACATATTGTATCTGTATTTCCTGCTAAGCACTTGCATGCTGCTTATTAACAACGTATGCAGGGACATTGGAGGTTTAGTTTCGTTTTCAAATGTAGAGTCGTTTTTACCAAAAAAATTAGAGTCCTTGCAAGAGCCTTGAACGGGTAACCATCTGTTACCTATACCAGGGCGGGTAAGTGGTGGGTCCTCCAATGCACTATACGATCAAAATTAGAATACGCTTCTGCTGTTTGGGCCCCATACCAGAAAAATACATAGATTTATTGGAACAAATCCAAAAAAAAATTCTATGGTATCTTTATATGAGAATGCATGGTGAATACCCGCGATTTATGCATCATATAGATTTGCTATCTGAAACGCGCTTCGAAAGTCTCCAATCTAGAAGGAATGGAACCCTAACAGTAACAGCTTTCAAAATTATGAACTATTACATTGACAGCCCATACCTCTTAGAATGCTATAAATTGTTCGTACCGAACAACTACTGCCAGGGTCGCCACCACGACTTGCTCTGTTTCCCACATGGCAGAACAGATGTTCTGGCCCAGCACAGCATGACAAGAGGTATGGTACTGCTAAATGATATCTCTAGGTCCCTTGACATTTTCAACATTAGTCTTGAACGTTTCAAGAGTAATTTTAGGCAAGAGCTCTAAAATATGTATTATTGTAATTTTATTTATGCAATCAGATGATGTGATACACAATAATGTATTTATGTTGTATGGATGGATCGATAATTTTGACAGATCTAAATCAATGATAGATTCAAACATTTGACGGATCTCCACAACAAGGGCATGTACCTAGCATCGCCGTCGAAAAATCCTTAATTTATGTAACAAACAATTCAATGAATAAAGAAAACTTTAAAAAAATCTAAATGTAAAATTATTATGTTTACTAACGGTGTTCATTCGAATGGTTCATTTCTGATCATCTTTATATATAATTTTGATTGGCAAAGATCCTGAGGTAAATATTTTATAAATCCTTTTAGGTTCAATATTAAAGTAAAGCTTCAATATGCCTTAGTCAGATTTAAATATTTGTCAGATCTAAATCTTTGACAAATCAAAATCTTTGACAAATCTAAATTCTCAACAGATCTAAATCTTTGACAACTTAAATTTTTGACAGATCTAAATCTTGACAAATCTAAATCTTCGACAGATCTAAATCTTTGTCAGACCTAAATCTTTGACAAATCAAAATCTTTGACAAATCTAAATTCTCATCAGATCTAAATCTTTGACAACTTAAATCTTTGACAGATCTAAATCTTGAAAAATCTAAATCTTCGACAGATCTAAATCTTTGTCAGACCTAAATCTTTGACAAATCAAAATCTTTGACAAATCTATATTCTCAACACAACTAAATCTTTGACAACTTAAATCTTTGACAGATCTAAATCTTGAAAAATCTAAATCTACGACAAATCTAAATCTTTGTGAGATCTTAATCTTTGATAGATAAAAACCAAGCTAATGACTTTTAAAGTTGATTAACGGGTTTTCATTCGAATGGTTCATTTCTGATCATGTCTAAATACATTTTGGATTAGCAACGATCCCGAGGAAAATATTTTATGAAAACTTTCAGCTTCAATTTTAGTAAAGCTTCAATATATCTTTCAAATGTTGAAGCTAGTAATTTTAATATTCAATGAAAAACCATATAATAAAAAATAAGCGTCTTAATATATTATTAAGAAGCCTATTTGGGAGCATACAAATAAATAAATTGAAAAAAAAGCTTACGTTTTTTTTTTCAAAATTTAGAAGTTCCTTAACCAATCTTTGATTCTTCAGTTTAATATTTAAATGACCCAATAAAAATCAATCAATAATGATAATGCGAATCAATTACCCATTATTCTCTCGTTTATCCCTCGTCCCCTCCCCTCCTAATTGCGGGGGAAGTGGAGTAAAACGGGGTTCCTTTTTGCAGTGGTACCTACCCACATCTTCAGCGGGGGATAGGGTGGTTAGAAGAGGAATGGGAACGGGGGGTGAAGGGCGGCGAGGGTAATTTGAGCACCACCACTAACAAGCCTTAATAGCCTTGTTTAGCTTGGGATTTTTATTTAAAATATTAAAGATTGAATCTTTGGGAATGGTGAAAATCATTTTGTAGGAGATATTTTATAGAAAAATAGGGGCCCTCGTACCTACATATTTTAGAGAATTATTTTTATAAATAAATATTTTTAATATCCGATTATTATGCACCAGATTTAAATGTCCGGGTTTAATTTTCCCCACAGGAAAAACTAAACCCTTTCACACACTTCCCCAAATGATCATCTAGTCAACCCACGCTATGCAATTGCACTATATAAGTATTATAAATACAAAACAATACAAGAACAACATGTCAACCTACCAGAGACCAGATGGGAAAATAATTCACCGACTCCAGATATTTTCATATCAGAGGGTTCGGCTCTGTGGAATTCCTAATTGAACCTATAAATCCTACTGATCCCTCAATATAAATATTTAAAAAATCTTTTGTAATCCTACATGTATTTAAAATTATATGATGAATTAATGAATTTGGTTCATATTCATAATATGGTACTATATTACGGCAGTCAATCAAGTTATGCATAGCACAAAGGGTAACAGCTCATTGGCGAGAGCGCCTGACCGGCAATCAGAAGGACACGGGTTCAAGTTCCGTTGGCGGCATGTATCTTTTCTCGGAAGATTTTTTCAATGTAGATGAGTGTTTCAGGCTGATAATTATTGCTTATAATAATTGTTATTCAAGTTATGTTTAATTTCTAACTTTGGTGAATTATTTTTAAAACCTGATTGTGCCTAAATGTATACTCGGACGGCGCTAATACAGAACATCCCGTTATAATATGTTCTATAGTTTCCGGAAAAGCCAAACATTTTCTACATTAATCATCAATTTGGTTAGTATCTTTGATTTTATTTTTAGTATTAATGACTCCATCTTGAATGGCAAGCATACATCCTTCTATTTCTATTTCTGCGCTCAACTCTCCAATACCATTTGTTTGACGAAAGTTTGTCAAAATTCATTTGGTTGAGATAATTGAAGTGTTTTGCATGGATAATTTTATTTGACCAGGAATCTAATAATTCGTGATTGGTATTTATAAGAATTTTGGCATTCTCTTCCTATAAATTTAAAGGTGTATCTAATGATTCTATCTGCCTTGCAAATTATTTCGTGCATTTCTGAATTTTATGTGATATCAACTATTTATATTATTATTTTTAATAGTTGATATTTTATTGTTATTACCTACCATTAATATTATTTTTTTCGAGGCAATTGTTGATTGTAGGTAAGGATTAAAAAAAAATGTGTTTATTTGTAAGAGAGGTTTTAGAGGCAGGACCATAATTCATGGTCCGTTATTTGATCACTTCTCACCCCTAACAAATGAAACTCAATACTGCCCTGATTTAGCATTACATAATATTTAAATAGTAAATCTCTTAAAAGCATTAGCAAGAGTGATTTCCTCTCATTCATTATTAAGGGCTGTAAAACGGAGAAACTTTGTCAATCTGTTGACTTTGACAAAACGCAAAGTGATCGTCCGCCCAAAGTTCAATATCATTTTTCATATAGTATGATCCATCAGTGTCATACACTCGCTCTCGGGATGCTTTTCGAGGGTTTGTTAAAAACTTTTAAAAATAATATGTGAAAACACAAGGCTATCGGTTTTCCCAATTAGGTACACGAAATGAACAAGACTGTTAAACGAACGAAAATATGTATTAAAAAAGGTGGTTTAAGTTTGTATACCTGCTATATCAATGAATAAAACAAAAAATTCTTTTTCTAAATTTAGAGCAATTTAATACGTCTTGCATCTAATTAAATTATGGCGTGCATTATCTTTCTTTACGAAAACAAATATAGGTATTATTAAGAGCAGCAGATTATTTTTTCGGTGTCATTCACTTCGGTAAAGCAATATTTTTTGCTGTGAAATCATTTATAAAGCAATGTTTGCGAGACGCGTGAGATTTTTTTGAATGGTAGTCTACGAACAGAAACAAAGCTGGTTTCAGTTTTCTGATTAGTTGGCGCATGGGCGGCCGACTGGCGCAGGTGTGCCGACAAGAATGTTTGTATGTCAACGTATCAGACCGAACATAGTGAAGGCAGGTTAAGATTTTTGTCTGCGCGAGGTGGCGCCGATAAGCTTTACCGGAATGAATTCTTAATTCCTGCTCGCCGGTGACGCCGCCGGTCAGTGAAACTCAATGTTGCCATGTACACGGTTTTTGCCATATTTTCATGGATTTTGGATCCTTTCATGATTTGGTGTCCTCTATGATCACCTCCATGGTTATTTAAAAAAAAACTATGTCGAACATGTCATTAATAAACAAAAGTGTGTACTTTTGAGTGGATACAATTTTTAGCGTGGGTCACACGGGGAAATCCTGAAATCAGGAATGTAGTTCAAACTACAGTTAACATTTTTTTATCCTTGAAACATTTACATTTGTGGGACATGGCAATACTGGTGAAGCTTGTTTTGAAGGGAATGTGATATTAAAATGAGCAACCTATTAAATTGCCGCTGTTTTCAACAAATCGCTAATCTGGGATAAAAGAAACACATTAAATAGCAACAGAAATGTTGTTATATAATAAGTCATATCAATATCAGATAAGTGCTGGCAAGAAATCAACAGGATAGCATTTTGAAATAACCTCAAATATCACAAGTGAATTTCTTTCAGGCATGTACATTGCACATATCATATTATTATCATGTTCTCCTGAGGTTTTTTCATGTTTAAAGATATCAATTACCAAGTACCAAATGTTTTATTCCTTAATTTCAAGAAAGGATTCTCCAAGAGTAAAAAGTCATCGTCTGACGAACTCGATATTCCGTAAAAACTGACAGCTGCTGTCAAGCTACCGCGCAGGTAGCGCAGGTCTTATCCGCGTTCTGTTTGTCCACACCTCGGCGTCAACTGCCGCCGGTGGAACCGGGCACTGAGCGCCGCTAATCTGAAAACTGAAACCAGCTTTGTTTTTGTTGGTACGAGTAGATACATTTAAAAAAAATTGTGCATTATACGACGCAGGGAGAAAATTCAAGCGTATACATTATAACTGACTTGGCTGAAATGTGTGAAAACGTGTAAGATTATAAGACATAATTAAATTATTTCAGTCAACCTTTTTATCCAGTCATCTTTAAAAAAAAACTAACCTACAATTTGGGAGGCGAGTATGGGTACCAACGCTCCGGGAATCAATTATTGGAATCAACACCTCTGCCATCGGTCACCCCAAAGGATCGCTACGTTTGGTGACTTAGCAGGAGTGCGATTGGTCCGGGGTGAGATTTGTCCGGGTCTTGGCGGTGGACGCGAGATGTGGTTGAGGCAGACCTTTTGACGTCACCAGCAGGACTTCCTCACCGCAATGGGAGGGATGGATTCATACGTCCGTCACTCCTGGAGACACCGATCCCCAGATTCCTATCCACACCTCATAACTTTTCCTTCCCAGAACTTCCACTCCTTCCTTTCCTGAAAAGACCCTCCACACAGCATCCCCAAAGACGACGTAGGCCGTGAGGGGAATTATTTTCCTCAGGGCCTCCTGTGTGTAGGTAATGTTAAAATTAAATACCTACCCCTTTTACCTAAGTCACATATTTTAATTTATTTATTTACAACTTGCATTACGAATTACCTAACTCATTTTATACCATACCTTCTTTATTTACACAGAAAATTTAGTTCAATGTTCCCGAAAGGAAATTCTATTACTTCATAAATTAGCACGTTTGGTATAAAAAAATAAGTGCAAATGGGACTAGGTTTTCCTACCTCCCCCAGCGGAGACGCAAACCCCAATGTATTGGAACCGAACCAATGACGTGCCTTTGTCCACCACCTGGCGACACAATCGGCTACTAATGAATTACTAAGTCATGTAATTACGGCGTACCTCGGGATGGTTTTTATAAAGGAAAGAAAGTGAATGCAACCAGATTTTAAGGAAATAATTGGACTTTTCAACTTAAAACATGTTTTTAAAAACGTTAAAGATAAACTTTACCTAAACAAAATAATACTTCGTATTAATTTTTGATTGATCTACATTTTTGGCGCTGTAAAAATCGATATATCTTATTTAGACGGTGGTTGGAATTATGTGGACCCCTACCAAAAGGTTCCATTACATTATTTATTATACACTCGATCCTTAGAATATTGACAGCTAAACGCCATCTACGGGTAACCTAACAGACTACTGTCTTAGTGCCATCTTTGGGTGAGCTCTTACACTGATATATTTAAAGGAATAATAGTATTACTATTTCACCACTGGAGCGACTATGGTCAAAATATGGACCGCTTTTATTTTTCTGTGATTGACAGCGGTCCAAAATTGGACAACATTTTTTTTTACCAAAGCTTTTGACCCAAAGTTTACGATTTTATCATACATTTTTTTCTATAAATCCTAAGAAATATGTGATAACCGACAAAAGATATTTGAATTCATTGGCTATGTAGAACTATAATAATCAGTTCATATGTCTTCATATTAAAATTTGGAGGTATTATTTTTTTAATGTGGGCGGATAATAATAATAATAATAATAGTAATATTTGGATGATTTATATAGCGCCGTTTTTGTGAAAAATCACCTCAAGGGCGCTGTACAAACTTATAATACATTTTTAAAATCTAAAAACTACAAGCTAGGCAATAATATTCAAAATGATCTCCAAAAAATCACGAGCAATCGGAGAAAAAAGGTTTAAATCGCGCTGTCGCTCAAGTGGTTACTTAATAATAAAATACTATACACATTGTCCGGGAACTCTTAGTACAAGCGGTAAAATGGTGAATTTACGTCACATATGGATTCGATTTCGTGACAACTTTTTCCGACCAAAGATTTCGTAAATAAATCAATACCCATACAACACAGACCTGGCTTAAAAAGTTTTTTGAACCTTTAACATACCAAACAAAACCAAAAAAGAAACTTGTATAAAAATAGTGTTATCCTTAAAATTATCAAGAAAAAAATACCAAAAAATTCGCATTTGTAAACGGTTGAGCCAAAAGCCAATATCTTAACACTCAAAAACTGCATTCGAAGAAGGATTCTTACGCAATGCAAATTGGCTTTCATGTGCTATTTTTAGGTATCTGACAGAAGTTAGACGATTTATTGTAAGCCAAATATCTAGAGGTCATCAGAGGTCGTAACATCATCATAGAGATGAAATAAGATATATTCTTCTTTCTTAAATTTTTCCCATGTTTAATAATCCATTTAAAAGTCCTCGCTTAAACTTGAAATTTTATGTTGAAGCTAAAACGAAGAAATCTAACCGACGAATATTTTGTGAGCTCGCCTGAATGTAGCTTAAGATATCCTAAAAGCAACTTCATATTATTTTAGTATATGGAACAAACGACTCTAAATGATTCTCCGCAGCACCACCATTTCTCAATCACCACATTAAACTCAAGAGAAGAACTGAACGAGTTTAGTGGAGGGAATAATAGAAAAGTAGTTTTCCGGTTCAGTAGCGCCCCGCCCCCTTTACCATTGGGAGGTGGGGGTGTGGTAGGGAGGGAGTGAGGTAGTGAGGGGTGAGGGGACAATTAATCTAGAACACCCTCTTTTAAGGCATTCATTTTTTTTTTAGATTTCCGTAACAGAGTTTTGTTGGTTTTTAAATTAGAGTGATAGACTTTCTGAATGGTTTTCGACTAGAAAAATGTTTGGGAGGAAGGGCTGCGCGGCCTTTATCGTACAAAATTTATTTTGGAAATGAGCCCAAAATACCCAACCAAATTGAATAATTCTTTTCTTAAACAAAATACCAGTACGTTGTGCTTAAAATTATAACATATAAGCCTTTAACGACTGTAATTTTAAATGATTTTGGTGGCATATTGACATTTTTTGTATAATTATTCAATAATTCGTTCCCGGTGTGGCGGTACCCGCCTCCCAAATTCTTCTGGTAAAAAACATTTACATTCTTTAAGTATTACAAAGTATTTTTGTGCAAATTTATGAAAACTCCTCATAAAATAAGCGCTTTTCTGTCATTTTCTTCATTATTCACATTTATATAAGGACCTACTCATAACAAGTGCGAGTGTTAGATCATCATTAGATATGGGAAATGTTACAAGACTAAATAAAGGAAGCACAAAGCAGAAAACGATGCACCTTGATGTACAGTTGTACAAGAAGGATTTTGCAGCGATACCTGAGCACATTTGGAGTTAAAAATGTGGTTATCATTTCGCTGTTCGATGATATATATTTTTTATTAAAAACAATACAAATATTATTCCATCATACGTCGCAACTGAGCAATCGCGTTTAGCCTAGCGGGTCACGTGATAATCACTCTGCCTCGTTCCAGCAGCACGTTAACACTGAAACAGCGCGCAAAATGACATCTACTTTTTTTACTCCAAAAATGCTCAGGAATCGGTGGTTAAAATCTTTCAGGTACATGATGTTACACCCTGAATACCTTTTTATACAGATCTTGTTACTAAATATAGTCAAACCATCGATGCTATCAATCCAATAGTTCTAGCATAAATATTTCTTTGAGTTCTGTAAATTTTTATTCTACTTCAAATGGCAAGTCTTCCATTGAATGAATTTTCCATTTTAATTTCGCAAGCTTTACTCAACACGAATGAAAGATTCCTCGGATCGCTTAACAACACTTTGCTTGAAGTGGCCGGACTAGAGTATTTTTCACCGCCAAACATTATAGTTAAACTATAAATAAACCTTAAAGGTACTTTTGAAAACGCGTATTCATATGAAATGGTTTTGCTGTTAATCTTGAGCGAATAGTTTTAGAACCACTTGACTGTAGAAGTAGGTATTGAGCTGTGTTCAGATGATCTATAAAAGCTAGGAAAAAGTTTTTTTGAAGTGAAAACTTTTTTGACACCATTGTGATTTGAAACTCGATGAAACGAAAAAGCGACACTAAAAAGAGAGAAATACGTACATCTATAAGATTTAGCATGCGAGAGAATGAGATATAATCGGTCTCCTCACTCTTGTCTCCTTTAGTTTTCTGAAAGTTTCACTTGATTTTTTTTTATTTTAAGATTTTTGTTTCTACATTACAATTGATAATATATGCAAGGTTATAAAATGATATTATATAATGATATAATTATGGGCTGTAAGGAAGCCTTAAAGGCCCCCCCCCCCCCCACCCAATAATGCCGTACTGTAATAAGGACTGAATTAATTCATAATGGACAAAATTTTATAGTTTTATTGTTTAAAATATTTCGTATGTTATAGAAAACATAGATCAGTTTTCTTATTCTTTCCACAGTGCGATTGATATGATCTTTCCATTTGACATTTTTATCTATTAAGATTCCAAGATATTTTACATTAGATTTATGATTTAGCTTAGCGCAGTCCGTATTACATGTACCGTCATTTGCACAATTTTTGGAATGAATTGTTATGTTAATTAAATTATTTGGCACATCTTCTTGTAGAGAGAATGGAATGTGATAAGTTTTTTTTGTGTTGAGTGATAATAAATTGTTATCGAACCAATTTTTTATAACCTTCATGTCTTGATTGGCTGCATTGGTAATATCGTTCCACGTCTTTTTTTCGATAATTATTGCTGTGTCGTCAGCAAGAGATATAAGTTTACCATTAAGTGATAATTTAAACATTTGGTTTACGTATATTATAAATAAAATTGGTCCAATAACAGTCCCCTGGGGAATTCCAAAATTTAAAGTTTCATCTACACTTAGTGAGTTATTTAATTTTACTTTTTGACTTCTTTGAGTTGGATAACTTTTTAGCCAATACCTAACCTTACCAATAATACCGATATCATTTAATTAATAACTTGAAGATTTCCACTGAGTAGGCATAATTATTTACCTCCATTAGTATTATGGGTATTGAGGAGTACCGAATTATTCATATTATATATTATATTATATGATCCTATTGAAAATAGCCAAAATCCGTAAAAAATTACGGGACATCATAGATAGATAATTACATTCAAAACAAATCCCAATTGTGTCATTACACAATTTATTGATTTAAATAATTTTTAGTATATTTGCGGCAAGTTCCACAGTGGAAGATACTCTCATTATCGCCCTGATGTAAGACCACCTTTCAGAATTGAAAAGTTGCTTGAAATGGCTTTATCTGTGTTTGGTAATCATATTTTGAATGGAAGAACTCCCCAACCTTCCTCTTCGCACTTCCTGCATTTTTTTTTTAAATTTCAAATGAACATGTTTATTATTTATTATAAGAGATTGTCCTACTCGCTGGAGTTTGTTTGTGTTAGTTGTGGAGGTCTACTTCCAGGATTTTGTGATCAATTTGGATGCAAAGTACCTTCATAACAATATTATTATTGCACCTCGATTCAAAAAAGCGAAATACCCTTGCACGATGATGTCGTTTCTCACCCGGCATGCCGCTTAAAGTCTCGAAAACCCTTCTGGACGGAAGGAGAAAGACTCCTTCGAACACCTCTAACCCCAGAAGATAGGTGGAAGCTTGAGTGGCAATCAGCCAACGTCAAAAACGCCCATCTCGTGCAAGACCCCACTGAGAGACAGCCTGGGTTCTCATTGCCTCGCAAACTCTGGACTGCCATCAATAGGATAAGGTGCTCCCATAGCCGTTGTGCTCATATGATGCATAGATGGGGCCTTAAAGAGTCGGCGACGTGTGAATGCGGTGCGGTGCAGACCACCGAACATGTGGTCAACGAATGCCCGCTCCATTCATTCCCCGGCGGGATTGATGAGGTCCACAGGGCAACGCCTGAGGCCCTAGACTGGCTCGCAGACTTAGATGTCCCCCTCTGACCCCCCACCATACGAAAGAAGAAGAAGAACCTCGATTCAGAACAGTAGGTAGGTCCTTGTAAAATATTTATTTACCCACACCGGGTTTTGAACGCCTGACCTCGTAGTGTAAATGCAAAGAGCAACCCGTTACGTCATGGAGGTCAACGATCCTTTATTATGTTTTATTTATTTCAACAATAATTACCTACATGGTTACTTTTTCAACTTACAAGCTTATTCTGAAAGGAAATAATATTGGTATGTATTGTGAACGCTCCTTTGCATGAAGTAATCGGCCTTGAATCGACCCCATTCGGAGCTTAATTGACCAATTGAGTTTGCACTTAAAAATATGCAAAGCTATTGAGATGATGGGAAGGTGTTTAGAAATATCTATGGGAGGTGCTCAACTGGGGGTTGTAATCTTAAAATATATTAAACGTAGGTGCATAAATGGCAGTGAGGCGTGAAACCAGATTAAAGCGGACTGAATGCTGTAGAAATCAGATCCCTGAGGCGTATGTGAGATAAAACCACGTGAAAAATGTGTAGTTTCACAAATAATGCAAGGCTGATACAATCATAATAGTAAGAAGAAAGGGACGCTTCCATGGTTCAGACATGTGATGCGAATGAACAAATAAAGAAGTGTTATGAACGAATGAAGGATAACCCACTAAGGAGAATGAATTAGCACGATCAAGTGAACCAAATACTAGAGTCGGGCCATGTCAATAAACAGAATAATAAAAAGGTATGTATGAGGCGATGTAAGAATGTGAATAAAGTAAGGGGTGTGAGAAAAAGAAAAGAGTTATTTCGCGGTTAGTCCTCTCGGCCTAACCCTGCTTGGAAACGGAGTGGTAGTTAGTATAAATAAAAAAATTATTGCGAACAGCGAAAGTTTATTTAACTTTAATTTAACTTGTTGTCGTACTTTTTTATGTATTATATTCACTTACAAAGCTTTAAAAAAATAAGCGAACTGCTAAAATTATAATTTAAGAGGTAGGTACTATAAGTGTTTCACCACTTAGGCATCAACTCCTATCTTTCTATCTTTTTAACAATGTTTTAGCTTTAATATATGCACTAGAAAAATACAAGATTTCGAGTCTCTAACAAACAAAAGCACTCCATACAATTTCATGGGGAAATTAGTGTAATTACTACAACTATGTAGGAAACTTTGTAAGCTTTGTTGGGAAATTGAATTATAAGATGGTAATCAAGCTGATAAATCGTTTGTTGTATATTTTATACTGATAAGTAGATATTGTTAAATCGTAGATTGATGTGTTGGGAGCCGTAATACTTATATAATGGAAATGAGAAAATGACATTTTTTTTTGTAATTTATCATTGAAGAAGAAGATAACAATAATAATCTAAACGAAAATATGATAGAAAACAAGACACAGAAACTGGAACTCGAACCCAGACCTCTCGTCTAACCGGTACGTGTACGTTAACCAATTTCGCCATTGCCACCTTCTGTCGTAATATTTGTCAATCTCATTTTTCAAATTTTAGAATTTACAATCGGTATTATCTTCAACTATGTAATTCTTTTTTTTTTATTAGTGGCAACTTCCCTTTTTATCGAAAACAATCTTTCTAAGAATTGGTTTGTAACCTGGAAAGCGTCTCGGATAAAAAATATATCAGAACTATTAACTTTTTAAAACTATTAAGTTTAATCGAATACGTTTATTTTTTTATAAGACAAACTCTCTTTTTATAACTTTTGAAGGTTATTCCCATTATTATATTTATCTTCTTCTTTTTTATATTTATTTACAAAAATGGAATGACTTACCTAGTTGTCACATACAAAAGTGTAACGAAAGCAACTTATGGGGGTATTCTATTCTACATAGAAGCCATTTCGTTTTACGACGGTCGATTAAAAAATCATTTATTTTTTAGCCATATATTTATTTATATTTTATGAATTCAAAAAAAAAATTAAATATATATATCTACATATTAACGTATATATATATATATATATATATATATATATATATATATATATATATATATATATATATATATATATATATATATATATATATATGTAACATATATTTCACGAAGTTACAAGCTGTTGAAGTAGAGGGGGAAAAAAGAGCGTGTCCATCTTGTCACGATTCCAACTAGTCCTGGGTCGGTCGTAAATAACCCGCTCATTGAAACCCGCTCACGGACCACAAAAGAGCGAGCGGGTCATTTTTTCGTCAGCACCCACTTCTCGCAACCGCTCTACTACTGCTACCTGGGTTTCGGGTGCGGAAGTGGCGGGGCGAGCGACGATAGATCGATGTTATATGAGAGAGCGGGCGGGTTGTGAACACCCGGGTTTCGCCACCTTCTCTCTCGACTCAGGTAGTAGAAAGTAGCTGGGTGAAGCGTAATCGAGTTTCATATTTTGTGTCGCGAAAAGAGCGGGTCTTCACGACCCGCTCATGATGCCAGTGTGTCGTGAGCGACCCGGGTCGTGTAAAACGATCGATCGACCCAGGACTAATTCCAACCCTTCTGGTCATTTGAAAAATAAAAATGATAGATTCTTTATCAGTACAAATGTCAGAAAAATTAGAAAAAAAAATTCCCGCAAAATGGCGGCTACTCAAAAAAAAATTTTTTTGTTATTTTTTAACTTTTCCGATTTTTCAAAAATAGTGAAAATATATTTTATAAATTTTTTGTTGGTTCCTACCATAGAATAATATGTAAAGAAAAAACATGCCAAACCAAAAAGAAAATCGGTCAATTAGAACTTGAGATTTCGTGACACGCGTTTCGAAAAAAGTAGTTTTGAGAAAAGCGCGGTTAAAGTTATGCTCTATTTAGATTCCGGTTAGTTTTCATATAAATTGGCAATAATTTTTAAAATAATTGAAATTGGAAAAATAGCACACAAGTTAGAAACAAGTTGAATGCAAGCAATGCATCTGTACCTAATTATAAATGGTAATGTTTTCTAAAAATTTAAAACCTCTGGCCATCAGTCAGTACATCTCCTCTGCCAACCACTTATGTAATCTCTCAGCTCTTCAGCTAAATAATGAATTTGCAATACCTATATCTGAATTTAGGTTACAAACGTCTTCTTACAAGCAAACATCTTACGAGAACAAACATTACTCATTTTACCAAATCTATGAAACTCATTCATTTTAGTGTTAAAATATTATTCATCAAATTATTATAAACTGGTGTCTCATTAATGATTATAATCCAATGACTAACTCCCTCACAAATTTATTTTTTGTCTGATTTATAAATGCTGGTATTAACGTAACTCAAGTATAAAGATTGGGTTTGGGGATAGTTGATATCCCGGATTTCTCAATTTTCAAATTGAGAGGTGGGTATATGTATCGCCGCATTGGATTGAGAGAGACCTTTTTACATCTCCAGCACGACTCTCTCGACCAATCGCCTTGCACCGCAGTATGAATTAAAACGTCCTTCACTAATGGAAACACTGATCCCTACATTCTTACCCATCCCTTTTCTTCTCTATTATTTCTACTTCAAGTGGTAAATTGTTTTCGAGGCGAATATTTTAAACATAGTAATACCTAATGCTTAGGCTGTCTGGGGAATTTAGAGTAATTGTTTTAAACTTACAGAACTTGTTGACGTCATTGAAATTTCTTAACTACCTACGTAACAAATATTCAATTATTTCAAAGTACCTACTCCCACTTCGTGTAGAGGGGTGGAAAATATGGTCATATTATGGGGTTTCTTGTGAGGTTGAAGGTAGGCGAAGAGGGGCGTAGATGGAGAGATTTTGAAAAGTAGGTAAGTACCAACCAAAGCAAATGGTAAAATTATTCCAAGCTACGTTTCCATTCTAAATGGTGATCTTTCACCAGATGGATTACGAGGCTATCTCTAGCTAGAAAAATGTAATATTTGTTGGAAAAAAACTCTTCTTAAAAAAAACACTTAGTGAAATCAGTGGCAGACATCTATTAACAATCTCTTCAGTAGCCTAAACAGTTAAGCATATTATCATGGCTCGGTGGTAGGTATGTCTGCTTTTTGTCACGATGGTTCAAGTGTCGACCACCTTGGGACTGCCCGTGGATTCACTTTACGTACCTTCTGTTGTGATGGTAATTTGTTTGAGTTTGTGTTCAAAACCAAAACCACTTGAAAATTATCATTGCAATGTTGAAATGGTTTGAAAAAGATAGATAATGTGCAGGGGTTAAGTTTTAAGATTTAGAGCGAGCTCCGTGGCAGTGTGGTAAAAACTTTAGCCCTGATTTCGAATATGGTGGATTACAAAATCAGCGAATGCATACATTAGGATTAGACTATCTAGTTAATCAAATACTTTTGTCTGATCATTTGAAAGGTTGGAATAATACAAAATTTTACAGAAATCATATTGTAGGTAACATGATTTTTTTAACAGTTCTTAAATTTCAAGGCGGACATTTTTTTATATTAGCTCCACCCATGAGGCCAAGAGGAAAATAATTTTCCTCTTTGGGGATACTGAGAGGGAATATTCAGGGAAAAGAAGGAGACGAAGTTAAGGTGTGAGGGGTGGTAGGAATCTGGGGGTCAATGTGTCCAGGAGTAATAGCTCGTTGTTTGCCGCTTGTCACCCGGTGGCCGCGAGGTGGCCGCGGCTCTTTGAAATGCAATTTTGACCCTTATGTATAAAGAAAGTGTATGAAGAACAAGGTCAGAAACGCTTGCTCTATTATCGTCCTTTACCATAGCGAAACCCGCAATGCGTCTAGTCACTCGGAATAATTTATATTTAATTTGCCGTAGCGCGGGGATGTGAGCAGTTTGTGCGCATGCGCGGGGAAAAAATACGTCTTTTCTACGATTTTGACCCTTCTATGTACAACATTTGTAAAGGACAGTGTCAGAATCGCTTGCGCCAACATTCCCCACGGGATGGGTAAAGATTTCATTCACCTTGTAACCCCAGAATATTTTAAAATAATTTTTATCTGTGGACAAGAAATGTCATTTCTGCCGCCGGGTGTCGCGTCATAATTTATGCGTCTTCCTCGACTAAAACATCGTAAAACCTATCAATTTACGTAATTAACGCAAATAATGTTGTTTTGGTACATAGTTTATCGTTCTAGTAATGTGTTTTGGTCAATAAAATATACGATAGGTAATAATTAATCCACAAAACATTCAATTCAAATCAACAGGTTACGTATGATTCATCCCTCCAACTGTAGTACAAGGCAATAAGTCGAGAGAGTCTGGCTGGAGAGGTAAAAAGGTCTCCCTAAACTAGTCTCTTCCGATTTGACGCGCCACGCAGTAGATGGGAAAATAACAAAGTAGGTATTTTGAATACAATAAAATGATGAATTTTATAAGGTCCGTTCGGTAGTTATTTTCTCTTGTGTCCATTTGCAAAATTTAGGATGACTATAGTTTAGTATATAATTTAGTATGCAGATACATGGGGACTTTTTTTGGGATATCTTCGAAAACTGTGTGGGAATTTTCTCACGGCCTACCTAAGTAGCTACTTAACTAAAACAGAGCTTTAACTTCAACAAAACATTATCTTGAGAGGACCACCTGAAAATTAGTCTGACAGAAGTCAAGTGTCTTTTAAATGACGTTTAAGATTCCGAAGAAGGTACCTACTTACCCAAAACAAGGCTTCTTTTGAACATTAATAGTAAAAAAAAAATCAAGAAAGAATCTCAGTAGGTACACGACAGATAAATGTCTACTTTTTTGATTTAAAAAAAAAAGAAACATTCATTATTAAAGTAAATATAATAAACTACTTAGTCGAATCAAAAATTCCGGGTGAACCCGACTTGACTATCTCCGTAGTCGGGCATTAAAATCCTGGACAACGAATCCAAAGGTCACGGGTTCAAACCACGGTGTTCACAAATAAATGGTATTTGTATTTTTTTTTTAAATTTCATTAAGACGCCGTTACCCGAATTTCTACCGATTTCTTGCAAATCTCCCTTAAACATGTTAAGTTTTAAAGCTCTAAAAAAAATATATGTTATTGTTTAAGATAATATCTACAAACGCAAATTATATGAAATTCCCTTCGTAGAAAAAAATCGCAAAGTAAGCTCCAAAAATTATTATAAACACGTTTGTTTCAGTTATTTTACAAGTTATATGTATGAAAAAATTCACAGTGTTTCGTTAAATGCTGTTTAAGACAATTCCCGCGAGATTTTTGCTCTATTTTAAACGAGTCGTGTTTTATTAAACATTTTCGCAATTGTCGCATCGATTTTGTCGCTGTAAATGTTAGCGCTCTCCTCTAACATTCGTAATTTTGTATCTCTCCATCTTCTTCTTTTCGAGCCCGGTTGCGGAGCCTTAATATGAACATTTTATGTTTTTTGGAGAATGTCCAGAGTAGTGGATACTCTCAGTGTCGTCCTTTAGTTTAGATGTGTTTGGTGAACAGATCTGAACAGCCAGGTAGATACTTCGCCATCTCTCTCTTCTCTGTCTCATTCCCTTCCCCACTCCCTCTTCCTCCCACAGTCTCACCCGTTTTAGGTGGTTGGGAGCAGTTGGGACTCTTGTACGGTATTTACCTAAATTAAGGAATCCGAGTTGAAGTTATGCCAGAATAGTGGCAATGCAATCTTACAACAGACACTTCACAATGCCGATCATAAAAACATTGAAATTTCTGGAAGGATCTTTTAGACGTTCCCATATTTCGAACTTTGAACATATTATAATTAAAGTCGACTGCCGCGTCTTTCTGTCTGTTCGCGATAAACTCAAGAACTACTGAACGGATTTTCATGCAGTTTTCACCAATAGATTTCTTCAATTTTGGAGGCGGGTATGGGTACTGCCGCCCCGGGAACCATTTATTGGACAACCAACTCCCCTGCCACAGGTCACCTCAAGTGGTTCGCTACGTTTGGTGACTTAGCAGGGGTGCCCGGGTTCATGGGATGAGGTTTGTCTAGGTCTTGGTGGCGGATACGTTTGCCCAAACACTGCGTAGCGGGCTGGATCGGAGGAGACTGATTGAGGGAGGCCTTTTGACCTCTCCAGCCGGATTCTCCCGACTCTTCGCCGTGCGCCGCAGTGTGAGGAATAGATTCATACATCCGTCACTCCTGGCCACACTGACTCCCAGATTCCTACCCACCCATCATACCTTTTTCCTTCCCATATCTTCTTCTCCTTCCTTTCCCTTAAAAAACCCTCCACACAGCATCCTCAAAGATGACATAGGCCCCTAGGGAAATTGTTTTCCTCGGTGTCTCCTGTGTGGAGAAAATGTTAAAAAAAAAGATGGAGTGATCCGTGAGGAAGGTTCAGGTATATAATTTGTCAAGGTTTTGTGTAAATTGGTTGAAATATAGAAAATATAACGGGAGCGGGATGGCAAGCTGGCGGTGTGGATTTGATTTGTTTGAAAATTAACAGATGGCGTTGGTTATAAAGGTTGGGTAATTGCGTCTGTGTATGGCGTTGTGTTTCTTTAGCCACAGCAATGCGTGGCCGGGTCAACTAGTTTCGAATAAAACATCTACGCAGCCCTTTCATACACAACTTTATCTTGGAACTAAGGCCAAAATACTTGACAATATCAAAAAAAATTTTTTTACCAAAATGCTTTGCAAATATACCTATAGATACCTTATTTATTTTTGTTTGAAATTATGATATATTGGTAGTAATTAATTACAGATATCAAATTTTCGTGATTTTAGATTGGCAATTGCAATATTTGAGAGTTATATTTTAAAAAAATATTTGGCTTTATAAAAATATGATGAAATATAAAACAAAAAAACTAAAATCATTTCGATGGGCGTAAATGCAAATTAATACAATTTTGTAATCATATAAATTAAAATTTCTATCAAAAGCACAACTTTTTTATGATACTTAATTTTTAATTTATTATTTATTATATTGACTCAATAGGAAAGGTAAAATCATTTTAAATAATTATAATTAATTCATAAAAAAATGCATAAGTTTTTTCCAAAATCAAAAAAACCGGTTTCTTTAATAACCTACATTATATAATTTAAAACGAAAATAAACAAAATCGCACGTATCCATCTAGGTATTTGCAATATCTTTTGATAAAAAAAACAATTATTAATTTTGATTAGGTATTTTGGCCTCAATCCAAAAT
This sequence comes from Limnephilus rhombicus, assembly GCA_929108145.2. Classification (NCBI taxonomy): domain Eukaryota; kingdom Metazoa; phylum Arthropoda; class Insecta; order Trichoptera; family Limnephilidae; genus Limnephilus; species Limnephilus rhombicus. The sequence continues at coordinate 19,965,473 of OV815293.1, forward strand.
TGGGTTTTGGATGAAAAAAGGCCCCCAGCCGTTCCTTCAAGGGAGCGGGCGCCTAACTAAATGCCCTTGTTTAAGGCATACGCGTGTAACATAATATTGCACTGATCCGTAACTTTTAAATAGGGAGACCACAGGGGTGGTTTAGGTGGAACTAAGAACAAAATAACTTCATGAATGGTTCATACAAACTCGTAGGGTTATAAAATTCTGCCTCTGGACATAACCCGACTCAAGCATTTATTTATTTATTTAATTTTTTCTTTGTTTTACAATTTTTTAGAGAAAAAATGTGTCCTTACTGGGGTACCCCGTTCTAAGGTCACATTTCACAAGTTTTCGTGTTTGAAATATAAGTAAATACCTATATTAAAATGTTAATAATATTATGATATATTAAAATATTAATAATATTATAATATATTAAAATATTAATAATATTACAGTAGGAATTTTTCCTACTGTAATAATATTACAGTAGGAAAATTATAAAGTTATATCCAAAAGAAAGTACAACACAAGTATTAATATTTGTTAGGTTAGAAAATTATATCTATATTCTTTCTTCTCATGTCCATAATCCATATCTTAATGCTTTTTTTAAGTATGTTTTTGTTTTAATGGTTTTTATTGCGAGAGGGAGTAAATTAAATAACTTCATAGAGAAATATTGCATTTTTTTTGTCCAAAAGTCGTTGTAGTTGTAGGTTTGTGGAATGTAAGTTGTAATTTGTAATGTAGGTCTTGTGAATCGGCCCGAGTTTGTCCGTGTAAACTTATCCTGGTTTTTGAAAGCGTACTTTAGAATATCTTTTGTATATAATTGTTTCGATGACATTAAATTCAGTGCTTTAAAAAATAGTCTATTGGAGTTCTGTAAGTATAATTTTCAAAATTGGCCTTTGTGTTATGAGGACTGGTTTTATAGTGGAATCGCACAAGCTTCCCCATCCGATAAGACCATATTGTAGATTAGATTGGGCTAACGCATAATAGATTTTAATTAGATGTTCTTTATCTAAAATGCTTCTTATTGTTTTGAAAAAACGGGTTAGTTTTTTAATCCGTTGCTCACATTTTCCTCTTGGGAGTTCCAATTTAAGTTTTTTGATTCACTTAATCGTGCTTCTTTCTCGGGCTACCCCGACTTCTTCTCCATTTACCAGTTTTCTGCGTCATACACTCACAATATGAGTAATACAATCCTCACACTCCTTTCATCGTTTATCCGCTCTGCATGCCCAAACCATCTAAGCGCCCCTTTTTTAACCAATTAATTAATTTAAAATAAAACAATACCTTTGTAAACACCGCAGTGGTGTTTACAAAATGTTTATTATTTTGTTTTAAATTATAATATCACATCGCAAAGTATCTGCTTCATATGAACAAAAAAGAATTAATTATTATACTTTCGCAAATCGATAAACAGAGCTAACATACAAACGGTAAAGAGATCCAGTTCTAAAAATAAATAATTTTGTAATAATTGCTCAAGCATAGTAATTTTCAATTATTGATTGTGAGAATTAATTTTAAACATGGTCATCCTGTTATGTTAAGACTGCAGTGGGTGGGCAAATGTCAAAATTGTAATATTGTGACCTGTTCTAAGTGTCACAAAAAATTCAGGCTGCCTTTGACCCCCAAACATGGCGCCGGCAAAACGACGAACAATCAAGATGGTCTCGGTAATACTTTTAGGTAAGGATGGTCTTAACTTAAAATCATTATTAGTAGGTTTACTAAATTGCCGTGGGAAATAGTGAAATCCATTTCTTGTTTTGAATTTAAACTTCATTTTCTAATTGGAAGTGTTTATTTGGAGAATCTAGATAAGCAATAAAGTAACTCAAAATTAATAGAGGTTTTATTAAAAACCGACGTGTTTCGTGAGCGATTCTCACTTTTTCAGGGTTTGCCTTAAACTCAGCAGGGTTTGCAGAAACACAAGTCGGTTTTTTATAAACAATCAACCAGGAAACGAAGAAATCTATTAATTTTGAATTAAAATGGTGCCCCAAAATAAGTTTGCTGTTTAAATAAATAAAGTAACTACCTATAGTATTTATTTATATATACTTAGTCAACTAAATTAAGTTATACGCCAGGCCCAAATCTACAAGAACCCTTAACATATTTTGGACTGAATTTTTTACGAATAATACTGGATATTTTAATCCTATTTCTAGAATGTCTCTATCATAAAACGATCTTGTTAAATTACACAGTTCCATAGATATTTTTGCAAATAATATAACATATTTCAAGAAATATCTCAACAATTTGTGCACTTAAAAAAAATAAAAAAATAAAAAAGAATTGTTGTATTACTTTTCAGTAAATACTTTATAAATATTGTATACTTGTTATTATTATGTATTTCATTATTGTATTTAAGTTTTCAAGTTATGTATAAATAATACTTGCATTGTTTTTCAAGAGTTTGCTTCTGTGAAAATGCATATGTGATTACTGCAGACACATTAATCTAGGGATACTTATATTTGTATTTTAATTTATTATATACTACCCACAAAAATGTTGTATAAATATCCTGTTTGTGTCTCAAATAAATAAATAACGCCCGGAGGGCTTTTACATGTTTGGTAGTACAATTAATTCATGACAGACGATTTTTAAACAGATAAAGAAATAATAAAAATAAAATTAGATAAAAAATGCACAAAAGTCATAAAAAAACAAAAAAATACAACGATTTAATAGGTTTACGAAAAAACAGATAGATAAGTTTAGGAATAGTTTTGGAATAAGTTTTTTACAAGATCCACAATATGTATTTTGAACAGAAAAATAATTTTATTACCATTTTCAAAATTGGAACTGATTTGTCGGAAATTCAGACTATCCCTATTGATGTATATATAGTATAACACCCATACGTACCTGAAGAAATTTTACTAGCGATTCCTGAACATTTTTGAAGAAAAAAGTAGATGTCATTTTGATGTCCGAAGATATTTTTTTTCTATTAAAAACCAAAATAATAATTATCAATCACACGTCGACACATCGATGCAACTCCTATACGCCGTGACGGAATAATGCAATACGCGCGCTGTTTCGCGTGTTACCGTGCTGCTGGAACGAGACGCAGTGCTTTTCAAGTGACCCGCTAGGCTCTAAACGCGCTACTCTCCTGACTACTTAGTTGCGACGTGTGATGGAAAATATTTTTAATGTTATTAATTGAAAGAAAATATAATCGGACAGCAAAATAATATATCTATATTTTTTACTCCAAATATACTCAGGAATCGCTGGTTAAAATCTTTGGGTACGTGCTATTACCCCCTGTGTACATTTAGATGAAATACGAAACAAAAAAATGGTTCCACATTTTTACCTCCAATTTGACTTCCAACGCTCTAAGACTGAACGACCGGAAACTACCGAATCCGGTCCCCGCATGCTGCTAATCGCGTGATAATAGAGGAACACATTTCGATGAGTTATTATTACGCAATAGCGCCCTTAACCTAATAATATCGTGATTTTAAATTGAACTACACCTCCTAATAACCCATTGCATAATTTTAATTTATCGCACAGATCCCAGATAAATCAAATACATTTCGATTTAGAACACGTAAACTGTAGACAAATTAAATACATTCAAAACATCACTTATTTGAAGTCTCTACTTTGAACATTATGTTAAACTTTTAGTTAATTGGTTCCCATTCATCTCGAATTACAGATGGTGCAGTGTTAATGCATCCTTTTACATGTAAACATGATTAAGGATGTTTTATAAACATTCAGGAATATTCTGAAGACTTTGCGACATGGAGGCTATAAAACTGTTCGTAAAATGAATAATTTATCGTTTTATTTTGTCTAATAAACACTGCTGCGAGAATCATTGTGCTAAACAGGGTTTTTGTTTATATTACGTTGTTGGTTGTATCTTTTATTCTTTGACATTTTTTGTCTTTACTTGGAAGAAGTGGGTATCTACTAGGTAAGTGTCTACTTAAACATTTTAATCTTTTGTTTTCCCAAAACGGCCTTTGACGGCCGGCGCGTAGTGCAGCGGTAAGGCGCTTGACTAGCATTCCGAAGGTCGCGGGATCGAATCCCGGCGTGGCAAATAAATTTTATTTGATTAATTTGTGTATTTCACAATTTATTCATTTAAAATAATATATAGTATATTATAGAGTGGAAGATAGTATCGCCCTGGTGTAAGACCACCATTCAAAATTGAAAAGTTGCTTGAAATGGCTTCTGCCGTGCTTGGTGACCAGATCTGAATAGCCAGGTACTTACCCACCTTCCTTTTCCCTATCTCCTTCCCCCCCCCCCCCACTACCTTCAGCCTCACAACCAGTGGCGGCTCGTGACTTTTGGGTGGCTAGAGTGCTGATATTAAAAAAATGGCATTATTGATGTTTTTGTAGCCGAAAAAAAATTTCTTTTTTTTTTGAAAATCAGTTTTTTTGTATGAAAAATTTCAGAATGTTTCAGTTTGGCGGTGTGCCGCACCGATTTTCTGAAAAATCTTCATACAAAACACCGATTTAAGAAAAAAAAAAAAAATTTCGCATACGACGACATCCATGATGCCATTTTTTTAATATTAGCACCCTAGCACACCCAAAAGTCACGAGCCGCCACTGCTCACAACATACCCAATTGGGGATGCCATAGTCCCACTGGCTCCAGACGGGAGCAGTTGGGACTCTTGTGCGGTTTTCATGTAAAAAGAAAAAAGGAGCAAACATCTGAATAACATGGCATATCCGATTAGATATTAGATATTAGATACTAAAAGCAAAGTAAAGGGTATTCGTAGATACATGAGGTGTTGTTTCTTCTGCCTAGAGATTTTAATTTTCATAGCGATTTTTTTCAGTTGTGATTTGTACTTAGTGTTAGGCATCGTGATTATTTTTTGAGTAATTTAAGGCATTTTTATTTAATTATTTTTGAGATTAACACTTGCAACATGGTATCACTTCTACGTCACACTTTACCACAATCTATATACAAATCTGCCCTGATGATGAAGGTAACGTTGTCCAAAACGTTAGCTAAAGAAGGAGGAAGCGCGACATCGCATAATGACCAATAAATAGGTATAAGTATTTTTTCATACAGCATGTAGATTGCGGGTATGTTTAATTTAAAGCATAAATAGATAAAGTAGCACGTATCCGTAGGTACTAATACCTCTATACCTTTTGATTAAAAAAAACGAGTGCAGTTTACAACGCATAATTTCCGTTTCATATCTCAACGAATTGGAGACTATAAAAGTGACATCATTATCAAAGCGGCCGATGAGCGCGGTTGATGCATCGCAGATGCAATAATCGTCATTTCCATTTCATCCGAAATCCAAATCACAGCCGTGCTTTAGAAGTTTCACTTCAAAAAGTAATTTTTAAGTTTGGTCAAGTATTTTGGCCTCAAATCCTAATTAAAGTTTTGTGAAAAAGTCCTCACAGCCGTTCCTTTTGACTGGTAAAAACGAATATCGAGGTGGGCAGAGAGGATGGATAGCCAAACAACTCGGTCATGGAACACAATCCTTGCTTCTTTCACACACACACATCGTCTTATAAATACCCTTCTGTCATCCTTTACAGTTGGTTCACTTGATCAGCGACTTCTATCATTTTTATTCACCTCTAATATTCGCCTTGCACTTCTTTCTTCATCAACAACAGAAACCAAGACTAATAAAAACGTTTAATAATAATGATGATATTTGGATGACTTGTATAGAGCTGTTTTTGTGAAAAATCACCTCAAGGGCGCTGTACAAACTTATAATACATTTCTACAATCTTACTTCTAATCACAAATTAGACAAACTATTATAACAACATGTGGCAAAAATTGCATCCACCGGTTCATCGATCACCGATACGAAACTATACGTACAATGATTTGACCAATGAATGCGATGCTGCATAAAAATGAACTGTACAGGCAGAAAATATACAGGACCATACTTACCTGGGAGGTCACTTGAGATTAACACTGTTATTGTTTATTTAGAGAAATTTAATAACATTTAAGGACATATTGGGAACTATAGTACATCTTCTTCTTCTTCAATGGCGCTACAGCCCATTTCGAGCCTTGGCCTCCTTCAAAATAAGCCTCCACCGCCCCCTGTCCTCGGCCGTCGCCTTCCAATCTGCAACATGGAGTAATCCTCTTGCATCCTTCCTGACATCATCCTCCCATCTCAGTCTAGGTCTGCCCGCCTTTCGTTTACCTCCCGGGTGTCCTGTCAGAACCTTCTTCGGTACTCGTGTGCTTGGCATTCGGTGCACATGTCCGGCCCATCTTAATCTTTGGAGTCTTAAATGGGTGGAGAGTCTGGGAGCTTGGTAAATATCATAGAGCTCATTATTGTGGTGGATTCTCTATGCCTCTCCCTCTCGCACCGCTCCTAAGATTCTTCGAAGTACCTTTCTTTCGAAGATGTCCAGCTGTTCCGCTGACTTTGCTGTTAGTGTTCCCGCCTCACATCCATAGGCCAAGACCGTTCTGATAATTGTTTTATATAAGGTTATTTTGGTTTTCCTATGGACGTTTCGGGATTTGAACACTGGCAGCAACGCGAAGAAAGTTTTGTTAGCGGCTGTAATGCGCTTTCTTACTTCTACTGATGGAGCCCAGGTAGGTAAACTCTTCGACCACTTCGAAATTATAACTGTCTTTAAATTTCACTATACATCATAAATGTTTAATGAGCGTATTTTGAAAGCAAAAGTAAAATTCTATGATGGGCCTTTACAATAGTACACGGATTGAATCAGAATATTTGTTTGTCATGAAGTGGGCTAAGTTTTCCGCATAATCGCATAACTCGTAAAATGACTGTTTTTAAATGGCCCCACCTTACATCTCCGAATTATGCGTCCCGTAAAATACCGGTCCGAGGCAATTAACCCTTAGATCAACAGCTTCATCTGCTAAAGGCAGACTAATAGAACCTAAATGAAAGCCAAATACTAAGTTTGGAGATCGTGCTTTCGGAGTATCTGGGCCTAAGGCTTGGAATAGACTCCCTCCGGAATTAAAATGCATAACAAGCCCAACAGAGTTTAGGTCCAAACTAAAAACCTACTTTTTTGGGCTCATACCCTTAATCAGTATCATACTTGTATTGCCTACGATATGTCTGAATCTCACTTTTCTTACTGAATTAAAATTACTCGAGTCCTTACACATCAATCTGTCTCTTGACGAATCACATTTAGGAATATCAAATCCTTATAGGTACTACTGCATCACCCACTATTAAATAATGTTGCTTTTACTTTCCAAAATACACTCATCAAAGAATACATTACATATTAATATTAAAATATTTTTCAGGATTAAATAACATGTGTTCACAATTATGTCCTCTGCGTGCGAACTCTATCTAAATTTCTTTAAAATATACAGTGTTAATTTCAAGCGACCTCCCAGGTAAGTATGGTCCTATTTTCATAAATTTTTAGGCAGCATCGCGTTTATTGGTCAAAATATTGTACATATATTTTCGTATCGGTGATCAATGAACCGGTGTACGCAATTTTCAGTTGTTTTTAATTGTTTGTCTAGCTTGTAGTTTTTTTAGATTTTAGAAATGTATTATAAGATTGTACAGCGCCCTTGAGATGATTTTTCACAAAAACCTATATAAATCATCCAAGTATTATTATTATTATGCCTTTATCTCCTGTACCTAATAGACCACCAACGATAAATTTTATCTTGCGGTAACGAATCTCTTCATTTCCATCTACCACCTCTACTATTTACCCAAACGCCCGAACCCCGAACCTACGACACGGAGAAGACTTGTTTATGTAACAAGCTGTTGAAACAAAGCATATAGAGTTACTGCGGTGCGGCACACTGTATATTTTTATAGGCTATTTTAAAAGCTTACATTCCGAGTTAATGGCTTTTAGGAAACTAAAGATTTCATCGGTGGAAGCTAATGATTGTTGGAATGGTAGGTATTTATTATTTTTTCTGTAGGTATTTAATTACTTTTTTATCTACTTGCGTGATCTAAGGCGCCATCTACATAAATATCTCATGTTGAAAGTATCTTTTGATCAACCAGGCGGCTGTGAGTAATTAATCAAACAAAACAATTATTTAATCCGTAAATAAATATCAAAATGCTAAGATTTAGGTACCTACCTAACTGCAACCTCTCTTACTATTTTATGAGTGTGGAAACTGAAGTATTATTCAGAGATTTAATTTTTCAAACCATTTCAAAGAAAAAAAATTATAGTTAGGCTGAAAAGACTTTTAGTCTGAAATTAATGGAAACATCACTTATGTACGCCATTAATGCATACCAGATTTGCACAACACTACTACATGTACAATGGAGTGGTGTGGTTTAATCAACTAGCAATAGAGCTGAGATTAGAATCTGACTACAATAAATTCAAAAATAAATTAAACAATAATATCTTAAATAATTTAGCCACTTAGAACCGCATTAACCTTTAACTAACAATACTTATTCAACAATTTATTTTATATTATTTTATTTTTTTATATTATTTTATTTTTTTATTACATTTGATTTATGTAAGTACGTATTTATAATGTATTTGTTATAATTTTTAATTTTTTTAATTGAAAAAAAAAATATATATTTTCTCTTCCCTTTACACACGAGTAGTTACACTCTCGTAAAGGTTATATATTATATACATATATATGTTTATACTGTTTCTAATCAATGTTGCATGATAGTATTTAATGATTTGAGTTTAATCCGATTGTAACCTGAAAATGTAATTACTCATGATTACATTACATGTATATGTATATAAAAACAAATAAAAATAAATAAATAATAAAAATCGCCTTTCTGCAGGAATCATTACCTAGACAACAATAGATACTCGTTACATACCTAATGATTTAGGTACATAATTTCGTTGACGATGACGATATATCTAAGTCGTCAATGGCAGAGCTCACCAGTAAATACAGAAACCTTTGCGGGCATGCTCAAACAACTCACCAAATTTTCCTCACAATCGGATGAACGGTTTAGCAACGCATTTTCATGAAGCCAGAGCTCACTATTATTATTTATATAGAAACCATCGTGGGCATGCCCACATCAAATCTCCAAAGTTTCATCGCAATCGAATGAACGGTTAGCAACGCATAATTTCATGATGCTAGAAGTCACTATTGTTTACAGAATCCATCGCGGGCATGCGCATGTCAAATCCCCAAAGTTTCATCGCAATCGAATGAACGGTTAGCAACGCATAATTTCATGATGCCAGAAGTCACTATTGTTTACAGAATCCATCGCGGGCATGCGCATGTCAAATCCCCAAAGTTTCATCGCAATCGAATGAACGGTTAGCAACGCATAATTTCATGATGCCAGAAGTCACTATTGTTTACAGAATCCATCGCGGGCATGCGCATGTCAAATCCCCAAAGTTTCATCGCAATCGAATGAACGGTTAGCAACGCATAATTTCATGATGCCAGAAGTCACTATTGTTTACAGAATCCATCGCGGGCATGCGCATGTCAAATCCCCAAAGTTTCATCGCAATCGAATGAACGGTTAGCAAGGCATAATTTCATGATGCCAGAAGTCACTATTGTTTACAGAATCCATCGCGGGCATGTGCATGTCAAATCCCCAAAGTTTCATCGCAATCGAATGAACGGTTAGCAACGCATAATTTCATGATGCCAGAAGTCAATATTGTTTACAGAATCCATCGCGGGCATGCGCATGTCAAATCCCCAAAGTTTCATCGCAATCGAATGAACGGTTAGCAACGCATAATTTCATGATGCCAGAAGTCACTATTGTTTACAGAATCTATCGCGGGCATGCGCATGTCAAATCCCCAAAGTTTCATCGCAATCGAATGAACGGTTAGCAACGCATAATTTCATGATGCCAGAAGTCACTATTGTTTACAGAATCCATCGCGGGCATGCGCATGTCAAATCCCCAAAGTTTCATCGCAATCGAATGAACGGTTAGCAAGGCATAATTTCATGATGCCAGAAGTCACTATTGTTTACAGAATCCATCGCGGGCATGTGCATGTCAAATCCCCAAAGTTTCATCGCAATCGAATGAACGGTTAGCAACGCATAATTTCATGATGCCAGAAGTCACTATTGTTTACAGAATCCATCGCGGGCATGCGCATGTCAAATCCCCAAAGTTTCATCGCAATCGAATGAACGGTTAGCAACGCATAATTTCATGATGCCAGAAGTCACTATTGTTTACAGAATCCATCGCGGGCATGCGCATGTCAAATCCCCAAAGTTTCATCGCAATCGAATGAACGGTTAGCAACGCATAATTTCATGATGCCAGAAGTCACTATTGTTTACAGAATCCATCGCGGGCATGCGCATGTCAAATCCCCAAAGTTTCATAGCAATCGAATGAACGGTTAGCAACGCATAATTTCATGATGCCAGAAGTCACTATTGTTTACAGAATCCATCGCGGGCATGCGCATGTCAAATCCCCAAAGTTTCATCGCAATCGAATGAACGGTTAGCAACGCATAATTTCATGATGCCAGAAGTCACTATTGTTTACAGAATCCATCGCGGGCATGTGCATGTCAAATCCCCAAAGTTTCATCGCAATCGAATGAACGGTTAGCAACGCATAATTTCATGATGCCAGAAGTCACTATTGTTTACAGAATCCATCGCGGGCATGCGCATGTCAAATCCCCAAAGTTTCATCGCAATCGAATGAACGGTTAGCAACGCATAATTTCATGATGCCAGAAGTCACTATTGTTTACAGAATCCATCGCGGGCATGCGCATGTCAAATCCCCAAAGTTTCATCGCAATCGAATGAACGGTTAGCAACGCATAATTTCATGATGCCAGAAGTCACTATTGTTTACAGAATCCATCGCGGGCATGCGCATGTCAAATCCCCAAAGTTTCATCGCAATCGAATGAACGGTTAGCAACGCATAATTTCATGATGCCAGAAGTCACTATTGTTTACAGAATCCATCGCGGGCATGCGCATGTCAAATCCCCAAAGTTTCATCGCAATCGAATGAACGGTTAGCAACGCATAATTTCATGATGCCAGAAGTCACTATTGTTTACAGAATCCATCGCGGGCACGCGCATGTCAAATCCCCAAAGTTTCATCGCAATCGGATGAATCGTATATATATACAAACCCAGAAATAAAAATATTTTGATTTTTATATATATATATATAGATTAAGTAAGATTTTGGATTTTATATTGATGTCGCAGAAGTCGTGAACTCCATCATAAAGTTGTTCATGTCTTGACATGACATTATCTTTATTGTTTTTAGTATTGTATTTTTGATAAACTGGTCGATTTTAGAGGCGGGTATGGTTACGCTGCCCCTGGAACCATTTATTGGTTAACCAACACCCCTGCTACAGGTCACCCGAAGTGGTTCGCTACTTATGCTGACTTCTGGCGCCAGATATTGAGTTGAGGTTTGTCTAGCTCTTGGCAGCGGATGCGTTGACCTACCTACTGTTGAGGGAGACCTTTTTACCTCTCCAGCTGGACTTTCTCGACCCATCACTTCAGGAATGAATTCATAAATCCGTCACTCCTGGACACACTGACTCCCAAATTCCTACCCACCCCTCATACATTTTTCCTCCTTTGTAGAGATAATGCAAAAATATAAATATATATATTATTTTTTTTTTTAATTGTATATTGTTTTATTTATCCCTACATGTGATTAATAAATTTGACTTTAATTTTTTAGGTAGAATTAAATCCAAACAAAATCACTTGCAAAGCGCAATTTCTTAGAGCAATGGTAGGTGCGTAAAATGATCACATTTGTCAACTGCTTATAATTGTGTACTTGCATATTTCAAAAAGTTTTTTTTTCATTAAATATCACTATTTTTTTAAATGTGAATAATTCCGCGAATATTGCTAAACCTTCGCGATGACCGTCATCAGTTGTAATATGTTTCTATCCCCGCATTCACCTACCTACTTACTTAGCGTAAACAAACCATCTTTGTTATTATAACGGGTCATAACTATCTACATTAATTGTAGCGAGAAATGCAATAAAACGAACACACGATGTAATGGGAACAAGATGGACTTGGCATGAGAGAGTTAATAGTTAGTATCCCGCTCTCATGATGATGATGATGATGAGAAAGATGAAGGTTTGATGCGCACTACATATGCGAGTGTTAGGTGCATTAAACTACTGCACAGAGTACGGTATTATGATGCAGCGACTTTGTTTATTTACCTAATGAGCGTTAGTGCATGTTAATGCGTTTTAACAATGCTTCTCAAAGTTAACGCATCTCAATTTAAATTAATTCCACCTTTTTAATTTAATAAGTCGGGTACGCCTCATTCGTCATAACATACGTCTGGTAATGTTGTAGGTGGGTTAAAAACAAGCTTTTGGGAATGAGTGGTTAACATGTCAACAGATATTCTGTGATTCTTTAATATTCAACGTAAGAAGATTCCTGTTTTACCATAACCACACAGGGTTCAAAGAAAATGCTTTGAATAAGGTTAGCTCGTACGGGCCTTTTTCGAAAAAAAAACTAATAGGTAGCTTGAAGTAAAATACAACCACAAGCACAGTATTGCAGTCTCCCAGTGGAACATGGACTGCAAGCTCCGTCACGAATTTTAGCCAATCACCGCTCTACCCCTCGATGAGTAAACCTTGTAAAATCCATTTTCTATACCTTTCTTGACCATAACCGTTATAAGCTTGTACATGGTAACCATTTTCCTTCATACAGTAGAGCTGTTTTCTGTTGATTCCTGTTTTATCATTTCCACCATAGTTCCTTTGTTTCAAGATAATTTTTTCTCTTCAAATTCGGTTTTTCGTGGAATAACAGGTTGTGCGAAAAGGTTTGTATTATTATAAAAGAAAGGAATTGAATTAATTATGTTATTGATATACTAAAACAGTGCCTTTTATTTCACAACGGTTTCAAAAGTACGGTAGGAATATTTTTTTTATAAAGGACACAAATTAGATTACCTATAAGAATTTTTCGAGTACACTCGCTAAGAAAATTGTGCTTAGAAAGTATGCTTCTAAAGCGAACCAAATAATGTGTCGTTTCCTTTCTCCCTAACCTAGAATTGCCTATGCTATTACTTTCCTCTCTTTTAGTTACATACCACACTTTATAATTTATTTACATATAATATTTATAATATTAATATTAATATAAATAAAAATATTATAAAGATTGCATTCCGTTGCCCCGAACGCAATATCAGATCGTATATCGTATTTTTATATCCAACATATCAAATCGAAATACGCACAAAACTCTTCGCTCGGGCGTATCTGCAAGTCCTACAATGTCCTAATGTAACAAACCATTTAATTCTTCTTCCTTGCGCTGTCCCAACTCATTGCCTAGTTAGGCTGTTGGGGTCAGCTCTTCTCATTCTTAGGTTGTAATATCTTCTGTTCTAGGTATCGCCTTCATCCATGCCGTTTCTCTGAAGAATTTTGGAACATTGAGTCATCCAGGAGTTCTTCGGTCTTCCTCTGGATGACTCTCGGTGAAGCTCCATAGACATTGCCTGCCTCACTTATGTGTCCATACCATCTCAACTGTCGTTCTTCCTTACTATTCATGTCTGTGACACCCAGGCTACCACGAATGCGTGAACTTTTGATTTTATCTTTTAGGGATACTCCTGCCGACCATCTAAGCATTCGTATTTCTGCTGTTTCAAGTTGTCTAGTGTAGGAGTTGTACATAGTCCAGCATTCGGAGCCATACATTATTGCGGGTCTTACAATAGTCTGGTATATCTTTCCTTTCAGTTTTATATGCATTTTGGAGTCACACAATATTCCTGTTACGGATCTAAATTTAATCCATCCCACACCTATTCTATGGATGACATCCGCTGCACATCCCCCGTCTCTGTGGATTAGTGAGCCCAGATACTTGAATGAATCACAGTTGGCTAATGTTACTCCATCCAGTTGCATCGAAGGAGTTACAGAATTTTTGTCTTCAAATGGTAAATACAAATATTCAGTCTTTTTCCTGCTAATTTTAGGCCATTATCCTCCAGGATCTTTCTCCACCTTTCCAGGCTATTCTGTAAGTCACAATGATTATCTGCTATCAGTACTACATCATCTGCAAAAAGCATAGTCTTGAGAATAGTGTTCATTTCTTGGCTTGTTAGATAATTCATGACCATTATGAATAGCAGTGGGCTGAGGACAGATCCTTGGTGTACCCCCACTTTAATTGAAAATTTTGGTGATGTCCCTGATGTGCATCTTACTTGAGTTTCAACGTTTGTATACATATCTTGTATGGAGAGCACATATCCTTCTGCTACATTGTGGGCTCTCAATGCCGCCCATATCAGGCTTCGGGGAACCCTGTCAAATGCTTTTTCCAAGTCTATTAATACGAAAAAAAACAAACCATTTAATTGTTTACGATTAATTAGTTCTTTGATCTCGAATACTTTCCCATTCCCACATCACCACTAATTTGAGCGAATTATGCTATCGGTTAATTTTCACCCCGTCGCGTCGCTCCCTGGAAGAGATGTCATAGCTGGGATGACCGATATAATGTCATGTATTAACTCTAGAAAGTTAAGTTCCTTCCTGGTTCTATCCGCGCATCTTCAGATAAATCTCTGGCAGGACTGAAGAGATTTCAGCTAACCTAGAGTGAATAGACTGGTTGTAACTCTTTTGGAAAACAGTAAAGTTTTAGAGTTAACCCGTAAAGTAATTGTTAAAGTTTATTATTCTATCTTGCTATTATTGAACTATATCAACCTTTAGTCCCCAAAAATAAAGACTAATTGTGTGTACCATTAAAATTGTGCATTTTATTTAATTATCCCTTGAAATTAGTCAAAGAAAATTAACCTTGCAATGTACTAAAATCAACAACATTATTTTTATTCATTGTTTAAATTTTATTTTTATTGTTTTCTAATAAAGTTCTTCTTACACTTACAACATGAATTTGTTCAAAACGCTTAATTTATATTTCAATCTTGGCCTACTTTTTCACGAATTGAATGTTACGTTAGCCTCCCAAAAACTGGGCGTACTGTACAGGGCCCGCAGATACTTTAATAGTACATAACTGCTAACCTTGTACAAATCACAAGTACGCCCCACGGTTGAATTTGGCAGCCATCTCTGGTCTGGAGCTCCAAAATACCTGAAAAATACCCTCGACTCTGTGCAGAAACGGGCGGTCCGTTTGATAGATTCTCCCAACTTAACAGACGGATTGCAATCTTTAGAGCACAGGCGTCGGGTGGGAATGCTATCCTTGTTCTACCGGTATTACTTTATTTATTTATTTATTGTAAGAAACAAACAGCAATTTATATACAGGATGAGTTATACAAGAGGTTAAACGTAAGCCAAAACAGTTATTACAATGGAAGATGCTCCGAGGAACTAGCATCATTGATCCCTTCGGCACCGGTGCATAGTCGGGGAACACGCCAAACGCGTGCCCAACATTTGTACACGGTTGACATTTGTCACATGAGAACGGGTCGTTTCTTCGACTCGTTTTTGTGTTCAACAGCTCGGCTGTGGAATGATTTGCCGGCCTCTGTGTTTCCTCCTTCCTACAACATGGGTCTCTTCAAGACCAATGTTCATTCCTTCCTCTCCTCAAAAAGACCTTCCACACAGCATCCCAGATGACATAGGCCCTGAGGGAAATTATTTTCCTCAGGGCCTCCTGTGTGGAGTTAATGTAAAAAAAAACGTACGTACGTACGAATGTTAGGTATTATATTTTAACTTATAGCTGTTCCAACGATCTTCATAATATCCCGTTGTGGTCATAATATCCCAAGTAAAAATAGATTTAAATTATTTACCACATGTCACAACTCACAACTCATAATCTAGTTACATTTTATGCTGTTTGAAAACCAGTGTGTATGAGGGACACTTCATAATTCCTCAATGTGAACATGGTTGTAACGAAGGCTTCACGTGAAGAAGTTCAAGTACCTACCTAACCATGTAATACATTAGATTACTCGCTTGACTAAGGCTTCACTTGTTAGGACATCAACGGACTGGAAGGGTCAGTAACACCTAAGAGACTAATTGAGACTTATCATTAAATTCATTAAGGATTAGCTTTCGGGAGGCACTTGAAAATCAAGTGATATGTTCGTTGTAACTGAATGCTGGGCTTTTGATGTGTAAGCAGTGTATGTATGTAGGTAAAGAGAAGTGTGTTGTATGTTAAACTTGTTGTTCATTAATGTAATTAATGTAGTTGATTGATGTAATTAGTCATTAATCAAAGTCTTTTGTAATATGTCTACTTTAAAATTTTATATACTTCTTTAGTCCGAAGCCAAATTGAATACAACTCACCTCTTTGGTCACCACATTATAAGGTTCACTCAGATTGTGTTGAAAAAATATATTATAAACTTAGTACACCTATCGAAAATAGAAACCATATAAACCGTAATGAAAAATCTAAAATTAATAAAACCAGCCGATGGAAGATTGGTTTTTCATTGGTAATTTTTCTTATTAAAATCGTTAATTCCCTTATTGGCAGTAGGCTATACATAATTGCAATTGATTTCATTTTATGTTTCTAATAAAGTCACATATACTAAAAAATATCTTTCACTGCAACAATCATGTCAATATCGATACGCTTTTGAGCTCCACACCACGTGCATATATTACACAGCTTAGATAACCAATATGCAGAAGTAGCCGATATTTTAAATAGCACAGACAGAACACGAAAAAACATTTCCCATATTTTTTGAAAACAGAATTGTAAATTTTAATAATTTAAACTTATTTAAATAAATGAAGACAATATAAGCGAAACTCAATCGAAAATCTGGAAACAGAAAAATCAGAAAAACATATTGACACCTCTGGGACTCGAACCCAGGACCTCTTGCTTTCCGGACAAACGCGCTAACCACTGCGCCACGGTGTCGATATGAAATTCGGTCATGTTTAACTGTACCATACTTCGGCTAAGAACCACCTACATTATCTTCATTTTCTTAAATATTACAATTTGAGGTTTTACTCATAAAGTTAAAATAAAAAATAAAAAATTTAAACTTATGTTTAATTTACTGTATAATTGTTTTGGAAAAGTGGTATTTGTATGGAAAAAAAGTTTTGTTCTCTATATAGGTATATATTTGTAGCGTAAATAAATAAATATATAAATACACATCTATAATATAAAAATGAATCGCTAAATGTGTTGGTAAGCGCAAATCTCGAGATCGGCTGAACCGATTTCGCTAATTCTTTTTTTAGAATATTCCTTGAAGTGCGAGGATGGTTTTTACGGAGAGAAAAATTTAGAATTTTATTTATATTGGATAATTTCAGAAAACATCGCACGTTTGACAGTTCGCGTATTAGAGAATGACATTTTGCAAAACAATGAATGATTGTGCAATCAGGATTCTATTTTTGAAAAGTTGAAAAATTTATTTAAAGTAGGTACTCCCCTAATATTTTGAATCGAATCAAGAATTTTAGATATTTTAAATAGGTACCTATATTAGGTACCAAATATAATATACATGAAAAATGGAAATTTGTATAAAAATTGTAAAAGGTGGCACGCGGGCTGTTTAAGAACTGAATGTACTGGGATTGAATATATGGAACGCGGGAGGAGGGTTGGCGGGACGAGGGAGCGGTAAAGGGAAGAGGGAAGGCTGGGAAGGTGGAAGGGGAACGCGGGAAGGGGGACCTGGGAGGGGGAGGGGAACTCGGGAGGGGGGTTCGCGGGACGGTGAAGGGGGGGGGAGTAGAGTAGGGAGAGGGAAGGTGGAGGTGACGGAGTGGGAACGCGAGAGGGGAAGAGGACGCAGGAGAAGAAGGGGAGGCGGAAGGGGAACGGGACGATGGGAAAGGACACTCAGGGAGAAACAATTTCTTTATTAAGTGGCATAGCGATGCATGCCGGGACTAGCTAGTAGTCAATAAGCATAAGTTGGTATGGTTGGAACGGTTCTGAGATTGATACAATTCGAATTCATTATCATTGTTTGAAGTCACTTTTAGATGTACTCATAAGTCTCCAATACTTACTCAATTGTTTTCCGATACCGCATAAGAGTGCCAACTTCTTGGAGCAAGTGGAACTATGGCACACCCATTGGGGCACTGTTTCCTGCATGGAGCGGGAAATTAAAGTTTAGAAGTACTTTTTTATATAGTCCTTTGGCGCTCTCGGGCGCATACAGGACTGTAGCTTTGGACGCATTGCCGGTTCTGGCCGGTATTTTGCCCATTGATCTAGAAATAAGGGAAGTGTTAACTAAGAAAAAACTAATAAGAGGAAGGTCAACCGTCCATCTTGGAGTTGAACTAACACCAGGTGGGGCAGTACCTGTCCCTCGACTGCTGAAAGAGATGCGTGAACTCACTCTTAATAAATGGCAAAAACGTTGGGATAGATCGAATACGGGCAGATGGACTTTCTCTTTCTTCCCGTCAGTTAAAGCCAGAATGGAAGAGGCGTTCATCAAATTGGATCATCACTTAACACAAATACTTTCAGTTCATGGAGAATTCAGGGGAAGACTGCACAGCCTGACCCTGTCTCCCCATCCAAACTGTGCGTGCGGTGACACAAACCAAACAACCGAGCACATTCTGTGGCACTGTGAGATTTTGACGGACGCAAGAGATGAAATGTTGGAAGGTCTGAAATTAACTACGAGACCAGCATGGAATGCAGATCTCGTGTCGAACAAGGAGAATCTCGAATGCCTGAGGAAATTTACAAGGATCTGGGTTGAGAGATGGCCTGAACTTAGAGTCGATGATTAAATTTAACTTCATTGTGTGTTTAGGATCCAGGTGTAATTGCTCCTGGAATCCATGGTCAACCTTCTACTACTACTATTGCCCGGATTTTTATTATTTCGCACTGAAACTGTTTATTCATGTATTTATGTATCATGATTTCTTAGGTACCACCTTCAACAAGAAATAGAGACAAATTTTAGATGTTAACATCTAAAATTTGTCTCTATTTCTTGCTTTTTAATGTTTTCTCTCTCTTAACTTGATATTATTAATAACCTTACCCGTATATACTACACTTTCTACTTTCATTTTATTATTTTTTTCTAAATCTAAGATATATTTCAATCAAGTTTTGCGTGTCTGGACTTGCATAAGTAAGGAGCCGGATCGTAAGGAGCCGGAACGGAACTACCATTTAATCATTTTGTATTGTCTTACACCCCATCAAGGGGGTGGACTAGACCTATGACCGTACATCAACTGAGGAGATGACTCCCAAGGCAGCGGTTGCATAACCCGCCCGCGCCTCCCCCGTCGCCATGAGCGGGCGTGAAGACCAACCGTTGCGGACCGGTGCCCTTCCGCCCTGCCTCCGGTGACCCGATGCTCACTTTTATCCCTAGGGTCTTCAGGTCTTTCCCTCTTTAATTCCAACACTTTCTTCGAGGGCGTACCGGGAAGCCGGCTTAGGGGCGCGGACACCGAGTCCCGCTTGCGACTGGACAGATGGCTCCGCTTATCTTCGGCGGGACTGCCGGACGACTGCAACTCAGTTGCTATGGTTAAGTCGTACAATCTCATTATAATATGTATTTTTTTTTTTTTAGTAACTTTTCCTCTTTTCTATTAATAAACTTTGTTTTCAGCTATATCCAGTGGCGGAGATGAGACGTGATACTGTGAAATAAATAACTAACACCATGTACGCACTCTCATACTGCCTGCTAACAATGTATGCCCGGACATTGGAGGTCTAGAGTCATTTTAATAAAAAAATAGCTTCTTTATAATTAAAAAATTAGAGTCCTGACGTGTACGGTGAAGGAGGAAACCATCTGTTTCCTTAGAACGCCGTGGGAAAGTGGTGGGCAACCTCCAGTCCTGGTGAGAGACCACCATTCAGAATCAATGGTACTTTGAAGTGATCAGAAATAATTAAATGGGTGTGTCCAATAATCGATGGCTTCGTCACCCATATCCTTAAGTCTCACAATATTCTCTAACTGGGGATGTCGAGGTTCAACCAGCCCAGGAAAAAAATCCCTCAGGGCGTATGTCGTCTTTGGAGATGCCATGTGGGGGGTACTTTTAGGGAAAGTTTTAGAAAGTCTACTTTCTACTCAAAGAGTACTTTTTGAAAGGAAGGAGTGGAAGTTCTAGGAACGAAAAGGGTAGTAATCAGGGGGCTAATGTGTCCAGGGGTGACGGACGTATACACAAATCCATTTCTCCCACTATTGTGCAAGACGAAGATTCGAGAGAGTCCAGCTGGAAAATCCTAATGGTCTCCCTCAACCAGTCTCTTCCGATCCCATCCGCCACACAGTAGGTGGGCAAACGTACCAAGACCACCGTCAAGACTTAGACAAACCACACCCCATGAAGCAGGCACCCCTGTTACTGTAGGTACCACATAAAAGCACACAAAAACTCAATGGAATTATTAGAAATAAAAATAGAAACAAATTATCACGTAACTTATAGGTATATTTTTATACGTTTTTTAGTTAATCCAGTTCTGCTAGTTTTAAGTTTCTTTAAATAAAATAATCCACATAAATAAAATAAAATGATGCTTGCCAAATGTTTTGATGTCCTGAAAAGTTAGTTAACCGAACGTGAACGTTTCAAAATTTCCTTCTGCAGAAGATTTATCAACTCATCTCTTTCATCCGAATTTATTTAAAAACTTTTCTTTTATTTGTGAAACTTTTGAGAGTGCTCATCGCCCTGGTAGTCCTGAATATAATGCGGACTGGAAGAGTCTTGAAAGGGCAATTGGGACCTTTCAGCGACGCGATTCAGATGTAAATTTCCCTGAAATCCTGAAAACTCGGTGCTTCTTCGCGCACTTCTGCGAACATTTTAAACTCCTCGCGAGTTTGGGAGGAATTAGGATAATAACACACCCACGGTGGAAATCTGGAATTTTGGTTAGGGGGTGGAAAATTCAGTAATTGTGTCATTTTAACGAGTGGAAGAAATCTTTAACGAGTGGGTCTTTTCAGTATTGTAAAGTTTATTCAAATTTAGGAATTATGGAATGAGTCCTGATTTGTGGAAGTTTGGCATGCCAAAAGATTTAAGCAAGGTTTTAAAAGTTCGTTCTTTTTGGTTTTAAGTTAAATTTTTTTTACAATTTTATTTTTAATTTTAAAGAGCTATTGTTTTTATGTTGGTAAGGGGGTATACATTAATTACGTGAGCTCAAAAGGGGCGGAAGTCCAGTAAAATCTCACGTTACTTGAAATGAATATACGAAGTGGCCCAAATTTATCTCACCAAGGGGGGGGGGTTTAGATTTGAAGAAAAACTGCTCACGTAATTAATGCATGTCCCCTAATGTCTCCGGAAGGCGAAACAGCTGTCTATTTTTCATGATCACGTTATAAGCACTCCGTCTCCTTCTAGCAGCATGGAAACACACGATATAGAGTGCACGGAAACACACGATGGCTAGAAGTGTGATCAAAATTTAGCGGATCTATTTAACTGCACGGAAGCTAGGTACAAGAAGGCTATTCTATCATATATCTTCAATCAATATTAATTTTATTTTTACTATAGTGTTGAATGTAATTGTAGCCCTTTGTGTCATTTCTTAATCAAATGCCACAATTAACTTAACTCTTTTTTTTATTATTTCCTATGTACCAACAACTAATATTTTGTGACATGTAATATGTATTTATGATATATTTATATCGTTAATAAATAAATAAGCATGTGATTGAAAAAAGTTATCATCGAACAGCAAAATGTCATTTACTTTTAGTACTCCATACCTATACCTACGGTCACGAATCTCTGGCCAAAATCCTTCGGGAACGTGCTGTTACACCCTGTATATATATTTATCCTTTTTCACATTATCGTTACGTTCCGAAAAAAGTTGTCGAGTGGTAGGAATTTTTCAAACTTTTTTTAACCTATTGTAAAAACCAAAAATAGAGCCGTAAACTCCATTGAAGAGTGATCATCACTGAAGAGTGATCATGTAAAATGAGGAGATACATCTATTCCCGATCAGTTTCAATTATTCGATAGATGAGGTTCTGGAAAGAAAAATATTATATGAAATGAAAAGCATACGATTAAAGGTGAATTTTTTTACATTTATTTCTTACATCATATTGTGCAATAACATCGACAAACCTAAATATTTAAAGTTTTATCTACATTACCTTATTATTTATCTAATACGGTGGTTAACAAATCATCATAATAGTTGTTTATGTACATTCTCATAAAAATACAAACTCTCTAAATTCTAACATTGCTTTGGTCTCTGTATTGTTCTTTGGTAGTAGATGGTATATTTTATTCGAACTTTTCGATTCTGGTATAATGATGTCGTACCTATGTCAAAGTTTTTTACATAAATAAATGCTTGTTGTACACACTTCACAGTTAAGCAATCATTGATAGTAGTTTTTTTTAACAACGAAATATCTTTACGATGTGCAATGGTGCGAATGTACCTTAGTGCATACCTAGATACCTATATTTATTTTTATTCTTTCATCTATTATGTTTTTTGCATTTCTTTGGTGTGTGCATGACTTAATAAATCATTTTTGTTTTCTATAATAAAACTTAACTATTTCTGTCTTATTTTTTTTACACGCAATCAATTCTACATAAATCTATTGGCGTAAAGTACGTCGTATGGCTAAACAAATTATTGCAGCAGAATAGGTATATGTAATATCATCTGAGCAGATAAATAATAACGCATCTCTAAAAACCTAATTTTCAATTTCTATTTCATTACAACTGCTTGCTCTACTGGAGTTTTTACATTCATAGGGTACTCTTTCCACCGTTACACCTTCGGAAAACTTATTATTATCTTCTTCTGGTTCTTCTTCGCGTCTCCGTTTCTTCAAATACTCCATATCTTTACTTTTGAAATCCGTGATTTTAACTTTTTGGTTTTCCCCGTTCTTCGTTTTCGCTAGGTCTCGGAGTTCATTCTGAATGTCAATATCATCTTCATCTCGCGATGCTTCGTTGATAGTTGAAAGGGGATTAGAACCGAATAAAGGATGAGAAGGATAATAGAAGTAAGACAGTGGTATTGATGGATAATTATTGTTTAAATGCTGTCCGTAAAGAGATTGAAGCATTGCTTGATGAGACATTTGACTGTACGATTCTTGCAACAAATGTTTATACTGACTCTTCGGAAACTCGTTATTGTTGTTATAAATTCCAGCAAAGTGCTTCAGAATCGGAGCTTGAGCTGATTGTAGATGGTTTCCTGCAGGAAATAAAGCTGGATTCAAGGCCATAGCCGTCTTAGAAAGGTGCTGAGAGTTCTGCTGGTAATTTGTCGCATTGGCAAAGTGTTCCAACCCCATTTGCTGATTGTCTCTAACTAGAACTTTAACTGCAACTTTCCTAGCATGGTGATTGGCTGCTACTGCAGCAGCGGCTGCCAGCAATCCATTCTCTTGCATCTGAATCTGCTTTCTTTTCGTTTTATACCTCCTGTTTTGAAACCAAATCTTCACCTGCGTTTCTGTAAGTTTGAGGCTTGCGGCAAGATCTGCTCTCTCTGGTCCTGAGAGATATCTCTGCTGATTGAATCGTCTCTCTAATTCGTACACTTGAGCATGAGAGAAAGCGGCTCTCGATCGTTTCTTTCTACTCTGAGTCGGAGAAAACTGTTCCATCAAAGATGCGGCGCTGGAAGATGATAGTTGAGATCCAGTCGATGGAGAGATTGTGAGAACGTTTTGAGGGTTCTTCTGTTGAGAGACGTAGTGCTGTAGAGACTGGTTTGAAGACATCAGGGACTTGGCAGAGCTGTATGCATGAGGTCCAGGGTAGTTTCCGAGGTGTGATTGAAGGTATAGCGGTGGCGATAATCCGTTTGAAGAATGGGAGTCGTATTCATCTGAAACAATAGAAAAATAATCTTGTTAACCCAATGATCAATTCATTTCGTGAGTTAAATTTTGCCTGAAAACACTGCAGAAAATATGATCGGTAACTCAACATTATTTTCATTTATCTGAAACATTAATAATATGAAAAACCGTATCATATTTTGGTAAAAGGACCATGGCTACCTACTCGAATGTTACGCAAGTAAAAATATCAAAAACTTCAACCTTTCAACCCCAATGAAAAAGCGATTAAGCAAATGAATCGCTCCAAAACTCGCAGTTTCCCCATTATAGTTTGGTAGTAGTTTCCCTAATGTCGGAGTTGAAAGCTACCAGTAGACACGGCAGTAGTCATTAAGTTTGGGCAAAATATGCGACCTTTTAAGCCGTCATTATAAAAACTTATAAATACATAATGGGATTGATTCTACGAGCCACCCATTCCCACGGTTTACTCAAAAAACGATTATGACTAAAAGTACTTTATGTGCAGGGTGTTTTGTTTTAAATTTTATTTCCAAAATTTCAGTCTCGATATCAAGAAAATATAAAAGAGGTAAGGCTCTCGACTAGCAATCCGATAGTCGCGAGTTCAAATTCCGGCTTGCGCAAATAAACTGTATTAAATTATTTGATTAATTAGTGTTTTTTCACAATTTACTATCTTAAAAAATAGTATAGGTGTACGATATTTGCGGAACGTTCGTAGATTCTCTCAGTATCGCTTTGATGTAAGACCACCATTCAGAATTGAATTTTCGCTTGTAATGGCTTTAGCCATGTTTAGTTACTAGATCTGAATGGCCCCACTTTCGCACCTTCCTCTTTCCCATCTCCTTCCCCTCCCTACTACTTTCAGCCTCACAATATATTCCAATTAAGGATGCCTTAATCTCACTGGCTGCAGAAAGGGAGCAATTGGGACTCACATGTGGCATTCACATAAAAAAATATAGTATGACAACCAAAGTTTCTATAAACCAATACAAATAACCTCGAATGCTGGATAGCGTACAAAAAAACATTATCTACATATTTAAAGGTTTTAAAAAACTTAAATTTTTGAAGATCAATTTTCAAAATTGCAAAACCCAAATTCAAATTTATTGGTCTGTGTGAATTAGACGGTCTTTGCCCGCAACACCTTCCCACTTATTTATATTTAGGTACCTACCTACCTTATTTCATCGAACCCACCTAATTTTATTTATAATAAAGTACCGAAGGTAAAGAATTTGTAAACTTTCTTGAAGTCGTTAAGATGAAGACATAGTAAATAATGCAAAATCATTCAAAATCATATGTCTTTGTTTTGAAAATTTGATCGCTTAGGAGTATTATAGATGCTTCAATTAAATACTGCGTGTAGAACATACCTTGGCCATTAAAAATATAGGTAATTTTTTTATAAGTTTTTTAATAAGCCTATATAAAATAAAGTATAAGGTCTAAAAAACACACTTTCAAGTCCAAACTCTCCTATTTATAAACCCTTTTTCGGATATGGTTTTATTGTATAATGTGGCAAATCCAGTTTATTTTATAATAATCGCAAAAAAAATTGATATTTACACCCGATCTTCCCAAAATAAAATAAAATATGCATTTTCGCGTTGTTATTTTACAATACGGCCGCTTGTCGACGAATTCGGTTTTTCAAAGTGAACCCTATGGCGTCCACCGAATAACTACTGTCCACGCGACAGTCGCCACACCTACTTCGTATCAGTCAGGCCCCGAACGGAGCGGGAGATGAACGCATGACTACGCGTCGCTTGATTTGGTGAAATCAATTTTAAATTTCCGTTTTATTACAATAAACAATGCGTAAAAAGGGAGTTAATGTTTTTTACAGGTTTTTACGAAATCAACCTGTAAATTTTTTTCTCAAATACCTTTTCCAACCTCTCCAAAAGTTTTTTCTAGTATTTTCAAACTCCCCCCATTAAGGGGCGTGAATTCCGATTTCGATTTTTTCCTGGACCATTGCATCGCCTTAAATTAAAGTGAATTCTGGAGGCCAAAAATATAAACTGATAACTGATGGTAGGTATTTAATTAAATAAATGCTTTTAAAATCACACCCTGTATGTTCATTCAGGTAGGGGGTGGAATAAAGAAGGGTTACGGATGGTACAATGGGTGCCAGGGCACGGATTTATAAAATTTGGCACTTAGCGTTATTGCTGGAGTGATGAGCCTAGGCTTCTCAAGCAGTTAAGCTTTGTTAAAAGATATTAAATTAAAAGATTTTTTATCGGGTAGGTGCCTAACTACATTTAAATTATTACGTAGTTAGTTGCCGCATTCTTTAAACACGTATATACGTACCGCATTATTTAAAAAAAAACCTTTGTCTCCACGACATTATTTAGATTCTGAGCTAACTGGTTTCAGACACAACTGTGTTTTCCTCAGGGAGGTTATTTTGAAAACTTTTTTCAGTCAATATTCATCACGCCATCTACGTACTGTACTTACTTGGCATTTGTTTTGTTTGGGGCAATGTCCTTTTTTTTCAAAAGACCATTAAAATATTTATGTTCCGGTAATAGGTTATTTTCAAATTACTAATTTTGCTTACATCAATTAAATTATTTAGTCTTAAGTGTTGCGAGTTCAATTCCCACCGCCACTGTCATTCATAATTTTAAAAATCATTGTAATGACTCCCAAAAATTGTTAAAAATACATATTAATATTTGACAAGTTTAAGTATTTCCCCAATAAATGAAGACATAATTTGTCTCGACGCTCGATTTAACACTAACAGTGTCTCTCTCGCAAAAATAAAGTTGGTTGTTTTCAGGTGGAAAAAAAAAAATATATATATAATAAGCAGTAATTGTTGAATGAAACACTAGTGTATATTGAATCATTTGGCGGGTATAAGATAAGCCGCCATAGCTCAATTGGGAGAGCAGCTGACCGGCAATCAGAAGGGCACGGATTCATGTCCCGTTGGCGTCATGTATCTTTTCTCGGAAGATCTTTCAATGTGGATGAGTGTTTCAGGCTGATAACTATTGCTCATAATAATAAAAAAAAAATAATTTTTAACACTGATGTTTGAGAATTTGTGCAAGCTTTTAAGTAAATTGCTATGATATTATTTCAAACAAATGGCTTTTCCAAGTATTTAAGAGCTTCGTTAGTTTTATAAATTTAACAAAATTACGCTTTAAGCATTATTCGTTAGTACAATAACTCGTAAGCTTTGGCCATAACCGTAAAGTAAAAAGACACAATTTTCACAAACATGAACTTTTGGCCATAACAGTAAAGTGAAATGGCACTGTTTTCATTATCATGAACATTTAACCATATCAGTGAAGGGAAAGGACACAATGTATCTTAAAATGAACTTTTGACCATATCAGTGAAGGGAAAGGACACAATGTATCTTAACATGAACTTTTGACCATATCAGTGAAGGGAAAGGACACAATGTATCTTAACATGAACTTTTGACCATATCAGTGAAGGGAAAGGACACAATGTATCTTAACATGAACTTTTGACCATATCAGTGAAGGGAAAGGACACAATGTATCTTAACATAAACTTTTGCCAATATACTTCGAGAAATGACACAACGTATCCGTAAGGGGAAATGACACAAGGTACAAATGAATTTTTGCTTGAATGTGCCTTTTGGAACAATCCTTAGAAGTTTGGAGTAATCCTTAGAGGTGTAGGCATTATTCCTAGAACGCTACTATAATATGCTATCTGTCGCCCTGGTGAGAGACCACCTTTAAGGCGATCCAATAGTCCAGGAAAAAATCGAAATCGGAATTCACGCCCCTTTATGGGAGGAGTTTGAAAATACTTAAGAAAAAGCTTTTGGAAAGGTTGGAAAAGGTATTTGAGAATTTTTTTTTTACAGGTTGATTTTGTAAAAACTTAACATTAACTCCCTTTTTACGCATTGTTTATTGTAATAAAACGGAAATTTAAAATTTATTTCACGAAATCAAGCGACGCAAAGTCACGCGTCCATCTCCCGCTCAGTTCGGGGCGTGACGACCATGGTGTGGACAGTAGTACTTCGGTGGGCGCCATAGGGCTCACTTTGAAAAACCGAATTCGTCGACTAGCGGCCGTAATGTAAAATAACAACGCGAAAATGCATACTTTATTTTATTTTGGGAAGATCGGGTGTAAATATCATTTTTTTGCGATTATTATAATATAAACTGAATTTGCCACATTATACAATAAAACCATATCCGAAAAGGGGTTTATTAATAGGAGAGTTTGGACTTGAAAGTGTTATTTTTAGACCTTACACTTTATTTTTTTATAGGCTTATTAAAAGATTTATAAAATAAATGACCGATATTTTTAAGGGCCAAAGTATGTTCTACACGCAGTATTTAATTGAAGCATCTGTAATACTTCTAAGCGATCAAATTTTCAAAACAAAAACAAATTATTTTGTATGATTTTGCATTATTTACTATGGCTTCATCTTAAGAAAGTAATTGCCAATGGCCTGAATTAAAAGATTTTATGATAATAATAAGCCTAAAAAGATTTTAACCAAAAACTATATATATATATATATATATATATTTAATTAATAAATACATGAAATATAACCATGAACCTAAATTACCGATTATCAGGCACCAAACACTGTTATATAATTATTATGGTTTCTTATGTAGCTACCGCGATTCAAATTTCATTTTGATTTGTACTCAAAATTGTAAATATTTTTAAAATAAATATTAGAATGGATGTAACAAGCAAGAATATATTTATAAACAAGAAAAACTTTTAATAAAAACTCCTTTTTTGGTAAAAGTCGTGTCAAAAGCTCTATTACTTAATTTACTTAATGCATCCTTTGTGAGCTTTACGACTTATTGACGTGCCAGAGTCACGTTAGACGCCGGGAGGCACTTTTTAAGGCTTTCAGAAGTTTTGCGTCATCAGGCTTTCGTTTATACTCATTCCCTCGACCGGGCACTATTTTATGAGGGCATGAATTGAAAGTTAAGTAGACCGCGAATTCAGTAAGCTTTTAGTTAATAATTTCGTTCTATTTTAATTGGCTTGACCATTTACCCACCGATTAATGCATTACTTTTTGAAATACATGCAAACTGCAATACGAACAATATATTATAATAAAGAGTTGAATTGTTTATTATTAGCACGTACAAGAATTTTAATATTTATCTAATATAGCGTGAACTTAATCAATTTTTCTTTTACGGAAAGATAGGTAGGTTAAGATAGTTTTACGAGCTCTCAGTATCGCCCTTGTGAGAAACCGCCATTCGAACTCTGCTTGAAATGGATTTATGTTTGTTTTATGACCATATCTGAATGGCCAGGCACGTCCCAACCTTTATCTTCCCCATTTCATCCACTTCTCCATTCTTTTCATTTTATTTTATTGCAGCATCACAAAAAAGGTTAGTTCCTAATAGATTTTCATTGCCATTATTCCTCGCTTATAATAATATTTAAAGTGTAGCTTTAAACAAGAAAAGATAAGAATTTATACGAGATTTGATAGATATCGGCATTTTTCTACCGGTAACCTTTAGAACTATGACTGAGTTGTCACGTTGGAGGACTCGGGGAGGGGAAGGAAAAGGGGATAGGAAGATTGGCGTATATAGTTATAAGGTAAAACATTTTAACTTGGAAGCAATAAAAATGCTTAGTATTGATGTATTGGTCTATCTGTGTGAACGTTAAGCGACGCCCACAAACGCGATTAGGCTCTCTGTCTTGCTTACGCCCACTTATTGCAAATAGTTAGAAGATAGGCAAGTTTTACGACACCCTTTTGAGGCTGTACTTACAGGCTGTTATTCTATTTATTCGGTTCGTAATTTGATGTAAACATACGTGCACCTACATTTCGCAAGTGAAAAATCAAATTTTTAAATTTGGAATAATAAATAGTTTTTATTTTTAATTCGAATCTTTATTAGTAGATTTACAGAGTGTTTGTAAAGTGTTTGTAATATTTATTACGATATCATGGAGTCCTGTTACGAAACGGAACGTGGCAAATCACTGAATGGACCAACTCGTGAAATTTTATTCCGTATGTTTAATTATTTTACTTATTCATAATGTAAAAAACGGTGGTCAACATAAGCATAAATGACTTGTATGATTTGACGTCTAAGGCAACTGGAGTATCACAGACTAGTACCTATTCAACAGTTAATCTTTTGTACCTTTGTGTTAGTAATCTGTTATATTTTAGATAATATACGTATAGATAGTTGCTGATGATGACTGATACATAATTAAATAATTACTGTTGCTGATGATTGCTTACACATAATTATAAAAAATAAATAATCCATAAGCAGCCAAATTTTTAAGCACAGATTTTGGAAATCACACTTCATTTCAACATTAGGTTCCTTGTTTAGGTAAACCAAGTAATTCATGCGTATTGAGTTTTAAACGAAACTTTACAAATGTCAAATCCGTATAAAAAAATGGCGGCAATGGAGATGTTGTATATGGGAAATTTTTAACTTTGAAAACCGAATTTTAATGCATGTTTTTCCATCTCTCCCGACCGAAACCGATGTTTCTTTTGGTAATTAAGTTTAACAGTCGTTCACTTTTCAAAATCTATGCCTATTAAACGTGTAGCGGCATGTGGCGGCTTGTAGATTATTTGAAAATATTATCTATATAAGTATGAATATTATAATAAATTAATCTTTTTAAATAACACAATATTCTTTTAACCTTGTTGTTAGCTATGAATACCCAATTGAATTCAATCCTGAAGATTATCACATTTAGTTAATAAACTTATTTTTCTTCCTAAATCTTCAGATGTTTATAAAAATGTTATAAAACAACATTAGTTTTATGTTACCGATTAAAACACGCTTTGGATTCGAATTCTCAATTGTGAAATAATTATTAATTTTTTGTTGTTGTTAAAAGCCTAAAAGGAAACACGCTGTATGAAAGTTTTGCATCTGTGTGAGTATTGTGATGAAGTCAACTTAACTTGCGAGACCTATACTTACCCGTTCCCTATTCAGATCTTGTCACGGAAAAGAAAATAAGACTTACTTTTTTAAACAAAGACAATCATGTCCTAACCAATATTTGGAAAACTGCTACTACCGCCATTATAAACGGAAGATACTGCTTGTACAATGACGGAGGACTCATCAACAGAGGAATTGAACCCTCAACGTCTCGCTGGAAACCTAATTCATTTATCAACTGAGCCGACCGCTTACTAAATTATAATAACTTTTATTAATATATACATAGTTAATAGTTAGCATATCATTTACCCAATCTTACTAGGTAGGTTTTTATATGTATTTTTCTAAATTATTGTTCCATTTTTTTGATGAATTATTACCTGGTAGGATAACAATTCTAAGTCTAGATTTTCCTAATGATTTTTCTTTTCTTCCTGTAATAAATATCCTGCTATTTTATCAAAATATTAATTAGATATCTAAATTGTATACCTACATATTGTTTACTCATGTACATATTATTACAACATTTCATAGGGTAAGACACATTATGTACTACCTAATTTATTGAAAAACTGTCAATTGTTGACACATTTAGTACCGTAGATACCAAGTGCCAAAAACCTTGTAAATTTACTATAGTTTTTTTTAACATTAGCTTCTTTAGGGTAACCTATGGCTGATGTGTTGGTTTTCGGTTCTCAGGGCGTCGGTACCTTCCATATTCAGACCATTACCATATTGTAAGCATGTTTTAGAGACAATACGTTGAATTTGTCATTTAAGTATTCAGATAGCGGAATCGATCTCCCCATAGGCGAATTCAGATACAGAATGAACGGCTCGCTCTCCATTTTAAACTTTGTCGTACAAATAATTTACACGATTGTAATACATAAATCGTTTTAAAATCAAAAATTACTCAGATCTTTTATTTGAGCCAGACGATGAAAAATATTATCGTTGATTCGAGATTGAGGCGGCGGCGGGGCTGGGTACCACCGCCCCGGGAACCATTTATTGGATAACCAACACCACTGCCATAGCTCACCCCAACGGTTTGCTACTTTTGGTGACTTAACTGAGGTACCCGGGTTCGTGGGGTGAGGTTTGTTCAGGTCTTGGTGGACCGTCCGTCTGGTCCGTCTCTCCTGGACAGACTGACCTCCAGATTCCTACCCACCCCTCATACTTTTTTCCTTCCAGAAGTTCCCATCCTTCCCTTCCTTAAAAAGAACCTCCATACAGCACTCCCAAAGATGATAATATAGGCCCTAAGGGAAATTATTTTCCTCAGGGCCTCCTCTACGGAGCTAACGTACAACATATATATATGTATGTGATACGACACTGCTTTTTGGTAAACTGATATTGTTAACATGTTAGCATGTGACTCTGAAACGAATACTATAATCAGAAAAGTCAGAAAAAGATACAGTTGCATCTAGGAATTGAACCCACGACCTTGGTCCTAGTAGATCCTTGGTAGGTGCACCTTATCTACGAGTATTACAAACCGTAACTATTTTCCCGTATGAATACCGCCTAAGAGTCCCAACTATTCCCAAGCATCTGGAGCCCATGAGAATATGTCATCCCCATTTGAGGTTACTTATGAGGGTGAAGGTAGTGGGAAAAGGGAGGAAATGGGTAAAAAAAGGAAGACGTGGAATACCAAGCCATTCAGATCTGGTCACAAAACACAGCTAAAGCTATTTCAAGCAACGTTTCAATTCTGAATGGAGGTCTTACACTAGGGCAATTCAAAGAGTATCTTGCACTCTTGAAGGTCCCGCAAAATATACCTAATATTATTTTAAATTATTAAGTGGTGGACTAACACAAATCAATCAAATTAAATTTACTTGCTCACTCCGGGATTTGAACTCGCGACCTTCGGATTGCTAGTAGAGAGCCTTGCCCCTCGTCTACGATGGCCTCATTTTCTGCAGCTTCTGATTTTTATGGAAATACTTTATATGTATAATATACTACCTAGTTAATAAACGTACTGAAAAAATATCACCGTACCTGAGTCACTATCAAGTCCATTCTTCCTCGTCATATCCAAGGCTTGTTCCGTTGAACTCCTATACTCCTTATTACTCTCTCTGCACTCTCCACTCCTGGAACTTCCTTCATAATATCGTTCCGCCTGATCTTCCTCGCACCTGACATCTTTATTGTCGCACCTTATCTTATCAATACCTCGATACTCTTTCATCAACTGAGTTTCATCCTTGCTGCTTCTATCACAATTGTATCTTTTAGAATAACCATTGTTCTTTGATTCGATTTTTTTCGTCTTTGTGTAGTTCTCTTCGTCCATTTCAATGTCGTTGGTAGAGTCTGATAAACTTTCTGAAGAGTTCTTATTCTTGGTTAATATGTCATTGATGGAAAATGGTGTAGTGTTTGATGAAAAACTTCCTAATTTTCTATTGCTAGAGTTATTTATTAGATTATTGAAATCTGCTTGCAATGAATTCTCCATCTTTTTAAAAGTTCGTTTTGTTTCTAATACAAATTTATTTTCATTTTTCAACTTTTCACGAGATTTCAATAGTATATTTAGTTTTTAATTATGATAAGTAGGCAAAGAAGAATAAATTCAATAATATTAGATAGTTTTACACTTTTTTGAAAAATTGTTTTTATAAACTGTCACTTTTTCACTAATTTTATTTATAAGGTTTATATTATTTGTATGCACTTAAACAAATTATAAGTGTCAATATTATATTTGTCGTGTTTAAAATCGTATTAACATCACTAATAATTCACTCAGTGTAGTCTTCAATCACCACTTTCCCACCGTGTTTTCGGTTCAGAAGTCAAAACGTAATTGATTTGCCATTTCAACATTGTTAAAGAATTGTTTGACGCGCGCTGAATGTAATACAAATCTAGTCTTTCATTCGGACATCCTCTTGAACCGACAAAAACCATAAAACATGCAAACAAAATTAGACACTTATGGAAAAAGTTCTATTCCTAGAGCTTGCGGTAAACCGCAAAAAGCGCATTTAGATTTACCTCTTTGCTCGGGGTTCAAAAGCTGTTAGTGGGGTTTAATATATATGGGAAAGCGCACATGCATTGAAAGCTCGTTTATCAAGGGTTGAAGCGAGAGAGAAAATGAAAGAGGAATGTAGAATACATTGGTTGGAAAGGATAGACAATATTTTTTTCTGGTCGTTGGGCATAGTGTTTGTATGAGAGGAACTTAAAAGCTTCTTGAAATTGTAAATTCATAAGGGCATAAATGGGCAGAAGAAATAAAAAAAAATATATATCATTCAATATTCATCGACAGAATTGTAATTGCCATATCAAAAATATTTAGTAGTTAGGTGCTACCTACCTTAACTTTTACTAATTCGATAGATTTTTTCAATTATAATAACAATAATTAATTATTATAGATTTCTAATCTTATAGATTTGTAATGTGTACTTATGTACTTATAGATTTCTAATCTTATAACATGGTGTCTGGAAATTTTTAGTAGGTATAAACGGGAAATTTGGGAATTTGTGAAAAAAAATATTTTAAAAATACTCGGATGTTTTTACCACTTTACTGTTTGTACTAAGAGTTTTAGGTTACCGCGTTTATAATATAAGATTTCTTTATTATTTCTATGCTCCTTCATATCAAAAATAATTAAAATTCTTTATCTCATTAGACCCTGACCCACGTTTGTTTTTAAATTTTGATTTAATTATTTGTCTAATATTAATTCCTTGGTGGTTATTTACTCAGTTAGTGTTTCGTTACCTATTAAATATTTTTTAACTAACTAACCATCACGCCATTTCCCTGCAGGGGTAGGCAGAGAGGACGAATCGCCAAATAACTCGGTCTTAGCACACAGTCTTTACCTCACTCGCATTCATACATCTTCTCACACATTTTTCTATTATTCTGACTTTTGACATGGCCCGACTTAAAAATCTGATTCACTTGATCGTGCCATGTCTTCCTCGGGCGTCCCGACATCTTCTTCCATTCTCATATGCGTCATATATTCTTCTCAAACTATTTTCTTCTTTCATTTGCTCTAATTTTACTTTTATCACAAAAAATATTAATCCATTTTTTCTTTATCTTAAATCTGGCAAGTTTCACGGCTTAATAAAAACATTTTTTATTGATTCATTCTATTTTTTATCTTTATCACAAATAAAGTTAACAAGCACAATGTTTCTATATCGTCTGTAAGACGTGTTTCACGGTTTAATAAAAATATTATTATTGATTTATTCTATGTTTTACCTTTATCACAAATAAAGTTAAAAAAGCGCAATTTTTCTGTATCGTCTGTAAGGCATGTTTCACGGTTTAATAAAAATATTTTTTATTGATTTGTTCTATTTTTTACCTTTATCACAAACAACGTTAATAAGTACATTTTTTTCTATATCGGTCTGTAAGGCATGTTTCACGGTTTAATAATTTTTTTATTGTTTATTATATTTTTTACTTTTATCATCATAATATTAATGCTTGCTTTTTCACTATCTTAAATCTGTGTGGCAAGATTCACGGCTAGATAATAATATTTTAATTAATTAGGTTATAGGTGTATTACAAGTTAAATATTACAATTATTCCAAGTCAGTGGACATCTTCATTTATCTTTAATTTCGATTATCTCTTTGATTTCGGGTTATCCATTGCTTCGTATAATGATTATGCATGCCTTACATAGTTATTACCTACGCCAGACGGGCTTCACTCTTAAACAGTTAATGTATTATATTACCAAATATAATAATATTAATTTGATAATTCTATTGGTTTTCCAACAATCTTCCTGCATAATAAAAAGTATCACTGATTCATCAAAAAATAACTTTAAATTTTTGCTTTCTGCTATTCTACCAATAACACTTTATTCATCTAATCGTTGTCTCAGTCTATCGCTGACGAACTAACCAGCAAACACATTAATTCAATCCAATAACCATACATTTAACATTTTATTCATGCAATAATACACCTTACATTCCCAACCATAAGAATTGAAATCGCGTGAAATAAATTTGGATTCTTAGCCCTTTTCAAATCACGTAGAAAACGTGCTTAAAGCTTCTCTGATAATAGAGAGGGAGTATAGAAGACCATCTCTGTCTTTTCCTTAGGGGTTGCTAGGGAGCAATTAACTTTCGTCTCTTTCTGTCCAGTCACTTCAGGTAAAATAAGGCAAGCAATTCCTCTCAATTCAAGAAGATTGTATAAACGAGGATGAATGTATTGCAATGTGGTTTTTATTTGGTGTACAAATAAGGCATATAATAGCGTGGATTTGGAGTCGCGAAAGAGAACTTTTGATATAATTTCTTGATATCGATCAAATAACGTATGAGAGAATGATATTTTTTTGTAATATGGTCTTTATCTTTGTGTACATAAGAGTCAGTTTGGTGAATGATTTTAAACGGAGAAAGGTTGAAATGTATTGTGAGGGAGCTTTTAAATCCACGGTATCAGAACAATCTGTCACCACTGAACTAAAATACGAGAGACGAAACATATAAAACAGGTCTTTTCACTCCACCGTAAGTGTTTTTCATACGTTGTCTCAATAATTGTTTCTCCGTCTTACGAATTGTAGATAATTAAAGACACGAATTAAGTGCGGAACCAATAAGAAATAAAGTACGAAATATTTATTAAATAAGTAAATTATTCTTTGAGATTAATTTTTTGAGGCGGATATGGAACCATTTATTGGATAACCAACACCTCTGCCAAAGTCACCAAAGTGGTTCGTTTGGTGACTTAGTAGGGGTGCCCGGGTTCATGGAGTGAGGTTTGTCCGTCTCTTGACGGTGGATGATGCGTCTGCCCACCAGCTGCATGGCAGGCCGATCGGGATAAAATGGGAGAGGGAGTCCCTTTGATTCTCCAGCCTCTGTACTCTCTCGGAACATCGCCTTGCGCCGCAGTGGAAGGGATGGATTCATACGTCCGACACCCTGACCCCAGATTCCTACCCACCCCTCGTACCTTTTCCTTCCCAGATCCTCAACACAGCATCCCCAAAGATAACACAGACCCCGAGGGGAATTATTTTCGTCAGGGCCTCCTCTGTGGAGTTAATGAAAAAGAAAAAAATTCTCAGACCCAGACTACCAAATTCTCAGACCGTTACACATATCGTACAGTGCGCTTTGGCTGATTTTTGATAAAAAAAAACAAGCTTTATAAATCATGCAAACACATTTTTGTACGTACCTATTTTTTTTTTAAATTAGGCAATTCACCCTAAAACGAGTGCTAAAATAGTTATAATTTTGAGGATAATCTATAGGAGAATAAGACAAATCAAATATTGAAGTCATTCAAGACCGAAGTTAAATAAAACTGAAAAAACGCGAGAATTGTTGCAAATACGGTATACTGAGGGGAGAATGGTGGGTGAGATTTTAATGAGCAAACTATATTATGCTTTTGAAGGAAGAATGATTTTTACAATTGAAAAATACATGGTCAAGCGTCTCCTCCTCCACACCGCACTGGCAGAGTGTAGGTACCTTCCTACTTGGCACAATGTCAGCGAACCTGGTGTAGAATATGAAAAGGTCTGATAGGTCGGCGGGGTCCTCTGAAATCGGTTTTCATCGCCGGAGTGTTAATACTATCAGTATCGACCCGATAACAACCACCATTCAGAATCAAAACGATGATTGAAATGGCTTTAGCCGTGTTTAGTGACCATAAATATCTCAAGACCGATAGGGCGAGGGAACCTGGGAAGGCCAAGATTAAGTTGGACCAACAACGTCCTCAAAGACATATCAACCTTGGAGCTTCTAAACTGGAGAGAGCTGGCACAAAACCGAGATGAGTGGAGGAAGACTCTTGAGGCCAAGACCCACCAGGGGTTGTAGAGCCAAGAGTGGTGATAATGAGTGACTAAATCTAAATAGTCAGAAACTTTCCAACCTTCCTGTACCCCATCACCTTCGTTCCCCACCCTTCAGCCTCACAACATACCCCAACAGAGGTTCCCATTGTGATGGTCCACTCCAGACCGTTGGGACTCTTGTGATATTCGTACAAAGAAAAGATATTGCATAACCTTTGACTTATGGTATTTCGCGAAAACTGCAAAATGTAATTGTCAAAGATTGAGTTAAAGGCTTCTAAACGTTAATTTAATTTCCTGCCCCTTAGACAAAGATTAATTTAAAGACTTCAACCCTCTGTCACAATTTACAGTGTTAACATAATATGTCAAAACGGCAACACACTACAGTCACTAAAGACCAAATTCAAACCCTCCGATTTAGGGGATGTCCGCAAGTGATCATTTTACAGTCGGGCGGTTAGCGATAATGCCTTAATGGGGTAGGGACTCTACCCCTCCGGCAGTTCGAGTGACGAATTATTAGATTATTGTTTTTTCACCCACCGTGAAATCAGAGAAGGTTTTCAGTATCGAGGATAGTTTTAGCCTCATTTCAAATGTGTTTATTTTGATTAGATCGTGTTTGACTCTTGATTTGCCTTAAGTTATACGAGAATACCTATATGTGAGTACATTGGTTCAAAAACACACGTATTGACTTGCGTAATTATTATTTTTGGGTCCATTTTACCAGTTGTTGTTGCCATTTTACGAGTTTTTCTATTTTGTCTTTTAATTGATGACTGGTGTTTGTAATTTTTTAATAATTGTATTTCATTTTCCAAAATAAATGTGTGATAGAAATGAAAAGGTTTTTTCGTATTATCTAGCCCGAATTCCTATCTAACCACCTTAAAAAATTTGAAAAGCATTATTTTAATTTTGCGCGGTTTGGACAAAGTTTAGTTGACAGTTTTCTGCTGTTAAAACGTTAAAAGTCTTCAACTTTTAACAGCAGAAAACTGTAGTAAAATTAATTTTTAGCATTGTAAAGCAACTTTTGCTGCGATATTTCACCTAAATGATCGTATAAAATTATGTTGAAATACATAAGTAATACTTACTTAAAATTGTATTTTTTTACATCCTCGGTTGGTAGGTGCCTATTGTACAAATTGCCAAATAATTATATTAAAGGAGATAAACCCTTAAGAAACATTTAAGCAAATATATTATAACGATTTTCGTCGAAAGCAATCACTTTTGAGGTTTGACATAAGGCAGCCATTTAAAAAAAAAAAGAATCTAGCGAAGCTTTGGAAGCTTACTTAAAAATTAAACCGACGCCACAAATACAACAAAAATATTCAAATAAAATATTATATTTTATACGGGTACGTAACGGGTAATGTCTTTTTCTTTCGTACCTCTTCAAAAAGAAGAAGATGGACAAATAATGTTGGAGAGAGCGCGCTAATATTTAAAGCGATAAAATCGATGCGAAAATTGTGAAAATGTTTAAGAAATCACGACTCGTTTAAAATAGAGCGAAAATCTTGCGGGGGTTGTCTTAAACAGCACTTAAAGAAACACTGTGAATTTTTTCACATATAAACCTTATAAAATAACTGAAACAAATGTGTTAATAATAATTTTCGGAGCATACTTTGCGATTTTTTTTCTACCGAGGGAATTTCATATAATTTGCGTTTCGGCGTAGGGAATGTAAAGATATTATCTTAAATAATAACACATATTTTTTAAGAGCTTAACAACTTCAAATGTTTAAGGGATAGGGAAGTAATGCAAGAAATCGGTAGAAATTCGAGGAGTGCGCGGCGGCTTAATGTCAAAAATGATATCAGGGCTTCACTTAAGTGAAGACCGGTCAGTGGTTGAGTGGGCGTAGCGCTTGGGTCGCACCTGGACGTCCCGTGTTCGATTCCTTGGCTGGCTAAGTCCTCCATCACAACACAAGCAACATTTTCGGCTTTCTGTGGTGTAGTAGGAGATTTTCAAACATTATTGGGTTATTCGTAACCCGGGAATGTTTGTCAATCTTTTTTTAAAAAAGTACATTATTATTACCCTGCAAAAATAAACAAGCGGAGAATTACGCCTTGTTAAAATACACCTACCGGAATTACACTCGAATCGTCATAAAAATATTTTGAATACGTTCATTTTATAGTGTGTGTATTTTAAATTTCACATAGATCGTGATTACGGATAGGTACGAAACTCCGTCGGATTTGTGTATTGCTAGAGAATAATTTTTGCACCTCCGAAAGGCATGGAAGGCATTTTTTCACATAGAAGAAACTTGTTTGTGGCAGCTGGTAACGGGTTATCTGACGAACGAACTTACGTGCAGTAAATTTCAAGTATGTCCACTGGACCTAGTTCTGTGCAACCACACGCGTTGTCTCAGTAACCTGGCTTCTCTTTTAATTTTATTCATCTACGTGTAATAGGTTGGTACCATAGAATAAAGAAGAGTACAAGAAATGCGGCGTGGGCGTGTCTCTCGATCATAGATCATTGAAATTCAAATGAGTGTAAGAGAGACAGAACGCTTCCTAAATGGGCTTAGAAACAAAAGGTAGATAAACTGGCGAAAGGTATTATTTTCCATTCAAAATCTGCGTACAAGATATTTCTAGTGGGCATGATTTATTCAGTGGTTGATACCTATCGACCAACAACATTTTCACAGTGACACATATATGTAAATCAACATAATCAGGTTTTATCATTGTTGTAATTAAGAGGGTAGACTTACACCCGACACTTCTATCGCATTCCATAATAGCAAGTAACCTGATACGGTGAATCACTTGCGGCCACTTGATCGGAGAACCCTCCAAGTGAGAGAATTATTGAGAGATGAGAGTGGCATGATCTGCCTCCGAGTACTGTCCATTACGGTCAAGTGGATCCACTAAGTAGGTAGGTACTAAGCGCCAGACCATTGGCAGATTATCAGTTTATCAATTAATTAATCAAAGATTGACATTTTCATTAATAATATTTAACTGTTCCCAACCTCCAAGGGCCATGTAAGACTAAGGCAATTCTCCAATTGGGTATGCTGTGAGGCTGAAAATAGTAGGGAGGAGAAGTAGATGAGGTAGAGAAAAGTGAGGAAGTACCTGGCTATTCAGATCTAGTCACCAAACACGGTTAATTCGATTTCAGTTCTGAATGGAGTTCTTATACCAGGGCAGTACTGTGAGTACCTTCCACTCTGGGACGTGCCGCAATTGTACCTCATGTTATATTTAAATTATTAAATTGTGAAATGACACAAATCAATTCAATACATTTAATTGCGCACTCCGGGATTCGGATCGATAGTCGAGAGCTTTACCCTTCAACCATGGAGATCGTCAAAGACCGCCTACCGAGATTTATTTCCCTGTTCGAGTTTGTATAATTGTAAAGGAAATATGGACAGGTTATAAATTGACTAACTCATCGACCACAAAATATTTTACCACAAGGATAAGTAGAGAGGATAGAATGCTGAACAGTTCTTTATTGGCACATTTTTACCCTAATTTCATATACCTATACTGGTGATTTTCTTTTGTAGGTGAACTCTCGACTCGTGACGTTTATTTATTTATTTTTTTTATTTTTTATTTTACATTTACACAATATAACATAATATATTCCTACATATTTTTTTCACTCTTCTCATAAAGCAAATGCTTGTATTTAGGAGAGGACAACTTGTTAATAACTTAAGAATTATAAAAAAAATACTTATCACAAACTTAAGAATTTAACTTATGAAGAGATTTAGACTAAACAATTTTTTTAAAGATTATAAAGCGCTCTCCTCACGTCACTGCATGTAGTGACTGCGGCGGTGACTGCAGAGAGCGTGGAGTTGAGCAAACTAGCGCTGTCTCGTTTAGAACGAGTCAGCGCTAGTTCGCTCAAACCCACACTCTTTGCAGTCACTGCCGCAGTCACTACATGCAGTGTCGTATGTAGGCCACTTAAGGGTAATTAAACCATTAAACATTATCCATAAAACATTAGGAATAACAAACAGTCAAAAATATATCTAGAGAAAGTAAAAATTATATGGTGGAATTACTAAAATAAGATTTAACTTTTTTTTTTATATCTGTCGTAATTTATTTCTGTTCGCATATCAGCGGGTAATTGATTAAATAATTTAATTCCTTTATAT
The DNA here is from genome assembly GCA_929108145.2 of Limnephilus rhombicus. Taxonomy (NCBI): domain Eukaryota; kingdom Metazoa; phylum Arthropoda; class Insecta; order Trichoptera; family Limnephilidae; genus Limnephilus; species Limnephilus rhombicus. The sequence continues at coordinate 20,007,518 of OV815293.1, forward strand.
ACATACTGATTCTGTGCTATTGTGGTTAATACGGGTAGTACAGTTAGTCCACCGATAGAAGTATTCCTTATGCTAATAATGACATGAACCTGCTATAAATATTATTCCTCTACTAACTCATAATTTTATTATTTAATGCTGTCAGTATATTACAACAAGTTATTTTTTAAGCATTTTTTAAAATCTAATTGAAATAAAAAATACTTACCTTAATTAAGATGATTTTTACACCCTTTTTATCAAATATTTTTTATAAATTATTTTTGGCATTGTAAGATTATTCTAGGTAGGTTCTTACACAACATTATTGGATTTTCAAAATTCAGTACATACCGTTAAAATACCGAATATTTTTTTGCCATTCATAATACTAACTGCACTTATAATTAGAAAATTTAGGAAAACCGTTATTTTATGTAACTACCTAACTATCTGGTTATATTAGAAAACTATGTTTTGACAGGTACCGCTCAAGTAAAAATAATAGTTTGTTGTACTAACCCACGAAAAAAAGATAAAATAGAAAAGGAATCACTTTACACATATTAACACTAGTACATAGATCTATGAACAGTAGACTTCGTGTAATGTTGACTATTTCGATTTGACAGCTCGTAAGCCAGTTCGATTCGTTTTATTTCTACTGTTGTGTTATTTTAAGCTTAATACAAACTACCGTGCAATTTCACTCGTATGTAGGTACTAGTGCTTAAATTGGTACAATAGTCGGTAAGTACAAAGTACCCATTTACAGAGACCGACTTGCGCCATGATTTTTCCACTTGACTTGCCTCACGCCGCCGGCGGCGGAGAAGAGCTAACTCTATTAGGTCGGTATTGTTATGCAAACACGGACACTTATGGCGGGCTGCTTCTACTTGCCAAAAGTGGGTAAGTAAAGAGGCATTGTAAACCCACCCTCCATATTTTTGCAAGCGGAATATAAATTTTATTTATAGGGTCCAAGTTAATAGAAAATAGGCACCTACAGAATAACTGCTACCTATTATTATTTTTTGCATGTTACTAATTCAAAAACATCAACATTTTTCACATTTTTCGTTATACTTACTTAGGTAATTGTTCAAAAATATATATATATACGCTTAAAACTAACTACCATTGCCCTCTGTAGGATAAAAATAGAAAGACGTTAGGTTCGGAGCTAGGCTAAACCCCGCTGTCATTTATGTCAATTTATTTAATAGGGATTATTACTAATATTATTACAGAATTACATTAATCGTAATTCAGGGATGTAGTCGAGGAAGACATAGCACTATCAAATAAATCAATTCAGCCATTCAGTTGGGTCATGTCTGGAGTCAGAATAACAAAGAAATAATGAATGAACGTGATTTAAGAAAGGAGTATGTGCCAAGACAGAGTTGGGTAACGGTCCATCCTCTCTGCCTACAGTGCCTACTCCTTTGGGAAAACGGCATCATTTTTAGGTACTGCGAAGCTGTTCATTATTTCATAGCACTAATAATAATATTTGGATGATTTATATAGCGCCGTTTTTGTGAAAAATCACTACTCCGCCATCACAAGCGAAGCCTTGGGCAGAGACCACGTAAATCCAAGAAAACTATTTTACATACTTAAGTAAATAATTTCTAACGTATAACTATTTAAAATAGGTAAAACTACAAAAAATTTTAGAACGAAGGTGCCTGAAGGGTCTAGGTTTTTCAGAATTCGCAAAATATTATTTAATTGATAAAGATCACTCTTCTTAGAAATCTTCGAGTACCTACATAAATGTGTAGTATTAATACGTGACATTAATTGAAAACTCACTAAGCAACATGACTCAAACTAGAAATTTCAATCCCTATATATTCCCGTCCTTTGCCTCTTAAGGGCCCGCAACCGGGCTCAAAAAGAAGAAGATAAAGAGATATGGAATTACGAATGTTAGAGGAGAGCGCTATCATTTAAAGCGTCAAAATCGATGCTAAAATTGCGAAAATGTTTAATAAAACACGACTCGTTTAAAATAGAGCAAAAATCTCGTGGGAGGCTTCTTAAGCATCATTTAAAGAAACATTGTGATTTTATTCACAAATATTATTTATAAGATAACAGAAACAGACTTGTTTTTAATAATTTTTGGAGTAGGTATACTTTGCGATTTTTTTCTATCGAGGGAATTTCATATAATTTGCGTTTCGGCGTAAGCAGCATTTAGACATTATCTTCAAAAATAACATATATTATTTTACAATGTCACACTTTATCATTCACTATCATCAGTGGAAAGTTCATAATTGGCATAATTAACATCTTATTATTGTATTATTTTGTAATCTTTGATTTGCTGTTAACTTTCTCCAAAATAAATAAAATAAAATAATAATAATAATGTTTGGCTGATTTCACTAATTTTCACAGCGCCGTTTTTTGTGAAAGTCACCTAAATGCGAACATCAAAATCGACATAAATGGCTTTCAACCAAGATTTATAATAATAACAAGTGATTTACTTCTAACGCTGTAACTATTGTTACTAACATGTGGTCAACCAATGCCCTCTCTATTCATTTTCCGGCGGGATTGAGGAAGTCTACAGGGCAAAGCCAGGGGCCCTAGACTGGCTCCCAGACCTAAATGTCCCCCTCTGACCCCCCGCAATACGAAAGAAGAAGAAGATCGCTTAGATTTATAACGAATGATTTAAAACTAATGACTTAATGACATACCTACATATCTGAGAATATGGGTTATAGTTATAAACTTACATACTTCAATTAAATATTTTGTATTTTGATCTATTGTCCAGTTGTACGTACTTCATGGAAATGGAATAGGTATATGCCGGATTAATGTAGACTTAATAAATAAAAAAAATCCTTAAAAAAATTATATCTATTATTATTTTTTAATTGATGTTTAAGACAATATTTTTATGCATAACACAAAGGGTAACAATTATTATAAGTAATGATTATTAGCCTGAAATACTCATCTACATATATTGAAAAAATCTCCCGAGAAAAGATACATAAGACTCGAACCCGCGTCCTTCTGATATCCGGTCAACTGCTCTTTAACCACTGAGCTACGTTTAGCACTTACAACGACTTTCCCATATAAAAATAAAGTTGGTTGTTTGCAGATGGAAAAATGTAATAAGCAGTAGGTAATTGTTGAATGGAACACTAGTATAGTTTTGCAATTAAGTGTAGAAATGAAATAAATTGGAACTAAACGTTTTCATTACTATGGCAGCACCGTATTACTCGCATTGCTATGACGTTTCCTATGGCTGTCATGTTATCGCATGTTATCGCTGATTTGATAATATTTTTATTAATTGTTTGCCTGAATTTAATTTAAATGAATAAACCATTACATAGTGATGCAAGAGGGGTTATATTCTGCGTTTTTCAACGCTGCCTAGCCGAGTACCACGCGAAGAAGCTTCTGTCTAATTTAGAAGATGTTTACAAACGAACTGCAAAAATGACTGGTACGTAGTATAGTTTGTTTAATAAATTTCATTTGTATTACAAGATTTATGCCAATTTTCGAGCGATAATAACCGTTACAATCTGATTTGAGTTTATGTTCAAAAATCCGAATTTGACAGTTAATATGCGGCCACGGGAAAAAGGGAATAACTCAATAAAAAATAATAATATACAACTTCTTTAAACTTGTAGAAAGGTTACTTTTTTCTCGTTTTCTCTTTCTTTCTTTCTAACTGAATATTATCTAGTGTGTTGGTTAAAACTACCTTATATAATAATAATTTTAATGATGTTTTTCACACACAGGTAAATCTGAATCAACGGTAAGACGAATCGTCAAGGAAGGGGAAAAGGCAGATGGAAAATTTGAAACACCGGGAAAACGGAAAATGGGAATAATAATAATAATATGCAATAGCTTAAGTGCTGATGATTGGAAAAATTCTTGCAAACACGTGATGAAAATTGAGGCAGAATATTATGCACGAGGCAGTACTATATATGATGATATCGATGAACTGAGTTTAGATGAAGATGAAGATACAGAAGAATAAGAATCACACGAGGAGGAAGACAATAATTACATGTCGGGTGTTGAATTAATAGTCTTAAATTTTTAAGTACCTACGTTTTTATATCGAAATAAACGCCCACTTAAAACTTGTTTTGTTTTATTTTACTTATATTAAATTACAGTTTTTTTTGTGTAAAATTTTTGAAAATACAAATACGCTATGAAGTAGTAAGTATGGCAGAAGTGTTTATTCAAACATACATTCATTGTCTTATGAGCCATCTTGGTGTTGCCATTTAAAACTGGAAAACGATCGCCGCGCCATCATTTATTTTCTACACTTAATTGCCAAACTGTATCTATATATTTAATTATTTAGCGGGTAGGAGATAAGCCGATGTAGCTCAGTGGTTAAACGGCAGTGGACCGGATATCAGAAGGACGCAGGTTCGAGTCCCGTCGGCGGCATGTATTTTTCTCGTGAGATTTTTTCAATGTATATGAGTGGTTCAGGCTAATAAATTATTACCTAAAATAATATCCTTTTATTAAATACCTAAATGATTAGATTTACCGAATATACCAACTTTAAACTTGCTCCCCTTCCCATTTCGTACACCCACTCTCACCCCTTTCTATAACCCTCTCTCCCTCGCCCCCCCCCCCCAAAGTTGATTTTTCCTATGCACTGCAATTCTGTAATTATTTCAGATTGTTTTTATGAAACCCTGAACATGGTTCAATCTGAACACCTAAATCGGTTACATATATATTAAATAATGTGTTGTCCAAAAACAAGCATTTTATCCAAAATTATAATAATTATGAAATTCGGGAGCGTAAAACTTTATTCTAGAACGTTCTAAACGTTTAGGTATAACCTTATGACATAATAGCACAAGCCACCTATGCCTATTTTAAATCAACGTAACCGGAAGTCAATTAAAAGCCATTAATCCCTTTCTAAAAACTCATTAAACCAGTTTACAATATTAAAATCTCTCCAGTTCGGGAGTTAACCAAAACAAAAAGGTTATGTAAACTGAAAAATAAACAAATATTCCGCCATTAGCGTGCGTGGATAGGAACATCCTGTAATATAAGTACGACAAACTTACCCACTAAGTAAAAGCTTCAGTGAGGTGCGTTGCTTAGAGCTTTATGTATACAGGAGGCTGTTTTTATTAAAGCTCATTAGGCTATTTGAGGAATAAATATTTGGAAAGAAATGTTTTATGGCTTCAAATTCAAATTATTATTATTTTCAGTTTGACAGCGTAAGCGCAGGTCGAAAATCTTAAATTAAACTGACGGCCTCCATGGTAGTGTGGTTACAATCCATAGCTACGAATCCGGAGGTCGCGGGTTCAAATCCCGGCATGCGTAAGTAAATTTTATTTAATGCATTTGGTTTTTTTCCCTGTTTATCCTGTTTACGAATAATATTGTAAAAGGTTACTTTTGCAATAGGAGTTGAAAAGCTCTTAAAAAGTATATGTTATTTTTGTAGGCAAATTATATGAAATTCCCTCGAAAGAAAAAATCGCAAAGTATGCTCCGAAAATTATTATAAACAGTTTGTTTCAGTTATTTTACAAGTTATAGTTGTGAAAAAATTCACAATGTTTCTTTAAATGATGCCTAAGATACCTTCCACGAGATTTTTGCTCTATTTTTATTCAATTTTTATTCTCGCTTTTTATTAAACATTTTCGCAATTTTCGCATCGATTTTATCGCTTTAAATATTAGCTCGCTCCTCTAACATTCGTAATTACATATCTCTCCATCTTCTTCTTCTTGGGTGGGGATGCGGGGCCTTAAATGTTAAGCAAAAATGATTGGCTGTGGTTCCAATCCTTTATTTTGAATGGTTCCATGATAATGACAAGAAAAGAATTTATTTGATATGAGGCAGATAGTTCTAGGGCGCAATATTTTTACAATTGAGATTTTTCCATATTACAAAACTATCAATGACGTCTTTACCAGACATTTTTGAGAATTAGTTGATCGCATTTAAAACTCGGCCAAAATCATGATTAAGTAATTATAAAAAATTCATTCCGCTAATTAGACTTTTTAGGGTAATTTTGAAGGGGGATTCTTCATTTAATTTAGAAAAGAAGTTTGTCAAGAATGTTAATACCTATAAAATCTTTTAATAGTAATAATAATCTCACACTGAAGGCAGAAAATTTGCTTACGCAGATGACTTCGCCATCACAGTCCAAGCCAAAACCCTCAATGCAGCAGAAGAGATCCTTAATTCTGACCTCAAGGCTATGGAAGAATTTTTCCTCAATTGGCGACTAAAGCCGAATGGGTCGAAAACAGTTGTGACAGCTTTCCATCTCAGTAATTCACAGGCAAACGCAAAACTCTGTGTTCAGTTTGATGGAAAAAATATTTACCATGACCCCCATCCCCGCTATCTTGGAGTAACTTTGGACAGGAGCCTGAATTACCGGAAACACATGGAAACAGTGGGAAAAAAAACCAGGACAAGACTAAACTTAGTCAATAAGCTGGCTGGTACTAGCTGGGGATGCGACGCCAACACGCTCAGAACGGCATCCATTGCCCTGGTTTTCTCAGCAGCTGAATACTGTGCTCCAGTATGGGCCAGAAGCGCCCACACTTCCATGGTCGACGTTCAGCTTAATGCCACAATGCGAACCATCAGCGGAACCTTAAAATCGACTCCTCTTCCTTGGCTCCCCGTACTTGCAAATATAACCCCGCCAAATATCAGGCGAGAGATTGCAACACTGAGGGAATACAAGAAGGCGCTGCAAAAAATCGAAATACCCTTGCACGATGATGTCGTTTCTCACCCGGCATGCCGCTTAAAGTCTCGAAAACCCTTCTGGACGGAAGGAGAAAGACTCCTTCGAACACCTCTCACCCCAGAAGATAGGTGGAAGCTTGAGTGGCAATCAGCCAACGTCAAAAACGCCCATCTCGTGCAAGACCCCACTGAGAGACAGCCTGGGTTCTCATTGCCTCGCAAACTCTGGACTGCCATCAATAGGATAAGGTGCTCCCATAGCCGTTGTGCTCATATGATGCATAGATGGGGCCTTAAAGAGTCGGCGACGTGTGAATGCGGTGCGGTGCAGACCACCGAACATGTGGTCAACGAATGCCCGCTCCATTCATTCCCCGGCGGGATTGATGAGGTCCACAGGGCAACGCCTGAGGCCCTAGACTGGCTCGCAGACCTAGATGTCCCCCTCTGACCCCCCACCATACGAAAGAAGAAGAAGAAGAAGAAGATAATAATAATAATTGGATAATTTGTAGAGCGCCGTTTTTGTGAAAAATCACCTCAAGGGCGCTTTACAATTTATTATGAATCTTAGCCTCTATTTACTTTAAGATCATTAGGTATGTCCCATTATTTCAAATAGGCAGGTACATGGTGACTACTTTTCATATTTTTCAACACCTTTACAAGTCATGTTCTGGAAGAAATTAAAACATTTTATATTGGATAGGTTTTCACAAATTGATGTTTTTCACTAATTTTTTTCTGCTGAAACTACAGATTTACAAAAATGTTAGGTGTTTTCGTAAGCGTCGTTGACTGTTTGTAGCGATATTTAGGTAACACAACCTCTGTTGGTACTCGCCTACCTAAAATACAGACGTGTACTCTTCGGTAAGTGCAACCATAGTACCTAAATACCCCGTGGTGTAAATAATAGTTTAATATTGAATCCCGCCGAGGACGAAGGAAGGTAAATATTTACCCCAAACCTGACATCCCTCGGTATTAGCCTCACGTGTTCACCGGAATCAGAGGCGAGGCTGGTCCTGCTGACGCGATATGCCTTGTGACTATTAATTATTGATAGATTTTAAAAATATGTATAAACAACTTCATGTTACTAGGTAGAACAGGATAAATAGTTTTATCATCATTACATAGTATAAAATGAAGTCGCTCAAAATGTATGTGCGCGTTAATCTTTTAAACTAAGCAACAAATTTTCATACGGTTTTCACCAATAGATGTAGTGATTAAAGAGGAATGTTTATATGTATAATACATGTAAATTATATTAGAGAAAAGCCGAGAAATTTAAAGAAAACATATTTTAGTGTGATTTAAAACGGATGGCGGGCCTTACTTTTGAAATTCGTTCTACGGAAGAAATTGGAAAATAGATGTCCTAGAGTAAGTAGGTATTTGAGTTGAATTATTTTATTTGATGAAGTCGCTCAAAATGTATGTGCGCATAGATCTTTTAAACTACGCAACGGATATTCATGCGGTTTTCACCAATAGATAGAGTGATTCAAGAGGAAGGTTTTTATGTATAAAAACATGCTTATTATGGTAGAGAAAAGTCGAGATTTTCAAATATTCAATTCAGGCAGCGGGCAGCGGGCAGCGGGCAGCGGGCAGCGGGCAGCTGGCAAGCAGATGGTGTGGATTTTATAAAGGTTGGGTAATGGCGTTGAGCAATAAAATAGCTGAAAGGGAACCCAATCGGTTACTTATACCTAATATTCTTATATTCACTTGTATCTAACTAACTAACTAACTAACTAACCATCACGCCATTTCCCCGCAGGAGTAGGCAGAGAGGACGGACTGCCAAATAACTCGGTCCCGGCACACAGTCTTTGCCTCCCTAACATTCATACATCGTCTCATACATCCTCTTCTATTATTCTGACTTTTGACATGGCCCGACTCAAGTATCTGATTCACTTGATCGTGCCGTGTCTTCCTCGGGCGTCCCGACTTCTTCTTCCATTCACATTTGCGTCATATATTCTTCTCACACTATTTTCTTCTTTCATTCGCTCAACATGCCCAAACCATCTGAGGGTCCCTTTCTTAATCTTACTCATTATGCTTACATCAGCCGTACATTCTTTGCGGATATCCACATTTCTCACACGATCGTACATGGTTTTACCACACATTCGCCTCAGGGATCTCATTTCAACAGCATTCAGCTTACTTTCATCCTTCCTCTGCCAGTTCCATGCCTCACTGCCATACATCAGGGTAGGTACCAGGACTCCATTGTGGACTGCTAGCTTGGCTTCTTTTGACAGTTTTTTATTAGCGCCAACGACCTATATAGTAAACGGTTCGTATTTAGAATATATTTTTAGTCTTCTTCTAAATGAATTGGTCTTATTCTAAATAACACGTATGTAATTGTGGGAAATGTGAACCTAAAAGTATTTAATAAAAAAATACAAATTTGCATCCTTTGCCTCAGGATTTCTGCCTTTCAATTGAGGGGTCAGAAATTTTCCATTCGAATGAACACCGTTTCAAACTTGAAAAATTACGACATCTGACAAAAATATAAACTAAAGAAGTACAGATTTCGAATGGCCACAGACTTATTAATTAATTAAAGTTAAAAAAAAATATATGATGAGCACTTCATTCCTTGTCTCAGTCGTTCTCACAATATATTCCAAATTTGAAAAACAAAGCAAAACCTAGTTCTTTGAGTTTATTGAACCCGAGTTATACATAGACACACCACCGAAATTATTATTCTTAGTAATTGAGAAAAAATCCAATCCATTCTGTTTGGCTGGGGTGGGGTGAAGTGACTTTTAATAAACATGAAAACAAAGCTAACTAAACATGTTGGTCTCTTCACTTTAAGTGTCGGATGAAGAAAACCACTTTTAAAATATTTTTTTTATTATGAAATAAAGAGAGGGCAAATCATCTAGGTACATTATTTTTTTCATAATATTGTGTTTAAAATAAGCTTGTGGCATCAATAAACTCTCGATAAAGTGGTGCCGCTTTACCCTCGCTGACGGTACATAGGGTTCATTTTACAGTTTTGAAATGTTAAAATTACGATATGTTAAGACACCGCTACCTGAATTTCTGCAGATTTCTTGCATACCTCCCTTAAACATTTGAAGTTTTTAAGCTCTTAAAAATATATGTTATTTTTTAAGATAATATCTAGACATTCGTCGCGCCGAAACGCAAATTATATAAAATTCCCTCGATAGAAAAAAATCCCAAAGTATGCTCCAAAAATTATTATTAACACGATAGTCTCAGTTATTTTACAAGTTTGTAGCAACCAGCCTTTGCTACGTCACGCTTTGGATTGCCCCCGAACCGTATCGATGTTTCCAGAAGCGGCGCCTGTGTTCAAATATATGCAAGCGAAATTACTAGAGCTCTCGTCGGCCGTCTGGCATGGACGGTACGCGACTGAACAGTAGGTACCTAGTTCATCGGAACAGAGCCGCGGACCTACCTACCTCTCACGCATTCCAGAAAAGGTACGAACCATTGTACGCTTGCAATGCACAGTTCTAGCGCTTTCGAGTAACTAGCCGAGTGATGATTTACTACCAATACTTCACTCGTCTGGCCATATAAAACGCGCCCAACAACAGCGAAAGCAGCAGTGTTCGTTCAACTTACCGAGCAGTCGCCTCTTCTATCCGCAATCAACCTTGACCCAGTGTGTAACTTCGTTAGTACTATTTAATATCGTAAGACTGTTACGCTGACCGTGTTTGTGTAATTACAAATTTTAATCATTGTGGGAACTCATTTAAGGTTTTTTATAACGCAACCTCGTTGTTCTTCAGTTAACCACCAGCCTACACTGAGTACCCACAAGTTATATGATAGAAATAATTCAAAGTGTTTTTTTAAATGCTGTTTAAGACAACCCCCGTGAGATTTTTGCTCTATTTTAAACGAGTCGTGTTTTATTAAACATTTTCACAATTTTCGCATCGATTTTATCGCTTTAAATATTAGCGCGCTCCTTCATTCGTAATTACATATCTCTCCATCTTCTTCTTTTTGTGCGCCGTTGCTGGGCCTTAAATATTGAGCAAAAATGATTGGCTGTGGTTCCAATCCTTTATCTTGAATGGTTCCATGATAATGACAACCCGACAGTTGGCCCTAAGGTATACTTTTATACAATATGCAGTCGGTTTAGGAAAAATACGGTATTTATACTTACACAAAATATAACTAAGTGCTTATAAGCGTGCAGAGAGGTGTACCGCTGAATGACAGGGATAAAACATATATTCATTCAAATTCATCAAGGAAAAAAACACTTGTCAGATAATGTATCTTTACCAGCGTAAAAGTTAAAAAAATCGGCACTATAAATAAATTCGAAATCCATGCCAACTTTTTATGAAAGATATTTTTAAAGTATATTTTAGATTTCGTATTGGTAAGTAATGCACAAAAAATATAACTTTATAATAATTACGTTTCGGAGGGCCAACTGCCGGGGAATCAACTGTCTTTATCTATATACACCATTTTGAATACATGCAGAAGAACGCAAGAGGGACTGCTGGTTCGACATGTTTGAGTAGATACCTACACAAAGAGGCATTGTTTGAGGTATTTAGTTCCACAATATCTTGTCAAGAATTGCCATGAATTACCCCTGAATGACGTCTAGCTACCACAAGGTGTTTTAAAAGTTCTGAAATTAATTTCAAAACGTCATACCTCACCTTCCATTGGTTTGTCTTTAATACGCATTGTTAAAAGTGGGTGGCTAAGGAAATGGAGCAATTTAAGGGCATTAAAGCTAAGACCAGAATGTCTGCCTTAAACGGTGCTCATGGTGGTATAAGGTATAAAACATATCTACCTACATAGATATTTGTAGCGCCCTAAACTGAGAATATTTCTTTTGGTACCCTAATACCCATTCTGTTTTACAGTCTTAATCTGACCTTATTCGGAAAAAAACTTTTGTAAACACAAAATTAGAAACTTACGTAGTAACTACCTGTAATTGATTTTTTTCTCTCAATTTTGTGAGATAAATTTCCACTTCACAGGAGGCCCTGAGGAAATAAAATCCCTAAAGGCCAATGTCATCTTTGGGAATGGTGTGTGATTTTTTTAGGGAAACGAATGAAAGGAAGTTTGAGGGGTGAATAGGATTTTTTATTTTTTTTCTGTTTCAGATTTTCAATTGAATTTCGCTAATATTGTCTTCATTAATTAAATTAGCAATTTAAAGTTTTACTCATTAAGTTAGGAATTAAAAAAAAATAGTCAAGACTTGCAAAAAACTCAAAAGATGTCGCGTATTATATAAAAAATGGATAAAATTTATCCATCAAGGCGTTTATATACTCGTAACATTTAATTCGGGTTGAATCTTGTAATTATACATAAAGATAGCAGCCAATAAAAACATGCGTTAAGAAAATGAAGATGATGTTGGTAGTTATTAGTCGAAGTATGATACAGTTAAATATGACCGAATCAAAAAGGGACATTTTAGCTCAGTTATCAGAGCACCTCCCCGGAAAGGCTTAAGTGCAGGGTTCGATTCCTAGTTGTGACCGTATCTTTTTAATAATACCTAATATCTACATTGTATGATTGCTTTTTGAATCACACTAAATTGTCGCTTAGAAACGTATTAAATAATAACACAAATAACAGTAATTAACAAACGATAGGTAGGTACTTTGTTATCATTTCACGTCAACTAATAACCTTATAATGTAACAACTCCCATCAAAATACCATGTATGAAATCACCAAGGTGTTGGATAGAAGTGTGTTTAAAGTCACGTGTCGTGATAGTCACCCATCCACACAGCACGTGTCGAAAGTGACGCTTCGGTGATATCGCATTGTCCATCATCGGGTCTAGGAGAGAGAGAATAATAGCAAGTAATTATGTAGGCACTAGCACGCTAATACTCTAGTTCTTTTTTTCCATTGTTCTGTAAATCATATCGGAAATACGCTTAGTGTGAGACCCAATATTTTAGTGCAATACCATTCAAAGTTGTGTTTTATGGATTTTTTGGTCGAAGATTTTACCCCGCATTGTGGTACTTATGTTTCAACAACATAAATAAACCCCGTATACACTAAAACACGATCTATTACTAATATAATTAGCTTCCTTCCGCGGTCACGCTGGCACACGATGTTTTGACAAACATCAAAGTACCTACCTAGTAAATTAGTTTATTAGTGTAAAGTTTGGGATCTGGGACTTGGTTAATGTGTGGGACTTTGTTGAAGCGCAAATATATCTACTTTACGTAGAATTTTATACAAATATGGTTTTCACAAACAAAATGATTATATTTTTTAAATTAAAGCTCATTTTTTTTAAATATCAGCTTGTATTTAAAAGAACACAAAAAATCAGCAGGTGTAGGTACCTTTATAAGGTTTTCATAAGAATTATGAAAACCTTATAAAGGTACCTTATACGTACCTTAAGCGTTGCTTGAAACGGCTCTCGCCGTGTTTGGTTACCAGATCTGAATAGTCAGGTACCTCCCCACCTTCCTCTCCCCCATCTCCTTCCCCTCCCAACTATCTTATCAACTATCACCACGGCCAGCCCCGATTAGGGATTAGTCTCACTGGCTCCAGGCTGGAGCTGTTAAGAATCGTGTGTGGTATTCACATTATACTGTGTTCACATTTAAGATATTATGTGTACAAGAATGGGCAACAAGCAGAACTTCGTAATGCTAACATTGTATTTCATAAGACTACTTTATATCCACTTCATTTTGATATAAGTATTACTTACTTGTAATGCTAACTTCGTAATGCTAACATTGTATTTCATAAGACTACTCTGTATCCACTTCATTTTGATATAAATATAACTTACTTGTATTACTTATATTGCTAATCGGAAGTAGAATTTTCAATTTGGGAGGCGGGAATGGGTACCGCCGCCCCGGGAACCTTTATTGGATAACCAACACCTCTGCCATAGGTCACCCCAAGTGGTTCGCTATGTTTGGTGATTTAGCAGGGGTGCCCGGGTTCACGGGGTGAGGTTTGTCTTGGAGGCGGATGACCAGGACATACTGAACCCCAGATTCCTACCCACCCCTCAAACCCTTTCCTTCCCAGAACTCTCCTCTCCTTCCTTTCCTTAAAAAAACCCTCCACACAGCATCCCCAAAGATGACATAGGCCCCGAGGGAAATTATTTTCCTCAGGGCCTCCTGTGTGGAGCTCATGTAAAAAAAAAAAGAAACCTCCTCGGTCGTATGTGATTTTCTGGAAGTCCCTTCTACGTCTAGGTCATACCTAAAGGCAACGTAAATTATTTCTGCAAAATTTGGCAAAAAAAAGTTGTTTTCACTGATTCTCGTACCAGATTTTCTTATAGAGAGCTTTCCCAATCGTTGAATTTGCCACCTAGCGTCATAATATAAAACGATTGTGTATTCATATTTAGCGAGGAATCCAACCAATAAAACCGGAAAGCACGATCGTGTCGTAATGGCGAAAAATATTAATTTGGCCCAATCGAATAATAAATAGTTACTGCAGTCTGAAAATCTGGTCGATAAACTTTTAATTTATTATGTTAAAAATAAACTCATTTCAGAATAGTTTAAATAATTTTAAAATTCTCAAAATGGAAATGAAAGCGACGCCATCACGAAAACTTTTAAAAGCTCAGCATACCGGCTGTAAAAGCTTTGAAGAGCTTATAAACTTTGTGCATAGATGTCGTATACGTAAAAAAATATCAAAGCTTTCAGATTTTTAAAATTCGTTTGAGCACTCGACTTCAATAAATATGATTTTTTTTATTTCGGATCTTCAGATGCTCTTTTATACCTATCTAAATAAAATTTCGCAGACGTATTAAAAAAGAAAAGCTTTTTTATGCTTTGACGGTATAATTTTGTAGGTAATTAAAAGTATTATCATACTTGAGTTTGTTGCAACTTAACATTATTTCAAAACCCTTCTTGATTTGGTCAACTGAATTCTTCAGAAATTTTTTTGATGAAAATGTTTTTTTATCGAGAAAATCTCATACCAGTCGTGTATCTAGATATTTATAGTGATTCATAAAAATGTTTTTAATATTCTCTTTTCATGATATGTATTCAGAACAAATATAATGCTAGGTGCTAGGTTATATTTATTTATTATAATTCGTTAAAGGAAATACGGAAATCAATCATTGCTATCACAACTCGGATGTCTAAATGCGTACAACGTGCGATTATAAACGTAGGACAAGTTGGTTGGTTCGTATGTAGTTGTTTAGATTATACTGATTCAGAAAAAATGTTCTGCTGTTGATAGAAAATAATATGTTGATATAAAGGTAATAAATAATATGCTAACTATATTATGTATTACTTAGGTCTGTTTCTCTTTTGGTTCTATTTTGTCTCTTGTGACTATTGTGTCTCTTATGTCTCTTGTGTGTCTTGTGCCTCTTGTGTATTTTGTGTCTCTTTTCTCGGGTGGCTCTTATTTTTATCGTTTCTCTTGTGTCTCTTTTGTCTCTTGTGTCTCTTGTGTCTCTTGTGTCTCTTGTGTCTCTTCTGTCTCTTGTGTTTCTTATGTCTCTTGTGTCTTTTGTGTCTCTTTTGTCTCTTGTGTCTCTTGTATCTCTTGTGTCTCTTATGTCTCTTGTGTCTCTTGTGTCTTTTTGTCTCTTATGTCACTTGTCTCTTGTGCCTCTTTTATATATATTTATTATAATTTTTAATTTTTATTTGTTCGGTTTTTTGTTTTTGAATGTTTATTTAGATGTATGAAAATGTGTCTTTTGTCTAAATAGATTTTTGTAATTTTATGTGTATACCTATTTGTGTATTAACTGAGTGTATACCTATTTGTCTATTTATAGCTGGGTAATTCTCACATAAGTGAGAACATGTGTAGAAACACATTATAAATTTTTTTTTTTTTTTTTTTTTTTTTTTTTTTTTTTTTTTTTTTTTTTTTTTTTTTTTTTTTTTGTGTATTACAGACTGTGTCCATTTACAATACACATGTAACATTAACTACATATATATGATACAAATAATACAAGTTATAGATTAATAGCATTGACATGCCTCTTGAATTCTTCAAGACTACTATTAAAAATATCGATAGTCTTGGAGGCGTTGTTTAACAGCGCCATACCTCGTGTCATGCTATGCCGAGCCAGTACGTCCGTTCTGCCACGTGGGATACAAAGCAGATCATGGTGACGTCCCTGGCTGTAGTTATTCGGTACGAACAACTTATAATATTAATATTATAATATAATTCATTAAATAGAGTCAATTATTCAGTGTTCGACGGCTCTCAACTACAATTCGTAAAAGCTCTAGGGAAAATAAGATAATTTTATACCTGAATACCACAAAACATTCAGCAATAGACTTCAGAGTGAATTGACTGTAAAACAGAACATTCTATAATTCATTTAAAAAAAAAAATCCTGAACAATTTGTGACTTTTTAGTACATTTCCAAAAAGTCAGTTGAACTTGCAAGTGATATCACTTAACTTTTTCTCAAGATTGCTATTAATTTATTATTAAGGCTAAAAAATTGTAATAAATCTAAGTCTAATGTAGTCTGTTTCAGGTTTTTTCCCCCTACGGCGATGGCCTCGGACCCCAGAAGTAATCAAAGATATTTGACACCGTCACATTTCACAGCCAGTAGAGACAAACTGAGAGACAAACACACCTACTGTTAATCGGCCACACGTTACGTTTGGTCAAGTTTGTCGACAAAACAGCTTAACTACAAAATAGCTCAGCTTCTACCCACCCTAAATATTCCGGTTTTTGTTCGATGAGTTTCAGTATTCTGAATGTGTAGTATCACCACATTTTTCCAATGAAAGTGTCATGACTGTAGTATGCAATAAATGTATTGTTCAATAACTGTAATACAATAACTATCTAACTAATTATCGAAACCAATCGAAATTAATCGTAAACCACACACATATTAGATACATATGATACATATATTTTAATTTGAACTAAGGAATTATACTATACATAATTTCTCAATTTGGGAGGCAGGTAGGTACCACCGCTTCGGGAACCATTTATTGGATAGCCAACACCTCTACCACAGGTTACGCTAAGTGTCTAGAGACGTTTGGTGACGTAGCAAGGGTGCCCGGGTTCAAGTGTGATTTTTGTCCGAGTATTGACGGCGCATGTGTCTGCCCACCAACTGCATGGCAGGCCGGATCGAGTGAGACTTTCCAGCTTGACTCTCTCGGAATACCATAGTGGGAGGGTTAGATTTGTGCCCTTATTATTATTTTACCCCTGAAAGGACACCCCCCCTGATTCTTACCCACCCCTAACACCTATTTCTTCTCTAGAACTTTCTCTCCTCTCTCCTCTCATTTCTTTTTCTGAAAATGCCCCCCATATAGCATCTCCTAAGGTGACATAGGTACTGAGAGGAATTATTTTTCTAAGGGCCTCCTGTGTGGAACTAAAGTAAAAAAAGTTGGAGTAAAAAAATACAATCGTCACAAAAAAACGTCATGTACACAATTCTTTATCAAACTGTGTTCAGGCAGGTAGGCACAATAATGATTATTCCGATTTGACAGCTCGTAGTAGAATTCACGTGAAATATCCAATGTAGTTACCATCTTGAACCAGAAACGGTACAAGAAAATAAATTTGCAGACATATGAAATTAAAACAGAAATTCGAATTGTTAAACGAAACTGTTCTTTCAACCCACCCACAGCTTTACCTTCTCAAACCTACATTACTCACAACATAATAAAAGTTCAAAATATATTATGTACCTACAAATTTTCATAATAAGGTAAATACTGTAATATATAGATATAATATAATAAAAAAAAATTAAAAAAATAAACTCGTGAAAATGAGTTTATTTAGGCTAAAACGGAAATTTCTGTGCCATTTGTGATGCTTTCTTAAAAGACATTCATTGGTTGGCAAAGTTATGGAATGCTATTAATATTTACCTGTGAAGCTTATTTGCATTACGTTATTTTGTTCCAACGAGAATCATCCCAGGCTATTTTGTAACACACCTTTTTATCTTCCCAAGATTTATTTAACTCAGTTTCATCTCTTCACGTGATATAATAGTACAGCCTCAGTAATGTGAAAGGCGACGAATGAACGGGCTGGTGTTGACTGAAGAGCTTTTCGAAGCGATGACATTTCTACGGTAATTGATACCTAAGTTATTATAAATAATTACGTATGTGATTTATATAATGCATTATGTAATGGGTACGTGCCTCACAAGACGATATGTAATAATAATATAACTTTGATGATTTTTATAGCGCCATTTTCGTGAAAAATTACCGCAAGGGCGCTATACAAATATCAATTCATTTAACGCTCTATCTTGTTAGTAACAATCGGATGGTTGCTAAGTCTGGAAAATAAAATGTATTAATGCCTGATCTCTAGTTTGCATGTAGGTAGGTTCGTAATACTCATATACATATATTTTCAATCTTACCTAATTTGACGTAAAAGTCCATGTACGCGCCGATGGTAAGTCAAGAAAATAAAATTATGAATGCCTGATATCTGGTATACATGTAGGTAGGTTTTTAATATTTAATTAAATGAGCACAATATTAGCGAAACTCAATCGAAATCTGGAGACAGAAAAATCAGAAAAGATATTGGCTCCGCTGGGACTCGAACCCAGGACCTTTTGCTTACATGGCAACAGCTCTACCGATTGAGCTACGGAACCCATATTAATTCGGTCACTTTTAACTGTATCATACTTCGACTAAGAACTACCAACATTATCTTCATCTTCTTAACGCACATATTATTGGCTGCTATCTTTATATATGATTGCAAGATTCAACTCGAACTAAATGTAATTTAGATAGTGTCTGGATAAATTTTTATCCGGAGCCAATATCTTTTCTGATTTTTCTGTCTCCAGATTTCGATTGAGTTTCGCTAATATTGTGTTCATTTAATTAAATATTATAATTTGAGATTTTACTCATAAAGTTTAAAAAATTAAAAAAAATATTCATCCTAGACTTGCAGAAAAAGTCAATAGATGTCGCGTATTAAAAATAAAATGAATAAAAATTTATCCAGACACTATCTAGATTGCATTTAGTTCGAGTTGAATCTTGCAATCATATATAAAGATAGCAGCCAATAATATGTGCGTTAAGAAGATGAAGATAATGTTGGTAGTTCTTAGTCGAAGTATGATACAGTTAAAAGTGACCGAATTAATATGGGTTCCGTAGCTCAATCGGTAGAGCTGTTGCCATGTAAGCAAAAGGTCCTGGGTTCGAGTCCCAGCGGAGCCAATATCTTTTCTTTTTTTTCTGTCTCCAGATTTCGATTGAGTTTCGCTAATATTGTGTTCATTTAATTAAATATTATAATTTGAGGTTTTTAATACTCATATACATATTATTATTATTTTTTTTATTTTTTATTATTTATTGAAACATTTATTATAATTACAATTTTACAAATAAATATTTTTTTTACAGGTTTTTTTTTTACTACCCTTCCATTAAAAGCATTTGCTTGTGTATGGAAGGGGAGTGTACATAAATGCTATTAGTTATTAGTTAGGTATAAGTTAGTACTTAAATAATTAATTGTACATAAATATATGTGAGCTGCAGTATTTATTTGATAATGGTGTGTTTTTTTTTTTTTTTAAAGAAAGAATGTTATGGAGAACTAAGATATTTGTAAGATTAGTTGACAGTAGTTGATTATATTTTCGATACATAATTTACGTAAGAGTCTGAAAACATAATTTATCTAAGAGTATGTCAAGAAAATAAATTTGTGAATGTCTTAATGCTGGTATGCATTTAGGTAGGTACTTAATATTCATATACATATATTTTTAATACCTAATTTGACATAAAAGTCAATGTACGCGCCGATGGTATGTCAAGAAAATAAAATTATGAATGTCTGATATCTGGTATGCATGTAGGTAGGTACCTACTTAAGGGCCCGCAAACCGAATTTCTACCGATTTCTTACATATCTCCTCTTTTAAAGCTCTAAAGTTTTAAGCTTTAAAGCTCTTAAAAAAATATATGTTTTTCTTGAAGATAATATCTAGACATAGCCCGCGCCGAAACGCAAATTATATAAAATTCCCTCGATAGAAAAAATCGCAAAGTATGCTCCAAAAATTATTATAAACACGTTTGTTTAGTTATTTTACAAATAATTCACAGTGTTTCTTTAAATGCTGTTTAAGACTATATTTTTGCTCTATTTTAAACGAGTCGTGTTTTATTAAACATTTTTGCAATTTTCGCATCGATAGCTCTCCTCTAACATTCGTAATTTCGTATCTCTCCATCTTCTTCTTTTCGATCCCGGTTGCGGAACCTTAAGCCGCCGCTACCCGAATTTCTACCGATTTCTTACATATCCTCCTTAAATATTTGAAGTTTTTTAATTCTTAAAAAAATATGTGTTATTTTTTAAGAAAATATCTCTGCATTCCCCACGCCGAAACGTAAATTATATGAAATTCCCTCGATAGAAAAAAATCGCAAAGTATGCTCCGAAAATTATTATTTTCACATCTGATTCAGTTATTTTACAAGTTATATGTATGAAAAAATTCACAGTGTTTCTTTCAATGCTGTTTTAGACAGCTCCCAAGATATTTATGATCTATTTTAAACGAGTTATGTTTCATTAAACATTTTCACAATTTTCGCTTCAATTTTATCGTTTTAAATATTAGGGCACTCTCTCCAGCATTCGTAATTAAATATCTCTCTATCTTCTTCTTTTTGAGCGGGGATACGGCGCCTTCTGTTAGGTGTCTTTATGATATTATAAGTTTTTATTTGTTTAGGCCAGCTCTAGCTATGGGAAAAAATCAAAACTATTGTAAGTGAGTTATATTTTCTCTATAACATGATCAACTTCCACCAACTTTCCAGACGAATATAATCCCCCAAATACCCATGCTTCGAAAGAATCCTACCGCATTGTTCATTATATCCGTGTTATGTATGAAAGAATACTCTGTCTTCGAATTTATAACACAAAACGATTCACGTATCGTATTTCATCCTAACTTTTGCCTAGGGATAAATTCTCAAATACACAAGTAGATATTATTATGTATATTAGATTATCAGTGGTGTATAACTCCCGGGGGCGTATTTACAATCCCTACCGCGTTTCAGTCGCGCTACTGACTGAATCGCGGTAGGGATTATAATGCATAAATCTATCTGTTGCTCTATCTGTTTCTGTGACGACCGTAATTATTAAGGGGTTAGCAGAGAGGATGGACCGCGTTTTTTTTAACTTACATTTTTTTTTAACATAAAATTTATTTATCTAAGTAAAAAAAAAAAAACTTTTTTTTTAACTGAGGGTGAAGGGTAAGCAGAGAGGATGGACCGTGTTTTTTTTTTTACTTCAAAAAAATTTTTACATTGAAAATTTATTTTTTAAATAAATTTTCAACAGTTTATCAGCAGGAGTAGGCAGAGAGGATGGACCGCTGGCGCTCGACTGAAGCATCAGCCAAAGCAAAAAACTAAGTGCTTGTTTCAAGCCGCTTGACCGTGTCGGGACAACCTAACCTTGTGTTACTTTCCTCTTCCTCTGCCCTTTACATACTTAAAGCTCCCATTTCTTATCAGTTTTAGCACACGAAATCTTTTTGGCCCTTGTTTAGCCTCGCATGCCCACACACATATCGAAATATCTTTCTACTATAGTATGTAAGGTGTTTATTTCTTACGAATAGATAAACCAAAAATTAAAAGTATATATACATATATTTCAATTATACAATAAAAAGATCTGCTTACTTATCAATCAAAACCTTCGCCAATGAACTAGATTTATTAAAACAAATCAATTACAGCCACTACCCAAATATTTGTAATAATCACATCGATAATGTGCTTTTATTTGTGGGGTAGATTGAGATGGGTATGTCAAACCTACCCTGCATGAAAGATATCATTTTCAGGCTGTCATTTAACGGGGGATGATTTTTCCATGACACTGATTACCCCTATAGGGTAAACATATTCATTTCCTGATAATATACAAACAAATCTGAACTAAGCAAGTAAGATTACTAAGTGGATGTTTTGGGGATTAAATTAATAAAGATTTTGTGCTTCATTAAGGTACCTATGTACTTATTGAAAGGTTTATTTTATTTATTTCCTCAAAAAATTCAATTTTAATTTTTAAAATAATTATGTAGGTAATTTTTATCTAGGTATATTTTAATAAGTTGTACTCCATGAAAAGCCGTGCTTGTGTGTAGTTTTTTATGGTAGTTTTTTTAAATTGTTGTTTTTTTTTCATTTTATTATGTATTACTAGCTGAACCGACAAACGTTGTTCTGCCATATAAATTATTTCTAGTGAATATTTTGGTTGTTAAATAAAAAATAACAAATGTATTGTAAGTATGTGGGGATGGGATCTATGAAATAAAGAGGAATGGAGCGCTGTAGACGATGACCGCCGATAAAAACAAAAAAACACCAACTAAATTAGGAAAATGAAATTAAAAAAATCAATATGAATTTCGAAGACCAATTGAGTGTACGATATTTTTTGTCAGTCCGTCTTTAGCCAACACAAATAAGCTTGATGGTTTGCCCACGCGAGAACATGATGACGAATGAAATATCAAAATAACGCGACGCTTCTCGTGAATGTCTTGCGCATGTGTGGATAAAAGTTCGATGAGGCGAACGTAGCGCCATCTGTCATTCAACAACATAAATAAATTCGTTCTGTTTGAAATACGAAAGATGGTTAAATTTGTTCATACAAAAATACTAAAATCGCGATTAAAAAATGGGAGCGTGGGGGTAGGAGGGTTAAAATTTGGGGTAATAGGTATTTTTTGCTGCCAAATAAAAAAAAATACTAACAATATTCTGGATATTGACACCCTAATCACATAGCGGTGTGAAATATACTTTAAAACCTATTCTCATACCTACCAAATATACATAAAAAAAATTATGAAAAACGGTCAAGCCGTTTCGGAGGAGTGCGACCACAAACACCGTGACACGAGATTTTTATACATAAGATTATCTGTGTGTTTATTATTTTTCAGTGTTTTTTTTTACTTGTAATTTGAAATATTTAAAGTATCATTAATGAACCTTTATTTTTCTGGAAGTTTGTATTTATTTGTAGTTCTGTTGACGCAAAGTTTTTACATGTCGTAGTCGCCACTAAGTACAATCAAACACGATTTTTTATATTTATAATTCAATCATTGAAGACCATATTAACGACTCTCAATCGAAAATTTGAACAGAACAAATCGAAAAAGATACGGTCGCATTTAGGAATTGAACTCAGGTTCTTAGCTTTGCAGGGGCTCTGTTCTACCACTGAGCTAATTCGAACCAACCTCATATTTTATTGGCTGTCATCTTCACGGAGGGGCGAGTTCCCGGCTATGCAGCCCTTATTAGATCCAGGGTGGCAGAATGACGGAAAGGATAAGCAGCTCTGGAAATTAATATCCTCGTCATGGAAGCCCACCTCAGTCCATCATCCATCATTGATGCACACTGGAGAAAAATACTGGCTCCTAATGAGGTCACAGAATCCTAAATGCCAATTATTACTATTTTCTTTTATTATTTTTTTCACCTTTAAGTATTTCATGTACAATTAATATTCATCTGCCTTTTTTTCTCTTTAAAATATTTTGTATATGTATTATAACCCTTATGAAGTGTGTGGGATTCCACTATTCTCCCCACATACCGGAATAAACATTTTACGCAACAGATTTAAATGTCCGGGTTTAATTTTCCCCACAAGAAAAACTAAACCGCTTCACACACTTCCCAAATGATCATCTGGTCAATCCACGTTATGCAATTGCACTATATAAGTATTATAATTACAAAACAATACAAGAACAACATGTCAACCTACCAGAGACCATATGGGAAAATAATTCACCGACTCCAGATATTTTCATATCAGAGGGTTCGGCTCTGTGAAATTCCTAATTGAACCTATAAATCCTACTGATCCCTCAATATAAATATTTAAAAAATCTTTTGTAATCCTACAGTATTTAAAATTACCGATTTTTGCATTTTTATATGTAAATCCTTTGACAAATCTAATATGCCTAAATTTTGAATCAGAAACCTAGGGATAATGCCAGTAGCTGAAATAACAAATGGTAATATTTTTATAGTCCGAGAATGCCAAATTCTTTTAATCTCATTTCCTAAATCTGTGTATTTTCTAATTTTTTCAGATTTTTTTTTATTATTATTATTATTTACGTATGATTGCAAAATTCTTCCCGAATTAAATGCAATCTAGATGGTGTCTTGGATAAATGTTTGCATTTTTATTTAATATGTGACATCTATTGACTTTTCAGCAAGTGTTTACATATTTATATTTCTAAATAAGTCTTTATTTTAGTTGTATTTCCAATTACATATTTAATATATGTAATATATAAATATGTAATATGTGTGGGTATTTTTTTACATTAACTCCACTCAGGAAGCCTTGAGGAAAATATTTCCCCTCAGGGCCCATGTCATCTTTGGGGAGGCTGTGTTTAGGGTCTTTTTAGGAAAGGAAGGAGAGGAAGTTTGGGGAAGGAAAAGGGTATTAGGGGTGGATAGGAATCTGAGGGTCAGTGTGTCCAGGAGTGACAGACGTACGAATCCATCCCTCCCACTGCACAAGGCGATGTTCCCAAAGAGTACGGTTGGAGAACCAGAGGGACTCCCTCAACCATTCTCTCCCGACCCGGCATGCCATGCAGCTGATGGGCAGACGCATCCGCCGCCAACACCCGGACAAATCTCATCCCATGAACCCGGGCACCCCTGCTAAGTCACCAAACGTAGCGAACCACTTGGGTGACCTTTGGCTGAACCATTTGTTGGTTATCCAATCAAGTAGTGCGGCTTCGCATTAAGATGGCTACGAGCGGTTTCAATTAAAAATACCTACTGTTAGTTTCCACCGAGTTGTACCAGGAGGATACATATTGCCTCTGATGAAAGCCAAACTCAGATACGCCACCAGCAAAATTACATTGCATTAAGCATCACATAACGCATACCATTAGAGAATATGCAAATATTTATTTGAGACATTTTTAGAAGGATATCTTTTGCCAAAATGGTAAAAGACCAAAAATCTGCATTATGTCGGCAACTTTGTGAAAAAAAAAAATTACACAACTATCCTTTTATTTCGTTGAAACGGAATTCCAAATTATGAAATCAGCTTTTGGGGAGATGATTTACATTTGGTGGCAATTGTGTCGAACATCCCTCGGCGGAAAAAATGAAAGCTCGGCTACAAAAAAGTTCCCGAAGGGATGAGATCTATGGACCCTTTTATCTAAGCGCAGATCCTATGTGGAACGTTACCGCCTTAGTAAATACATATTTATGGAGACAAAAAAGTAAGTTATTATGACGAGCTTTCAAAAGCTTTTAAAAATTAATATATAATTTGAAAGACTTAATTTGAATATTCTTTGCTGAGATCAGGCTCTTGCTTTTTCCAAATCGAGCTTTTCTCTACAGGGGTAGGTAGGTATATACCTACCTAGGCAGAGGTAGAGTGTGGAACGATACGAATCATCCGTCCAGCGTAGTAGGTAACCTGGGATTATTCACATTCATACATTTTCTCGTGCGTGATCTGTCATTCGGGCCGTTATGTAACTTATCACAAATTATTGGTAAAAACAATCGACCAGTGTTTTCCTGGTTGATTTGTGTTATTTCACAATTTAATCATTTACTATAATTCACAATTGTGCGGCACATTCCAGAGTGGAATTGTGCGGCACATTCCATAGTGGAATATACTCTCAGTTTCGCCCTGGTGTTAAGACCACCGTTCATAATTGAAACGTTGCTTGAAATGGATTTAGCCTATATGGTGACTTCTTCTTCCCCATCTCCTTCCCCTACCCACTACCTTTAGCTTCACAACATATCCCAATTAGGGATTCCAAATCTCACAGGCTCCAGGCGATTGGGAGCAGTTGAAACTCTTGTGTAGTATTCTTTTTAAAAAAATCGATATGGGTGAGTGATGATAAAATGAATTATTTTTTATTTATTTAAAAAAAAAAGACAAACATTCCCGGGTTACGAATAACCAGAGAAAATGTGAAAATCTCCTACTACCACCACACTGAACGGAAAGATTGCTTATGCCAAAGAATAGAACACACGACGCCTGGGTGGGACCTAAATGCGATGCCAACTCAGCTACTGACTGGTTTATTTACCAATGTTGAGGGAGAAAAAAGTTTTAGTGCCTATGATCGACCAATGGTTTTAACACTGGTATTTTAGTTAATATTTAAAAAAAAATGATATAGGCAATAAATACATCGTATTCAAATTTATAAATTTCTGCAAAAAAATCGTAATATCTACCTACCTTCTTACGAATGTCTTCGAAAGAACCAAACAGAAAATGTAGACGTCATGATCTATGTAGGTGCCTATCATACCCTGGTTACTCCCAGTTTGAACACATCTTTTGGACAGAGAAATAATAAATTCCATGCTATGAAATTATACAATGCTCTACCAGATCAACTAAAAAATATAAAGGAAATGAATATATTTAAAACAAAAGTAAAAACATGATTGAGAGATCAAAGTGATAATAAAATTACAAACATCATGAAGACGATGTAAAGACAATCCATAACCAAATACAAATATTTTAAAAAACTACAGGCCACCTCAGAACAGGAAATCCTAGTGAGGAGGTCTGTGAAAAAAAAAGAATCTATACTTATACTATACATTATACATACATGTACAAACCTTGCTATTGAAACTAATAATAAATAAAATAAATAAAATACCATACCTAAATATACCAGATCCGGTATATTTATTTAGATAAAAGATAACATTTCGGTGTCGGTTGATTATTTTGCAGAAGGTTTTTGGTATTAGCGAGAGATATGAAGCTGCCATCTGTGAAATGTATCTGATAATCCTCAACTGCATGCTGTGTTCTGGGCGCTGTGTGTTGTGTACCGTTTAGAGTGCAGTGGTGCGTTTGTGCATACAGATATAACGGAGAACAGCGAAGAGAAACTAGTGGTTGCTGAATGCATTTTGATAATATTAATAATAATCATCATTGTGTGGTGTCTCCGCAACGGACCCTTTGATAATAAGAATACCTATGACTCTCAATATAAAATATTATTAAATAATATTATTAGTATATCACCTACAAATACAGACCCAAACAGGTAGGTATTACTACATTGACTAATACCGAACACAGATAATAATAATAATATTTGGATGATTTATATAGCGCCGTTTTTGTGAAAAATCACCTCAAGGGCGCTGTACAAACTTATAATACATTTCTAAAATCTAAAAAACTACAAGCTAGGCAAACAATTATAAACAACTTATGGCTAAAAAATGCATACATCGGTTCATTGATCACCGATACGAAAATATGTGTACAATATTTTGACCAATGAACGCGATGCTGCCTAAAATTTAATGAAAACAGGACCATACTTACCTGGGAGGTCGCTTGAAATTAACACTGTATATTGTCCATTTAAAGAAATTTAGATAGAGTTCGCACGCAGAGGACATTATTGTAAACACATGTTATTTAATCCTGAAAAATATTTTAATATTAATATGTAATGTATTCTTTGACGAGTGTATTTTAGAAAGTAAAAGCAACATGTAAAGGTGGGAGGTGCAGTAGTACCTATAAGGATTTGATCTTACTAAATGTGATTCGTAAAGAGACAGATTGATGTGTAAGGAATCGAGTTATTTTAATTCAGTAAGAAAAGTGTGATTAAGACATATCATAGACAATACAAGTATGATGCTCTCAAATAGGTATATTTAAATTACGGGTATGAGAGCCCAAAAAGGGAGGTTTTTAGTTTGGACCTAAACTCTGTTGGGCTTGTTATGCATCTTAATTCCGGAGGGAGTCTATTCCAAGCCTTAGGCCCAGATACTCCGAAAGCACGATCTCCAAACATAGTATTTGGCTTTCGTTTAGGTTCTATTAGTCTGCCTTTAGCAGATGAAGTTGCTGATCTAAGGGTTAATTGTCTCGGACCGGTATTTTCCGGGACGCATAATTCGGATATGTAAGGTGGGGCCATTTCGTAGATTGATTTAAAAACCATCCAGCACAATTTGTACTGGATTCTCTCAGGGCACTTGAGCCAGTGAAGGTTACGAAGGTGTTCTGGTTTCAAAATGTCGTTAAACTACAACATTGTGGAGAATATTGTGCTCGTGGGAAACTTTACCAACAAAACAATTACAGCCTTACTAAAAAACCCCGCGAAAATTTTATTCAATTGACAAACGGCCGCGGATGTGAAAACATTACTAATTAAAAAATTGTTCATGGAAAAAAATACACTTGGTTTACACGGCCTGAGAGGGTAGTTTATCTCTGTTTTAGTAATGATATCTGAACAAAATTTTAAATTTTTCCAAAGTATTTTGAATGTTCTATATATTTCTTATTTTTGATAGTGTCGTAATATAACAAATACCATTTATGAAAACTAGATATAAATACCTTATAGATTTTTGTATTTGAAATACACTTTAGTTTTAAAAAACTGCCATATTTTAAGATTCAAACGCGGAAAAAATTGGAAAAAAATTTCTTACCAAAATATTTTTTATGAAAGTGTAGAGAAATTTATAAAAAAACTAAATTTAAAAAATACAGTCCTTTTATATAATGAATTTGGAAGAAAATTGTCACTTCATTTTTTATATCGTTCATACAATTAAACATTATAAAAAATATAACAATTGTTCCGAGAGAGAGAGTATTAGAAAAATTCTGACACTTTGAATTCACTTCCAAACAATATAAACGTTGATAACTCGAATTTGGTATTTATTAACACACGAACAAGCCTTTTATTTTATTAAATATTATTACTTTTATGGAAGTTTTATTAAACTTATGTGGATAAAAAATAATTTATTCGAAATAACCTATATGTTTATTTTAACCAAATTAAAGTAACAACAGAGACATTATAAAAGCAGAGAAACTGACAAAAATGTCGCACATAATAGAAATTATATTCATTTATGATAATAATATAACAGTGAATCTATCATAAACAGAAATCATGTTTAAAAACGTTAAATAACTGCGCATGATATTTTACACGTCACGAAAGTAAAAAAGCCGCGAATTTATAGAAAAAAATGGCCGCTAATGATGGCACGCATGCGCAGATCAAGCAAAAACAATGCAACTAACCTAATAATGTGATATGTAAAAACGCAGTGCACCGCGCAAGTAACAAATATGCAGGTTAACCATTGTTAAGGCGTTTTGTTATTAGTAAGGCTGTTAGTATATAAATTGAAGGACGAAAACAGAAGGGGAGAGGAAGAAAATTTTTCTCTTTTTCTTTCGACTTTTCTAAAACACAGTCAGTTTCTTAACCGGTTCACTGAATTTCTTCCTCTCCCCCTTTGTTATCATTCCTCACTTTATAAACTAAAATGACGGGTTGTTTCAAAAAAATTTACGAGTTCATCAAATATTTCAAGCTAATTTTCAGGTTCTATTCAAGTTCTATTATTATATCAGTATAGGCTAGTTGCTGAATGAAACTGAAATAATTACAGAACTTTAAAAGAACTTACACAGAACGTAAAAATTAACTACAAAAATATTTGATGAATTCATAATTTTTTTTTAAACAACCCATCCTAATTGTTTTGTTACTACGTTCCTATATATCATCAAACGAATGCACAATAGTTTAAAATGACTCTGTTTTATATTGTATGTATATTACATGTATTACAGAAGATGAAAGGTTGTGCAATTTTTTTGTTAACAATTTTTTCCGTAAGATTTTCTGAAAACATTGCGTATAATAAAACTAAATATAAAATTAATGACATGGGTACTTACAGCTCTAGCACGGTGAAATCGACAACTTTACGATATCGAATCGATAGGCTAATTTCCGATGATTTTATATCGATACACTGAGCACGGTTTCACCGTCGACAGCGCAACCGGTTTTGACAGGGATTAAATAAGAAATCGTCATTCGCTGGCAATAGTCAAGTATATTCATATATTTTTAAGTACACTAAGTACACCAGTGGCGTGCGCAGAGTTTTTGATCGGGCTAGGCAGTAGGAAAACCGCCGAATTGATTCGAATGAATAAAAAAAAACTTACTACAAATAACTCCCTTCGTACAAGTTTTTGCTAAGTGTACTTGCTGCTGGTAAGACAACTAGTTGATAGAAATAGATAACAACAGGTGTCACTGGCTTCACTGATTGCCATTTGCTAGTTTTGTTCCAGAAAGCACTGCCTAATACTAACAAAAAAACCTCATAGAAGTAAATTCAAACGACAGTTCTACTCTATACTATGTGCATTTCGTAAACATTGATATTATATCTTGCATGAAGTTAGCTCCAAGCAGAAATAATTCCTGCTTAGGTCGCATTTTAGTGAGGCAGTCGGAGGGCGCGCGTGTAGTTTCTAGTTACAGTTTATGCCACGTTTGTAGTATGCCGTTTGAAGTGGCGCTCGCATAGTTTCGGTTGCTCTGCTTTTTTGCGTCTATTTTTGAAAGTGTGCATTTATTTTTAGCCATAATTTAATAAATTATAATTTAATATACATGCATATGTTTTACAAATACGGTAGGGTAGGCAGTGCTTATGTGCCTATATGAAGTGCACGCCCCTGAAGTACACTGAATGTGTAAACACTCTAAACATTCATATTTTCTATGAATTGACACTACGGAATGTCAGACATATTAAGACAGACACAGAAAATAAATTGAAAGTACTAACATAAATATGCACTGGCAGTCCGCATTTACTTTTGATACTAAACGAGAGATAATTAGTTAATGGAATTTCATCAATTTTCGCCTTAGATGCATTATTTATGTCTATGAATCGCGTATCATCATCATCACCCTTGGCTCTACAACCCCTGGTGGGTCCCCTTCCACCACTCATCACGGTTTTGTGCCAGCTCTCTCCAATTTACAATCTCCAAGGTGGATATATCTTTGAGGACGTAGTCGCTCTATCTTAAACTTGGTCTTCCCAGGCTCCTTCGCCCTGTCGGTCTTGAGTTCAGCAGGGACTTAGGTGCTTGATGCTCGGTCATTCTCTCTACATAACCCAGCCACCGAAGTCTTCCCAGTTTTATAAATTTTGTGACGTTTAGATCCTTAAACAGAGTATATAGCTCATTGTTATACTCCTTAAAATTTTCCTTTCAAAAACATCCAGTGCTCGCTGATTCCTATTAGTTAGTACCCAAGTCTCGCAGCTGCGTATGTGAGTACCGGTCTGTGTTTTGTACACTTGGTGTTTCTGGACAGCAGTCTGGATTTTATTTGGTTTTGTAGGCGGTAATAACAGCGATTTGCGTTATCCACGCGCTTCTGGATCTCCTCTGTGGTATTAATCTCGTATGTTATCAGGGAGCCTAGGTATATGAATCTTGGTACCGTTTCAAAATTTTGGCTTCCTCATGAGAGAGTTGGGGTTTGTTGGGCGCATCCTACGGCCATGTATTTGATCTCCTGCTGGTTTACTATGAGACCCATATTTTTAGCAGAACTTTCAAGATTTATGAAGGCGTCATGTAAAGCATCGGGAGTTTTCGCGATTCTGTCGATATCATCAGCGTATGTCGATGAATCGCGCATACGACTTCTTTAATTTCTAAGAACTTTCTTAGTTCAAAGCGTTCATTAAACAAATCAGTAATTTTGCATAACGAACGACATAATTAAACAAATATGTGTACATTGATAGTTAACCGAAACTTATTTGATACTATGGAGTTTTGATACATATTCTGTTATATATGTGTTAAAAATCGAAGACCACGCTCACGACTACTGATAACTGACCATAGACGCAGATTGGGTCAAAATCGTATTTAAAACAACGGATATTGCATGTCTCCGCGTGAACCGTCGTATCTTCTCCAAGCATAAAATTTTTAATAAAAGTGTGTTTATCGGAAGTGACCTGCCGGGTAAGAATGCTTTCTGTATCTGTTTGTAAATAATAAAATCATATAGGGCCTAATAACTCATAATAAATTGTAAAGTGCCCTTGTTGTTATTTTTATAATTTTTTTATAAATATTTAATTATAGTTTTTAATATACACCTATTACAATTTTAAGATTAGCTTAATCAACTACAAATTTTACATGTGTTAAGCACATAATAAATGTATTGAAAAACAAGACCTAGGTAAACACTTCAAAAATAAAAACATCAAATGATTTTTGTGAAAGAGAAAATGTTTACAATCCCTATCCTCTATTTCCCAAGTCAAACCCCAAACAGGTACCTACTTAAATTAAAAAAAAACATGAAATGGAACTAGCATGTTGTGAAATTGTAAATGTCTGAATAACATCAGGGTGTCCCGGGCCCTAAGAAACCTGGAAGCACCACCACACCCACACCCACACCATGGCCATGGTCGGTTACCATATCAACCCATATCCATTTGTCGGGATTAATTTATTGTTTACATGTTTTTTTGACGAGTCAGGCGCCACAGTTTGCTCTGGTATTACAGGTCACAGGTCAGAAATGTTGCCAGGGGTTTTCAAATGCGTGGAAACCTAATTGAAAAATTATTATTTTAAATGATTTGGGTATACGACACACATAAACTTTTGTTATTTTATTTTTGAAGTGAAATTTTCTTTAGCACCGTTGTGATTTGAAACTCAATGAAACGAAAAATAGCGACACTAAGAAGAGACAAGCACATACATCTATAGGATTTTTCCTGCGAGAGAATGAGATAGTATAATCGGTCTCCTCTTTGTGCGGTGCTTCGTAGCCTCCCCACTCTTGTCTACTTTAGTTTTCTGAAGGTTTTGCTTGTGAATTGAACTTTTAGTTTTTTTTTTTTAGTTTTTGTGTTATGAAACTATGCTTTAATAAAAAAATTGAAGAGGTATAAATTTTTACATATTTTCATGGTGCTATTTTCGGTTATAAGTCACAATTTATTGTTATACAATTAAGTACAAAAGTTGTTAGTCGTAGTTCACCGGTTAGTTATTATAAAATTATTTGAATACGTTGTGGAATATGTTTGGAATTTTCATTTTATTAATTTAATCTAATTCAAACGCATTTAGACACCTTTTTAGTTGATTTTCACGAAGATTAAAAAAAATAACTAAAATATGCTGTAAAAAGTGGAAAACTCCAATTTTAGTTACTTACCCTGCAACTTACTGAAGAAACGAAACTACAAATATATACAGACGTTGTGAGTTACGGGCTGCGAATGGTTTCAAATTTGGGGAATATTCAAATACATCTGGAAAACATAACATGCAGGCACTCCCGGTTTAATCCACTGCAAGCTAAGTCCTCCATCGATGAACAAGCAATATTTGGTGTGTGTTGTCTTTCTAAAAAAAAAGAAAAATTAAGTAAGTAGGTACCTTGTACTTATCGAAAATTCACAAGAAAAGAATTCATTGGTCAGTTTTCAGGCGGTTCTTCTGTTATGAATCTGGGTGTGATATCCACGGCATTCTGTGGAATACGGACCATTATTTCGATTTGTATGTTCACCGCCTAGACGCACTTTTTCTGTTGATTTTTGTTTTCTGCTTTAAATGTAAAATGAACAAGATTTAATATAAAACTACTTTTTTTTTTTTTTTTACAGTGAATACCGAACAAGAATCTCAACTGCTCCCGTCTGGAGCCAGTGAGACTATGGCATCCCCAATTGGGGTATGTTGTGAGGCTGAAGGTAGCGGGGAGGGGAAGGAGGTGGGGAAGTGGAAGGTTGGGAAGTACCTGGCTATTCAGATCTGGTCACCAAACACGGCTAAAGCTATTTTCAAGCAACGTTTCAATTCTGAATGGTGGTCTTACACCAGGGCGATACTAATAGTATCTTCCACTCTGGAACATGCCGTAAATATACTATATATTATTTTAAATGAATTAATTGTGAAATAACACAAATTAATCAAATAAAATTTATTTGCGCATGCCGGGTTCGAACCCGCGACCTCCGGATTGTGAGTCAAGAGTCTTACCCACTGGACTACGGAGGTCGTCACTACTGTTATGATTTAAGATTTTTACGGCTAAAACTATTTTCGTTGTTAATTTTTGGGGTGGTATGCCGTGTTGCGCTATCATCTAATCATCACGGCAGATGTAGGAACTGATGATTGACACTGTAACGCTGTCCGAAACGTTAGCTGAAGAAGGAGGTAGCGCATCACGGCGTAACACCCCAAAAAATAATAATGAAAATAAAACAGTAGCTACCTACTGTCTGAAATAATTATAAATTAATATATTGACTGATGCATTCTCAATGATAATTTCTTTATGCATTCTAAGTAAAAGGTTTTCTTGCACTTAAATATATGTATAGGTATGATAAAATTATAAAAATTATTAATTTACGAGAATAATGCAAAAAGAACCCATTATTTTTGTGTACGCATTGGTCAGAATGGTCAGAAGAAAGATTACCTAATAAGGATATTTGATAGATGGATGTATTTCTTCCAAATATGTTGAAAACTCCTGGAACCAAAACTTCTCAAGAAGAATTTATTATAACCTGCAAATAATGTCTGGGAATATTTCTTCTCTTCATCGCCTATTCTGTGTGTAATTTATTGGACAGCTTACCTTTTTACTTTTTCAAAACATTAAAAGCTTTCAAACCTAACTAGTATTCATAAAATCTTTCGTCAAATGCTTTTCTTGAGACAATGTTTCGTCTAAGCAAAATTTCTAATAAAATATAAATAATATGAAAAAAGAATCGTCATCGTTCGCTCTCAAATAAATTAACCTTTCTTAATTAGTTTTTCAAGTATTTTTCTCATGATTGCGTTGAAGCTTTAAAAGTACGTAATTTATTATTTTCGAACCCTTTTTCCACATTTTTTACAAGAAATTAATGCCATGCTCTATTAACATATCAGTTGGTTTAAGTATACCTAAGTGCCTGTAGAGTGTTTACCTATAATGGCAAAAAACTTAATCTGTTGGTAGGAAGGAAATAGCACTCTTTCAGCCTTGGTTTTTGGATACCTAAAATAGTTAAACGTCAAATTTTTATTTATTTATGTTTATTTGACGGCCGGTGTGGTGCAGCGGTAAGGCGCTTGACTAGCATTCCGAAGGTCGCGGGATCGAATCCCTACGTGGCAAATAAATTTTATTTGATTAATTTGTGTATTTCACAATTTATTCATTAAAAATAATATATAGTATATTTGCGGCACGTTCCAGAGTGGAAAATACTCTCAGTATCGCCCTGGTGTAAGATCACCATTCAGAATTGAAACGTTGCTTGAAATGGCTTTAGCCGTGTTTGGTGACCAGATCTGAATAGCCAGGTACTTCCCCACCTTCCTCTTCCCCATCTCCTTCCCTCCCCATACCTTTAGCCTCACAACATACCCAAATTGGGGATGCCATAGTCTCACTGTCTCCAGACGGGAGCAGTTGGGACTCTTGTGCGGTATTCATGTAAAAAAAAAATTGCCTAACACAATATTAAGAAGTTTTACAATTTTTTAAAGAACATAATAATAATCATTGTAGGTAGTTCGGATTTTCCAAAACTATGATAGGCAAGTGTCTTTCCCTACGTAATTCATTAACATATAATTTTTTGCAAATCATATTAAACTCAGGTATGTAGGTACTACTTGTAAAAATGCTGGGCAAATTGTTGAAGTAGTCGATTTTATGTACAGTGCATTAAAAGAACATAATAGAAGTATGGAATATTAAAGAATATGAGAAGTAAAGAATATAAAAAGGATATATATTTTTTTAAATATAGTACCTACTACCAAGTAAGCAAACAAGATAAATTATATAATGAAGATATTTTATACGTATCTACGATTATCAGTGACACAGGAAATTATATTATTAAATTTTGCAATTTTTCTATAATTTCCTGTTTGAACTCCGATAGATAATTCTAGAGTTAATAATTACTGGCACTATAATGTCCTCAACAAATAAAAGTGCGACTTCAAAGTACCAGAAACCTGTCAGATTTTTCAAACAAATTTATTGTACATAATATTAAAAAATAAATGGTTAAAGTAAGTCAAGTCCCTACGTCCCTTAACACTGTATAGAAAAGTTAAAAATAAACTACACTGTGCAAATGTCATATTATTATTATTTTATTTATTTTAGGTTACAAGCGTAATTTTAGGATGAAAGCGTTTACACATTTTATTTATTTAGTGAGCGTCGCGACGCCGATGCCCATCCGGACCTGCCAGCAAAGCGCCGCTCGCCGAGATCAACGGATAACCCTAAAAGCCCGGCCTCTGAACCACGCGCCCCAACACTCGGCGGCCGCCACCATAAAGGAAATACTAAATGCTTAATAATTATCCACCATATATTTCATCCATATTTTCTAATGGATTTTGTTTTGATTTTCTAAATTTTGTGAGGTTTTTATCTAAATTTTAAAACGTGCGTAGGTAGGCTACCTATTTAAAAACTCTTATTACAATTTTAGGTAGATACTTGTTATCATAAATATTTGCTTCAGTTATTTGCAGGTTTGGTATTCCCTTTTGAATTAATATTGTAAGTACCTACTTAATCTACAAATCAAGAAATATAATAAAAATTTCTTGTAATAAAAGTTTCAGACTTTAGTTCGTACATTCTCATTATCTCTAATCGACCACCAACCACAACACGGGTATGTGCCTAGCATGGTGGTCGAAAAATTCTCAATTCATGTAACAAACAATTCAATGAATAAAGAAAACTTAAAAAAAAACTTAAACTTCATTTATTAGTTAGCGTGATAGATAAGTGTTGCTTGAAATGGCTTAAGTCGTATTTTGGTGACGAGATATAAATAACCAGGTACTTCCAAACCTTCACCTACTCATCCCTCTCTCCTTCAGCTTCACGAAATAGCCGAATTGGGGAAGCCACAGCTGACTCAAGGCGAAACAATTTGGGAGGCGAGTATGTGAACCGCTGCCCCGGGAATCGTTTATTCTGTAACAAACACCCCTGCAATAGGTCACTCCAAGTGGTTCGCTACGTTAGGTATAACATAGCAGGAGTACCTGATTCCTGAGGTCCTAGCGGCGGATGCGTTTGACCACAGACCGGTTGAGGGAGAATTTTTGACCTCTCCAGCCAGACTCTCTTGGCCGATCGTTCAATTATACTTGTGGTTTATATTCCCACCTTCACATATTCCCAAAACAAATTAATATTTGATTCTGCCATCGAGTTATAAAATGGTATTGGGTAGGTAGTAGCAGGAATAAGGTACGTGGGTACCTCCCTAACTATGTGAGCTATAGGAAGTGGGCTCTAGGCCATAGACTACATGTGGTTTTGTCTGTCTGTAATGCAATTAGATCTTATTGAGAGAATGTTATCTTAATCGCCGGCCGAATGGCTCCTGACTAACCCGGCCGGTGCGGTGTATCATGTTTTATTATTTATCTACACAAAGTAGCTTAAAACCAACCGATCGCCAAGGGACGAATTAGAGATCCATTTGGAAATATTATTATTTTTATAATTTTCAGAATCAAGTATTTGTTATAAAAATATAGAAGTATTCCGCCAGTACATGGTCGTACTCACATATAACAAAGCCAGGAAATGAACATGGTGTTTTTCTGCCTAATGAACGATTTTATTCCAACAATTTCTTACCAATTGGAAAATGAACAAAGATGTCAATAACAACACATAACACGGGCATGTGCCTAGCATGGTGGTCGAAAAGTCCCCAAATTATGTAAACACCAAAGCAATGAACAAAGAAAAAAATTTAAAAAATATATCTCCTGAAGGGTGGTTTCCAAATCAATTGAATAACCATTGTCTTCCTGATGTACAACCAAAATAATTTCGTGTAAGAAGTATCTATAGATAAAAGTATGTCAAAGTTATTTAGGTACCTTCCTACGCAAAGTCAAAGAGTTAAAACCACCGATGATGAAACCTAACCACTAAAAATATCGTCTTTTAAATATATATTTTTTTTACATTAGCTCCATTCAGGAGGCTCTGAGGAATATATTTCCACTCACGACCTATGTCATCTTTGGGGATGCTGTGTGGAGGGTTTTTTAGGGGAAGGAAGGAGAATAAGTTCTGAGAAGGAAAAAGGTATGAGGGGTGGGTAGGAATCTGGGGGTCAGTATGTCAAGGTGTGACGGATGAATGGATCCATCCTTTCCACTGAGATGCAATAAGAGAGTCCTGCTGGAGTGGTCAAAAGATCTCCCTCGACCAGTCTCTCCCGATCCGGACTGCCACGCTGTTGGTGGGCAAACTGTTAGCCATAGCCATAAGTTAGTAATAAGATGGAGCGTTATAGAAATATACCTTTTATATAATGGGTTGGATATTTAAAAAATAAGGATAAATCGTAGGTATGGGAAGGAGAATAAGAAATTTGCTGAATTCAAAAATATTTTCTTGAGCAGTGATCGAACCCTGTAAGTCTAAGGACCTTACTGATTGTTTTTACAATTTTACACAACCGAAAAACATCCGTTTACGTATAGTTGTTATCGGCTAGGAATGTAAAATTTATTAGTGGGTAAATGTATCTAATAATAATAACGAGATTGCATGCAATAACAAGCGCCCTTGAGGTGATTTTTCACAAAAACGGCGGTCTACAAATTATCCAATTATTATTATAACATTTATAAAGCGCAGTTTAGTATTATTTTAACTTAAAAATAATAATTTAGTGTTTACCTATCCCTTACAGAAAACAACTCAGTCTTGGCACACACTCCTTGCCTCCTTCACATTCATACATCGTCTCATACATGCTCTTCTATTATTCTGACTCTTGACATGGCCCGACTCAAGTGTCTGATTCACTTGGCCGTGCCATTTCTTTCTTGGGCTTCCTCGACTTCTTCTATCATTCAGATTTGCGTCGTATATTCTCTTTACACTCCTTTCCTCGTTCATTCGCTCTACATGCCCAAACCATCTCAGCGTCCTTTTCGTTTTACTCATTACGCTTGCATCAGCCTTGCATTCTTTGCGATTCTCCACGTTTCTCACACGATCGTACATGGTTTTACACAATTTGCCTCAGGGATCTTATTTCTACAGCATTCAGTCTACTTTCATCCTGAATTCTGAAATTACACAGATGATAATAATAGATAAATAAGGTAAATTAAAAATTTATATGTTTTTTCTTTAATTTTATTTTACATTTAGAATTTAAACATAACAATTTACAAACTAACATAAGCAGATACCTATTTACGTAACCATATTTAAAGTGAAAATACAAATAAAATAGAATCATTTTCATATTTGAAACCCTTGTGGAACATAATATTACAATGAAAAACAATCTTACCTTATTACAATAAAATCATCAAACATAGATAATTTTCATAACGACATAATGTTGAAACCATTACAAAATCATTAAAAGGTATTTTTATTATTAAAGCCTTAATTAATAATAGTACCTACGTACGTATTTACAATTGGAATTTAAATTAAAACTAGTAATACCGTATATATGCTGTTCGTGCCGTTATAACACAACACAATAGATTTATCTTTGGAATAATTTTGGTAAAAAAATCATTTTTTAATAATTTAAAACTCATTCAGTCCGCCATTTTCCGTTTTTGTGTTAATTTCAATAAATTTTCCACAATGATTACTTCTTTCCAAAATCGGATTAGGCATCACATTTGAGATGTAAGAATGTGATGAGCCTGAAGAAAATTGAAGCATTTGAATATCAGAACTAATAATACACGATTTTAAATTACTAGGTTTTCTATCGTAAACTTTTCTTTCAAAGTCTTTAGAATTTCTGATAATATTAACGCTCTTTGAATCTACGTTGGAAATTGACCCAACAAAATTCTTACTGTTTTTAACTAAATTGGAAGCAGTGACTTTTCTGGCATTTGAATTGGCTGGATAATTATTTGGTCTATGGTTGTAATTGTTGGTCAAAATTTTATTTGTTTCTTCAGTGTGGGTAATGGCTGTATTGCGATTGGAAGAACTTGTGTGAAGTAATTTTTCGTTGTTACTCTTGTTTATAATTCGATTAGCTTCATTGCTTGTCATCAGTTCTGGAATGCTGAGCCTTTTGTTCTTGTATCTTCTGTTCTGGAACCAGATTTTGACCTGTGTTGATGATAACTTCAGGGATTGGGCCATTTGTTCCCTTTCGGGAGCTGATAGGTATTTCTGCTGCTTGAATCGCCTTTCTAATTCGTACACTTGAGCCTGGGAAAAGAGAATCCTGGGTTTTCTCTTGCAGCGTTGTTTTCCGTTTTTTCTCAGCTCCGTCTTTGAACTTGTAACGTGGTCTTCTGAAAATAAAAGAGAAAAATATAATTAGAAATTTTGCATAGATAAAATAACAAATGGCCTTCTTCTTTCTCCTTTGTTTCACAACTATCAATTTGTTTCACAACTATTTAGCCAATAATAAAAATATATAAAAAATTGAAAGTTTCCGCTGGGCATAACATGTAGCAAGGTTGGAAGATGGGCGAAGACAAAAGAGGTTTCTTTATAGGAATTTATAGTGATGAACATAAGGGTATTAGGAAATGTAAAGGTGAAATATAATATCTGGCTGGATAGTATAGAGGTAGAGGAAAAACGGCTTCCTTCGATGTGGAAAGGAACTGGAGGGAGATAAAGTATATTGGCAGAAGCTTTTCCGTAGACGGCATGAGCTCTACGGATGGGTTTACCAAAAAATATTAATGCATACGTCGACAAACCCAGAAAAAAGGTAGAAACCTACGGATAGCAATTCAGCGGTAGGTAACATTCTTTATTTATGAATTTTTAATGAGAATTAATAATTATTTTATTTATGTAGTAGATATACTCACTTTGCATAGAATCGCAGCTTTCCGAATCCCTGTGTTTGGTGTCTTTTGACTTCTTCTCATACGGAGCACAAAGCGAATTCAGCTGTCTCACATGCTGCGAAGTCAGTCCCCCAATATTAGCCGCTTCATGGTGAGGAGCAGATGTATCCAAGCTATGGTCGAAGCAAGGTGCTGAGGCACCATTCACAGCACAAGAAGATCGACTACTTCCTTGAACATCATCAGCGAGGAAACTCAGATCTGCTGAAGCGGTAGAAGACACAGCAGAAGTCTCATGCTTGGTCGGAGACTCATTGAAAGCAGCAGGAACGTTATGATTATATATCTCACTTTGATATCCATTAGCATAAGAACTGTTGTACTGACAAACACTTGAAGCGTAGTGAAGATTAGGCGTTGAAGAGTACGGAGGACAATAATCAGGAAGAATTGCAGGATGATAGGCAGAATTTTCATATTGATTACCAAAGTAAACACTTGCATGTTCTTGCGCCCCGTAAAATGGAAAATTAGTATGCTGGGTATTGTGGAAAGAGTTATAATAGTCTGAATGATCATAAGTAGGCGTGCAGTGATATTGGTTGGGGTATACATAGGATTCTGCATAGCATTTTGGACTTGTTTCATCCACAAGAGCATCTATGCTTTTGATTCCATCTACTTCAGTTTCAAAGCTTCCATTGAAGTTGGTCATTTTGCTGTAACCTTCTGCAGTTTGGTCTACAAGATTCAATATGTCTTTTACTGAGAATGGAGTCGTCGAATTGTTTGCAGTAATCAGTTCTGATGAATCCAGTAAATCTTCGGCTCCGCTCAAAATAAGGGAACAATCCTTTTTGTTGAAGCCGTTTATATTTAGTTTTTCGACATTTAAATCTTCAATAACTTTGCCGGTCATATTCCCATCTCTTCCAGAACAAAACGGAAAGTTTCTGTGTGTTTCTTGGTTCTTGTTCAATTGTATTTGTTCGCTTTCACTGTAATTATTATTTTCTTCTGTGAAATAATTCGTAGCACTACTTTCCAAATGGTTTTCCGATTTATTAGTTGAAGAACAAATTATATGTCTATTGCCATAATATGTGGGTGGTTGTATCATTGTAGAACTTCAACAAAATGTACATTATTAAACATTTCACTTTCACTTAGCAAATCACTATTGTATCAATGAAAAGTCAGTATATCAACATAATCATCAATCATTAATATTAATTTTTGCTCAATTATTGTATTAAAGTTTTTCGTTAAAAATCACTGTCGTTTTGAATAAAGTTCGATTTTTCGAGTTCGATAAAATGGCATTCCAATATATTTAAATGCTATTGGATGTCCTTGCATTCAACTCAGAATCGATTGATTGGTATATTGATCGGATTGCCACTTGTTTGGTGGGTGTTGTTCGATGGGTAGGTGTCGACTAATTGGGGTTTAAAAGGTCTAACCGGGTCTAAAGCCAGAGTTCATCCGTAAACGTATTGAACAGAGAAATATTGTTTATTGTCTCGTTCTTTCACGTTGGATGAGTGTGGTTGTGTCCTGCTTGCACCATTGCAAATAAAGGAGGGTCGTTCGAGTAGTCCTTTGACTGATATTTATTGATTTGGTTAGCTAATCTACATAAAAAGGCCGGAACACTGCAAAAAATCGAATATACGATTTTAGATTTTCACGGCCAAAAATTATTTTGTTATTAGTTTTTGGGGTATTATGCCGTGTTGCGCTACCTCCTTCTTTAGCCAACGTTTCGGACAGCGTTGCAGTGTCCATCATCAGGGCAGATGTGTGATGGACACTGCAACGCTGTCCGAAACGTTGGCTAAAGAAGGAGGTAGCGCAACACGGCATAATACCCCAAAAACTAATAACAAAAAAATAAAAATAAAAATAAAAATCGAAATTTTTTTTTTAACAAGATTGAAAGATTTCAAAAAAAAAAGTTCTCCTCACAAAAGCAGATGAATTCTACCAATTCTCGCTAAAATTGTTAACTTTTTCACTGTGCAAAAATTGTGCTTCATTTAAAAGGTCGCCAAACAATTACCCCATTATTAACAATTACACTATAATTATTTATACCGTATTTTAATTAATTTTCTTAATAAATGTTTTTAGTTGTTTTCATAAGGAAACTGACGCGATGCTCGAAATAGTTCAAAATCATAATGCGAAAATGACAACAACAGCATACAAATAATTTTCCAATCATTGTGAAATAGAAAGGTAGATACTTCTATTTTTTATCCTCCGTCTTCAGTTATCGGAAAAATGAACTCAAAACATCATAATCCACAGCGAAACTTAAAACCCGCCACTTCAGCTAGGTAGGTCTGAAAAAGTTTTATCTCCACTCTTTATAGGTAATTTTTTTTCAGATTTATTAGTAATAATAATATTTGGATTTGCACAGCGCCATCAAGGTGAAAAATCACCTCAAGGGCGCTGTACAAATATACTAATTTACTCGTATTTCTATAACGCTGGTATTTCTTGTAACTATCTGTAAACCAAGCTATTATAAAAACTTATGGAAATTATTTATTTATTTATTTTATGTATTTATTTATTTATTTATTATAAGACAGAATGTACAAATAACATATTAGGAAGCTTTGCCTGTCCAACTAGGAAAGTTTCCCGTTCCACGACCGACAAATCTACAGGTTTTGTACTAGACGTTTGTACATAAACTAAATATAATAGGGAGCTGGCCACAATGACACGCCAATGGAGTTTGGTACGCCAGTAAATTTTGGAACGCCACTGGTCTTTTAAATGAATTTACTACTTTGACAAAAAATGCTTCTAGGTATAATGGCAAAACTGATTTGAGTACTGGATTAAAATAAATATTTTTCACTTTGGAGACTGTGGGAGACTGCGGTTTTTAGGATTTTAGGTTACTGGGATACTCGGAGAGGTAAACTGAATCTAAGACTGATTAAAACACTTGAAAAGAGTTTTGAACTTGGAGACTGTTGGTATCTTGAGTATTGTTTCTTCTTGGCTGATAGTTTTTAACTGACTTCCTACCGGTTTGACTTCTATTTTTATAGGGCAAACTCAGGTCGGACTTTTGGGGGACAGAACCTCCTTAATTTTTCTAAGGTTTTAGGTAATTTCCCTGGTCGCTACGATTGGAAGTCAGCTGTGTTAAAATTATGTGTGATAGTTTTTGCCAAGATTTTACCAACTCAGGATACCAACGCCTCACATAATTTTTATTGTTTTTACAAGAAAAGGTACAAGTATACATATGTGATATAAGGTAAAATTTTAAACAGTAAATATTTTTCTTAAAGTGCAACAATCACTGATAGACGTCAGTTTTTGGGTTGTTTTTGTAGCATATACTCATTTTTAGGTGATGTTGTTTATTTCTTGATCCAAATTATTTCCAATTTCTCGAAATTGAGCTCCAAATTTTTCGGAAGATGAATTCACTGTCGTAAATATTTACGATTCAGATTTTTCCTTTGTTCAGAATTGACCAATAGTGGCTCGGATGGTCGCATGGTGGGGGTGACCTAAATAGTCAGCCATTTCCTTGGCGTTGATCATTGCTGTCTGGAGTCCCTTGTGGAAGCATTAGGTGGTTATACAGATGTGTTTTCCAGTCCAATGAGGCTGCTGCATGTATTCATTATCAATTTCATTTATGTTTTTAATTGATTAGTTAGTTAAAGGACATAATAGCGTTGTAGACAAATCATTTGGAAGGGGCACCACATGCACATTATTCCGCTAGCCAATAGCAGCTCTCTGTACTCTGTGGGAGCGTAAATTCCATTCTTGAATTTCCACGGTTGTCATACGCTTACGCGCACTCGTTCGATGCACACGGATTCCTACGACACGTTCGATACAGGTTTAGTTCATATTATTCCAAGAAATGTACATAATTACATAAAAAACCAAAAAAATTGAAAAAGTAACCTGGTAGCATATATTATATAACTCGGATTTACCGAATTAACCTGGTAACGTACAATATATTCGGATTTACAGTTTATGAGATAAGCAGGTAAGTTAGTAGTAAGTATTGAAAAGTATAAACCAGGTACCTAATAATAATTGACGGCATAAATTGCATCCACTGGTTCGTGGTTCACTAACACAAAACCATATCATG
The DNA here is from genome assembly GCA_929108145.2 of Limnephilus rhombicus. NCBI lineage: Eukaryota > Metazoa > Arthropoda > Insecta > Trichoptera > Limnephilidae > Limnephilus > Limnephilus rhombicus. The sequence continues at coordinate 20,052,430 of OV815293.1, forward strand.
TAAATTGCATATGACCAATGAACATGTATTTATTTATACACTACTACTACAACTATGAATATTATTATGATACCAGCTCTACAACAAGGTAGGTATCGCATCGATGTACATAAGCCTATACTTTACCACAATCTTCGATTACACATCTGTCCTGATAATGGATACTATACCCGAAACGTTGTTTAAAGGAGGTATAAAGTAATACCTACCCCAAAAATAAATCATTATAACATTTTTGGCCGTGAAAATCTAAAAACCAAAATAAAAAAAACTGTTTTTAAAAAATATATGAAATGCCAATGCCGTTTTTTAAGTTCTTTCTGTGCTATTAAAAATAACTGTTTTCGATACTGGTTACCTAAGCCGTGTATGTGTGGTATAAGGGAAATTATAAACGAATTGTTATTGACATTATTGTCACATTTAGATATTTTTAATTACTTAAATTTATTGTTTAAATCACAGTCGAAAACAGAATGAAATAAGTGCAATTCACACGCGGTAGAAGTGAAAACTTCACTCACATAATCTCAACCAACAGGAGCCTTGAAAAGTTAGCTCATAATCAAAGCGGCCAATATAGGTAGGTAAGGTTTTATTCTATCTCATTCTCTCTCAGGATAAATCCTAGAGATGTACGTGTTTGTCTCTTTTAATGACGCTCGTTTCAGTTTCATCGAGTTTCAAATCACAACCATGCTAAAAATGTTTTACTTCGATAATTTCATAGATGTTCATTTGTTCAGATTTGTGGAATAAATTCAGTAAAGATTGAAAATCAAAAAACTCAAAAATAAGTATCTATTAGCTTAGTAATAATTATTATTTTAAAGTTATTTTATTATCTGTCCTCATCGCTCATCGCAAAACTATTCAAGTATCCCTCCCAAAGGCAGGGATGACCTCCCGCTCTCTCTCTCTCCCTTTATCTCAATGCCCGGATAATACATCTGACCTCCTCTGTCACCCACCAATGAGAAGCTTGTTTCGCTGTTTGATTGAACGGTTTGATATCAACCTTGTCTTTACATTGGGCAAACGTTATGGAAAAATGTGGGTTTGTTTGTAGGTTTGTAAATAAAGGGTGCTTAGTAAATAAATTAATTATAAAAAGATGGTGTTCTTTTATGAATACAGAATGCGAATCTGAAAATAAACCATTAGCAACAAAATATGTCTCCGTAATTAACCAACTTGGTACCAGCGGGTTCAAATCCCAGAATGGGGAAATAAATTTTATTTAGGTAGGTTCGTATTTTATTTTTCCATTTAATAAATTTATAATATGTGTCAGGTAATTAATATCTATACATAATAGGTACCTACATACTTAAAATACTTTATGTAGAATATTTTCTAGCTTTTCTTTAGGTGTTTCCCGCCTCTCAATTTGGGAGGCGGGAATGGGTTCCGCCGCCCCGGAAACCTTTATTGGATGACCAACACCTCTGCCATAGGTTACCCCAAGTGGTTCGCTACGTTTGGTGATTTAGCAGAGGTGTCCGGGTTCATGGGGTGAGTTTTGTCTAGGTCTTGAAGGCGGGCGGATGACCAGGACACACTGAACCTCAGATTCCTACCCACCCCTTAAACCCCTTTCCTTCTCAGAATTCTTCTCTCCTTCCTTTCCTTAAAAAAACCCTTCTCTTCTTCCTTTTCTTAAAAAAAAGACGCTCCACAAAGCATCCCCAAAGATGACATAGAATTAATTTAGAGAAATTAATTTCCTCAGGGCCTCCTGTGTGGAGCTCCGATAAAAAAAGGCAAGTACCTTTTTTTACATTAGCTCCACACAGGAGGCCCTAAGGAAAATAATTCCCCTCAGGGCCCACGTCGTCTTTGGGGAAGCTGTGCAGAGGGGTCTTTTGAGGAAAGAAATGCGATGAACTTCTGCGAAGGAAAAAGGTATGAGCGAAGGGTAGGAATCTGAGGGTCAGTGTGTCCAGGAGTGACGGAAGTACGAAGCCATCCCTTCCATTGCGGTGCTAGGCGATTTACCGAAAGAGTACGGCTGGAAAAGTCAAAGGGACTCCCTCAACCATTTTCTCCCGATCCGGCCTGCCATGCAGCTGGTGGGCAGACGTATCGCTGCCAAAACCCGGACAAACCTCACCCCATGAATCCGGGCACCCCTGCTAAGTCACCAAACGTACAAACCTCTTGGGGTGACCCATTGCAGAGGTGTTGGTGATCCAATAAATGATTCCCGGGGCGGCGATACCCATACCGGCCTCCAAAATTGTAAACCTTACCCAAGGACCAGCATCCATTCAAAAAATTTAAACGTTTGCTTGAAATGGATTAAGCCGTGTTTGACAAACCTTCCTCTCAAATTTTAATTAGGAATGCCACAATTCTTTTTTATTATATTCATAGGTAGATTACGCAAAAGATTTCGTATGTGAAAATAGAGCTGTTAACGCCAAACGCGAAGTGATTCAAGTAGGTAGATACTTATGGCGGGTCATGTCAAGAGTTAGTTATAGTTATGTACGAGAATTTAAATGAATGTGAATGAATCAAGGAGCGTATACGAAGGCAGAATTGTGTGGCGGTCTGTCCTCTCTGCCCATCCTTTCGAAAACGGCGTGATGGTAGTTATTTATTCGTTAAATAATAATAATATTTGGATGATTTATATAGCGCCGTTTTTATGAAAAATCACCTCAAGGGCGCTGTACAAACTTATAATACATTTCTAAAATCTAAAAAACTACAAGCTAGGCAAACAATTATAAACAACTTATGGCTAAAAATTGCATACATCGGTTCATTGATCACCGATACGAAAATATGTGTACAATATTTTGACCAATGAACGCGATGCTGCCTAAAATTTAATGAAAACAGGACCATACTTACCTGGGAGGTCGCTTGAAATTAACTCTGTATATTGTTGTTAAGTTAGTAATATTTCAAAAACTGTATAGATTAGTAGTTACCAACACAATTTATTTTTTTAGATTAGTACCTAGATATAAATCAGATAGCACTAGATAAATATTAAAAAAAAACATTTTGCACAAAGGAATAAAAATACAATAAAAAAAGATTACAATTGTTTGTAAAATTATAGTATGTATCTACCTATAGGCGGAGTCTCATTTGAATTAAGAACACCTTCCCATTGGCTGCCTTGCCTCCAATGAGCTCCGGGCATGTTTGTTTATGTGACAGGTGCGTGGTTAATTAGGTACCTACCTGCCTTGCCGAGCGAGCGGAGAGGTATTTACGTCAATCGGTAACTTGCGTTAGAGTGACATTATCATTATTTTCGGTGATTTGTTGGTTTGTTTTTTTTTTTATTATTCATAAACGCGTAGGTATTTATAAAAAACTAGCGAGTTCCCGGCATGCGTTGCTATGTCACTTAATAAAGAAATTGTTTCTCCCTGCGTGTCCTTTCCCATTCGTTCCCCTCCCCTCACGCGTTATCACTCCGCCTTCCTTCTTCCCACTTCCCTCTACCGCATCCCCTGTCTCGTGAACCCCAATCCCGAGTTCCCTTCCCCGCTCCCGCATTCCACACATTCAGTCCCGGTACCTACATTCAGTTTTCAAACAACTCGCGTACCATCTATTGAATTTTTTTATATAATTTTCATAATGCCAGAGCTCACTATTATATATAGAAACCATTGCGGGCATGCACACATCAAATCCCCAAAGTTTCAATGCAATCGGATGAATGCTTAATTTCATGACACCAGAGATCACCATTGTACAAAGAAACCATCGCGGGTATGCGTACATCAAATGCCTACAGTTTCATCGCAATCGGATGAATGGTTTAGCAACGCATAGACAATTCATATACCTATAGGTACCTACCCAAGCAAGCATATTTTGATTTTTATATAATTTTTATTTTTAAATATATATAGATAAATACAATCGATACTTTACAAATTATACACAGCAGTAAATGATTCCAATTGGTTAATAGGTAACTCCATTAATGGAGGACTGAACGCCGTTGCCACCAACAAAAAGCTGTCCAAAGAAGCGAAGCTAGCCTTCCGTAATGGAGTGTCGGTACTTACCCTGATATATGGCAGTTAGGCACGGAACTGGCAGAGGAAGGATGAAAGTGGAGTGGAGATATTAGCCCAACCTACGCTCTGTAGATATTAGTCAACACTGGGAACATCATAGATATTCGTCCGACCTTAGCTCTGTAGATATTAGTCAACACTCTGAAGTTCGTAGATATTAGTCCAACATATGAGCTGCAGATATTCATCCGACATATAAAGGCTGTAGATATTAGTATCTGGAGTCGAAGAAGTCGGGGACGCCCGAGGGAGACGTAACACGACCAAGTGAATCAGATTCTTGAGTCAGGCCGTATCAAGAGTCAGAATAATAGAAGAGCATGTATGAGACGATGTATGAATGTGAATGAGGCAAGGAGTTGGGCCTAGACCGAGTTGTTTGGCAGTCGGTCCTCTCTGCCTACTCCTGCGGGGAAACGGCGTGATGGTTGGTAGATTTAGTTTGGTTTCTAGTTAGATTATTGTTTTGTTTTATAATTGGCTCTAGTAAAAAATGCTCTCAATATATTTGCGTTAACTTTGTGATTATATAACAATGCAGAATTTTTAATAAGAATTTCGTACATGCCATTTATTCTTATTATGGGTGGGACTACAATGTTCTAGTTGTCTTACACAGGAGCTATGTTCTTACTCCGGAATTAAGGCCGGCGACTTCTGGATTCGTAGGGTAAATCTTAACAGCTCGCCCTCGTAGGTCTTCAAAGTTAACGCTAATAATCGTTACCTACACGGCTATCCAGTGTTAAATTTTAATAAATCAATTAATAACATACCTACATAGCTCAAATAATCTTGTATTTCCTAAAACAAATGTGAAAATTAAATTTGTTTATTTTTTTTCAGAAAATAAAATTGCACCACACCCTTGGATTCTGTCGACTGATGACCTGAAGATCATCTTGCAACCGACGAAGCGACCACGCGACCACCTAACTCGTAAATTAAGTTCAATACAAATTTGAGAAAGCTTCGGCATTAAAAAGCTCCCCCATAAATCTTCCAGCTAATGGCAAACATTTTGAGCCAAAGTAGATTCTTACATAGAATAATACTACCGACAATGTATTGGCTTGGCGCCTAGGAATGGCGTTTTTTGTATCAATACTTCTTCGATAGAACTAACTAACTAAGGGGTAGGCAGAGAGGACGGACCGCCAAACAACTCGATCTTGGCACACACTCCTTGCCTCGTTCACATACATACATCGTCTCATACATGCTCTTCTATTATTCCGACTCTTCACATGGACCGACTCAAGTATCTAATTCACTTGGTCGTGCTATATTTTCCTCAGGCGTCCCCAACTTCTTCTATCATCCACATTTAATAATAATAATAATACTTGGATGATTTATAATAGCGCCGTTTTTGTGACAAATCACCTCAAGGGCGCTGTACAAACTTATAATACATTTCTAAAATCTAAACAAACTACAAGCTAGACAAACAATTAAAAACAACTTATGGCTAAAAATTGCATCCACCGGTTCATTGATCATCGATACGAAAATATATGTACAATATTTTGACCAATGAACGCGATGCTGAATGGATGCTGTCTAAAATTTAAAGAACGCAGGACCATACTTACCTGGGAGGTCGCTTGAAATTAACACTGTATATTGTCCATTTAAAGAAATTTGGGTAGAGTTCGCACGCAGGGGACATAATTGTGAACACATGTTATTTAATCCTGAAAAATATTTTAATATTAATATGTAATGTATTCTTTGATGAGCGTATTTTGGAAAGTAAAAGCAACATTTAATGGTGGGTGGTGCAGTAGTATTGTGCAGTAGGATTTGATCTTCCTAAATGTGATTCGTCAAGAGACAGATTGATGTGTAAGGACTCGAGTAATATTAATTCAGTGAGAAAAGTGTGATTAAGACATATCATAGGCAATACAAGTTTGATACTCTCAGATAGGTATATTATGAGAGCCCAAAAAGGTAGGTTTTTAGTTTGGACCTAAACTCTATTGGGCTTGTTATGTATCTTAAATCCGGGGGAGTCTATTCCAAGCCTTAGGCCCAGACACTCCGAAAGCACGATCTCCAAACTTAGTATTTGGCTTTCTTTTAGGTTCTATTGGTCTGCTTGTACGTACAATAGTTTTGTATTAGTGATCGACGAACCGGTGGTAGCCATAAGTTGTTATAATGGTGTGTCTAGTCTGTAGTTAGAAGAAAGATTGTAGAAATATATTATAAATTTGTACGGCGCCCTCAAGGAAATTTTCACAAAAATGGTGCTACATCCGTGAAAATTCAATGATAACTAAAGGATTTATTAAGCTGATAGTATTTTAAAAAAATATTCGTTTACGGATGAAAGCTTTTCAAAAGAAGAAATTTGTATTTAGGTTACAAGTCTACTAGTTAATTTAAAATGGTTTTCGGCCTTTTTTTTATTTTTTTTATTAGTTTTTATATACATATACATGCAATATAATCACGAGTAATTATTTAAATTCAAATCATTAAATACTAACGTGCAACATTGATTAGAAACATTATAAACATATATATATATATATATATATATATATATATATATATATATATATATATATATATATATATATATATATTAATATATATATATATATTAATATATATATATATAATATATAACCTTTACGAGAGTGTAACTACTAGTGTGTAAAGGGAAGAGAAAATATTTTATTTTTTTTAAATTAAAAAATTTAAATTAAAAATTATAACACATAGATTATAAATACGTACTTAACCTTTTAACCGCTAAAAAAATATACCTAAGCAGTCGTCCCCACGCGGCACTTTCTTTTTCGAATGTCATTTTTACATAGACCCTTTTAGAAAACAAAATCATTGTCTGGATTAATCCTAAAAACATTAATAAATCTTGATAACATCATCCTCTAATATCGAAGTATCAATAAACATTAATTTGAGATCAACTGAAATGAAGATAACGTTATAATTGCGTTAATATAAACACGCCGTGAATATCAACAAACAAAGCAATCTCTAACATGGCCGCTTCTAGCAACGTATGACGTAGTGTAGTGAAATACGAGACGCGTCAAGAAGGGCCACTGCGCCGATGCTCTATTTTTATTAATTGTTTTTGTGTTTAATTCGTAGAACTCCATTTAATTTTTTGTTTTTTTTTTTTTTTAATTTAATTAAAATTTAATTTGATAATGTTATAATGTTTGCAAAACCATTTTCAAACTGTAAACTGAAACAGCTATAACAAAAATACACACTAAAATACTTGCAGAGCTTGATAATAACGTTATCAATTTTAATTTTATCGAATTTTAAAAGATGCTTTGGTTTTAGTTTATAGATACTTCTATAGTTAACATTTTATTGATATTTATGTTGTGAAATTATTTTATATTGTTTTCACTGATAAATTTGCATTAATAAGATCGACATTTTACGGCAGCAAATCGCCGTAAAACGTTAATTTATGCGGTTGATATCGACCTAATTCGTATTATTATTTTATAAATCTAAATTGGTTTACACCGGAATGCCGTATTTTTACGAATTTACTTCGATTATATGGATTTAAAGAGCCGGCTGCGGCGGAAATCGGCCGTAAATTTCTATTTTCGAGGAAATTTACCGTATTTTTACAAATTTACTCGAAATATATGAATTCACAGGGCCGGCCTCTATAGAAACGGCCACAAATTTTTGATTTAAACAGAAATGGTGGGTATTTTTACGAATACTATGAACATCTTAATTAGAATGGACGCCTGCAACGGAAATCTGCCGCGAAATTTCGATTTACGCGGAAATATCGTATTTTCTGTGAATCAAACTGGTATCTAAATTTAGAGGGCCAGCCACGACGTGATTCGGCTGCGAAATTTCGATTTACGCAGAAATATTTTGTATTTTTACGAATTTACTTCTAATTCCTGAATTAGAATGGCCGCCTGCAAAGGAAATCCGGTGCGATATTTCGATTTTCGCGGAAATATGGTATTTTTGTGAATTTATTTCAAATAGGTATCTAAATTTTGTGGGGCGGCCGAGATGGGATTCGGTTTCGGAAATTTCGATTTACGTGGAAATATATTGTATTTTTACAAATTTACTACGAATATCTAAATTTTAAAAACCGGTCACGGCGGCAATCAACCGCAAATATTTGGTTTACGCAGAAAATATTCGGTATTTTTGCGAATTTATTACGAATAGGTTTCTGAATTTAGAGGGCCGGCTAGGTTGAGATGGGAAAGTCAAAGGTTCAGCAGAAGAAGTTGTTGGCTGAACTGACGGGATTGAGACATAACTTTCATAATGCCCAACAAAAACAATATCTGTATCGTCATCAGTCATCACTTATTTCAAAAACACTTTCCGAATCTAACATTGCTTCAATATCAATTTCAGATAAGCCATGTGTCGACAATTTGAGTGTTGTTAAAAAAAAAGTTTTAAAATTCATACGCAAACACACAAAACAAGATGTTTTTAAAATTGAATTAGTCAATTTTTAAATAATACAACAATTAAATAATTATGTACACAAAAATAAAGTAGATTTCAAAGTGGATATCGACGCACAAGTATTATTACTAATACGCTACGGGGTCCGCTCGAAAGAGACAATCAGATTCGCGCGCATTTTCAAAACTGTGACTGGCGGCTGGGGCCGCGCTCTCGGTTTTATTCATTTACCAAGATAAACAATGAAGTAGTTGATAAACATTCTCAGAGGTCGCACCACAAATGAATATTCTTATTTTTAATATAAATTTCGATCGTATACGGCATACATGTGCTTAGAAAACGAAGTCGAAACTTGAAAATGACTGAAGTCAGCCGCCGCGCGGTGTGAGCCACTTGATGAAATGACTTTAGTCAGCCGCCGCGGTGAAAAGATTAAATCAAATGTTATAAAAAATAAAATAATATAAAATAAATTGTTGAATAAGTATTGTTAGTTAAAGGTTAATGCGGTTCTAAGTGGCTATTATTGTTTAATTTATTTTTGAATTTATTGTAGTCAGATTCTAATCTCAGCTCTATTGCTAGTTGATTAAACCGCACCACTCCATTGTACATGTTGTAGTGTTGTGCAAAACTGGTACGCATTAATGGCGTACATAAGCGACCCACTGTGTTTTGCCTATTGCTCTCAACGCGTACCATGGCGTGGTGCGACTTCTTAGAATAGTCTTTATGTATTTGAAGCAGCGTATTTTTTATAAATGTATTTAGTTTTTGTATAGCCGTCAATTACGAATTTAATTGTGACGAACGTAAACCATCACATAATATGATGAATAAAACTGAACAACGAATAATTTTGATATAAAATTTTTCAAAACACTACTCCTTGGAGGAAATAATTTACCTATCATGTCTACCTATTTACTTATTTCCTCCAATCTCTTTTCCTATTCCTTCTCTCACATTCCGTCTTCCATCTTCTTTCTCTGATACCTACTTCTTCCGGGAAATTTGGGAGGTGGGAATGGGTACCGCTGCCCCGGGATCCATTTATTTATCCATTTAAGCAACACCCCAAGTGATTAAATAATTAGATCACCATTACGAGAGATGGAAGGGCTGACAGAGATATCGAAAGAAGGGTAAATGCAGGCAACTCTATTAATGGAGGACTGAACGCCGTTGGCGCCAACAAAAAACTGTCCAAAGAAGCGAAGTTAGCCGTCCATAATGGAGTGCTGGTACCTACACTGATGTATGGCAGTGAGGCATTGAACTGGCAGAGGAAGGATGAAAGTAAACTGAATGCTGTAGAAATGAGATCCTTGAGGCGTATGTGTGGTAAAACAATGTAAGATCGTGTGAGAAACGTGGAGATCCGCGAAGAATGCAAGGCTGATGTAAGCGTAATGAGTAAGGGTAAGATTGTTCTTTTATCTAGCATTCGAATGTTTTAAATTTTGAGAAAAAATGTTTATTTTTAGTATAATAAGGTTATACCATAGGTTGTTGGCAGATTTGTTAAATTTTCAAAAAAGATTTTGGATAACACCACACCCATTTCAAATCATATAAACATGCAGTAAAATAAATCAATACATTATCTAGGTATCGTATGTTTTAGAATTATAATTTTAATTTTTAAAAAATCATTAAAAATATATACGTACATGTGTTTCTTGACGAAAATCGGTCCGTTTGTGTATTTATTTGCGCACTTACAAACTAACATATTTCTGATTTTTTTAACATTCTTATTTAATTTAGGCATTATTGAAGAATGATAAACACTTGTAATCAAAAAATTATTACAAAAAGTACATTATTTTAATGATTTTATTATCACGCCTTTCGGCATTTTTGGTTGTAGGTATAAATTAAAGCCAATTTGGAATGAAATAAAATTGATATTGAGTTATAATTTAAAAAAAGCTGGTTCAGAGAATAATTAATCTTTCTCATGTTTCTCGTGTACGTTCTTTGTAAGAAAAACTTTCGACGAAATGTGGATTTCCGTCCGCTGGCTGGTTAAACGCTCTTAAGCAGTTCTCAGATAGATACCTACTTTCCTGAAATATTTCTACAACACACCAATCTCTCCGATTTCTTCTTCGAGTTTGTTTCCCATACATGCTTTTCCTACAACGTATTTCTTTCCTTCTTTCATCTTACATCTTCGAGTTTCTTTCTTTGATACATATTTTTGTGCGACTTTTCTACAGCACACCAATCTCTCCCATTTCCTCCTATCATCTTCCATCTTCCAGCTTCTTTCTCTGATGCTACTTTTCCTATGATATTTGTAACTGGTGTGGCGCCGTCTGGAGCATGTGGGAGGCTGGATACAAACCAGATGCCCCCGGGACGCGAGGCGATCTCTGAACAAACTCTACTTCGAAATAAGATCGATTTGAGACCAGATTTTCAAAACAAGTTGAAATTTTTATTTATTTATTTATTGATTTATTGTGAAAAACAGTATAATCCATTTTCATTTCACAAATAACAAATTTTTCAATGTTTTGTGGAAACCATGGGTTCTTTTCATGCTCAAATTGTTGAAATTTGTTTATATCTCCAACAAAGCGAAGAGAGTTTAATATTTTAATGGAGTGTTTGTAGTCGTACTTAGGTATTTCTCTGGACAAAATCCTCAATCACCGCAAAGGAGCTCAGATTTATAATTATAAAAAAGATTTATAAAAAGATTTATGATCTAAGTCTTATAACCAATTGACTTAGGACTAAGGGGGTGTTTCACCATTCTCCTGATGGCTTATCCTTACTATAATGCGTGTTAATAAAAATAAAAATAAAATATTGGCAACTTAACCAATAGTTATATAATTTATAGGTTCGAGTACCGAATAGTATACTCCGACTTAATAAATAAATAAACTGTAAATCGAAAATATACGTTATCATATAGATAAGCTACGGAGAGTTGGGTGAAATATCCTCTAAGACTTCAAACTACTGATTTAAAACTAGTGACTGACATACATATTTACACCTGTGATTTAAAATTAGAGATTTACAATTAACATAGGTACCTACCTACTTACATTTAAGAAACTTGTTTTCGGTTTTTCCAGGATTTTCAGTGATAACATTAAAAACCAAACAATAAACACAACTCAAAAATGTAGGTATAGGTCGAAAAGTAAAAGCGTAGATATAGACGATCAAAGTTGTGCTTTCATTGCCCTTAGGTACATAGGTATCTACTAGGTACTGTGCAAATTTACAAAACTTTTTGTTTTTTCTGAATTCTGCACAAATAACTAAGGGCCTGTTATTTCGCCAGTTGAAGTTTAACAAACCAATTTCAAAGTTAATTTTCAAGTTCTCTGAAAGCTCTGTTAATGTTTCATTGTCAGTTGTTCCACATAACTTGAATATGAACTTTGAATTTTGTTGAATTGCTTAAATTTAAGTTTGACGGCTTTCGTGGTCGAGGGTCAAAGCTCTCGACTAGCAATTCAAATGCTACCGTGGGTAGTATTTGAATTGCTGGGTTCAAATCCCGGCGTTCGCAAATAAATTTTATTTGATTAATTTATTTTACTTCACAATTTTATTCATTTCAAATAATATTTAACATAATTGCCACAGGTTCCAGAGTGGAAGATGCTCTCAGTATTGCCCTGGGTGAGACCACCATTCAGAATAGAAACGTTGCTTGAGGTTTTAGCCGTGTTTTGTGAGCAGTTCTGAATTCCCCACCTTCCTCTTCCCCATCTCCTTACCCCCCTAGACCTTCAGCCTCACAACATACTCCAATTGAAGATGCGAGTCTCGCTGGTTTCAGAAGGGAGCAGTTGGGACTCTTGTAAGGTATTCACAAAAATAGTTCTCTGGAACCTATATATATATATATATTATTATAATAACAGGAATAGGTACCTACCAGCATCAAGCGAACTGACTTCTTCCCATTTTATTTTCCCTTCCCACACTGCATTTCGTCTCACACATTCCCCAAATTGAAGTTACTAAAATTATTTTCGTAAAGGTTTGATTTTTTGTGGATTTTGTGATTTACTTTTTGAAAATTTTTATTTCACATCTAAAGATTATTGAATTCATTACTTTGAAACAGTTAACTGATCTAATTTTACAATTATTTATTTAACAAAGAGTGCACAATATAATTCCAACTTATTTAGAAAAAAGTATTTTGAATTGAAACTATCATTGAAAACATTGGCCTCATGCACAGTTATGTTTTTAAATTCAATCACAATAAAGTAAAAGGAACCATTCAATTGGTTCATTGAAAACATGTGCACATTAATAAAAACGTATCTTTTTACTTGGTTCCTTCGAATTCATCTGAATTTACTGATAACGCATGACGAATGAAGAATTTCTTTGACGTTAATCCTTTTATTATTATGCGAATGCTGGGAAAATTTCTGTAGAAATTAATGACTGTTGCTTTATATTTGTTAATTTAGTCATAAAATTGAAACTGATCAGTCATTAAACCTAACTACTTCCAGCGCTAAAACCATCAAATTGTTCCGCGCAGAGAGTATTGAGAGGATAAACTGACAACATCCAAAATCTCTTAACTAACTAAACAACAATCACACTATTTCTATATTACATGCTATTTCTATAGGGGTAGGCAGAGAGGACGGACTTCATTCACATTCATAGATAACGTTCTGTTATTCTGACTGCTGACAGGGCTCATCTAAAATATTAGATCCACTTGATCGTGTCATGACTTTCTTGGACGTCCTTCTTCTCGTCGACATTTTCTACCCTTTTTCATTCTTAGTCATCAACATCAGCGTTGCCTTCATTTCGAAAGTCCACATTTCTCACACCATCGTACATGGTTTTAAATATTCTATTCCTGTGGAGAAACTGATAGTTAGGTTAGGTTAGAATTTATAAAACTGGGAAGACTTCGGTGGCTGGGTCATGTGGAGAGAATGACCGAGCATCAAGCACTAAAGTCCCTGCTGAACTCAAGACCAATTTGGGCGAAGGAGCCTGGGAAGACCAAGCGACAACGTGCTCAAAGACATATCTATCTTGGAGCTTCTAAACTGGAGAGAGCTGGCATAAAACCGAGATGAGTGGAGGAAGACTCTTGAGGAGGCCAAGACCCACCAGGGGTTGTAGAGCCAATAGGTATGATGATGATGAGGTTAGGTTAGAAAATGCGTGATGGTTAGTAAGTCTATCTTACTTTTTCGGGTTTGTCTTCGCTAGTATCTACTCCAAAGATATTCAAATATAAAAGAGATATACTATGCCGTCCGCGCGGCGGACTACCAGCTAATCGGAAAAGTTTGCATACGAAAAGAATTTGTTCATTTCGTTGATTTTTTTCGTTGATTAGTACGTATTGGTTAACTATACAGTTTGAATACGGAAAGAATTCGTTCATTTAGTTTAATCGTAACGTTCGTCTAGTCGTTAATTATTCGTTCATTTAGTTTATTCGTTAAGTGGTAAACAACATTGGCGACACCCGGAAGCGCAGTCCCACCTAGTAAAAACTGCGGATAACACATCTCTTATAATTTTTTAAATTTTTTTTTAATAATTTTATATATCTTAAAAAATGGAACATGTTACAGTGTTACTTTTCCTCCATTAAAAGCATTTGCTTGTGGATGGAGGAGCTTGTGGATACATTTTAAATATTTACAATTTATACAGTCAGGTGTTTCACAAAATATATGCACAGATTCACAGTTAATATACATACACCGTTAAAACACAGTTTAATCATATCGCAATCAAGATCCTTTAACTAAAAGATAAAATCATCCACATGTATTCAGTAATAAGTAAAATAGGTATAATTTTTAGTGTGACATTCATGTGGTGATGAGCGAAGCAGCAATTTTCCCGTTGGTGATTTCGCTAAAATGTTTTTTGATGGAGTTCAACAATTGTACTTTGTCATTAATGCTTCTGATTTCTACTGGAAGGTTATTAAAGAAGTATTTTCCTTGGTGTGTATAAATGGGCGAGCCCATACTTGTTTGCTCGACTGTATAATGGTGTTGGGCAAAAGACGTGTTTAGTTTGGGGCATACAAATACATGTGTAAGTCTTGTACGATTTTCAGTTATGAATGAGAATTTATCTTTTTCTTTTATAATTTGTATGATTGAATTTTTCTCAAATAAGTTTTTAAATGTTGGAACTTTGAACTCTTCGAATATGCGTTCAGTGGGGAAGTCCGGAGGTTTTTTTAGTATAATTTTTATAATGAGTCTTTGAACAATTTCTATGGGGGCCAAACTAGTTTTGTAAGCTGCTCCCCAGCTGATAATGGCATACTGAAGAATAGACTGTACTAGTGCGTAGTATATTGATTATATTATATTTCATTATATTATATTATATTTCAATATCTTTGATCTACTCTATACTAGTTCAAGCCGCGCGAAGGTTCAAATATATTCCAATTAATTTTGAAAAGTAGGCCCCAACATTGTGAAAGCCATCTACCCACTTAGTAATTATGGATTTATAGATATTGCATATCTGAAGTCAGAATCTTCATAATTCCTCATGGCGCTCCAATTCACAGACGACACAATAAATCTAAAACAAATAGCCGACTTCATAAATAAAACAATTAAATTCAAACCCCTGAGAAGAAAAAGGTAGGTGCTTTAATAAATTATTGGGTGCGTGTCAAGAGGCGCCTCCTAGTAACGCCTTACCAGTGGCGCAACATTATATTTTAGCCCCCGCAACAAACATACCACATATTCCGGTTACCTAGTGACATAATACGAAAATAAAAAGATGAAGATAAAATAATCTCGATGTTTTGTGAAAATCTCTACAATTTAATATGTATCTAATGGACATCAACATCTTGTTTGGTCGTGTGTTATGTAGGTGTGTACCTACCTATTTTTGTTTCCAGTCTTTATTTTAGGCCAATAGTAATGAGTAATGACACTAGAATTGTGGTGTTTAAAAGATGACATTTATGACATTAATAAATAAACAATCTTACTAATATAATAAAAGCGACAGTTTGTATGGATGTATGTGTGTTTGTTACTCTTTCACGCAATGGATTTTAAATAAACTTTACAATAATATAGCTCATAAATCAGAATAACATATAGGCTATAATTTCTAAAGCTAGTTAGGAAGGGGACGCGGGAGGGGAACGGGGACGCACGGAAAAGGATATTAAGGGAGAAACAATGTATTTATTTGAATATGGCATTGCAACGCATGCCGGGAATCAGCTCGTTTTATAAATAAAAATAATAATACTTGGATGATTTTTATAGCACAGTTTTTTTTACTTAAATCACAGTAATAATAATAATTTAAAAAAAAATAATAATAATTGGAAAAATCACCAAGGGCGCTGTACAATTTATTATGAATTCTTAGGATCTATTTAATTTTTTTATTTACAAATAGATATCTACATACTTGCCTGCAGGTCACTTCCGATGTACACACTTTAATTAGAAAGTTTATGCTTGGAGAAGATAATACGGCTTTGCACGCGGAGGACATTATATTTAAAACACTGGACATTGCATGATTTTAAATTTGCTGCCCCCATCACTGTTAGTCTTACATTTATGAGAAGATTTGGGGCAAAAGTAGAGTTGATATTTATTTTGAAATACTGGAGAATTTTTATGAAATTTACCTTTACAAAAGCTTGCAAATAAGATTTTTTAAATTTTTACTCAATTATGTAGTTATTTACAGGTGAAGATGAAATATTTTGACTTTATGGATACGACTTTCTAAAAAAGGTAAGTCAATATAATAAACATAATATCTACCATCAAAAATATCTAATCATTTTGCCCGGGGGTTTGCAGTTTGCATCATCCAGTCCCGCCACTGAATCTCACCCTGTCTGCCTGATCTCCACAGTCTCCACACAAAGCTATGACGTGTTGATATTTTTAGCGACCA
Source organism: Limnephilus rhombicus (assembly GCA_929108145.2). Taxonomy (NCBI): domain Eukaryota; kingdom Metazoa; phylum Arthropoda; class Insecta; order Trichoptera; family Limnephilidae; genus Limnephilus; species Limnephilus rhombicus. The sequence continues at coordinate 20,068,890 of OV815293.1, forward strand.
AAAAATCCAGACAAAAACAGCATTTTAGCAATAAATTGACTAGGCTATATTAATAGGACTCACTTCTAAAAACCGACATAAATCAACGATTTATTTAGATAGAAATAAAATAAAGAAACTTAAAACCCGAGAACATTTTAAATATATCTGAACCAGCGTATCCCTTGGCGTTTATAAATGTCAAAACACAAATTAGTCTATAGAAGCAAATTTCAATTGACAGGTCAATATATCTTGTCTTGACCCTAGGTTGAAATTTGATGTTTCCGATTTTTTTCGCATGGCGTCAACAAACATTAGGTCGTGATCCTAGACACCTAAATTTCCAAAGCACTATATTATTAATGAATGTTTATAAAGTGGAATGCAAATAATTTGGGTTATTTTTAGATTGTCTCACCTTTTATGTAGTAGGACGGCCTCTATGGTCGAAGGGTGAGGCTCGTGACTCGCAATCCAAAGGTCGCGAAATCGAATCCCGGCGTGGGCAAATAAATTTTACTTGATTAATTTGTGTTATTTCACAATTGATTTGTTTAAAATAATATACATAAAGTATTTATGGCACGTTCCAGAGTGGAAGATATTCTAAGTATCGCCCTGATATAAGACAACCATTCAGAATTAAAATGACTTTTCAATTACCGCCGCCCGGGAACATTCATTGGATAACCAACACCTCTACCATAGGTCACCCCAAGTGGTTCGCTACGTTTGGTGATTTAGCAGGGGTGCCCGGGTTTATGGGGTGAGGTTTGTCTAGGTCTTGGAGGCGGATGACCAGGACATACTGAACCCCAGATTCCTACCCACCCCTCAAACCCTTTTCCTTTCAGAACTCTCCTCTCCTTGCTTTCCTTAAAAAAAAACCCTCCACACAGCATCCACAACGATGACATAGGTCCAGAGGGAAATTATTTTCCTCGAGGCCTCCTGTGTGGAGCTCATGTAAAAAAAAAAAATTAACCACGTTTGATGACCAGGTCTGAATAGCCAGGTACTCTTCCCCACCTTCCTCTCTCCCATCTCCTTCCTCTCCCCCATCTCCATCCTCTCCCCCATCTCACTTCCTTTAGCCTCACAACATACCCTAATTGGGTATCAGTGGCGTGCACAGAGTTTTTGATCAGGGTAGGCAGTAGGAAAACCGCCGAATTGTTTGAAATAATTTTTTAAAAAACTTACTACAAATAACTCCCTTCGTACAAGTGTGCTTGCTGCTGGTAAGACAACCAGTTGATAGAAATAGATAACGACAGATGTCACTGTCGTCACTGATTGCCATTTGCTAATTTTGTTCCTGAAAGCACCGCCTGTTACTAACAAAAACCTCATAGAAGCAAATTCAAGATGACAGTTCTACTCTATGCTATGTGCATTTCGTAAACATTGATATTTATATCTTGTATGAAGATAGCTCCAAGCAGAAATAATTCCTGCTTAGGCCGCATTTTAGGCAGTCGGAGGGCGCGCGTGTAGTTTCTAGTTACAGTTTATACCACGTTTGTGGTATGCCGTTTGACGAGGCGCTCGCGTAGTTTCGGTTGCTCAGCTTTTTCGCGCTTATTTTTGAAAGTATGTATTTATTTTTATCAATAATTTAATAAATTATAATATTATTTACATGCTTATGTTTTACAAATTTCGGTGGGGTAGGCAGTGCTTATGTGCCTATATGGAGTGCACCCCCCTGTTGGGTATGCCATAGCTTCGCTGGCTCCACAGCTGGGACTCTTGTGAGGTGTTTACATATAAAAAGGTACCTACCTACCGAACTAGGGTAAAACAGTCGATTAGGGGGATGATGTGTGTTGTGAAATTGAAGGAAGCTGGTAAAGGTAAAGGAAATTATTTTAATTAATTTTTTTATTAAATGAAAGACAAACATTCCCGAGTTACGAATAACCCGACAATACTTGAAAATCTCCTACTACCACCACAGTAAGCCGAAAATGTTGCTTGAGTCATGATGGAGGACTTAGCCAGCCGAGGAATCGAACGCGGAACGCCTGGGTGAGACCCAAACGCGATGCCCACTCAACCACTGACCCGTCAAAATATGAAGGTTTGGTTGTGTCTGGATTTTCAGATCTGGTCTCCAAATATCAAACCATCGTTAAAACTTATTTTTTTTAAACATTTATGTTTTTATAATTGGTAAACGCACACCCAAAACGCTCGGTTGGTGCCACCCGGTTAATATTGCTATACTAAAAGAAACTTTTCACCGCCCCTTGAGTTGACTTTTAACAAGAACGGCTCTATACAAATTATCTAATTATTATATTTATACAAGCAAAAAGTTATTATATTCTTATTAACCCAGAAACTAGGTGTAAACAGGTTATTATCTAACTAAATAACCACATTTTCCCCGGAGGGTATGAAAAGAGGATGGACCGCCACACAACTCTGTCTTTGGCACACACCCCTTGTGTTTATTCCAGAATGCGATTTCTTCTATTTAATTATAAGTAAAAATAATAATTAGTTCGTAAGATTCGTGTAAACGAAACATCGCCTAAATTATGCAAACAAAATATTATCCCTCGGTTTTTCCAAAGAAGGTCTGACCCTCGAAGTAGTTTTAATGGCTGGTAATTGTGTAGATACATTGCTTTACCGATTTGTAAGAAATTGTTTATTCCTTAAATTGTTTATTTTTAAGTAGTTATGTATACCTGTACAGTTCAAATAGAACCCATAAATATTTATTGCAGCCGCCAAAATAGAAAGGGTTTGCTGGAGGCATATTTACCTAATAATAGGAACCGCCCTATTATCATAAAATTCCAATATTTGTTAATCCCCTAGGTTTAAGATGTATCTTTATTGATGTGCGCTTTTTGGCAAACTTTTAAAAGTAATTTTATTGTTTTATTGTGGGTTAAGTTTAAGAATTCGAGATATGGGTATATTTAATCTTAGTCCCAAGCATTTCTACATTTAAGTGTTTTATGATGTACTTAGTTTGATGGGTGGCCCTTTTGGGCTGACTTTAGCGTAATTGTTTTATTGCGGGATTTTAAAATCCCGTGGTGGAAGCAGCTTAAATATGCTGTCTCACCTTTGTATGTTTTTCTTTAAATATTGTGATTTTTGGAACAGAGGGTTAGTCTCGCCAGTAGAGTGAAGCTAGAAGGTACACGCTGTGTGCCTTTACTTGTGTAATTATACTGAAGCTGGGAGGTACGAGTCGTACCTACGGTTCGGTATTGGAAAAACTGACAATAGAGAGATCGAAGTAGAGACTTCGATATTTGTCAGTGTGGTGTGGTCGTGGACCACCCGAGTAAGGGTAAATAGACCCTCTTGTGATAATTGTATTTATTGCATTAAATAAATTGTGTTGAAGAAGAAGAAAAAGAAGTGTTTTCCTGCCAACTCCATTCTGTTGTATTCTCGTACCACGATAGTAGAAATACCTTGCTTCATTCACATTCATACATCACATCATACAATCGTAATAATCTGAATCTTTACAGTCTTAACATGGCAGGCAGTACATAGGTAAGTACCTACCCACGTAATACAATATTTATTCACTGATAACTGGTCCACAATTAATTCCGTTCACAACTAGGATTCAAGAATTCCTATTAATCTAACTAGGTGTTAGATACAAGGGTGCATTTAAAATATTCTAAGTATTCATAACACAAACAGATTGAATTATCTTTTCCTTTGATTAAGTGGAACTATTTATTGGGCCACCTGTCAAATAAATTCCAAGCTGTGGTGAAATTCAAGTTTAGTTCTCTAATGACCAATGACAAGAGCTTTATTTATTTAAAAGTTGGAAGATCAATAAATACTCAAAACATTTGAATTAAGAGCGTGTCTAGCCCTTTCTTTCAATGATTTTATTAACGATTCTCCTCAAAAATATTATAGTTTGTAATTTTTTTTTTAAATTAGCACCACACAGGAGGCCTGGGTAGAGGGGTGGGTAGGAATCTGGGGTTCAGTGTATCCAGACGTGACGGACGAATAAATTCATCCTTTCCACTGCGGTATAAAGGCGATGGGTCGAAAGTCCAGATGGAGAGGACAATTGGTCTCGCTTAACCAGTCTCTCCCAATCCGGCCCGCCACGCAGTAAATGGGCAGACGTATCAGCCGCCAATATACAGACAAACCACACTCCATTATCATGGGCAAAAGTCACCAAGTTGGGGTGACCTATGGCAGAGGTGTTGGTAATCTAATAAATGTTTCACGGGCGGCGGTACTAGGATGTGGTAGGAAGGGAGGCGGTGGTAGAATGGAGAATTTTTAAACCGAAACCAAACAATTACCGGAAACTTGAGAATATGGGATACCTATTACTTATTATATTAATTATGTATTGAAAAGAAGTCAAGACTTATGTTTTTTCCATTAGCTCAACGCAGGAGTCCCTGACGACAATAATCCCCCTCAGGGCCTACTTCATCTTAGGGGATACTGTGTGGAGGGTTTTTTTAGGAAAGGAAGGAGATGAAGGTGAGAGAAGGCAAACGGTATGAGGGGTGGGTAGGAATCTGGAGGTCAATGTGAGCAGGAGTGATTGACGGATGAATCCACCCATCCCACTGCGGTCAAAATGTCTCTCTCAACCAGTCTCTCCCGATTCGGTCCGCCGCGCATTAGATGGGCAGGTGCAACTACCGCCAAGACCCGGACAAACCTCACTCCACGAACTCGGGCAAAAGTCGCCAAAGATACGGCGTGACCAATCGCAGAGGTGTTGGTTATAAATATAAAATAATATGGTACCTAGGTATATGGAAGCGGGTGTCATTTTCTAGATTTCACGCATAGAGATATACGTTCGATATTTGAACGGCCGGCGAGGTCAAAGGTACCTACCTCGCAATCCGAAGGTCGCTGGATCGAATAATTTATTTTTTTTAATAATTTGCGTTATTTCACAATTAGGTAATTCATTTAAAATAATGCGTTGTAGATAAATATATTTGTGGCACGTTTCAAAGTGAAAGATACTCTGTTGTAAGACCACCATTCGGAATTGAAACTTTGCTTGAAATGGCTATAGTCTTGTTTGGTGACCAGATCTGAATAGCCAGGTACTTCCCCACCTTCCTCTTCCCCGTCTCCCTCCCCTCCTCACCACCTTCAGCCTCACAACATACCACGATTAGGAATGCCAAAGTCTCACAGGCTCCAGACGATGCAGCTGGGAAACTTGTGAGGTAGGTATTCATATAAAAAATATGTACATATAGGTATTGGAAAAGTAACTTTTTGTTTCAGAAATTGATCAGACAACTCTTAAAAATTAGACAGGTAGTCATTTTACTATCTGATTTGATCAGAACTCCAAGTTTCACAATATTATTATTATTAATTTGTACTACTGTATGGTGACGTCATTCAAAGCATTTCATTGCACACTGAACGTAATAATATTATCTATTGTATGTACGTCATCACCGCCAAGTAATAATGGAGGCGAGCTTAATCGTGCATTATGTAAACACATTTAGTTAAATACAGTCATTATATACGCTCTTCTAGTGCCAGACTTCTTGGGTGGGAGACCTATACAGAATACAGAATGCCAGTTTCCAATAGTCAGTAGTCAGCAGCAAGAAAGCCAGTAGCAATTCTAATTCATTTAATTTTTAATTAAAATAATAAAGAAAATTTAAAACACTTTCAGGTATTTTGATTAAGTGATGGTACAACTAACATAGATCATTTCAGCACAATTATTAAACTTAGTCTGAAAAAGATCACTAGGTAACTTGTCTATTACAGCACTTGATGTTGGTAGCATCAGAACGAGTCGTTTCGTCAACGCGTTCTGTTGTGAAACGGCATCATTTAGTTTGTGGAACGAACAAATGGCATCAACAAATTCATTTACTGACGACCGGCGTGGTCTAGGGGTCACGCTCTGGACTCGCAATCCGAAGGTCGCGGGATCGAATCCCGGCGTGGGCAAATAAATTTTATTTGATTTATTTGTGTTATTTCACAATTAATTTATTTAAAATAATATATAGTATATTTGCTCACGTTCCAGAGTGAAAGATACTCTCAGTATCGCTTTCGAAATGGCTTTAGCCGTGTTTGGTGACCAGATCTAAATAGCCAGGTACTTCCCCGCCTTCCCCTTCCCAATCTCCTTCCCATCCCCACCACCTTCAGCCTCACGACATACCCCAACTGGGGATGCCATATCTCACTGGCTCCAGACGGGAGCTGTGAGACTATATGGCAAGACATGACATATTTATACGTGAGAATGCGTATGGCGAGCTATATGCTCAAACAGGCCATAAGCCAAATAACGCTGGCGCGATCCAATAGTCCATGAAAAAATCGAAATCGGAATTCACGCCCCTTTATGGGAGGAGTTTGAAAATACTTTAAAAAAAGCTTTTGGAAAGGTTGGAAAAGGTATTTGAGAAATAAAATTTACAGGTTGATTTCGTAAAAACCTGTAAAAAACATTAACTCCCTTTTTACGCATTGTTTATTGTAATAAAACGGGAATTTAAAATTGATTTCACGAAATCAAGCGACGCGGAGTGACGCGTCCATCTCCCGCTCCGTTCGGGGCGTGACTGATACGAAGTAGGTTTGGCGACTGTGGCGTGGACACTAGTTCTTCGGTGGACGCCATAGGGTTCACTTTGAAAAACCGAATTCGTCGATTAGCGGCCGTATTGTAAAATAACAACGCGAAAATGCATATTTTATTTTATTTTGGGAAGATCGGGAGTAAATTTAAAATTTAAAACTTTTTTTTTGCGATTATTATAAAATAAACAGAATTTGCCACATTATACAAAAAACCATATCCGAAAAGGGGTTTATAAATAGGAGAGTTTGGACTTGAAAGTGTGTTTTTTAGACCTTATACTTTATTTTTTTAAAGGCTTATTAAAAGACTTATAAAAAAAATGACCGATCTTTTTAAGGGCCAAGGTATGTTCTACACGCAGAATTTAATTGAAGCATTTATAATACTTCAAATTTTCAAAACAAAAACATATGATTTTGCATAAATTACTATGGCTTCATCTTGTATGTCTTCGAGGCAAAAATGAGCGAATACCATTGGGAACCATTTTTGGATAACTAACATCCTTGCCCTAGGTCACTCCTAGTGACCTAGGGCAAGGATGCTACGTTTGGTGACTTAGCAGCGGTGCCCGGGTTCATGGGGGTCAGTTTTGTCTGGGTCTCGGCGGCGCTTGCGTTTGCCACCCTACTGCGTGGCGGACCGGGTCGGAGTAGACCTATCCTAGACCTCTCCAGCTGGACCCTCTCGACCCATCGCCTTGCATCGCAGTGGGGGGGGGGGTGGATTCACGTGTCCGCAGCTCCTGGGCACATTGCCTCAGACTCCAACCCACCCCTCATACCTGTTTTCTTCCCAAAACTTCCTTTCCTTCCCTTCCCTAAAAATACCCTCCACACAGCATCTCCAAAAATGACATAGACCCTGAAGGTTTTCCACGGGACCTTCTGTAGAGCTAATATAAAAAAATGTCAACATAAGCTCAAACCGAGCCAGAAATCGAAACCTGCGGTTGCATCGTTCTTTTCCCATAATTCGTGGATCGGCTAGCAAATTCGGCTCGTGTGTGTGTTTGCGCCAAACCGATCTCAAAATAATGCTGCCTTACCGAGACTTAGGTTGGTACCTACCTAGATCAAATACATCATGTAAGTAGGTACCTACAGGTGTAGATTCCGAAACCTTCCTGATAAAGTAAAATTATTTATTAGCGCTCTTCAGTATTTATTTCCTAAAGATGTAATTTATTTTGTCCTCTTGTCAAAAAATACTACAAAATTTTGGAATGTAAATCGATGTTGGTGTTCGGTGGGTTAATTTAGTGAGTAGAGACATCTATGAACACAGAAGAAAAGCTTTTCGTCAACAATTTTTTTGTCAAATAGACATCTGTTTTATGAAATTTTTTTTACTGCCATCTCTGGGTGAGTAGAGTATTTATTTATTGACCAGGTTTGCAGCTTTGCTAATAGCTTTATAGTTAATCTACTCAAACATAGATGTCAGCAGTAGTAATTTTTGACCGAAACAATAATTTTTTTCATTTCAACAAAATTGGTGAATAATGGGAATTTATTTTATTTGCAAGACGTGTTTGCTAGCTAGTCCACATAATATTTACAAATTAATATGATAATTATCATAATTTATAAAAGAATATTATATATAATTTTATGAAAATTAGACCATACTTACGCAAAACGTGACTACCATTAAGCCGTAAATTGTTTTTGTAATTTTGTGAGACCCTTATAAATAAAGTACCATTACAATACATATTTCACGAAGTTAATACAATACATGGAGAAATCATACAATATTTGATAAAAAATAATTACAGATTTGACAAAAATAGGGTGCAAAATTGTTAACAGGTACCTCTTTCTGCTTCATGAATGAAAAATATTTGGATTACTTGCGTAATGATTATAAATTCAATCTATTATAGGTACTATACCACATTTTAATAATCATGAATTATAAATGAAACGTTATGAAAATGTCTTTGTATCACAGCAATGATTCAGTATTCTAACTGGATGACGAGCGCACTTGATTTATTTTCCATAACAATAAGAAATTTCCACTGGGCAATATTTATACGCAACTATAAATTTTATTTGCAACCGCTCTTGCCCGATTTCGCAAAGAAATGAAAAAAAAATGTACGGCGATCTGCCTACGGGAACAGTTGTGCAAATAAGACTCACCAGAGCTCACCGCGTTCAAGATATTTTGTCCTCAGCAGACCAGCAGATTTCAGCTTTGTAGATTTTCGTGGTCGCGTATCTGTTGTGAGTTGTGAGGTCGAAGTGGGGAGATTAGTTAGTTTATTATTATTAGTTAATTAATTAGTTTTCAGTAACCAAAAACGACAAGTCATTTCTAGAAACGTTTCAATTCCGAATGATGCTCTTTCATCGGAACGACAGGTAAACTACCTACCTACTGTGTAAAATAAAAAAAAAACGTAATTAAAAAAATAGATAAAACCAATTAAATATCCAACTCATTTACTTTTTAAGGAATGTAATGTAATGAACGTAAAACAGTTATATATTACACAAACGCTTTGTAGATTTTTTAATAATATTAATTTTGCAGAAAGAACACAGCAAATTCGTACTACGAGAATTGGCTCTGGTCTGAACTTTATGGCAATTCAAACTAAATCTTCTTTTGGTCAAAGAAATTATTTTTATCAAGCTCCACTCATATTTAATAGCCTTCCAGAACATATAAAGTCATCTAATTCCTTGTACACTTTTAAGAAGGATCTTAAATTATTTGTGTTAGTCGAGGATTGCCAATTGATTTTCTCTACTTTGTCCTTTCTAAATTATTAGCTAAATGAGTATGTTTATAATAATAAGCTAAAATAATATTATTTTTGTTTGAACCGTTTTTGTTCATCTTCCTCTTGCCAAATCTACAGCATGTTAAATTATATACATATATTTATTATTCACAACTTAATCCTTAAAAAAAAAAAAAACTTTATTTTATTTTATTTTAAATCAGATCTCAAAACTGTGGTCACCCTAAAAGTCTACATTAATGTAGTACCTAGCGCCATCAGTTTAATAGGTACCAGTAGGTACCCATAATCTAATCTCAATCTGTATGAAATACAACAATATTGTTCTTTCAAAATCTGTATAATTTTGTGTTATTTTGTTAACTTGTATAATTATTGTTAACCTCAACACAGGCTTGTCCTAGTGAGGTAACAAATTGTATTGTAAACATTTTTACCTACAGTGTAAAGAAACAATAAATAAATAAATAAATAAATAAATAAATTAAAAAAATCACTTAAATCACTTAATCACCCAAGTGGGAATTATTCGTTTCAACTCTAAATTTTACAGAGTAGTAAATATACCAACTTTCAGTAATGCCCTGCTGAAAGTCAACCATTCAGAAATCAAACGTTGCTTTAAATGGCTTTAGGTACTCTCCTGTCTTTCTCTTCCCCATTTCCTTCCCTTCCTTATACCCTTCAGCCTCGCAATTCACCGCAATCGGAGATGCCATAGACCCTCAGTTGGGAAGTCTAATGGGCGTTTTACGTAAAACTAACTAACTAACTAATCATCATGCCGTTTACCGCAGGGGTAGGCAGAGAGAGATAATCTAATAGAGAGATAATCAATCGAAAATGTACGTTCATATCATATGGATAATCTAAGAGGAGGATGGTGAAATACCCCCTAACTTAATATGCATTGGTACTTCACATATTTTGAGACCAAATGGGAGATAATTAGTTAATGAGGTCTTTAGTCATATTTGTACCACTTTCGTTTCAATATCGAACGTAATAAATTGATCACGCTTAGATGAATTAATTAAGTCAATGAATGTTAGAGCTTCGTTTCTTCGTATCCGTTTATTAATTCGCAGTGTACCCTCTCAAAAAGAATAAGATGGAGAGATATAGTAAAAATAAATGTTAGAGAGAGCGCGCTAATATTATTAAAACTCAACTCGTTTAAAATAAAGCAAAAACTTCGTGGGGATTGTGTAAAATAGCATTTAAAGAAACTCTGTGAATTTTTTCATACAAATAACTGAACAAAACGTGTTTACAATAATTTTCGGAGCATACTTTGCAATTTTTTTCTATCAAGGGAATATCAAATAATTGCCCTTTAGGCGTGGGGAATGTATAAATATTATCTTCAATACTAACATATATTTTTTTAATAGCTTTAAAACCTACAGTATTTGAAGAAAATATGTAAAAAATCGGTAGAAATGCGGGAAGCTGAGCTTTAATAAGATAGTTATTTAGCATATATAACTAACTACGTTGTATATTGACAGCTACTAACACTTGGGAGGCCGCGCTAAAATTTAAAACCTCTTACCAATAATTGTTGACCGTGCTCTCAAATATTGATAACTGACCATAGATGACGGATTTAGTCGGTATCGTATTGATATAGTGTTTTATCGATCGTCCGTGCTAAATCTACGGATATAATTTCCGTACGTAGATCGGTATGAAAAAATCGTATATAACGCCCACCAAGCGGTATTCACATAAAAATTAAAAATCATTATCCTCCCTTGTTAGGTAGGTAGACCCATTATTAGTAGAAACGTCATCACAATATTGTTAGCAATTCCTTCAACCAGATCTCACAGAATCAAAAATGATCATGTCGTAAATGGAGTTAAAAAAATGATGTCTTATAAATATAATATCAGAGGCGGTCTTGGAGAGAAGATGAGGAATCTGCAAGTCACGTTAGCAGACAAATTTAGCCCTTATCGCCGGTACCTTTATAGTTGAGATCTCAAATTAAAATCGTTTGTTTGATTAGGTCGCTTCTCCCGGGCGGTAACTTGCGTCATTGTTAGATTGGCCACTGCAGTAGAGTGAATTTTCTTAAAAAAACAAATGTTTTTTTCTCTTTTAAGTCTTCCAATATCTGTTTTCGTTACTCACATTATCAAATAGTCAATCATTAAAAAAATGTGTAAAATTTGATGGCTAATATATAGGTACTTTTATTGTCGGGTATATTATCGAAGCATCTGACTCGCATCATGTTGCCATTTTTGCCTCATCTATTTTTAAATTACTAATGTATCATTTTATAAACTTAAGGTGATCCAATAGTCCAGGAAAAAATTGAAATCTGAATCCACGCCTCTTTTTGGAAGGGATTTAAAAATTGTATTTTTCCTGCAATTTTGTAGTGTACTTTAGGATCTTTTAAATAAATTGTTAATATAGCCTTATGATAGTTATATATGCCCAGCATGGTGGTCCAAAATTCCCCAAATTGTGTAACCATCAAAGCAACGAATAAAGAAATTTTTTACCTCCTCACTAAATAAATATATAAATTCATCGTGAAATTTAAAAAAATACATACGTATATAATTTTTGGTCTGCTAGTTTTCAGTTATTATAATTACTTTTTAACTTTTCTTTGTTTTTATCTCCTAGCCAGAAAACTGGCACACTGTTTGCTAGTTTTATTTTTTAATTTTTTAATTTTTTTATTCATATATTAGATAGTTAATCTAGATTATGTTTAGACAGTTTTCTATCTCGTAACTTTGTAATATTAAGTATCTAATGAAAAAATTATTATTTTGGATTATTTATATTGGATTATAACCTAATTATTGTATTTTGTTGTTTTTTTAAATATACACATTTTTCTAATAAAAAGGAATACACAAAAAACTACGCTGTTTCGCAAGTCAAATACTGTATTTTTTCTTTGTAAAAGTTATGGAACCCCAAGTGGTTATGGTTTATTTTGTTAGTTTTTAACTTAGATACTTGGATATTTCAAAGGTTTCTTGGATATTTTAAAGCTCTATAGCTAAATAAAGCTGCAAACCGAAAATAGCTTTATTAAGGTACAAAGAAATTTCATGACTCCAAAACAAAACGTACGAGAATTTTTACAAAAAAATATATTCTGTTTTATTGGATAGGTATATCAATAAATTACCCACATATATTAATGCATACACCTCTGCCATAGGTCACCCCAAGTTACGTTTGGTGATTTAGCAGGGGTGCCCGGGTTCATGGGGTGAGGTTTGTCTAGGTCTTGGAGGCGGATGACCAGGACATACTGAACCCCAGATTCCTACCCACCCCTTAAACCCTTTTCCTTCCCAGAACTCTCCTCTCCTTCCTTTCCTTAAAAAAACCCTCCACACAGCATCCTCAAAGATGACATTGGCCCTGAGGGAAATTATTTTCCTCAGGGCCTCCTGTGTGGAGCTCATGTAAAAAAAAAAAAATACGACGTAATAATGGTTTTTAGGAGCAGTATACGTTTATTTAACCACATTGAATATTTGAATAAATTTATTGAAATTCTTTAACAAATATGCTTGGAATGCACCCATCTCCGCACGCCACTGTCCAATCCTCGGCGTACAATAAAGGATTATGATTCGATAATTAAATAATAGAGATGGGAAAAAACGGACACAAAAAATCCCTCGATGATTTATGATCCATAAGTAGACGAAATAACAGCTACAGCCTCTCTTTGTCATGTTCTTCTCGAGCTAGTCTCGATAAAATATATATTTTAATATTATTGTGATCAAAATAAAATGCTTTAATTTTTAAAGAGTAGGTAGGTACTGATTGCACATTATCTACGATTAAATTTTATTAATGTTTTTTTTTTTTTTTTTTTTCTGATAGCTTTGCGTTTGGGTGGTAGAGTTTCAATGAACAATAATTATTGGTTATGTGTGGTTGTACACAAGAAGTCAATTACTTCAAAATGATTTCTTGAAATGTTTCTGGTATGCTACAAACCACACTGATTTACAAAAAAAAAACAACATTACAGTTTTGAATAACAGAAATTATTAATAATTATTGCAATTAAATTATTTTTGCATTAGTATTTTGTAATTGTATTTGTTTTATGTGATAAATATCGCAGACCCAGAAAAATCATGGGATATTATTATAATTGTAAGATTTTTGAAGCTGTTTGTCGTAAAAAAATATATATATACCTATTTCTCAGGATTTTTTTTTTTACAGTGAATACCGCACAAGAATCTCAACTGCTCCCGTCTGGATCCGGTGAGACTATGGCATCCCCAATTGGGGTATGTTGTGAGGCTGAAGGTAGTGGGGAGGCGAAGGAGGTGGGGAAGAGGAAGGTTGGGAAGTACCTGGCTATTCAATATTCAATTTGGGAGGCGGGAATGGGTACCGTCGCCCCGGGAACCTTTATTGGATAACCAACACCTCTGCCATAGGTCACCCCAAGTGGTTCGCTACGTTTGGTGATTTAGCAGGGGTGCCCGGGTTCATGGGGTGAGGTTTGTCTAGGTCTTGGAGGCGGATGACCAGGACATACTGAACCCCAGATTCCTACCCACCCCTTAAACCCTTTTCCTTCCCAGAACTCTCCTCTCCTTCCTTTCCCTAAAAAAACCCTCCACACAGCATCCCCAAAGATGACATAGGCCCTGAGGGAAATTATTTTCCTTATGGCCTCCTGTGTGGAGCTCATGTAAAAAAAAAAAAAAAAAATTCAGATCTAGTCACCAAACACGGCTAAAGCCATTTTCAAGAAACGTTTCAATTCTGAATGGTGGTCTTACACCAGGGCGATACTGATAGTATCTTCCACTCTGGAACATGCCGCAAATATACTATATATTATTTTAAATGAATTAATTGTGAAATAACACAAATTAATCAAATAAAATTTATTTGCACATGCCGGGTTCGAACCCGCGACCTCCGGATTGTGAGTCAAGAGTCTTACCCACTGGACTACGGAGGTCGTCAAATCATTGCTTTTCAAAGAATTTTACCCATACAATGTTAAGGCGATCCAATCGGTTTCACGGAACCAAGTGACGCGGAGCCTAACGTCTATTCCCCGCTCCATCCGGGGCGTAACTGATAAAAAAAATGGGTGTGGCAAGTGGCAAGAATCTAGTCCTTGGGTGGACAGCATCAAAACGTTCGGGCGTGAATATCAATTTTTTTGCGATTATTATAAAAGAAACTCATTTTTCCACATTGAACTAAAAAAACATATCCGAAAAGGGGTTTATAAATAGGAGAGTTTTGGACTTGAAAGTGTTTTTTACAGACCTTATACTTTATTTTTTTCTTGGCTTATAAAAAAATGACAGATATTTTTAAGGGCCAAAATATGTTCTACGCGGAGTATTTAATTGAAGCATCCATAATACTTCCAAGCGATCAAATTTTCAAAACAAAAACATATGATTTGGCATGATTTAGCATTATTTAGTATGGCTTCATAAAATTGTAAAATTACGTCTTCTATCTAATGACACTAAAAATGCGGTGACTGGATAACTCAGAATAAAATCAACTTCAACGACTTTGAAAAGTCATTAAAAGTGAAGAAAATTTTTTATAAAAAATTCGTTTAATAGGTTACGTTAGGTTAGGTTGTGGGCTATTTAACTTTTTTTTTTTGATTTTAATTATTTTTCAAAGAGGTGTTGAGTTGACTTGATTCTGAGTTGGCATGGAACCAAAAATACAACACACGTTATATTCACACTAAACGATAAAAAATTAACATTGATTATGAAAAGATTAGCCATTAAAATATGTATATGAACGGGCCGCTAAAACATGTCCACTGGACTTATAGTTCAGTGAAACCATGCACATTGTCTCAGTAATGAATCTTCACTCAATTCATTCAAGTAAGCATCTGCCAAACATTTAACAAATTAAATAAGTATTTCGAATAAAGAATTATTAATTATACAAAAAAATATTTTGTTACCTTCTTTCGTGATGCGATGAGTACTTGGTTCTAATTTTGAATTAAAAGTTTATTGAACTTGAATAAGCTTTAATGTGATTCTTCCTACTTTAACTATGGTGGTGATTGCACTATTTAACAACTTAATCCCTCGTTCAGATTCAGTCTTTTTCTTGCCAATAATGGCCAAGCTAAAAGCGTTGGCGACACTTTCATATGGGTTGGCAGTTGAATCGAAAAAACCAAAGCCCGGATTACGCAAGTAAATTTTATTTAATTAATTAATAATAATAATAATAATAGCCTTTATTCAGACAGTAATTTACATTACATTATTTATAATATTTATAACACTTATCATGCATCGACTCTCTGTCTGTAAGTCACTAATTGATAAAGGTCTCCTCCAACTGTCGCCATTTCTCTCTATCATTATCTACTCTTGTCCATGTACCACCTGCTATGGCTTTGATGTTTGTGTTATTTTTGTGATATTTCAATTATTTTTCTTTGTGTTATTTCAAAATTAATCGATTAAAAATCATTGAAGTATTGTGGTTACCTGCCTACTCGTAAAAGATACTCTAGTTGCCAGTTGTTTCACAGAATTTGAACAGCTCTTCAAATGACATAGTTAACTTCCAAGTTTTGTGAAAGTTCTAGTCAAGTTATGTTACCATTTCACATTTCAGTCATAGTACAATAAAATAGACCAACTTTGAAATATAATGAATTTTTCAAATTCTGTGAAACAACCTGTCCTAAATACCGCCCTGATGAAAGACCACTATTTAGAATTGAATCCTTGCTTGAAATGGTTTTATTTTAATTATACGATAATTATATTTTACTTGCGTACTTCTTGTATTTAGTAGGTATCTAAAGATATGTAAGTATGCCAACTTTAAATTACTTTACAGGATGTTCTTTCGTATTTTGTCCTCATTGTTAATTGTTATAAGATAAATGAGCCAAGTAAAGGTATGCGAATTGCGCAACGCGGTTCGTCCAGATCTCTTCATCATGATTGGTCTCAGCCACCGGGTAGAGGTATTTCGTTGTCAAAATGCTCAGTGGAAATATTTTGAATGAGACGTATCTACTTACGGTTATGTTGATGGTAATAAATTGAAAAATACTTGATAAACTTTTTTAGAAATTATATTTATGTGCGATTCTTACTGCCAGTGGAATTAAGGCATTTTTATTTTGGATTTGTATGCCTTTTAATTTCATAATCATGATTACGATATAAGCATATTAACGATTTTTTTGTTAAATCCTTAATTCGAACAGAAATGTTTTTGCATTAGATCGACACACAAGGGCATCGGAAAAAAAATTGGGGATATTGTGTGGAGGGTCTTTTTAGAAAAGGAAGTTCTGGAAAGGAGTTATGAGGGGTGTGTAGAAATGTGGGGGTCAGTGTGTCCAGGAGTGACAGTCGTATGAATCTAATCCTCCCACTGCTGCGGTGCAAGGCGATGTTCCGAGAGAGTCCTGCTGGAGAGATAGAAAGGTCTCCCGATCCTGTAAAATGACTGTAAAAATACATTTATTAAATAAACAAAATAGTTTCTAAAAAATGCCAATAAAGAAGGAACAAATATATGTTAATAGTTGTAGTTGCAAACTCAAAAAAAATTAAAAAACGAGGATTAGAAAACAGTCTAGTTTAATTTTTTTTTTAAACTATAAGAGTAAAACCTCAAACTGTAATATATAATTCAATAAAGACAATTTTAACGAAACTCAATCGAAAATCTGGAAACAGAAAAATCAGAAAAAGATATTGGCACCTCTGCGACTCGAACCCAAGATCTTCGGCTTTCCGAGCCGCTGCTCAACCAAGTGCGCTAAGGTGTACCTATCCAATTCGGTCATTTTTAACTGTACCATACTTCGACCAAGAACCACCAACACTGTCTTAATTTCCATATTATCAATATTATCTTCATTTTCGAAGTATGGTACAGTTATAACCGACCGAATTGTATAGGGACACCTTAGCGCAGTAGGTAGAGCAGTGGCTTCTGCAGCAGGACCTGGGTTCGAGTCTCAGAGGAGCCAATATCTTTTTCTGATTTTTCTGTTTCCAGATTTTCAATTGAGTTTCGCTAATATTGTCTTTATTTAATTAAAGAGTCTAATTTAGCATTGTTTGTCTAGTATTATTAACTTAATATCCGGACCATAATTATAAATTAAACGTTTTAAATGTTCATAATGTATCAGTGTATAGTGAATTAGACTTCGGCCACAGTAATCTCCGACACATTGTCGGCATAACCGACTGATTTATTATTGATTAAGTAAGATTAGTTATTATTAATAAGTGATCGATGATTAGGCGATATTTCCCCATCAAGTAAGGCTATACTCCTCTAAAGCATCTTGCCCACAGAGAGTACCTATCCACCACTGAATAGGCAATATGAACTAGAAATGCCAAAATACATTGGATTAATTTCAAATATAGATTTGAATGATGTCGCCACTGACTTAGTACCTTTTGATTCTAGCTAATTTAGAATGTACTTTACCTCCTCTTGGTACTTGACATCGTATATCTCGTTCACATTTATTGATAAAAATGATTTTTAAAGCGATTTTTATCTATATTACAGATTCCCTAATCCTATTAGCATACACTTGAAATAATTAACAATAAAATATTTTACAATTCTTGCCTAAAATGACTCTCCCCTTCATGGCCAATGTTGAAAATATCAGGAGACCTAGAGATATCATATAGCAGCATCATACATTTTGTCATGCTGTACTGGACCAGCAGGTTTGTTCTGCCAGGTGCAATACGCAGCAGATCGTAGTGCCGACCCTGGCGGTAGTTGTTTGTAACAAACATGTCAAAGTAGTATATTATTGAAGTGAAAACTTCTTTAGCACCGTTGTGATTTAAAACTCGATGAAACGAAAAAGCGACACGAAAAAGAGACAACCACATACATCTATAGAATTAAGCCTGCGAGAGAATGAGATAGAATAAACGGTCTCCTCTTTGTGCGGTGCATCGTAGCCTCCCTCTTGTCTACTTTAGATTTCTAAAGGTTTCAATTCTACTGCGTGTGAATTAATTAATTGTAATTTGTTGAAGTGAAAACTTCTTTAGCACCATTGTGATTTAAAACTAGTAACGACACTTAAAAAGAGACAAACATACATCTATATCTATAGGATTTAGCCTGCAAGAGAATGATATGGTATAATCGTTCTTCTCTTTGTGCGGTGCTGCGTAGCCTCCCCACTCTTCTCTACTTTAGTTTTCTGAACGTTTCATTTCTACCGCATGTGAATTGAGCACTGTATTTATTTAAATTTCTGTTACTGTTTTAACAATGATGATGAAACGAATTTCTGGATTTAAAATTTAAGCAAAGAATGGTCAGACTTTTGGATCACGAAACAGGCCCACATCGCATTTCTTGTATTTTTCTTTATTCTTTACTACCTGCCGCTTATGGAAATACAACCTTAATTGTTAAGTTGTTAGTAAGATATACAAAGTTGATGAATAATGAACTTGACTTCGTAGATGGGGAGGAAAAAATTAACAAGATTTTTAGCATGGAATTGAAAGTTTTTTTAGCGTAATAAAATGTTGTGAATTTCTCTTTGATTCAATACCGCTAGTTATAATGACTTTGGAAGTATGAAATTTAAACAATAAGTATTTTTAACTAATTTCCAAACAGTCTAATAATACAAATTGTGGGGTTCCCACCAAGCGCATTGGGTTCAACCCTTTGCTAACCAAGTCCTCCATCAATGTAAATTGATTATTTTCCGCTTATAATTTTGGTAGTAAGAGGAAAAACGAAGAAAAAATTGGTTCTACTGAGAATTTTAATCATATACGTACGTACCCACTATATTTTACCAACTTTCTAGTTTTTGTAGTAAATATCTGAAAAAATATTACCTGTTTCAGGTTGTTTTCTGTTAATATATACTAACTGACCAACCAACTAACAATCACGCCGTTTCTCCCCAGGAGTAGGCAGAGAGGACAGACCGCCAAGCAACTCGGTCTTGGCACACACTCCTTGCATCATTCACATTCACACATCGTCTCATACATACTATTCTATTATTCTGACTCTTGACATGGCCCAATTCAAGTATCTGATTCACGTGGTCGTGCCATGTCTTTCACGGCGTCCCCAACTTCCTCTACCTTTCACACTTGCGTCATATATTCTGCTTACACTCCTTTTCTCGTTCATTTGCTACACATGCCTAAACTACCTAAAAATCCCTTTCTTAATCTTACTCAATCTTTGCGGATCTCCACATTTTTCACACTATCATACATGGTTTTATCACACATTTTATCCTCAGGGATATCATTCAGTTTTGTGACAAAAATATTTTGATATAGTTATATAGAGAAAAGCAACAAAGCGACGGCCTCCGTGATCGAGGGGTAAGGATCTTGACTCGCAATCCGAAGATCACGGGATCGAATCGAATCAAAAAATGTATTTGATTATTTTGTGTTATTTCACAACTGATTCATTTAAAATATTCCTGAAGATATCACGGAAGATATTCTCAGTATCGCCCTGGTGTAAGACCACTATTCAGAATTGGAACGTTACTTGAAATGGCATTAGCCGTGTTGAGTAACCAGATCTGAATAGTCAGGTACTTCCCCACCTTCCTCCTCCTCATCCCTTTCCCATCCCCACTACCTTCAGCCTCACAACATACCCCAATAAAGGATAACCTAGTCTCACTGGCTCCAGACGGGAGCAGCTGGGACTCTCGTGAGGTATTTACACAAAAAAAAACAATATTGTGATATTGATAAAAGCATTTGTACACACCAATCATTTTCTTTTGGGGTCTTATTTTGCAAAAATAAAGTTATTCTACGATCATGCTGTATACCTATCCACAAGTTTGTATTTTCGTCAACAATCCTTTATCTTTCTAGCGCAATATGAAGACTTTTAAAAACTTTATACGAGTACTTGGCTTCATCCTCATTTTCAATGGTTTTCCCTGCATTTAAAAAAATAAATAAATTACGTTTAATTGATTGTAACTATAATAACACATATTATTTAGTCAAAAGACCATTCGATGGACCAACAATCATACAATATTTAGAAGGGGAATAAGAACTGAAAAGAAGGGATATAACTGATCATAATAGGTTTGATTAAGATAAATCATATGTTTTGACTTGTGAAGATATTAATAAATAATGCGGCGACTCCGGAATCGTGATCAATAAAAGTTCCCCCGCTTATGTCTAACTTAATATGATTGCGGTTAATTTATTGGTACGTTTATCTAAACCGATGATTAAATTGTTAGTAATGATGGCTCCTTTCACAGCCATTTATTTTCAGATAAATTTTACGAACGTGAGATTTCTGTAGCCTTGGATATTTAGAAGAGTGCAAATTTGGCCTTTTTCGGTTGCCTAGTAGATAGAATTTTAAATGGGCAATTTCATAATTAAACGAAAAATTGTAGTCGAGTTCAGACTAATGATGAGATGAGAAGAGTTGATTTTGAACAGATGAGAGGTATTTTTTTTACATAAGGCTTGAGAGAAGAGAGGCTATTCGTTAGAAAAGGACATTAAAAAAACAGGCCATCTTCCAATTTCTGATGATGTTAAAATTGGGACTATTTAAAAAAAAAATCATTCGGCTCTCTTTCGGTGGAAATATATTACAAAAATAATAACTATGAATGTAAAATAGCAACATCCAGAAAACAAAAATATATTTATGTAAGATTCTGTAGATAATAATAAATTAATTATGATACCCCTACATCAATACGATATTGACAAATTTTAGCGCGGCTTCCTGAGTGTTAGATAATCTGTCAATATACCTACAAAACATTTTGAATAATGTCGTTCGTTATGCAAAATGAATGACTTTTTAATGAATGGAGGTGAACTAAAGAAGCTCTTAGATTTGGAATAAATCGTAAACGCGATCCATGGACTTAAATAATTCTTCTAAGACGCGATCAATTTATTCCGTTCGATCTTGTAAAAAAGAAAGTAGTAGCTCAACGACTAAAGACCTCATTAACTAATTAAATTATTTTTAGTCTCAAAAAGTACATGCGAACTACCAATGTACATCTATTAAAGTTAGTATTCCAATTCGAAATTGTCAATTTATTATCAACTAGCAGACCCGGCCACACGTTGCTTTGACCCAACCTTTATGACCGCCATCTGTCAAATCAAATATATGTTATATACACACAGATATATTATAGAGAGATATATATATTTTTACATGAGCTCCACACAGGAGGCCCTGAGGAAAAAAAATTCCCTCAGGGCCTTTGTCATCTTTGGGGATGCTGTTTGGAGGGTTTTTTAAGGAAAGGAAGGAGAGGAAAGTTCTAGGAAGGAAAACATAACAATGTTGCCCTTTTGAGGGGCCGGGTTTCACATCCCCAAAAACATAACAGTTTCTGACAATTTAACAGGAACATAATTAAGCAGAAAGAAATGTCGTACCTGCGGACCATGGATCTTTATCTAAATACTTCTACACTGAAGCGACCTCTTAATTTACTTGAAGATAGCGCGTTGATGAACCGCGGGCCATATTCTCACGCAATCTCCAGGATGCAAACCAGTAAAGACTCCCCAGGAAGGCCAGAGAATGAGGACTCCCCGCCAGAGAGTAGGGTCCAAGATCAGCACCAGTGCTCTGGTTGGTCAGCACGCCTCATCAGGAAATGAACGCCAAGTAACCATCCGTCACAAATATGAGCAGCAGTGACCGTACCAGGTCATAAGAACTCTCCCTCGCGACGCTCTTCAATATGCCAGTCGCGATTATATAGGTAATTTACAACATCGTTATGCCGCGGACAAATATCGGTCACAATGGCGGCGACCAAACACATTAGAAAACAGCGTTCCGATCACATCAGAAAGGAGCGTTCGCAAAAAGTGCATCGATGTGCATCGCGATTAAAATCGTTTTAAACAAACAATTTGTAACAAAGGGATTATCCCATTTTTTAAATCCAGAACTATCACTTAAGTGACTAGTCGAATTTGCACCGGCTTCCTGTACGGTGCGAATCCAAAAAGTACCGCCGGAAGTTTTTAAAAATCACGTTGCCAATAGAAAAAATCCAAAATACGGCGATTCAACAAATAAAGTAAGCGGCCAGGTGAAGGTTTACTAAGTCAGGCTAATAATTATTATGAAGTAATAATTATTATCGTGACAGCGGTACCCATTCCCGCCTCCCAAAAGTCAATATCCCAAAAGATATATCATATATTGATATATTTCAACCATTTTACACAAAACCTTGACAAATTATATACGTAAAAACCTTCCTCATGAATCATCTATCTATTGGTGAGAACGGCATGAAAATCCGTTGCGTAGTTTAAAAGATCTAAGCGCACAGACAGCGGGAGCGATTTCATTTTAAACTATGTAAAGATTTAAATTTTTCAAGCCGCTTGACGTTTATATAAGTAAACCCATAGACAGATCCGCCAGTGTTTTTTTTATTTATTATTATTAAGTTAAAAGAAATATAATATTTCGCTTTCTTAACTTAAATACACAGCATATATAGTAAAGTAGTACAAATATAGTATTAATATTTTTAATTTTGTTCCAACATCTTAAGTTTAAATAGTTTTTTTAAGGGTTTTTATATTCTTTTCCGTTTTTAGGTTATCTGGGAGGAGATTATATATGTGAACTCCCTCGTGGCCAATACTTTTCTTGCCACTTTCAGTCTTGACAATGTTTGTGTACAATTTATTGTGTTGTCTAGTATAATGTTCATGTACTTGTGATGTTTTTATAAATGTTGTGTTTGTGTGTATAAGTCCATTTTGTATTTTGTAGATTAAAAGACATATGTTATATTCGTACACGTACAATATTCTTATTTTCAAAAGGTTCTTTTCCTGGTATAGTTTTTTTGTGGGAGTGTCTGGGTTATAGTAAAAGAGTTTTTTTAATAACTTTGTTCTGTATTATTTGTAGGTCGTTTAAGTACGTAAATGTATATTTTTCCCCATATTTCTATTAAATAATTTAGGTGGGACTGGATTAAGCTAAAGTATAAGCCCCTCTTTACCTCTGTTGGTAGAAGATGAGCAATTCTACCAAATACATCAATTAATGGGATGATTTTTGTTTTTAGTTTTTCTGTGTGTTATTTAAATGTCAAATGTTTATCAATATATAACCATGCCATCGAATATTGATTTCTTATTTATTCCCTGTCAATATCGGTCTGGCTATCAAAAGTGCGGTCGTGCTCGGGAAAACGGTATAAAATCTTCGTTAGTTACACCTATCGTTTCGATGTTGTAAAATCATCGGTTTCACTGTGGCTCCATTTATTTCCATAAAGAGAAAGATCATACAGAAGATCGCAGAACCTTCCTAAGAAATCTTCACATATTCGGGATTAATCCAAAAAAGACATCTTCGTTAAACATCTATTATATTACATACATCATTTTCAATAATTAAAACGTACCGACATGTACACAAAACGTGGCGTGACTTCAATTAAATTCAATCAATTAACAATACTAAACGAATTCCAGTTGGTACAAACGAGCAATGTTATGATTATGATCATCGAATCAGTCAGGGTCCTATCATGATTTCATTGGGGGTCCGAACTCCGAACCAGCAACATCCTTTAAATAAGACGATGTTGATTTGGTCTGGGCCGACAGTCTCTGGAGAGACGGTGGGGTAGGCAGGGGCCGGTATTGGATAAAGATATCGTTTTTGATTTTGTACATGGACATGTGGACACACGGCGTCTGACCTTATAAACAGGGTTGTCACAAATACAAATTAATGTACTTATAATATTGGTATATTGACATAATAATGGGAATAACAATTTAGGAGACGGGTATGGGTAACGCCACCCCAGGAAGCATTTAGTGGATAGCCTACACCTCTGCCATAGCTCACCCCAAGTGGTTCGCCACGTTTAGTTACTTAGCAGAGGTGCTCGTGTTCATGAGGTATGGTTTGTCTAGGTCTTGGCGGTAAATGCGTCTGCTCACCAGCTGCGTGGCAGGCCGGATCGGGAGATAATGGTTGCGGGAGTCCCTTTGACATCTCCAGCCGTACTATCTCGGAAAATCGTCTTGCAACACACCGCTCCTTGACACACTGACCCCCAGATTCCTACCCACCGCTAATACCTTTTTCCTTCCTCCTCACCTTCCTTTTCTAAAAAGACCCTCCACAAAGCATCCTCAAAGATGACATAGGTCTTTAGGGGAATTATTATCCTCAGGGACTCTTGTGTGGAACTAATTTAAAAAAAGGGTTTTCGCATATTATATAAATACTTATTATTTATAACATTTTTTCGATCTCTCAGTCTAAATAAAGGAAAGCAAAGCCTTATACTTTGCCAGTAGGACAAGGCGGAAAAAATCAAATGAAAATATATTGACGTAATTGGGAGAAATCATGCACTCCTTACGTAGATGGCTATACGCACGGTTGAAACTCCAGCTTGGGCGGTGTTAAGCCTGTTTACATTTTTGCATGTAACAATGTCGCCAAAACGCACATTTTGTTTTATTTAGTATATTTTAAGGCATATATATAAAAATATTTTTGGTTCGTAATGTAAAGAATTTATTTTTTCACAATACGCAAAACAACTATATCTGGAAAGGAGAAAGTAGGAGATTTTACACATCAAAGCATTTTGTGCAGGCCTGATTCTTTATTTTTTTCTGCTCTTTTTAAAAAACTTGATAAAAAACTAAAAGTCGATTATATTAAATGTTAAGATGTGTTTTGCTTACAGGATTGAATTGAAGCATCTATTAGCTATATACTCGTATCTAGGCGGTCAATTTTTCTTGATTTTGCATTGCTTCGTTTTTTATTGACGTTTTTCGAACCAATAATAAATTCGATATTATGGAACAGGCAACATGACGTCTTGATCAATATTTGGAGCACAAAAATGAAAGTTCAAGTCTCTGTAGCTCATGATGGAAGGGACATAGAGATACCAAACCGTTCTCACTGTTCGAAAGCATTTAAGTTTTTTTATGACCACTTTAATGAGAACGAACAGCGTAATTATTATAAAAGTCACTTAATTTTCTACATTTTTATTTTTTTTATTTCTATCGTGTTTTGATCCGCCATCTATGAGGCCCAGTAGATTGAGAGCCAGGATTTTGCCAATGTTGATTGCAAACGAGATTGTCAAATAATGAATTGTTAAATAGTTTGAATCTTTGCCGATAAAGTGAATTCTTTTTTTAAGCAATTTTTTTATTTAGCGAATACATTGTATTTGTATTATTTCACCCGCAATGCTAGAGAAGTCCCTGTGTTACTAAAAATGTTCATTCATGCCTTCATTTACCTTACTTCTGTACCTGAGAAGAATGCTTCACATACTTATGATGATCACGTAGATTTACCTGTACTTAGTTTTCAAAATAATACATTATATCATCAGTTTATTGAGTATTATTTATTTATTTATTCAACGCCCAGATGGCTCTTACATATTTGGTAGTACAATTAATTCAAGACAGATGATTTTTAAACAGATAAAGAAATAATAAAAATAAAATTAGATAAAAAGTGCACACAAGTCACAAAAATACAAAAAAAAATTACCATTATGATTTGATAAGTTTACAAAAATACAGATGTATTTAGGAATAGTTTTGGAATAAGTTTGTTACAAGATCCACAAAATTCGCCAAGTTGATGTTAAATATGTCAACATCACCTACGTACTGATTCCCCGTAGTGTGAAATCATTGTATTGGATAGTGGGCAATGTAGTTAGTTCCGTTTGTGAATACTGCAGTAGAATAGTGTATTTTGTCGTGTGGTTACTGTAGGTATTCGTAAGTTTATGAGTTGTAGGAGTTCGCAACAGTCGAATTTAGAGAAAATGTTAAGTCGTTTATTTTACGTCTGTCTTTAGTGTGTGTATTTTTAGAATATTTAGTAACAGATTATATTTGAAGACTTCTAGTGGGATATTATTTTATTATAATAATTGATTGGTTCTTAGTTTAGGCAACCCTAATTTCTGTGATCATCGTAACACTGCCATATGATAAATGAATCTGATGAAATATTTAAAAATTTTGTAGTTTATGTACTTATTTATTGTAACTTGTCGTATTTTTTTCGCGTCCACGATTTTAAGACCTTAAGATCCCCAAACTTTAGATTATTGATTTGAGTTTTTGTTTGTGGCCATACATAATAAATGCTTCATAGTTTGAAGCTGTTTGTAACTACTCTTCACTTGACCAGATTTAGGTAAGTATCTGTTTTACTTGATCTTGCCATGTGGTTTTGGGATATCCGCGACTTGTGGGATATCCACTTGCCCAAACCATATGCCCAAACCAACTAAACGTCTATTTTCAAAACTTTTAATAATATCTATCATTTACATTTTCTTCCGTTCATACGACGTCCGCACGTTCCCACGTTCACTGAGCCGCTCCCAACTTGTGGACGGGAGAATCAGTGTATACGGATAGAGTCTGTCAAATAAGAGTATAAAATATTAAAAAATGGAACAAAATTTGTAGGCTGGCAACACCAATTTACCTGACAAATAGTGCAATGACACTGAAAATACAGAACACTGTATACACATTTAAAAATACATTTTTTTGTTTTGTTTGAGCACTGTTGTTAATTTACCCACTTAATGACATGAATTTGATTAAATTGTATTTTACAAAGTGATTGGCTTTCATTTAATCTAATATAAATTTGAATTTAACAGTAGGTAGAAAGGAAGAATCATTAACGGTAAGTTTATTTACACTGCTTTTAGATCTGAATGAGTTAAATATATTCAGATCTAAAATTAGAGACATGATCAAGAACAACGCCTGGACTACGTTAGTAGAAGCTAATATTAAATAAATATGAGCAATTTCTAAAGTGTGCTTTATATTTTATTACAATATCGTTATTCTTCATTATGTTAACACAAAATTGCCAAGATATAATAATTCTATACCCAAATGCAATTCTGATTTTGAGATCAGTGGAATAAAAAAAGATTTTTTTCACTTTCATGCCTTTTTCTTTTTTAATAAAAATGTAGGTTACACATCTTTAGATTATCACCATGATTATATTTTTAGTAATGCCATTTGAACAACAGTGGCGCCCTCCTATGTTTTCTACTCTTATTTGACAAACTGTATGTATACACCAAAGTAGGTATGCGTTGCGCGGGTATTCTCCCAAATTCCTGACCCAAAGATTGATGCGAAGACAGTCTACTGTAGATCAATAATCTATGGAGGGTCTTCATAATTATCGTTCTTATTACAAATTAATGTTCTAACCGCGTTGTTAAACCACCTTACCACACAAAAAATTTCTCGGCTTAAATTATTTTAGGTTATTTTTTATTAATTATTGTTTTTTGAGTCAACGCATCGCGCAACATCTAGAATCCATAATCTTGAAACATCCAGAATCTAGATGATTGCTTTAGATCTAGACGACTAGAAGATAAAGATCAAATGGTTAGGGCATTTGTTTAACTTTTACCGTCAAAACATCTGCCAAAATGAAGCATCACAGCCTAAAAGCTTTTTGCAAAAGATTTTAAAAAGTCTTTATTTTTACACACAATAAATATCATGTATTAGGGCTCATCAAGCAAATATGTCAGGAGTTTTTCGATGCAATCCTAGTAATCCGATGTAAAATATTAAATACCTAGTTTTTTCTTTTTCAAACTTCGCAAATACATTTTGTGGCATCATTATTGATTTAACAAAAACAAATAACTTTGTATGCACCACTATATTATTAACAATGTTTTCTTCGTCAGGATAAGAGATTAACATTATTATTATTTATATCTTATCCTGACGAAGAAAACATTGTTTTTGAAACATGTCGACAATGTTCATAAAATTTTGCTTAATACGAAGTTATTTGTTTTCATTAAACGTAGTTTTTTCATTCCAAAAAAAGTTAGGCATACAGTTATGTATGTAGATGCCAAAAATTGTATAGCGTAAAGGAACAAAGGCCCATCTAGATCATTTATTAACTTTTATCTATCAGAAAACAGTGTAAAAATATATACTACCTACTTGCAAATAATAATTCAAGAATGCAATGCTGATGTAATGAGTAAGATTAAGAAAAGTTTTGGGCATATAGAGCGAATGATCTATGAAAGGAGTATGAGGAGAATATAATGCACTCTGATACGAATGTTAATGGTTGAAGATATTGGGGACACCCGAGGAATCAAATAATTAATAACAGAAGGATATGTATGAGATAATCTTGGATGTGTATGAGGTAAGATGTAGATATGGTGCCAAGACCGAGTTATTTGGTGGTCTCGGTCTACCCCTTCGGAGAAACGGTAAAATGGTTAGTTAGATAATTAGTAAGCAAAAAATAATTTAACAATTTTAACGTTCATCAACCAATAACTAGCCAGTAATAACTAATGAACATATAATGATGATTTACATAGCGCCGTTTTCGTGAAAAATCACCTGAAGGGCGCTGAAGGATAATTGAAATCGACATAAAGATTTTTTTTTACATGAGCTCCACACAGGAGGCCTGAGGAAAATAATTTCCCTCAGGGCCTATGTCATCTTTGGGGATGCTGTGTGGAGAGTTTTTTTTAAGGAAAGGAAGGAGAGGAGAGTTCTGGGAAGGAAATGGGATTAAGGGGTGAGTAGGAATCTGGGGCTAAGTGTGTCCTGGTCATCTGCCTCTAAGATCTAGACAAACCTCACCCCATGAACCCGGGCACTTGGCACTTATTGGGATGACCTATGGCAGAGGTGTTGGTTATCAATAATGGTTATTAATACACAATTTCAATAGTCTTTTTAGACAAATTTCTGGCTGTCATAAAATTATCATAATAAAATATGAGCGGAGAAAATAGTTAATTTATGCAAATCCACCAGAATTTACTGCTACACCAGACCTTACGTAGGCTCTGAAAGGATTAGTTGCAATAACTCACAATGGCATAAATTAAAATAATTGCTTTCTATGCACAGATTGAGAATCAATTAATAAAAGCATTCGGACAACGCCGATGAAAATGTAAGCACGAAAAAATTTATCTGTTAAAACCATCGCTTCGGAGTATTATGTAAATTAATATGGACCCATTAGAGGTATAATAAATAATAACATTCCTGGCAGACATATTGTATCGGTAACATTGTTCAAATAATCAATAAATACACCGGAGATACATCTATATTATTTATAAACGATTCATTCTACTACAGACGAGGGTTCGTCATGTTTAGAGGATGTGTTATGAATGTTATGTAGAGTGGTAAGTTTGTAATTAAAAAATAGTGGTAAAGAAGAATGCCGTTAGTAAAACTCCAAAATTTGTGTTAAAAAAATTGAATGATAGAGCTTGTCACGAACAATATCGGAACACGAGAGAGATGGTGGACTGTAAATCTATTTTTTGTTAAACAAGACAATTGACTGCATTTTGAAAACTCAGTAACAGGATTTGGCGATGGAAGGAAAAAGTCCCTACCTTTTGATGGGTTCATCCGCTGTTTCTGGTTGATGATGATGCTGGCAGCACTCCACAATAACTGCACCACTATAGGTCACATTTACCTACACTTTGGGGTTATATTGATGAGTATTTTATGATTAATTAGCGAGATTTCGAAAGCGAGATGTGATCGATATCACTGCGATTTTTCAACTCATTTATGCAGGTAAATTTAGAGTTTTGTGCGATATTGTTTGTGTCCCTAGTAAGTAGTGTTAGGAGCGGGCCCCCAAACATGTCCCAAGCTAGCTCTCAGGGGAGGCATGATTTACCCTCTATTCAGGTGGTGGGTCGCTCGAGGCTTCAGAAATTCCTTCGCATCTCAGTCGTCTGGCAGGATACTCCCCCTCTAGGAAACCCTCCTGCCGTAGCAGAATAATAACAGGATTGAGTTAACTAGATTCATGTATTGCAAATTTAAAACACAGTACATAGGTCATTACAGTACAATTCAACACAAGAAATACATACTACACAATCCTAGCTATCGTGTTTATAACCTCAAGATCCCTAAACGAAACTCTCTGAGTGATGGCTTTGCGCGGGAGTTTACAGTCTATCGTTAAAGGACACAATCAAATGAGGAAACAATTGTACAGCTTACATGATGTTGGGGGTCTTCGTCTTCCGGCTTCCAGGGGGACCTCCCGAGTTTAGGACAGAACCGAAGTTTACACAGGCATGGTGAAATATCAGCGCTAAACCCGTAGGTTATTGAATTAACATTGCAGGTTATATTTGAGTACAATTCGAGCGATAGTACGCCGGGCGCGAACAGTGGGAATCAACGCGCGGGCTTAACGTGTGCCCGAGGCGGCTCGCAATTCTCAACTGGTGGAAGGGATCGCGTGCGGGTGGGCGGATGGGATAGGAAGTAGGAAGCAGGGAACAGGGGGGGAGCAGGGTGTTGTGTAGTTTGCGGCGAATTAGGAGTTTGAATTCTTTGTCGTTTGGGCGTACCATAACACTTCCCCCCGCGCTTGGAAAAAAAGCGACGTGGCAATGGAGCTGTAGGGAAAAAAAATCCTCTTATGCTTCCATCGGGGTTTTTGAGAGATTCGTTGCTTGAGAGATTTCCTAGCTAGAACATACAGTTTTATGCTATAGTTTGGGTCACAATGTTTGTAGGGAATGGGTGGGGGTACATACAATGTTTGGACAAGACAAATTTGGGAAAAGTACATGGTGTAAAACAACATACAAGGTTATGCAATTGAAAATAACAATACACATGGTTATGCAATTGAAAGAATGACAATACACATGGTTATGCAATTGAAAGAATGACAATACACATGGTTAAGCAATTGAAAGAATGACAATACATTTGTACAAGAGAAGAGAAAAAGTGTGTGATTCTAAGGTTTCATTGGTCTTGGAGCTAAGTTTGTGAAGCGTGGATTTGTTTGGTTTCGGAGAATTTCGAAGAAAAGGACGTGACTTCACGGATTCTAAGGATTACATTATCACTGTAATCAGACCCATTTGAGACAACGCTCAGGAGTACACTTGGGCCTTAGAAAACACTTGGTTTTGTCGAAGACGTCGAAGTTCACGAAGTGGAGACTGTGGTTGCTGTGCCGCGACTATGGTTACAGAGGTCATTGAAGAGAAGAATCCAGTATCTGCAGACATGCCAGTGCGAATCCTAAGTGTTATTATGGTAAACACGGATCGTATATAATGGTTATTGAAGCATAATGTAGCTCAAGATAACTTGTATTGGTGCGCATTCAGCGAATACTGGTGGGTCAAGGTAATGATGGTTTACACATGACGATATATGTGTCACTGCATGACAGAGCAAGAGACGACAAGGTTGGCATTGATAGCAAGAGTAAGAACAAACCTAAGAGCTAGCGTGCCCAAAAGGTAGTTTAGAGTGTCATAAAGTATAGTGGGACAACTCAGCTTGCTGTGGCACGACAAGACAACATACGTATGGGCGGTATGGTCTGTGCTTTCAGGAACAATTGCGTAGAAAATGGCAGCAGGAGAGACCTTGTAACCACAGCGCGTGCTGTCAGGAAGTGAAGCTCAGCTTGGCTGTTGGTGATGACATCCGCCTGGGCTTCTTTTTAAATCCGGGAGGAATTATTATTAGAGCAAAATTCTTGAAGTTTACCTGCCTAGGGACCAATGAAGAAAAGGTTTGGAGAGAAACAAAATGTGTCCAGATAATGAAATAACGAAATTTTAACCACCGACCCAGAGAGTGACGAAGAGAGATTCCTAACTAAATTGTGATTACATGAACATTTTCCTTTGCCAGGATGACTTGGCGTTTGCCTAGTGACAATATGTCTTGGTTAAAAAACAACCGGCCCTCTATGGCCTATGCTAACATGAGATGGTAACATTTTCGTAGAATTTCAAAGAACGAGACAAAGAATCGTGAACTAGTCACGGCAAAGGGAAACCAATTCATGAATAAAGGTTGTCAAAAGGAGACAGACGGTACGCCAAGTGCATATCGTACATATCCAACATTCATGAATGTGTTTCGTGGAATTGAGAAAAGAGAGAAAAAAAACTGGTGAGACATATGCAGAGATTGAGGGGGAAAACCTGTAGATAACCGGACAGTTACCTATTCGAACTCCAAGTGAGGGCGAGATATGGTCAACGACAGATTTTTCACTTCATAACATAAGTCTGAAACATGGGGAATGGGAGGAGGAGGGGAGAAGGGAGACGAGTTGCGAAACTTGCTAGAGACTGGACCAATTTCCGATTCAAACTCTATGTGAAAATGAAACATAATCAACCAGCAGATTTCCTGACTCTTTACATTTATCAAAAAGGATGAGGAGACATTTGAATACACATTATATCAAAGAGGCTAATCTTTCGCGTGTATTGGGCAAAAGATTAGGGGTCATTTTAAAAACTTCTACATGATTGTGAGAAAAGACAGACCCTTGCTCCAATTTCACAAACCTGGGGGTTTTCTTGTTCGTTCTCCAGACAACGAGTTAGGTGGTTTTTTGTGCTCAATCGATTAACTCCCACAGCACTATGCCCCATAATTGACAGTGAAGCTGAAAACTAGTCCTTTTGGGATAGTAGATATTCCTGGGCTTCTTTCCTTGTTGCAAAGAAGTAAAAAAAAACAGGAAGTCCACGGGCATTGGCGTTGAATGACAACAAAGGGTTGTGGACTACATTTCGTAGATCGCACACAAAGGGTTTGATATTATTTCGTTCGCACGACTCATGGTAAGTGTTTTAACGTCTCCACGTATAGTGTACAAAATATGTAAGTACATACAAGATATAACTCAATTATAGACAGAAGTCAAAGAGTTTATACAATGCATCCTAAAGAAGATAGCAAAGCCGATATTATGTCGTTCACACGAATCACGGTAAGTATTGTTATTACGTCTCCACGTCTCGTGTACAGAGTTTATACACAGTTATACATAAAAGCGGTACTCATGACAAATAAATGACACACGACCGGAACAGGTTATACGAAAGGGGTGGTACTCATGGCAAATGAATGGCACACGACCAAAATAGAATGTACAAAATGGTTCTCATGACAAATGAATGGCACACGACCAAAATAGAATGTACAAAATGGTTCTCATGACAAATGAATGGCACACGACCAGCTCAATAACATTTAGCTATGAGAAAAAAGTGATTATGACGAACTTCTCGTATCGCGGCAGGTATTTTAAGGATCCCTCCTATAATGGTGGATGTTCTAAGGATCTCTCCTATAATGTAACAGGGTTACGTTTAAATACAACACAATAAACGTTAACTATGCTTGTTTTAACACAGTTTATAAAGATTTGTTAGATTAACTAACTCCGTAGCCCAGGAGCGTACGATAGGATAACAAGGAGGTAAACAATTTAATGTCACTTCGTATGTTATAAAGGCGGGGTGATGACAGAGTACATTTCTGTTTACACCATGTGACAAACAAAGACAGACCTACATGGTTTTACATACTGTCTATTGCAGCAAACTTCAGTGGGGACAAATAAAAGGGACCAATTGTGGTTTTACATACCCTTTGTGCGGTTACAACATACCAGGTTATGTGCAATTTAGGTTGCAAATACTTGGTTAAATGGCGAAACAGGAGTTGAATGCCTATGTTTGTAAAACGATGATCAAACAAAACATTGATGATTTACGTTAAACTGCGGTTATTTATGTACGGAAATCAGGGCTGCCGTTAGGTTTTACTAACCTTTTCCGTAAGGGTTGAAGCATGTAATACAAGACATACATGTTGTGAAGAGGGACAAATCGAGGACTTCTTATAACAACAAAAGACCGAGTATTTGGTTTTACGTACTTTAGTTGAAACGAGTCCATGAGGATTTGTACAAGGATGGAAAGACCAATTTAAAGGCTTTTCCTTTATTTATATACATATGATTTCAAAATGGATGTGTCAAAATCCAATTTGTTAGCAAAGAGCTCGGGTAGGACGCCATCAATTTTTGACATTTGAGAAAAAATTGAAAACTACTATACACAAGGAATGTGATTATGTGAGTAACCACTTATCTTTACCATGATGGGTAAAATATGGAGCATGTTGAGATGGTTTACTAGTCCTGGGTCGTGATTTAACGCTTTGGAGTTTACCAAATCGATTTTAGAACGACGCTCCAGTATTTACAGAACATAAAAAGAAAAAAATGAAGAGATTCCTTCCGATATGATGAAAAAAAACAACAAACAAAAATGGTGAAAATTACAATATTGCATTACATGGCAAAGCGTGCCATGGCATGAACGTTGCGTAGTGTGAGGGGTTGAGAGGCAATGATTGGGTTCATGACTTCCCGAACACTGTCACTCGAGGGGTGTCTCTGCTCTAAAGTGATCAATTTTGGAACAGGTGAGAAAAAAGAAAGAAAAAAGAAAAAAAATAAAAAAACGTGTGAGACAAAAATTACGGTGGTTGCCAATTCACGAACATGAACGGGGCAAACTACACCGTGGATTGTACATAAATTTACAAAAATGATTTTTTTTAACAATATTCGTTTTATCAACGAAAGGGTGGGCATGTAATTGACACTTTACACGCCGGCCATTGTAAGACTTGGTGTGCTTACAAAAAGGTTGTGGTGATACACACTGGATCATTTTAAGTTTGCTGAGATAGTGGGGGCAGTTTTACTTGACTCCTTACTTCCAGATTTTGCGATATCCTTAATATGGTAATTACCAATGTGTTTTCCAGAGCAGTCAGACAAGGAGTACACTAGATCTGATATCTTTCTTAGAACTTTGGCCTTCACGAAACGTGGTGCCAGCTTGGCAGAGAAATACATGGCTCCTTGGGAAAGTGTGTTGTTCTTTCTCCAAACTATGTCTCCTGTATTGAAGGTGACATGTTTCCTACGTAGGTTGTATCTGTCCGCACTCTTTTGATGAGCCAGGAGCAAAGCATCAGTGACTTCACTGTAGATGGCCGACAGTTCTTCCAGACGATGGGCATAGTTCGCGGTAGGGTTGCTTGTGGTGGCAATTGACGTAGGAAAGTTAGTGTTCCTATGTAGAGAACCATGAACAACTTGTTCCATACCGTGTTTTAAGAAGAAAGGTGTGTAACCAGTGGCCAGATTAACAGTGTTGTTCATTGCAGCCTGAATTTTATCTAGGTTTTTACACCAAGTACGTTGATCTTTATCAACTAGAATAGCCAGAGCTGTGTTGATTGTTTGGTTATAACGTTCGACGGTGTTATTTTGTGGAGTATACAAGGTATTATAGTAAATATCCTTGATTCCGTATTTGGCAAGAAAATCTTTGAATTCTTGGGCAATAAATTGTTTTCCGTTATCAACAATTACGGTTCTGGGTGTTCCGTAAGGTATAAAAATGTGTTTTTCCAGAAGTTTGATGATGGCGGACGCGTTGGCTTTTTTTAAAGGAAAGATCCAACAGAATTTAGTGAAAACATCCACTACACTAAGTATGTGCATGTGTCCGGCATAACTTCGGGGAAAGGGTCCGACGAGGTCCATTGACAATGATTGTAGGGGTCTGTCGGCACGTTTGGGATTACCCATTAGGCCGGCAGGTGCTGCCGTGCTATGTTTATAGGCTTTACAAGTTTCACATTTAGAGATGTAATTGCGAATTTGCTTGAAGAGACCAGGCCAGTAATACTTCAAGGAGATCTTTTTATACGTCTTGAAATTTCCTGGGTGTATGGAGTCGGGAGCACTATGATTGTCAATAATTATTTGTTCTCTACCTTCGAGGGGAACGACAAGTTTCCACGAGTAATCTTCGAGGATGGATAGTGGTACCTTGCAATTACGGTATAGTTGTCCTTCTTTTATGATAAAATTAGGAAACTTTTGTTGGTTATTTTTACAACCTTCGAAGATTTTCAAGTACCATTCATCTTTTGTAGATGGAGGGGGGGCAATTGTGTCAACATTTAATGAAGCCAGTTCAATTCTTGAAAGGGCGTCGGGAACAATATTGTCCGCGCCTTTACGGTGAACAACATCAAAATTGTATTGAGACAAACGGGAGGACCAACGAGCGAGCCTACCGGAGGGATTACTTAAAGAGATCAACCATTTCAAACTACTATGGTCTGTAACTACAGTAAATTTGCTACCGTCTATGTAACCGCGGAAATGGTGAACAGAATCCAATACAGCCAATAACTCTTTCTCGGTAATTCCGTAGTTTTTCTCGTGTTTGTTTAATGTACGGGAAAAATACGCTACAGGGTGTTCGCCATCTGGGAATTCTTGAGTAAGGACTCCACCGATTCCTACATTGGAGGCATCCGTGTGGAGGGTAAAAGAGAGTGCAAAATCCGGGCAATTCAGAACGGGAGCTTTTTGAAGGGCATTTTTTAGAGTTGTAAACGCTTCTTCAGCTTCGACAGACCATCGGAAATTGCTGACACCTTTACGGATGCCGGTAATTTTATTTAAGGGGGCTGCGATAGTGGAAAAGTCTTTGATGAATCTCCTGTAGTAACCTGCAAGTCCAAGGAAACCTTTGACTTCCTTCGCGTTTTTGGGTCGGGGAAAATTTGCCATGGCTTCCACCTTAGCGGGGTCTGTTCTTAGACCTTTTTCGTCGATAATGAATCCCAAATAACGTAGACGGGACTTACAGAATTCAGACTTCTTCAAGTTGATGGTTAAACCAGCGAACTTGAGTTGTTGAAAAACTTTTTCCAGCATTAATAGGTGTTTTTCAAAGGTATCGCTGACGATGATGAGGTCGTCAAGGTAACAAAACAGGCTGTTATCGACTTCAGGACCGAAAAGTTTGTCCATCAGTCTTTGTAACTCGGCGGGGCTGTTTTTTAGACCAAAGGGTAATCTTTTAAAATGGAACATTCCCCTACCAGGTACAACGAAAGCAGTTTTTTCGCACGATTCTGCGTCCAAGGGTATTTGCCAAAACGCTTTGCTGAGATCGACAGAAGAGATGAACTTGGCGTTACGCAGCTTGTCTAAGGTTGCGTGAACGTGAGGTAAGGGATACGCATCAGCTTCCGTGCAAGAGTTTAAACGTCTACTGTCGAGACAGAAACGTGCAGAGCCGTCTTTTTTAGAAACCAAAAGAGTTGGGTTGGTCCATGCACTTCTGCTGGGAACCACCACACCCATTTTTAACATTTCATCAAGTTCGTTTTCTAAAAGTTTAAGTTTTTGGGGGGCTAAGTTGTAATAACGTTGCTTGATGGGTGGGCCATTGGTTTTGATATGGTGTTCAACCAAATTTGTCAAACCTAATCCACATTTTTCGAAAGATATTGACTCGAATTTATTGACCATTTCTTTTAGTTGGAGAGCCTGGTCCGTGCTTAAATTTTCGTTAGGTATTATTGTGCGGATCTCACTAATTTGAGCAGCAGTGGAGGTTTTGCCAAGAGTATTAAATACTTGGGGAGCAACATTGAATGCCTTCCAGAAGTCAACGCCAAGGATGAAATTCTGGGATATAGAGGGCACTATTAGAAAATTGATTGTAACTATTTTATTGTTACAATTAATTGGCAGGGCAAGGGCACCGATGACCGGTTGGGAAACATTATCCGCAGTCGTCAGGTGTGTTGATTGGGGCGAAATTCTAAAATCACTGTTAACAAAAGGCAGGTGAGCATTGTTGCCAAGACAGCTGACAGATGCACCACTATCAAGTAATCCGGAAAAGGGCACATTGTTAACAGAGAAAAAAGCGTAGGGTCTCCCATCTTTAGCTTGTTTGCAACAAACCGAAGAAACATTTAAGGTCTGGTTAAAATACTTAATGTGTGCTAACCAATCAGTCCATTCTTTAGACCTTGGTTCAGAATGGGTGCCTGAGAGGTTATTATTTAGTTTTTTGGCCTCTTCATGTAGAAATTTGGTGGGGGCTTGGAGAAATCCACCTGAGGTCTGACATCGCTTGGGTTTTGTAACCTTTCCATGTTGTGCCTTGATTTCTTGAAAATGTTGCGCAGTTCGTCGCTTGGAGGAGAGCGGTCCCTAGAGTGATGCCTCTTGAAAGTTCGGGGTTCCTTAGATTCCAGAAACCTTGCTTGCTTGAAACAAGTGGTGGCCAGATGGCCTACTTTTTTGCAAAAAGAGCACACTTTTTTGTTGTTGAATTCTGGTTTTAAACCAGACGAACGGCTTGGCACAACTACATTATTTGACACATTCTTTATGTTTTTTCTATCCTGGTACGATTCCAGAAGGAGACAGACTTCGTTTAGCTGGGTTAGGGATGCAATTTTCTGTGAGGTAATGATGTTCTCGTATTTGCTTAAAAGGCCATCAGTTATGACTGGTAATAGTTCAGCTTCCGAAACAGGATGTGAAAGCTTGATGTTAATGGATTCAGCCCTTTCTATGAATGTTGCTACAGGTTCATTTACTAGCTGTTTAATAGATAGTAAAGATAATTTGATCCGGTGCTGGGCTTCCGTTTTTCCGAAGCTCGAGATTAGGGCAGATCTGAGTTTATTCCAATCTTTGCATTTAGTTTTTTGAATGCGGTGCCAGGGTATCAATTCTGGGGAGATGAGTTCTATGAAGTTTTTTCGTAGAATCTCGAATGGGATATTTTTGATTGTAGCCGTTTCTTCAATACGGTCAATGAAATCCAGTACATCGGAGACGCCATTATATTTGATTTTCCACGAGGATAAATCGTAGGTTTTATCTTGTGTCAAGGTGGGTGCGATGTCCTGTTTTATCATTACTTGTGGCATAGGTTCTTCGTTAGGAACAAGATTATTCAAAACTTGCGTAGCCGAGCGTGAATTATTTTCGCTTGAGGGGGCGAGGTTTATTCTCTTAATGTACTTTTTGTTGAATAAAAGTGCATAAGCCTTTAATGTAGGTTTAGATTTGCTTGATGGCGAGAGTCCTCTATCCCTTAAAGCAGTTTGTAAGTGAGTTTTGGATAAGTTGTGCACGTTGGGAATGATGCCCAAATTGGATGATGCCATAGCTTGATTGTTTTCCATTGTGAGTTTCCCAGGTGGTGAAAAATTGCCAGGGGTTTCCTTTAGTAAACGCAAAATTAATTTTGTGAGGCACTTTTCACTTGGTAATCACTGGTTGGTATTTCTAAAATAGTTATAGAAAACTGTATTCCATACTACAATTTGGTATATATGACACCAGAATCTTTGTCAAAGGAAGGCGCAAGAAAAAATTTTTGCGTGGAAAGACCTAAGTAGTAAAGGTTTTTGTGTTTCACTGACCACTTTGAGAAAACTTGTGAAATTCGCAAGTATTTATTTTTTTTCCAAAAAATTTTGCCAGGACTGACCTTTAGAAAACGGGTTTTTTATTTTTCACAAACCACTTTTGAGAAAACTGTGAAATTCACAAGTATTTATTTATTTCCAAAAAAATTTTGCCAGGACTGACCTTTAGAAAACGGGTTTTTTATTTTTCACAAACCACTTTGCACTGAGAAAGGCACTAAAATTCACAAAAGGCACTCTTCTGGCAAATAAAGACAAACTTCCGGATGAAAATAACTGAATATGGGATTTGTTACGAAACCACATTAAAATTATTTTATTTTTTCATGGAACCAATCATTGGTTTTATTATTATTTCACTTTTTTTATGTAAGGAAAAAAAACAATTCACTTTACACTTATGCTGAAAAAAATGCGGTACCTATAACGTAGAATGTGGAAAGAAAGTCATTATTTTGTCCATTTGGTGAAATATACGTGGTACTAATTTGACAGACACAACAAGTGGGCCGATCGGTATATTGTGCAAGAAAAAACGTTAGTGTGAGATTTTTTAATTAAAGAATCCACAAGGTAATTGGAATTCCAAAACCAAATTTACAATAGCGATCTCCATTGCTTCCGACCTTAGTGACAGAAGGGCGATTTTATTATTCAAAACACTGCATAGTGACAGGGAATTGTTCTGCCTGATTCAAACGGATTTTTTGCCGTTGGAGTTTGGCGCGATAAACGCACTTTTGTGCTTCGATGCGCGTGGGTGCGCGCGCAACTCAGAGATTAGGTATGTATTTACCGCGTGAAACATCGGGCCGTTGATTTGGCGCGAATTACTGTTGCTCGTCCGCTGCTTTGTGAACAAAGGGGTCGGCGCGTGCGCAGTCAGATTCGCGGTTTAAATGCTGCCGTCTTTCTGGTTGATACAAAATGGCCATGTTTTCAACTTTGACGCAATTTTTTTATAATTGCAATCAAATCTGCGTTATGGACTTAACTTGCACATGGATTTCTGTGGTTTCCCACAGAATTCATTATTCACTGGGTATAAAACACCAAGACACAGTACAATCAATGTTTACAAACAGTTCCTATGCGGGGAAGATTTCGACAGGGAGCACTCCGTAAGGCGACTGAGACAATGGCAAAAATGAAAAAAAAATTCTGGGCCCCACTATGGACGCCAGTGTTAGGAGCGGGCCCCCAAACATGTCCCAAGCTAGCTCTCAGGGGAGGCATGATTTACCCTCTATTCAGGTGGTGGGTCGCTCGAGGCTTCAGAAATTCCTTCGCATCTCAGTCGTCTGGCAGGATACTCCCCCTCTAGGAAACCCTCCTGCCGTAGCAGAATAATAACAGGATTGAGTTAACTAGATTCATGTATTGCAAATTTAAAACACAGTACATAGGTCATTACAGTACAATTCAACACAAGAAATACATACTACACAATCCTAGCTATCGTGTTTATAACCTCAAGATCCCTAAACGAAACTCTCTGAGTGATGGCTTTGCGCGGGAGTTTACAGTCTATCGTTAAAGGACACAATCAAATGAGGAAACAATTGTACAGCTTACATGATGTTGGGGGTCTTCGTCTTCCGGCTTCCAGGGGGACCTCCCGAGTTTAGGACAGAACCGAAGTTTACACAGGCATGGTGAAATATCAGCGCTAAACCCGTAGGTTATTGAATTAACATTGCAGGTTATA
This sequence comes from Limnephilus rhombicus, assembly GCA_929108145.2. Classification (NCBI taxonomy): domain Eukaryota; kingdom Metazoa; phylum Arthropoda; class Insecta; order Trichoptera; family Limnephilidae; genus Limnephilus; species Limnephilus rhombicus. The sequence continues at coordinate 20,110,232 of OV815293.1, forward strand.
TTTGAGTACAATTCGAGCGATAGTACGCCGGGCGCGAACAGTGGGAATCAACGCGCGGGCTTAACGTGTGCCCGAGGCGGCTCGCAATTCTCAACTGGTGGAAGGGATCGCGTGCGGGTGGGCGGATGGGATAGGAAGTAGGAAGCAGGGAACAGGGGGGGAGCAGGGTGTTGTGTAGTTTGCGGCGAATTAGGAGTTTGAATTCTTTGTCGTTTGGGCGTACCATAACAGTAGTTTATCTTCCTTGTAGTAACTAAGTGGGGACTTTCAAGAAAAGGAGGAAGACAAAGGGATAATGAATGAATGAAGGACTTGGGAACATGGGTTTAGTTTTGAAAATGTTTCAGAACTAAACAGAGCTTATTCTGAATATCATAAAAATATAGGTATTTTTTGGTATATCGATAACCTCTAGATTCTATAACAGTCTCCGAAGTCGATCGATTAAAATTCTTGCAGTAAGCAAGACGTAAAAATAATAATAAGTAGTTGTAATAAGTAAGTAATAATAGCAGAAACAGGAAGAGTTGGCATGAAGGGGTCTTTTTTCTATTCGTAATATATACCTATATGGTGTTATTTACATAGTTGATTGGCTTTAACCGGTGATTTCTGACATATTTGTAAGAAATGTAAATAAATTTTATGTCTCCGGTGTCTTTTTGTCTTTTCTTAATTTTTTTCACAATATTCCACATGTTGTCACTAGCCACTCAGCCGAGTGGCCGCAAAACCCTTCACCCCGCCTCTAACTTTTCAGAACCTAATTTAAAGTGTTTAGTTGAAAAAAACATCAAAAATTCGATTTGGAGACCAAAATTTTGTTTTCGTGTTTTGCTACAAATAGTGTCAGGAATAACTGGTTGAAGTAAATCAAGTACGTCCCCTTAACACCCTGCATTTTTATGAAAGCATACTTCAAATGTTAAAAGAAAAATGTGCTGCCAACAAAAAAATATCTTACTAAGCTAAAATTAACTTAAAAGCCCATCTCAAAAATCGTAGGCTCATTATATACATATTTCGTTTTGGAACCAATCCACTAAACTTTGTTCGTAATTTTCTTTTCAAAGTGCCGGATCTTTCAAAGATGAGTTCATTGACGCTTTCATAACATTCGCAAATTATGTTAAATTATCCCAATAAAAAGCACACCGTTGGTAATATAATATGTTTTTTTAATTCTTAAAAAAAAAACGATATAATTATTGTATTAATTAATGCAGCAATAGATTCAACTCATCACAGATTACGTCTCAAGTCAATAAAGTTATAATCAAAAAGACTTTTCGCCGGCGAAAACTTCGAACGAAAGCACAATTTTATCTTTTTGTCTACCAGCTGTGAAAGGTCGGTGAATGATCTTTGGCCAGTATTTGCTACTAAAATACAAATGAAACGATAGAAATGTTGATAGAAATTCGTTTGGAAGCTACCGACCCTTAGCTACCAACTTCTCCGCCACCTATTGTCCTTGCTAATAAACAATACATAATTTTTTTATTTACTCATTTAATACTCTTTTTTCCTCATGTAAAATATTAATATTGTAAAAGTTAAAAAAATTATATTCATTTTTGGTTGCCTTTTAGTATTAAATAAAATGTTGTCTTCAGTATCTTTATCTTTACATAATATAAAATGAAGTCGCTCCCGCTGTCTGTGCGCTTAGATCTTTTAAACTACGCAACGGATTTTCATGCGTTTTTCACCAATAGAGTGATTCAAGAGAAAGGTTTTTAAGTATATAATTTGTCAAGGTTTTGTGTTAATTGGTTGAAATATATAAATAAAGGAAGCGGGCCGGCATGCGGGCGGTAAGGATTTGATTTAACAGATGGCGTTGGTTGTAAAGGTTGCAAACAAAGTTGCAAAGCAACGTGTGGCCGAGTCTGCTCGTACAGTATTAATACAGATAGTTTTTTGAGAATTTTTTTAATAATGGAATTTGTACCACCTAACGTTTATTATGACAGGAAATATAAAAAGGTTTTTTTTTAAATTATTTCAAACTATCAATTTGAATATTTTCCCTCATCCCAACAGTTATACAATCCGAAATACAACAGACATCGCCTTTGGGAACGTTTCGTTGTGAGTTATTAACTGTTTGTCTTGTCGAGAGATTTAATGGGCTGGCCTAACAAAGGTGAAATTGAATATCAAATCAATATACCTACCTAATAGACATTATATGTAGATATGTTTCCAATACCATAACTTTAAAATGGATACACCGGATACTAGAACATTTGACGAGGATTCAAGTATTAGAAGTAGGTTTATGGAAGTCGGATTAGATTGTCTTTTTTATGTAACACCGCATAAGAATCCCATGTCCCAACTGCCCGGAGCCAATTGGGATGGTTGTGAGGTTGAAGAAAGTGAGGAGGGGGAGGAGAGGGGGGATAGGAAGGTGGCGAAGAAACGTGGCCGCCAAACATGGCTAAAGCCTTTTGTAACAACGCAACGTTTCGATTTTCAACGGTGGTCTTTGGCGATACTGAGGATATCTAGCACTCTGGAAGAATGGTCAGATAAACCGTTTTTTTTTTCTAATTTTGATGGTGTTAGTTGGCGTATGTGATAGGTGGACTATGAGAGAGAGTAAGGTCAATTAACTAGGTAATTGTAAAAAGTCTTCTAGTAGACAAAAAGGCGCTATAAAAATATTCCATCTTGATATTTTTTACATTTTTTTTACGTCAGCTCAACACAGAAGGCCCAGAGGAAAAAAAACTTCAGTGCCTATGTCAACCTTAGAGATGCTGGAGGGTCTTTTTTGTATGGGGGGATCAGAGTCAGATAGCGGCAGAATAAGCCCGCTTAATTTTGAGCGAGGAATGTAGTACATATCGAGGATGGGTCCGGTATACCAGATTATTTAAAGCTCGGCTTGGTTGGAATATCTAGTATATAATCCGTAAAAGGTCGCACGACTATATATAACCAGTATTACATGGATTGTCTATGATTTTAATAGAAAAAGAAAAACTACTCTCTCTCTACGTGTCTACGTGAGTCGTGAGTGCTATATCTATGGTTTCTAATGTCATTGGGAGAATTTGCTAACGTCGACAGTTTATTTCATAAATCTAAAATATTTTTAGGGGGGTTGATTTTTGATAAAGTTCCCCACTTCAATCAGCTTGGTGCTGTAAGCGAGGATAGTAATTTTAAATAGTATGTCCTGTCGTCTTTTTAACTTTTAAAATACCTAACCAGAATATTTTAAATTGATTATTAATTTTTTTTTTTTTTTCAGGTTCTCCATAAAACAGTTATACACCAAATTATTACGGAGAAGATTACAAAATATAAGAGAAAAAAGGCCAAGAGGGCAGTTTCACTATGTTGAGACGTATGTCAAAAGATAGTTACTGAACTCTCTATAGGTAACATTGAAGATGTCAATGCTCGATGCAGAATTGCTCTATTTAATGGGGCATTCTGAAAGAAGAAGTTCTCGCTTTCGGAGCATAAAAAGTGTGTGGGATCTCCCACAAGTATACGCGTTAAGGACATATAGGTTAATCTCCTTCAACATAGGTGGATTCAGTACAGTACCGGAGATCAGCTTAAAAAAATGTTTCCCAAAAATATTTTTCGGCGGGCTTCTAAGGTATTAAGATCGAGCATTCCTGTTAAGAACAACGATGGATACAGGAATGGGTAGTATGTATATTCCCTCATATACAGGTAACGCAATAACAATTAATAACATCGATATTCCTCATCGATCAATGAATATAATAAGTCCGTAATTAAAATTAGACAATTTACGTAAATGTTGGTGATGATCGGCTGCAAACTATTAAATATTACTTACATTTATTTATTTATTTATTTAGTAACTATATAATATTTTTTACATTTTTATATGAAACATGTTAGTTAGATGTATATATAAAATATATTCGTAGTCCTCCTCACTAGGAGATCCTGTGCTGAGGGGGACTATGCTTTGGATAAGTTTTTCAGCGACTTCTATGGTTTAACTTCATTGACTGGATAAGGTTTTCCAGAAACTTCTATGATGTTTTAAGTATACTAGTAAGTTCATTTTCCGATAGATTCTTCAGCCAACATTTAATGTCCTTAATGTAGCTATTTTTTATTTTTATTTGTTTGATACTAAGTGGAAGTTTGTTATATAACTTTACTGCTAAAAATGCAGAACTTCTTTGACCAAATGAAGAGTTACACTGTGGTATATTAAGTATGTCTATTTGTTTGGCTCTGGTTTTATGAGCGTGTGAGGTGTCTGCCTCTGAATCATTTTTGTGGTGATGTACTAGAATGTTTTTGGCATAGATTTTCTGTATGCTTGGAACATCAAACTGTTTAAAAATTTCTGCTGTTGACGTCCTTATGGGGACCTTTAGAATGGTCTTTATAATGCAATTCTGAGTTATCTTAAGTTGTTTTAAGTGATTAGATGCTCCTAGCCCCATCCTATTACTCCATATTCCAATCGAGAGTGGCATAAAGCATAATATACTCTCTTTAGATCCCTCATCGACAAGATGTTTCTTAATTTTTTGAAGAAGTAGATGAGTTTTGTTATCTTTTTTGAGGTAAGCTCAATGTGTGAATTCCACTGTAGATTTTCATCAATTTCAATCCCAAGATATTTAATACTTTTGGTTTGGGTTATAGACGGGCAGGAACATTGTGGAAAAGTATTTTGATATTCATGTAATTTGAGGGTATGCACATTCATTGGTTGTCCTCTTTTGTTTTTGGAGAAAGTTAGATGTCAGATTTGTCGTGTGACTCATGCTCCTCGCTGTAAACTAGGAAGATTTCTCGGGCTTATCAAGGCTTGAGCGGCAGATTTAGCCCGCTTAAATTTGAGCGAGAATTTCGTACATAGCGAGGATTTGGACTGGCTGATATACCGGAACTTACTACCTATGGATAAACAAAGTTTCTTAAGGCGCCGTATCCCCGCTCAAAAAGAAGAAGATGGAGAGATTTGTAATTACTAATGTTGGAGAGAGAGCGCTAATATTTAAAACGGTAAAATTGAAGCAAAAATTGTGAAAATATTAAATGAAACACGACTCGTTTAAAATAGAGCAAAAATCTCTTGTGGGCTGTCTAAAACAGCATTTAAAGAAACACTGTGAATTTTTTCATACACATAACTTGTAAAATGACTGAAACAGACGTGAAAATAATAGTTTTCGGAGCATATTTTGCGATTATTTTCTATCGAGGGAATTTCATATAATTTGCGTTTCGGCCTGAGGAATGTATAGATATTATCTTAAAAAATAACATATATTTTTTTAAGAGCTTAAAAATTTCAAATGTTTAAAGGGGATATGTAAGAAATCGGTAGAAATTCGGCTAGCGGTGGATTAATTTAGCATGGATTGAAAGCGTTATCCCCAAGCGAGTACCAAGTAAAAAAATATTTATCATGATATTATAATATTTGCATTTCTCACTGGTGCAGTGTTGATCGAAATTTTCCATTGTACTCTACAAAACGTCAGATTAAATTCATTTTTCAAAAACAAAGAGTGCCCTGAACGGGGTCTGCCTATTGGCTTCCCAAAAGATTCAAATTCAAAAAAGGAATATTGAATTTATGTGTTTCGCGGTATAAAAAAATGGCGATGACAGTTCGTAACAGGTTAAGCTGGCGAAATGTGAAAATATTCAAATATCTCCATCTTGCAGGACAGGGCTGGGAAACCTTCAAGTGTTTTTGTCGTGTTCGTGGAGGCAGCATACGTTTGTCGGGTTATGTCATCCGATAGGTTATAATCAAAGAGCAAAAATAACATCTTTCTCGGGATTGTGGAGTCCAGGGATTGGTGATCATGCATATAAATGAAAGCACGGTCTTAACTAGTGAAAATGTAAAACAATATTTATTGCAATCAACCGAGGAAAAAATAACATCGAAAGGTTATCAAAAAACATAAATACCTTGTGTATTTAACAACAGTTTTGGAGAGAGAGAGTTATTCTTCGCGAGAGTTATTCTTCGAGAGAGTCGCGTCGCAAAGATTCTCCTGCTGCATCACGCCGCATCGAGTTCGCAAGCAGCAATCCGAAAGTCCAGAGCGTCTCGAAGCGCCAGGCTCCATTAAAGGGAATCATCTCCAGCAAAACAGACTCAGCGACTGTCTTCCCGCTGTCGCAGGGAATCCACCCCAGCAAAACAGCCACCGCGACTCATCAGACGGCGCGGCGCGAACAAAAACCAGCCAGCCAAATAACAGACAGCAAAACAGTACTTGCGAGTAAAATGAAAAGAACATCACTCGTCGATTCAAGCCGAATATAACTCAAGGCAAAATAATAATGTCAAGCACGCAGGGTCACTTATTATCCGGCGCCATCCGACGAGTAATTAATATAAATAAAATGGCTTCAATGCCATTGGGGTCGTCACACACTCCCGTGACAAAATAAAACAATATTTCCAGGCTTCATAACACTTCAAAATAATGCACACCCGCACATCGCCCCAAAAACCTCCTCGCAAACAATTCGCTAAGTCACGTCTGACGCCATGATTCTAAGAATGACGTTTCCGGTGTCGTTGCAGTTTGGCCAAACAACAAAGTTAAATACAAAAAAAATAATTAATAGACAATAAACAGTGCCTACTTTAAGCAGTACCTACTCGCGAAATAGATATGTTACAGTATTTAAATTCTTCTGAAGTTTCCTGAATATAGAACAAATTTTCCTGAACTCGATTTTGATGCCATTATAAATACGTACAATTTTTTGGATAATTTAAAATTAAGAAATGATCAACTGCCGATGGGTCAATATCTATTTTAAAACAATTTTGTAATAATGAATTGTCGAACTTTTTCAGTGTGTTAAATTGTCAAAAAATTGTGTGTGCAATTCCTACGAGAGAGTGAAATGTGTTTTTAAACTTAAAAATAATTGAATCTTTCTTAAGAAATTTCTATTTATTTTATTATATTAATATTACATTTGGTTACAGTAATGACACATTCCCCATCTCACATCGCCTATGTTGAGATGGTTTACATAATTTACAAAGTGGTTGTTGGTTAGTGAAATTAAATTTCAATTTGACAAAAAGGCATAGTGATAAATGATAAGAAAAAGAAAAAAGTCAAATGAAACTTAGTCGAATGTACGTACACGCAGTACATAGTATACAAATCGGTCATAATGTAAATATGTTATGATTAGTCAAGATAGACTCAATGCATCGTCAGTGCTGAGCATTGAAAAATGTCTGATAAAAACATCCTTACTGCTTGTGAGGTGTCACATACAAAAGTACCTGTACCTACCTGCCAATTTATACAAGATCGTAAACAGGCGAGACTATGGTTGGTACTTTAAAATTATTGTTTCCGTGGTCTAATTTTTTGTAAAAAATCTGCACAGTAGGTATCTTAAAGCCTCCATCATAGAATAAAGGAGAACATAAGGCTTGCCTTGTGGACGTGTTTCCTGATCCAAATATTTGGCCAATGGGTCCTCAAAATTCCAACACAAAACTTTGGTTTACCATGATTACGAAATTGAAATGGGATGGAGATCTACGATGTCAGGCGAGTGAAAGTGAGACGGATCACACGCCAAATGAAACATTTGTTTCCATTCAATTTTGTTGGGAAGACAAGTCTAGTTTTCTTCTTTTATAGTCTTCATGTTTAGTTCTACCTTAATCTTCCGTTAACAAAACTATTAAATATCGAGACAAGGAGGAAAATGTTGTCGACTTCTGTCCCAGGTATAATAATTCTGGAGATGTTCCCGGCAACTGCGCACGCGCGAGGCCTTTGTTTTCCAAATATTATTTCGCCATTCTCGTGTCACGCCGCCAGTTCTTTTGTTTCTGGAATAAATGCCCAATACATCGGCAACAATGTATATATGTTATCTATTGTGTTTATAGAGGTAACGATATCATAAAATAAATCCTTAGAACAACAAAACTGTTCTTAAACTATAAATATTATGAATCTTGCTAAGTAAACCGGAAGAACATTATTTAAGAGATCAAATTGCTTTAAAGAAAATTTCATGAATGTTATTAGTCAGAGAGCATCTTGATAAATGTAAAAATCTCTTATAGATAGATGAGTTTAAAAAGTAACTAAAACATAAGTCACAAAAAAATATTGCTTGTGCTAGATCTAGCAGATTCGAAAAAATGTTTAAATTACAATTTCATAGGTCCATAATCAATAGACCCACCGATCCAAAGTAGGTACTCGGTAATTAAAATTCATTTAGGTCAAAAAATGTTAAATCAATAAATAATTTGATTTGTTGCGCATTACAAAATTCTCCCTCCGCAAAACTAAATTTACAAAAAAGGAGATCCGAAATCAGAGACAAGCCAATGTGCCTAAATGTATCATGAAAAAACCGAAAAGATTTTAGCAAGACACAGATGAATTGGACGAAGAAAGTTGTTTGATATTGTTGGATAACATGATACGAAAGAAGAAGGAAGATGGAATAAGATGTCATGTTCGTCACGAAAATGAATTAAATTATTCAAATACTTTGGGCTGGACAATCTGGACATGTCAAGGAAGATTCAGGATAGCAGGCGTTTAATATTCAAGTAACTGAGAGAACATTTGGTTTAACACATACCTACTCGTATGGGTGTTGTGTGTGCTAGTCAGAAGCTAGTTTGTGACATTTTATTCTCTGCCTATTATCTGTGCACTAAAATGCAATATAGGTAAAAGGCTAAATGACCGTGTACTCCTTTGCCAAAAAATGTGTGTAACACTCTTCCTTCTCCGATAAAAACACACATACAAACGAAAATCACCTGTTTTCAAAACCGTGAGAACTTGGACAAATTACAGCCAATACAAGACCACAATGCGCATAAATCTAGCGGCAAAAATCACACTTTAGCCGAAAATCAATCGTAAAATTGAGAAATCTCCACGGCATCACTGTGTTGAATAATTCTCATTGTCTGTCTATAAAAATTGGACAAAATTTCTAAAATGTACCCGTGGCTAATGGTCAAAGAGCCTAGTTTGTTCTACCTGCTACGGGTTCGATTCCCACGTTGGTCATTTGTCATTTTCTTATAGGTCCTTTGTGTTCTTTTTTTCGTAGAGAATATTTTTAGCAGGCAGTGATTTATGGATGGTGGATTTTGTGGAGGACGCCCGATGGTTGATGGCTAATTCGGCATTTTGCCGCCTACTAAATTGCCCTTTTTATTTGGTTTTTAAGCGTGGGGCATACCTATGTTACTATTAAAATTTTAAATATTGTTAAAGTCCTTAGACAGATAATTTGTTCTTCTTTCAATCAAAATATATTTCAAAATTCACTTTGATCAAATGATATTATGCTGCGTATAAACAGGTGGGTATTACCGCGAACCGAACCCACACCTTGTGGAAAAGTTACTGAATCGTTGCTTCCTTCCTTTCCCAAAATCGTGGCTCGGTTCGCATCTCGATTTGCAAATGAATACGCAGCCTAATAAATTCTGTGGATCGGTAACAGCAATCACCTGGAAATCACTCTTGGTCTAAAGGAATCGGTTCAAAACTATAACAATGTGTCCAGGATTAATGCACAACTTGTACGCATTTTTTTTTTTACACAAAATTTTGGACTGTATTTTTGATTCATCACATTCATTAGAGAGGATTACATTTCGTTGCCCTGAACGCCACACCAGATCTAATTATTTATTGTAATTATAGCATTGTAAATTTAATTACGCACAAAATTCATTATTTGGACGTATTCGCAAAACATTCAACACACTATGAGATGTAGACATTTTTTAACTGTTTCTTGAATACATGTAAAATCAAACTGGCTGAAACTATCTCTCGATGCAAATTTTTTAAATACTTTCATTTTTACTGTTTTCTTTGATCTTATTGTTTATTTGTTCTATTGTTTATCTTTTTTATATTATTATTTACATTGTAGTAAATACATCGATGAATTTAACTTATCAACTATGTATTTATTTTACTTGGTAATTATCTTACAAATATCTCTGCTTGTTTCCAAAACCCTATAAAATCAAATGAATTGGTAACATTTTAGGTATATTTTTTTTATAAATAAGTACTTGTACTTAGTTCTGGTGCAAAAATTATGTACTGTCATTGTTGTCCGTATGATATACCACCATCGATGTTTGATGTAACTTGATGCTTTTAACTAGATCGAATAGTGGTATTTCACCAGGGAATAATACTCTGAATTCTTAGCCTATTTAAAAAATGGAAATTAAACAAATTCTAATTCTTGGTCTGAATTACCCACTATAACACACTGTCAAATTATAAAACCCCTTCTGCCACTTTGTCAATACTAATATCATCCCAGGTTGCTGGGTGGTTACAAAATAAATTTAATCTCTTCTCCACGGAAATTTTCGGCTAGATTAAAAAAATATTTACCTTATTCGGCAGAATTCCACCGACAAAGTCTTCGGGATTTTTATTGTAGATTCGTCCCGCATAGTCATCCAACTTCATAATTCCTTTATCCGTGGAGTTATGACGTTCTTTCTTATGAAGTAAATGGTCAAACTTCTTTATTTATTTGAACCGTGTAAAAGCTGCCTACAAAATACCCTTGATTTCTCATATCAAATTCTGTTGTGAAGCCATTTTTTTCTTCATAAATTGTCTGCGAAAGCTGACAATAGTATCTATAACGTTATGCTATAATTTTTTGTGGTTATTCAAATTTTTTTAAACACTACGCAACACCATGGTGATAAAAATGGCTTATTTTTGCGATTTCATAAAAAATTTTCACGTCTCGTTAAAATTGCCTGAAACTTTTAATTGAATCAGAAAATCTATTTGTTAATCGTAGGAAAATAACTTCTAAGGTGATATTTGACGCCATGACATTCGAACAGCCTTTTATCTAGATTTTTCTATGTATAATCACAACTATTTTCACGTCACGAACGTCATCGTTCTTATTATATGTTTTGTAATTTCCGTCACGTATTGTTTATTTAGTAAGTTCCATTATGAGCTACGTCTGTTTTTTGTTTTTTTTTTATTGTATAAAAGTTACATACAATGGGAATTTATAGCCGCTACGCTACTTTTTTTTCTTATGTGAGCTCCACACAGGAGGCTCGGAGGAAAATAATTTCCCTGAGGGCCTATGTCATCTTTGGGGATGCTGTGTGGAGGTTTTTTTTGGAAATGAAGGAGAGGAGAGTTCTGGGAAGGAAAAGGGTTCAAGGGGTGGGTAGATCTGGAGTTCAGTGTCGTTGTCATCCGCCTCCAATACCTAGACAAACCTCACCCCATGAACCCGGGCACCAGGCGCGGCTGGCGCTAACATGCAATGGGGCGCTGAACCGCCAAAAAAATTCAACACCATTTTACAACTCATCGTATTTCTACGTAATGTGTTTATTTATTAAATTGATAAAATTGAGCACAATCTTTAAATTTAATTATAATTATTTATCAATCTAACAATTAACAATGTATTACGGCCAAATAAACGCATTGTTCCCACCCGCCAGTTACGGCGGCTACCCGCTAGGAGCGAGGAACCGAGGTAGGTACAATGCCAAACCGTGCGCCAGAGCTAAGCGCCCCGTAATTTGAATGATCCTCGTAGTAAAAAATCCCAAAACGTCAGAAACATGTCATACTAAAAATCGGCTGACCGCGCGCTGCACGGCCGACCCGAAGAGCTTCGGCGTTCTTCGGAAATATTCCGAAGCTTTGGTTCCAGCGGTAGTAAGGTTTGAACAAGATAAAATTAAGTAATAATATTTCTCTTCTAAAATGTAACCATTAGTCAAAGGGTCAGCTATGCGTCTCGTGTGACATTATCTTGTTCAAGCCCTTGGGATATACCTTTTTGACATTATTATTTGTTTGTCACCCATTGATCGAAGTTGTCACGACAGTAAATGGCGATATTGGCGATCCACTTGTGTGTTAATTATTATTCGTTTCATATAACGTTTCTTGTGTGTTAATTATTATTATTGGATTATTGCGTTATTATTATTATCTTTGGAAGGTTGAGTATTTTTAAATGGATATCACACCCACCCTTTCCACTAATCTTCTAATAGATGTAATATCAATAGTAATGGAGTGTAAAATGCTTCTAAAAATATTGATACCAGAATAATTCTATAATAATTGGATAATTACTAGAGCGCCGTTTTAGTTATGTTGCGTTGTACAATTTATTATGAGTTCCTAGGCTATATGTATTTTCATTATTTGAATTTACAAACAGATACATAAAACATACCTACTTACCTGGCAGGTCAATTCACTATATTAAACTCTAGACATCAGCATGTTTTTACATCGCACGATATTTTTACTATTACAGTTACATGATATTTTTAGATACTTAGCAAATAATGTAAAATTATGCATGATGTCTAGATTTTTTTAAAAATATAATATCAACCTTTCGTTTTTTATGAATGGCTTGGTGAACCACCTATAATTTGAGGCACCGGCCGCGCCTGCCGGGCACCCCTGCTAAATCACCAAACGTAGCGAACCACTAGGGGTGACCTATGGCAGAGGTGTTGGTTATCGAATAAAGATTCCCGGGGCGGCGGCACCCAATCCCGCCTCCCAAATTGAATTGTAATTATTTTAAACATTTTCTTGGCCAGCCATTTATTTTACAACGATGCTATTGAAATGATTTATCTATTATGACCATAGAAGTCGCAAATCCGAACTTCGTAGACTACTTTGAAACAATGTTAATTTATTTTTTTTAAATTTTTTTTCCTGCCGAATTTTTGATCAGCTGTTTACGGATAAAATGAAGTAATTTTTCCGTAGATATGCACCTTCTATTATCAAGTATACCACAGAAAATATACAGAAATCGAAAATATTTTATGTTGGCTCGAATAAGCATCCCTCACGGCAGTTTTAAATAAAAACACGCAGAATTTTAAATTTTACGATTTTTTTTGTAAATCCTACAAATGTGAGATAAACGGTAAAATAAAGTCTAATTCATTATCTATATATCACTACAATAAGTTTTTGTCTCAATATTAAAATTCGAAGGTATGATTTTTTTAATGTTGACGAAAAATTTAAAAAATGACCTTTTGGGAAATCTCGAGAAATCGATGAATATTTATTTATGTCGCGTGATCGCCCCAGTGGATATTTAGTAATTTACGTTACGTATTGTTTATTTGGTAAGTTCCATTATGAGCTACGTAACTTTTAAATTACCGTTTTTCTGGTATCAAACACTTTTAAATTGAATCCATGTTTTTAAAATTGTAGGTTATGTCATAATAAGCAGATCTTAGCAAATCCGGTTAGTAAATGCCATGTGATAAGGAAGGAGTAATCATATTACACTATGAGTAGTGTGACTATATCACACCAACGTGGTCTGCAGGTTTTTGCTGCTAGGCCCTGTGCGCGACTTAGCCTTTCCTCGGATCCAGTGACAGCTCATCACCGCGACAAAGTAGCCGCGGCATGCAATGACGACATATATAATATATATCTAGACGCTTGTTATTATTATTCACAACTGCCAATTACAATAATAAACATATTTTCATCCATCTCTCCGTAGCGGAAAGATTCATGAAGTTACAAATCCAATAGTGCTAATACCTGCCTGCGGCACGTCCTCATGCGATCTGTTAACGTAAGTGGCGCCTTATTTTGGCGTTATTGGCTACTTGCTTGAATTCGATTCTGATACAAAAGTAGCTTTTTAACAAACTTCAAGTACGAAGATTGCTTTGCATATAATTCTTAAATTTAAATCGTACAGACTATAAATAACGTCCAATGACTTATTTCAATTATCACAATGTTATGTGAAATAAGGTCAACTTTAGATTGGGAATAAAAAATCGCTTGAACTAATTTTCTTGCTGACGAAATCAATAAGTATAAACCATTAGACGCTTTTAAGGGGTTGTTTTTTTTTATAAATCCTGTCAGAAATTGGAACATACTCATTTTGGTTGTCAGTGCATGGGTGCGTGATGTGAATATTCCTACATAATGCGAAAAATTATTCACGTTCAATGAAATTCTAATTTTCTAAATTGAAACTGGAAAGTGATAAATATAGCGGACAAGCGATAAATTAGATTTAATTTCAATAATAAATACATTTTTGACAGATCTTATTACGAATAATTTTTGATTTTTAAAGTTTACTTATGATTTTTATTCGAATGGTAAATATTTGATTATATTTTTGGTCGGCAATGATCCCGAGACAAATATTTAATAAATACTTTCAGCTTCATAAATCCTACAAAAGCATAATATCCCGTTATTTTTAAGGGGTCTAGAATATTTAATAACCCACTAAATTTTGAATGGTGATATTATAAAACCATAAATCACGGAAATTTTTTCAAATATCACAAAAATTTGATATTGCATTTTATTAAAATGATTTATATCCTGTCATAGCCAGTCCCTAGTTGTTTTGGACAAAGCAACTTAATGAAGACATTTGGGAGTTACAAAATTTGTAATAATTTAATTATCAGAACCATTCAACTTCATACTCAAACTTCGATGTACCTACTTGTGTTGTAAGAGATTTAAGGCTACAATAAAACATCAAACACTTTTATTGTGAAGGTAAATTCCATACAGTTATGGATCTATGGATGTCGCTAATTTTAACCGAAGAAATTTTAAACGAAACAATATTTTTCCTCGACGGAAAAAAATCCAAATTCAACCCTAATCAAAAATTGAAGATCATATCGAGGACAAAATTTTAATTGTTCAGAAGAGCGAAAATAAATTTTTCTTTTGTTTTCTAAAAATCCTTTCTCCAGTTTTTTGTAGACTAACTATCTTCCGGTCTTTCCCTGCTAAATTTATTTATTCATTTATTTATTTTATTTTAGGGAAATCAACAGTTTACAATTTTATTAATTTATACATGTTTAATTTACCTTACTGAGAAACCAATTGTAGATTTCCTCATTATACTATTACATTGTGTATCTAGAAATTACTAATTAACTCAAACTTACAACAACTAAAAGATATTACATTATATATATTACGTATAACAGGAGGTAGGTAGACATAATATCTTCTGACCCTACATAATATATCATTACATTTATGCATTTTTGTACTCATTTAATAGTTTTAATAGAAATTTTATATTTACTTTCGTCACAATTGAAGATATCTATATCAGAGAAAATGTTATTATATGTTGAACACAGTCTTATAAGGCAAGCATTTTGGTTAGAATTTGTTTTACATTGTTTGGTGACTAGATCTGATTAGCCAGGTACTTCCTCATCTTTCTCTGACCCATCTCCTTCCCCTCACCACTATATTCAGCCTCACTACATACTCCAAATGGGGACGCTATAGTCCCACTGGCTTCAGACGGGAGCCCTTGGGACTATGGCATTTTTTTAAAGTTTATATGACTTTAGATTATTTAAAAAATAATTTTAACCTGTATTTTTTTATCAATCAATGTGTAGAAATCTACTGAGATAAAAAATAGTTTAATTAGAGCAATTTTCCGTAAAACATAAGCGAAATAACATAACACGAGTAGTCTAACATCCAAACAAGACATCCAGTAAATCTCGCTGGTAAAATTATTAAATATTTGTAAAAGTAATTTATCTTTTAGTCCCATTCTAAATATTTTTCCAATTAACAGTTCTGTTCTTTCCGGAAAACCTGTAATTACCATTACCACTACCCCTATGCTTACCTCCCACTCAAACACCTACATTTTGTATATCTGTCAATATTCTGTATCATAGGTTAGTTATGATATTCTCCTGACGAAGGAAGGGTGCTTCCGAAACCGGTAGTGTTTATAAAACAAAAGTGGTCTACAACCAAAGATATTGAAATATAAGTAGATGTGCTATTTGCTGTTTTTACTATGTGGGTCTGCGCTTCCGGGTGTCGCCGATATTGTTTACCAATTGACAAATAAACTAAAAGAACAAATAATTAACGAATAAACCAAACGAACGTTAAACTAAATGAACGAATTCTTTCCTTATTCAAAATATATTGTTAACCAATATTAATGCACATTTTCAAAAAATCAACGAAATGAACAAATTCTTTTTGTAAGAAAACTACGCTAATTAGCGCGTAGTCCGGCGACAGTTGCGCGGACACCATAGCATGTCTCTTCTGTATATGAATATCTTTGTCTACAACAAATTTATGTGTTTTTTTTAATTGTAAAATTATTAAATTTAAAAGGCAAACAAGATCCTTCTAAAATTCGAGGTGGAAATTCAACTGTTAACCAAATTGTTTCAACAAACATTAATTTATTTTCACAAAGAAATAACGAAACATCTACATCAGAAGTAATTAATTAAGTTGGGCAGATGAACATTAAAGTCCGAGGAACACAACGAGGAAAAAAAACAATAACTATTCACCTACCTATATAATTTGAAGTCATTAAAACCAGAAATATATATCATCTCCCTTAATTGGTCGCAGTGGGATATGCGATAAATAAAGTATAAAAGGCAATGAAGACAGAGTTATGTGAATAAGTCTTTGTGGAGAATGCCGATATCTACTATTCGCGAAATCGTGAACACATTAGAAACATTGCCGAAAAAAATTCCTACGTTTCGAGTTTTGAACGGAAAAACTTTGTTTATTTTGTGTTTTGTGTGTTCGGTACTTCGGTATATATGTATCGTTTTTATTCTGTAAGAGCGCAGCCTCGTGATAAAACACGGGGTATTATAAGTGTAGGATTTGTCAAGCTGAAATTATTTATAAAAAATATTTTTATCTCAGGATTGGGTTTTGAAAATTCTAAGAATTTTAGTAAGCGACATCTGTTCAATGCCATTATTGGATTGCATTTTTTTAACATTTAACTCCATACAGGAAGTCCTGAAGAAAATAATTTCCGAAACTCGATCGAAAATCTGAGAACAGAAAAAATCAAAAAAAGATATTGCACCTCTGGGACTTGAACCCAGGAACTTCGGCTTTCCGGGCCGCGGCTCTACCAACTGAGCTAAGGTGTCCCTATCCAATTCGGTAATTTTTAACTGTATCATTGTATTATTTTTATTTGTAATATGCGACATCCATTGACTTATGTGCAAATATTTATTTGATATTTCTGTTTCCTGATTTTCGATTGAGTTTCGCTAATATTGTCTTCATTTAATTAAATATTACAATTTGAGGTTTTACTCATGAAGTTAAAATTAAAATTAAAATAATTTCCCTCAGGACCTATGTCATCTCAGGGGATGAAGTGTGGAGGGTCTTTTTATGAAAAGGAAGAAGAGGAAATACTGGAAAGGATAAAGGTACGAGGGGTGGGTAAGAATTGGGGGGCAACGTGTCAAGGAGTGGCGTCATCCATCCTTTCAACTGCGATCCAAGGCGATGGGTCGAGATAGTCCGGCTATAGAGTTTAAACGGCATCCCTTAACCAGTATCTCTCGATCCGGCCTGCCACGCGGTAGGTGGCCAGACGCATTCGCCTCCAAGTCCTAGACAAACCCCACCCCATGAACCCGGACACTTCTGCTTAGTCACCAAACTTAGCGAACAACTTGTGGTGAGGAGTTGCAATAAATGGTTCCCAGGGCGGCGGTACCCATTTCCGCCACTAATTAATAAAACGTATGTTGTAAATAAATGAATATTTTATTTATTACACACATTTGTTAGGGATTATAGCTTTAATAGCACCCAAAAGTCAGGGATTATAGCTTTAATAGCACCCAAAAATTAGAGATTATCGCTTTATTAGCACCCAAAAGTTAGGGATTATAGCTTTAATAGCACCCAAAAGTTAGAGATTATCGCTTTAATAGCACCCAAAAGTTAGGGATTATAGCTTTAATAGCACCCAAATACGGATAGTAGATTTAATAGCACCCAAAAGTTAGGGATTATAGCTTTAACGCACCCAAAGGTTAAGGATTATAGCTTTAATAGCACCCAAATGTTAGGGATTCTAGCTTTAATAGCACCCAAAAGGTAGGGATTGTTGCTTTAATAGCACCCAAAAGTCAGGGATTATAGCTTTAATAGCACCCAAAAGTTAGAGATTATCGCTTTAATGGCACCCAAAGGTTAAGGATTGTAGCTTTAATAGCACCCAAATGTAAGGGATAGTAGCTTTAATAGCACCCAAAAGTTAGGGATTATAGCTTTAAAAGCACCCAAGGGTTAAGGATTATACGCTGAAAAAAATGAGTTAGCTAAAGTGTTAATAAAGTTGTGTAACCGTCGCCTAAACTTCAGTTACTAGTTCCTAAACTACTTTATGTGCAGATACCGTCGTTATTTAGTAAAAGGTGCTTGAGCTACTACAACTAAACTTTAATAATAGCATAGGTACTAAAAGCTTACTTACCTAAACAAAATAATCGGTTTGGTTAATTAACCTAAAGTAATTTACTAAACCTATTTCGCTTTAGTAGCTTAAGTTTATGTGTTACTTCCCAAAGTAGCTTTAATAGCAGCAAAATGTTAGGGATATTAGCTTTAATCACACCCAAAATCAACTTGCAAAAGTCTTCCGTTATCTTATATAATTAAATAATTAATAAATTAATTTCTCAATTATGATTAGCATTAATTATTCGTTGACACTATATGATGCATATTTAATACCAGCCTTCCTAAAACAGCCATGCCTAGTGGTTTTATAAAACCTGTTTTTAATTGGCCATATCTTCCTTCCTGTAAAAAAATAAATTGGTGAAATAAATAAATACATTCTTGAATTCGCGTCCAAACAATAAACGCGACAAAATTACCAATAAATCAATCGGCCTCTCTCCGTTCGTCCCCAAACTAAATGAGAGAGGTCCCCAAAATCATTAATTATAAATAAAAAATAATTATTATTATGTTGGGTCTTTCGCCCGTTGCGACAGAAAGTTAAGTCCCATATTTCAGCGTGTTCAAAGGAACCGAAGATTGTCCAATGTTCATCACCCTTGTAACTTGTAAGAGGGATAGACCAGACTCGTAAAACATGTACGGGCGTAAAAAAAAGGCAAAGCGACCCGAAAAACAATAACTATTGTCAGAGACAACACATGAGTTATTGGGATAATAGACGGAACGAGGATTTTGTATATTTTTGTTTTTTTTTGTTGGTATTTTTAGGTAGTTGCTACAGGCTACAGGGGCCGTATTAATAATAATTTTATTAACAATAATTTACTTTTTTGAAGTGAAAACTTCTTCAGCACCGTTGTGATTTGAAACTCGATGAAACGAAAAACAGCGACATTTAAAAGAGACAAACACATCTACAGGATTTAGCCTGCGAGAAAATGAGATAGAATAATCGGTCCCCTCTTTGTGCGGTGCTTCTTAGCCTATCGGTCTCCTCTTTGTACGGTGATTCGTAGCCACCCCACTCTTGTCTACTTTATTTTTCTGAAGGTTTCACTTCTACGGTGTGTGAACAGTTGAGTTTTAAAAAAAATTATTTTCAATGAACACAAGTTTGATAGAAACCTGCATTATGTGTATAAATTAACTTAAATATTCCGTAAGCTGGGCAGTTATGGAAAAATGAGAAGCGTGGATAGACAAAAGGGAGAGAGGCAAGAAGTCCACAATGTAATTCTGATACCAATCCTGACATATGACAACGAGGAACGAAACTGTTAGAAGAAGAAGTAGGATGGAATTTGACTGAATGCAGTAGAATACAATCGAATTACAACAAAACTGCATAGAGACGATTTAGCAGTAATGAGAGGGAAGCTTCGATGTTGGGACATGTACGTGGAATTGAGAGTGTCAGGAGTAAGTGGATGGTCAATGAAGTCGGGGAAGTTTAAAAAACACGTGCCACTCTCAGGTGAATAAAATTCTTAAAACTGTTGTTGGAAATACAGATGGTTTTCGTAAGATGACTTTCAAAATCAACCTCTGTACCCTTGCTATATAAATATATATAGATAAAGCCCTCTTCCCTCGTGGGGCCTTCAAGGAAGCAAGGAGGAGTGGAAAGGAGAGATGAGACCTGGGAAGACTCATTGTGGAACCGAGGATACAGCCTCATTTCCAATGACAACCCTGTTGAACTGTTGGGGTTTGGTTACTGTTACTGTTATTGGGTTACTGTTGAAGCAATGAGGTAAAATTGAGCCTGGCCAAAGGGCTCGCGGGAATTATAAGTAAACCATCACCACATGAATTGCAATTTAAAAAATTGTAATTAGAAGTTTTGGGACAAAAAGGAAGTATTTTTTGAGAATTTGATAAAAACATTGACTGTATGAAATCAATAGCACAAAGGAAATTATATATGGTTTTCAAAGGCATTACAATAATAAACAGATTTCCAAGAGTCGAAAATTTAGCGAAACCGTGTATTTATCTGTAAGTAGATAGATCATTTGCTAGATATTTTTTGCAAATTCAGCTAAATGGTCTTTTAGTAAATTAATTATAAGCATTAAACAATGAAATTAAAACACAGCGAGTGTGGAAAGGATTGAAAATTAATTAAACAAAAATGTTTAATTCCAAAGCAATAAATCGTGATTACCTGCACGCTAATATCGCCCTTAGGGTCGTAGAGTTTTTATTTGTTTTTTTCAACAAGGGTTGGGTAGTCAGCGGGAGCCATTATCGGCTGACAAATGAGCTATGTTTCTTTTAAGTAATAGCTTTTTGTACTGGGCGCAGGTATATTGGTCAACATTCCATTATTTTATTTTATCGCTCCAGTGGCGTAGGCGAAATGAACCAGTTTTAATGGTTTATCGTTTTGTTCGATTCCATTTCATGTAGGACGTTTACTTACCTAACAAGAAACGTAGTTTATTGAGTAATCGTGTAATGGTTTGAGATCTTCTTTCTTTTAAAGCACAAATTTTAATGTATTTGTTACGGTAGTTTTTTTTTTTTTTCATTAGCTCCACACAGGAAGCCTTGAGGAAAACAATTTCTGTCAGGGCCTATTACATCTTTGGGGATGTTGTGTGGAGGGTCTTTTTGGAGAAAGGAAGGATAGGAAGTTCTGGGATGCAAAAAGGTCTAAGGGGTGGGTTGGAACCTTGGGGTCAATGTGTCCAGGAGTAACAGACGTAAATATTCATGATTACTACGTTTTGTGATTTAGCAGCGGTGCCCGGGTTCATGGGGGGGAGGTTTGTCTAGGTCTTGGAGACGGATGACCAGGACACACTGAACCCCAGATTCCTACCCACCCCTTAAACCCTTTTCCTTCGCAGAACTTTCCTCTCCTTCCTTTCCTTAAAAAAATCCTCCACACAACATCCCCAAAGATGTCATAGGCCCTGATGTAAATTAATTTCCTCAGGGCCTCCTATGTAGAGCTCACGTAAAAAAAAACGCCTTCGCCACCGAGACCTAGAAAAACCTCACCCCAAGAACCCGGCCACCACTGCTAAATCACTAAACTTAGCAAACCACTTGGGGTGACCTGGTAAGGGAGTCGGTTATGAAATAAATGGTTCCCGGTTACGAAATAAGCGGTAACCATACCCTCCTCACAAATTGAAACCTATTTACAAGCCAAGTCTAGAGTTTTTTTTATTTGTTGACAGATTTCGTAATTAATTAACCGTGTCCTGATTTGTGACTTAAAAAATTGTACCAAAAAGTGAGTTTCTATTTGCATAAAAATACAAAGGTTTTAAAATCAAAAATAATTATTATTATTTCTCATCTCGCCATCCTTGGCTCCCTCCAGGGCTGACCAAATGAAGATGTATTCAGTCTCTTTGGCTCCAGGCGCCAGGCAACCCACTCACTGTTCTTACAGTCCCTTACAAACAACAGCATTATGCCACGATAATGTGTTTCATTATTCTTCATTGAACAAGTGAACAACTCACTCCGCTTATGACTTACTAAAGTGCCTTTGGAATGAATTACGACGTAAGTTGTAGTGTAAGTACCTAATGTTTCATGTTATTATTAGATGATATTTATATGCAATGGGGTGGCGATTGAAAAAAGGGTCCCGTTTAAAACACTCAAATGCACCAATTGTCATTTTTAATTGGGTGGAGCACCAGTTGCTTTGATGAGGTTCCTTCAAAGTTAAAAGATCCCTCCTTGGTTAGAAGCTGCACAATTATTTACAGGAAAATTTCAATAATCGAGTTTTTTTGACGATTGATGTTAAACAACGCTTCTATTTAACTGAGTAGGTACCTAGTTGGTAAACAGCGATTTGATCACTATTTTGTTTAACTAGGTACCAAGTTGATAAACAGTTTTATGACCACTATTCTATTTAACTTGGTACTAAGTTAGTAAACATTGTTTTGATCACTATTCTATTTAACTGGATACCAACTTGGTAAACAGTGATTGATCATTATTTAACTCGGCACCATGTTGGTAAACAGTGATATGATCATTATTCTGTTTAACTTGGTAACAAATTGGTAAAAAATGGTTGGATCACTATTCTATTTAGTTGGTTACCAAGTTGGTAAAAGTTATTTGATCACTATTCTGTTTAATTGGTAAACAGTGATTTGATAACTATTCCATTTGACTAGGTACCAGGTTGGTAAACAGTGATTTGATCAATATTCTATTTAAGTGGATATCAAATTGGTAAAAAAATAGTGGTATGATCGCTACTATTTTAGCACCAAGTTGGTAAACAGTGATTTGGTCCCTATTCTGTTTAACTGAGTACTAAGTTGGAAAACAGTGAATTGATAAATATTTTATTTAACTGGGTAGCAAGTTGGTAAATAGTAATTTGATCAATATTCTATTTAATTGGGTACCAAGTTGGAAAACAGTGATTTGAATCAGAATCTATTTAACTGGGCACCAAGTTGGTAAATAGTGATTTGATCACTATTCAACTTAACTACGTACCAAGTTGTTATGCTACGTCCAGACTGAAGCCAACCTTCCAACTCCGAACTTAGTTCGGAGTTGGAAGGTTGGCCCATCGTGTGGTCGCTGCGGCCAACCCTCCAACCCCGAATCCCGTACTCTAAAATGGCGGACATGAAACAGCTGTAGCTACGCTGTATCTTTTTCAGTTGCCTACAATTATTACGTACGTATAATCATATAATTATATACACGACATGTTTTCAAACAATTGTTATCCCACTCTCCGTAATAATATAGTCATTTTAATAGTACGCGGCACGGTGTGGACAGCTGCGGCGGGCTGGTTCGTGTGAGTTGGCCGTCGGGATCGCCTCGAAGGCGATCCCGGGCCAACGCGAACTCCAACCTTCCAACTCGAACTTCCAACGCACGAACACCCCTCCACACGATCGTCCAAACGTTTGAAGTTGGAACGTTGGCCGCAGTGTGGTCTTACCATTAAAGAGTGATTAGATCACTATTCTATTTAACTGGGTACCAAGTTGGTAAACTGGGATTTTATCACTATTATGTTTCACTGCGTACCAAGTTGGTAAACAGTGGATTTATCACTATTTTATTTAACTAGGTAACAGGTTGGTAAACAGTGGATTGAACCGTTAAAGCGGCTGTAATTTGGAAAAGAAACATACGAAAAAAATTACATACCAAATGCAAAACGGTCGAGTTGAAACATGACTTCGCTACGCTCAGTCAATAATGCTCACGATCACATTATTTTATAAGATGAATATTAAATATTCGCACTACGTTGGTTGCTAATTCAGTGATCGAAAGTTATTAAAAGGTATTAAATAAAATTTGGCTAGAAAACTGTTTTTGATGCCCAATAAATATATTAACAACCCTTGAGGTGATAGGTAGTTTAAATAAAAGGAATAAAAAAAATATTATTAATGTAAATCGAGACATTTCAAACACATGCCTTAAGCTTATTCGATTATGTTCCATAAATATTTAATTCTGTTCTACAAACAAAAGAAGACAGTTAATCAAATTTCGACCATAAAAAACAGGTATAAATTCCAGAGGTATTCTGCTGAGTGATTTATGTACTGCACTACGGACCCTTTTTAATAGAATAATAAAATGAAAATAAATTTAGACTGTCTGTTCACTTTGCACTGTGATTAGCAGGTCCTTTTTTTGGACTGTGAAATATAATTGAGGTTCGTACCTTCGGCCTACCTGTAAGAATTTTAAATAACTAATTAATTATTATAGGTACAAGTATAATCAGCAGATTTCAGTTTAAAAAATGTTTAGTTAAGTCTGTAAATCTGATATTATTAATAACTAGAGTAGACCCATGAAAAGTCACGAGATATTATAATTAATGTGGTATTTGTGAAGCCAAAAGAATTTTTTTATAAATTGCCTCGAGGTTGTTAAGGAAATTTACTAAAGAATAAATTTACCTATCGAATATAGAAATATTATGTTATCTATCTAATGGCTTTATAAAAATTCAAGAAAAGTTATATTAATTTGAGAGTATATCAGTATAGGTACCGCCGCCCCGGAAACATTTATTGGATAACCAACACTTTTGCTGTAGGTCACCCCAAGTGGTTTGCTACATTTGGTGGCGTGCCCGGGTTCATGGGGTGAAGTTTGTCTAGGTCTCTAGGTGGAGAGAGTCCGGCTGGAGAGGTCTAGGTTTGGTCTCCCTCAACCGGTCTCCCGATCCGACCCGCCACGCAGTAGGTGGGAAGAACTTAGGTTATTTAGAACCTAAATTATTTCCTTTTAACTACGCCGTTATCGGAACCCTACAAAATTATCTAAGAAGACACCTAGCTCTCTATTATTAACAAAATGATAGTACGATTAGGTTCCTATTAACGATTTTCTAAATTAACCGAGACAAGATTGAAAAATACACTTACAAAAAATTACCTCTGTTTTTGATTAGATTGAACGGCGCAGACCTTAACGTTTTGATAATTTATTTGCGTGATAATCTACGTACGTGAGATATGTTATTAGGATATTAGGAAGTTACCGGTTCAATACGTAATTTTGATTATACATGTATCTATAAAACTCATAACTTGTAAAACTAAATGTAGGTTGGTTAGCTATTAATTAAGCCATACCTCTTCTTCATCGTATCATCCTCATACTAGCTATCTGTATCTAATGGACGTCACAGTTTATAGTCTTTATTTCATCTCCAATCATCTTTAAATAGTTCGTTAAAACTGCTTCACCTTCATGCTGATATTTATACTGAATTGATCAGAATGAATTTCTACATTTTAATTTTTTATAAGTTTACTACCTAACTTAAAGCATTGCGAAGGCAGATTAGACCGGTGCTGCAAATTATGAACTTTTTGGTAAGAAATCACTGAAGTTATGGGATCTTTTGGTTTTTTTCTTTATCTGAGTGATCTAACATACGAATGCATCGATCTCGCTACGAAGTGAAATATATACATATTTTTTTACATTAGCTCCACACAGGAGGCCCTGGGGTGTTTGGCGATACTGTACGAAAGGTCTTTTTAGGAAAAGGAAAGAAAGGACGTTCTGGGAAGGAAAAGGGTATGAGGGGTGGCTAGGAATCTGGGGTTCAATGTGTCTGGGAGTGACGGACGTATGAATCCACTGCGTTGCAAGGCGATGGGTCGAGAGGGTTGGGCTCGAGAGGTCTAGGTTAGGTCTACACCAATCTCTCCCGATCCGGTCCGCCACGCAGTAGGCGGGCAAACGCATTGGCCTTCAAGGCCCAGACAAATCTAACCCTCTGAACCCTGTCACCAAATGTAGTAGACTTGGGGTGAGGGTGTTGGTTATCCAATAAATGGTTCCCGTGGCGGCGGTACCCATACCCACCTCCCAACAAGTTGGTAAGTTGATTCACTAGGTATAGGTATTAATGTTTCTTTTTATTACGTTTCTCGCTTTCTCGGATCGGGAGAGACTGGTTGAGGGAAACCTTTTGAACTCTCCAGCTGGACTCTCTCGGAACATCCGTCACTCCTGGACATACAGACTAGCCAGCTTCCTGCCTTTCCCTACCTCTCCCTTCCCAGAACTTCATCTTCTTCCTTTCCTGAAAAGACAGCACCTACATACCAGTGACGGTCCGTCAGTTTTCAGTGAAATAGAGCGTTAAGATTGAAAAATATGATATTACTGACGTTGTTGTAGCTGAAAATGATTTTTTATTTTTTAATTTCAACCTTTTGTATGAAGATCTTCAGGATTCTTTCAGTCAAGGGATGCGCCGCATCCACATACTGAAAGATCTTCACACAAAAAGTTGATATTTAAAAAAAAATAGAATTCGTTTTAGGCTACAACAACATAAGTAATGATGTATTTTTCAATCTTAGCACTCTAGCTTACTGGAAACTCACGGACCGCAACTACTACCCACATTAACCCCAAAGATGAAATAGTCCCGATGGAAATTATTTTACTCGGAGCCTCCTAGGTGGAGCTAACCTAAAAGAAAAAAAAATCCCTCAGAACTTGTCTGAGAGCTGGTCGACAAGCATGAATTGGACAAATACGAGTATACCTAGTCTGGACATAGCCAAAACGTATTTCAAAATATTTTTTCCTTATAGAATTATTACAAATATGCTAATGCTAACAAACGGTATGGAGAAAGTCACGAGTTTTATGAATATTTCAACGCACTAAAACTCAGTCTACAACTCGCACTAAAAGCGAAGTTGCGTATTGAAAATAGTTTCTGTGACCAGGAAATTTCAGCCAGAAAAATCTGAAAATTTTTCTTAAAGCTAGAGCTCACCACTCGAGAGTTTTTATTGCTCCATTCATGCTGATATTCAGTAATTACTAGGAAATTAAACCTTAGACCTCTCTCCTGTTTTTTCGGAAGGTTAAAATATTTCCGTTTTGCGAAAAAATCCAAATATAAACTTTTCTGCGATTTTGTAGATCTACAAAAAGCATACGACCGAGTCGACAGGAAAAAGCTATGGAAGGTTTTGTCCAAGTATGGAGTGAATACAAATCTCATACAGGCAATTGCGTCTCTGTACGAGGGAAGCGTTGCGTGTGTTAGGGTGAACGGTGGATTTACGGGGTGGTTTGACATCACAAAAGGTGTCAAGCAAGGCTGCGTAATGTCACCATGGTTATTCAATCTATACATGGATAATTGTATGCAAGAATTGAAAGAGGTGGGATTGGGAGCGAAATTGAGTAACCTGAAAGTATGTTGCCTGTTGTATGCTGATGATGCGGTGCTGATTTCTAACACTATGGAAGATCTACAGTCTCTCGTATCTAGGATGAACGAAGTATGTATGATGAATGTAAGTAAGTCTAAAGTCATGGTGTTTGAAAGAGAGAGTACGAAAACAGTATGCAACATGGTTGTGAATGATGAATACTTGGAGCAGGTGGATGAGTTTGTGTATCTGGGTAGTATGTTTACGAGAGATGGGAAGGCTGAAAGAGATATTGAAAGAAGGGTGAATGCCGGTAACTCCATTAATGGTGGACTGAATGCCGTTGGCGCTAATAAAAAAAACAGTCAAAAAAAGCGAAGCTAGCAGTCCACAATGGAGTCCTGGTACCTACCCTGATGTATGGCAGTGAGGCATGGAACTGGCAGAGGAAGGATGAAAGTAAATTGAATGCTGTTGAAATGAGATCCCTGAGACGTATGTGTGGTAAAACAATGTATGATCGTGTGAGAAATGTGGATATCAGCAAAGAATGTAAGGCTGATGTAAGCATAATGAGTAAGATTAAGAAAGGGACCCTCAGATGGTTTGGGCATGTAGAGCGAATGAACGAAGGAAGTAGTGTAAGAAGAATATACGACGCGAATGTGAATGGTAGAAGAAGTCGGGGACGCCCGAGGAAGACATGGCACGATCAAGTGAATCAGATACTTGAGTCGGGTCATGTCAAAAGTCAGAATAATAGAAGAGAATGTATGAGACGATGTATGAATGTGAGTGAGGCAAAGAGTGTGTGCCAAGACCGAGTTGTTTGGGCGGTCCGTCCTCTCTGCCTACCCCTGCGGGAAAACGGCGTGATGGTTAGTTAGTTAGTTTATATTTCTGAAAGCATCCGAAAACTAAAAACTGTTCTTGAAAAGGAAGTGAAATAAAATTAAAAAATTTATGAAATACTAAATGCATAATTTTTGAAATATAAAAATATTGAATGCCAATATAAAAAAGTTTAAAAAATGGCTCACCTTAGGAACGTACCCATACTACGTGGTCAACGTTTTTCAATTTCTAAACCCCCCCCCCCGGTGACAAAAAACCTAAGCCCCCCGCCGCTCATTTGTACCAAGCGACGACCTCCGTAGTCCAGTGGGTAAGACTCTTGACTCACAATCCGGAGGTCGCAGGTTCGAACCCGGCATGCGCAAATAAATTTTATTTGATTAATTTGTGTTATTTCACAATTAATTCATTTAAAATAATATATAGTATATTTGCGGCATGTTCCAGAGTGGAAGATACTATTAGTATCGCCCTGGTGTAAGACCACCATTCAGAATTGAAATGTTGCTTGAAAATGGCTTTAGCCGTGTTTGGTGACCAGATCTGAATAGCCAGGTACTTTCTAACCTTACTCTTCCCCACCTCCTTCCCCTCCCCACTACCTTCAGCCTCACAACATACCCCAATTGGGGAAGCCATAGTCTCACTGGCTCCAGACGGGAGCAGTTGAGATTCTTGTGCGGTATTCACTGTAAAAAAAAAAAAAACGTGGTATTTTGAAGACTCCCCCCCCCCTGAACGGGTCACGTAGTATGGGTACGTTCCCTTACGTTTTTTCTAACTAAAGTTACTGTCAAAGAATTTTTATTTTTTTATTATTATAAACGTTATCGTCCACTCACTTTTTTGTCGTTTCATGTAAAAATAAGTAATAAAAAATTCCCAAGGTTTCATTACTTTTTTTTTTAAATTGCTGTCGGAATCTTAGGTTTCACCAAGGAGTGGGTTTTAATTACTTTATTGTTAACTTTTAGATTGGATTACACAGGCCTGCAAGTTGACGCTTTTTGATTTTTTTTCACCGTAATTTATTTATTGTTCTTATACATAGATTATAAAATAATATTTAAGATATCGAGGATTACACATACATAGAATTTATATCAAACGTTATAAAAGTGAAAAAACTTTTAAGAATATACAAGTAGTTTTTAAAGAAAAAACTACTTGTATATTCTTGCTTAAAACTGTGAAATATTTTAAACAATGTAATATTTAACAATACCATAGAACAAAATATAATATAAAACATTACAATAACACATCAAATCGTTAAATATATTATACCCACGTTACAATAATTTGTAGGATTCCACAAAGTGTTGGTTTAAATTGCATTTTAGAATGTAAAGGGAATCAGCGAATATATCTACAATACCACCAAACTTGTTGCCTAAATCATGCATCCTATTGGTAAGTGAGTGTGATTGATAGTTGGTTGAGTATGTGTTGCAAAAGAATGTTATATTTTGTCTAGTATTCCTTGTCGGTACATGGAGTTTAATACTAGAAACGATGGCAGGGCTGTCAATTAGGTTGTTCATAACTCTGTACAATAAAATTAGGTCTGAAATAATTCTTCTGTCAGACAGCGTAATTAAATTTAGTCGATTCATTAAACTTAAATAATTAATGTTTTCTATTGGAATTTTGAGTTTGAAATTTAAGTACCTAAGAAATTTGTGTTGAACACGTTCTATTTTGTTAGAGTGTGCTTTATAGAAAGGGGACCAAATAGGTGAATTATATTCTACTTGACATCTAACTAATGAAATGTAGAGTGTTTTCATGCAATCCATGGACTTAAAATCAGTTAGGGTTCTACAAAGGAAGCCAAGAATCTTTAAAGCCTTATTAGTTATATCATCTATATGTGCTGTGAATGTTAAGTTTGAATCGAATATAACTCGAATGTAATGGGTGAATCGTATGTATTTTGGTGCGCTGAGTCTAAAGATGCCCTCAGTTTTTCTCCAGCACGTAGGGATTTTCCGCAAATTGAAAATGAAAGTTATGCAAAACCCGCAGTACATATAGGTAAAAATGCATTTTGAAATGAAAAAAAAAATCTATTACTAGTGGTTTATTTACATTTTTAAATACAATTTGATAAAAATAATATGTATATTTTATTTTTTTTTTTATTTAAAAAAAAATACATACGTATACAGATTCATAGTAAAACATTTGGTTCTTAAGGCTAATAACAATATGTAAATTTCTTTTTAATGAAACTTCACAATTCAAAAGAGAAAATATTTCTCGTGCTTGAATTTTGGAGTGTAAAATGCATAGTTACACAGAGTATGTTATTACAAGTACTTATATTAATAAAATAAATATTCATGAAGACAAGTGGACATAATAACTGAAAGTATTGTCAGAGTAGGTACATATAATAAAGTTGTAACAATTTGGTGCCTGCAAATAATGCGTATGTACTTGCTTTCAATTTGATATGGTGAAGAAATATTTTTAGAGATTATGTTCTAGTTTTTTTTTTTTTGTTGTTATTATTGTGATGGTGAATTTAAAACTTATAATTAGTGTCGGGTTGGTCTATTAGTGTTTTTATTTGGGATTTAAAAACTTTATAATTTTTTTCAGACTTGATTTTATATGGGAGAGCATTGAAAAATTTTATACCTTGATAAGCATAATGGTGTTGGGAAGCACTCGTTTTAAATTTTGGAATTTCTAAATTACCCTGTGATCGTGGTCGGTTGTTTATGTTTGTGAATGTTATTGTTGATGAATTGAAATGATCTTTATGAGTTTGCAATAATGAGTTCTTTTTGAAAATTTTATTAAGACTGAGAACCCTGAAAGAGTCAAATAGCTGTGTTGAACAATAAGTATTTATAATTCTTTATAATATCTACATCTTTTTTCCGTTTGTGTGGGATGTCTGGAAGTTCTCTATGGAGCATCACAGGTCTGCAAATTGACATTTTTTTTTTAAATGATAATACGTGAATTATATGTATTTCGGTAGGCTGAATCCGAGTATCCATTTCAACCCATCACGAAAGGATTTTCCGCGAAGTGGAAATTAAAATATAGGCAAAACCCGCCTTACACTACTTCTGTAGGGAATGTTGAACAAAAGAAAAAAAAACATAAAATTTGCAAATTTAATTATTTTTAAGTCATAAAATATTTTATTTACATTATATACAATCATAAATCTATATAAAATCTGCTTTTTTAATTATTACAAGCAATAATTGTCAGCCTGAAACACTCATTTACATTGAAAAATCTTCCGAGAAAAGATACTTGAATTGAAGATTATATATTGAATTATTTGGCGGGTATTTGATAAGCCGCCATAGCTCAGTGGTCAGAGCATTCGACCGGCAATCGGAAGGACACGGGTTCAAGTCCCGTTGGCGGCAAGTATCTTTTCTCGGAAGATTTTTCAATGTAAATGAGTGTTTCAGGCTGACAATTATTGCTTGTAATAATTGTTACCCTTTGTGCTATGCATAAAAATCTTGTCTAAACGTTAGTTTATAAATTAAAAAAT
Organism: Limnephilus rhombicus; assembly: GCA_929108145.2. Classification (NCBI taxonomy): domain Eukaryota; kingdom Metazoa; phylum Arthropoda; class Insecta; order Trichoptera; family Limnephilidae; genus Limnephilus; species Limnephilus rhombicus. The sequence continues at coordinate 20,141,659 of OV815293.1, forward strand.
AATAACTGCTTTTTTTAGTTTCGAAGCTTCGTTTTGTGCTTTTTCTTTTGTGGGACGTTATATTAAAATTGTTGAGGTCCACTGGAGTCGCCTACTTGAAAATCCTCACTAGAAGTTTCTTCTGATGATGGCAAATCGTCTAGGCTTTGGGGGTGCTTGTGGCGTAGGAATGTCAGGTACGTGAGGGACTGGGCGGAGTGCCGAATCTATGTTTGGGTAACAAATTTGTTTTTTTTTTTTTTTTGGTACTATACCCTTGCACATTGCACGAACAAAAGTAGGAGTCATCGCTGTGGTTTCTAGGCTATCTCCAGAGATCATGGGAACACCAAATCGAAAAGATTAACTTTACTTTTTGACCACATTCTAAGTCCTTCAACACACCCTGAACAAACTCCATGCGGGGCCCAAGATTTGTCCTGGTCCCCCTATATTTACACCAAATACACTTTTTTAACAAAATCAGTAATATTTCATTGTTGTTTTTTCACTACAAATTCACCACAAATGTAGCAAAAACTCTCAGAAGAATTTACACAACCTCTTGAAGTCATTTTTGAAACGCACCTTAGGAAAGTTGGAACAGAAATAATAAATAAAAGGGCCTGGAAGGTACTGGGCAACTTGGGAATTTCGGCATTCTCTCATCGTACTTACTATGGAAAATCCCGATATATGTGATTCAACGCTGACTAATTTTATCGTCATGAGTTACTAAATGTTTTGTTTCAGTCTATAAAACATAACATTATCATATAATAAGTTGGAATTAAAAAAAAAAAAAAAAATTCGGCAATAAACTCCGTTTTGCGCCTTAAGATAGGCAATCCCAGAGCATTTTGAGTTTTCCGGAAAAACTTTACGTGATGGAATTTTTTTGATAATTTTCCTGAATTCAGCAACCAAAAATACATGGGAATTACCTCTTATTTCAAAGAGAAAAAAAACAGTCGCAGGCCTATGTTATAAAGCGTGGTTTCTACTCTTTCTAACACCCTTTAGATCCTTTTTCTAACCAGGATAGTAAGGGAGACACAACGATATCTATGAGACCTATATGAGTTGTTCCGAAAAGCGAACATAGCCTGAGGGTTAAGATGTTAATTTTTGCGGAGAGATAAGTTTATAAGATTAAGATCAACTTTTCATAAGCGATACGATGACAGAAGTTTGTGAATTGTGATCATCCTTAATTTGTTGATCATTTTTGTTTTATTTCCTTCTATAATGATAAAATTACAATTCAAAGTCAGTAATTTAAAGTCAATTACTTTTTTTTAAATTAAAAAGAAACCGCTTTTTGAATAGGTAGGCACCGGTCACTGGTATCAAAGCCTTTTAATAGTCTATATTTACGCTTCAATAACTGTTATTTTATAGTTTATCGTAATAAAATAATACCAGTTTCGATTAGACCCGATCATATTACGATCAGAGGTACCGCCTCGGTCGAAATTAACCCGTCAGTTTTGAATTGAGACCTCAAACTTTAAATAGAGTCAATAGTTTAGTATTTATGGTGGGCCGGGGGCTGCGATTAACTGGTGACTGGTAACTAGTTTCCAGGTTTCTCACGCCCAAATCTCTAATCGGCAGCAATTAAAGTTTATTAACCGTTTACGATTCAGTTTAACTGAACCGAGCAGGACTGTTGCCACTTTTATTGAGCGGAAATTAAAGTCTACATATCGATATTATTAAATATGGGTACTAAGTTCGGATGTTGCTGCGTGGGTAAGTAGGTAATGTGAAATATTTTTGCATAATGCGTAACATTATTTGTAATGATAATTGTTGGGAATCTCGATATTACAAGTTACTTTAATTACGTTATCGTGTGGTTTACAATGAATATTTAACTGAACCAAACGTCTGTTCTAATGCTCTGTATTATTCTGAAGCAAGAGAACTCGACACTGAACTGAACACTGTAACCGTTCCGGTATTAGAAACCAACGGCGAAAGTTGCCACTCTACTAAGGTACTACTTAACTGACATTTATTGAGACGCCTCAAAACTACGTATAACAACCTATACTAACAACATTTGTTGAAGGGCATTGACACTAAGTACTTAATCATATAGATCACTTTTTTCAAGTACAATGAATTTGTAATTTTCAAAATATCTAACTATTAAATATACCAACTATTTATTGCTTGTCATATCAGACAGATAAAGCAGGTAAAAGTGGTGACCAAAAATGATGCATTTGAAATGTGTATTTGTTTTTTTCAAATGCTTGCTAGATGAATTATTATTGGAGTGATAATACGTTACTGATACAATATACTTTACGCGGCCCGTTGTAAATAATATTATTTTTCTGTAAATAATATTATTTTTCGTTGTAAATAATATGTCTTGCGGAAAAAAGATAGAAAGAAAAGGTTTAGGGACTGCCAAGCAGAAATCATGTTTTTTTTATCTTCTTAATTATCGTTAACGACATGAACCAATTTTGTAGTTTGTCATGTACATATTCTGAAAATGTTGGTACTACCTACTTGTTTATTTTAAAATATGTTCCAGAAAATTATGTGAAAAATACGATTATTTTCGTTATTTTTCTGAAAATTGCGAATTTTACGATCTCCTAAAAATTTTCGTTGTTATCGCAAAAAATGTAAAGTTTTTAGTTCTCTAGATAAGTACCGGTTATTAATTTAATTAGGTAAGGCATCACACATAATCTTACGTCTCTTTTTGATCAAACTAAATAACTGTTTTTCAATATAAATGATATTGATTCAAAATGTGAATCAACATTTTACCTGATGCAACATCCCAATAGCACCTTGGCGTATCTACTTATTAACCATTTGGGCGTATCAACATACGATACTCGGCCTGTTGCCCGTGTGGCCCCGTGTGAAGTGAGACCGACCACAGAACAACTTCCACTGACTTCACATCACGTAGTGTCGGTACTTATGGATTCACTACGCCTTAATGTCTTATTTAAAACTTCGTAATTGTCGATTAACTTGTGGTGATTTTAACAGGGAATTCAATGATTGTTTGGTTGATTTATTAAATAATTGAAGAGCTACTCAATTTATTATTTGTGTTTATTGCAGTCCACAATGGTGTCTGATACCAATCCTGATGTGTGGCAGAGAGGTAAGGGACTGTACAAGTAGACTGGTCAGTGGCTATGTTGGCAAATGCGTCGAGTTTCTACCCAGTATTCATGAGTTCGATTTCACTTCATCATTGCACAATCAACATCTTTAGCTTACAATGATGGCAAAACCTGGCAATTTTCAAATATTGCCAGGTTTTGAATTATTTTTTCTTTAAATTATCTCAACACAGGGGGCCCCGAGGAAAATAATTCTGTGTGGAGACTGGAGAGTCTTTTTAGGAAAGGAACGATAGAAAGTTATGGAAAGGAGCATGGTATGAGGGAGGGGTAGGAATCTAGGGTGTGAATTACCCCATGAACCCGGGCACCCCTACTAAGTCACCTAACGTAGCGAACCACTTGGGATGACCTACGGCAGAGGTGTTAATTATCCAATAAATGGTTCCCTGGCTGCGGTACCTATACTTGCATCCCAAATGCTATGGTATGGTTAGCGGCTATGTTGGCAAACGCGTCGAGTTCCTACCCAGGCGTCAAAAGTTCAACTCCTCTTCATCAACGCACAATCATCAGGAATCAGCTTATAATTACGATAGTAGCAGATTTGCTTAGTTGTTCGTAATGCGGTAATGTTTTTCTTTCTTTAAATAAGGTAAAAAAAGATAAATTTCTGTAGAAATGAGACCCCCGTAAAAACCGATAATAGAGCTGATATAAGCACATTGAATAAGATTAAGAAAGGGACGCTAAGATGATTTGGTTGCATGGACGTGTGGAGCGTTTGAACAAAGAAAGGAATATCAAGTTGATAGGCAGAAGAAGTCGGGTACGCCTGAAGAAAAAATGGCATTATCATGTGAATCACATACCTAATTGAGTCGGGTCATGTCGAAAGCACATAAGTAAGTATGAATGTGAATGAGGCAAGGAGTGTGTACCGAGACACAGTAGTATGATTGTCCATCCTCTGTGCGAACCCGGGCAGAGAAATGGCGTGATGGCTAGAATGATAAATATGTTTCCAGTTAATAAAAGTCAAGAACACAAGAATTCATTACTATGAACTATTAACCTTAAGATGAAGCCATAGTAAATAATGCAAAATCATACAAAATCATATGTTTTTGTTTTGAAAATTTGATCGCTTAGAAGTATTGTAGATGCTTCAATTAAATACTACGTATAGAACATACCTTGGCCCTTAAAAAAATCGGTCATTTTTTTATAAGTCTTTTCATATTAAATTTTATTTGCCTATAAAAAAATTAAGTATAAGGTCTAAAAAACACACTTTCAAGTCCAAACTCTCCTATTTATAAACCCCTTTTCGGATTTGGTTTTATTGTATAATGTGGAAAATTCAGTTTATTTTATAATGATCGCAAAAAAAGTTGATATTTACTCCCAATCTTCCCAAAATAAAATAAAATAAGCATTTTCGCGTTGTTATTTTACAATACGGCCGCTAGTCGACGAATTTGGTTTTTAAAAGTGAACCCTATGGCGTCCACCGAAGAACTACTGTTCACGTCACAGTCGCCAAACCTCAGTCACGCCCCGAACTCGGCGGAAGATGGACGCGTCACTCCGCGTCGCTTGATTTCGTGAAATCAATTTTAAATTTCCGTTTTATTACAATAAACGATGCGTAAAACAGGAATTAATATTTTTTACAGGCCTTTACGAAGTCAACCTATAAAACAAAACTCTCAAATACATTTTCCAACCTTTCCAAAAGCTTTTTCTCAAGTATTTTTAAGCTCCTCCCATAAAGGGCGTGAATTCCGATTTCGATTTTTTCCTGAATTAGTGGATCGCCTTAAACACCTGCAATCTACTCTTATGTACAAGTTTATGCCATAGAATGTTACGATATAGACATCCTTATAAGCAGCCTCGTAAATTTAAAAAAAACAAATGCTAATTTTACTGCTATACGCTAGTACGGCAAACAGAAGTATTTGATTATTTTTTTGCATTAGCTCCACACAGGAGACCCTGAGAACAATATTGCTAATAGGGCCTAGGTCGTCATTGGGAATGCTGTGTGGTGGGTCTTTTTAAGGAAAGGAAGGAGAGGAATTCTGGGAAGGAAAAAGGTAAGAGGGGTGGCTAGTCTAGGTTCAGTGTGTCCAGGTCATCCGCCGCCAGATCCAGACAAACCTCACCCCATGAACCCGATCACACCTGCTAAGTCACCAAACGTATCTATGGCAGAGGTGTTGGTTATCCAAAGAATGGTTCACGGGGCGGCCGTATCCATTCCCGCCTCCCAAATTGAACTAAATTTTTTGTAATTACTTTATTGCCTCTTCTTTCTTCTTTCTTCTTTCTTCTTTCTTCTTTCTTCTTTCTTCTTTCTTCTTTCTTCTTTCTTCTTTCTTCTTTCTTCTTTCTTCTTTCTTCTTTCTTCTTTCTTCTTTCTTCTTTCTTCTTTCTTCTTTCTTCTTTCTTCTTTCTTCTTTCTTCTTTCTTCTTTCTTCTTTCTTCTTTCTTCTTTCTTCTTTCTTCTTTCTTCTTTCTTCTTTCTTCTTTCTTCTTTCTTCTTTCTTCTTTCTTCTTTCTTCTTTCTTCTTTCTTCTTTCTTCTTTCTTCTTTCTTCTTTCTTCTTTCTTCTTTCTTCTTTCTTCTTTCTTCTTTCTTCTTTCTTCTTTCTTCTTTCTTCTTTCTTCTTTCTTCTTTCTTCTTTCTTCTTTCTTCTCTCTTCTCTTTCTCTGTAATATGCACTTACTATGTTTTATATTTTATTTTGCTTATTATTATATCTGTTATTTCACTAGCAGCATCTCCAACTAGTACCTAACCTTGATTTACGCATGCTGTGAACATTTTAAATCGGAATGTTAATATCTATGCACTTCCCAATAGCAAATTAATTGTTAACACTTTCGATTTGGGAGACGGGTATGGGTACCGCGCGCCGCCCCAGGTGCCATATATTGGATAACCAACACCTCTGCCATAGGTCATCCCAAGTCGTTCGCTACGTTTGGTGACGTAGCAGGGGTGCCCGGGTTCAAGGGGTGAGGTTTGTCTAGGTTCTAGGTCATGCCAGCGGATTCGTCCACACATCTGCTACGTGATTGGCCGGATCGAGAGAGACTGGTTGAGGTAGAATTTTGACTTTTCCAGCCGGACTCCCTCGACCCATCGCTCTACACCGTAGTTGGAGGGGTGGATTCATACTTTCGTTACTCCTGGACACGCTGACCTCCAGATTCCTATTCCTATTCCTCATACCTTTTTCCTTCCCAGAACTTCCTATCCTTCCCTCCCTTAAAAAGACAAACAAAAGCATTCCGTGTAAGCAAATTATTTTCCTCACGGCCTCATATGTGAAGCTGTGACGGCCGGCGTAGTACAGTGGTAAGGCTCTTGGGATGAGTCCGGGATGAATCCCGGCGTGGAAAATAAATTGTACTTGAAATAATTTGTGTTATTTCACAATTTATTCGTTTAAAATAATATATAGTACCTACATTTGCGGCACGTTCCAGAGTGGAAGATGCTCTCAGTATCGCCCTGATGTAAAACTACCATTCAGAACCATTGAAAAATTGCTTGAAATGGCTTTAGCCGTGTTTGGGGACCAGATCTGAATAGCCAGGTACTTCCCCACCTTCCTCTTTCCTTTCTCCTTCCCCTCCCTTCATCCTCACAAAATACCCCAATCGGGGATGCCATAGTCTCACTGGCTCCAGACGGGTGCAGTTGGTACTCTTGTGCGGTATTCATGTATAAAAAAACTCTGTAAATGTTTAAAACAATAAATAAATAAATGTATTCACGAAATCGATACTAAAAGCCATGGAGTGATTAACATTAATTAATTGTCATTCCTAATAAATCCATTACCTATATTTGTTAGTAACGTAAGCCTCCATAATAATAATAATTTGATAAAGGAATAACAAAAATAATATAATAACTCCTTTATGCCGGGCGTAGTTTTTTGTCGGGCTATTAGTTTGAAAAAATTCCGGTCGGCGGCGCTTTTTCACTGGATTTATTAATGGCGGTATTATAACGTTTTAATTTAATATTGATTGCAAGGCGTGACTATTAAATTAAAATATTAGCCGTGATTATCGTTCAGACAACTTTATTTAGGCACAGGGTGTTTAGGAAGGAATATGAAAGCTATTTAAGATGAAGCCATACTAAATAATAAAAAAATCATACAAAATTATATGTTTTTGTTTTGAAAATTTGATGGCTTAGAAGTATTATAGATGCTTCAATTAAATACTGTGTGTAGAACACACCTTGGCTCTTAAAAAATATCGGTCATTTTTTTATAAGTCTTTTAATAAGCCTATAAAAAAAGTATAAGGTCTATAAAAAACACTTTCAAGTCCAAACTCTCCTATTTATAAACCCCTTTTTGGATTTGGTTTTATAGTATAATGTGGAAAATTTAGTTTCTTTTATAATAATCGCAAAAAAAATAAAATATTTACTCCCGTTAATACAAAATAAAATAAAATATGCATTTTCTCGTTGTTACTTTGATGTATCAATCAATACGGCCCGCACTCTACGAATTTTGATTCTTGAAGTAACCCTTATGGCATGGTCACAAGAACAATGCAGTTGGCACACCTATTTCGTATCAGTCACGCCCCGGCAGGAGCGGGAAACAGACGCGTGACTCTGCGTCACTTAGTTTCGTGAAATAAATTTTAAATTTCAGTTTTATTACAATAAACAATTCATAAAAGAGGAATTAATATTTTTAACATGTAAAACAAATTAATCAACTACCTTATCCAACCTTTCCAAAAGCTTTTTCTCAAGTATTTTTAAACTCCTCCCATAAAGGGCGTGAATTCCGATTTAGATTTTTTCCTGAACTATTGGATCGCCTTAAGTGAAAAGTAAAACATGAAGGTTTACCAAAGGTTTATAAGAAAAGCGTTTTAACATCCAAAGGTTTATAAGAAAAGCGTTTTAACATCTGAATCATACAGCCATAATTTTAATTCTTTTAAGCACTCGTAATTAGATATTTCATTTGTCATTTGAATTTGTTTTGGTGGAAAACTGCTTCATGTTTGCATGCATTTGGTATTGGTACGGGGCGAGGAATGTGAAATACATTATTAGTCGTTTTACTAATACTCCTTTAATTTTTTTCGAAATTATTTTTGTTTTTGTATACATATTTTGCAGTAAGTGTGAATAATTTACGGATATTAAATATTTTATTTTCATTGTATGATAATTGTGTTGGGAATATTTTATTTTTATTATACATAACTCCAATAATCATAATATATTAATCATAATCATAATGCACTTTTGAGTGAGAGGGAAAAAACGATCATTTTTAATTTGTCGATATTGAGTACTTTCTTAAGTCTATAAAATGTGTATGTAAGATATCTTAATTTCGAGATGTTTTTATCAATTTATGATTTCTAATTAAGATGTGTATCAATGACACACCAAAATATTTAATATTTTCTACTTTGACGAGTTTATTGCACAGTGAACATGTTTCTTGATTGCAACTAGTATTTTGGATTCTAATTTTAAGGTTATCGCGAGGTTTGTTTTTAAAGTTTTTATAAAAAGTTAAATAAAATGTTGTGCTGTAGTTTAAAATGAGTTTGTTACATTTTAGCAATGTTGAAACAAGTGCAATACATTATTTTTCCTTTGAAAATGATTCGATCCAAGAATTTCCGTGTACTATTATTGAAGTGTCGTCGGCGTAAGAAATAATTTGTCCAGGGATTACAAAATTACGTAAATCTTTTATATATGTACATCAAAAATAGAATCGGGCCAAGTACAGTGCCTTGCGGAACTCCATTTTTTATCTGTGTTTCTGAACTGTACATATTCAGTTTTTTTTGTCTGTCTTTAAGATTGTTTGTAAGATAGTGTGTCATAATGCCAATATAATCTTTAAAAATATGTTTTTGGTGACAATCAGAGGAATTGTGTCGTTTACGAAATTTTCCCAAGCGCCCTGTGCACGTCGTGATTAGTTCCGAGATAACTCCATTTTAATATATGCGGAACTATTAAAGATTTGATTTGCTCCAATCTCTCCACAGGAAACGTTTTAACACAGGCAATAAATATCCAGTTCGGCACGATCGGCGGAGAAAACGAAGGAATAATAATCATATTCAATTTAATTATTAATTAACCGCTCAATTTTATTGAAATTGATATCATTAACTATTCAACTTTGGCTAGCGGGAATTTTTTTTCTTCGTTTTCGGTCTGTTTTGAAAAGCGTTCATTCACAAATCGCTAATGAATTAAAGGAATGATTGATGGCTGTTAATATCAACAGTAATTAAGATGATTATTGGAGTAATCAGTTTTTAACTTAAGGTGTTTCAACATAAAAAAATGTATATCATAAAAAGTGGTGTGTGAAAATTTGAAGCAGTAAATGCACTCTAATGGTGAGTTTTGGCATCATTAAATGCGCAGTGCTTTTGTGTCTACTGTCAGCATACATATACTTAGTCCTACACCTCCACCATGGGCTGTGAAGCTTTGAAATATTGTTGTGTCGCAAAGATATTGAAATATAATGTACGTGCTATCCGCAGTTTTTACTGAGTGCGATTGCGCTTCCAGGTGTCAACGATGATGTTCATCAATTAACGAATTAACTAAATTAACGAATAAAATAAACGAAAGTTCAACTAAATGAACGAATTCTTTCCGTATTCAAACTATATTGTAAACCAATAATAATGCACACTTTCAAAAAATTTACGAAATGAACAAATCCTTTTCGTATGCAAACTACTCCGGTTAGGTAGTATTCCGCCGACAGTCGCGTGGACATCGTAGCATAGGGAACGTACCCATACAACGCGACACGTTTAGGGGGGGGGGGGGTCTTCAAAATGTCACGCTTGGTACAAATGAGCGGCGGCGGGCTTAGGTTTTTGGTCACCGGGGGGGGGGGGGGGGGGGGTTAAAAATTGCAAAAAGTTGGTCACGTAGTATGGGTACGTTCCCATATATCTTTTGTATTTGAATATCTTTGTTGGCTCGTCTTAAATTGGTATTACAATGAAATTGTTAAAAAAACTTTTTCGTAAAATTGTAGTTAGTAATTATAGTAAAAACGAAACATGAAGCAAAAAATTTAAAAAAATTATGAAATTTAAAAATGTAATCTTTTTAATATTTAATTGATCTTGTTGGTACAATGCTTTATCTGATATATCTTATAATATTTCCTAATTTTTATATAATGAGAAAATAAGGCAAAAAAACAAATCACAATTTCACCGTAATTAAAATGATATTTATAAATACCTGAGAATTTCGCGTTTGCGATAGCGAACTTTTTTATTTTTACGCGACGCTATTTTTGTTGTTCTCACATATCTGAAAATTAGTGAATTATTGTTCTCCACGATTAATTCAGGTATTTAAAAAAATAATTCTCTGATTTTCAGGTATTTAAAAAAAGTAACAGAAATTAGAAATTAAAAAAAAAATGTCGATGGGTTTGACAAGCTTGAAAAATAAATAACATTGAACACAGATTCACGTCCATAATATTTAAAATGGCTGCAATTGCTGAAAACTCACACCGTTTTTTCCAAAACTATGACACGAATTTCGCTAAAATTTAGCGCGGAATTTTCAAAACTCATTATTTAGCAATTATTTATATAATAGATGTACCTGCCGTATTTCCAGTAGGAAGCAGAACAAATTACAATAAGAGAGAAAATCAAACCTGGACAATTCCCCTCGCCTTAAAATGTGGCTATAAAAATACATTGTCTTTATATTTGCTTATTTTTTTTATACTGTCTGACCATAAACAATGAAAAAAAATCATTAAATTAATCATTATTAATTGAACTTTTAAGAAAGAATGGAGACAAGGATAACTATTTTTTGTAAGTAGGTAATTACCTACATAATCTAACAGTCTAACTCATACACTTCTCAGAAATAATTATTAGAATTCAAACAGTAATATTTCAAATTAGGCAAGCGATCTAAAACATATCAATCTTGTATGATCGTTATTATTTCGACTTTTTGTTTTACACTGCCACGCCTACAACACGGGAGAACGTTTAACGGAGCAATATTTTTTTATGATGATATATGGCTCTTAGGAAAGGTTCTGAAGTGAAACAGGTAAAAGTAGGTAGGGGACTTTGATTTTACATTAGCTTTCACAAACGAAGTTAAATAAATACAAGTGTGCAGTTCACACGCGGTAAAAGTGAAATCTTCAGAAAACTTAAGTAGACAAGAATGGGGAACCTACACCGCAGAAACACCGAACAAAGAGGAGATCCATTATTTTATCTCATTCTCTCGCAGGCTAAATCCTGTATGTAGATGTGTGGTGGTATCTTTTTAGTGAAGTTTTTTCAGGGTATATTATTTTTATTTATTTAGTGGCTGGTACCCGGCATGCGTTGCTATGCCATTCAATAAAGAAATAGTTTTTCCCTGCGTGTCCTTTCCCATTCGTCCGGTTCCCCTTCCGCCTCCCCTTCCTCTCCACCCTTCCCCCCGTACCGCGAAACCACATCCCGAGTTCCCCTCCCCCCTCCCAGGTTCACCTCCCCCCTTCCCGCGAACCTCCTACCCGAGTTCACCCTCCCCCCTCCCGTATTCCATAAATTCAGTCCCGGTACATTCAGTTTTCAAACACCTGGAGTGTCACCTATTGCAATTTTTTTATACAAATTTCGTAATGCCAGAGCTCACCAGTCGTTTTATACAAACCTTGTTCGGTCAATAACGAACACAAAAAAAAATCCAATTTGTTGCAGTCGTTCGGAAGTTAGGCGCGTACATACATCTCGGCGATTCATTTTTATTTATATAGATTTATATTTAAAATGGAACATATTATAAGATTACAATTTAGAATTACACCGAATTGCTTGTGGATTGAAGATGCAGTCACATTGCAATCATGACCATATAACTAGGTCTACTATGCGTTATGTCATTCTCGAATTGAATATGGAATCATAGGATGGGGATCTGCTGCAAATACGTACCTACACAGCCTGAATACGATTCAAAAAGGAATCACAAACACCATATTGAAAGTACCAATTAGAACGCCTTCAATTGAAATTTTCAATAACTTTGACGTACCAAATGTACAACAAATATATGCCAAAAATATATTATTGAAGCTCTTCAAAAATAATGAATCCTCTACTAGACCGTGTATGCATAACACTAGATCGAATAAAAATGATATTAAAAATATTCCAAGTTATAAAACCACATTTGGACAAAGAAACTATACATACTTTGCAATAAAACTCCATAACATCTTTCCCCAAGACATAAAACTAATAAAAAATCCAATTGAAAACAAATCAAGAATAAAAATATGGCTTAAAGAGGTCAATCAGAAAACCCTAGCGAAGACGCTAAAAACGACATAGAAGACAAATGAACTATATTTAAATAACTTTAGTCCGCCTCGGCACAGGACCCCCTAGTGAGGAGGACTAAGAAATACAATATTTTATACTTAATTTCACATTGCATTTTTTATGTAAATTTTTTTTATATTGTCGCTATAATAAAAAATAAAATTAAATAAAAAAAAACTAAAAAAAAAAAACTATAAGACATATCAAAAGTAACATCCAAGTATTCAGTTAGAAGAAAAACAAATACTCTCAGTATCGCCCTGGTGTAAGACCACCATTCAGAATTGAAACGTTGCTTGAAATGGCTTCTGCCGTGTTTGGTGACCAGATCTGAATAGCCAGGTACTTCCCCACCTTCGTCTTCCCTATCTCCTTCCCCTCCCCACTACCTTCAGCCTCACAACATACCCCAATTGGGGATGCCATAGTCCCACTGGCTCCAGACGGGAGCAGTTGGGACTCTTGTGCGGTATTCATGTAAAAAAAAAAAACAATTATACTTTGTCATTAATGCTTCTGATTTCTACTGGTAGTTTTTAAAGAAGTATTTTCCTTGGTGTGTATAATGGTGTTGGACGAAAGAAGTGTTTAGTTTGGGGCATTCAAATACATGTTTAAATCTAGTGCGATTTTCAGCTGTGTATGAACAACTTAATTATGTAAGATTGATGAATTAATTACTCTGTCTCACAGAATAATTATTTCAAACCTATTTCAAAGCACGCGCTAAACTGCCAAAGCAGTTTGTCAGCAGGTCAATTTAACAATATTAATATAACACTAAAACACAATTGTAACACGAAATCACAATACAGAATTAAAAAGAGTCATTAACAACTTAAGGGCCCGCAACCCGGATTTGTACCGATTTATTATATATTTCCCTTAAACACTGTAAATTTTAAAGCTCTTAAAAAAATATATGTTATTCTTGAAGATAATATCTAGAGACTCTGCCCGCGCCGAAACGCAAATTATATAAAATTCCCCCGATAGAAAAAAATCGCAAAGTATGCTCCAAAAACTATTATTAAGGCGATCCAATAGTTCAGGAAAAATCGAAATCGGAATTCACGCCCTTTTATGGGAGGAGTTTGAAAATACTTAAGAAAAAGCTTTTGGAAACGTTGGAAAAGGTATTTAAGAATTTTTTTTACAGGTTGATTTCGTAAAAACCTGTAAAAAACATTAACTTCCTTTTTACGCATTGTTTATTGTAATAAAACTTAAATTTAAAATTGATTTCACGAAATCAAGCGACGTGGAAGCACGCGTCCATCTTTCGCTCCGTTCGGGGCGTGACTGAGGTATGGCGACTGTGGCGTGGACAGTAGTTCTTCGGTGGACGCCATAGGGTTCACTTTGAAAAACCGAATTCGTCGACTAGCGGCCGTATTGTAAAATAACAACGCGAAAATGCATATTTTATTTTATTTTGGGAAGATCGGGTGTAAATATCAACTGTTTTGCGATTATTATAAAATAAACTGAATTTGCCACATTATACAATAAAATCATATCAGAAAAGGGGTTTATAAATAGAAGAATTTGGACTTGAAAGTGTGTTTTTTAGACCTTATACTTTATTTCTTTATAGGCTTATTAAAAGACTTATAAAAAAAATGACCGATATTTTTAAAGGCAAAGGTATGTTCTACACCCAGTATTTAATTGAAGCATCTATAATGCTTCATCTTAACAGTACTGTTGAATCCTATAAAAATTTTAAGCGCAGATAATGTCGTTTTATTGATTTGTCTTATAGTATGGTTTTAGTTTCCGTGTTATTTTATAATAATAAAAATAATGTTTTATTCCAGGATGTGAGGACGACATCCTATCAATCCCATATAATTATAAATAATATTTACACAATAGATTTTAAGCAAAGAAACAAGTACGTAGAATTATAGAATAGAAAAAATGCAGTTCTCACGCGGTAGACAAGAGTGCGTAGGAGACCGATTATTCTATCTCATTCTCTCGTAGGCTAAATTTGATAGATGTATGTGTTTGTCCCTTTTTTGTGCTGCTTTTTCGATTCTTCGAGCTTCACTTCAATAATCAATTATTATGTAAGGCGTCGTCTGGGGTGAGCTCGGTCCCAGTAGATGCGATTGGTGCTCGAAGGCTGCGGTCACCACTGTGTTGTCGAAGGCCATTAGCCGAATCCTGGCTCCACTGACCCGGTGTCTCATCATGCAGCCCTAACTCAGTAAACATTGTCGATGCGCTGCTGTACCTTCTTTATCAAAATATACTCGTAATTCTGCATGCAATATTATCTAGGATCCGGAGTCCTTCCATCGAGCTGATTCGGTAGTGAAACAATGTTTCACACGTATGCAGGCTTCTGCAAAATGCAATGAACAATGTTTTTTTTAAGTGAAAACTTCTTAAGCACTGTTTAATTTGAAACTCGCTGAATCGTACGATACTAAAAAGAGGGCAAACACATACATCTATAGGATTTAGCCTGCGAGAGATTTGGACAGCAATAAAACATTTATTTAATTCACGGGTACTCGCTTCCAATATAATACTATAAGTCTCAATTAGTGTAGTGGTATAAAGCGCCTGACGAATCGCTGCTGATATTTAGTGGACCAAGGATCGAACTCAATCCAATCTATATTAAAAAAATAAATATATATATATATATATATATATATATATATATATATATATATATTTTTGAATGTAGCTATTACTTTGTGGTTATCCATTATAAAAAAATGAAACAATACAACTTTGTATAAACCACTTAAAAAATGTGCAAATCCGACCGGTTTCGGAACAAACATTCTTTCGTCAGGGAAAGCTTATACTAATTTGACAGTTTAGAACAATGTTTTATTATGGTAGGGGTGGAGCCGTTAAAAAAAAAGCCGTTAAAAATCCCTTAAAAATAATGAATCTATTATCAACAAACAAAAAAATATTGTCATATAGCCCAATCATGGATTTGTTCCCCTACCCACCCACTCTACACTAATACCTACCCACCCGATCTACATTATTAACTAACAACGGCTCCACCCCTACCATAATAAAACATTGTTCTAAACTGTCAAATTAGTATAAGCTTTCCCTGACGAAGGAACGTTTGTTCCGAAACCGGTCGGATTTGCACATTTTTTAAGTGGTTTATACAAAGTTGTATTGTTTCATTTTTTTATATATATATATTTTTGTGAAATCAATATCCAATCTTCAAAACACTCCAAAATGAACAGGGAAAGTATAACTCGAAAGAAAGCGACATCTAGCGACTGCGAAGAAGAAAACAAAGATGCTAATAAGATGACCAAATGTATAGGAAAAGGTGCACAGGAATTCTACGAAAAACACGAAAAAAAATCACCCTTCACTTTGATAAAAAAATGTTTTGTAGTCTCCCCATTCTTGTCTACTTTAGTTTTCTTGAGGTCTCTCTTCTACTGCGTGTGAATTACACTCTCTGATTTTTTTTAACATTATTGCTGCATTGAAAGAATTTGTGTTACTGTAACCAGTGGCGGCCGCTGCCCTGAAAACGTGGTGGTTCACTGATAATCCGTAACTATGAGATAACGATTACGAAGTAACATTAGGTAAAAATGATCCCACTAATCTTATTTGGAGAGAAGATCTATTTTAAGCTGTTTTCGAAGTGCGAAAACTTCTACATATCGCTTTTTAATTAAAAAATTTATTTTTCGGTACTAAGAAAATAAAAACGCAATACTATTTTTTCGTAAATAAATCTAAAATGTCAACTCAAAAAACTCATTTTTTTACAATGTTTAATTTATTTTATTTTATATTTCATAAAATAAAATAAATTTGAAAGTAGTGTAAGAAGAATTTATGACGCAAATGTGAATGGTAGAAGAAGTCGGGGACGCCCGAGGAAGAAATGGCACGAGCAAGTGAATCAGATACTTCAGTCGGGCCATGTCGAAAGTCGGAATAATAGAATAATAATGAGACGATGTATGAATGTGAGTGAGGCAAGAGTCTGCCAAGACCGAGTTATTTGGCGGTCCGTCCTCTCTGCCTACCCCTGTGGGGAAACGGTGCGATTGTTGGTTAGTTAGTTTTATATTTCATTTTAAACAGGATACAAACAGTATTTATAAACAATGTATAAACAGCACGAGGGCAAAATTGTCAAAGTTACCCATAAACAAAATTGTATTCCTTAATGATCAGCGTTTTATAATTTAAAACAACAATCAATAAAAAAACAAATATATGTAAAATTTAGGTATTTGCTGTACCTTTTGATTAAAAAAAGAATTATTCAATTTGGTTAAGTATTTTTGCCTTAAATCCAAATTTAAGTTTGTATGATAAAGGCCGCTGGGTGGCACACCAATATAGCTTATTTTTTCATACATATGGCCGGCGTTGCGCGCTGGCGATTTTTGGGATATTCGATACAAAAACATAATTCGTTCCGCTTGCAATCGGCCTGCACACCGGACAGGGTAACTTCGCGCGGAACTTTGAGAATTTGCTCTCCCTGATTCATTTTATATTATGCATTATATTGGTAGGTGATATTTTTAATGAAATTCATAAATTTTATATTTTTCGGTAAGATATTATAAAGTAATTTTAGACGATATAATTTACCAGTGCTGCACACAAACACACTGTTCGACCAGCCGCCCTTGACTGTAACATGTTTTACTAATATATTGTTACACATTTAGTTTATCATTTTTAACATTACTTTGTATATTTCTCGATAGCTCACCTAATTCTGTTCTTAATCTATGTAAAAGCCCAGCTCGGCGTAAAACCAAATAAAAAAATCATATTATAGGATAACCTAGTAGTTAACTGCCTGACTTACGATCCTGATGGTGGGTTGCTTAGTAGATAATTAAGGTAATTCTCACCTGCTGATGATGTCGATTCAATTAACGTGAGTATGTTGAGTGTTAGCTACGGACTATGGGGGTAGGCGCTAAATGAGTGGATGTTGAACGCTAAAAGGTGTTAAATTTAATTCATTAAATGCATTATATTATTTTATTTTTAATTTTTAACTTTATGAGTAAAACCTCAAATTGTAATATTTAAATAAATGAAGACAATATAAGCGAAACTCAATCGAAAATCTGGAAATAGAAAAATCAGAAAAACATATTGACACCTCTGGGACTCGAACCCAGGACCTCTTGCTTTCCGGGCAAACGCGCTAACCACTGCGCCACGGTGTCGATATGAAATTCGGTCATGTTTAACTATACCATATTTCGACTAAGAACCACCTACATTATCTTCATTTTCTTTAACGCATATATTATTGGCAACTATTTTTATGTATGATTGCAAGATTCAAACCCGAACTAAATGCTCTCTAGATAGTGTCTGGATAAATCTTTATCCATTTTATTTAATATGCGACATCTATCGACTTTTCTGCAAGTCTAGGATGAATATTTTATTTTTAATTTTTAACTTTATGAGTAAAACCTCAAATTGTAATATTTAAATAAATGAAGACAATATAAGCGAAACTCAATCGAAAATCTGGAAATAGAAAAATCAGAAAAACATATTGACACCTCTGGGACTCGAACCCAGGACCTCTTGCTTTCCGGGCAAACGCGCTAACCACTGCGCCACGGTGTCGATATGAAATTCGGTCATGTTTAACTATACCATATTTCGACTAAGAACCACCTACATTATCTTCATTTTCTTTAACGCAGTGCCGATGGTACCTACCAAAAGGTTCCACGCTAACTCAGAATCAAGACAACTCAACACCTCTTCGAAAAGTCATCAATAGCTTTGAAAAAAAGGGCCATAACCTAACCCAATGTAACCTATTTAACCAATTTTTTATACAAAAAAATGAAACAATACAACTTTGTAAAAACCACTTACATAATGTGCAAATCCGACCGGTTTCGGAACAAACGTTCCTTCGTCAGGGAAAGCTTAAACTAATTTGACAGTTTCGAACAATGTTTTATTATGGTAGGGGGTGGAGCCGTTGTTAGTTAATAATGTAGATTGGGTGGGTAGGTATTAGTGTAGAGTGGGTGAGTAGGGGAATAAATCCATGATTGGGCTATATGACAATATTTTTTGTTTGTTGATAATAGATTCATTATTTTTAAGGGATTTTTTAATTTCCAAAGCTTCTAAGTTATCTAAACGTTTTCCTTTATGATTAATATGAAGAATATTTATCCCTGTATTTTTTTCAAAACTATGGTTATTTTCAATGATATGGTTAGCGAACTCAGAAAAATTATTATTATTAAGACACCTTAAATGTTCTTTGATTCTGATTTCAAAATTACGAGTTGTTTTTCCAATATAAAATGAGGGACAATCATTGCATTTGAGTTTATATATTCCGGAATTAGTCAATTTATGGTCTTTATCTTTAGTATTTCTCAAAAAATTACCGATATTATTTCTTGTATAAAACGCTGGTTTAATATTAGAAGGGAGATTATTAATTAATAATTTTTCAGTTCAATGTTGCAAATATCTCCCTTCTAGGTTTAACGACTAAGATTAACGACTTCACAGGAGGGACTACAAGAGTGGATTAACCGTTTCAACGAAGAGTGCAAGGCGGCGGGAATGAAGATGAGTACCTCAAAGACAGAGGTGATGGTTATAGGAAGGGACCAAACTCAGTGCAACATACTCGCTAATGGGACCCAGCTGAAACAGGTGGACAGGTTCAAATACCTTGGGGTCGAATTCTCCAGCGATGGTCGGCAAGACGGAGAAATTGATAGAAGAATAAGTGCGGCAAGCAGTGTATTGCGTCCTCTCTACAGCTCAGTGATAAGAAAAGCCGAGCTCAGCATCAAGACAAAGATGGCAGTGTTTTAAACGGTATACCGCCCGACGCTCACTTACGGCCACCAGACATGGATGCTAAATGAATGTACACGCTCTAGAGTCCAAACTGCCGAAATGAGGTACCTGAGAGGAGTGGCAGGGTTTACGAAATGGGATCATATAAGAAACTCGACGATCCGAGATGATCTAAACATTGAACCACTGCTACTCTTCATAGAAAAATCGCAATTGTTGTGGCTTGGGCATGTACTAAGAATGTCTGATGACCGAATTCCGAGGAAGATACTGAGTGCGATTCCAGAGGGTAGACGTCCAGTGGGCCGCCCCAGACACAGTTGGGCGAGGCAACTCCAGAAACTGTGTGAAGAGAGGATGGGGCTACCATGGACAGAGGCTGAACAATCAGTACAAGACAGGGACGTATGGAGGAGCCTAATAGGGTAAGGGAAAGAAGATGATGATGATGATGAAGTGAAACAGCGCTGGGGAAATAGAACGGTTAACAGAAGACCATTCCAATTCTAATATCACCGAATGGCGCACTCAGTTGAGAAAGAGAAACAGAGGTTGCCCACGGATGACACTGGATGACGACCCAAAAAGAATTAACTGGTTTCAAATTGTTAAGAACCAATAAGAGATAGAATAGGCTAAACTGTAATTTGATTAGGGCCTATAACAAAAGTTCGGTATACTCGTAAAGAATGCGAAGGAAAGGGATGATTTATTAAAAAATTATAATCATCATCATTAACATCACAATCATCCCAGTTATATTATAATCATAAGCAGAACAATCATCATAACCATCATGATCATCATAATCATCACAATCATCATAATAATCGTAAGCAGAACAACATCATTATCGCCACAATCATCCCAATTTTGTTTTAATCATAAACAGAAAAATCATCATAATCATCACAATAATCACAATCATCGTAAGCAGAACAATCATTATCACCACAATCATCAGAATTTTATTATAATCATGAGCAGAACAATCATTATCACCACAATCATCAGAATTTTATTATAATCATGAGCAGAACAATCATCACAATCATCGTAAGCAGAACAATAATTATCACCACAATCATCAGAATTTTATTATAATCATGAGCAGAACAATCATCACAATCATCATAATCATCACAATCATCGTAATCAGCTTAAGCAGAAAAATCATCATAATCATCACAATCATCACAATAATAAGAATCATCATAATCATGATTATCATCTCAATTATCACAATTTATCATAATCATAAGCAGAAAAATTATTATAATAATCACAATCATCGTAATCAGCGTAATCAGAACAATCATCATAATCATCACAATCATCGTAATCATCATGATCATCATGATCATCATGAATACCATGATCATCATGATCCCCATGATCATCATGATTATCATAATAATCACAATCATCATAAACATCATAAACATCATAATCATCGTAATCATTACAATCATCATAAATCTCATAAACTTCATAATTATCATCATAATCACATCATGATGATAATTTTTTCCGATCTTGGATTGCCTTCTATATGTCATGCTTTCAAAGTTTCAGCAGTAATACATAAAATTTACTCATTCTACGCTTCATTATCATCACTAAACACATTTTCAGAGTTCACTTAACGGCTATCAATTATAATAATCGGCAGCAACTCCCACCGACCATTATAAATATTATTTGTATACCTAGTCTTTAAGAAATAATAGTACAGCCGTCCCTCTCCCACTTGGAGAGTGGGGTAAGGGGAAGACCGGACCTCTCTGTCTGCCGGAGCTGATAAAGACCTCGAGAATCCAACAATTAGGCGGATTATCGGGGTTTTGCCGCTAATAAGCGTTTCGCGCCTGCTTCTTGTGATAACATAAGAAATTACAGAAGCCTACCAATTTTGGAACCAGCAGTTTTTAAAGTTTTATTTTTATTTCATGTTTACACCTATTATATTACACGCACATAAAGGGAAGCATCAAAAGGTTCATTCCAGAATTCTTGGGAAGAAAATTTCATTAAAGTCCAAATAAAAAAGAAACGATGTCGGTATATTTTTGACCGGCATCGTTTTGGCAACTTTACAGGAAAAACGAATCACTATTTTTTTTTTTAAACTAACACGAAAGCAAAATTTTAAGATTCGCCTAATTCCTATTTTATTTGAGTAATGCATAGTTTTCGTAGGTACGTGAAAATCTCATGCAATACCTACCTATTTTTTTTGTTCTTTTAGTACAATATTACGGACTGTTTTTATTAAAAGTATGACAACTTCCAAGATATAATCAAAGATCAAAGATACGTGTTGCAAGTAAAACCAAAATGATTCCCTTTTTTCCTAAAATAAATATTTTATCAAGCGATTAACTGTTCTTAAATTCGTTATTCATTTCAGTTTTTTGCCTAGTTTCAAAATATAATTTTTTTATAAGTGGACACCTTTTAATTTTTTTTTATGATTTAATGAGTAAAATCTCAATTTGTAATATTTAACCATTGAAGATAATATTAGCAACTCTCGTACGAAAATTTAAAATAGAAAAATCAGATAAAGATTCGGTCGCATCTAGGAATTGAACCCATGACTAAGGTCCTGGGTTGAGCCTTGAAGTTGAGCCCTGGTAAGGCTAAGGCTATACAGAAACCGAAAAATCTGAAAAATATCCTTTTATGAGTTTTCTGTTTCAAATTTTAATTTTACAAGAGTCGCTTGTATTGTATTGGTTTCATAGTAGGTACTTTCACACAAACGAAGTGTTTAAATCCGTAAGTCTAAACTTAAACTTTAGGTCAAATTGACTGGATAATCGTTGTGGATTACTCAAATTGTTGTGGATAATCATTAAGTTAATCCAAAAAATTGTTTTATATTATGAAAGCAAAATTATTTAAAAAAAGTTGTTTTCGTTAGCCACCTAACAACAGTAATAAGTAATAACCAATGAATAAATATAATTGAAGACAATATTAGCGACACCCAATCGAAAATCTGAAACAGAAAAAGATACGGTCACATCTAGGAATCATACGCAAAGAAGCCAATAAAAATATGCGTTAAGAAAATGAGATTTTGAAATGAGATCCCTGAGACGTATGTGTGGTAAAACAATGTATGATCGTGTGAGAAATGTGGATATCCGCAAAGAATGTAAGGCTGATGTAAGCATAATGAGTAAGATTAAGAAAGGGACAAGGAATGGAAAGGAAAGGGAATGAACGAAGGAAGTAGTGTAAGAAGAATATACGACGCGAATGTGAATGGTAGAAGAAGTCGGGGACGCCCGAGGAAGACATGGCACGATCAAGTGAATCAGATACTTGAGTCGGGTCATGTCAAAAGTCAGAATAATAGAAGAGAATGTATGAATGTGAGTGAGGCAAAGAGTGTGTGCCAAGGCCGAGTGGTTTGGCGGTCCGTCCTCTGCCTACCCCTGCGGGGAAACGGCGTGATGGTTAGTTAGTTAGTTAGTTAAGAAAATGAAGAAATTATTGGTAGTTCTTAGTCGAAGTATGATACAGTTAAATATGATCGATACGGATAGGGTCACATTGATGCAAAGGTCCTGGCTTCGTTTCCTAGATGTGACCGTATCTTATTTCGATTTCTCTACTTTCAGATTTTTGATTGAGTATCGCTAATATTTTCTTCATTAATTAAATATTACAATATGAGGTTTTACTCATTAAGTAAAAATAATAATAATAAATAATTAAATAAATTTTGTAAGCATTTTTGATATATATATATATATATATTTTTACAGTGTATACCGCACAAGAATCTCAACTGCTCCCGTCTGGAGCCAGTGAGACTATGGCATCCCCATTTGGGGTATGTTGTGAGGCTGAAGGTAGTGGGGAGGGGAAGGAGGTGGGGAAGAGGAAGGTTGGAAAGTACCTGGCTATTCAGATCTGGTCACCAAGCACGGCTAAAGCCATTTTCAAGCAACGTTTCAATTCTGAATGGTGGTCTTACACCAGGGCGATACTGATAGTATCTTCCACTCTGGAACATGCCGCAAATATACTATATATTATTTTAAATGAATTAATTGTGAAAAAACACAAATTAATCAAATAAAATTTATTTGCGCATGCCGGGTTCGAACCCGCGACCTCCGGATTGTGAGTCAAGAGTCTTACCCACTGGACTATGGAGGTCGTCATATGATATGATTGCTTGTTTAAAGTTTTGCAGTGAAACACCAATTTTTGATTTTTTCTAATAATATCTTCTTACTTTCTATTATACCCACGGATTATGATGTTTTTTTTTATGAAGTGTTTGGAAATTGTTTAAAATTTAAATAATTTTCTAGTATACTGGCATGTTAAGAATTAAACATAATTAACAAAGCCATGTACGAAATAATGCATTTTATATAATATTGGTTTAAATACGGAGTAGGTTGTGTAATTCTTTCCAACAGGTCACGGTAAATAATGACCACGGTAGTTAGTTAATAAAGGCTCTGCAGGGGTACTTTATTAGTTGATAACACACCACGGGACCAGCTTTATCTTCTTCAACATCAAACTCACACCCGGTAGCAGCAAGCAGTGAACATCTATGTATGTGATACGAATACCAACTTCTTCATGATTTTATGTTTTATCGAAAGTAAATGGGAAAAATAATTGCATGCCACTCGGAAAAATTAGATTTTTCCTACGTTTAATGTCGCTACACCCAGGGTGACAGAAATGCATTAGGTACATTTTCATCGGTGGTTAGATGATGTTAGTTGTTAGCACGCGCACAAACTCAAATGCCGACCTGAACTTGATACTATCGATTCTCGTGCAGGTACAGTCACTTTACTGACTTAACAATGACGGCAATCGAAAGAGAAAGATACATAAAACACACACGCGATAGAGAAAGACGTAGGCGGGGAGGCATGCCTCTTTTCGGACCTTAAACATGCCAATTGCGATGATTTCTGCACCAAAGTCAGGTAAGTATTAAAGTTTGGCGTGTAAGTTTGGCATATCAGTCGTAAAAAAGTCATCACGAACCCACATCAATATCACCAAGTGGTTTTTTTTGTTTGTTTTTGTTTTATAAATTAACCCACAAAGGAGGCCCATGATGAAAATTATTTACCTCATGGCCTATGTAATAATTGGGAATGCTGTGTGAAGGGTCGTTTTAAGGAAAGGAAGGAGAGGAAGTTCTGAGAAGAAAAAAAGGTAAGAGGGTAGGTAGGAACCCAGGGGTCAGTATGTCCAGGAGTAACGGACATATGAATTCATCCCTCCCACTGCGGTGCCAGACGATGGGACTTGGTGGAGACAAAGTGTGTAAGTTTGGTCCTGTACAGTAGGTACATTACGAGTATATAATATGTCGGTACATATTATTATAAAAATACATAATATTAAGTGCATTTTAAAGCAGCATCACGATCATTTGTCAAACGGATTATACAGAAAATCTGCCGAACCTTCGGCCGCACCGAAACTCTGCGTTCGTGAATTATCGCGCGTCGTTAGGGTGAGTTCGTGGCTCTTGTGTCACCCGCCATCATCAGCTGAGTTCGCCAGCCGGTTCGGCGTTGTTTATGTTGTGAGTTTATGTTTGTAATATAAACAGGGGCGTAGCTACCGCCGTAACAGCCGTATCAATGATACGGGGCCCCGGGCTACAGAGTGTACAGAGGCCTTTTGTTTCTTTTGTGAGAAATATTTATAATAATTATAACATTATATTTATATAGCGCAGTTTTGTGACATTTCACTTCAAGTGCGGCTTCATTTGGGCCCCCAACTAATTTTGATAAAGGGCCCTTGATTGTGTTTCAAAGATGTTATTTTGACTACACCTCTACCTCCTAAATTTCTAGGTAAATTAATTCGTTCTTTAGCTGAATTTGGATGATGGCAATTAAACTTTGTTAACGTGGTTCTAATTAATCGTTCTAAACTATCTATATCTGTATTGGACCATTTAATTATGCCAAATGAGTACTTTAATAGAGGTATTGCCCAAGTATTTATTGCTTTTATTAAATTTTTAGCAGATAGATTGCATTTTAAAAATTTTCTGATCCTAGTTTGAAATTTAATCCTAATATCATTTTTAATACTGGTGTGATCTAATCTATTCGATTGCGGGTATCCTTAATATTTATAAACCTCATCCCCTTCCATACTTTTAATTTTGAAATTTCTAAATATACCCTCGTCTCCATCTACAATGTTGCCTTTCTCTATATGGATCGTTTTACATTTATCTACACCAAAAGTCATTCTAATATCATCTGAAAATTTTTTAACTACTTTAATCATTTTCTCTAAATTTGATTCAGAGTTTGAAAATAATTTTATATCATCCATATATAATAGATGTGAAACTATACTACTCTCTCCTATATTACCCTTAATTTTTATTCCAAACTTGCTTTTAATTAACATTTTAGATAGGGCATTTAACGCAAAGCAAAACCAACGAGGACTCAATGAGTCTCCTTGAAAAATCCCCCTTTTCATTGAAATGCCCGGTACTACTTTTTTTTTACCTTTTAAATTAACTAGTAAATCTGTATTCCAAAAGGACATAATATTTTTCAAAAAGCTAATTATAATTGGGTTAACTTTATATATTTTGATCAGCCACCAGTGCGGGACACTATCAAAAGCTTTTTGATAATCTATATAGCATGTATGTAAATTACGCTTTTGATTTTGAATTTGTTTTAAAATTACAGAATCAATAACTAATTTTTCTTTATATCCCATATGTTTTCTGCAACAACCTTTTTGTTGTTCAGATAAAATATTTTTTTCATCCAAATGAGTAGGTATTAAATCTGTCAAGCAACAGGTTAAAATTTTGTATATTATCGGTAGACATGTAATGGGTCTATATTGATAGGGATTATTAATATTTTCGCTTTTAGGCAACATATAAGTAATGCCCTTAGTTAGAAAAATAGGAAAATTCTGAGGTTGTCTGACAAGTTTTGAAAGATTTTTTGCAAAAAGAGGATGTAAAGTAGTTAGACGTTTGTACCAAAAATTATGTATCCAATCGCAACCCGTGGCTTTCCAATTATGAGTATTTTTTATAATTTTGGCTAACAATTCAACCGATATATCAGAAAAACTCGTTTGTTCATCCAGGGACCTGTCTCATTATGTTTTATATCTTTACTCCAAACGTTTGTCCAAAAATCGCGCATATCTGATTCAGATGGCAACGGAATATTATTATTCGAAATAATATTTTGTTTATCGTCAAGTTTGGAATAAAATGTTTTCTCATTTTTCTGAAATAATCTATTATTATTTCTTTTATTATACGTATACTTATATCTTTTAAATCTACTAGCTTTTACACCTAATTTTTGTTTTAATAAATCTAATAAATCATTGATTATATTTTCATTATTATTACTACCAATGCTATAACCAAACTTTCTCCCAATTTCATCTACATGTCTCAAAATATTCCTACTTCTATTTCCATTTTTATATTCAATTACTCTAGCTATATTACTTCTTAAAAATACTACATCATTTTCTAATCTAATCTGCCATTCTGGTTTACTATAACTATATGATCTATCATCAGAGGACGTTAATTTAACTCCTAACTTATTACATATAGTGATAGCACAAGCGTACACTATTGTATGAAGATCTAAAAAACTAATATCGTCAAATATTATTTTTGGTAAAATTAAATGATTTAATTCATTAATTAATTTAGATAATTTCTTTGACGTATGCAATTTTGGTCTAACTGTGGGCTCTATATCTATATATCTATTTATATTATTATGAAGCAAGTTAGCTAATTCTATTACATTATCATCTAGTAAGTTTAAATTTGCAATTTTGATTTCCCTAAGATTATGAATAGCGTCTAATATAACATTAGATACTACTCGTATTAATTTGTTCTAAATTATTCTCCAATTGCAATCTATCTGCTACTTCCTTTTTTATCTGATTTAATGTTACTACAGGAATTAAATTATTTTTGAAAATTGCCCTTTTTTGGTCAGCTAATCTTTGTTCGTTTACTTGGGCAACCGGATAATTTTGTGAGAAAAGTAAATGTAATTTTTTCCTATACAATAACATATCTGTTTCTAGATTAGTTACATAAAAATATGAACGAACGATGAACATATTGACATCGTTCGTCCATTTCATACGCTGCCTAGAAATACCTGCTTTTGTTTTTTGTGGTCTCAGATTATCAATGTTCATCTGTACAGATGACGTAATTAACCCACTTTCATTTCCGTTGGTTGAAAATGACATTTTGTCACCTTCCAAAACAACTTGGAAATGATTGTTATTATTAATTCCTACATTCCAGTAACCAAGCAACTGTCGTTACCTAGTGCTGTCATTTGTCAACAAATAATTTTCAATATGTCCAAATTAAATATTTTAATGTAAACTACCCTTCAACACTACAATCTATAATATATATAATATTTTTGAATAATGTTATCAAAATAAAATATATAATTTAATTTACCTAGAAAATATATTTCAACGTAATCTCAAAATATTGTTGTTTACCTTGGTTACTGAAGTCCTCACAAAAGGAAAAAATTTATATCGTATTTATTTACCTAAATATCCTACGGTTCACTGGCAGTTTATTTATTACGTTATCTAATATACTTATTTTTAAATATTTATATGTTTTGGGATCAAAGCTAATTCTTTTCTATCTGATACAAAAAAAAAATCAGAGAGCAAAAATACAAGCAAACGTCGAGGCTAGCGTTGCTAAGCTAAGATATTATTATTATAAGATATTATTATTATAATGTAAGTGTTGATTATTGATAACATTTTATTCCAAGACGTAGTTAACATGTTTTGTTAATTGTTGTAATTTTTGTTTGTTTTATAAGCAGTAATATAAAATATATTATTATTTTTTCACATACTTCATTTATTGTTTTTTTTTTTATTATTTCATTTAACATCTGTATAAGTATAAAAAATAAACCAAATTTCAGTGAACAATAAATTTTTAACGTGTCTAAAAGGTTTCGGTTTCGGCCGAAACTGAGATAGATACCGAAGATTCGGTTCCGGTTTCGGTTTCGGTAGAAAGTCTTGTTTCGGTCGGACACTACATACCTACATATGAATATGGATTTTTATGTTATTGATCGACCAACTGGTGTAGTGAATGCAATGTGTTAGCCATACGTTGTTATAATAGACTGTTATATTATATTTTTAGTAAAAGTTAGAGTTAGAGCATTAACAGAAAAAATATATTGGTACAGTGCACTTGAGGTGATTTTCGCCATAAACTGCGATATACATACAAACCATTCAAGTATTATTAGTATTACAGATCACCTGATACATGATATTTAAAGAAATTTCTGATCTGTACTAGCCTTTGGCTTGCGACTGCCTTATCGGAGGTCGACTGTTATCTGAACGATTTACACCCTGTGAAAAGCGGTCTACAGCAAAACGGATGAAAACTTACAAATGATCTTTTAGTTCTCATCCCTACATTTTAAAATCCTTTGGTGTTGTAGGTACTAAAACACAGCACTAAGATAAGATAGATATGAAGGTACATTTTACATAAAATAATTTAGCATTATTATTTTGCTATCTAAATCTATAAGACCTAAATAGCTGATTTTAAAAATCTGTTTACTACCTCGTAGATAAAGCAATTTACGACATTTTTTGGAACATATTCACACGAATACCTGAAAATGAGTCGACCTTCGTTTAGAATAAATTGCCACTTGAGACTGAATGTGATATTTTTAAAACTGACGTCTTCAAAGGGGCCGAAAGCGACGGTGTCATTCGGAAAGCATTCAAATATCTTCATTTTCAGGTTTGAACGGATCCATTATGATAATGGCCTCTTAAAATGAAGATATTTGGAGTTGGTTTCACTCGGAATTTGTATTAATCAGATTTATTATTATTAGGGTAATTTCTTCTTACAATATTTCTTTTCAATTTTAGCTTTGCAATAATTCTTATAAAAATAGCATTTGATTAACATGTAGGCGTGTGGTTCGTAACTGAAGTATCATTTTTCTTTTTCAACTCTACCTTTTTTCCTTATATTAGGTCCACAGTCCACACTAAGGATGTGACTTTTACATAACCAATCGATTATTAAATAATTGATTATTTTTCTTAGCATGAAAAATCGATTTATAAATAATCGATTTTTTAGAAAATTAAAATAGCTTAAAAAATCGATTTTTTCATTTCCGATTATTTTTTCACATCCCTCTTCCGGACTAATGACTAAGCGTGGCAGGGTTGCGAATTAGAGATGTGGATTTTTTTCATTCCATGAAAAATCGATTTATAAATAATCGATTTTTTAGAAAATTAAAACCGCTTAATGAAATCAATTTTTGCTGGAGAAAAATTGATTTTTAATCGGTTTTTTTCATAATCGATTATTTTTTCACACCCTAGTCCTTACAGGAGGCTTTGGGGAAAATAACTTTTATTAGGGCCTGCATCTTTTGGATTGCTATGTAGATGGTCTTCTTAGGAAGGAGTTGACGTTTTGGGAAAGGAAAAAGGGATTGGTAGGAATTTACTAGTCATTATGCCCGGAAGAGACGAATGTACGAATCTTTCCCTCCCATTGCGATGCAAGGCGAGAGTCCTGCTGGAGAGGTCAAAAGGTCTCCCTCAACAAGTCTCTCGCAATTCGGTATGATTACTGGGTTTTTAGACCATTTTTACCTACATAAATTGTGTGCTGTGACTGCGTACCGGTAGATTTTTATATCTACTTTCTTCTTCCACTAGTATCTATTTGATACCTGATTTCGTCCAGGATTCAACACTGCTCTCTTCGTACGCCAAATATTTTTTGTTGATGATATATCAACCTATAACATAAGTAACATTTAAATGAAAATTTATAATTTTTTGTATTCATTGAACATTAAATATGTAACAATTTCTTGACATTTTTGTTTTGAAGAGTTTTATTCACGATGTTACTTAAGATAAAGCCATAGTAAATAATGCAAAATCATACAAAATCACGTGTTTTTGTTTTGAAAATTTGATAGCTTAGAAGTATTACAGATGCTTCAATTAAATACTGTGTTTAGAACATACCTTGGCCCTTAAAAATATCGGTCATTTTTTTTATAAGTCTTTTAAAAAGCCTTTAAAAACATAAATTATAAGGTTTCTAAAAAACACTTTCAAGTCCAAACTCTCCTATTTATAAACCCATTTTCGGATTTGGTTTTATTGTATAATGTGGTAAATTTAGTTTCTTTTGTAATAATCGCAAAAAACATAGATATTTACGCCCGAACTTCACAAAATAAAATAAAATATGCATTTTCTCGTTGTTATTTTTGACATCAATCGATACGGCCCGTCACGCCTCAACTGGCGCGGGAGACAGTCATGTTACTCCGCGTCGCTTAGTTTCGTGAAATCAATTTTAAATTTCAGTTTTCTTACAATAAACAATGCGTAAAACAGGAATTAATATTTTTTACAGGCCTTTACGAAATCAACCTGTAAAAAAAAATTTTCAAATACCTTTTCCAACCTTTCCAAAAGCTTTTTCTCAAGTATTTTAAACTCCTCCCATAATGGGCGTGAATTCCGATTTCGATTTTTTCCCTAACTATTGGATCGCTTTAATTTTAATAGCACCCTGGGATTCACCTTTGTTGGTCATGTTTCCTTGATATTTTGACTCCTCCCACCGTTCTCCCCCTCCCCCCTCCTTCCACATCACCCCTCCCACTACCCTCACCTAATAATATCTGATCATTTCTGTACTTGTATAATTTTTATGTTATAATTGGAGTTCGTGATTGAAATTACGTCAAGAACTGGAAACAGTTGGGATTTGTGTTCTTTGCAAAATTTTCAATTAAAGACCCAAATCTCACCACTGCAAACAGCATGATTCGTACCAAAACACACCATTCGAAAGTTTTTAGCAGATAAGTAGATTTATGTTTTTTTTTCCAAGTTATAACGTTCATTTACAATTGATTGCTTTAAAATAAAATATAATGTTTTGAATTGGTTTTTTTACTTTCACAATAAGTTTTTTCTTCCATCTGAAATCTGAACGCGACAGTAAAAGGTAATAATTTCCAAATGAAGTTGTATTCGTTATTTAAGGCGAAGGGATATTTAGTTTTAATAGTTAAATTAAACGGCCGTTTGGTGATTTTACGACATGTTATTTTCTGAAAACAGTTAATAGCATAGACATCTTTTTCACCGGCCCACGCTGAATAAAAGTGATTATTGAATGTGTTGGCGGACGTGGATTATGAAGAGTCGTAATTATGAAAACTGTTAATTTAAAATATCTAATTTGATTGTTTTCTGTGGTCTCAATTAAATAAATTGTGGATGGGTCATCACTGATATAGCTGTTGTGAGATTTGCTTCTTTGATTGGGTATTTTTTTAGATATCATATATTTACATATTAGAGATCCAATTGTCGAAGAAAATGTTTTATGGCATCGTCAATAAGTTTTAAAGTAATAATTTTAAAATGTGATGTGCTATTTGTTATGTGGTGTAGAGCAAAATGAATAAATATTACTTGATGGAAACTTTATTGAATGAGCTTAGAAGTCCTCTTTAAACTAGACCGTTTTGCATTTCGCCCGTTTGTAAATTTGTTTGTGCGTTCCATTTCCGTATTATGATGGCCGTTCTAATAATTCAGTAAAGATTACTTTTCAAAATATGAAATCTTCGTGTTTATTTAGTGTTTCATTTGGTTTAATGGTTCATCCTAAACTAACCTTACTACACCCAACTTAACTCAACCTTACCAATAAAAAAAAAAATAATTATTGTATGTAGTAAGTATATTCGCTACTTGCTTAAAAAGAAACATGCTTTGAAATCGTGTTGGAGCTGGCTGGAGAGGGGACAGCTATTCAGAATCGACTATTTGCTTGAAATGGCTTTAGCTATAGTCAGTGACCAGATCTAAATATAAAATGGCTTTGACCATTATAAAATCAGAAAAAACAACCAATTTTCTAAGTATCTATAAGATGTATTTTTTGAATAATATAATTAACTACCTAGCAGTGGCGGTCCGCGTTTTCAGTGAGCTAGAGTGCTAGGATGCGGCGTATCCACATTTCAGTATATTCTGATAATCTTCATACAAAATACTGAAATTTTGAAAAAAAAAATCATTTTAAGCCACAACAACATGAATAAAGTCATATTTTTCAATTTTAGGACCCTCGCTGACTGAAAACTCACGGACCGCTACTGCGTACCTAGGAGTTTTCCGGCTTAAATTTTTTTTGACTTATCTATGTATAATTTTTTTTGAATACCAAGGAACGTATGAATACCTAATTTGCTTTAGATATTCTCTATAGCTACTGTTGCTACAGTAAAATCCTAACGTAGGAACTCACCTAATTTGTCAAAAAACGTATATTAAAATGTATATTCAACTAATACGTAGATACATCAGAAGAACTAAATCTAACTATTTAATTAAAAAAAAAAAAATTTACCCACGCACTGGCTTTTGCCTATGTGTGTTTTTTTCATTCCACATTATACTTTGTGCATTGTATTATATTTAAATATTTTTAGTTTAATTACATTTATTTTACACGTAACAAAAAAAATATTAATTAAAAAACAAATAAAAAGTGACCGGATCCCAGACTTCCACTCACCCTTCTCCTATCCACATCCAACATTCCCCACTTGGGGATGCCATAGTCCGCTGGCTCCAGAGATCAAGGAGCAGTTGCGACTTTTGTGGGATAAGTATTCATCAGGCGCGGTCCCTCCATACATACTGTGGATGTGGCGCTTCCCTCCCTTTTGAAGCGTATAATAAATATAATAATAATTTATTCAGTATTAAAAAAGCTTTAAGCTTACTTTTTTATAGCCGTAAATACTGGAAATTAACGACACCGTCCCAACCTCAGCGGCCAAAAACAAAAAAAATGCGACAATACATAATAACACCACCATTCTGGATGTATGTGTTGAATGTCGCGTTAACGCGCCAATACCAGCAACAGTGGATTCTCTGCTCCATTCCGCATCCACTATGTTAGAAAAAGTTTGATATTTGCGCACGCGCGTTTAGTTCTGCCTGCCAAGTTTGCCTGAAGCAGAATATGCATTCCATGGGAGCATCCAACGCGCCGAAAACGTCGCGTAGGCATAGTGCACAGAATAGCATAACAATAGCGTTGATTAATTCGGTACGTTTTAGAGAATTTTTTCGCGCGACAATTTTGATAATTTGGCTTGAATAACGGATGCCGTTTGAAACGTTAAATGTGTCTTTTGAATATCTATTTAATCATTTTAAATTTTAGAACTGTAATAATTGATGTGAAGCATAAAGGATTTATAGAGCTAATTTGACATACTATTTTTGTGAGTAATCGCATCTTGTTAGTGGGCTAGTCTGCAGGTATTTATATTTGATATTAGGTAGGTATATACTTCTGCATCCCTTATACAAAAAGTCGCCGACCGCCTCTGTTAGTCATTTAATTTTTTTTTTAAATTACCACACAGTTACCAATCATAAATTTTGATCAACATCTAAACTTGGGAAAATTTTTCTTGTTGATTTTATACTTGTGTCGAAAACGGATGTACGAGCAATAATCCACCGATAACTTATTATTAAATAGGAAGTGATGATTTTTAAGCACAGAGCCGTTGCATTAAAATTGAATGGGAAGGTAATTAAACCTATGGTTTTATCGGGACAGGTGGGTAGGAGAACTACACACGAGAACTTAATAGACTTGTTAATGACCTGTTTAGAAACTAATAGGTACCTACAACAACCCACTTACAAAAGTGTTAATTTATTTGAGCAGGTATTTGTTTTTCTATTTTAACACTGCCGAATTTTTTTACACCTTTATTTTTGTTCTAAATGATAGGTATTGTTTTTATTTTTTAAGTGAGTTCCGCACAAGAGTCCCAACTGCTTCTTTCCGCCTGGAGCCAGTGAGACTACGGAATCCCCAATTGGATTATGTTAAGAGGTTGAAGGTAATGGGGAGGGGAAGATGTAAAGGAGGAAGATGCGGAAGTGCTTGGCATTTCAGATGTGGTCGCCAAATATGGCTCAATGCATTTCAAGCAGGGCGCTACTGAAAGTATCTACCACTCGTTTTAATTACTTGAATTTTTTTATATAAAAATTGTAATATTAAAAAAAAATCATACCTAGGCAGAAAGGTGGATAGCTGCTAAATCCTTGGGCATAATTTTATGGGCTTGTAGGACGTACGAATCGCCAGATGCATTATTGGATAAATAATTGCTTTTCTTTACTCATTTTTTTCTTATTAGCTCCACACAGGAGGCCCTGAGGAAAATAATTTCCCTCAGGGCATATCTCATCTTTGGGGATGCTGTGTGGAGAGTCTTTTTAAAGAGAGGAAAGCGAATAAGTTCTGGGAAGCACGTTCCAGAGTGGAAGATACTCTCAGTATCCTCTCTCGGTACACTCTCAGTGCCCTGGTGTAAGACCACCACTCAGAATTGAAACGTTACTTGAAATGGTTTAGTCGTGTTTGGCGACCAGATCTGAATAGCAAAGTACTACCCCACCATCCTTTTCCACACCTCCTTCCCCTAACACTTTCTTCAGCCTCACAACATACCCCAATTGGGTATGCCATAGCCTCACTCACGCCAGGAGCAGCTGGTACTCTTGTGCGGTATCCACATTTTAAAAAATGCCTAAAAAATATTTTCTTTACGATACTTTCAAATGAGGCTTGGACAATGCTCCGTTCCCTCAGAATCATGTTTGACATCCCATATTCTACTTTCCGTGGTCAAAAATTGTGAACTTTAGATTATATATTTTTGCTCTAAACAAATACCTTCTCGTGTGTCAATTCCATACATATAAAACTTGCCAAAGTTGCATTACTTGGAGCTTTTTGAAAACTCATGTAGACAGTGACCTTTTTTCCTGTTTTGAAGGTCAAGTGTGCAAAATATCATCAATCTCAGAATAAAACTCTAGACTCAGGTCACAGGTAACCTTCTTTATATTAATAAATATAGATGCCTATCATCCGTTAAACCTACCTATTTAAATTTCCCTTTCCCCATAATTTGAATCGATGGCCTAGAACAACTTTGAAAGGTGAAAGCCAGAAATGTTGAGAAAAATCCATAATGTTAATTAACGAATATGGAATGAACCGTGCGTCGAAACGAATCTTATTTTAGGTAATAAGAATGTACCTAGATCTTATTTAAAGCTTCCTTGATTCAGAATCTGAATCAGAATCCGAAGTTAGACATCCACATAAAAAGCTACAATTTTCACTCTCATCTCATCTCAACGTTCGTTCGGATTCAACCATTATACAAAGTGTACTCTATAGATAAGATATAAATTGAAATAAATAGTTTATTTTCTTGTCTAGCGAACATTCTAAAAGCACCGATTTAATATAAAATTTCGAAAATATTTCTCGCTTTTAGCGCTACCGTGCCACCTTCATCCGACTGATTGCGTTTCGTTACCCGAACCACCTCGGCAAGTATTAACGAGCCTTCGTTTAAAATTCCTTATTGTTCTATTGCAATCTCCCCGGTCCCGTCAGCCTAAAATTTATACTGCGTCTTCATGCTTTATCTGTTGCGCTGCGATCCCAAATTAACTATACCGACCGCAATACGGTAGCTCCAACCTGCCTTCGTAGTCACATTGGCGACCGGTGATCCAAATATTAGGGCAAATGAAAAAAATAATTTGTTTATCTACCTCTATTTGCAGACGAAAGCATTTTAAACCACCCATTGAAGATAGACAAAATCTACCAGTTAACGAACCTTACAATATTTTAATTCTCCCAGCTACAGCTGGCATCATCACAAGTGTAATGTTGCTTGTGCAATGTTAGGAGACGAGGATTGAACCCCATAGGTCTTGTGGTTCAAAACTTGACGTTCTGGACCACTTGGCCATCAATCGGCCAAAGTTTACTATTGGTTATGTATGGAAGAGGTGATATTAAAGTTTTTTCAACGTTGATAGAAATATTGGTACTATTCCAAAATCAATTCGAGAAATAGTCAAATGAGTTCTTTTGTCCTATAATTCTTTATCAGCCTTCTTCAATCTCAAAGCCTACTTAAGTGTGTGGGCCTCAACGTTTGGATGAACTTGATTAAAAAAAAATTGGCCACATCAAGGAAACCCCCTTTTTCATGGTCCGGTCTCTTTCTAATAAATAATCATGCGAAAGTACA
The DNA here is from genome assembly GCA_929108145.2 of Limnephilus rhombicus. Taxonomy (NCBI): domain Eukaryota; kingdom Metazoa; phylum Arthropoda; class Insecta; order Trichoptera; family Limnephilidae; genus Limnephilus; species Limnephilus rhombicus. Next base: position 20,178,280 of record OV815293.1, read on the forward strand.
TCTTGTTGTATTCCAACGCGCGGGGTGGCAAGTTTTAAATGTGAAACTCTTGAAGCATACTTGTATGTAAATTTGTTTTAAATTTTACTTTGATTAACCTCTTCTTTATCATCATGAGTCTTCCAGCTTTAGACAACTTTAAATGAGGCAAATTTAATGCAATATTTTCCGTTGTTCAACAATGCATTTTTTAAGTCTCTTTGAGTTTTCTATCTTCCAGTTTTGGAAATTTGCCTTCCAAAAAAATGATCTGATTGATGAATATGTTTACATTATATACATATTTGAAGGTCCAACGCACTGTTGCATTAGCTCTGTGGACGAGTCGTCCCTGCTTAGTCCACCGTTCTCCTTATATCTTCTGCGTTCCTGTTTCTCCTACCTCCTTCCACCTTCATTCTGTTGTCAGGGAACTGGTAATTAACCACCTCTGGGGCACAGTGGATGGGAACAATGTCGCTCATTAAAGCAAAAAAGTAGCAATAAATAGATTGCGGCGGGGAATCAATTGGCCTGCATTATGTAAATGATTGTAGAGACATCTCTGTTTGCATGCTGGAACCAGCTTGAAGGCTGTATATACTTAAAGGAGATTAACTCCTCTTTACCAGTTCTTGCTTTCTTTCAACTTTATATTTTTTATACTTTTGAATGTAGCTATAACTTTGTGGTTATCCATTATAGACTAGTGAAACAATTTAACTTTGTTTGAACCACTTTGCTTTCCCTGAAGAAGGAACGGTTGTTCCGAAACCGGTCGGATTTACTCATTATATAAGTGGTTCAAACAAAGTTAAATTGTTTCATTTATTTAAATGTTTTTATTCAAAGACCGTATTACGATTGAGCGTTCTAATTAACTATCTTCAAAGTGTATACGTTAATGTCTTTCACTTCTATAAAACAATGTTATTTCATTGATTAATTTCTACTGAAATACCATTATAAAGATGAAAGGCTCGGTCGGTACATACATTTAAGCATATGTTTTATGTTATATTTAGTGTTTTTTTAAATGTAATCAAAAATAACTTTTAAGTATTTTTACTCCTTACAGAATGGTACTGAGATATTGGAATATAAAACAAAATATCTCTGAAGAGGATGACAGAGGCCACTTGCATGGATTTCATAACGACTTGGAAAAAATCGTGTGGATAGATTTTTTTACTAAGATTACGAAAATGTTACAAAGTTTTTTTAGAAATGTACAGTTTTTTTTTTTTTTTTAAATAAATAAATCCATTATTTGGGCTCGTGACGTCACTACATGAAAACGTTCCGACTCCGAAAATGTTCCCATTAATTTTGTAAAATTCCTGATTTATTTATACGGCATCACTTTGATTTCAGGGGAATTTTTGAATTTGACATTTAACGTTCACTAGATTTATTGTTTGTTCTCTGCGAACTTATCATTTGGTTTGACTTTTTGACAGATTTAACGAAGAGAACCCCGTACATTTAATGTTGTCCGTACGTGTTTTAGAGTTATAATGGTTGTGGTGCTAATTTTAACAAAATCAAATTTCACAATAATCTTATTATTATTATAATTTACAAGTACAAGTATATAACATTGGATTTAGTAATATAGACGTTGTACATTATAATGATTTATGAACAATAAGATTCATCGAGGAAAAAAATATTTATGAGATGTAATATTTTTGGTTGGCCTCGTTATTCTCCTGTGCCCTTTCTTCTGGAAAACGTTTTTTTTTTTAAATCATTTTCGGCTAGGTAATTATCGTTTTTTCGCACCTATAAAATTATGTCCCGTCTTTCCGGTTTATAAAAAATGGTCTGATTTTTCGGATTGAAATTTTCAAAAAATCGCCAGGGTTACAAAAATACGATTAAAAAAATAATAATAATACAGAATGTCTTTTTTAAAAAAAAAATTTAAAAATGTGATGCAAGTGGCCTATTTATTGAAAATTGAAGAATTAGACAACCGGATATTTTGGTTTAGACTAGTATTTGATGGAGAATCACAAGATAAAATGTACCTACAAATAAAACGTTTTCTTTAGATTTCTTTTTTAGCGGTAAAATATTTCCAGACAATTCCTGATTCATTTCTTTCGACTTCTACTGGTACTTCTTTTGAACTTACTTACATCTAAGTTTGTTTTAGTCTTATTTTATCTCTGTTGTCAATAACTTTTTAAACTCAATCGAATTATATTTCTTTGGCAGTTACTTCCCTTGATGTATCTTAACCATATTTCTACTCCCCTCCTTCAAAATCCTTTTATTTCCTCTTATTTTTCCAGTTCTCCTATCAGAGGTTGGCTACCATCAGGGCAATATTTTAGGACTGAACTATATTTTTTTTTTATTTTTATTTTTTTATTTATCTATAATAAAATATGTTTACAATGGTTTTATTTGTATGCCTGTCTCACTAGGGTATACCTGTGTCGAGACAGGCGTACAGGTATATAAATGAATATAGTAATTACAAGGATATTTCCGGTAAAATACATATTATGAATAGAATTAAAACAGAAGGGTGATTGGAAGGGTAATAAATCTTTTAAAGAGAGTTATTTTATAAATGTTGGAGATGGAGTAATGAAATCAATTCTGCCTAGTCTATTTATAGGTTAAATTTGACAGGATTCCATTATTTTCATTTGTTTTATATGGGTTAGGTTGTATGTGAATAGTTATTTATGTCTATGTGTGATTTATTTTACAGATATTTGTGATAGTGTGGCGTCCAATACTTATAATCCATTTTTTAATATCTTGTTTGAATTTTGTAAAGGAGTCACTTTGTCTGATCGTAGTTGGTAGTGTATTGTATAGTTTGCAAGCTATGTATTTAGAGTGTCTTTGCCCGAAGGTGGTTTTGAAAAAAGGAGTTTGGAGAAGTTCGTTGTTTTTGGCTCGGGTATTGTGTATTGTTTGTGTAGCTTTGTATGGTGTTTTGTTGTTTTTGTGTAAATTAAGTAATATGGATCTTGAGTAGAGCTGTTTTATGTCCATAACGTTGAAGGAATTGAAGATAGTATCAGTGCTGGTAGTAAGCGGCATTTTAAGAATTATTTTTATGATTAGTTTTTGTGCTTTCATGATGGGATCAAGGGCATTGGAATATGCATTACCCCAGGCTAGAATTCCGTATTCGATGTGAGATTGGCACAATGAGTAATATACTGTTTTTAAAAGTTTTAGGTGAAGGAAATTGCGTGTTTGTTTGAAAAAGTATATAGATTTTCGGATTTTGTTTGTAGTATTATGTATATGTTGCTTCCAATTCAGGTGTGTATCGAAGGTTACTCCTAAATATTTGATAATGTTTACTTGCTCTAGGCATGGGCAGTCACAGTTTCGGTTTAGAGATGAATTTTTACATTTGTGTATTTTTAATGGCGGGGCTGGGTTTGACTTTGGGATATTGGTGAGACTAGACAGTAAGTATTTGGTTTTCTGTACATTTAGAGTTAATATGTTCGAGTCAAGCCAATATTTTACCTGTTGAATTCCTTCCTCCGCTTTGGAATATGCGGTAAGCCAATCTTTTGCTTGGAAGAGTAGGACAGTGTCATCGGCGAAACTGACAATAGTGGCATCGATATCTAGGTTGCATAACTCGTTAATATATATTAGGAAGAGCGTTGGACCTAAAACACTGCCTTGAGGGACCCCGTAACTAATGGGCAAATTCTGGCTCTTTGTGGTATTGAGTTTAACGCATTGGGATCTGTCAGATAAGAAGCTGGAGAGGAGGCCTAATTCTTTGTTCCTAATACCTATATTAAACATTTTGCGTTTTAGTTTGCTGTGTGAGATTGTATCAAATGCTTTACATAGGTCGAGAAATACCGATAGACATTTCAAGCCCTTATCCAGGTGGCCAGAAATATGGTCAGTGACCGTGGCTATAGCATCATTGGTGCTTTTATGTTTTCTGAATCCAAATTGCCGCGGCGATATTAAGTTATTGGTTTCCAGATATTCCATGAGACTATTATTGACGATCTTTTCGAATACTTTTGAGATTTAACTGAACCCCACAGGTAAAACCTAATCCTTATCCATTCATCCACGGCTTCACGCAACGCAGCAACCCTCGGAGTGCGGATTTCGCAAAACGAGTTTACAAATTAATGTTTAAATTTCAATACTCACCGCAGCGCTGCTGAGTAACGCTCCAAGTGAAGTGTTTATGGCCGTCGGCTCGGGAGACGACCTCAGAATTTTACCCGGTTCAGGCCTTTTAATGGGGCCTCGTTGGAGACGTAGATATTTTATTGGTAACGAAAGGCCAAGGGATGGAAAATATAACTTTTTTATTTTCATTTTTCTCCAATAAATAAAAAAGCTTCACAACTAATTCCGATGTTTTACTTTAATTGAAAGCAAATATATCACTGCCGTTCTACAATAATATTATCAAGTTGTCATGGTGTGTCACAACACAAATCTCAATCATTATTTTTAGCAATATTCTTTTCAACGGAGGTCTCATATTTGATCCCTGTGGAAACCCATTTATGTTCGTATGGAGATCTTATGGCTTGACTAGGTCATAATACCCTAATTTTTGCGATTTCTCCTTAGTATTAGTATTCTGAAAAACACCAAAGACATTTACTTATGATTCCAAAGCAGTAAAAATGCATGGTAAACCAGAAAGAGCACTTCTGGAGTTATAAAATTCGCACAAAAGCGGTTTTATATTTATATACTGAAATTTCGCAGTTACTTCAACTCTTTTCAGCTTGCAATGCCAATTATATCACGTTGGAGATTTGAATTTGATTCAACTACTACTAACAAATAACATTATTAAACGCCCAATTGCTTGCTCGACATTTTTCAATTAGAAAAAAGTGGATTCAAACCTTGGACAATTCGGGCTAAACCACCGAGCTATCGAAGCAACATTCGTAGACATATACCTGCCCTGATAAGCTAGGGGTATTTTAATTTCTTATTAAAAAGCATCGCAACGTTTTCATACTTATGTGGTGGCTTGGGCCCATCAGACCAACAATTAAATAAACTATTGTTAGGTATTTATTTTTTATCCAATTTTTATATTGTTTAACGTGTGCGTGCTGTGGGTCCCTGAACGTTCGCACACAGCACCGAGCAGCGTACAGTAATAGCATCAGCACACAGCACACAGCACACACTGGACTCTGGGCATGTGACTGGCTTAATTTAATTCTGATGTCTCAATACCTCCCAACTAGCTGTGCCATTACACGCAAGGGGTAAGGAGAGACGTGCCAGTAGAACTGAACCTTTTAATAAAATATTTCATTTGTTTTTTTATAAGAATTACTCTTTTTATAACTTTTGAAGGTTATTCCCAAAGGTAATCATTGAAGAAGAAGATAACAATAATAACCTAAACAAAATATGAAAGGGAACAAGACACAGAAAAATAGAAAAAGATAATGGTAGCAACTGGGACTCGAACTCAAAACCTCTAGTCTAACCAGGATGTGCGCGTTTACCAATTCCACCGTTGCCACCTTCCGTCAAACCGTCATATTAGTCAATCACATATTTCAAATTTTAGAATTAACAATATTTTCAACAATTTTTTTCCATATTATAGGCAACTACCCTTTTTTATTGGAAACAATCATTCTAAGAATTGGTTTGTAACCTAGATAGCTTCACGGATAAAATAGCAAATTTTTATTTATAGATATGGAACTATTGACTTTTAAAAAAAGTCTATATAATTATTCAATTTTTAATAAGAAAAACTATCTTTTTATAACTTTTGAAGGTTATTATCAACAATCGAATATATCATTGAAGAAGAAAATAATAATAATCTAAACGAAAATATAATATGAAAAAAACAACTAATAGGCCACTTGCACCACATTTTTTAAATTTTTTTCTGGTTTAGGCAAATATTCTAAGACAATCTGTATTTTTTTTTAAATCGTATTTTTGAAACCCTGGTGATTTATTGAAAATTTCAATCCGAAAAATCAGACCATTTTTCATAAACCGGAAAGACGGGACATAATTTTATAGGTGCGAAAAAACGATAATTACCTAGCCGAAAATCATTTAAAAAAAAAAAACGTTTTCCAGAAGAAAGGGCACAGGAGAATAACGAGGCCAACCAAAAATATTACATCTCATAAATATTTTTTTCCTCGATCAATCTTATTGTTCATAAATCATTATAATCTTCAACGTCTATATTACTAAATCCAATGTACTTGTAAATTATAATAATAAAAATAAGAATATTTTAAATTTTGATTTTGTTAAAATCAGCACCACTACCAATTATACCTCTAAAACAAGTGCAGTTAGCGTAAGATATACGGGGTTCTCTTCACAACATCTGTCAAAAAGTCAAACCAAATGATAAGTTCGCAGAGAACAAACAATAAATCTAGTGAACGTTAAATGTGAAATTCAAAAATTCGCCTTAAATCAAAGTGTTGCCATATAAATAAAATAAATCAGTGTGGAATTTTACAAAATTAATAGGAACTTTTTCGGAGACAGGACATTTTCATGTAGTGACATCATGGGCCCGAATAATGGATTTATTTATTTAAAAATAAAAGAAATTGTACATTTCTAAAAATTTTTACTAATATTTTCGTAATCTTAGTAAAAAAATCTATCCACACGTTTTTTTCCAAGTCGTTATGAAATTCATGCAAGTGGCATATTATGGAAAAAAAATGTTGAAGATTGTTAATTCTAAAATTTGAAATATGAGGTTGACTAATTTTACGGCTTGGCAGAAGATGGCAATGGCAGAATTGGTGAATGCGCACCTCCAGGTTAGACCGTTATCCAGTTGCGACCATTATCTTTGTCTATTTTCTGTGTCTTGTTCGCTTTCATATTTTTAGATGATATATTACATTTGTATTTATTTAATAGCAAAAAGAAGAAATTTACTTATCGAATGTTGGTAAACTTGAAAAATACCGACATCCATCCAATGACATTGTAAAAATATAAGACAATTAGTACACTATGTAGCCTCGCTCATGAAAAAGATAGCCACTCAAATTATAATAATACTTGGCTAATTTATATACCGCCGTTTTTGTGAGAAATCACCTCAAGGGCGCTGTACTGTCAAAGAGTATGTACGAGGACCTGCCTATATATACCTAAAAGGGCTGCTAAATTATATCCACTGGACGTAGTTCATTTAGTAGCGCTTTGTCTTAGTAATATAATAATATATCGTCACTCCATCGATTCATGTAGGCATCTGTCAAGCTTTTTAACAAAATAAATACGCGTTTCAAATCATTTTGGCACCTGCTTTATCACTTTAATTAAAATTTCACTGAACTTGAATAACATTACGCATTTCGCAGGAATATTTTACATTTTCTACCCGCGCACCAACAACCAAAATTAGTTAATGTTTAATTTTTTTTTACGTTAGGCCCATGTCATCTTAGAGGATGCTGTGTGGAGGGTTTTTTAAGGAAAGGATGAAGAGGAAGTTCTGGGAAGGAAATAAATGTAATTGATGGGTTGGAATCTGGGGGTCAATGTGTCCAGGAATGAAGGACGTATGAATCCATTCCCCACTGCGGTGCAAGGCGATGTTTCGAGGGAGTAGGTACGGCTGGAGAAGTCTCTCTCGATCCGGCACATTAGTCACCAAGATTGACAAACCTCACCTCATGAACCCGCGCACCTTTGCTAAGTCACCAAACTTAGCGAACCACTGGAGGTAACCTATGTCAGGGATGTTAGTTATCCAATAAATGGTTCCCGGGGCGGCGGTACCCATACCCGCCTCCCAAAATGTAAATGTTATCGCGTATCTATTAATTAATTGCTTTTATTAACGATTCAAGCAAGAAGGCGTCTTCTCGATTAACTGCTTTTAATGCTGGAAATTTCTCTGTTGTCATCAGGAGTTTTGGATCTTTAACTTACTATCCCCTCAAACTGACAAACTTAAATCCGTGTTTAAGAGGAAATACTAGAGGCGTTTTTTCCATACAAACGTATTCCCCGTTTATCTCTCTGGATTTTGACCCTAGAGCAAATTTTTTTTTACATAATATAGATATCAACCACTAGCGTGTCGGTACGTTTTGCTTTTTGAAAATTTACTTCTTATAGAAGTTAGGACCTTCCAAAAATGAATAAAATTGCCTGGTTTAAACGCCGTCAAAAGACGTTCAGTATACAAACTAAACAATGTATTTAAAAAAAGCAAAACGTACCGACATAGAATATTTTCTTCTTATACAGTGAGTGAAAAAAAAAATTTAATTGGTCCAGTTTTGGAGAAGAAAAATGGGGAATACAAAACATCGATTTTGACGATTTTATTTAGGTATTTTCGGCCCGATATGCAGTTGTCCCTTTCGCTCAGTTCCCCTGAGGGGAGCGCGGAGTGGAACAGAAGACATTCATTCCTATCGACGATATTTTTAAATGACCGGCATAGCTCTTAATGCAGCGGCAAGGCTCATAACCGTGGTCTCTAAATATTCGCACATTTCAGAACACCTTCGTAACCTTCACTGGCTCAAATCTCCTGAAACAATTCAGTACAAATTGTACTGGATGGTTTTTAAATCAATCAACGAAATGGCCCCACCTTGCATCTCCGAATTATGCGTCCCGGAAAATACCGGTCCGAGGCAATTAACCCTTAGATCAGCAACTTCATCTGCTATAGGCAGACTAATAGAATCTAAACGAAAGTCAAATACTAAGTTTGGAGATCGTGCTTTCGAAGTATCTGGGCCTAAGGCCTGGAATAGACTCCCTCCGAAATTAAGATGCATAACAAGCCCAAGAGAGTTTAGGTCCAAACTAAAAACCTCCCTTTTTGGGCTCTCATACCCTTAATTTAAATATACATATCTGAGAGTATCGTACTTGTATTGCCTATGATATGTCTTAATCACACTTTCTTACTGAATTAAAATTACTCGAGTCCTTACACATCAATCAGTCTCTTGATGAATCACATTTAGGAAGATCAAATCTACTACTACTACTACTGCACCACCCACCATTAAATGTTGCTTTTACTTTCCAAAAAATACTCATCAGAGAATATATTACATATTTATATTAAAATATTTTTCAGGATTAAATAACATGTGTTCACAATTATGTACTCTGCGTGCGAACTCTATCTAAATTTCTATAAATAGACAATAAACAGTGTTTATTTAAAGCGACCTCCCAGGTAAGTATGGTCCTGTTTTCATTCATTTTTAAGTAGCGTGTGACGGTTATTATAATACAAGTGGAACCTAATCGTACCGTTTATTACTATTGTATGTATTAAAATATATATATGGCTAGCTACAGTCTGGAAAGTAGAAACATGAAATATAAAGTCAAATAAAATAAAAGGAAGAAATTAATTATATTATAATATGATTTATTGAATTTAGCTTATCATGACATTGCGAAATATATATTAAAGACTCTTATAAAATTATTTGATCTCAAGGGGTGCTTCTAATTCTCGAAGAGAATTACAACAATCAAACTATTATGCGTAATATGAATTTAAGTTATGTGGAAGATAAAAGGAAGAGTTGGACGCCGGAGTATTTAAACTGCAACACTCGAGTATTAAATGGTATAACCAAAATGGTAACCTTGAATATATAACTAATGTAAATAAAATGTTAGGATGAAAATTAACGTTACAAATTCGATGCGCCATGGTATGTTGGTTTCGTCCGTCGCAGGTACGTGCTCCTTTCGTTGGGCTCGCTCAATCCAAACTGAAGCTTGCGGTTAAAACTTTTACTAGCATTACCAGATGCTTACAGCGTACCAACATCAGGAAACATGAGGGCGTTGTTGACATTTTAAGACGCAGCTAGTAGCTACTCGCTACAAGCGTCGCGTTCATTAGTCAAAAAATTGTACATATGTTTTCGTATCGGTGATCAATGAACCGGTGAATGCAATTTTTAGCCATAAGTTGTTTAAATTGTTTGTCTAGCTTGTAGTTTATTATAATAAAACGAGTATAAAACTTTATTCCACTTAATTTTATTTACCGTAACATAATTGATTATTAAATAATCATCATAATCAATTATGATGATCATAGACATCCAAATTTAATAGACAAAAAGGTACAGATGAGGGGTAAAACCAAACTATGGAGGGTGAAGAGGGGAAAGATGTCTGTGATTCGTTAAAAAATCAATCTGACAGTATATAGGCATCTCGCATTATAATATCACCATTTAGATCTTAAAAGCAAAACTGCTTTTTAATGAATAGACCTTTTTACGTGGGAGCGCGAATTGCCCACAAAGAAAAGTTCGCCCTTTTTCACACGGGAATATTTTGTTGCCGTGTTTAGTTAAGACACTTTTACAAATGTTTCATAATTTACTTACCCCTGTAACCAGCGACGAGCTCACTGGAGAAACGCCCACATTCGCTACGTTCACATATATTAGGGTTTAATGTATAGCACAAGCTCTCACTTTTGTTCGTAAAATGTGCGATGTGACCAGCGCGCTGGTCAGGTCAAGAATGATGACGTCACTTATTTTAGATTCAAGCGGCGCTCTCGTAAACCCAGCTGGCTCCAAGGCGGAGCTATAGCCGGCTCCATGAGGAGGGGGAAATAATACGTTTTTATCACTTAGGGCAGGTCCAGATATATTTATAATTATGTCCATAATGATGATTATATAATTATTATAATTGATTAAAATCCTTGTAGACCACCAATCCCCTCCCAATATGTTGTGTTTATAAACCGTAGACTAAGAATTATTTGTACCAGTCTGAAGATGGCTTTAACGAGCTGAAACCGGTTACGGTAAAAAAAAATTAAGTGGAATAAATTTTATATTCGTTTTATTATAATATGTTATAATGGAATTCCGCAATGAATTATCACACTCAAAAATAGAAATATTAGCTTGTAGTTACTTTAGATTTTAGAAATGTATTATAACTTTGTAGACTTCGGTGGCTGGGTCATGTGGAGAGAATGACCGAGCTTCAAGCACCAAAGTCCCTGCTGAACTCAAGACCAATAGGGCGAAGGAGCCTGGGAAGACCAAGAACACGATGGAGCGACAACGTCCTCAAAGACATATCTATCTTGGAGCTTCTAAACTGGAGAGAGCTGGTACAAAACCGAGATGAGTGGAGGAAGACTCTTGAGGAGGCCAAGACCCACTAGGGGTTGTAGAGCCAATAGTGATGATGATGATTATAAGTTTGAACAGCGCCCTTGAGGTGATTTTTCACAAAAACGACGCTATATAAATCATCCAAATATTATTATTATTTATCATTATATCTACACCATTTTGATTGATTCGCATAGTTTATTCGTTTATTGCGTTCAATCAAAAGAACAAATTACGATAAAAGACGAAGCCATCAACCTAAAGGAACCTGGACAGAGATTAGTAGGATTACGTGTAATTGACATTGAAGCCAAATCCAGGGTGAGGCGAATTTGCCTGGTAGTCATCTTGTATGGCAAACTTATGAAATGATTTGTTATAGTTTAAAATTTAGTTTTTTTTTTTTTTTTTTTATTTAAACGAATCACTTTGAGTGAACCACCGCCGAATTACAAAAATACTCGTATATAACATATTTTCATTCAAATGCCAAGGATAAAACTACTTGCCTATATAATGTACATAATACCAATGTATAAATACAAAAAACGGTACTTTCTTTGATATCCATTCCAACGTCAGTCGATTTTATGTTTGAAATTGGTAAATAATGCACCAAGAACCGTCGGGAGATCGACTGCCGGGACACCATTTATTCAGTGACCGGACAGCTCAGAATTAAATTAACACAGAACCTCTTTTGAACAGCCATCAAAAGTGAATAAAAATATATAAAACATTTGTTAAATAAGTTATGTTAGGTTAGGATTACGGGCTATTTTAAAATTAATTTTTTCATAGCATTTAATGACTTTTCAAAGAGGTCTTGAGTTGGCATGAAACCATTTATTCATATACATGAGTAAACTAGTTTTCCTACAGTTATTAAATTACCACTATGAAAGCGTCGATTGTGTGCTTAGTCCGTAATTTTTGCGTGTGAAACCTACGGACTGAAGCGTTTTACCGAAGAAAAACACTGTTTATAAAATGTTGGTGACCCGTCTCTCCCTGGATATGCAGAAGAATACTCTCGCCCAATCAGTGCCCATTATATGTTAATGTGCCCATTAGAATACCTGGTTCAGCGCGGAGACTGCGGTTAGTAGGGATAACAACACAAATCCTGATCTCGCGGAGACATCTGAACGAATCAGATTGTTCTTGTAAAGCCTCCCTACCTTGCTACCTATTTTTTTATTATTTTCAAATAGGCAATTCACCATACATAGAGTGCTTTCTACCGATAAAGTTAAAAAAGATAGTTATAATATATTATAATAAAACGAATATAAAACTTTATTCCACTTAATTTTATTGGACCGTAACCGGTTTCAGCTCGTCAAAGCCATCTTCAGACTGGTACCAGTCTGAAGATGGCTTTGACGAGCTGAAACCGGTTACGGTCCAATAAAATTAAGTGGAATAAAGTTTTATATTCGTTTTATTATAATATATTATAATGGAATTCCACCATGAAATATCACTCTCAAAAATAGAAATATTAGATAGTTATAATTTTGAGGAATCTTTAAATACAAATCAAATATTGAAGTCATTCAAGCCTATGAACGCGAGAATTGTTGAGAGACCGCAAATACGGAGTACTGAAGAAAGAATGGTGGATGATTTTAATAAGCAAACGATGTATGTTTGACGATTGATTTTTACATTTGAAGTAGACATGGTCAAGCGCTCCTCCACACCCACACCGTACTGGCAGAGTGGACTATCGAGGACTTGGATTTTAAGCAAATGAGCTGCAATAGAGCAGTGACCAATTATCTTTTTTTTTGTTTGCCGTGGAACCAAGGTTTACTTGGACATTAATTTTGAACTCTAGCTTAGAAAGATCCAGTTTGGGTTTTCATATCTGTCCAATTTTCTTTCCTGAACGAGACGTACTGAATTTAAGAACAGAGAAGACGTCAGAGATAGGAATTCTAAAATCTATAGGAATAAAACCAGAGATTTTCCAAGTTTAGTGAGAGAATCGGATTTATCGTTACCCTCAATTCCTAGATGGCCGGGGACCCAAACAAATATTGTCTCAAACTTTGATTCGTTTAGAGAATTGAGGATGTTTTTAATGTTGCAAACAAGGTTGTGTTCTGGACATCGAACGATATTTGAGGATATTTTTTACTCTACTTAGAGAGTCAGTGCACGGTAAGGCTCGACGAATATTGAGTAGCTGGATTTGAATTAATGCTTGTTCAATTACGAAGCAATCTGTGGTAAACATGGAATTGTCGTCAAGCAATTTATATGAGAGATTTAAATTGAATTCAGGAATATACATCGATGCGCCATAATTTTTGCTTGCTAAATATTTTGTTATGAAAATGCATAGGTGAAAATATTAACTTTTTTATAATTAATAAAATCGGATATGTTTATCTGAGACAATATCCTGGTCACAAACCAATTATTTAGAACTTGTAATCATTTAAAAAGGTAGCAACCAAAAATATTAGCCAAAGTTAATTCTGAATTTGAATTACGAGATCGACAAAATTAACTTTAAAATAATGGCCGAGTTAGTTAAGCATTTGTCCCGGAAGGACGAAGATCCTGGGTTCGAGTCAAGTTCGAAAGTTACCTTTTTATTTTTTTGTGTCTTATTCTTTTCCATGTATTCGTTTGGATTTATTAGTATTATATTATTCTTCAATGATATTATTTATAATGTACTTGAAATAAATATCTGAATGTGAATGAGTAAGAAGTGAAAAGATTCTACAGCCTGTGCGACATTTATCGTACAAATCTTAATTTTTTAATTTAAAGCCTAATTACCCAACCAAAGTGAAAAAAATATTTTTGCCCAAAAGTTTAGCAAATAATCAATCCCTATATACATGAGGTATTTTAATTATTTGTGATTTAATCGCGCAATATAGATCTAAAGGATTCTGTTTTTTCATAATATCAGAGGAAACTTGGATAATTATTTGTAGGTTATGAAAATTATCTATAAAATAATTTTACCCTACCTACCAAGTAAATATCATGATATAAAAAGAAATATAAAAATAAAAAAATCATTTTAATAGTAAGTTTAAATTGAAAGCGGAATTTTTAGGTTGGAACACACACTTTGCCGTAAAATAACATAATATATAATAATAAATATAAATAATAAACATAAAAGAAATTAACAATGTTAGCAAACAGTAAACACCAAAATATTTATGGATTCTTTGCCATTTTGGCTGCAACGCACCCGGCTTCAAGATTACCCGCGAGATCGCAGTGCGCTTGAAGTTTTCACTTATAAGGATACGGAATCCTAACTAGCTACCACCAAAAGCGTCTCTCCTTTCAGATCACCTCCCACCCCCCAACTCTCCCCGCCGCCTAACCCCTGCGAAGCCTTCGGAATAAGGCTTCACCGGCGGGGCAAGAAGAAATAAGAACCCACCGGGTTAACAGCAAGCAGAAAGAGGTAAGAAGAAACAAGCTACCAGGATAAGAGCAAGTAGGAAGAGGTAAGAAGAAATGAGACGATTAAGATCAAAATTGACCAAATTCAATTAAAAAAGCTTTTCAGTTAACACCGTTTTTATTGTTAGTTACAAATTTGTGGAACTTAAATAAAAAAATAAAAAACAGAAAAACAAGTGTACTTTAAGGAAACCACGGGCAAGCACTACACATCTAATTGAAGTAATAAAGTCCTTAACACGCTTTTTTACCGCGAATGTAAGCGGAGAGGATGGACCGCCAAACAACTCTGTCTTAGCGCATACTTCTTTGACAGATTTACATCCTTTTTTTTGACTCGTTATAAGACCCGAATCAAGTTTTTGATTAATTTATTTGGATTTCTATGATTTTTTCTATCATGTGTATATTCTGATGTTTCAGTTTCGATATCAGTCAAATTCACACATCGGTTTGTGTACATTTTGTAAAAAGCGTCTTTCCCTAAAATAATTAAACTCGCGCAATCAGCGATTAGATTAGGATTTTTTTTGAGTACCAAATGAAATCAATTTTTCCCTTATTAAAGTTGTGATGGGCAAAATAATTCATAATTTAAAAAAATATATTATTTAAAAGTTGTTAGAGATTTTTTACAAAAAACCTCTAACAACTTTTTGGAGTCAACTATTTCTTATTCTAATCGTCTCAAATAAGACCAGCAAGTAGAAGAAAGAGGTTAGATAGAAGGAAGAACAGACCAGACCAGGAGCATAGCAAGTGTAAGGAGGTAGGCTTCGCGGCATCAGCAGGCTTCTCCGTTAAGGGATGACGTGCGCACATTGCGCATGTCAGTACCGCCGTGAGAAATTGCCTTTGGATGTAATTTAAATTCCTGACAATTTAGCTTTGTTCATACAGAAATGGTTAAATGCTGCTTGTGAGAATGGGCTCATTTGCAACGGAATTGTATCAACGTCTTCTTTTTTTATTTAACGATGTTTATTTGTGACAGCTGTAGAGCAATCTGGGTGTTTAAGGTTTTATACCAATCAATCGACTGTTGCAAAACCCAAAAGAAAACGTACCTGTGTAACTGAAATGGTTTTTTATTAACTTTAAATGCAGTCATATATCGGTTTTACCCTGTAATATGATATATTTTTTTCATAATTTCTGTAAAAGAATTCATAATGCTTACGAAACAAATATTTAAAAAATTAATAATTCATTTATTTATAATTTATTTATTTAGAATTTATTTATTAATCATTAACGCCCTTATGGGCTTTTACATACATTTACATTTTATTTTATTTTATTTTAGTACATACAGGTGTGTTTATGACAAAGAAAACTTTTCACATGGTACATAGAAGTAAAGCTGGTAAGTAAAAAATATAGCGTTATACAATAAAGAGAAAAAAAATCAGTTTTAGAGCTGCGGATAGCATAATATATGTATAACAAATAATAATAATGAATGGGTTCTTAATATATGTGTAATTTATATGTGTTGAATACATAGCGAAGTTGATTACAAACAAAAATACGCACTAACGACTTGAATCGCACTAAAATTAATATTCCAAACGATTCCATTTTGACCATTTATATTATCGTCAGAATTTCTGCAAAATTCAATTTCAGAAGACAAAATACTTTATACTGCTACCATGGAACATTTCAGGTTAAAACAAATAATGGATAATTCAGTAAACTATCACGGAGAGGACAAATGAGTTCGATAATATAACAGAGTATTTAATTACAATCAAATTAAAAATTAGTCAAAGTATAAGCCTTAATTTTGTTATTATTACCTATTACAACGATAAACAAGAAGAGTTTTTGTAAAGTTTGTTTATAAATTATAAATTACTAAATTAATAATTTATAAAAGAAATAACAGAATGATAATCCACTTGCAAACAATATGAAGACAATGTTAAAAAAAATATGGAGGATATATTGTGTGATGTCGTATAAATCAAATAAGCATTAACAGTGTACTTACAAGTTTATTATAACAATTTACATCCATACCATAATGATTTATATTTACAAAATATTTGTAAAGAACAGTGGGAGCGAACGTGGCGATTAACGAGCTGTTGTGTCGTCGGCAATTCGGAACAGAACGGTTCCTCTTATTATTTTCCTCTTATCCATACCGTCAGCCAGCGAATAGGTGAAAATATTGTGGGATCGCTATAGGCTTGCGAGGAGTCAGTAAGAATGATTCCGCGATTCAAAATAGCTGCGTCGTTCGCTACCACACAATTTTTTTTTGTATTTCTCGGGCATCAACTATGTGACAATTTCTAGAAATTAAATTTTAAAATTAAGTTACACATGTACAGAACTCGAAACTACTGTGAAAAGAACTGTGAAAACTATGACATTATTCTTGTACATTTATTATGTTTTATACTTACTTCGAATATAAACTTTAGTATAGGAACCGAATAAAAAATAAAAGTGTTAGAGGAAAGGAACTTGAGGACACAGTCAGTCATTTCCTCGGCTGGCTAAGTCTTCCATCATGACACAAGCAACATTATCCGCTTAGTGCGGTGGTAGTAGGGGTTTTTCGTCGGGTTATTCGTAAACCGGGAATGTTTAAAAAACTTAGTATTTGTCTTTCAGAAATAGATGAAATATAGTGGAGAATAAAAGAAGTTCTAAATAATAAACAGATATAGGCGAATAATAAATATCCTAAACACATTTTTCCTTTTGTCAAATGTAATTTGATTATTTGTCGGCATCACTTCCGAATTATATAATTTCAGAAAAAGACAATGAAACAAGGAGTGTGTTCCAAGGTGGAGTTGTGTGTCACTCCATCCTCTCTGTCTACGTAGTAAGGTGTGACGGTTAGTTAGTCAAGTCCTATGTTATACATAACTAGCTGACCCGACGAACTTCTTACCGCCTCAGTTTTTTTTGTCAGTATCACAAATGGCTTTGTGCACGGATTTATATTTTTTGTGATTTTCTTACTTTTCCTCTAACTTACGGGAATTGCGTTTCACTTTCTTTATACGTATGAGGGGGATTTATTATAATTATTGTATTTTTCCTTTGGAGGGGTGCAGACATACGTTCACCGTTTGTCTCATTTTCGACCATTGACATTTAGTATGAAAGAAAGAGGGGCGGCATTGTATTTTTAAGAACAAAAGCAAAACAATCAG
Source organism: Limnephilus rhombicus (assembly GCA_929108145.2). Taxonomy (NCBI): domain Eukaryota; kingdom Metazoa; phylum Arthropoda; class Insecta; order Trichoptera; family Limnephilidae; genus Limnephilus; species Limnephilus rhombicus. Next base: position 20,196,023 of record OV815293.1, read on the forward strand.
CGCATTGGCATTTGACGTTTTTGAATTTTTGGAATTCGCTCAATATTATATTTATCGCAATATAGCTCAGCTCTTTCAATAGATGAGAATTCTTTTATTTATTTATTTTATTTTTATTTTTACTTTATGGGTAAAACTTCTAATTGTAACATTTAATTAAAGATAAATATAATTAGACAATTGCTTATATTGTCTTATAAAATTAGACAATATAAGCGAAACTCAATCGAAAATCTGGAAACAGAAAAATCAGAAAAAGATATTGACACCTCTGGGACTTGAACCCAGGACCTCTTGCTTTCCGGGCAAACGCGTTAACCACTGCGCCACGGTGCCGATATCAAATTCGGTCATTTTTAACTGTATCATACTTCGACTAAGAACCACCCACATTATCTTCATTTTCTTAACGCATATATTATTGGCAACTATCTTTATGTATGATTGCAAGATTCAAACCCGAACTAAATGCCCTCTAGATAGAGTCTGGATAAACCTTTATCCATTTTATTTTCATATGCGACATCTATTGACTTTTCTGCAAGTCTAGGATGAATATTTAATTTTTATTTTTACTTTATGAGTAAAACCTCAAATTGTAACATTTAATTAAATGAAGACAATATAAGCGAAACTCAATCGAAAATCTGGAAACAGAAAAATCAGATAAAGATATTGACACCTCTGGGACTTTAACCCAGGACCTCTTGCTTTCCGGGCAAACGCGCTAACCACTGCGCCATGGTGCCGATATCAAATTCGGTCATTTTTAACAGTATCATTCTTCAACTAAGAACCACCCACATTATCTTCATTTTCTTAACGCATATATTATTGGCAACTATCTTTATGTATGATTGCAAGATTAAAACCCGAACTAAATGCCCTCTAGATAGTGTCTGGATAAATCTTTATCCATTTTATTTTCATATGCGACATCTATTGACTTTTCTGCAAGTCTAGGATTAATATGCGTTAAGAAAATGAAGATAATGTGGGTGGTTCTTAGTCGAAGTATGATACAGTTAAAAATGACCGAATTTGATATCGGCACCGTGGCGCAGTGGTTAGCGCGTTTGCCCGGAAAGCAAGAGGTCCTGGGTTCAAGTCCCAGAGGTGTCAATATCTTTTTCTGATTTTTCTGTTTCCAGATTTTCGATTGAGTTTCGCTTATATTGTCTTCATTTAATTAGATGAGAATTCGTTCCATACAAAATGTATGAGGAAAAGAATTTTCTTCTTAATTTTTTTTTGTGAATTTTTCCGATGTTTCAATAGCTATTCTGCTATTCGGTGCGGAGACGAATCCAACAAATCAAAGATCATAAAAATCGGTCTAGCCGTTCTTGAGCTATAAATGGTGCACCTAACCTGACTTTTTTTATTCATGCATTATGATTAAGATTTATGATGGAATTGACGTTAGGAATTAAAAATTCCGATGAAAAAGCTGCAATTTAAAAAAATATATATTTTCTACTATTTGATTGATCATATCGAAGTCCTGTTTCAACTCGAATAATTGGAATTTCATCTATCTGTAAAATTGTTTGTTACGTTCCGGTTCCGATTGAAGATGTTGGCTTTGTTGGTCATTGAGACGGTGACATATCTTTAGACAAATTGTTTAATTCGTTATTTGAATTTTAAAAATGTTACCTAAAATATTTATGGTTTGTAATTCAATAGGTACGAGGTAGGTATTAAAATACCTTCCAAAAGTCTTATGTTTTTAGGGAATATTTTGGGTTTGATTTATTAAATAAGAGAAAATTTGATATACCTTTTTGGATGCGAGATCTGCAGTTCTCAGAACTACTAGTAGTTATATTTAAACATTTGAGATCTCCAGCGAAATGAACGATAATTTTCAAGGGCCACTCCACTGGAGCGATTATGGTCGAAAAATGGACCACTTTTTATTTTTCTGCGATCGACAGCGGTCCAAAATTGGTCCAAATTTTCCTACCATTCGTAAAACATTTATTGTAATTATTAAAACCATTTCCCCGGGCAGCTATTTATTTTAAAACGACGCTATTAAAATGCTTTAACTATTATGACCATCGATGTCGCGAATCCCAAATTCTTAGACTATTTTAGAACGATCGCGATGTTAAAAATATTTTTTTCACGTCGAATTTTTAATCAGCTGTTGACGGTTAAATGTCCATATATTTGCACCTTTATCAAGCATACCGCAGATAATATACAGAAATCGAAAATATTCTATGTTGACTCGAATAAGTACCCCTCACGCCAGTTTTAAAGTAAATGCAGGATTCGCGCGGTTTTAAACCTTACGATTTTTTATTTTTTTTTTATAAATCCTAGAAATGTGAGATAAACGGTAAAATATAGTTTAATTCATTGGCTATATATGACTATAATATTTTTTTATGTTTCCATGTTAAAATTCGTAGCTATGATTTTTTTTTTGATGTTAGCGAAAATATTTAAAAATTATCTTTCGTGAAATTGAGGCAAATTTATTTATTTCGCGCGATCGCTCGAGTGGTTAAAGTGCCATTTGTTACTTTCGTAGTTCCACTGAGACCAATAATTTTTTTGGTCTGTTTATTAAATATGAATTCACAAAAACTTTACCTGTCTGTTTTTGAAGAGGTACCTACAGAATCGTGTAATTTAAAAAAACGTAAATGGTATTAAATTGTAAAAAAACTACTAAACAACGTATGTAGTTCCCTTTGTCGGGGAATCAAAGCGGTACATCTCTTGGCGGCCCTTTTATTCTATCAAACAAATAATACCGAATAATCTCTCGTTATATTCGGATTTTGAGGGTTTGCTTTTTAGGGGTGGTTTCATAAATTCAACACTTTGTTTTCGACTATTAAATAACGAGAAGCTATGTTGGTATTTACAATTATAATGGATAAATATAGTCCTAAATATTCAGTGACCGGACAACTCAGATTTATGGAACTTCAACACCTCCTTTAAAATGTAATTAAAAGTAATAAATAAACATTAAAAAATTGGTTAATTAGGTGAGGTTATGGGCAATTTTTTTCAAAGGGGAGTATTGAAATTGCATGATTCTGAGTTGTCATGGAATTGATTTTTTAGAAAGCTAGGTTTTGTCTGTGGAACTCTTGAATTATAATGATTTCGCAAATCTACCTTCGGCACAACTCGGAGACAAGACCATGTGACCCGAAAAGTCCAAAGACAATTAAAGCATTGTGGGACCTAAATCATGGAACAATATGATACATTTCAATCGGTTTCCTTCGGACTTAGTTTAATTGATGACTTTTTTTAGACGAACCGGATCAGCAATTAAGATGTTTGGGTGTAACTTTTGTCTAAACAGATTTTTGTAATTAAGTCAAAGTGCTGGCTTAATTTCATTTACATTACTCTCACTAATCCGCGATACAAAAATCCGCTTTTCCAATTAGTGCGAGCATTGTAGTGCATAAATATATACAAAAAAGGATAACAACTAAAATAGGAATTTAGTAAAATCAAATAAAACACCGCTATCGATCTTTTGCAAAAATTTCCCTTTTAAGGTTTTTAAAGACAGGTGTCATGTTTTACGCTTGCTAAAAGACCTTGTTTTGTAAACTTATTTATACCAAAAAATGTGGCAGAACGAATCGAACATGCAGTTATTAGGTATAATACAACTTCGTATCTGGATATAATTTACAAATCTGTAGACAGTGGATCTTCAAAAATATTCTACAAATTTATATAAAGAAATATTCGTTTTATGTGCATTCAGTTTTTGTTTTATTTTATGTGTTGATCTCGTCATATTTTTCTTTCGCATATATACCTACTGCATACCTTATGAAAAACATTTGTAATTACAAGTAAATGGGTAGGTATTTCACACAAAAAAGTATTTATGTGTGTATATATTATTTGATTCTATACAAATTGCAACCCTGATTGAATTCAAAACATAACCAGATACACAATTTGATGGAAACATGTCCATACTGAGCTTTGAAGCTCGGCGCACGGGGACTTTACCCCATTTGTGACGTCACAGGAAATTAAAGTATTTTATCCAATTATTTCCATGTGCACGTTTTAAAAAGCGAGGGGTTTAAAAATCAACCAATCTACGTGCGGCATCTACTGCCAATTTTAACAAGCTTTTCAATTAAGGCTTCACGTTGATTTTCCGGTAGACATTTTTAAATGGAATTTAAATTGAGCTTCCTGCGCAAGCGACTCGTTATTTGTTATTTAAATTATAAAGCTCGGCTTTTCAGGTTATTCGTGTAGAGAAATGATGCCTTTTCCGATTCCGACTTACGTCATAATAATGTAAACCTCTTCCTCTTCTAAATACACGTTATATTACATAATGAGCGTTATTTAATATTCCATAAATCTACCCTAATCATTTGTGTATTCAGTTACCTACCGTAACAGAAACCGTTTGTACCCATTACAGATTTGCTGAATTTTTTTTGTACTATTATTTTGTTTCTTCTCACTAACTCCATTGTATTTAACATTTTTTAAGATGCACATTTTGTAAAAGTCCTCAGGTGAGCATAATAGAAAACAATAACTTCAGTTTTGTGTGAGGAACTCAAATTATTTATCAACTTTTTTTACGTTAGCTCCACACAGGAGGCCCTGTGGAAAATAATTTCTATCAGGGCCTATGTTATCTTTGGGGATATTGTGTGGAAGGTCTTTTTAGGTAAAGAAAGAAGAAGAAGTACTGTTAAGGAAAAGGGTATTATTTATTTATTTATTTCACGCCCTGATGGGCTTTTACATTATAATTTATAAGTTGAGTAACAAACAATGAAGAAAATATAATACAATGAGAAAAGAAAATACACAAAACAGTGTAACAACAAAACAAATAATAAAATAATAATACATATTATGTAAAAATGATAAGAAGTCTCATATTCAATGTAAACAAAAATTGAAGAAACTATGTAAATCTATTTGTGCCTAGAAGAATAAAGTGATAGAATATACAACGTTTATACTGATTAGTTTTAAGATGGAATATATCACCTAGATTAGAATATTTATTTCCGAGACTGTGAAGTCTCGGAAACGGAGAATTTTGATAAGCTAGTGTGTTATTGAAGTAGAAGGGTAATAAATGTCGACATGATTTTTGGGAAACATGGATATTGATAAATTGAAGTAATTCAGAACAGTCAATTTTGTAATGCAGTATTTTATGTAATAGTATTAAATCTGTGCTTATTCTTCTTTCTGAAAGTTTCAATAGAAACGTTTTATCCAGGAGATAATTGTAATCATTGTTTAGTATAGGAATATGCAATTTATAGTTTATAAACCTTAGAAACTTCCGTTGAATCTTTTCAATGTTGTCTGAATGAATGTTGTAAAAGGGAGACCATAACGTAGAGTTATATTCAAGTTGGCATCTGACAAGGGTTTTATATAACATAATAAATGTGTCTAAATCATAGATATCTTTTGCAGCTCTCAAAACAAAACCAAGAGTCTTTAGGGCTTTGTTGATAATATTATTAATATGACATACAAAGGTGAGTTTACTGTCGAACATAATGCCTAGATCCATAATTTCACTAACACGATTTAAATTTTCATCATTTAAAGAATACTGAAAAATAATAGGATTATTTATTTTGGAAAAATGAATGAACTGACATTTATTTATATTTAATGCTAGTTTGTTGATAGAGCACCATTCAAAAAGATATATCTAGTTAGTTTGAAGTATAATACAATCATTAATGTGGTTAATCTCTTTATATAGTTTCATGTCATCGGCAAACAGTAGCACATTTATGTCAGTAAATATATCAAAAATATCATTTATAAATATAATAAACAAAATGGGCCCTAAATGGGAGCCTTGCGGCACTCTACTTTTTGCTATTAATTTGTAAGACTGTGTGCCATTTATTTTCACACTGAGAATTCTTTTGGACAAATAACTAACAAACCAATTTAATAAGCTACCATAATCTCCAAGTTTCGCCAATTTATTGATTAGTATTTTGTGACACACCTTGTCAAAGGTCTTGCTAAAATCAGTGTATATTGAGTCAACCTGGCACCTGTTGGCTAAAGATTTAGATATGAAGTTTTCGTATATTAGTAAATTGGTCAGTGTAGATTTATTTGAACAAAAGCCATGTTGGTAGGGAGTTATAATTTTTTTTATGTTTGTGGATATTTTATTGAGGACATTTTTTCAAAAAGCTTGGGTATCAATGATTGGATACATATTGGTCTGTAATTTGTTACGTCCGTTTTGTCCCCTTTTTTAAAAATGGGTGTAAGAATGGGTGTATGAGGGGTGGGTGGAAATCTAGGGGTCAGTGTGTCCATAAGTGACGGAAATATGAATCCATCCTTACCACTGGGGAGCAAGCTGATGAATAGAGAGAGTTCAGCTGGAGGCAACCACTCGCTGCCGATCCGGCCTGCCATGGAATAGGTAGGCAAACGCATTCACCGCCAAAACAAGCCTCACACCATGACCACGGGCATTCCTGCTAAATGACCAAATGATGGTGATTTAGCATGGGTGACCTACGGCAGGGGTGTTGATTACCCAATAAATACTTCCCGGGGCGGCGGTACCCATATCCGTTCCCAAAATTGAATTTATAATTTTGTTGGTATCTAAAACATGTTGTCTTGTAGGAAATATTTACCTGCTGATTAACTAATTTTAATGTAAATTTAATCCACTCTAATATTTTATTTATTTTCCTGTTAGTAGTCGAGCGTAAAATTTGACGAATCAAGTTAAAATATGTTTACAACGATCACAAAGGAAAAAAAATGCAACTAATTAACTCCACTACTGTATAGAAGCAAAGAGTTAACTTTGTCCATTTCAGTGATCGTGTATTTTCCCCAAAAAACAGAGAGATTAAAACAAAGCTGAAAAAAGCATAGGTATGGCAACACAATAGCCGTGTGGCAGATTGGAAAAGGGGCGCTTCAGTATATATGTCCAAATGTATAATATAAAATGTTACATTCCTACTTACATAATATAGTATCGGTGGTGGAAAAATATGAAGAGATATTCGAAACAATGGCATTTACAACAATGAGGCGGACGGGCAAATTCGATATATCATTTGTATGTCTCGCAGTATGTGGATTTGTATATCAAACGATTATGTTGGTACTATATGCAAAGCAAAAGAGAGGCTCTTCATTTTGCCATTTCTAAACGGACGGACTATATTTTAGCGTTAACCCTTAACTGCGCATGTATTGCTTTTGATTGTTGTAAAATTTTTGTATGGATATTTTTGATTTCTTAAAAAATCTGTTAACAAGTCCACTAGTGGACGCCAACGTACCTAACCCTTAGTATTTTACCTATGATACTCGTACTATCTGTAACAAGTCCACTATTGGACACCAACGTACCTATCCCATAGTATTTTACCTATGATACTCCTATTATATGTAAAACACTATACCTATGATACTCGTATTATAGGTGTTAATAAGTATTTTTAAAGCAGTCACTTTTTTATTTCCAACGGTTGATTGAGATTGACATTAAATGAATACCGCCAAATTTATAACTGCTTTTGGAAAAAGGATATATACTGAAATACCTCCCCACTAAGCTCTATAATTTACTTCCACTAGCAATATTAATTAAAAAAACTAATCAAAAACTGGAAGAAATGAAAGTCCGGGAATTATTTAACATTTTGAAAAAAAAACTATCAGCATTCTGTATCAAAGGAACCCATAGTAAAGAGAACTAAGATGAAACATCGCGAATTATCTTTTAACCTTATAATTTTTTATTACGTAAATAAATTGTTTTTTTTTTAAAGTACACAAAAACTGAACCACACGATATTTTATAAACTCAGTATACAGTAGTAAGAATCTTTGCAAAAATAAGTTGTATTGTGACCTATCGATCAAATGAGAAAAAATGTATAAATGAAAACAAATTCCACCCTCAGATAGTCGAATGCTTTGAGGGTTTATGATATTTTTCTTCATTAATTATTTAAGTGTCTCATAATCGCATAACCAGACAAATACCCGCATTACCTATGGGGGGTAGATATGCCTAGCCACGGTAGCTACCCAAATATGTTGGATAAAATAACTTCCTAGTTATAATATTCATGGTACGTAGGTCGCTACCTACCGATTATAAAAAATTAAGACCCATTTTAATAATTGTACCTATAATGGGTACCTACCTTTTGATAATTTTAAAAATTAAAATCAGCCCTTGCAATGTTTCAATGCGTTTATCGCATTATAAATGTTGTGTTATAAATGTTGTGTTATAAATGTATGTGTAGAAGGTATAGGGTATAGGTAAGGTACGCGTAAGCAAAAAATATGCATTAATACGCTAGTGTTTTATGCGTCAAAGGAGACGCCGATACGGTGTTATATAATGCAACTCCTTCCACACCACCATAACTCATCTCTCGTCCTTCTCTTCTGTGCACTGTTCTCAATACAACTGCTTTGATTTGCAGGAATCAACAACCCATGTAATAATAATATTATTGTCATCGTCATCATCGATTTCGTCATTACTCTTATCATAGTCGTCACCATCTTGTCGTTATTATCATAATAATCGTCATTTTCATCGTCATCATCGTCAATTGTCATCACCGTTATTGCCGTCATCTACATAATCATTGTCATAATTGTAATCATTATCATTATCACTATTATCGTCATAATGCTCAGCATTGGCATCACTCATCATTCTCGTCATTGTTATGTTAAAACATACAATGTAATACATTATTTGTTATAAAAATAATGTTAGTTTAAAAGTTGGCAACATTTTGTGTGTGGCAACACATTTATATTTCTACTTTTGTTCTTCTGTCTCTCACTCACTGCGTCACTGCTTGTAAAACGTACATCGAGAATGAAACAAATTATTAAACAGTGTTATATTTATTTAATAATTCAGAAAATACAACAGTCATCATTGCCGTTAACATTATTATTTATCGTCATCAACCTCAATCTCATCATTGTCTTCATTATCATCATCATCATCGCCTTGTTTCTCATCATTATCATCATCCTCACAATTGTTATCATTGTCATCATTGTCGTCACCGTCAACATCGTCATAATCCTCATTGTTTTCAGATCATTGTTATTATTGTCAAAACATCGTCATCGTCGTTTTCATCCTCATCATTGTCATTATTATCATCATTGTCATCATTATCATCATTGTTATCAATGTCATCATTGTTTTCACCGTCAACATCGTCATCATCCTCACACCCACACCTTTATCATCAATGTCATCATCGTCATCATCGTTATATTGTCATTATCGTCATCATCAACTTCATTGTCATTATTGTCAAATCGTCAATATCATCTTCGTTCTTGTCATCCTCATCATTGTCATCATTGTAATCATTGCCATCATTGTCATCATTGTCTTCATTGTCATCATTGTCAACCTTGTCATCATTGCCATCATTGTCATCATTGTCATCATTTTAATCATTATCATCATTGTCATTGTTGCGGCAGTTAGCAAATGTTACCTCTCAATGGATCGAGGGATCAAATGCTGCGGTATGTTGTGGACTGTATGCGGTTCTTATCTACATATTTTATTATGTTTTAATCGCACTTACCCAGACTGCTTCCCTCTTCGTTCAGTGTTCTCTGGAAAGGTAGGTATGTTAGTTTGGAGAGATTTTGGAAGGGAATGGCGACTGGGAATGAACGTTTAATCGCGAAACAATAAGCGAGAATAGGTGACGCGTGGCGATGGTACTTGCGAATAGCTGCGGTTTAAGAGTTCTGTTTGCGGTTTGATTACTAAAAAGTAAAAGCGGTGCGGTTCTTAGGACTTGTGTCCCTTGCGGCGAGGCAAATTCATACGAACTAATTATGGCAGAGGGCATACAATAGGTATTTTAGAAATAACCACATGTAACAATAAAGGCGTGAACAGTCATCATTGCCATCATTGTCATCATGGTCATCATTGACATAACTGGCATCTTCGTTATCATCGTCATCATCATATCTTACACGAATATTCATTAAATAATATTAAACTCTCACTAGTGTAACAAATTAATGATATGGGTGTAATAATCGACGAAAACTTAACATTCATTTCTGCTGGCTTACAATTTTTTTACATCGATGGACGTTGATTTTAGAAATGATTATTGTTCTAATGAAAGAGTTGTATGGAGTCTATCCACTCTGCCGTGATGGTTAGTTAGTTTATTGTTTCTGTTAATGTTCTCGATCCCTGTTTTATGCATTAACTGTGCGTTATTTCAATGAGAATATGCGGCGGGATGTTTGGTTGCGTTTTTCGCATTATTTATGGGTCGAGGCGGTGCGCGGTGCGAGCGCGATGGCGGGCGATGCCTTATTTATTTTGATGCGTTGTTTTAGCTTTTGATGAGGACATCAATCATATTCCGTGAAATAATTGCAAACTATATTGAATTATGCGACGGTCGAAAAAGCCACATCAATAATTGATGAGTTACGGCCAATTTAATTAGTTACAGTTTGATTTCTGAGGCAAAAACAGCGGCAAGAATTGATTTGTCATAAGTTCAAGCCGCTGACTTTACTATGTTTTTTTTTTAATATGTTTTGTTTTATTCATATCGGAACAGGTTTTATGCTATTTGTGGGTGCAACTTAGAGTGGGATAAGTCAGTTATAAAATTATACCGACTTGCGTACTAATATGTTATAAAATATAATTTTTTCAAAGAAGGAATGGTGAGTAGGTACCTACTGTTAGTAACAAAGACATTTAGATGTTATGAATTTAAACATACGAGGCTGATCCGACGAATTTCGTACCGCCTCAGAATCAAAAACTGTTGTGTTAACTTATTAACTGAATTAAATTTAGGTTTTTTATTAAGTTAAAAATTAGACAATGAAGCAATTATCGATGTGCAAGTGTCTGTTTTTTTATTTTTGTCAGTATCACAGATGGCGTTGTGTACGGATATACATTTTTTTATTTTCTTACTTTTCCACTTACGTACGGGACGGAGACAAATCCAACAAATCAAAGATCATAAAAATCGGTCCAGCCATTCTTGAGTTATAAATGGTGTAACTAACCCGACTTTGTGTTATTTATTTATTAATGGTATAAATATACGATAAATACATATTACATGTCACAAAATATTAGTTGTAGATATATAGGAAATAATTTTAAAAAATAGTTAAGTTAATTGTGGCATTTGATTAAGAAATGACACAAAGGGCTACAATTACTTTCAATACTATAGTATAAATAAAATTAACATTGATTGAAGATATATGATAGAATGGCCTACTTTTACCTAGCTTCCGTGCAGTTAAATAGATCCGCCACATCTGTAAGTTAAAGATGAATAAACTGTACGTTTTGTCTTCGTTTTGGAAGTTAAATGGACCTATCGTAACTCCAATGCTCATGATAGCGGAAGCATTGAGAGCTGAGCATATTTGTTTGGACGTTAACATTCCAGATAGAATGATATATCCGCAAAAAGCTTAGACGAGAAGACATTTATCAACTTTTTTTCAATATTTTATCAAGTTTAATAAAACACAATGTTTTGGAAACATGGTGTCAAAACTGATACGAAAACAGGTGCCTATAGTATGTGTATATAAATATGAAAATTCACTTGAAAATGTAAAAAAACTTACACTTGCTCCACAAAGAAGGTTCTGAGAAAAAAAATCTTCAGGGCCTTTATCATCTTTGGAGAACAGTGTGGAGGGTCTTTTTAGGGAAAGAAAAGAGAGGAAAAAGGTAAAAGGGGGTGGATATGAATCTGGGGGTCAATGTGTCCAGGAGTGTTGGCTATCCTAAAAAAGGTTCGCCTCCCAAATAAATGCAAACTTAACCTTAAAATAAATTAAATACAAACTTAACCTCCTTGGTTCAACATAAAATCATCTAATATACTTACCATTTTAGAACCACTGGTTCACAAATACACAACTTAAAAATACCTACACAATTTCATATTTCCATCCATGTACCTAGATGCAATACATACAACATAAGGCATACTTCGTGTGCATTAAAGTAACCGTTTTCCTGGCGCGACCATTTTGAATGGCATTATGGATTGTACATACGAGTAGGTGTGTGCAGTGCCACAATTCGCCCTTAGCCGATCATAAATCACAATTTTGAATTCCGTTCGCGTTCCTCGTCTTCCTTTGTTTATTCGAAGCGTTGCCGTTTTGTTTTTTAGCGCACGCCATTGGAATTAGCATACAAATTGCCGCGAGAATGAACCGTGGAGATATGAACGTGGATATTGCATCCTATGCAGATTTAATGGACATAAAGTGTTCCGTTGCTGTTGGATAGATGGATTCATAGAAAGATTTCATGGAGTGATTGAGTTTTTTTTGTGAATATGTAGATTCTGTCATAGCACTGACGATATATATAATATGTAGACGTGCCGCAGATATCTCAAAGTGGTAAGCCAAAAACAAGGCAATTGCATTGTACTCGATTTTGTAGTTTTAGTACTAAACGCGTTGAGTAAGGTCGTGTCCTACCAGAAAGTTAATTGCATAAAAAAAGCACCAAAATGCCCTCGTGTGTGATGAGAAAATGTTTCCATTACTAGGCAAACAATAGTAAAAGTCAAGGAATAACATTTCATTCGTAAATACACGCAAATTATTTATTTAATTATAACAAATATAATTACGAGTATTTCGATACATGAATAACTTTTGATTTAAGAAGGTTCTTTTACTTGCCACATCGTGTATTGAGATAATGGCGAGTCTGTATTATACAGGGTGTCCCGGGGAAAAGTGCATTAACTTCGGGGGGTGATTCTACACGATATTATAAGTAAAAAAGATTGATAACTTTTTAGAAATTCCAACTTTTAGGGGTAGTTTTGTGGTAAAAAGATAAAATGAGATCGGTGTGTGCGGCCAGCTTTATTCTTTTCCGCTGTTATGATACGGGCCAATAACAACCATGCAATGTTGCCACAATCGTGCCCGGCAGGCTCTTAGCAAGTAAGATCGTACCTCACACTAAGGATATTTATTTGGTACGTCTTTTTGTATGGGAAAAAAATATTGGAATTTCGGAAAGAGTTATTAATCTTTTTTACTCCTTCCATCATGTAGAATCACATCCCGAAGTTAATGCATTTTACCCCCGGACACTCTGTATATTTAATTAAATGAAGACTGTATTAGTGAAACCCAATCGAAAATCTGGATACAGAAAAATCAGAACAAGATATTTGCACCTCTGGGACTCGAACCCAGGACCTTTCGCTTTCCGGGCAAAAGCGCTAACCGCTGCGCCAAGGTGTCGATATCCGATTCGGTCATTCTTAACTTTTTTTTTAAAATTATTTATTAACCAAGAATAACATTACAATATATATAATATACCTACATATACATATATTTTTTTTTGGTATATACCACCTCACTAGGCTGAGCCTGTTCTGAGGTGGCAGGAATTAAATTTAATTTTGATATCTTAATCTTGGAAGATAAAAAATATAATTTTAATTTAAATAGATAAATGGAAAAATGAAAAAAATATAAAGAAATGAAAAAAAAGATATGAGATAAATAGATGAAAATAGTTAAGGAGAAAAGAGAAAAATACAGGCGTTGAGTGTTGTGATGAATTGCATTGATCAAAAGTGAAAATTAGAAAATATCGTAGCTTCCCACTTTAATTTAAAAAGAAAATATCAATTACTTATAAAACGGACACGTCTACGACATCTATCGGATTAGAGTAAAGTGAATTCATATTTACGGTAGGGATCTATAATTAGACAAAGTGAGACGAGTATTGATAAAAAAATCACAGATGGTATCAACAAATAATCAGGGACAGGGACTCCCCAATATACCTTAGACCGAGATATATTGACAGCCAATTGAATTGCAGCAAAAGCGATTAAAAACCAATTCAGCCTATCAACGGGAAGAGGGCCGAGCCCATTTTTAGAACAAAGGAACGACCTTTGGACTTGGCAATTAGTAATGTAATTAATGAGTTTGACGTTCCCACCAAACCGAGAGGTGAATAAACTCCATGGGAAGAAATAATCTGTTCAGGGACAGAAGAACGATGACCCCAAGAAATGTTATCATTAACCGGTACATTCCAGGGATCAGAAACCCTAGTTCTCGAACGCATTAAAACATATCAGGTGCGGAAAAAAAGGATACACGTAAACACGATGCAAAAGTTTAAGTGAAAAATTGCAAAGCAAGTGACGAAAACGTATTGTAAGGCGTTAGGGAGATTTCCATCTATAATACGATTGTTTGTGACGACCGGAGATGATCGATTCGAGGGAAAACGTGCTAAAGGAAATGGAAATGTTGAAAAAAACAATGGAAAATTATTGTTATCAATTTTAGACGGAGCTAGGATATTACGATGAAAGATTTAGGGAGGAAACGTCAAAAAAAAATGAGAGTTTTAAAGAATAGGCGAGGGTACATTTCAGATGTCTAGAGCAGTAACAAGAGTTAGAGAAGAAATAGAGTGCAGTACGGAGGGGAGTGGAAAATGCTGAAAACATTGCGATAGAAAAACTCAGGAAAAGGAGTCATTTTACGTAATTAAAATGGAGTTTATAGAGTAACATAGTACGCGATTGCAGATAAAAAATGAGGCATTACAATGGTTGTCGATTTCAGATGTATTTTGTTTTGATAAACAAGGAATATTCGAACATGAAAATTGTTTATATAAGGGCAATTAGTCGTTAAAAAGGTAATAAAAATTATCATGGGTCTTATGAAATATTTACGTTAGAGAATTCTCATAAAAGTTAACGACACTGAAATAAAAAAGGATTTATTGCCAGGTGGGTACAGGAACTAATGTATACAACTGTCAAGACATATGGTTTATGGGATTTTTCGTAAGAACGGGACAAAATTTGGGGGACGATCTCTATGAAGCAATAAAAATGACAGGAATTTAAGGGCCGAAGTGGGGGTATCCCCTATAAAGATGTTAAAAAATGATATATTTATTAATAACAAATAGAAAATGAAATTTTCCAAGAGGCAGCAAACATCAAAAAACGATATGGTTATATCAGGGAAGTACGGGGAAGTGAGGGGAAAGGAGATACGACAGAGAAAAACAAAGGAAATCTTAGATTAACAGTGAATAAAATAAATACGGCTTGAAATATAAAAATCTATAGAGATATGAACAATAGCGTAAGAATAAATAAGGAAATTCATGGAAAGAGTGTCGTGAATAAAAGAAAATTCGAGAAAAAATGGAAAATTCAAATATACGACGTAAATAGAGAAAATTCGGTTTTAAATGGAAAGGTTCATATAGAATACAGAAAAACTCGTGGAAGAATAATAAAATAAAAATGAACAATTTGCGAGAAAGACTTCGACATGAAGATATCTCTGATAGGCGAATTTGGGGACAGATTTGGAACATATGGTAGATGCCGTACGCACGGACATGTTACGAAATATATGAAAATAGAACTTTAAAATTATTAAATTCAAGCTAATTTTGTATGAACAACAGTACAAAGGAAGTTGGGCCATTAAACATGGATCTTACTAAATCCGGATCTTGTAAGTATGGAAGTACGAGACAGAATTTAATGTATCAAACGCAAAACGTACAAAGAGACCGCATTCGACAATAATGGAGAGGTTTCAAGAAATTACGAGTTGATAGTAATTAGATTGGTTTATTATAGGAGATTCAGATACGATCTTTTGGACCTGAGAGGGGTATAAAAGTCTAGACAAATGCCAGTTGAGGACAGTCTACGTCGTGGTCGAAAAGGTTGTAGCTTCGCGGAACGTGACGAAACGGTGGGTGATTTAAAGTTAAAAAATTCTAAGTGATAATTATTTTGATACTTAGAAAAATTTCACATTCTATTCAGTGATCTACAGGAAAAAATACTTTGCAGTTAGAATCAGTGGAAAATAAAAATTAAAGACAACGCATTAATTACTTGTGAAAAATAAAAGTGCTCGTGATAAATACAATTTGTTTTAGTGGAAAATTCGGATTTTATAATCACTTAATATCGTGTTTTTAAACTTAGAAATTTCACGTTTAATATTAGTGCAATAAATAACTGAAGTGATGTGATAATTTAGCGTGATGAAGTTATAATTAAATACGTGTGTTCAATCTAAGTGAAAGTGTTCTAACAAATAATAAATATTTAAATTAATTATTTTAAATAATAATAATAAAACAAAATAATATTTTATTAATACATAAAAGTTCGGAGGGATAAAAATTTAATTTAACAACAATTTACCATCTCTAAATTAATCGTGAAGTAACTATCATTTAAAGTGTTATCTAACCAACGAGTTTTGAGATAAAATACAGTTTAGAACGATAGAGTTCATACATCATTTTAATTAATTAGATTAAATGAAAAAAAAAAAAAAAATTTTGAAGTCAAAAAGATTTAATTAAATTTAGGAAAATAAAAAATTAATTTAGGAAAATCGCAGCAAGGTTACCGTGTATTTCCCGGTCGGAAAAAAACCTTGGTAGGGGTAAGTCTTTTCCGTTATAAAATTTTACAGATTCCAAGGAGAAAGCGGAATGGAGCAAACATTGGTATTTGGATTAATTATTTGACCAAGATATTACTCGCTTAATATGTGATATGTAACTATATTAAAATATTATAAGTATAATAAGTATATTTTATATATTTATATATGTAAGTATATAAACATATATATATGTAATTTTTGTTCCCAAGAAAAATTATAAAAAAAAAAAAAAAAAAAAGAAAAACACTTATATAAAAAGAGGAAAAGGGTATCGATTCCTACCTCTGAATTCATCAATAACTATTAAGAGTAGTTATGTGTGATAAATTTGCAAATCAATATTTTATATTTAATGTTATGTATGTATTAATATAATTTCAGAAAATCCAGAGCATTTGAAATAAGTTATGATATTAGAAATTATTTCAATCATAAAATTTATGTATATACATATCAATATTATAAATTATTTATTGAGACAAAGTATATATAAATGAATAAATATGTATACGTAATCGGGTATCAGACTAGACAATTGCGCTAAGTACATCATTATCAAACAAAGAAAAATTTTTAGAGTCATCTCACACGTCTCCGGAATGTCTAAAGTAAACATACCTCATACGCTTGAATCTAGGTCACGAGGCCGTCGAGAATGTTTACAAAGCTCAAATTGTTTACAAAATAATTCGGTCACTGGGACACTAGTTCGAATACAGTAAAAAGAAAAAAAAATGACCTTGATTAGTGGATATCGTACTTAGGTATTAACTTCTAGGAACGGGATAAAATTATTATATTGCGCAATTATTAGGAGCAAAAAGAAAAAAAAAAAATTTTAAACACTATTTTTAATTTGAACGTAACGAGGTATCTACAGACCTAAGCAATTGAAAATTAACAGATTTATTATAGCAGTTCAAAAAGGTGTGTTGAAGATTTACATGAAGCATTTGATAAATCACGGGATAGTTCAAAAAGGTGTATTGAAGGCTTAGATGAAACATTTGATAAATCACGGGATAGCTTAATAAGGGGTAATGAAGGCTTAGATGAAGCAGTTGAAAAATCACGGGATAGCTTAATAATGGGTAATGAAGGCTTAGATGAAGCAGTTGAAAAATCACGGGATAGCTTAATAAGGGGTAATGAGGATTTACATGATTCAATTGAGAATCACGGGATAGCAAGAATTTATCAAAAGTTGAACATTGGAGGGGAGGGAAAGAAAAGAAAAAAAAAATACAGTTCAACCAACAGAAGGCAGTGTTCGCTTCTGTAACAAGGACCATTAATCAAACCATAGAGATGGCGGATCTCTCAAACAAAACCGTCAACAAAACCAAACAAAGGCTTGGAGTTATGGCGAATCTCCAGAACACATCGCCAGATAAGATCTTATTGTACTAGTATATATTTATATTTCACACTATTCTTACGTATATATTCGGTATCAATCTGAGGATTGTGCAGAATCCGATGGGCGAGATCCGAGCTCGGGATGCGTTGCAAGTAGTTTCGCATTGCGAGTTATAAACCTTCCCAAAACGTATGTTTACATATATATCTTTTTATGTACTGTTCATTGAATGAAACGAACTCACTTACAATTAGTGCTTTAGGCCTGTCGGGTCACTCTCGTCTCATTTCTTGAACGTGGAGGGAGGATTCACGACCCGTAACTCCACACAAACCCGTGAGTATATGATTGCATATAGGACGAAACCGGTTCGCCCTAAGTAAATAGTAAACTTTGGAGGAGTAGGAATTTGGAGGTATCTGGGCTTGGGGGAAGACCTGAAGGCAGTGCATGATGGCGAAGGAAGGTCAATTGGGACGCGATAACTTAGGTATCAATCAATTGAACCGTGCCAAAAGACTGTGCGAATTTTGGGTTGACTTCTGATCACCCTGCTTACTTGATGGAGGCAGGAGCCAAATTTTGCCAGAAAAAGGGTTATTCTGAGTTCGTCAAATATGCAATTAACTAATTACATTAACCTACTAAATCCATCTTTATATGTACCTTATAGCAGCTGAATCTAAACGGAGGGGCGCCCAGCAGATACGAGATACAATCATAATCAAATTTACTAACATTTAACCATTTGAGTTATATTTAATTATCTGTTCAATTAGTCATGTGTAGTTTCGATTAGTATTGCTTATTCATGAATTCATTAGGATGTAGGGAATCATAATAAACGTCAAAGGGAAGTTAGTTCATTTAGAGAAATTACTTAAGGTTAAATTTGCAAGAGAGAGACCAATACAGTTTGAAATTCAACACTCTGTTTAGAATCAAGAGGGTTACCACAAAATTTAAAGTAATTAAAGTCCTATATCATAAATCAAAAAAATTACACAACGTTTGATGGAGTTTAATTACAACCTAAATACGAAAATATTTACGTTCAAAGTCGTAAATAACGTATTTATTAGTTAAGTACATATATCGCTAAAGGTATGTAGTACAAGGGAGCTTTAAGTAGCTTTCTGTAGTTATCAGAGGAAATAAGGGTCCAATTTTATAAAGGCTTGTGTGACGTAGGGGAGGAATTTTCCATCCCTACCACACATATGCAAAGCCTTAAGAATTTAAATATCGATCAGAGCCAAGAGAAAAGGCGAGAATATTACAACTGTCTTGCCGATGAAAGGAGAGTTAAATAAGTATGAAAAGACGAAACATTACGACTGGTGCCAAGTGCCCAGGAGTAAATAAAATACAGTTAAATATAAGAGAGTATGAAAAGACGAACATCACAACTGCACAGCCGTGACAGGAGATCAGAGTTTTACAAGTTGTTTTAGAAAAAAAAAAATAATAATAATAATAAGTAGGACGTTATGTTAAATGAAGTGATAATAAAAATAAAATAAAAATCAGAACAGTGCGCCGTTAAATAAACACGAAAAAAATATATAAATTAATAAATAAATATACGAAAATAAATATATAAACAATACATTTAAATATAAAAAAAAGTGTTAACGAATAAACTCTACATGTTTTAAAATAATTTATAAAAGTGTCGATAAAGTTTAAATCAAGTGACCATGAATTTGTTGATTGCTTATGAGATTATAAATATCGTAACAAAGAATGTAGGTCAGATACAAGCGTAAACAGTTTATTCAAGGCAGGCCATAAATTGACAGAATAATGGTATTGACATTCCTGAATCCAGAATGTTAATGACCGTAATGTAAACAATCTGATACGAGATACCGCGGTGTTTGTAAGCATCGAAAGATTGATAACCTAAGCATCGAAAGTGATAACAAAACATCGAAAAATTTTGAAGTAGGCGACATCGGGGGTAACGCGTATCTCTATAAGAGATTGTAGAATAAACAAACTCGAAAATGATATCAACACTCGGTTACGGAAAAAATAAACAGACTTTACAGATAAAAACGGGGGAACTTACCTACATAAAGTGACCCTTTGTTTATAGTTAATGTTGTGGGTTTGTATGTGAGGATTATCACATAAAAAGTCATAACATAAAAGATAAGGAACATAAAATAAAAATAACATAAAATATTTGATTGGGGATAGTGTCGAGTTGAGAGCTTTAATATCACAGACGAATGTTTTATAGGTATATACCTATTTAAGGGAACATTTGATCATTCGGACCAAAAAAAGGAGGGGATTTGACGAAATAACATCAAGATAGGTATTGCGAACTCTAAACAGATTTTGCGAAAATATCGTAGGTATTGCGGAACTTGAAGGAATGGTTGGCATTCTAAACAATGAGTAATTATTGGTTGAACGAAAATCACGGGATATTCATTAACATTGGAGTAACAATATTCATTCCGTTTTTTTTGTAATTACCTACATTTATTTGAAATGAAGAGTGATGGTAGAGTTGATCTAATTTGGGTTACAATCATCATGCAAACAAATATAAATAATTGAAAATATTGTGTTTTATAGGGGGACAGGTTCCAAAAAAAAAAAAAAAAAATTAAATAAATTATAAATATATATAGGTATATTTATAATAAATAGTTGGTATTGAGTTAAATTCATTAAAAAATTTTTAAACAAAAAATGGCGGAAAAAAGGAAAGTGGATGCGACGGAATTAGAAGCTAAAGAAATACCGTCGGGAGATGAATTACGGGAGATATTTAGACGTTCAAAGAGGTCTAAGTTACGAGTCGAGGATATGATAGAAGTCGTTCAGCCAGAGGGGGAGACCGACACAAAATCGGAGGAACAGGGCGAAAATAAGCGAGAGTGTGAAGAGAGACTCACACATGGTATGTTACAGGAAAAACCCGAGGAAAAGGAACAAGAAAAGTTAACGAAGTAAAAGGAAAAATAAAAAAATAAAATAAAAAATATAGAAAAACGAGAAAATTGAAAAAAAAAATAAAATAAGTAAATAAATAGAATAAGGAAGGCAACATAATTTACATAAGGTAATTTAGGAAACTAAAATAGAGATTATAAGGTTGTCGCTTAATAAGATAAAATATAAACATTAACCGGGCGACACTCGGAAAATAAAGAAAATGGTTGGGAAACGTGGAACAAGTAGGCGAGCCCAGGCTTTAGTGACAGCAATCGGGGAAAATGTCACAACCGAGACTTCAACAATAAACATAGGAGATATAACTACAATAATTCAGGCAGCTTTGGCACCGCTCGTCAATAAGATGCAAGAACTCGAGAAACAATTGGAAAGCCCAGCAACAGGGGCGGTGATAGGAGAGGATAGTGCGCCGAAAAGCGTTCTCCAAGTAATGGAAATGTTACCACAGCAGGAACGACCATCATTCTCCGGTGGAAATCAAAATCCCATTAGTTTCCTGGAAGATTTAAAAGAATACACTAGAAAAGTGAAACGAACGGATCCATTAGTCGTCGTACGGGAAAATTTGAAAGGGGAAGCTAAATCGTGGGCAAAATTGTACAATAAACGATGGGAGACTATGTTAGATTTCGAACGAGATTTTTTAGCTACCTATTGGGGAGACATAAAGAAAAATGAAGTTCGCCGTCGTCTTGCAGAAGGGGTATATGATGCCAAGAAAAATATATCCATGCTCACTCATTTCGCAAACTATTGGGAGCTAGCGAAGGCTTTAAAGATTACGGACACACCGTTGGGCATAGTTGACGAAATTATGAGACATTATCCGAAGGAAATTCAATCGCTATGGTTTTCGGGGCAATCAGGAGATGAGATTGTCGCCGCTGAGTTTCTACGAAAACTAGATACAATGGTATGTACACCAGAAGAACGGAACATGAAGAAGAGGAGTGGGGAGGAATCCAGCAAGAAGGACAAATACCGTGACCGTTACCACGCCATAAAAAGGAGGATACACGCAATTGAAAGTGTGGGCGAAAACGCTAGTTGCAGCAAGTGCACCGAAGTTAACAGCTCACCAAAAGAAAATTCTACAATAACTACAGCCGGGAAGGAGCTAATGGTCGCAGCCAACTCGGGAGATAAAAGGAGATTATAGCGCTTTACATTTAGCTAGATATTACACAAGTAATAAGAAACAAAAATCAGGTTTACAGTTAGTGGAAATCAACGGATAGAGTGCGAAGTTTACAAATATTTGTAAATGTTAATAAATAAATAAACGATTGAGAAATACAAATAAAATTATGTTAGGATACATTATAATTGGGGAGGGGGAAGAAAGAAAATTACTAAAATATTAGATTATCAGATTGCTTGCGAGGGGCGGATCGTCGTTAAGTCTTTGAGGGTGAGTGGACAAGTTCTTAATAAGCGACAATCATATTCAATTATTGAAATAGAGTAAGGCAAATAAATTCGTTAATTTTGATTTTCTAGTTGAAAAAAAAAAAAAAAAAAATTGACTTTTTTCATGTGTTAGTGAGAAAAAAAAAAATGTTAGATAAGTAAGAACACTCAAAAGGAGAGAAATTAGAGATATTATATGGCACACAAAAGGGACATTTTGAAAAAAAAATAAACAATGCTTAGGGATTTTTTTTTTTGAAATATTGAAATAAGAAAGTTTATCTATAGATATAGGGTAGACATTAAGTATAGAGATAAAAAGGTAACATTTGAATTAAGGTATAAATAGTTTAGATTTCAAAAAAAAAAAAAAGGAAAAAAAAGGGAACGCTGAACCAATTTGAGGATAATAAAGAACATTTATAAAAATTTAAATATTAGAGTGGACAACACTTAGGCTAGAACAACTTTGGATGAATTAAGAAATTACAATTAGAAATTAAGAATTATAAAATAAAGTTTAAATAAATAAAGAAAAAAAAAAATGCTGGAAAATTTATATGAAACATGTATACCACTGATTGTCGGATTGGGTGAGGTCGTGCGAAAACACACATTTCACAAAAATATTCATACTTACAAAACAAAAAACAATTAATTGCACACCAAGAGACCACCCGCTTTTCAGTTGTACGAAAGGCCGCGAGATTGTAAACAATCTTTACTTAAATCATTGTAAGGGAGGTCTTAGTCCAATTTGGTTGGGGACCACCAAAACACGCGAGTCGAGGGGCGTGTTCCAGCAAAAAGAAATTAATTTTGAATCTATCAAAATTAAAGGACTAACTAACTAACTAACCATCACGCCGTTTCCCCGCAGGGGTAGGCAGAGAGGACGGACCGCCAAACAACTCGGTCTTGGCACACACTCTTTGCCTCACTCACATTCATACATCGTCTCATACATTCTCTTCTATTATTCTGACTTTTGACATGACCCGACTCAAGTATCTGATTCACTTGATCGTGCCATGTCTTCCTCGGGCGTCCCCGACTTCTTCTACCATTCACATTCGCGTCGTATATTCTTCTTACACTACTTCCTTCGTTCATTCGCTCTACATGCCCAAACCATCTGAGGGTCCCTTTCTTAATCTTACTCATTATGCTTACATCAGCCTTACATTCTTTGCGGATATCCACATTTCTCACACGATCATACATTGTTTTACCACACATACGTCTCAGGGATCTCATTTCAACTGCATTCAGTTTACTTTCATCCTTCCTCTGCCAGTTCCATGCCTCACTGCCATACATCAGGGTAGGTACCAGGACTCCATTGTGGACTGCTAGCTTCGCTTTTTTTGACAGTTTTTTATTAGCGCCAACGGCATTCAGTCCACCATTAATGGAGTTACCGGCATTCACCCTTCTTTCAATATCTCTTTCAGCCTTCCCATCTCTCGTAAACATACTACCCAGATACACAAACTCATCCACCTGCTCCAAATATTCATCATTCACAACTATGTTGCATACTGTTTTCGTACTCTCCCTTTCAAACACCATGACTTTAGACTTACTTACATTCATCATTAGCTCATTTTTCACACATACTTCGTTCATCCTAGATACGAGAGACTGTAGATCTTCCATAGTGTTAGAAATCAGCACCGCATCATCAGCATACAACAGGCAACATACTTTCAGATTACTCAATTTCGCGCCCAATCCCACCTCTTTCAATTCTTGCATACAATTATCCATGTATAGATTGAATAACCATGGTGACATTACGCAGCCTTGCTTGACACCTTTTGTGATGTCAAACCACCCCGTAAAACCACCGTTTACCCTAACACACGCAACGCTTCCCTCGTACAGAGACGCAATTGCCTGTATGAGATTTGTATTCACTCCATACTTGGACAAAACCTTCCATAGCTTTTTCCTGTCGACTCGGTCGTATGCTTTTTGTAGATCTACAAAGGCGCAGAAAAGTTTCTGGTTTTTCGCCAGAAATTTCTCAGTAAGCATACGCAAGGAGAAAATCTGGTCCATGCATCCCTTTCCACTCATAAAGGCACCTTCATAAAGTAAAATCTACGCGAAAAGAAAATAAAGAATACAATGAGATTCAAATTCAAGATTGTTAACAATCCGAGCAAAAGAGAAGAGGGAGATAGGAAGTAATAGGATGCGGAGAAGAGATAGGGGATAACAAAATGAGGAGGGGGAGATAGGAAGTAATAGGATACGGAAAAAAGATAGGGGATAACAAAATGAGGAGGGGGAGATAGGAAGTAATATGACACGGAGTAGAGATAGGGGATAACCAAATGAGGAGGGGAAGATAGCTAGTCTAAATTTGAACACAATTTCGGTGTCTAACGAAAAAAAAAAAAAAAAAAAAAAAAAAAAAAAAAAAAAAAAAAAAAAAAAAAAAAAAAAAAGAGAAGAGGACATTAAAATAAAATACAACGTTAGCCACAGCAAATTGAGTTCAGAGGAGGGAACTGTGATGAATTGCATTGATCAACAGTGAAAATTAGAAAATATCGTAGCTTCCCACTTTAATTTAAAAAGAAAATATCAATTACTTATAAAACGGACACGTCTACGACATCTATCGGATTAGAGTAAAGTGAATTCATATTTACGGTAGGGATCTATAATTAGACAAAGTGAGACGAGTATTGATAAAAAAATCACAGATGGTATCAACAAATAATCAGGGACAGGGACTCCCCAATATACCTTAGACCGAGATATATTGACAGCCAATTGAATTGCAGCAAAAGCGATTAAAAACCAATTCAGCCTATCAACGGGAAGAGGGCCGAGCCCATTTTTAGAACAAAGGAACGACCTTTGGACTTGGCAATTAGTAATGTAATTAATGAGTTTGACGTTCCCACCAAACCGAGAGGTGAATAAACTCCATGGGAAGAAATAATCTGTTCAGGGACAGAAGAACGATGACCCCAAGAAATGTTATCATTAACCGGTACATTCCAGGGATCAGAAACCCTAGTTCTCGAACGCATTAAAACATATCAGGTGCGGAAAAAAAGGATACACGTAAACACGATGCAAAAGTTTAAGTGAAAAATTGCAAAGCAAGTGACGAAAACGTATTGTAAGGCGTTAGGGAGATTTCCATCTATAATACGATTGTTTGTGACGACCGGAGATGATCGATTCGAGGGAAAACGTGCTAAAGGAAATGGAAATGTTGAAAAAAACAATGGAAAATTATTGTTATCAATTTTAGACGGAGCTAGGATATTACGATGAAAGATTTAGGGAGGAAACGTCAAAAAAAAATGAGAGTTTTAAAGAATAGGCGAGGGTACATTTCAGATGTCTAGAGCAGTAACAAGAGTTAGAGAAGAAATAGAGTGCAGTACGGAGGGGAGTGGAAAATGCTGAAAACATTGCGATAGAAAAACTCAGGAAAAGGAGTCATTTTACGTAATTAAAATGGAGTTTATAGAGTAACATAGTACGCGATTGCAGATAAAAAATGAGGCATTACAATGGTTGTCGATTTCAGATGTATTTTGTTGTGATAAACAAGGAATATTCGAACATGAAAATTGTTTATATAAGGGCAATTAGTCGTTAAAAAGGTAATAAAAATTATCATGGGTCTTATGAAATATTTACGTTAGAGAATTCTCATAAAAGTTAACGACACTGAAATAAAAAAGGATTTATTGCCAGGTGGGTACAGGAACTAATGTATACAACTGTCAAGACATATGGTTTATGGGATTTTTCGTAAGAACGGGACAAAATTTGGGGGACGATCTCTATGAAGCAATAAAAATGACAGGAATTTAAGGGCCGAAGTGGGGGTATCCCCTATAAAGATGTTAAAAAATGATATATTTATTAATAACAAATAGAAAATGAAATTTTCCAAGAGGCAGCAAACATCAAAAAACGATATGGTTATATCAGGGAAGTACGGGGAAGTGAGGGGAAAGGAGATACGACAGAGAAAAACAAAGGAAATCTTAGATTAACAGTGAATAAAATAAATACGGCTTGAAATATAAAAATCTATAGAGATATGAACAATAGCGTAAGAATAAATAAGGAAATTCATGGAAAGAGTGTCGTGAATAAAAGAAAATTCGAGAAAAAATGGAAAATTCAAATATACGACGTAAATAGAGAAAATTCGGTTTTAAATGGAAAGGTTCATATAGAATACAGAAAAACTCGTGGAAGAATAATAAAATAAAAATGAACAATTTGCGAGAAAGACTTCGACATGAAGATATCTCTGATAGGCGAATTTGGGGACAGATTTGGAACATATGGTAGATGCCGTACGCACGGACATGTTACGAAATATATGAAAATAGAACTTTAAAATTATTAAATTCAAGCTAATTTTGTATGAACAACAGTACAAAGGAAGTTGGGCAATTAAACATGGATCTTACTAAATCCGGATCTTGTAAGTATGGAAGTACGAGACAGAATTTAATGTATCAAACGCAAAACGTACAAAGAGACCGCATTCGACAATAATGGAGAGGTTTCAAGAAATTACGAGTTGATAGTAATTAGATTGGTTTATTATAGGAGATTCAGATACGATCTTTTGGACCTGAGAGGGGTATAAAAGTCTAGACAAATGCCAGTTGAGGACAGTCTACGTCGTGGTCGAAAAGGTTGTAGCTTCGCGGAACGTGACGAAACGGTGGGTGATTTAAAGTTAAAAAATTCTAAGTGATAATTATTTTGATACTTAGAAAAATTTCACATTCTATTCAGTGATCTACAGGAAAAAATACTTTGCAGTTAGAATCAGTGGAAAATAAAAATTAAAGACAACGCATTAATTACTTGTGAAAAATAAAAGTGCTCGTGATAAATACAATTTGTTTTAGTGGAAAATTCGGATTTTATAATCACTTAATATCGTGTTTTTAAACTTAGAAATTTCACGTTTAATATTAGTGCAATAAATAACTGAAGTGATGTGATAATTTAGCGTGATGAAGTTATAATTAAATACGTGTGTTCAATCTAAGTGAAAGTGTTCTAACAAATAATAAATATTTAAATTAATTATTTTAAATAATAATAATAAAACAAAATAATATTTTATTAATACATAAAAGTTCGGAGGGATAAAAATTTAATTTAACAACAATTTACCATCTCTAAATTAATCGTGAAGTAACTATCATTTAAAGTGTTATCTAACCAACGAGTTTTGAGATAAAATACAGTTTAGAACGATAGAGTTCATACATCATTTTAATTAATTAGATTAAATGAAAAAAAAAAAAAAAATTTTGAAGTCAAAAAGATTTAATTAAATTTAGGAAAATAAAAAATTAATTTAGGAAAATCGCAGCAAGGTTACCGTGTATTTCCCGGTCGGAAAAAACCTTGGTAGGGGTAAGTCTTTTCCGTTATAAAATTTTACAGATTCCAAGGAGAAAGCGGAATGGAGCAAACATTGGTATTTGGATTAATTATTTGACCAAGATATTACTCGCTTAATATGTGATATGTAACTATATTAAAATATTATAAGTATAATAAGTATATTTTATATATTTATATATGTAAGTATATAAACATATATATATGTAATTTTTGTTCCCAAGAAAAATTATAAAAAAAAAAAAAAAAAAAAAGAAAAACACTTATATAAAAAGAGGAAAAGGGTATCGATTCCTACCTCTGAATTCATCAATAACTATTAAGAGTAGTTATGTGTGATAAATTTGCAAATCAATATTTTATATTTAATGTTATGTATGTATTAATATAATTTCAGAAAATCCAGAGCATTTGAAATAAGTTATGATATTAGAAATTATTTCAATCATAAAATTTATGTATATACATATCAATATTATAAATTATTTATTGAGACAAAGTATATATAAATGAATAAATATGTATACGTAATCGGGTATCAGACTAGACAATTGCGCTAAGTACATCATTATCAAACAAAGAAAAATTTTTAGAGTCATCTCACACGTCTCCGGAATGTCTAAAGTAAACATACCTCATACGCTTGAATCTAGGTCACGAGGCCGTCGAGAATGTTTACAAAGCTCAAATTGTTTACAAAATAATTCGGTCACTGGGACACTAGTTCGAATACAGTAAAAAGAAAAAAAAAATGACCTTGATTAGTGGATATCGTACTTAGGTATTAACTTCTAGGAACGGGATAAAATTATTATATTGCGCAATTATTAGGAGCAAAAAGAAAAAAAAAAAATTTTAAACACTATTTTTAATTTGAACGTAACGAGGTATCTACAGACCTAAGCAATTGAAAATTAACAGATTTATTATAGCAGTTCAAAAAGGTGTGTTGAAGATTTACATGAAGCATTTGATAAATCACGGGATAGTTCAAAAAGGTGTATTGAAGGCTTAGATGAAACATTTGATAAATCACGGGATAGCTTAATAAGGGGTAATGAAGGCTTAGATGAAGCAGTTGAAAAATCACGGGATAGCTTAATAATGGGTAATGAAGGCTTAGATGAAGCAGTTGAAAAATCACGGGATAGCTTAATAAGGGGTAATGAGGATTTACATGATTCAATTGAGAATCACGGGATAGCAAGAATTTATCAAAAGTTGAACATTGGAGGGGAGGGAAAGAAAAGAAAAAAAAAATACAGTTCAACCAACAGAAGGCAGTGTTCGCTTCTGTAACAAGGACCATTAATCAAACCATAGAGATGGCGGATCTCTCAAACAAAACCGTCAACAAAACCAAACAAAGGCTTGGAGTTATGGCGAATCTCCAGAACACATCGCCAGATAAGATCTTATTGTACTAGTATATATTTATATTTCACACTATTCTTACGTATATATTCGGTATCAATCTGAGGATTGTGCAGAATCCGATGGGCGAGATCCGAGCTCGGGATGCGTTGCAAGTAGTTTCGCATTGCGAGTTATAAACCTTCCCAAAACGTATGTTTACATATATATCTTTTTATGTACTGTTCATTGAATGAAACGAACTCACTTACAATTAGTGCTTTAGGCCTGTCGGGTCACTCTCGTCTCATTTCTTGAACGTGGAGGGAGGATTCACGACCCGTAACTCCACACAAACCCGTGAGTATATGATTGCATATAGGACGAAACCGGTTCGCCCTAAGTAAATAGTAAACTTTGGAGGAGTAGGAATTTGGAGGTATCTGGGCTTGGGGGAAGACCTGAAGGCAGTGCATGATGGCGAAGGAAGGTCAATTGGGACGCGATAACTTAGGTATCAATCAATTGAACCGTGCCAAAAGACTGTGCGAATTTTGGGTTGACTTCTGATCACCCTGCTTACTTGATGGAGGCAGGAGCCAAATTTTGCCAGAAAAAGGGTTATTCTGAGTTCGTCAAATATGCAATTAACTAATTACATTAACCTACTAAATCCATCTTTATATGTACCTTATAGCAGCTGAATCTAAACGGAGGGGCGCCCAGCAGATACGAGATACAATCATAATCAAATTTACTAACATTTAACCATTTGAGTTATATTTAATTATCTGTTCAATTAGTCATGTGTAGTTTCGATTAGTATTGCTTATTCATGAATTCATTAGGATGTAGGGAATCATAATAAACGTCAAAGGGAAGTTAGTTCATTTAGAGAAATTACTTAAGGTTAAATTTGCAAGAGAGAGACCAATACAGTTTGAAATTCAACACTCTGTTTAGAATCAAGAGGGTTACCACAAAATTTAAAGTAACTAAAGTCCTATATCATAAATCAAAAAAATTACACAACGTTTGATGGAGTTTAATTACAACCTAAATACGAAAATATTTACGTTCAAAGTCGTAAATAACGTATTTATTAGTTAAGTACATATATCGCTAAAGGTATGTAGTACAAGGGAGCTTTAAGTAGCTTTCTGTAGTTATCAGAGGAAATAAGGGTCCAATTTTATAAAGGCTTGTGTGACGTAGGGGAGGAATTTTCCATCCCTACCACACATATGCAAAGCCTTAAGAATTTAAATATCGATCAGAGCCAAGAGAAAAGGCGAGAATATTACAACTGTCTTGCCGATGAAAGGAGAGTTAAATAAGTATGAAAAGACGAAACATTACGACTGGTGCCAAGTGCCCAGGAGTAAATAAAATACAGTTAAATATAAGAGAGTATGAAAAGACGAACATCACAGTGTGTTGTTTGATCAAGTTATCTGCACGCAGTAAGCAATACCCTTGTTTACTACCTACCTATGAATTTTGCGTTTTAGATTTTTTGTCACTAGAATATCTTTTATATCTTTTTCAATTAAATTAAAACATTTTGGAGCTAAATTGTGATAATGTCTTTGTCCAAATGTAGTATTTGTCTTCGGAGTCATGTGTTGATGTCTGTCTTGTGTCGTAATTGTGTTGTGCAGTACGATGGTTTAGTTTATCTTTTTGGTAATGTATAGATATAATTTTGATGTACAGTTGGTGTATGTTCAATACAGCAAAGTCTTTAAATAACTTTTTTGTCGAGAATCTAAAAGGTTTTTTAGTAATAACTTTAATTAAGGCCTTTTGCGCTTTGTCGAGAGGGTCCATATTAGTCTTCGCAGCACCACCCCAACCAATCATACCGTGGGTGATAATTGATTGTCCTAATGCGTAGTATATAGTTTTTAAAGTCTTCACTGGCATTATGTTTCGTATGTTCTTAAAAAAATATATAAGTTTCCTTACTTTACCCGCTGTTTTATTTATTTGTTCTGTCCATCTAAAATAGTTGTCAATGTAAATGCCTAAATATTTGATTATCTGAGTCCGTGTTAGCGGGTTGCTTTTTTAGATGTGCAGTCGTGTATAGTTAGGTTTTTATTGAGTCTTGGTTGTCGTCTGGGATCTATACTAAATGTCATGTATTTTGTTTTGTCTATATTTAGTGTTAGCAGGTTATTGTCGAGCCAATTTTTAATCCGGTTGATTCCTTCGGCAGCTTTTTTGTATACATTTGTCCAGGAATCAGAAGCGAAAATAAGAACAGTGTCATCCGCAAAGCAAATAACATCTCCGCTAATATCTAACTGACACAGGCAATTGATGTAAAGTAAAAATAGTATGGGTCCTAATGTACTTCCTTGGGGAACACCGTAAGTTATATATCTGTTTTGGCTTGTTACGTTGCCTAAATTTAGTGCGTGGCTGCGATCAGTTATGTATGATTTGAACCAGTAATATGCAGAGTTTTTAATACCTATGTTATCTAATTTTTTAAGGAGAATTTTATGGGAAAACTTTAACTGTATCATACTTCTACTTAGAACCACCCACATTATCTTCATTTTCACATATTTTATTGGCTGCTATCTATATTATATTATACCATATATAAAGTCATTGGTCATAAGTAGGTATTTCATCAATGAATATTAGATCAGACAAAGTAACCTGCAGTCTTCATTCGATTATTTTTTCTTTATTATATTTTTATTTTATCAAAATCAAATTCAAGTGATTTGCTACGCTTGGTGACTTAGCAGGGGTGCCCGGGTTGATGGGTTGAGGTTTGTCTGGGTCTTAGCGGCAGATGCATCTGCCTACCTATCCCTTTTGACCTTTTCAGCAGGACTCTCTCGGAACGGCCTTACAACGCAATGGGAGGGATGGATTCACACGCCCGCCACTCCGACACTGACCCCCAGATTCCTACGTACTCCTCATACCCTTTTCCTTCCCAGAACATTCTCTCCTTCCTTTCCTCAAAAGACCCCCCACTCAGCATCCTCAAAGATAATATAGGTCCTGAGGGGAATTCTTTTCTCGTGGCTTCCTGTGCGGAAGTAATAAAAAAAATGAACAGTTTACAGTAAGGTCGGTTTATACCTACATGTGCAATTTACCTGTGAATCCAAATACATTTAGGTACCTATATATTTAACAATTAAACAATAAATTTAAAAATTAATAGGTATTAATATTTATATACCTACGTATATTTATATATATATATATACCCCACACAGGAGGCCCTGAGGGAAATTATTTCGCTCAGGGAAATTATTTCCCTCAGGGCCTATGTCATATTTGGGGATGCTGTGTGGAGGGGTTTTTTAAGGAAAGGAAGGAGAGGATAGTTCTGGAAAGGAAAAGGGTTAAAGAGGTGGGTAGGAATCTGGGGTCAGTGTGTCCTGGTCATCCGCCTCCAAGACTTAGACAAACCTCACCCCATGAACCCGGGCACCCCTGCTAAATCACCAAACGTGTCGAACAACTTGGGGTGACCTATGACCTATGTAGTACCTACTAGAACAAGAGATACTACCACTATAAATATCATCACATAACGTATCATTAAATTTTATGTTGTTTGATTTAGTTGAGATAAGCGTACATTTTCAGAGAGATTTTATATATATTTTCATAACAATTGAAGATATCTACATCAGAAAGAATGCTGTTGTGAAATGTTGAACAAAATCGTAGAAGGCAAGCATTTTGATTTCAATCTGTTTTGCAATGTTTTTCATTAAAAATAATGCACCAAACGTCTGCGGTATGTAGGTACTTTCAACTCCATTCGATTTAATAATGCAAGACAGTCAGTGTGCTTTTAATATGGCAACATATCACCTGAAAGTTGTCTACGTACACTCGATGATCAATTTGGAAAATACATTTGCATCGAGAATTATTAAAACGATTGTGCGATTTGTAAGAAATTACGTAATTTAAGACTTTTTTCTGAATCGATTTAATTTTGTTTAAATCCGTTCCTACAACCAGGGCTGGGAAAAATACATGCTTTGCTGTAATTAAAATACAAATTACAAAATACTTTTTCGCATGTATTTAAAATACGAAATACAAAATACTTTCAAGTCATGTATTTGAAATACAAAATACAGTGTTTTAACCATTTTTTAATTTCAAATACAAATTACAAAATACATTTGGTTTTGGTAGACCCTTTGGTTGCAATATCTAAGTAAGTGCCAATATCTAAGGGTGCATTTCCATAGAAGCAAAGCTGAGCAGAATGAAACAGAGACGTGCTAAAATTGACTAATCATGTTCCTCAGGAGACACATCTCGTCTCCGTCCCACTTGTAAAGTTTTGTGGTATAGAACTTAGGTGTTAGATTATAATAATTATTATTATAATAACACTAGCTGGTTCCCGGCATGCATTGTAATGCCATATTCAAAGAAATAAATTATCCAATTTTCTGCGTAATTTTCTTAATTTTTCTTTCCGTAAGAACCTTCTATAAAGTATTAGAAAACTTTAAAAAAAATAATGAAATTGGTAAAGTCATTCTGAAGTTATGACTTGATCACGGGAAAAAAGGATTCATATTTATATATAAATGGATGACATTTGTAAAGCGCAGTTTTGTGTTATTTCATTTCAAGTGCGCTCTATAGTAATTAACTTTAAAATAATCTAGTAATCAGTCAAATTATTCCTATAGTGCTTGATCTAATACTATGATACAAAAATGTACAATACAAAGCAATGACAAGTATAATATAATATGATACAAAATGTACAATAACAGTGCTATTATAGCACAGGACAATAATAATAACTAGCATGACGTAAAAAATGTACAGTACATTATAATGCAACACAAATGTACAGTACATTACGGTGCAACACAAATTCCAAGCAGAACTCTTTCATCTATCGTGCATCCAACACTTTCAACACACACTATACACAATTTGACATTTTTAACTCTGCACCACACTCCTTAAAATCACACAGACGCTCTCTCGATACTCTACAATAACAATAACTATAGATACCCTCTAATACAATCACCACTCTATGAACTTCTTTTTTTATTATTTTTTCTCTTTTAATTTTTTGTCGCGCATATTTTTATTACTATACCACAACTTAACCGATCCCCCCATCCTTCCCCCTCCCTGTTCCTACCTAAATAACTCGGCTCTTAAAATGTAATTTTTCATTAGTAAAAATCTCTGGAATCACTACACTTGTATACAATACCTATGTGGAAACCTGTAAATGGTTCAATTATTGTGACTCGATTACTAAATGCTCTGTTATTAATGTAAACTGTTGGCCTCCCAAATAAATGAAATGAAATAAAATAAAAATAAAGCAATGATAAAGAGAACTACAAATAATCATTAGTAAGAGTGCTATAGCAAAGGACAATAGTACAGAATTCTTTCGTTTTAAGTCTATGTACCTATTATCTATATGTGTTTATTTTTCATTATCATTATTAAGATCGCTAAATGTATTTGAAAATGTATTTTGAAGCCATACGTATTTGAAATACAAATTACAAAATACCTCAGCAGCAGGTGATTGAAATACCAATTACAAAATACATTTTTAGGAGGTAATTGAAATACAAATCCATCCAAATACAAATCCAAATTACAAGTATTTCAAATACTGCCCTGCCCTGCCTACAACCCCTACCATGACCCGCCTCACAACGTTGCCCAACCGGCTAACGATGTAGTTTCCCTGACTTTAGGCTGTACAGACAGGGCTGCTCTTGAGAGTGTCACATAAAAAATAATAAAAATAATTCATGCGACAAAATCATAGGATTAATAATTTTTTTGTGTAAAATCAGTAAGTTTTTAAGTATCATTTTTTTTTACATGAAAACCGCACAAGAAAGTCCCAACTGCTCCCGTCTGGAGCCAGTGGGACTATGGCATCCCCAATTGGGGTATGTTGTGAGGCTGAAGGTAGTGGGGAGAGGAAGGCGATAGGGAAGAGGAAGGTGGGAAAGTACGTGGCTATTAAGATCGGGTCACCAAATACGACAGAAGCCATTTCAAGCAATGTTTCAATTCTGAATGGTGGTCTTACACCACGGCGATACTGAGAGTATCTTCCACTCTGGAACGTGCCGCAAATATACCAACTATATATTATTTTAAATGAATAAATTGTGAAATACACAAATTAATCAAATAAAATTTATTTGCCACGCCGGGATTCGATCCCGCGACCTTCGGAATGCTAGTCAAGCGCCTTACCGCCGCACTACTCCATTAGCTTTAACACCTGGTACCTATCTTAACATAAGTAATAAAAATTATTTTTTTCTCCAGGATGTCTTTTTAAACGCTTAAAGGACTTTATTTTCACATAAACACATTTTACAAACTTTTGCTTATGGCCATATACACCTACAAAGGTAATAATTGTACGAAATATTACAAAACAACCCCATTAAGCATTTAAAAGCTCCATAATTTAAGTGGTGGCGCTTAGAAACTTATAAAAAGCTCGCTACTCAACATTCAACATTTCAACACTATAATGGGGTGATTATTTAAACAGATGTTTCCTACCGAAATAAATAGCTTTGGTAAGGGCGGCACTCAACACCACAAGGGGGGATAATATGTTTTATAAATAAAGAAGTCTTAAATAATTATTGTAATGAGAAAACAGACCGACTTAATACTTAATGAGATTGGTCTTTGATAATCTTAGTATAAAAAGCTTTTAGAGTTCACACTTCAACTAGGTATTTCCTTTGTATCGGCAAAACGAAAGGAAGTAATGTTTTCAAAGTCATGTTACGCATTAGAATAAGCAACTTACTGGTGCAGGAATTTTGCAATTTTGCATGCAACCACATTTTGAGCGTAGTGTACCTACTTACTTATTACAATTATTACTGATTATTCATCACTGGTCATCTCTAGGGGTGGCCAGGTTCATGGGGAGAGGTTTGTCTAGGTCTTGGCGGCGGATGCATTTTCCCACCTTCTGCGTGGCAGGCCGGAATGGGAGAGACTGGTTAAGGGAAACCTTTTGACCTATTCAGCCGGATGGGTGTCTCGACCCATCCCCTTGTCCCGCAGTGGGAAGAATGGATTCATACGTCCAACACTCCTGGGCACACTGACCCCCATATTTCTTCCTACCCCTCATACCTTTTTCCTTCCCAGAACTTCCTCTTTATACTTTTCTTAAAAAACCCTCCACACAGCATCCCCTAAGATGACATGGGCCCTGTGGGAAATTATTTTCCTGAAGGGCCTCCTGTGTGAAAATATTTTACCAAGCCTCCTAATGTAAAAAAAAAACATTGGTTCTAATTTTGGTTGTTGGTGCGCGTGCGCGGGTAAGGATTGTAAAATACTCCTGCGAAATGCCTACATGAATCGATAGTGACTAGGGAATGCAATCCCGCAACACCATGTCAATCCAGGTATTAGCGGGACTGAAAAATCTTAGTCCCGCTGGATCCAGGTATTTGCGGGATCCAGCAGGGTGGAGATATCTAATCAATCGTACCTATAATAAAGACCTAATACCTCGATCTACCAACCTTGTTTTTAGAGTTCTAAATTTATACCTAATCAGTTACCCAAGTTCTTTGGGACATTTTAAATGGTTTATTTAATATACCTTTGGTTAGACATAGGTAAAGTTTAAGTCATAAATTGGCAAAGAATAAGATAAGACATAAATTTATATAACAATTTAAATAATAACACGATAAAAAATATTCTTGTACAATAAGCATCATAAGTTTAAACATTATTTTGGAAATAGCTTCGTAAAAAAGTTAAAGTATTAATTGTGTCGTCTGATAAACGGCTCCTGATATTGGACACAAGATAGCCAGCGGCTGAAAAAGCTCGTTCAGCTTCCACACTGGTTGGCACAATAGTCATTAGCGCATTGTAAGTGAATTGAACGTATGTGTATTTTAATCCATCGGACTTGAAGTAATTCATTTCCTTTTTTATCAAAACCTCCGCCGCGCGCAGAGTAACACGTATGAACTACGCTTCTCTGTAATCCCGCCAGTCCAGCGGGATCCGGCAAAATTTTCGACCGAGATTATTCCCGCAAAATGTCTGCGGGATCTCGGTATTTCGGGATCCCTGTATACCGGGATTGCATTCCCTAATAGTGACGATATATTATTATATTACTAATACAAAGCGCTACCAAATGAACTACGTCCAGTGGACATAATTTAGCAGCCCATTTATATACATTCATAGATGACATAGGGCCCAAAGGAAATTATTTTTCTCAGCCTCCGTGTGAGGCTATTTAAAATAAAAAAATACAAAAATAATACAAAAAATAATACAAAATGGATTAAAAGCTCAAACTCATGTACCTCTTCAGAAATTCATGTTTGTACATAAAAAATATCGTGCGTTACAATTTTCAAGCATTTATAATTTTTTTTTTTTTTTTAACTTTTTAAAGGTGCTTTGTTCATGGTTGGTTTGTAGTGCAATTTACTTAACTGCGAAACCAATTACAGATGGAATTCCTCATTATTTAAATACATTATGTATTTAACAACAAAACAGTGTAGGAATTACGTAATTGCAACCAGTGATACTCCCATAATAATATCATAAAATTTTATGTAGTTTTGTTAGAATGTTAATACATTTTTAACTGAGATTTTATATTTATTTTCGTTGCAATTGAAGATGCCAATTGTTGATGATGATGCAATTAAGCGAACTGAAGGTTATTGTGTTAGTGTAATACTTACGCTGTCTTCATAATTTTAATTTACTTATCTTCATGTTTACTTAGTCATTTTTTAATATTCTCCATTCTTGAACGTATTAAGAGTAATTACATCTGTTATGAAAATATTTGCGTTGGACGCCAAAATGTAATGAAGATATTTAACTTTCACATTGGAAGCTAAAATGTTAGGAATATAATACATGGAGAGCATGAGACAAGTATAACAAATTATTACTGGAGAATTTCTCAGGCGTGGACCTTAAGCAGGCGGCTGTGTAATACTTTGTATGAGCATAGGTTATTTAAATGAAATAGTATTGTGCTTTAACACAGTTAAATTAATTTATTAATTAAGTACAAATAATAATCAGGGCTAGACTAAATTCTGAATGGGCATATTATGGAGCGTTAGTACCGTTTAATCTTGAGTAGTTGATGAAAGGGTGAATGCCATATGTAGGCGATCCATGCTGCTGCTTGCTGCCTTCGGAGATGGGCGGTTAGCTCCCTCCGCTGCTGACATGTGCTGAACGGCAGGCTGGAGCGACGAACAGGCCTCCAGTCCCGCGGTTTCCCAGCGAAGTCCCGTCCAAGAGCGGTTGCCAGCCAGCCGACTATGTTGATGACGGCCAAGGTGGGCGATTTCGGCCGCGAGCACCTCTGGCTCCAGGTATAGTCGGAAGGTCTTGTCATGACTGCGTCTGCAGATGCTGGATGTGGTTTTAATCCAGCAGAAATAATGTGCTCCCATGGTACTCCGCTGATGATCCAGGATTTTAATGATTGTCCTGATGGTCTTCAATAATGGATGCCGCTGGTGGGCGCGGATTTATCAATCTTCACATGTTGTTAAAATAATGGCGAACTACGACTATTTGATTACGTCGACCCGCCACAGGGACGGTGGCCGTGGTCACCTGTGGCTGCTCAAAGAATGAAGAACTCAAGGCCAGTCCTGCCTAGTGAACCCCTCTGTGCAGATCCTCAGTATCACCAACTGAGCAAAGGTAAACATATTGCTACCAATATAAAGATGTTGAATGTTAACAAACTTCACACCAAAAGTACCCATACACAGATAATTCACTTGTTACATTATTTTTTATGTAACACATCATTTCGTTGCATGAAATTTATGGTTTTTCTGGCCTAAAATTTGAGGTTTTTGTTTATAAAATGTAGGTGTGTTGTTCAGCAAGGAGTATATTTTATCATTTAAAGTTATAGTAATATTCATCGATATAGGTATTAAATTGCAGAACACGCTAAGAGAAACGGCTGCGCAGCCTTTTTCATACAAAATTTAGTTTTGG
Organism: Limnephilus rhombicus; assembly: GCA_929108145.2. Classification (NCBI taxonomy): domain Eukaryota; kingdom Metazoa; phylum Arthropoda; class Insecta; order Trichoptera; family Limnephilidae; genus Limnephilus; species Limnephilus rhombicus. Next base: position 20,235,165 of record OV815293.1, read on the forward strand.
ATTTGAGGATTAAACTGAGTAATCATTTTTTTTAAATCAAAAGGTAGAGCAAATATCTAATATGGATATATGCTACTTTATTTATTTATAGTTTAAATTACGAGTTGTAGGTCATTAAAAAAATTATTTTTTCACGATTTTCCGACAAATATCTTCCAATCGTTTCTTTTTGTTCTGCTGTGATATCAATCCAGTCTATTGCTGACCCAAGTTCTGCTCTCACGGCACCTGCATCTGTCAATTTCTTACCTTTGTTAAGCCATCTTCAAACGGTTATTTTTCCATCCCTTATATTTGCTGTTTGAACAATTCGCCGGGTGTCACCACTGGGCCTGATTGAAATATTAACCTAATCGGTTTATTTATTGTTCATATTTACCATCCATTCATTTCTTGGGGCAGGAGACAAAGTAAATGATTATCGTTGTATTAGGTGAGCCCCTAAATGATTGTTTGCCTCCATATTGGATTACAGCAGTCTGATTTTCCATGGACACAATTGAAACAACGGATTTGTTCAAGTATAACTTGATATTTGGCAAACATTTTACGGCTGGCTGTCAGTCAACAGGGGTGTAGCCGACTGAATTAAAAAAAACTGAAGAATGTAATGCGTAAGTACCTACTTATTACATTTTTCACTTTTTGATAGGTACCTACCTTCATAATTTTATATGAGTAAAAAACAAACACTTTTCGGGTAAGTATCTACAAATCGCTTTTTATTGTTTAGAAATTGGATTCAGAGCTCAGGGCCATAAAGGCCCCTTTCTTTTTCATCATTAATTTAAAATGTATGGTTGTTGAAAGTTGAGTTCCTAGGTATATACCTATTTTATTTCTTGGAGATGAAAAACGAATCACTAAAATGAAAAGTTTATTTATTCACCTTATTTATTTAATTTTAAATATTTTCCAATCGATGTCCAAAAAACATATTTTCAATCCGAAGAAAGGTTCGTAAGCAGGAGATTTTACGCTTAAAAGCATTTTTATAGACCTTCTACTTTATTTTTTCTATGCTTATAATAATGATTCAGTAAAAAAATAAAATATCAAGATTTGTTCCACTCTCATTATTTATTTAATTAAAGCATTTAAAATATACCTAGGCTATTAAAAACAAAAAAAACACACGATTTATCACCTTGCATGGCTTTCGCCGTCATTCGTTGATTAGGTAATTAGATTGAAGTAGTTAACTATATCCTGAGTGATTTAAAAAATATATATTATAATTAACAACAATTACAATACGAAAGCAAAGCACTTTTGTGTTCAGATATTTTTGTCTTTACTTTTCTTACAGAATTAGGAGATCCTGCAGAAAGACATATTATTTTTGATTCATGTACCTACAATCCGAATACTGTTGACAATTATTACAGAAGAAAATAACTTTTACCACATTCTAACTCCTTATTGAAAAAATTTTAACCGTCTTCTCTATATTTTCACCTCGAATACACCCCTTCCTACGGTACCTAAACGAGAATCATCCTTGAGAATTGTTTGTTTATTGGATATTAAAAGCTTTGTGGGTAGTATCAACAGTCATTAAACACGTCTCGTGTTACTCCGGGTCTCGATTAGGGTCGGTCCCTTTCTCTGGAGGGCAGGCTGAAAAAAATACACCTTTATTTAAAGTGGTTGTTGGAGAAAAAATGAAACTTCCGACTTTGAGGGTACGGCGCTTAGGACAAGGGTGTACCGAGTTTATTAAAAATAATGATTCGTTTATAAATATTTTTCTCCATTAAATAATAGCACACTAAATAATTAACTTACTAACTGACCATCACGCCTTTTCCCCGCAGATATAGGCAGATAGGATAGACTGCCACACAACTTGGTCTTGGCACGCACTCCTAGATCCATTCACATTCGCACATAGTTTTGTTAATAATACTCTTCTGTTATTCGGACCTTTGACTTGACCAGACTCAAATATTTAATTGGTTTGTTAATGACGTGTCTTCCTCGGGCGCCCCCGAATTCTTGAACCATTCACTTCAACGTCGTGTATTCTCCTTACACTTCTTTCTTGGTTCCTCTCCTTTACAAAAATCTAAGCGTCCCTTTATTCATTACTCATTACATTTACATCAGCCTTAAATTTTCTTTTGAATATTTGAATTGAAAAAATTCAGATACCTATCCAAAAGTTTTGTCCAAATGAACAAATTTAAAAAAAAAATATGTTTAAATTTTTATATTTTGTAATTGATTAAGATATTCCTGGATATTTTTGGAGGTTTATGGTTATTTTTGGAAATTTGTGAAAATTATGGTTATTTATAGATATTTATGATAAAAAAAATTATGTAGGAGATAGTTACTATTGCAATCTTACACACATGTAAATCTTCTTTTTTTGGGAGGTTTTCTTTCCAGTTTCCTAGGGGTTAAAATTTCTAAAAAAGTCCATATTAGTTAAATTAGCTTTCTACTAGTAGATATTAAGTGAATTAAGTAATTTTATTTGAAAGGTGGAAATCTAATATTCGGATTGCAATTTCAATTTGAAAATGCGATTTGGTTTTAAACACGGAAATCTGCTATACATAAAGTGAGAAATAAATACAGCGATCTGTAATATATACCGATCTCGAAGCCCCGTTACAATGGAGAAGAATAGAAATAAAATAAGGATAGAAGAATAGAAATATATAATAGAAACAAAAATAATAAATGATAATGCATACAGCTATAAAAGATCATTTGCCTTGGCGTATTTCGGCATATCGTATAGTATATAATGGGAATATACGGCGAGCGATATGCTGAAATAGGCCAAGCCAAATGATCTTTTATTTCCAAGTGCGTTAGCCCTTTAAACAAAATTGGCAACCTGTAATAATGTAACTTAATTATAACCAGCAATCTGACATCATTTTTTAATTCAAATGAGTAAAATGTCACATTCAAAATGGTATTCTGGAAATTTATTTTCAATTTCCTTTGCACAAAATCATAAAAAAAAACTTTTATTTAACTAGAAATAAAAGGTTTTAATTGGTCTGCTGAAATACATATATATAAATATTTAAATTTACATCCACACAGGAGGCCCAGCGGGAAATAAATGCCTTCAAGGCCTGTGTCATCTTTGGGGATACATTGGGGATAGAAAGGTATTTTTAGGATACGAAATTCGGGGTAGAAAAAATTGTCAGGGGTCGGTAGGAATCTGGAGGTCAGTTGTCAGGGGTCGGTAGGAATCTGGAGTCAATACATCACAAGAGTGATGGAAGTGTGAATCTATCCCTTTCACTGTGCCATGTTCTGAGGGAGTCCTGCTGAAGATGTCAAATGGTCCATTTCAAAGGGCAGGCGCATCCGCTGTCAAGATCCGGACAACTCACCGCATGAACCCAGGCAGCCCTGCTAAGTCACCAAATTTAGCGAACCATTTTGGGTGACCTATGGTAGAGGTTTTGGTTATCCAATATATGGTTCCCTGGGCGGTAGTACCCATACCCGCCTCCCAAATTGAAATATGTAACATTAGATTACCGCCTTTGAAATTATACGACTCAATTATTCATGATAAAAAATAAGTCATCCCTCATTTATCGTTCCTCCACCACTGCTTTCATTCGATGATACTTTTTATACCGACGGTTAAACAAAACGAAAGTGTTTGAACAGTGTCAAGAGATTAAAGGTTACTTAAGATGTCGAAAGACGGTGTTTTTTTGTCAAAATACGGTCGCCGAGATTATTGTTTGATAAAAATACCCACCCCAAATATTGGCCAACGGAAATCTGGGGTGAAATGAGCGCTCAAGTGAGAAAGATCAGTATAATGTGATTAGTTAGGAATGAGTACCAAGAAAAGATAATATGAAAATAACAATATACAAAATAATGGATTATCTATAACTACCATGCATTTTGCTAAGCAGGTGAATGTATTTTGAAGTCTTAGAAATTGTATTTCCACTATGAGATTACCGATTTCAAAACTTGCATCGAATCACATTTAGAAAGATCAAATCCTTATTGGTACTACTGCACCTCCCACCTTTATATGTTGCTTTTACTTTCCAAAATACACTCGTCAAAGAATACATTACATATTAATATTAAAATATTTTTCAGGATTAAATAACATGTGTTCACAATAATGTCCTCTGCGTGCGAACTCTATCTAAATTTCTTTAAATGGACAATATACAGTGTTAATTTTAAGCGACCTCCCAGGTAAGTATGGTCCTGTTTTCATTAAATTTTAGGCAGCATCGCGTTCATTGGTCAAAATATTGTACACATATTTTCGTATCGATGATCAATGAACCGGTGTTTGCAATTTTTAGCCATAAGTTGTTTATAATTGTTTGCCTAGCTTGTAGTTTTTTAGATTTTAGAAATGTATTATAAGTTTGTACAGCGCCCTTGAGGTGATTTTTCACAAAAACGGCGCTATATAAATCATCCAAATATTATTATTATTATTATTCCGTAGAAATTGATTTTAACATATTAACATTTTTTGATATGAAAGTACTGAAGGAAATAACCCTAGAATATTCTGATTTTGAAACACCATATTTTGAAAGTCACATAAATATAGCTTCGCTTTAATAAAGCCTAGTTTTGAACTCTTTTTCGTCAAAAAGTGCAAGTCAGAAACAGATATTTTTGAAAAATCTTCTTAACATAAACCAATTGAATAATATATTAATGATAGGTACTCGCATTTAGTGCTAAATAGATACGAATTATTACATTTGTGTTCGTAATAATGTAATAATGCATTTTGCAGCCAGGAAAACGCGCGTGTGCGCACTTGAGGACCAAACTATAAGAAAACTGCACTCTGCAAATTAACAGTTACCATGATTGACAGCATTGCGATGTCCGATGTTTTAACCCGACCGCTTCTCATACCGTCTATCTGTAAATTTGTACGTTTTTTTCTTTTCAACTATGGATATCGTAATTTGGACTTTCTTATTCACAATTTTACAATAGGTACCTACTATGGTTCCTATCATCGCGACAGTCATGTTTCTTTAATAGTAATATTTGGATGATTTGCTTAGCGTCGTTTTTGTGAAAATCACCTCAAGGACCCTGAAATCACCTCAACTTTGGACAAATTATATAATTCCTTTTTTGTGTAAGGTACATAAATTATATGTATGGTTTATATTAAGTAGTTAAGTATAAGTACCTACTAATCAATTTTGTGATTTCAGAGGAAATTTGGTTTTGATTAATTAAATACTAACGGCCGCTGTTACCAACTTTTCGATCGTTATCTAAGTTCTAATCTTAGTTTTTGATTGGCCAAGCGATTTTTAAGCATTTTGTAGGGAACGTTCGATTCGCGTTGTTACCAATCATTTTATCGTTGAAAATCTTAAGTGGCCACACACACTACCGCACACTACCATAGACAATAAAATGACGTCAAATTAAAAACGTTCTATGTTAAATTAATATTAAAGAGTTAATTATTCCACATCCACACCCTGCCGCCGCCTGTATAACCCGATGTTTTCATCGATTAATTCCGCCCATTCCGCAATATCTATTATGTCTAAAATGTCTAAAACTTCTCTATCCATTTTATTATAACGACAATAAAACTGACAAATGCAACACAAAAAAACTGAAAGGAGCGCGAACCCGACTGTCATTTGTCAGAGTGACATTTGATAATTCGCGGTATTTTTTCACTCTGTGGACACTTTTTATAACTAGTACTTTCCTTAGATTTATGCTTAAGTAGCTAATCCAGTAGTCCGGCTGGCTTAGGCTAAGCGGCTTGCTTAAGCGATGTTTGTGTGTTGGGAACAGCGTAGTTGTGTATTTAAGCAGTGATGAACCTTAGTTTCAGCTTAGAAGTTGATTAGTAGGATTGGTAACAACGGCCGTAAGTGGTTTAATTAAAGCTGTGGGTACATTGTTTCTCCCTGAATCATCTTTCTCGTGCGTCCCCGTTCTCCTCCCGCGTCCCCTTCCTAGCTAGCTTTATAAATTATAACCTATATGTTATTCTGATTTACGAGTTATATTATTGTAAAGTTTCATTAAAATCCATTCAGTAGTTTTTGCGTGAAAGAGAAAACACACATACATCCGCAAACTTTCGCGTTTATAATATTAGTAAGATGAGAAAATTAGAATTACTGATGGAGGCGAGATCTACAGCTGTTCACAAAATTAAATACGAATTATAATTATGTTTATATCAGGTACGTATGTTTTGAAGCAAAAATGCGTCTTCCTCTACACCTAGTATCATTCATAAAACTTCCATTTAATTGTGAGATTGGTAATCATGTACGCATTTGCTGCTCCCCATGACTTGTTCGTACGTTTTCTATTTTACTTCTGGTACAATTTCTTAAATATTTACCCCACTTTTCCAGACCATTTTAAAGATGCCCAAATATCTTAATTTCAAAAGCTTTTATCGTCCTGCGTTTAGTCTCCAGGTTTCCACATCAAATAAAGAATAAACATAACAACAACGAACCATTCATAAGCAAACGAACCTGTTTAAATAATTATCAGATATGTGTTTTGAATGAAAAACCTCCTAAATTGAATATTTACCAATACCAATCTGCATTAGCAAGAGTATTTACAACTCGTCTTGTTTGTGGAAGCGGAATAGTAGACACAACACAGCCTCTCAAAGCCCATCAAGCCTTTTCATGAATGAACCAACACGTTTACTCCCATTCACACTAATGTCTTCAAGTGAGGGCGGTCTAAACCAACATCAATGACACTTGGCGGCGTTATTTTAGCGCCACGATGCGCCAAAATTTCAAAATAAGACAAAAAACTACTACACAGGAAATGACAAGTGTTTGTTTTGGGTTTTGAACATTAGGCTTTACCGCCAAGGATGTGTTTTGAGGATTAAATAAGTAGGTAGCTCTCAAAGGATGTAGGTCGGAACTATTATTTTGGACACCTATCTATTATAAATTTCTTGCTACACCTTTCTTGACACTGTGTTTAGTGTGTTTGTTGTCTTATTGGCTAGTCAGTTACTGGCGCCAGATCACGCCAGTTTAAGTGGTAAGGGCTTATCCACTTAAAAATAAATGCCTACCCACATCGGGGTGTGATTATCACCTTGGTTTATTTAATTCATAATTAACATTTTATTTCTTATATACGGCAATAGCGAAAAGCGAAAAACTAAAGTGGAAGCGAAATGCGAAAAGCGAAAGGCGAAAGGCGAAAGGCGAAAGGCGAAAGGCGAAAGGCGAAAGGCGAAAGGCGAAAGGCGAAAGGCGAAAGGCGAAAGGCGAAAGGCGAAAGGCGAAAGGCGAAAGGCGAAAGGCGAAAGGCGAAAGGCGAAAGGCGAAAGGCGAGGCGAAAGGCGAAAGGCGAAAGGCGAAAGGCGAAAGGCGAAAGGCGAAAGGCGAAAGGCGAAAGGCGAAAGGCGAAAGGCGAAAGGCGAAAGGCGAAAGGCGAAAGGCGAAAGGCGAAAGGCGAAAGGCGAAAGGCGAAAGGCGAAAGGCGAAAGGCGAAAGGCGAAAGGCGAAAGGCGAAAGGCGAAAGGCGAAAGGCGAAAGGCGAAAGGCGAAAGGCGAAAGGCGAAAGGCGAAAGGCGAAAGGCGAAAGTCGAAAGGCGAAAGGCGAAAGGCGAAAGGCGAAAGGCGAAAGGCGAAAGGCGAAAGGCGAAAGGCGAAAGGCGAAAGGCGAAAGGCGAAAGGCGAAAGGCGAAAGGCGAAAGGCGAAAGGCGAAAGGCGAAAGGCGAAAGGCGAAAGGCGAAAGGCGAAAGGCGAAAGGCGAAAGGCGAAAGGCGAAAGGCGAAAGGCGAAAGGCGAAAGGCGAAAGGCGAAAGGCGAAAGGCGAAAGGCGAAAGGCGAAAGGCGAAAGGCGAAAGGCGAAAGGCGAAAGGCGAAAGGCGAAAGGCGAAAGGCGAAAGGCGAAAGGCGAAAGGCGAAAGGCGAAAGGCGAAAGGCGAAAGGCGAAAGGCGAAAGGCGAAAGGCGAAAGGCGAAAGGCGAAAGGCGAAAGGCGAAAGGCGAAAGGCGAAAGGCGAAAGGCGAAAGGCGAAATGCGAAAGGCGAAAGGCAAAAGGCGAAAGGCGAAAGGCGAAAGGCAAAAGGCGAAAGGCGAAAGGCGAAAAGCGACAGGCGAAAGGCGAAGAATAAAAAAGTAAAAAGGAAAAATGAAAAGAAACAATTAAAGATAAAAGTGAAAAGTACGTATCATTTATTTGATTTCAGGGTAGTTCCCTAGGGTAAATCCCATTTTTAGGGATATTTTGTGAAAGGTATTTTTTGAGGAGGAAACGAGGGAAAAGTCTAGACCTAATTTGAACTAAGATTTAAGTTAACAATGATTTTCTTTAGTTTTGTTTGTGAAAGCGCCTATGGGAGTGTTATTTTGATTCTGAGTCGGTAGTCAGTTGTATTACCCATACACAATCTTTTACATGAAACATTCCACTGTATTGACAATAACATATTGGAATCATTAATTATTCATGGTGAAAATCCACAATCCACATCAAGAACATCTGGAACCAAATAAATATCTGAAAAAAAGACGTAAAGTTTTTTTATTTGTGTTAAACTATTAATGAAGGTGTTCCTCCAGAACATTTATAAATAACTTACGTACCTACGTAAAATAGGTATGTAGGTAGGTACAATACATGTAGTAGGTACCTGTATTTCTTCAAACCAACCCCTGGTTTGTACACAACGAATAAAACGGATGCAATCTATATTCAAATAGCGGCTGGAATCAAATACTACCCTCCCCCATTTTACCTCCCTTCCTTAGAGGAGGGCGGGGGAGGTGGTTCTAAATATTTCCAAGGTTTTTATTGGTCCATTCGTCCCACACTTACTCTTCGCGTATGCAAACTCGGGGCACAAAAGTTTATCTCGTTTGGAGAAAAAATTGGATTCTAGGAAAGCGAATTCACACGAGAAGCTTTTTTAAGTTGTTTGAAAAATTACATTGGTAATTAAATAATATTACATTTACCATGTTATTTTTAAAACTTTCTGATAAAAACTTCGGCTGAAAAGCGTAGCTAAATCTGTATTTGTAAAACATATCCTTACTAGAAAATTGCTACACCTTTTCATTAAAAAAATATTTATCCAGTTTGATTGGGTATTTTGACCTAAAATCCTATTTAAAGTTTTGGTCTTTGGCCAGAAAAACCCTTAATTTTTTAATTACGTGCTACAAAATTATATAATGCCGTTCCAAATGAAAGTATACATGAAGATTAGCTAATTTTAAAAATTATGAAGCTGGCGTAAGTATATGTAAATACGAACACCAACACAACAACCTACGGTAGTACAAATGGGTTTTTTTATTATAATTAATTTTTTCAAAAATAACTACAGCTTCTCATGAACTCATCAGCACCAGAAGACACGGGGCAGATTTAGGAGATTGAGGAAGAACCTTCGAATAACAATAGATTAGCCCTCTTGTATTTAGATACGTTTTAAGATTTTCACGGCCAAAAGTATTTTCGTTATTTGTTTTTGGGGTGTTATGCCGTGTTGCGTTACCTCCTTATTTAGCCAACGTTTCGGACAGCGTTGCAGTGTCCATCATCAGGGCAGATCTGGTAGTTCCGGAAGATGTGTCTAATTTCAATAAAAAAACTCATTTGGTTTTATGCAACACCACCTAAGGGTAATTTCATAATACAACCCCTCTTCTTGACGTAAACTTGTTGTACAAGTTTCTAAAAACGTACGCGCAACCAGCGAAGATCGTTCATTTTTTGGCAAAAGTTTTGACGTAATATGTTGAGTAACATAATTGTTTTGCTAGAAATAAATGTAAGTTTTTTTACCAATTGTTACTTTAACCGAATCTATCTATCTACCTTAAAGCTATCTATAAGGTAAATGTTATGTTTTTTTAAACAAACATATAGCTGGTTAAATTGTTAATGATAAAGTCCGCCAAAACTCCTATCTAAAATGTTTCAAACTGCCTCCAAATTATGTTTGAAAAATGATTTTATTGAGCGTTGGAAAGAACTTGCTGAAAGACAAATTTGCTCCGTGGAGACCATAATAAGCGATGCTTCTTCCGATCGTCCGACTGCGAATCAATACATTTTCTTTTCTGATCAATGTTTTCTTAAACCAATATTTTTGTCTCCGTGTTAATAAGGTTCACACGCCCTGTCTATTTAGATAATAATTGATCGATGAAAAGAACCTATCTGGGTAAAGAGATAATGCCGTCGAGTCTACAGATATGGTAATATTGAGTTTGATGAAACCGTATTGTTCTACCTCTAATAAAATACAAATGTTTCGGACAATCTTGCAACAAAAACCATCAGGGCCGAAGATAAAGGACACTCAAAAGCATATGTCTTAACACCACATATTTCAACTCTTAACATCCCCGAAATTAAGGAAAAATAATTAGAAAGTTGAATCATATAGTCGACTTTGCGTCATTTTGCGTATAATATATCTAAAAATATATGCATTCATATAGTTGTCGGTAAATACAAAAATTCGGTTAAAATAGAATAAAAAAAATGCTCTAGTTATTCAAAATTATCTATCTCCTTCATTCATAATTACACTTTTATACATAGTTGAGATCACACTTTTATACTAGTTGCCTTTTTGGGCTTTAAATATATTCCACGGTTCAAAGCTCATCACGTGAGCTGCCTTCCTCATATGGAAGTTGTAGCCCAGATGCCGACCTGCTAAATTTGCATATAAAAAGTTTTGAGTGCCGAATTATAGGGCGCTTTTCCGACAGGGGACTCTTTCTCGAATTCAATTCCGGAAAATTCAAAGTGCTTTCGGAAAAGTGCGCAATTATTTTCCCAGGGCGGAATAAGGCGATGGAGTAAAGAATGAAGAAATGAATACGGCTCAGAACTGAGGCTAAGTGCAGCATGTATTTGAATATAAAACAACTTGGTATTAAATTAGGATTTTATCAGATCTGGCGTATGGTAATTGGTAATGTGTTAGTTTTATATTAGTATGGAGCTGTAGGTAGAAATGAAGAAGTAGGAAAATTCATGTAAGTACACTGCTTCAAGTTGCTATTTCAAGTTAGTCAGTAATCTCCGGCCATCAGCCGACTTCAAAATAGCAAGAATGTTGTAACCCTGGGCTTAAATAGTCGGTTTTTATTGAATTTTGTTTTATGGTTCTTTTTTTAGATGAGTTTGGTTGCAGATATTATTTACTTTTTGGAAGGTATGTAACCATCTTCATGGGTATATTTTTTGCAGATATTATGTACTTAGAGGCAGCTACGTAATTATTTTTTGGGCATAAATTTCATTACAGATATTACGTACGTATAGCGTAACTTATAGGTAGGAATGTAATTATGTTATATTTTTGAATGTAGCTATTACTTTGTGGTTATCCATTATAATAAAATGAAACAATGCAACTTTGTATAAACCACTTATAAAATGTGCAAATCCGACCGGTTTCGGAACAAACGTTCCTTCGTCAGGGAAAGCTTATACTAATTTGACAGTTTAGAACAAATTAGTATAAGCTTTCCCTGACGAAGGAACGTTTGTTCCGAAACCGGTCGGATTTGCACATTTTATAAGTGGTTTATACAAAGTTGCATTGTTTCATTTTATTGTAATTATGTTATTTTTTATAAATTTCACTGCACATATTATGTACATTATGGCAGATATATAACTATCTTCTTAGGGATAAATTTACTGCAGATATTACGTACTTATAGCTTAACTTATAGGTAGGTATCTAATTATCCTATATGTTATAAATTTCACTACAGATATTATGTACATTATGACAGTTATGTAACCATCTTCTTGTGGATAAATTTCATTGCAGATATTACGTACTTTTAGACAGGAATGTAACTATCTTCTTTGGTATACATTTCATTTCTGATATTATGTAATTGGCAGAGAAGTAACTACCTGCTGTTGGTATAAAATTCATTGCTGATATTATTCTATCTACATATGGGCAGTTATATAACTACCGAGTATCTTCTTATTATATACCTACCTACAGGCAAGTATGTAAGTATCTTATTAGGTATAAAATTCATTTCAGATATTACGTATGTACTTATAGGCAAGTTTATAAATATCTTATTTGGGTATAAATTTCGTTGCTGATAGTATGTACTTATAAGCAAGAAAGCAAGTATGTAGCTATCTTCTTGGCTATAAATTTCATGCAAATATTATGTACTTATAGGCAGGTATCTAACTTTCTTGATATAAATTTAATTCAATAAATTACTCTTTGATATACGATCGAAAGAAGACTACGAAAATTAATTTAAAAAAAAATCTTTTTTAATACCACCTCAAAACTTTAACTTATTGTTGGATATTACGTTTTGCTTATCATTCCTACGTATCATTAATGACTTATCTATATTCTTTATTACTTTCTTATACAAAATTACTAATTGTTGTAATAATATTCTAAATTCATTGAGATGTATAATTATAGTTGACCTCTCTTAAGCACAAGCATCTGTTTTATTAGGAAAGTGTATGAAATAATATGTTATGTTACATAAATTGTAAATACTAAAAATGTTTCAGGTGTGTAACTATTTTCTTGGGTATAAATTTCGTTGCAGATGTTATGTACTTACAGGCAGTTATATAACTATCTTCTTGGATATAAATCTCATTGCAGATAATATTTACTCAAAGGCTGGTTTGTAACTATCTCCTTGGGTACAAATTTTCTTACTTAGATTATTTTCTTTTGATTTTGCTTATGAGATGGTACCTTTATAAAACAGCACATAAGTTAGTGGTAACACGGGCCTTGACAAAACAATATCATGTCATCAAAATACTTCCGCTTGACATTCAATTTCTAATAGAATTAATATATTTGAACGTATTCAAAAATGAGGGCAGATGAAAGACTCTATCTTTTATTTAACAAATGGATTTAGAACGCCATTAAAAATTTTACTTTTGAACGCTAAATATTTAAAATCGCTTACCGATGTTTTTATTAACTGTATTTATCACATTCCACGAAACTAAATTCACGTGTAATTACGCAAAAGTATAAAAAAGACATTTTCGCTTCGCTTTTTTTCGTTACATATAAAAATTATTTTTAAAAAGGCAAACCTTTATCGGGGGAACTGTTTGGCGGTTTCCGGTTTATTGAATAGGCCACTTGCATGGATTTCATAACGACTAATCGTGTGAATAGATTTTTTTACTAAGATTACGAAAAAGTTGGTAATTTTTTTTAGAAATGTACAGTTTTTTTTATTTTTAAACAAATAAATCCATTATTTGGGCCCATGACGTCACTTCATGAAAATGTCCCGTCTCCGAAAATGTTCCTATTAATTTTGTAAAATTCCACACAGATTTTTTTTTATATGGCCACACTTTGATTACAGGCGAATTTTTTAATTTGACATTTAACGTTCACTATATTTATTGTTTGTTCTCTGCGAACTTATCATTTGGTTTGACTTTTTGACAGATCTTAAAAAGAGATTTTACGATGTCTGTGGGTGTTTTAGGGGTATAATGGAAGTGGTGCTGATTTTAACAAAATAAAATTTTATAATATTCTTATTATTATTATAATTTACAAGTACTAGTAGGTATATTACATTACAAGTACAAGTATATTAGTCGTATAGACGTTGAACATTATAATGATTTATGATCAATAAGATGGATCAAGGAAAAAAATATTTATGAGATGAAATATGTTTTTGGTATGCCTCGTTATTCTCCTGTGCCCTTTCTTGTGGGAAACGTTATTTTTTTAAATGATTTTCGGCTATGTAATTATCGTTTTTTTGCACCTATAAAATTATGTCCCGTCTTTCCGGTTTATAAAAAATAGTCTGATTTTTCGGATTGAAATTTTCAAAAAAACGCCAGGGTTTCAAAAATACGATTAAAAAAAATACACAATGTCTTAGAATATTTGCCTAAGCCGGAAAAAAAATGTGATGCAAGTGGCCCATTATTTTAAATTATACGGGATCTTCTGTGGTAAACTTATGATAAGAGAAAGCTTAGTTTTTTTCTCTTTCCAAATCTGTGTATATTAAAGGTTGTAAGATTAAGTTTGGAAATAATACCTAACTTTCAAGATTCTTTTGGTAATTCTTATACATACTTTTCAAATATTACAAAATCAATGTACTGGTACATAAAAATTCCTTTAATAAAGATGGTATAGATTTTTTTACAGTATCGATTTTTTTGTATTTTTACGTTGGTATACACAATATACAAAGTAGTTTTGTCGTAAGGCTTTTGAATGTTTTATACTTTGTTATTCGGCGGTACATCCTCTCTGCACAACACTTCGGAGACACTTGATTACATCTCTAGGTTTACTGTATATTTTCTTAAACCGACTGCATATTGTTTATCAAGCCGGGGGACCAACTATCTGGGGATAAAATGTAATGGAACCGAAACTAACAAGGGGATTTTGAGTGGTTTTACACTAATTTTAATGTGCTGAATATAGTTTTTCAAAAACTTTTTGGAAAATTACACTTTTGTCACAGTTTTAAGTAGGTTTTTACACGGTTGATATTTACTATTAGTCAGCGTTGCTTTTTAGTCCAGTAACTTTATACATCACAGCATGCGTCAAATCCGGTAGTTCTGATTTTTTGCAGACTAGTATACGATGTTGGCCTAATGAATAATCCAAGTTTGTGACCTCGAGCGCCGAAAGCAACTTTTTCAAAAATCGAAAAAACCACTGCAAAAATTGCGAAGTTCGAAAAAATGATAAATTTTGAAAGGCTTAATCTCGGAAACTATTGGGTCTACAGAGACAATTCTAGTATCAAATTAAGTCTACTTTAAAAATGTTCAAAAAAGTTTTTTCAAAAACTAGTCCTTTAGGGTTATAATCGCCAAAATTTGAAAAAATAACGATTTTTTCGCGGTTTTTTCGACTTTTGACAAAGTTACGTTGGGCGCTCGAGGTCACAAACTTGGATTATTCATTAGACCAACATCATAAACAATCTTCAAAAAATCAGAACTACCGGATTTGACGCATACTTCCCTATACTTTTAGGCGACAAAGTTACTGGAGTATTTGTGACTCGTTCACGTTTTCTATAGCTAGTTTGTGAAATGATTTGCCGGCCTCTAGCAACAAGGATCCTATCAATATCCAGGTTAACCTCATCTTTTCCTCAATAAGACCCTCTACAAAGCATCCCAAATACGATATTCTCTCCTGAGAATTTCTGACGTGTAAAATGGCAGTAGTTTATTTCATAGACTATTTTCATGTCATGGAAATATCTAATTTTATCAATCTCAGTGAGTTAGTAGTTATTATTTAGTTAGGTACTCGTATTATACCTAGCTAAAAGCAATTCCTCAGTTTACTTACAGTAGCCAAGTGTGTCTCTATTCACTATACAACAGTTCCTAGATAAAGAATTTGCTTCTCCTATTTCCCCTTGTCTCCAGAATCCGATAAGAGATCCTTTGGGGATTGGCTATTTATTTTTCCTATCGTTTCGGCAGTCGATGAAGATTGGCTCTGACGATAGGCAAATTTAAAATAAAGTGTCTACGTTCAACGAACAATAGAGAACTCCAGACCATTTTTTTAAAAAGTACAATGACCTTCTAACTTAAATAACTGCATTTTTATTTTTAGAGTTAGTTTTAATAGTTAAAATAATTGTAAAATTTTTAATTTTTCAAGACCCCCCGAAAACCACCTATGTGAGGTGAGTCGTGTGACGTCTTCACTCCTGAAAAATTAGTACAGGATCGGGCAATCACCTGATCTACTGCCGCCATTTTGAATTCCGTTGTTCGAAGTATTCTCCTTAGAAGTAGCATTTTTTTTTTTTGTCAGTAGTTTTTGAATATTTTCAATAATAGAGATAAACTAATAAGAGATGCCTTTATTTTCGAAACTTTATTTAGGCCTGAATAATGTTTCAATAAACACAACAACTAAATCTCTATAAACAGTATGTAAATAAACGAATAAATTAATACGATGACTTGTGTCATATCATACATTCCCAAACAATGACTTTACGGTAACGTCACCACACGTCGAACAGTGACGTCACCTTGACGGCGTGTTTTTACGACCCGATTAAAAATGGTCTATTTAATAATTTTTTTTAAACTCTGCGTTTAGCATTATTAAATAAAACTTATTTATTCAGAATCGGCGTTTGTTGGTCTATATGACCATATTTTTAAAGCCAGAATAGTTCCTTATTGAACGATATTTCAAAACGTTGCAAAATAAAACAGTTTTTTCTTTGAATTATTCATCCGGAGTTAGAGACATAAGGTATATACGTGGTTTATTAAAATATCTATCTTTTTCATACAGGTATAATAAAGTCAACGCAGTATTTTCTTTAACCACCATATTGAACATTAGATACTATTTAAATTTAAATAAAATTATACATCTAAGAAGGATTGTTTAGTGCGATCTCTTTAGAAGATCTCATTTGGGTATTTTCACAAACTATTGATATCGTTAAAAATGTATTAACAGTTCTCTTTCTCTTTTAAAATAAAGACAAACATTTCCGGGTTATCAATGTTTGAAAATCTCCTACTACCACCACAGTAAGCTTGAAATGTTGCCTGAGTCGTTATGGAGGACTTAGCCAGCCGAGGAATAGAACACGCGACGCCCTGGTGGGAGTTCAATTTTCGAATTCTGATAATTTAGAACCGTTCAAACTGGTTACGACTTTTAAAACTGCCGGTCAATATTCACGAACAAAAAAGGAAACTTCGTTTTGGTGCCAAATCAAAAATCTTTGAAGATAATTAATATATTTGTCAACTTACAAATCATATAAAAATGCCGTCATTATGGTAAAAAAATTCTTAAAACATTTTCATTAAAAAAACTAAAAGTTAGTGAAATTGACGTATTACAAAGCAATCTTCGACTCTGGAATGTGGTTGCAAAAATACCATGTTATTTGTTTTAAATGACTTACCGTATTTTCGTTATTTGTTTTTGGGGTGTTATGCCGTGTTGCGCTACCTCCTTCTTTAGCCAACGTTTCGGACATCGTTGCAGTGTCCATCATCAGGGCAGATCCGGCAGATCCGGTAGATGTGTGTACACATCTAATATAAGAAAAGCGAACAAATTATTCTGAGAAGTTTTTCATCTGATGGATGTTACAAAATTGACCGCCGAACATTAAAAACATTATAAATATACGAATACAGCATGATAAATATTAGGTGCTTCTTCGCATATCGATATTAAGACGACAATATACACTAAAATATATTCAGAATCTTAACGACTTAAGTAAAAAGCCGTGTATACCAATTGCGACTCGCGACCCGTATATTGGACGGAACTACTGTCGAATTTGCCGTATCAAAGGAAAGATCAAGAGAAAATCAACAGCATCTCCAATTTTTTTTCTTCAATTCGTTTAGTGTGGCTACATTCCTCCCCCCGGGAATATCTCAACGCATCGACTCAGTCTGATTCGAGAATAAAGTGTATTAGATTTCTCAGAGGGCGTCTAAGTAACTCGAAGCAGCTCCCGTAGTAACAAGAAACAGTCCTCCCTTGCACTTCGCCCTCTCGGCGTGGTATGCAAAGCGGGCAATATTACCTCCGAGTCGAGAGAGGGCCGTGATGACATGGGAAGGTGAGGTGAACGATTGTAGAGGTTATAAACTCCATTTTTTTTTATCTCGGGGTGTGTTGACCTTTAAATCAATCTGAGTGTGTTGATTCAATTAGTATTGTAATTCTGGTTGCACAGACATTTAGCTGCGGCGACAGCTGTGGAAACAGACAACAGACAATGGAAACTTTTCCAAAATTCACACAAATGGATTTTTCAACGTCATCTCACTCATCTGCATACCCTTGAAAAACCACGGAATATAATAGATAATTGTTAGATGTTTGAAAATGAAATTATTAAAAAATATATATTTGCCTCAGGATCAATGCTTTTCAAAAGAAGAACTTTATCTACAAATGTTAGTATATAAACTTGAGAAATTACGACATCTGTCCAATTACATTATAAAAATAAACACCACGCTATTATATCTATTCATACTGTTTGTACAATTTGGGAGGTGGGTATGGGTACCGCCGCCCCGGAAACCATTTATTGGATAAACAACACCTTTACCATAGATCACCCCCCATAAGTGGTTCGCTATATTTGGGGTTCGCAAACCCATGGGTGCCCGGGTTCATGGGGTTAAGTTCGTCCAAATCTTGACGGCGAATGCGTCTGCTCACCTGCTGCCTGGCGGGCTAGATCGAGAAAGACTGTTTGAGGGAGGCCTTAGACCTTTCCAACCGGACTCTCTTAATCCATCGCCTTGCACCGTAGTTGGAGCGAAGGGTTCATACGTCCGTCACTCCCGGACATATTTACCGCCAGATTCCTACCCACCCCTTTTCCTTCCCAGAACTTTCTATCCTTCCCTTCCTTAAAAAGACCCTCCACACAGCATCCCTAAGACGAAATAGGCCCTGATGGAAATTATTTTCCTTAGGGCCACCTGTGTGGAACTAATATTAAAAAAAAATACTCTTGAGCAAAAAATGTAGCACCGCTTATGAAAAGCATAGCCATTCAAAGAATATTATAATAATAACGTTGTATTTATATAGCGCAGGGTTATTTCACTTCAAGTGCCTGATATATATATGAAAGGGCCGCTAAAGTATGTCGACTGGACCTGATGAACTGAAACCCCCGTGATGTCTCAGTAACGAATCTTCACTCTATTTTCGTCAAATTGATCTAGGCGTCTGCCAATCATTTGAACAAAACAAATACGCCTTTCAAAAAGATATATTAATTCATGAAATAATTTTGGTAGGTACCTACTTCGTCGCTTTTCTGACACGATAAATAGTTGTTTTTTTAATGCAAAATGGTCATGTTTTATGGACTTTCTTATTGACATTTTTCAATATT
The DNA here is from genome assembly GCA_929108145.2 of Limnephilus rhombicus. NCBI lineage: Eukaryota > Metazoa > Arthropoda > Insecta > Trichoptera > Limnephilidae > Limnephilus > Limnephilus rhombicus. Next base: position 20,254,110 of record OV815293.1, read on the forward strand.
ATAATACCCACGTACCTGAATAAGGTTTGAACAAAGAATTATCATTGAGATTGTTTCTTTGGACAAATCCTCATCTCAAATTGGTCTTACTTTGTCCCTAACGCTTTCCTAAACCATTAATCTGATTACAATGAAACTTTGGGGATTTGATGTGCACATCAAATATTATTAACGACCGTCAATACGGATTCTGGCGGAACCGCTCGTGCGGTGATCTTCTCGCATATGTGACGCATGTTTGGGGGCGATGCCTGGAACGTTTCGGTGAGACCCAAACGAATGCACTGGACATTTCCAAGGCCTTTGACCGGGTTTGGCACCGAGGACTTGTTAACAAACTGCCTTCTTACGGACTTCCCGCATCCTTGTGTACGTGGATTGCCGACTTCTTGAGGGAGAGGTCGATTCAGATGGTAGTCGATGGTTTCACCTCTTCCTCACACTCGATAAATGCTGGCGTCCCGCAGGGATCGGTTCTGTCTCCGACTTTGTTTTTGTTGCACATCAACGACCTTTTGTCATGTGCACCAATTCACTGTTATGCGGATGACAGTACAGTTCATGATAGCTTTTTGTTTGACAAACCCCCAAAGGGCTCAAAAACTCGAACAGCTCGTAGGGATTTGAAGCAAAGAATGGACGGTTACCTCGAGAGTGTTTTCTCTTGGGGTAAAAATAATCTCGTTGAATTTAATGTTTCAAAGACCCAATCTTGTCTGATTACGTCTAAAAGGGATCGAAATGAAAATCTAGTCTCTTTCAACGGAAGCAATCTTCCGAACAGGCCCTCCATTGATATGCTTGGTGTAACCCTAAGTGACCAGCTCAGGAATGGGGGCTCCATCGAAGCCAGAGTAAAGTTAGCCTCCCAAAAACTGGGCGTACTGTACAGGGCCCGCAGATACTTTAATAGTACACAACTGCTTACCTTGTACAAATCACAAGTACGCCCCACGGTTGAATTTGGCAGCCATCTCTAGTCTGGAGCTCCAAAATACCTGAAAAATACCCTCGACTCTGTGCAGAAACGGGCGGTCCGTTTGATAGATTCTCCCATCTTAACAGACGGATTGCAATCTTTAGAGCACAGGCGTCGGTTGGGAATGCTATCCTTGTTCTACCGGTATTACAATGGAAGATGCTCCGAGGAACTAGCATCATTGATCCCTTCGGCACCGGTGCATAGTCGGGAAACACGCCAAACGCGTGCCCAACATTTGTACACGGTTGACATTTGTCACATGAGAACGGGTCGTTTCTTCGACTCGTTCTTGTGTTCAACAGCTCGGCTGTGGAATGATTTGCCGGCCTCTGTGTTTCCTCCTTCCTACAACATGGGTCTCTTCAAGACGTTCAAGACCAATGTTCATTCCTTCCTCTCCTCAAAAAGACCCTCCACACAGCATCCCAGATGACATAGGTCCTGAGGGAAATTATTTTCCTCAGGGCCTCCTGTGTGGAGTTAATGTAAAAAAAAAAAAACATGCCTGCGTTGATTTCTGGCAGAAAAAAGTTTCGGAAGTAGTTTCGATTTTAAAAATGAAAAGTTTATTGATATTGAATAATGTTACCAGTAGTAGTCATCGTAATCACGCAGTAATATTTCAGATTACTTAAATACTCGTGAACGAGCAGCCGAAATTGGTATTAATTTAATTGTCGTTGATATTTACAGGGACAAACCGGTGATTCGGCAAAATACCAATGATTTTTTATGATTCTTTAAATTCTCACATAAGTTTACCAGATTAACATATTAACAAGCACCTACTTAGTTAATCACTCAACATAGCGCAGTCAACACTTCGCATCATTAACGACATTACAGGGGAGGTAGACACAAAGATACGTGTAGTGACGCGATTTCACATCATGCAAAGGTGGGTGAGTGTAAGTTTGTTAGACAGAGGGCCATAATACAACCATTCTACCGTCTCTGCTTACGCTTTGGAAGTAAATGGCCAGTGAAGGGGCGGCCATATCGCCGGGGCTAATAGTCCTGTAGAAAGTATAACTACATGGGGTAGTTGCAGGGGTGAAATGCCCAAACAGGGATTACCAAGAAATCATTATTTAACTTTAAAATTATTGAAGATTTCTTGTATTAGTACCATTAAATATCAATATTTGTATGCTGAATAGGTTTGCCTTTTAGCCAAGTTTCATCAGGACTTCGTGATCAAAAATCATGGAACTTTTAAAGTGAAACTTCTTTAGCGCCGGCCGTTAGTGATTTAAAATTCGGATGAAACGGAAATGCGTCAAAACTCAGTTCTACACAAATACTCGGTTCTAATACAATAATCCTACAACATTAAAAAAAAAAAAAAAAATTGTGACATCTATATCCAATCTTCAAACAACTTTTAAAATAACAGGCAAAGGAAAAGAAAGCGACAACTAACGATATTCTAGTTTCACTCTGATTTTTTTTCTAATTTTATAGATTTTAAGTTGGGTAAATATATTTTAATTGGAAATCATTCTTCACGCAATAAATTTACAGAAAGTATTACTAATTCATGTAATTTATTCAATAAATAAATGAGTAACTAGCGCAAACCCATTGAGAATCACGGGATAATTTGAATTTTTGATTACTAACAAAACAGTTAAAAATTTAGAAAAAATTAAATTTTGTATTACATGTAGGTACTTTATCGCTTGTCTGTTTTCACCTTTGATTCACACCATTGATTCTAATTTTAAAAATTGCACTTAAAATCAAAGCAAATTTGTAAAAAGATTTCACGCAGGACTAGATAAATCACGGTAGATAAATTTATTTGATGGTAGAGTGTAGGTATAGATTAAACTTTTTTATAGCTAGGTATCTACTATTATTCAGTTAAGGTGCTGTGATGTGAAGTAGATTTTTTTTTCAGTTTGACCATATATTGAATTACAAAACACCCCTGCCATCGGTCACTCCAAGTGGTTCGCTACGTTTGGTGACTTAGCAGGGGTGCCCGGGTTCATGGGGTGAGATTTGTTCAGGTATTGGCGGCGGATACGTTTGCATACCTACTGAACGGCGGGCTGGATCGGGAGAGAAAACCTTTTGAACTCTCTCGACCCATTGCCTTGCACCACGTCGGTCACTCCTGGAAACATTTACCCCTAGAATCCTACCCATCCTCATACCCTTTTCCTTCCCTGAATTTCCTCTTCTTCATTTCCCTAAAAAGACTCTCCACAATTTCCTCACGTCATCTCTTTTTTTTAAAAGCCGTCTTCCTCTGTGAAGCTAATATATATTTTTTTCGATATTTACAAGTTCTCCTTAGACATATATTTTATTTTATTTTATTTTATTTGTTAGCGTTATAAACAGTCATTACAAGTTCATATATAACAGTGTTAGAGATAGTCATATCATTGACCAATAAAATAACGACATAAAATTTGAGACCGTAATAAAAAGAAAAACAAACAAAACAATATATGTATGTAATATAAACAGTTCTGAAAAAGTGCATCTACTCACTTAAATCTACAAAAAATGTTTTTTCAAGGGTAATATATACTGTAACATTTTTGAAGAGGTTATTTAATGCAAACTGCTGAAATAAAAAAGAAAATGTAATGAAAATGAAGAAAAATGAAAATGGAAAAGAAAGATAAGGAATTAATGAAACATTAAGTTTTCCGTTGAATATTACTTTTTACGAATTTTATGAAGTTAGCAAGGTTCGTGTTAAACATGTCAATGTCTGTGCATAATCTATTGAAAGTGCTACAGCTTCTTCTTATAAACACATTTTGAAGATAATTAGCATTGCTCTTAGGAATATAAAATATGTCTGGAGATCGAGTGACTCTTATTGGACATCTGAAATTGATATTTTGTAATAGGTAGGGGCTATCAATAAAATTGTGGATTATCTTATAAAGCATTACTAGGTCTCTGATATCTCTGCGTTTATCAAGGGTTTTGAGGTTCATAGAGACACAATTTACATCATTTCGCATGCGAAACGAAACATATTTCAAAAACTTTTTCTGGACTCTTTCTATATTTGATTTATATGTAGAACAATGAGGGGTCCATACAGTTGAAGCATACTCTAGGTGGCTCCTGACGTATGATATGTAGAGAATCTTAAATGTTTGTGGATTTTTGAAAACAGAACTTTATGAAAGAGGTAATGATGAATATGAAAGAGGTTTCTATTGTATTCCACCCAAGGATTTGAGATTTTCAAATTAAAGTTTATAAATGGGATTTAAAGTGGGTATAAATTAAAGTACTAAGTAAAGTTTGATCTTCTAAGCACCTCCCCTTTCCACCTCTCTCCCCCCCCCCAATTATTAATTCTAATTCTAATTCCATTTCTACCCACGCATGTCTTTCTATACTTGATAATTTAGTTTATAGTACATATAATGTCCTGACGAAGAGAACATCGTTCTCGAAACGTATTGATTTTTTAAATAAAGATTATTGTGGTAAAAATAAAGTGTTTTTAATTATTTCATTAATAAAATGGCGCCATAAAGAGAATTTGCAAAATTTGAAGAAGTAAAGTTTTGGCTTGTTGTAATTCAAATATTCGAAAAATAAAAACTTCGTAGAAAAATTTTATGTACAAGAAGGCGAAGAGAGAAGGTAGGGGGAGGTTATGGTGTGGAGAAAGATCGGGAAGTAGCTTGTGTTACCAGTGTGGCTCATATTACGAAATGATGGTTTATAAAATAAATAATAAAAAGTCATTTCAAGTAATGTGTCGATTCTGGAAGCCAGAGTAAAGTTAGCCTCCCAAAAACTGGGCGTACTGTACAGGGCCCGCAGATAATTTAATAGTACACAACTACTAAGCATGTACAAATCACAAGTGCGCCCCCACAGTTGAATTTGGCAGCCACCTCTGGTTTGGAGCTCCAAAATACCTGAAAAATACCCTCGACTCTGTGCGGAAACGGGCGGTCCGTTTAATAGATTCTCTCATCTTAACAGACGGATTGCAATCTTTAGAGCATAGGCGTCGGGTGGGAATGGTATCCTTGTTCTACCGGTATTACAATGGAAGATGCTCCGAGGAACTAGCATCATTGATCCTTTCGGCACCGGTGCATAGTCGCGAAACACGCCAAACGCGTGCCCAACATTTGTACACGGTTGACATTTGTCACATGAGAACGGGTCGTTTCTTCGACTCGTTCTTGCGTTCAACAGCTCGGCTGTGGAATGATTTGCCGGCCTCTGTGTTTCCTCCTTCCTACAACATGGGTCTCTTCAAGACCAATGTTCATTCCTTCCTCTCCTCAAAAAGACCCTCCACACAGCATCCCAGGTGACATAGGCCCCGAGGGAAATCATTTTCCTCAGAAACTCATGTGTGGAGTTAATGTAAAAAAAAAAGATGCTGTCTGACAAGTCGCCAAAAGATTTTTTATTTATCTAAAGTTTGTATTTTTTTTTACAATAAGCGTACAATTTTTTTAAATATACAACAAGGAAAACAAAATTAAATAAATAATAATAATGTTTATGTAACATGATGTAAGTATGTAATAAAATATTGCAAAAAATAATAAAAAAGATAAATAAGTAAGAAAAACGCAAGATTTATCAATAACAGATTTAAAGGTTTTACAAAAATAGTGGTTTTCAGTAATTTTTAAGGTTTTCACGAATATTTTCGATAATTTTTAGTTTTAAATGGAGTTAGTTAAAAATAAGTTATACCCAGAAAGAGATGGGTATTTTGTATGTGCTTGGAATTAAATTTTGGGTTTTTGGTATTATTCTGATATCTTATCTTTTATCTTACATCATAACATAAGCGGATAAATATATATAAAGTTGCAATTACATGTTGGCTTTGCTACCTGCTTGGTGTTATAATACATAACGCGAATATAACACCCCAAACTTCTAAGTCATTGACTTTCTGTGTCCATCCCTTAAGTGTTAAACACCTCCTTACCGTTTACCCCCTCAATACACCGTAACCTAATAATAAATGCAGTTGCCGCAGGGGTGGGCAGTGAAGCGTGAAGGAGATTAGAACCAGGGGAGGGCGGCCGCAGAGGATAGAAGGGTGGCGCTATAGTAATAATACGTCGTGCATGTTGCATGCACAAATAATATAAGGTACCTACTCTTCCGTCTTATGGCGTTCATCTCCCTCGCTCCGGAGGGTGGCAGAGGGGTGGATTGAGATGGGAGAAGATCGTTTAAGGGTAGTTGACGTGTAAAAATTGTCAGACCATTAACCCCTTGCAAACTGGATAAATCGGAAACTTTCTTTATAACACTTTGTAATTTTTTAAATTTAATAGACACCGCATAGGAGCCTGAACTGCCCGAAGCCAATGGAACTATGGCATCCCATTTGGAATAGTTGTAAGGCTGAAGGGTATGGGGAAACTTCTTTTAATAAATACTTAATATCCTTTTTATGAATAAACATGACATTACAATTTGGGAGGCGGGTATGGGTACCCCAAGTGGTTCGCTACGTTAGCAGGGGTGCCCGGGTTCATGGGATGAGGTTTGTCTAGGTCTTGGTGGAGGATACGTTTGCCAAACCACTGCGTGGCGGGCTGGATCGGAGGAGACTGATTGAGGGAAGCCTTTTGACCTCTCCAGCCGGATTCTCCCGACCCTTCGCCTTGTATGGAATATGAATAGATTCGTACGTCCGTCACTCCTGGCCACACTGACCCCCAGATTCCTACAGAGAACTGGAGATAGCAGAGGAATTGAACCCGCGATGCTTGGGTGGGAACCCGACGCATTTTCCATTCAGCTACCAACAGGTCAATTTCGATCAACTTGCTAGTGCTATTACTTCGGAATAAATTCGGTGTTTGGGCTAAATTCCTAAAAAATAAAACTAGTTATTTTTATACTAATTTGGGGTCGGGGAATCCGAATCTGAAAGAATTAGGCGGCGGCAAGCAATATTAACTGAATTACAGGACTTTAAAAAATTTTATACACATACAGGAAAATAGCCATTTTGGAAGCATTTTGATTCCTAGAAAATCAAACTAGTTATTTTTATACTAACTATGGGCCGGGGAATCCGAATCTGAAAGAATTAGGCGGCGGCAAGCAATATTAACTGAATTAAACGACTTTAAAATTTTCTATACACACACACATGAAAATAATCATTTCGGAAGTATTTTGACACACGTAGTACAAAGATCATAGAAAAACAAGAAATATACAAAAACATGTGCCGGCAGTGTTACCAGCTCTCAAAAATATTTATCCCTATATCAATATGAAAATAGATAACAGCAGAAAAACATACCTTATAAATCGACCAAGTCTTCTTCGTCCGTCGTATCCTTGTCAAACTCGTTTGTCTCGAAGGGTTCCTGTCGGATACGCGGATCATATAAGAGTCCAGCTAAGCGGTAAAACTCCAGCCCCTTTATACCGTCTGCTCGCGTCCCTAACCTAACCTAACGCTAGGTTTGTGTAATATGGTTTGTGCCCCTTTATACCGCCTGCTCGCGTCACGGCAAAAAAAACATCCCTGTTTTCAAGTAGTTTAGCGGCTACGCTAGGTTTGTGTAACATGGTTTGTGCCCCTTTATACCGCCTGCTCGCGTCACGGCAAAAAAACATCCCTGTTTTCAAGTAGTTTAGCGGCTACGCTGGGTTTGTGTAACATGGTTTGTGCCCCTTTATACCGCCTGCTCGCGTCACGGCACAAAAACATCCCTGTTTTCGAGTAGTTTAGCTGCTACGCTAGGTTTGTGTAACATGGTTTGTGCCCCTTTATACCGCCTGCTCGCGTCACGGCAAAAAAACATCCCTGTTTTCAAGTAGTTTAGCAGCTACGCCGGGTTTATGTAACATGGTTTGTGATACAAAAGTGAGTAAAATTTATAAAAAATAAGTACTTAAAATATAAACATGTTATTTTACGTTATTAATATTACTGCTTAATGGCAACACTTAATTTTGTGTGGTAAAAACATCTATGTTATCTTGTTTTTCTATGATCTTTGTACTAAGTGTGTCAAAATACTTCCGAAATGATTATTTTCATGTGTGTGTGTATAGAAAATTTTAAAGTCGTTTAATTCAGTTAATATTGCTTGCCGCCGCCTAATTCTTTCAGATTCGGATTCCCCGGCCCATAGTTAGTATAAAAATAACTAGTTTGATTTTCTAGGAATCAAAATGCTTCCAGAATGGCTATTTTCCTGTATGTGTATAAAATTTTTTAAAGTCGTGTAATTCAGTTAATATTGCTTGCCGCCGCCTAATTCTTTCAGATTCGGATTCCCCGACCCCAAATTAGTATAAAAATAACTAGTTTTATTTTTTAGGAATTTAGCCCAAACACCGAACTTTAGCCATTACTTCCTGCTTCTAACTTCCTGTGACTTGTCTAACTTTCATGGTGACCCGACATACGATCCCCAGATAGTTGCCCCCCCCCCCCCCCCCCCCCCCCCCCCCCCCCCCGATATTATAATTTTCATAAAATTATAATTTTTTGCGCATTATTTGAGGATGAATTCTCTTACAAAATAAAAGAGACTTATTTCTTTACAGTGAGCAAAGGCTATTTTTATATTCCTGTACATTTATTGTAAATTCTTATTAAATAAAATAAAAATTTTAAATTTAAAAAAATATATATAATTATCAAACCTATAATCGACTTCAAAAATACCTTTAATAGTTAGACTGTATGGATATCAAACAAATTTATTTACAGTGTCGATTTTTTATACTTTTACGCTGGTGCATACAGTACATAGACAAGTAGTTTTTTCCTTGATGCATTTGAATGAAAATATGTTTTATACTTTGTTATTCGTTGGTACATCCTCTCTGCGCACTCCTTCTGAACACTTAGTTATATTTTGTTTAAATAGGTTTATCGTATTTTAAAAATTAATAAAATACATTCTTTTAACCACTTTTATTGTTTAAAAATCAATATGTTTCGTAAGAACTGCACACTTCATCAGGGTTTACTTAAAACTCACCTACAAACACAAATAAAAGTATCATTGGAGAAGAAGATAATAATAATAATAATCTAAACGAAAATATGAAAGAGAAAAAGAGACAGAAAAACCGGAAATTATATGGTCGCAACTGAGACTCGAACCCAGAACCTCTCGTCTATCCGGAACGTGCGTTTACCAATTCCGCCATTGCGCCCTACTGTCATAATAGCCAATCTCATATTTCTATTCTTAGAATTAACAATTTTATCTTCAATTATTTATTTTCCAATTATTATTTTTTTTAATAGTGGAATTGGTAAACGCACGTACCGGGTAGACGAGAGGTTCTGGGTTCGAGTCCCAGTTGCGACCATTTTCTTTTTATGTTTTTCTGTGTCTTGTTCTCTTTCATATTTTCGTTTAGATTATAATTATTATCATCTTCTTCAATGATATATTACATTGAAGGGAATAACCTTCAAAACTTATAAAAAGAGAGTTTTTCTTATAAAAATTGAATATTCATTTAGACTTTTATAAAAAGTCAATAGTTCCATATAAATAAAATCGGATATATTTATTCGTGACGCTTATCCAGGTTACAAACCAATTATAATGATTGTTTCCTATAAAAAGGGTAGTTGCCTTTGATAAGGAAAATAAATTAGTTGATGATAATATTGATAATTCTAAAATTTGAAATTGAGATTGGCTATTATGACGGTTTGGCAATAGGGCGCAATGGCGGAATAGGTCAACGCACGTTCCGGATAGACGAGAGGTTCTGGATTCGAGTCCTAGTTGCGACCTTTATCTTTTTCTGGTTTTCTGTGTCTTGTTCTCTACGTATGAAAGGACACTGGAGGTCTAGATTCGTTAAAAATAAATAAATGTAGCTTCGTTTAACAAAAAAAATTAGAATCTTGCGAGAGCCTTGAAGGAGTAACCATCAGTTACTTATACCAGGGCGGGTAAGAGGTGGATAACCTCCACTGTCTTGTTCTCTTTTATATTTTCGTTTAAATTATTATTATTTTTATCTTCTTCTTCAATGATATATTACATTGATGGGAATAACCTTCAAAAGTTATAAAAAGAAAGGTTTTTCTTATAAAAAAGTGGTTAAAACTAGGTATTTTATTAATTAACACAAAGCATAGCTGCCCTCAAGAAAGACCTCACTACAATAGACTATGGAGTGTAATAGACACGAACGCAAGTGCTTAACTATCGATGAGTATACTCCTGTGAATAGCTGTCTTCGAATAATGTACATGAACGCGAGAAGCATCCGGAACAAACTTGATGAAATTGAAGAAAAACTCAGAGGATTACGCGATATTGTTCATGTCCTTGTCATCACTGAAACATGGCTTGATGTTGGAGAAGAAAAGTTTTTTGGATTAAAAGGCTACAATTGTGCGTTTGCTTCTCGCCCCAAGGAGGCAGGAGGTGGTGTAGCCATATATGTACTGGATTCTATGAAGTTCTCCATCACTGATAAATTTTCCAACGAAAATTCATTTTTAGGTATAAGTGTATGTAGCAAGGATAGAAAACCGGTTAACATTTATGCCATCTATCGGAAACCTAACCCTAATATACATGATTTCCTGATACATTTGGAAAAAATACTAGACAAAAGCAGACAAGATACATTAATACTCGGAGACTTTAATATTAACACTACCATAAACACATCTTCTTCTTTAAATTACCTCAACACCTTAGGAACATACAATTTCTCAATACAAAACAAATCATTTCCCACTAGAGTCACTAACACAAGCAGCACCCTCATAGATCACATCATATCAAATAGACTAAACATTCCAATTACCATATCGAACATAGATGACTCACTTAGTGACCATAACATTCTTATTATTGATTTCAAGAATAACCTAAAAAAATGGTCTAATAATAGGAACAAGCCACGCCTTACAAAACCTATCATCAACAATATGGCAGTAAAATCTTATCTTGCAGCTAACAAATTTACCATCAACTCAACCAAACAAGAAGACAATTATAAAGATTTTAACGATTATGTCAAAAATGCTATAGAAGCAGGTAAAACGACACCTAAAGTGAAAATAGCTAAACGACAACATTTAAATACACCGTGGTTCGATTCTAAACTGAATTCGCTGATCAAAGAAAGAAACCAGCTTCACAAGCAGTGGAAACAAGACCTAGGAAATATGTCTCTTGTAGTCCATAAAAATAAACTGAGAAACTTAATAACTAATTATAGGAGAAGTTTGAAAAACAAATATTATGCCAATAGCCTTCAACAAAACCTGAATAACCCTAGAAAAACTTGGAAAACCATTAACTCAATTTTATCTAACCGTGCACATAAACCCTCCAACACCATCGAATCTCTCATCGTAAATAATTGTGAGCTTAGGGGACCCAGTGAAATAGCTTCAGCATTTAATGAATTTTTCCTATCAGTTGGAGAAAAGTTGGCAGCTGCCATTCCATCATTCCCGGATGACTGTAATACTATATATGTAGAAGCAAAGGCAAGTCAATCCTTATATATGGCTAGGACAAATAAGGCTGAGGTATCAAGGATCATCTCGAAACTTAGGTCGAATGCAGCGGCAGGTATCGATGGAGTAACCCCGTACATCCTTAAAACCTGTAAAGAAGAACTAGCTGAGCACCTAGCGCAACTTATCAATTCCTCTATAGGCTCGGGAGTATTCCCAAATCAATTAAAGCTAGCAAAAATTATACCAATTTATAAAGAAGGCTGCAAAAAATGTATTTCTAACTATCGCCCAACATCGGTTTTATCAGTATTTTCAAAGGTGTTCGAGACTATTATCAAGGATAGACTTCTAAAATACATCTCTAACAACAATATCCTAACACCACAGCAATATCGCTTTCGAAAAAACTCCAGTACCCAATGTGCCACCTTCGATTTCATCTCGAACATTCAGCAGTACATAGACCAGGGCGAATATGTAGCAGCTATTTTTATAGATCTCAAAAAAGCCTTTGATACAGTAGATCATGAAATACTCCTACAAAAAATGGAACATTTGGGTATAGTCGGAAAATCTTTAAAGCTCCTCCGAAGTTACCTATCTGATAGATATTGTCTTGTCGACATCGAAGGGAACCTAAGCGGCTTTGGAAAAATCACATGTGGAGTGCCACAGGGCTCGATTCTAGGACCCCTACTTTTCTTACTATACATCAATGATATAACTAAATGCGGCATCTTGGGAAAACTTCAACTTTACGCTGATGATACTGTGATTTATTATCGTTGTAAAAATCTGAGGGAACTTGAATCTCTAATGAATAAAGATCTCGCAAAGCTAGCTAAATGGTTGCGGATAAATAAATTAAGCCTCAATGTCAAAAAAACTCACTATCTCACTTTCAGGAAAAAAGATTATATGACAATGAATATTACTCTTGGAAATGAAAAGCTCCAAAATGTACAAGTAACGAAATATTTAGGGTTATTCATAGATTCTAACCTATCGTGGAACTCCCATGTTGAATATGTTAAATCCAAAATTTCCCCTATAACTGGTGTACTCTATCGACTTCAAGATGTCCTCCCCACAGCTTTACTGCGTGCCACATATTATGCTCTGATCCACTCTCACCTAAGTTATCTGGTTAGTATCTGGGGCACCATTACTAAGAAACAAATATCTGAAATACAAGTAATCCAAAATAGAGCCATAAGAAATATATACCATCTACCATGGGATACGCATGTCAAAGACATATACTCACTGACACAAATCCTTCCCTTTACCATTCTGCCAAAATATAGCATCACCACTGCCATCCTACAAATAATTCAACACTCGTCACACACCACCACTAAACCAGCCTTTAATTCCGATATACACCAGCACAAAACACGATCACAAAATCAAATACACCTATCGTCATCTACACACACAACTAAATTTGGAATTAACTCCTTACAATACATCGCACATACGCAATACAACGCATTACCTAATGTCCTAAAACTACCAGAATCAAACAAAAAAATATTGGCAAAGGCTCTAAAAGGATATTTTCTCAGCAACTTTATTAACCAGTGACGAATTTATCTGTCTTCCTTTGTAACTCTTGTATATTCTTCAATTACCTGTATCAAGTGTGTCTAGTCCATTTAAAAATCTATGTATTATTCATTGATTTCCGTGTTCTTATGTAAAAATAATTTTCCTTTAGATGTATAATGTTGTCCTTCCCGAAATGAGTTTTATTAAACTCATTGGGAGTAATGTATTATAAATTTTATGTAATAATTTTGTAATATATTATCTCTAATAAATAAAATAAATAAAAATAAGTTTGCTGTATTTGAAGAAGAGATACCGTACTATCCCTAAACCGACTGCATATTGTCCACAAGTATGCCGGGGGTCAACAGTCGGGCGATCAACTGTCATGGAACGACTTTAAATTGCCATTTTACGTTAAAATCTAACAGCCAAGCTTTAAAGGTGTTAAAGCTAGTCTGTACGGTATTATTTACAAGATTTTTGTCGGTTGCCATAATGCGCATAATAAATTTGCCTCCTCTAGCGATTAAGTCAAGTAACGCCACACTTTAATGGCTTTTTGACGATTTCATACACACAGGCAATTCCATTTAACGTAATGACGTAATGAGAGAGATAACCAAATTTGTTAGCGACGTTTTAGCTATCATTACCAAGATTTTATGGCCTTTTCGTAAATAGGGAAAATTAAATTATGATTGCGTTCGCGGAGTCACGTTAAATCATTGAGATATTATTGCATAAGTATTTTTAATGGCGCGTAGGTACTTACGTAAATTACTTTAATGTTTGTTAAAAAATATCAAATATTTTTATAGAAATTTAATAAATATGTTAAAAATAACTTTTTTAAATTTACGTACCTATTGATGCCAACCCCCATTGATGCTTGCAATTTATTTATCTATTCATTTTTTTTAAGCGAAAAGAAACATTTTCACTTTGTGGTGTACTGTTTTTTCCTCTAATCAACAGTGCAAGTCTGATGGTCAGGAATTTCAATAATACTTCGGTTCGTCTAGATTACGAGTCTTGTTTATTATCTATATCATAAGCCACACCTTATTTTTGTTCTTTAGAAAGACCCGCAACCCCCTATTATGAATAATCTGAAAATATTGTTTAAAAAACCTCTACAACCATCGTTATGAATGGAATATATTGTTTGTTAGATGATGTGGTAGGGTTTGGCTATCAGACGAATAAAACCCAAGATGTGAACGCGACGCGACGCCTGGATTGAACCCGATGCATTTGTCAACTCAGCCACTGAGCGGAATTAGTTCAATAAGTTTGGGTACAGCTTTGAAATGCATTACAAACCCTTTTGTGACAAGTTCTAACAAGAGATCCCTGTAAGGGCTTCAGGAAAACAATTTTGCTACTTGGTTGGGTAAAGAACGATAAGGAAGGTTCTGCAGAAAAAACTTATATGGTTAGAAGTCTCTAGTTCTACGTGTATACTGTTTTTACTATTTGTCTGCCGACATCAATATTGATTAAAAATTTTGTTTTTATATTCAATGATTCTAGTTCCTCCAAGGAAGCTTTCTTTTTTAAACAGACTCAGAACTCCTACATTTTGTTTGTGCATTACAGATGGTTCTTCGTTAATGTTTGTGAAAATCTAGATAGAAGGGGGGAAGATGATGAGCTCTTCGTTTTGGATGCAAGAGTTTATGATGCGAAAGTCAATTCTTTGTCTATGCAACAACTAAGATTATTTGATTTTTTTATCTAACCTACCAAAAATTCCAACGGAGCTCACCTCTTTAAAAACCCTTCAAAATTCGGGCGTATTTTGTCGTAGCGGAGACAAAAATACTCCCGTTTTGCAATAAAATCCAAATAAATGGAATATTTGTGGACGCTTCCGAAAATAAAAAACTATTTTCGAAAGGTGATGAAATACGCATTGAAATTTTATTATTAGAAATAACCACGTAATTATTAAAATATAAAAATTTTAAGACAAATTTTAAAAAATGGCTCGCTTTACGACTTTTCTAACTAAAATTAATGATAATTAAAAAAAAATAATAAAAATATGCACTATTTTATTAGACAAATGAATTATGCACGTTACTGTCACCTCACTTTTTTGTCGTTTCATGTAAAAATAAAAATTCACATAGTTTAATTTTTTTTTCAAATTGAGGCCGGAAAATTTGGTTTCATAAAGGTGTACATTTTAATTGTTTTTGGTTAACTTAAGGCGCCGTAACCTCACTCAAAAAGAAGAAGATGAAGAGATATGAAATTAGTAATTGCAAATGTTGGAAGCGCGCTACTATTTAAAACGATAAACTTGAAGCAAAAATTGTGAAAATGTTTAGTAAAACACGACTCGTTTAAAATAGAGCAAAAATCTCGTGGGGAATACCTAAAAGAGCATTTAAAGAAACAGTGTGAATTTTTTCATACATATAACTTCCAAAATAAGTGAAATGAACTTGTTTAGGGATCGTCCATTAATCATGTGATGTTTTTTAACAACTTTTTATCCCCCCCCCTGGTGATATGTGGTGAGGTTTTAGGCTTACCCCTCCCCCCCCTCCTAAAAATCACGTGTATTTTTTTAAGTAGATACAAAGAATTTTGAAATTTTCAGTATATTATCACGAAAAATAAATAATCTCATTATACCCCCCCCCCCCCCCCCTTGTGATATTTCGTGATTTTTTCTGAACCCCCCCCCCCCCCCTTTCGGGTCTCACGTGATTAATGGACGACCCCTTATAATAATTTTCGGAACATTCTATGCGATTTTTTTATATCTAGGAAATTTCGTATAATTAGCATTTCGGCGTGGAACACGTCTAGATATTTATCTTCAAAAATAACATATATTTTTTTAAGAGCTTAAAAGCTTCTAATATTTAATGGAGATGTAGAAATTCGGGTAGCGGCCGCATAAAAGTGATGTTTTCTCTTTCTAATAAGGTTTAGTTCATACTTTTCACAATGATAGTAAGGGAGACACAACGATTTCTACGAAGCCTACGTGAGCTGGCACAAATATGGTCTCCTGTGATCAAACTAAACGGGTTAAATGTATTTGTGCGAATTAAAAACTTTAATACTTTTGAATGTAGCAATAACTTTGTGGTTATCCATTACAGATAAATGAAACAATTTTACTTTGTTAGTGTATGTTTGCCCTGAAGAAGGAACGGTCGTTCCGAAACCGGTATTCTTCACTGAAATATATAAGTGGTTCAAACAAAGTAAAATTGTTATATTTAAAAACTTTAACTTTGATTAAGCACATTCCTACAAATACCTTGTGCGTGATAAATAAAAATAAAAATAATTCCATTGTTTTGAAATCATAAAGCTCGCTTCAAGCGAGAAAGATAGTCGTCACATTTAAATAGGATCTGATAAGCCGGGGAGGATAGAAAATTCACTCTTTTATGTGTTGTAGGAACCAAGCATTGTTTCGTCGGAAGAAAAATTCATAAAAATTGCCTAGAAATGGCTTATTAGCATTTATTTACTTGAAGATGATGCTGGCTGGATGGAAATGATGTATTATTATATTTTCCTTTGAAATGTCATTCTTTTTCAAGCTGGAGAGTGAAATCCTCTTAGTATTTACGTCTAACGTAACTCTAAGGGTTTGTATGTATGTACTAACTTTATCTACTGTTTCTTTGAGTACAATAATTCTTCAAATAATAGTCTTTATGCGAAATGCAAGAGGAAACCGGCCGGCGTTTTGTCCATACAAATGTTTTCCCCAATTACCTCTCTGGATTTCGACACTACTGTCAAAATACGCATTTTTTTTTTTAGTGTACTCTTGCATGTCGATAGTATTTGCTTTTTTGATAAATTACTTCTTATAGGAGTTCCCTCCCAAAATCGTTAAATTGCCTGGTTTGAACGTCATCAACTAGACAACATATTTTTTAAAAACAAAAAAAAAAATCAATCCTAGGTCAATCAAGCCACTGATCACACTTTTACACGTCGAGACGGGATCACGTGATAAGCGCGCTGTTTCGTGTGTCATCGTGTTGCTGGAACGAGACGGAGTGTTTATCGCGTGACCCGCTAGGCTATACACGGCTATTCAGTTGCGACGTGTGATGGAAAAATGTTTTTATTATTTTTAATTGAAAAAAAAAATTATCGGACAGCAAGATGGCATCTACATTTTTTTCTCCAAATGTGCTAAGGAATCAATACTTTAAATCCTTCGGGTTACACCCTGTATCATGTTTTGGTTGTGTATTATTTAAGTCAGTTATATTTTTGAATGAATAATTTTTGGACCCTTTTTTCTTCATATTGTGTAAAATTTAATGTATTTAGATTGTGGTTGTGTACACGTCTATCCAAATAGCTTCCTCAAAGAGTAGGGGGCTTTCTTAGATAAAATTTAAAAGGTATTTTTGGATGGCAGCTATAAAAGTCAAGAAAAATATACGTCTCTTTTGAATAGGTAAGGTAGGTATGAGCGCTTATTTATATAATTAATGTTTGTATTCTAGAACCGAATGGATACACCGGGTCACTGGGGCCAGGAAGCGGCTAATGGCCTCCGACAACACCGTGGTGAGAACACTTTCACCACCAAGCGCCACTCCTGAGTGAGCGCTGGGCCCGAGCTCACTCAAAACCATGCTATACATAATTGATTATTTATTATTGGTAATCATTCATTTATTTATATTCTATTTCTCTCTTTTCTTAAAATTATTGTTACCCTTTAAATATGGGACGTGGGGGATTGCACTTTCCTTCCAACATCCTGGAATAAAGTATTATTATTGTTACTATTGTTGTCACATTCAAGGCACTTCTGTTCTGGACTCCAGTTTCAGAAGAGTTAAACTAATTTTACTACCACTCGACAAAGATTATGTCAAAACCATGACAAAAGATCTGTAAATCAGCCACAAAGGTGTTGGATTTTGTCATACACAATTCAAAGGAATTGACCAACCTTACAGTTATAAGGCTGCTTTACTTTAGCTTTGTGGATCTCAGATATTGGTCGAGAAAATTCAAAATAAATTTTTACCACACCTCTATATGAGAGAGTTAGGTTTTTACACATGGCTGTTTACAACAACATTTATCTCGGGAATGCTGGGTATCTGCAGCCTTAGTTCCAGAAGAGATGTCGCTGATGGCTTATAAGCTTATAAATGGTTTTATATCGGTACCAGATATTCTGGCTGAAATAGGATTGTATGTCCCGGATTCACGCGAGGCCGCCAACACAGGCTTTTGATTCTTCCCAGATGCAGAACTAACTTACCAATGGTGATGCCCCTGGGAAGACTCACTAGGTTAATTAACTGCCTCGCAGGAAATGTGGATATTTTCCGCATTTCCAACAACGATTTTAAGCGTGAAATAGCACTTTATGTTTTAACTAAATGTATTACTTTAACTGTATTTATATATTTATAACTGTATTTATTATGTATCTATTCTAAGCTCTTTTGCAATGTATTGGTTTTGTGCTATTTTTGCAAAAAAATAAATAAAAAAGAAGAAAGTTATATTTTTTAAATAATTTTTGAACAAATGAACCGAAGGACCTGACATAAAATCAAACATCAGTGATTTATAGCTGACAAGATGACCCTGTCTCTTCTCTGTTATGTAATGTACATCTACTAGTAAATCTGGGTTCTTTGAATAATATCCTTTTAAAACTCTTTATTCTTTAAATGTCTCCCGGGAATCCCCAAGAAACGCTGCTTCGTATAAAATATCAATTTATATTCAAGTTAATGCCAGGAGTGTTCCAGGGTACTTTTGTGAATTTGATATTAAGTGATTTTGTTTGGGTGTGATCTTTTAAATAATAAACCTTTTTATTTCAGAGTGAAATGGAAAAAATAAAAGAAATACATTCGGAGGAAAGTCGTTTACGTACATCAAAAAGCTTTAGTTGGCCTCCGCGGCTTTTCGGTGAAAGCTCTGGCACTGAACTGCGGTCAAAGGTTCGAATCTTTTTCGTGAGCTTTATGGAGTCCAGCTTTGGATATGGGTCTTCGGTTTTGCCAACTTTTGGCGGCTCTCTTCACTCTCCCATGCGAACCCTTGTAAATTCTTCAGGTCGTCAGCGGATGACCTCTTTTTAATCTTTTTACTTCTCCAACCGAGGATATCATACGATGACATCTGATTTCCAAAGGTCATTTATTTTGCAGTAAAATGACAAAAAAAAAATTTCATGTGCTCCACACAGGAAGCCCTGGGGATAATAATTTCCCTCAGGGCCTGTGTCATCTTTGGGGATGCTGTGTAGTGGGAAAGGAAGGAGAGGAGTTCTGGGAAGGAAAGGGATTTTAGGGGTGGGTAGGAATCTGGGGTTCAGTGTGTCCTGGTCATCCGCCTCCAAGACCTAGACAAAACTGAACCCCATGAACCCGGGCACCCCTGCTAAAACAACAAACTTAGCGAACCACTTGGGGGGATCTATGGCAGAGGTGTTGGTTCCTGGGGCGGCGGTACCCATTCCCGCCTCCCAAATTGAGATTACTTTTATAATCTATGCAAAAAAATAAATTAATTCTTTATTCAAATTATGGATACTCTGTAAACCTTTTAAAGTAAATGTTCCATTTAATTGATTTATTTAGTTTTATTAGGTAGTTTTTTTTTCCAGATATAGCTAAATGCAAATAAATATAAAAAATGATAAAACGCATTTCCCTTGTAATTTTTATCAAAAACTCTTCACTTGGAATCTAGGCACAATGCTTTATAGGCAAATCACTGTCCACTAATAGATTTGTTAAAATTCTTTTCCATAAACGACGCACCTATAATGGTAGGATCATATACCGATACAAGACATGAATAAAGCATTACCTATCAAAAATTGATTCCTGGCTCATTTCCTAAAAACTAATCCACGACAACTTTGTGACAATATTTGTGTCTAATATTTATTATAAATGATATAACCGCATTATTATATATTATATTATATTCCTCCATTCATTTCCTAAACCCGTTTTCTAAGCATAAGTGGAAATTTAGTGATAAAACATCAATTTATTTGCGCAGTATTTTGTTCGAACAATAGTAGTGAAATAAACAGCTATTTTCGTCGAAAAAATCAGTGGCGTTGCATTAAACAGTAGTTTTTTTATTGTTGTGGATAAACTACTTTTATTACCCTAGTTCACACATGTATAACAGCCTTTCTACATAATATTGTTTCGACGGGTTGTTTCACAGAATTTGAATAATTCATCAATTTTTAAAGTTAATGTTCGTTTTTTTTTTTTTTTTATTCCAGTTAAAAGAAAATTACATTTTCACTCATTTAACTAGAAATAATTATACAAATTAAAATAAAGTAAATATTTCAATACAGCGCTATTCAACATCATTATTTTGTTTATCAAGAATAAATATTAATAATTTTTTTTTAAATTTACCCAGCTTCTTTTCGTTTTGAATCTCGTTTGGGAGGCAATTATATAAGTTGCCTCCCTCGTAACCAATGGATTGTTTACCATAGTTAGTGTGGATGGTGTTTAAATGTATGTTATCGTGTTGTCTCGTAAAGTGTTTGTGTACTTGGGACGTTTTAATGAATTCTGTGTTTGTGTGTACGAGTTTATTGTTTATTTTGTATATAAGGAGACATGTATTGTATTCATATAGTTTTCTTAATGTTAGTAGTTTTGTTTCCACATATATTTTTTTTGTGGGTGTTCTGGGCTTGTAGTTAAATAGTTTTTTTGATTACCTTGTTTGGTATTACCTGTAATTCATTTATGTATGTTTCACATGCGTTTCCCCAGATTTCAATCAAGTAATTTAAATGTGAGTGTACGAGACTATCATATAAACCTTTTTTAAATTTATTTGGCAACAGATATGATATCCGGCTAAATACGCTAATTAAGGGAATGATTTTATCTTTAATACCTTGTATATGTTGTTTAAATGTCAAATGCTGATCAATGCACAGCCCAAGATATTTTTCCTGGATCAGGATTTGAAGTTCATTGTTTTCAATTTTTAAGGGTACATGAGGAGGAACTATTTTACGGGGTGAGTTTAAGATCATGTATCCTGTTTTTTTAACATTCATTGTTAACATATTTGATTGGAGCCAACTGTTGATTTTTTCTAGATCTGTTTGTGCATTTTCTAGTAAAATATCTAAATCTTTACCCAAGTAAAAAATTGCTGTATCATCTGCATATAAAAAGATTTCACCATTTAAAATTAATTGCGAAATATCATTTATGTAAATTTGGAGCAGTAGTGGACCTAGTATGGACCCCTGCGGAACTCCATAGTTTATTGGAACGTATTTGCTATTTTGATTGTTAATGCTAACAAATTGCTTTCTATTGCTAAGATATGATTTGAGTAGATTAAGAGCAGGACCAACTACACCAATTTTCTTGAGTTTCTTGAGAAGTATGTCGTGACTAACTGTATCAAAGGCTTTTTGAAGGTCAACTAATATAGATAAAATATAATTTCCACCATCAATGCCGCTTCTAAGTTTACTGATTAAGTCATTTATTGCTCCTAGTGTGTTCGATTTTTTCCTAAAGCCGTATTGTTTTTTATATAAGAATGATTTTTTTAGCAGAAAATTGTTTAATCTTTCGTAAATTACACGTTCAAAAATTTTTGATAAAATTGGTAAGATTGAGATGGGTCTGTAGTTTGGGGTATTTGTTTTGGACCCACCTTTGTGAATTGGTATCACCTTAGCAATTTTACAGCTATCGGGAAAAGTTCCTTCTTTGAAACATTGATTGATTAATTTTGTTAGAGTAGGAATCAATTCTGTGGAGATACTTAGCACTGTTTTATATGTGAGTGAATCGTAACGTGCACTTGCATTTGGTTTTAGAGATTTTAATATTTGACTTATTTCTAACTCCGTAGTGGGCTGAAGATATAAAGATTCAATGCTGTCATGCACTAACGTTATTTCATTGGCTGGATTGTGTTTGACTTTACCACGTATATTATCCGCTAGGGAGGAGCCAATGTTGCAAAAGAAATTATTAAATTGGTCGCATATCTCTACATTGTTAGTGATTATTTCATCATTAATGATTAATTTATTACAAAAATTTCTTGAGGTGTAAGATTGGTTCTTAAGAATATTATTAATTAAGTTCCAAGATTTTTTACTGTTATTTTCGCATTTTTTAAAGAGATTACTGTAGTGTGTTTGTTTTAAGTTTCGTTTTTTTGTAGTGATATTATTTCTTATTTTTAAAAATTCTGCTTTTACTAATGTGTTATTTGGTTGTTTTTTTAGTTTCAGATGTAATCTATTTCTTTTATTGATTAATTTTATAAGGTCTTTGGTTATCCAGTCTGGGTTATTTATGTTTTTGGTTTTAATTTTTGTGGTACTATTAGAATTAATTTTTGTTGTCAGGTAGTTTACAAGATTATCATAATTTAACATCGAGTTGTCACTCAAATTTAAATGAAAGGGATTTTGCACGACATCATTCTTTAGATTGTCAAGATTAATATGTGTGTATTTTTGGGACGATTTTAAAGATGTGTTTTTAACATATGTGTGAATTACATCAAGGAGTAGTATATTGTGATCAGATATGGAATTATCACAATTCGTAAGTGAATATGATAGTTTTGTATCTGTAAGTATATGATCTATGATTGTGTTTGTATTTTCTGTGATGCGTGTGGCATGTTTTTTGTTTATTTTGTTCAAAATAGTGTAATTATTAAATCTAATTGTATTCGTATATTTACAAGTATGTGCGTTGGTTGAGTCAAGCAGATTTATGTTGAAGTCTCCAAATACAATACCTCTTTTATACGATTCGAGATGGGAGGACAGTGTTTCCAGGAAGTCTTTGAAAACAGTATTTGGTTTTTTATACACTAAACCTATTTTTAAATTGAGTTTGTTCACATGAAGCCATAGAAAGTTGTTGTCGGGGTCACTAGTGTTATTAATCACATTGTATTCCAGAGAATCTTTTATAAATATAGAGACTCCGCCACCAGCTCCCTGCGGCCGGCAAGATGCTTCGTGTTTGTATCCTTCTAGGTTGACGTACTTTAGGTCCGCTTCTTTGAGCCAGGTCTCACACAGGAGGATAATGTTGAAGTTCGATATCGTGGATTTTAGTAGGCATTTGATGTCATCTAGTTTACCTTTCAAGCTTCTCACATTTAGGTACATAAAGGACATTGAGGTTTTTCCTTTTGATGTGCTCGGATGTTTGTGACGTGATATATTTTTTATTCTAATGTGTTTTTGTAGTTTTTCTGCAATATTTTTATGATCAGAAAGATTCTGGGTATGATTAAAGATTCCCACTTCTGTGTCAATCAGGTCCTGGAATTGTGTTTGTAGTCCTCGTACATTTTGATAATATATAAAATTTTTAGTGTTTAGTTTTTTGAGTGTGTTTTAACAATTGTAGGATTGTTGTTTAGGTATTTAATTGTGATGTCCGCTTCACCAGAAGACTTTCTTTTTTCTAATTCATCTCTTAAGTCAGTTAATTGTTTGCGTTGTAGAAAAGTCTGGTCTGTGTTAAGCGTAATGAGTAAGAATAACAAAGGAACGCTTAGATGGTTTGGGCATGTAGAGCGAATGAACGAGGAAAGGAGAGTAAGGAGAATATATGACGCAAATGTGAATGGTAGAAGAAGTCGGGGACGCCCGAGAAAGACATGGCACGATCAAGTGAATCGGATACTTGAGTCGGGTCATGTCAAGAGTCATAATAATAGAAGAACATGTATGAGACGATGTGGCAAGGAGTGTGTGCCAAGACCGAGTTGTTTGGCGCTCCGTCCTCTCTGCCTGCCCTTGCGGGGAAACGGCGTGATGGTTAGTTAGTTAGTTATGCTCGTGTTCCATAAAGGTGCTTTTCAAGACATGTTTTTACATCATTGTCGGCCAGTTTGTCAATACTGAAATAATAAGAGAACTTGAAAAAAACTCTCGCATAACTTAAAAATTAAATTAATAATTTCATGCATTGTTAAATTGCGTGAAAAATTTGATAAGTCAAGTCATCAGACATCTCAAATAATTATAATTTTTTTATTATTTTTTTATTGTTAAACTAACGTTTAAGACAAGATTTTTATGCATAGCACAAAGGGTAACAATTATTATGGTATCGGGTGAAAAAAATATAATAAGCAGTAATTGTTGAATGAAACACTAGTA
Source organism: Limnephilus rhombicus (assembly GCA_929108145.2). Taxonomy (NCBI): domain Eukaryota; kingdom Metazoa; phylum Arthropoda; class Insecta; order Trichoptera; family Limnephilidae; genus Limnephilus; species Limnephilus rhombicus. Next base: position 20,278,278 of record OV815293.1, read on the forward strand.
TATACTGAATAATTTGGCGGGTATAAGATAAGCCGCCATAGCTCAATTGGGAGAGCAGCTGACCGGCAATCAGAAGGGCACGGGTTCATGTCCCGTTGGCGTCATGTATCTTTTCTCGGAAGATTTTTCAATGTGGATGAGTGTTTCAGGCTGATAATTATTGCTTATAATAATTGTTGCCCCTTCAAATAATTTTGTAAGAAAATTAAAACAATTTAAAAACTCTGGTGTTCAAGGTGGAAACCATTTTGAAAGTTGAACTCAAATGGTTTGACCTGTAATTTGGAGACAGAAAAAACTCATTTCATGATGTGCAGAATGCACCGTTCAAGAATGTTTATTTTCTCATACAAGTTGGAATTATAACATCGATATGTTATGTCTTGAATTTTTTAATCTTTCATCAACACAATTGATCAAAACAAAACAAAAACAACACCAAAATCAATAAGCGTATGAAACCGGTCATATCAAAAAAGGAAAAGTTACCTAATTGATTTATGATGAGAAAAAAAAACAAGTCTAATTCTAAATGATTTTAGTATTTTATTCGATTCAGTGCGACTATGGAACAATATTCAGTATAGCTTCCATGTGTGATATGTTGAACTCATTCACACAACTGGCCGTAATTCAAAGAAAAACGGCTAAACTGAACGTTCCGCATGCCAGAATCCAAAACGCCCATGCATCACCTCGCGGATTTCCTTCATACCTATCGGGGGCGCAGAAAACCTAAGGGGAAATTATGTCCCGAAATATGAATAACAATAAATAAAGTAACTTGACGCTAACAGCTTACGGGTTAACTATGGAAATAGGAATATTGGCGAAATGGATATAGAGGAAGGAACATGGAAAACGAATCCCGTATTTTGATTAAACGGGAACACAAACAAATAAAGGAACAAGACGTTATTTTTTATTAATACTTAATCAAATGTAAAATGATTTATTTTCATGTGGGAAATGTAAACGAATGTGACTGTTAAATTGAGAATTTGAAAATCACATATTTTGTTGGGTTGCTACATTACAGTACAATTCAATTCGGGATGCTGCATTTTTACAAGGATAATATGTTTTATCAGGGGAAAGGTTTGTACCATAGGTTGAAAAAGATTTTTTTGGTCGTTGAAGAAGAAGATAATATTAATAAATCTGAACGACACATGAAACCGAACAAGATAAAATATTAGATTGATGAATATAACATTCAAAAGTTATTCAAATGAATTGGAGATTTTAATGTAACATCAGCTTCAGTCTGAATTACATCCATCTAATGACTATTCATTATTCTTAAAATTCACTTATTTACATCCTTCGGTAACTAAAAATGGCTTTAGTTATATTTTTAAGGACTAAATCTGAATAAGCAAGCCATAACATTTTAATTATTGTTATTGTGTAATTCGTGGAACTCCATATAATTGGACATTTATCGTTACTAACCAAAATTTAGTGGGGATATTCCAATATCTTTGGATAATACCCATGTTTTGCAGTTTGATAATGACCTTGAACGTCGAAACAGCGGTTTCAATAATAAAAATAAAAATTAATTATTATTTTTAATTGTTAAACTAACGTTTAAGACAAGATTTTTATGCATAGCACAAAGGGTAACAATTATTATAAGCAATAATTATCAGCCTGAAACACTCATCCACATTGAAAAATCTTCTATAATATATATAATAAGCAGTATTTTTTTAATGAAACACTAGTATATATTGAATCATTTGGCGGGTGTAAGATAAGCCGCCATAGCTCAATTGGGAGAGCAGCTGACCGGCAATCAGAAGGGCACGGGTTCAAGTCCCGTTGGCGTCATGTATTTTAATGTGGATGAGTGTTTCAGGCTGATAATTATTGCTTATAATAATTAAAAACAAAAATGCTTGCAGAACTTAATATTTTTTTTTACTGTCGATATCTGTCCATTTGTCCTTCAATATCCTTTTTAATACTCCGAAAGTACTTTCGAACAGTGAGCTATGGCGCTATGAAACTGGAACACCTATTTCTGTCTGAAACTTTTTGTTCCGTAGAACTTTTTTCATCTCAATTAAAATTATCAACTGAATTAACCACTTTCCTACATTTTGTAATAAGTACAATTACTGTTTTTTTTTTTGCCGAAAATCATTACCATTATCGGCTTGGTCAGCTTTCCGAGTGCGAGTTTGATAATATTAGTGGAACCTGGTTTTAAAACCTATTAAATTAAAATTAAAATTATCGCTGTACAGTTTTATTTAAAATTTTTGTTTTTTGAACATCAAAATGTTAATTTGCTCAAATTTATAGAAGTGCAAAGAAATTATGCATTACGTTGGTCGAGTCAATCTCCGGAAGCTCAGAACGTTCGAGATGTATATACACCTACAGGAAGTGATTTATTCATTTAAATATTAATTTATTTATTTATTTATTTATTTACGGACTTACGTCCAATTTAAAACAAATTATCACGAAGTATAGAAATGAACAATGTAAGGATTCGGATGGTACATGAAAGCAAAGACAAACAGTGAAAATAGAAGAAAAATAAGTGTCAAGTCACGTCAAGACCTTGCAAAAATTAGGGTGAATATTACATATCTTCATTTGTTTAAAGAGCGACAGAAATCATTTAAGCTAATACCAAAAAAATCAAGGTCTTGACGTGAGTTGACCAGTCTACACATTCTGGACAGTGGTGAGTTATAACCATAGTTAGTCGAGTGCTGATTGAGGAAAAGCAGGTCTTTATTTCTGAGTCTACGAGAAGGTATATTAAATGTGATGAGTTGTAGTAATGTAGGCGAGTCGATTAAACAGTTAATAATTTTGAAGAAACAAATGAGATCAGATTTTATCCGACGGTCTTCTAAAGGAGAAAGGTTTAGAGTTTGTTATTAATGATTTGTCTTAAGTAATTAATGTATAATATTATACCATTAATTTTTTGTTAAAGTTGTCATCACTGCACATTCCATCGGAGACAGTGTGACGCGTGACGGTGTTCCCTTCACACTGCGCAGTGAACACTGAACACCCGACCAACACGTGTTAGAATATGTCCAGGGCAGTATGCAGCATGAGTACTGTGGTATGCAGTATGCGTATGCAGTATGCACTTTATGCAGCAGGCAATAGGCAGTAAGCAACTAACTGTCGCGTTTCGCCGCTTCGGTTAAAACGGGAAGGCGTTAAAACGCTTGGTTACCTCTTAACTCGCTCCGCCAACATTGAAGTTGACCGAATTAACACTTCAAATTCAGTGTGGTCGACTTCACTTTCGATTTTATCCATAAAATAATCATTCAAGGTAAAAAATATTTTTTTATAAAATGTTCCTACATAAAGCGAGCTGTAGGAGACTACAAATTCCTTCAACCATCGATATCCAAATTGCTGTCCTAGCCTTCAAGTAAATACTATGAAACTGTAGTTTCCATAATACAGATACTGATATCAAGATTTTTATTATTGATAAATGAAACAATGTTACTTTGTTTGAACCACTTGTACATTTGTTTAAAACTGACCGGTTTCGGAACGACCGTTCCTTCTTCAGGGCAAACGTATACTGATTTGACAATTACAAAATAGTGGATGGGAACAATGTATTTTTACGCACCAGATTTAAATGTCCGGGTTTAATTTTCCCCACAGGAAAAACTAAAACCTTTCACACACTTCCCAAATGATCATCTGGTCAATCCTCGCTATGCAATTGCACTATATAAGTATTTTAAATACAAAACAATACAAGAACAACATGTCAACCTACCAGAGACCAAATCGGAAAATAATTCACCGACTCCAGATATTTTCATATCAGAGGGTTCGGCTCTGTGGAATTCCTAATTGCACCTATAAATCCTACGGATCCCTCAATATAAATATTTAAAAAATCTTTTGTAATCTACATGTGTTTAAAATGACTGATTTTTGCATTTTTATATATAAATTCTTTGACACATCTAATATGCCTAAATTTTGAATGAGAGACCTAGGTATAATGCCAGTAGCCGAAATAACAAATGTAAAATTTTTATAGTCTGAGAATGCCAAATTCTTTTAATCTCTTTTTTTTTTTTTTTTTTTTTTATTTTAACTTTATGAGTAAAACCTCAAATTGTAATATTTAATTAAATGAAGACAATATAAGCGAAACTCAATCGAAAATCTGAAAACAGAAAAATCAGAAAAAGATATTGACACATCTGGGACTCGAACCCAGATGTGTCAATATCTTTTTCTGATTTTTCTGTTTTCAGATTTTCGATTGAGTTTCGCTTATATTGTCTTCATTTAATTAAATCTTTTAATCTCCTTTCCTAAATCTGTGTATTTTCTTATTTTTTCGGAACTACCGTTCCTTCTTCAGGGCAAACGTATACTGATTTGACAATTACAAAATAGTGGATGGGAACAATGTATAATTACTAAGGATTGTTGTTGATTTGTTATTATTAATTATCATTATTTTCTACCCGTAATCAATGGGACTATGAAGTCCTGATTTGGTAGAACGGAAGCTGATGGTCAGCTAGGTTGTAAAAGTGCCTCGATATTTATTTATTTATTTAAACGCCCAGAGGGCTTCTACGTGTACCTTTCATGAAGATATATTAATTGCAAGAGTTCACAGCAATCGAATTTAGAGTTTAATAATTTTAATAAAAAGGTTAGGTCGTTTTCATACCCTTATTTACAGATTAGATTCTAGATTTAGATTTAAAAACTGAAAAACTGTCACCAAACATGGCTAATATAATTTCAACCAACAACTTATCGATTCTGAATTATGTTCTTTAAACAGTACGGTACTTGTGTATATATCTTTCTGAAACATGCCTCAAATATATAGTGGGTGTTCAAATTATTAATTACACTAGGTTTTTTATCTTATTATTTAAGAATTAACCGCTCTTAATGAACATTATAATTTTATTAATGAACTAGATAAAAATATACCTATGGTAAATCAGAAATCCAGACAATGAGGAGGAAAGCGATTCTGCCTGGATTCTGACCGAATTTGCCTGGAAAACCTAAAAAAATGTACGAAGGAGTTCCTTAGGAATACGAAGGACGAAATTATAAATGACATACCAAAAACTGTACAAGTTGAAACTAGCGCCTAGGGAAGTTCTACTAAATATTAAGAGATTTTTATAAACATTTTCTATTATGTTTTTCTCAAATACGTATTATTTAAAATAAAATGCTTTATTTTTGTTAGCGTAGGAAGTACCTAATTTAATTTTTAAAAAACTTCAACTATATAAATTTCAACTATTTGACGCTTCAAACAGGTGATAATATAATATTTTACTACCATATATTATCGAAGAAGAAAATAACACTACAAATGTAAACGAAAATATGAAAGAGAACAAGACACAGAAAAATAGAAAAAGACAATGATCGCATCTGGGACTCGAACCCAGAATCTCTCATCTAACCTAGACGTGCGCTTTTACCAATTCAGCCATTGCCACCTTCTAACAAACCGTCATAATTGTCAATCTTATATTTTCCGGTTAGACGAGAGGTTCTGGGTTCGAGTCCAAGTTGCGACCGTTATTTTTTCTATTTTTCTGTGTCCTGTTCTCTTTCATATTTTCGTTTAGATTATTAGTGCTATCTTCTTCTATGATATATTAGATTGATGGGAATAACCTTAAAAAGTTAAAAAGGGAGTTGTTGAATTTGGACACCCACTGTATTATTTCGTATTTATTAACACAAATTAATTACCTAAATAATGTTTTTACACTCTCCGGGATTTGAACCCTCTCTGGATTCATAGAAGACAATCTAAAACGCTCGACAACGAATGTTATCATATACCTTGCTATGATGTTTAACATCAATTATAGTACAAATACTCTTAGTATCTCCCCGATAAGAGACCACCCCACGTTATTTGTAATAGTTACCACCATGCTAAGTGACCAGATCCAAAGCTCGAGATACTTTCCGACAAACAAATAATACAACAGAAACTTTTACTTGTTACCGCACGTACCTATACACACAAGACAGAACGCTAAGTAACCGTTTTCCAACAAATTATAAAATACAATGTGAAAAACAAACGTAATAAAATTTCATTTCTTTTATTACCGGAGAACTGTTCACACACCACACGCACGCTTTATTTACGCGTGAAACTTAAAATGAAAGTACTAATTGAACTGAATCGTTTAATACTTATTTTAAGAAGAGAATGGGTGAGAAAACATGTATATCGTTCATATTCCTTCAATACAGCATCAAAATTTTTTTGAAGTGAAATGGAAACTACACTGAAAAGAGACAAACGCATATATCTTTAGGATTTAGCCTGCGAGTGAATGAGAACTTACCTACGTACAGTACTGCATTGGCCAATTTGATTATAAGCCCACTTTTCAAGTCTCCTATTGATTGAGATTGTGTTGGTGAAGTTTTCACTTCTACTGTGTGTGAACTGCACTCGTTTTTTTAATATTAGTTTTAACGCGGGAGGCTCTGAAAAAAACAATTTCTCTCTAGGCCTGTGTCATATATAACAATGTATGTGTATGCTTTCAAATGCATGCATGTGTACTCGTATGGATACATACATGTGTGTAAAGGTATATGTATGTGTGCATGTATTTGCATATGTATATATGCATGCACACATATAAAACTTTAAATAAGATTTGTGTATTTGAATATGATCTAATAATCTTGTGCATGACTTTTGTCTTTTCTTTTCTATTTCTATTATAATTTTTTTTTCTTAATTCTCAGTATACACTTTCTATTATAATTTTTCCAAGTTTTAAGATGTTTATATATTTAATTAATTTGTTTACACTACACCTCACAAAGTAACTACATTCCATTGGTCACCATGAAACAGGCAGCCGCCTAGAATGGTGACGTAACGTACCATTGATATATGAAAATGTTCTGTTGTTTTATCATGTACTCGTATTATATAAATAAATAAAAATATTTGGAGGATATTTTTAGGGCAAGGAAGGAGAGTAAGTTCTGGTAAGGAAAATGATATCTGAGGGTCAATGTGTCTAGGAGGACGTATGAATCCACTACGGTGCAAGGCAACGATTTGAGCGAGTCCGGCTGGAGAGGTCAAAACGTCCAGCCTGCTACGCAGTATGCGCATCCGCTGCGAAGACCTAGACAAACCTCACCCCGTGAACCAGGACACCCCAGCTGAGTCACCAAATGTGATGACCTATGGCGGGGGTGTTGGTTATCCAATAAAAGGTTCCTAATTCTGCAGAACATCTACGAATTCGTCTATGCTTTTCCTTGAGATTTCTTAAGTTTAATTGATATGAGCGTGCCTTTGTTAACGAGCTTTAACGGGTTAAGATATAATTAGATACATGTTTAACTTTACAGATCTTAAGTGTTCGCAAAATTGTCCCATTACAATGTACGAAAGATATTAAGATGATTTTATATTTGACATCAATGGATACACTGGAGGATTTATTTTACTCACCGTTACTAAAGATAGAACTTAGTTTATTGAATGAATATTATACCTAACAAAAACCAGGTTTAAACATTCAGAACACCATAGTACCTTCCATAGTATAACAACTTTGTTGCTGTACCATGACTGTGACGATGTGACTGTTCTTCTTTTATAGTACGAAAACTTGCAAAACAAATAATACAAACTAAAAAAAAAAAACGTCGTTAACAGAGAGATCAAAAAGATTATAGTAGAGGTTCCACATCGAATGGCCAAAAATTGCGAAATTGTACTGGACATGAGAAGGATAAATAAATCATAATTATAGTAAAATTACAATAGACGGAGCTTAGGAATTCATAATAATTTCAACAGTAGGTACTTTAAGGCGGTTTTTCACTAAAACGGCGCTTAACAAATTATTTTAATTAAATATATGGTTAGGCCACAAGGAATGACAAAATAAAGTTTAAAAAATCAACCCGCAAAAAATAAAAACAAAAAAAACTATAATTCATTTATTTTCAACTTTCAACTGCTTGTACGGCTAGTAGCTAATTTCAAAGATTTTTTTTTGGTTTGACTGAGGACTTAAACATTCCCCCCCAAGTAACTGGAGTCAACAACTCTAACAACTAAGCTAAATTCTAATTGGATAGATTCCAGATTTACTTCGAATATTAACTGTGGTAATTTTTTAAAGAAAATGCGTGTGTGCGCGCATGTGAGTGCCACCATGTCATTGTCATCGACAACGAGTCTACCTGCGAAGATGTTGAGAAGTTGGTTGATTTCGACTCCAAGATTCGAATTATTTGAAAATAACTAGTTCCCGACAAGCGTTGCTACGCCATTTAATAAAGAAATTGTTCCTCCCTGAGTGTTCTTTCCTATTCGTCCCGTTCCCCTTCCACCTCCCCTTCCCCTCTCGCGTTCCCACTCCGCCCCCTCCATCTTCCCTCTCCCCACTCCACTCCCTCCCTTCTCCCGTCCCGCGAACTCCTTCCCGAGTCCCCTTCCCCCTCCCCCTTCCTTCCTGCCCCCTCCCCCCTTCCCCCACCACCCACCCCGCATTCCATACATTCAGTCCCGGTACATTTAATTTTCAAACAGCTCGCTTGCCACCTATTGCAATTTTTTCATACGAATTTCACAATGCCAGAGCTCACCAATAGTTTTATACAAGCCAATAACGAATACAAAAACAAATAATTATCCAATTTGGTGCAGTCGTTCGTAGGTTATGCGCGTATATGAATTTCAGCGATTCATTTTTATTTATATATAGATAGATAGAAAGTGACAACTGTCACAACAATAATACTTCAAAGTGACAACTGTCTGTTTTGTTTACTCCCGCAAAATTAATAAAAAAATACATAAAAAGTGACAGAAATCATTGAATAAGTGCACTAACTGCTGCTAGTATTTTAGTTCTGTGTTTTAAGTGTCTTATGTACAGTCAAAACCATAAGGTTTTACTCCCATTATACAAAACAAAATCAAAACTAACCAAGCCAAAGAAAAAGTGATATTGTTTATAAGTACAATTCAAATTCAAATTAAATAACTGTTATTTATCCACTCAATTTAATAATTTTTCTCTAATAATGGATAAACAAACAAGAAGCAAAAATACAAACCAGAGTGATCTGAAGCTGAAATCTTTACTCCCAGAACATAAAGAGATTCTTGACATTGTCTTAACAGTTGTCAACAATAAATTTGAAGAAATGAAAAAAGAATTCTTCAAGAAAATGGACGAAGAAAATGCTGAATCTCGAAACTCACGTAATTTCATTAGTAACCAATATGATGATATAAATATTAAAATAGAAAATATTACCAAGCTGGTATCTGAAGTTGAGATGCTTCGGAGAGAAGTAAATGATAAAAACAAGATTATAAAAAGCTTTGAAGTTAGAATCGCGGAACTAGAACAAGCCTCGAAAGAAGATTGCATAGAAATATGTGGAATCCCACAATCAAATGAGGAGCAGCCAGTCTCACTAGTACAACAGGTGGCTGCGGCAGCTGGGATGGTGATTCAGCTACACGACCTGAAGGAGGTGAAACGTATCCAGGACAGACGACCAGGAGCCTACCCGAGAATCCAAGTTAAATTCCACGATAACAACAAACGAGACCAAATATTAAAAATGCGGAAGAATATCGACGCTAAAACCGTGACAACCCTGGGCAGCGAAAAAATCTACATAGGAGAAATCATTTGTCCATACTTTAAAGAACTACTCTGGAAAACTAAACAGAAAGCAAAAGAAACTAAGTATATGTATGTCTGGTTTAGGGAAAACAAAATACTGGTCCGTAAATCACCAAATGAAAAAATAATCTATGTTAAGCATTCAGACGATCTAAATAAACTTATCTAGACGGTACATGGCACTCGCACCACCGGTTGTCAGTTATCTAAAAAGTCAATAAGTACTATAATACTACCAATTATCTAAAAATAGTTTCAACCGATGCTTACGGGTGTCAAACTGTTCTTAAACTTGATATGTAAAAATGGATACTAAAACTAACCATAGAACCTCAAATTCTAAATTCTATAAAAAAATTGTACAAAATAACCTATTCTCTCTTCAAATTGCACTATTCTTAATTCTCTTAATTATTGTAGTTATTTTAAATAATTTAGTACCGATAACATTTATCCAAATCATTAATCGAACTGATCTATTATCTATATTTCCTAAATCTATCTATTTTCATTTACTCAATTTAATTTTAATTCTTTTAATACTTATATTATACACTTTTATCATATATTATATTATACACCTCTATTACACTTTTATTATAAACTTATATTATACAATTTTACTCGATAAAAATAATTTACTTTGTTCAATTAGAAAAGCTTATTCAATCTACATACAATATTTAACTAAAATTGTAAATCATATTGATCATTTAATTATATTTTCTATACTTATCTATATTAACTTACTACACTTAATATTACATATTATAATTCTTAAAATTTTGCAATTATGTGATTCCCCTAAAATTCTCATTTCTCAAATTAACTTTCATGATCTTATTTACACCTATTTATCTAAATTACCTTTTTATACCAAGTATTTTACATTCAAATGTTATTATACTACATGTATTTATTACCCAAATTATTTTAATTATTTTAACATCAAATTTTATTGTTCTAAATGTTTTTACTACCCAAATTATTTTAACTACTTTACCAACAAATCTTATTGTTCAAATTGTTTTTATTACCTAAATTATTTTATTTATTTTAACAACAAATTTTATTGCTCAATTTGTTTTTTTACTCCAAACTATTATAATCGTTTCTTATATTTTAAAAATCGTAATATTTCAATTTTATTTGTCATCTTAGTATTTATTCTCCTAATCGTTTCAGTACCTTCACTTATTTCAACCAACTTCATCCATAAATTTTTAATGTCTTATTATAAGCCTTCCAATCACTCTAAGTTTGCAATCCTTTTAAAATTTTCAATTTCTACATTTCTATTTATTCCTATATCTAATGAAATTATTTTTCCTTTTATAAAACATATAATCTATCATTTACATTCCCTAAATTTATCTTTGTTCATTGACTCAATTTAATTTTAATTAATTTAATGCTTATATTACACACTTACACAAATACTCACCAACATGGCTGAAAACATGGAACATATAGACTCGGACAACCAACACTACTGTATAAGTACAAACGACATTAATCTATGGACCAATATCACAAAAGAAAAAAATAAAATCAAAATATTGCACCAAAACATCAGATCGATTAATAAAAATTTTGATGAATTCACTATGTACCTAGAACAACTAGATAATAACTTCGATATAATTGTGCTGACAGAATGCTGGTTGAATGAAAAATATATTCCAAAAACAATTGAACACTACAACACACACCACACAAAAAAACACAAAAATCAAAATGATGTCATAGTCGTATACACTAATGATAAAATAAACACATTCATCCAAGAAATACATATCGTAGACTCCAACTGCATACAAATAACATATGAAAAAGAAACGTGTATTCTTGCAATGTACAGATCTCCATCCAAAAACAATATTACAAATTTCCTAACTGCATTTAATAATACATTAAATGATCTCAACAAATACAAAAATATCATCGTCATTGGAGACCTAAACATAAACACTCTACAAAACGGACACCCACAAAACTTAGAATACCTAACAATATTAGCACAGCATGGACTGGAGCCAACGATAAATGTTCCAACACGAGTCACACACAACACAAAAAGTTGTATAGATCATATAATGATCAAAACAAAACTAAAAACCAAAACCATAGTACTTGAAAGCACTATTACAGATCACTACATGAATATGATAGCAATAGATACCGAAAACACAAAACCTAACCAACATAAAATATTCACAAAAAAAATAATTGACTACACAAACTTAAAAGAAAAACTCAAAAAAATAGACTGGAGTACAATATACCAAATAGAGAAGGTTGAAGAGGCCTGGGACAAATTTACAACAATTTTAGCGCAAGAAATAAATAATAACACTACTCTAAAACAAGTAAAACTGACGCACAAAGCAAAAAAAATTAAACTATGGATAACGCAGGGAATATTAAACTGTATTCGTAAACGAGACAGAATTCACAAACAAATTAAACATACGCCATATGACATACAACAACTTAATTACTACAAAAGATATAGAAACATCTGCACGAAAATTATTAGAGTAGCTAAGGAGTTGTATTTTAGAGAAAAACTTAAAAAAGAAGAAAACAATAACCCAAAGTAAATATGGAAAATATTAAAAGAAGTTACATACACACAAAAATTCAAACAAGAAAATACAATCGAACATCTAAACATTAACTCAAAAAAAGTAGACGCCAATACAAATAAAGAAACTATAGCAATTATTACAAGCAATAATTGTCAGCCTGAAACACTCATTTACATTGAAAAATCTCCCGAGAAAAGATACTTGCCGCCAACGGGACTTGAACCCGTGTCCTTCCGATTGCCGGTCGAATGCTCTGACCACTGAGCTATGGCGGCTTATCAAATACCCGCCAAATAATTCAATATATACTAGTGTTTCATTCAACAATTACTGCTTGTTATATTTTTTCCACCTGAAAACAACCAACTTTATTTTTGCGAGGAAGACATTGTTAGTGTTAAATCCCTTTTTCCCGTTGGCGGAAAGTATCTTTTCTCGGGAGATTTTTCAATGTAAATGAGTGTTTCAGGCTGACAATTATTGCTTGTAATAATTGTTACCCTTTGTGATATGCATGTCATCTTGGTGAGCGATGGTAGTGATGACAGTATCGCTTGATACATTATCACTCTGTACTGATTCTGAAATTATGTTTTACATGTATAAATGCTCTTATTATTTTCTATTTTTCTTGATTAGTTTTGGTTTCCATTCTTTGGTGGCGCAACTGAACTGTGCATGTTATGTATCGTCATTCCCCCATAGAAAGGGGGTGGGATAGACCCTGTCCATGCACATTGCCAGGCGAACATACAACAGAGCGGTCTTCCCGCGATCCGCCCGCGCCTCCCCCATCGACATGCGTTGGCCTGAGGCGTAACCGTGCGGTCTCGATGTCCTTCCGTCCCCCCTCCGGTAACCCGACGCTCATCTTTCCTCAAGGTCTTCAAAAACTTCCCCTTCTCTCCCAAGTACATTTCTTCGAGGCAAAATCGGGGAACCGGCTAAAGGACGCGGACTTCGAGCATCGTCTGCGGTTGGGCCGATAGCTATACGCATTCTCATTGGGACTGCCCGGTGGTCTATGGAATACTTTCTCTGGCTTTTTTTTTTTTTTTTTTTAATATATTTTATTTTATTTCCGCTACTAAAGTAATTACTTACATTATAACATAATCATATAACTGTTTTTTCCTCATTACTTATTTTATTCACAGAAGGTTTCTTCGACTGGTCATAGCCGTTATTTTTATTTTTCTTTTACTAACACTATTATCTCTTTTTGATGTTACCTATTTCAGAAGAATTATTCCACGGGCTGCTACTTCTATTTATCTTTTTGTATAATGTTAATGTAAGTACTTGTATACTGCTTACTAACCCCGTATGCATGGACATTGGAGGGTCTAGAGTCGTTCAAATAAATGTAGCTTCGTTCAAAAAAAAAGTAGAGTCTTGACGTGTGCGGTGAAGGAGGAAACCATATGTTTCCTTATAACGCCGTTGGGAAAGTGGTGGGTCCCCTCCAATGTGCTATGCATAAAAATCTTGTATAAACGTTAGTTTATAAATTAAAAAAAATAATAATTAAACTATAGCAAATCATGTAAATAACTTCTTCGCAAGTATAGGAAAAGTCTTAGCGAACCGTAAAATTCTCAACACAAACACGACAACACAAACAAACAGTTCAAACATCAATACACAACCGACACAACACAGATTTGCAATAAAAACAACTTCGGAAGAGGAAATTGACAAAATAATAAACACATTAAAAAACCGTATTGCTCCTGGATTAGATGAGATAACGACGGATTGCATTAAGATAATAAAAACAGAAATTTTAAAACCCATAACACACTTAATCAATCTAAGTATAACACACTCCTGCTTTCCTAGTACTCTTAAAAAAGGACTGATGATCCCTATTTACAAATCCGGAGACAAAATGCAAATAACTAACTATAGACCTTTGTTAAACTCGCTTTCAAAAATTTTCGAAAGAGTAATAAAAAACCAAATTATAATATACCTGGAAGAAAATAAATTAATCTCGGAAAAACAATATGGATTTAGAGAAAAAATAGGCACAATAGACTATATACATAGCAATTTAGATCAAGGGTATAAATGCATAGCGATATACCTAGATTTAGCTAAAGCTTTCGATTCAATCTGCCACCAAACGCTTTTTAAAAAATTAGAAAACATAGGCATCAAAGGCAAGGAACTCCAACTATTAAAAAGTTATATGAGTAACAGAACACAGCAAGTAAAAATTAACAACCATATTAGCAAGCCACTGCCAATTACATATGGAGTTCCACAAGGAAGCATACTAGGGCCCGTTCTTTTCACTATTTACATTAATGAACTTTGCAGCATGAAAATAGACGGTGAAATAGTTAGTTATGCAGACGACACAGTTTTACTCTTTAAATCTAAGGATTGGAAAAATGCATACAACATAGCGAATTTAGGAATCACGCGAGTGAAATCATGGCTAGACTCAAACATACTTACACTGAACATATCGAAAACAAAATTCACAACGTACAGTATAAATAGCACAGGACAGCCAAAAAATAACACAAACACCATAAAAATACACGAATGTTTAAACACCAACATTTGCGTTTGCCCTCCTCTAGAAAAAAAAGAACAAATAAAGTATCTAGGAATCATAATTGACCATAACCTTAGATGGACACATCACATCCAACAAGTCACAAATAAACTCCTCAAAACGATACACATTTTCCTAAACATAAGAAACATATACAAAATACAACAAATGAAAACAATATATTTTGCTCTATGTCAGTCTATAATAGAATATGGAATAATTGCTTGGGGAGGAGCAACAAACTCAGCTTTTGAACACCTGGAAATTGCGCAGAAAACGATCTTAAAGGTAATACTTAAAAAACATAGACTTACTGATACAGACCAAATATTCAACCGTTGTGACGTACTAGACATACGACAATTATATGTTAAATCGCTACTAAATTACATTTTTGACCAAAAAAACAACCTTCAACTAACACAAAATATCACAAACAGACCAGTTAGACAAGCATACAAAGAAAACTTAAAAACTCCGACGGTAAATACAAGCTTTGGACAAAGACATTACCAATATCACGCTATAAAAGCATTCAACAGTCTAACACTTGAAAATAAAATTGAGGAAAACAAAAATAAATTCCCACACAAAATTACAAAATGGATTAAAGACCAAAATAGACAATACTACCAAAATATCATAGCATAAAATAACAAAACATATAAGTAACACACAAAACCAATATAAAACACAATCACCCACAAACACAACACGTATTAAATATATTGTTTTTAACCTTATATAATATTATTTATTCTTAATTTTACGTTAATTCTAAATCTCTAATTTTTAAGTTTAATTTATCTTAATCGTATGTTTTTTATTTACTTTTTTCCTTTTTTTCACCAATATTATGTATATATATATTTATATGTATTGTGTATAATTTTGTATATGAAATGGAGGCCTCAGCACGGGTAAACCACCCAGTGAGGCCAACATCATTGAATTATGTAAAAAATGTAAATAATATTGCATCAAATAAATAAATAAATAAATAGATAGATATATTATTAGTGAGAGAGAAAATTAAATTCAATGAGAAAATTTGTCGTCTAAAAATCTAAAAATCTTCATATAATATTTCTCTGACCGTAATACGAGTAGAAAAGAAGATAAAATTACTTTTATGAAGACGTGCCATTTGGTGTCAGAATTAGCATTAGATGGCTTTTTTGGTTTTTTTAATGTTTTGTCACAAATAAAGCACTGCTTGGTCCGAGCGGCTAAAACATACCTAACTAACAAACTAACCATCACGGCATTTACTTCAGGGGTAGGCAGAGAGGACGGACCGCCAAACAAATCGGTCTTTGCACATACTCCTTGCCTCGCTCACATTCATACATCGTCTCGTACATACTCTTCCATTATTCTGAATCTTGACATGGCCCGACTCAAATATTTGATTCACTTGGTCGTGCCATGTCTTCCTCGGGCGTTCCCGACTTCTGCCATTCACGTTTGCGTCATGTATTCTCCTTACACTAAAATGAATTACATTAAAATGAATATTCATTTTAAGTGTACGTATTAAAAAATTAAATATCCCTGCAATCTCCTTAATTTGCGTTTTCATGTTGTGGAATTCACAGGGCGTGGCAGGGGCTCCCAACTTTCCACGTGTCCGTCCCAAGACGTTAGGGGGCGGGCCCGGCGGCGCGGCCCGACAGGATGCTGGGCCGCTGGGGCACAAGGAGGCCACGTTTTACGACCTCTGAATGGCGCAGTAATGAAGACGTTTGGAACCTGAGACGAAAGAATCCTGAATTTAAATTTGAATATTATTTTATTGTGGGTTGATGCACTTTTGCATATTATGGTGGGTAGGTAGACAACCAATTTTCAGAAGTTCACATTTAGTGGTTAAGTTATGTTATGTTAGTATAGGTTAAGTTAGGTAAGCTTAGATTAAGAACTAGTACATTAAATATTTACATGTAACTTTAATCTTTATTTAATTTAATGATTAAAAAATTCATCAAAATGATATGCTAATCGATTAATTTAAAAAAATATATAACACGTGGTAATTACTTCGATAGTCTTATTATAAAAATTGGCGACATTAGCGGTGCTTAATCATCAAAATGTGGCAACAACTTGAACATAATCTTAGATGAATTCTATTTGGGAGGCGGGTATTATACCGCTGCCCGGGGAACCATGTGTTGAATAACCAAAAATCCCAAGTGGTTCGTTACGTTTGGTGTGTTAGTAGAGGTGCCCGAGTTCACGAGGTGAGCTTTGTCTGGGTCTTGGCTCTTAAATGCATTTACCAGTATCTCCCGATGCGGCCAGGCTTACGTGCTGGTGAGAGTGATGGACTCATATGTCCGTCATTTCTGGACACATGGACCCCCAGACACATACCCTTTTCCTTCCCGTGACTTCTTTTATTTTCTTTACCTAAAATAAGACCATCCACATAGCATCCCAAAGTTAACATAGAGCCTGAGGGATTTTTTTAGCATGGAGGGTCTTTCTAGGCATTAAATAAACTTTATTTCAAATTCTTTTACATCTTTTCGATTTGGTGTTTCTTTGACACGGTTCTAGAAACTCCAATGTTCTTGCCTCTACAAGATCCATTGAACCTTGAAACCTATCTTTCTGACAAACACACGTCGTCGCTTTAGAAGGAAGGAAAGGTTACAACGGTGCTATCAGCGGTACCAAGCGGTACGCTCTCGTCTCGGAATCAACCGATCGTACTAAATAACCAAATAATCCATGCAATTTGTTCACCCACGCTGGCGCGAACAAAATATGCAACCGGAAATTAAAAATATGGCGGATAAGCCATCACTTCCCGTCACGTGACCAGTTTGAGATTGGAACGCTGTGTGATGTGACGTCATGAAGAGGGAAGATTCATAAAATAGAAAAGGGTGGTGGAATTTTTGCAACTATTAGTTTATAAATGTAAATGAAATCTTGAATCACGTGATGCTCCATAAATATAATATTTATTATGTACGGATGCAACGGTTTTACTGTTATTTTGTTTTGTGATACCACACGAGAGTGTTATCTGGGCGGGGCTGATGGGACTATGGAAACCCCGTTGTTGTTAGGAAGGTAAGAACTGCAATAAGAGGAAGGTGGAGGTTGGGAATCACTTCCCGATATGTGACGTCATAAAGAGGGTGGAGATCCTAAAATATATTTTTTATGTGAATACCTCACAAGAGACTCAACTGATGCCGTTTGGAGCCAGTGAGA
Source organism: Limnephilus rhombicus (assembly GCA_929108145.2). Classification (NCBI taxonomy): domain Eukaryota; kingdom Metazoa; phylum Arthropoda; class Insecta; order Trichoptera; family Limnephilidae; genus Limnephilus; species Limnephilus rhombicus. The sequence goes on from OV815293.1 coordinate 20,296,370, forward strand.
CTATGGCATCCCCATTCGGGGTTTGTTGTGACGCTGAAAGTAAGTAGATAGGGAGTAAGATGGGGGGGGGGGGGGAGAAAGGTGAGGAAGTATCTGGGTGTTCAGATCTCGTCATCAAACACGGCTAAAGCTATTTCAATCAAAGTTTCAATTCTCAATGGTGGTGTTACACCAAGACGTTTTTGAGAGTATCTTCCACTGTGGAACGTGCCGCAAATATACTTTATATTATTTTTATATTTTTTATGAAATAAAACAAATTATTCAAATAAAATTTATTTGCCCATGCCGGGATTCGATACCGCGACCTTCGGATTGGGAGTCAAGAGTCGACCCCTCGACCACGGAGTTCGTCATGAATAACTAATGTTTGGTACATATTTTTCAATTGTTCAGTAGGTAAGATAAAATATATTATTTTGTGGTGATTGTACAATCAAAAGTGTCTAAGTACCACCCTGCCTATTTCAAAATAATAATAATGTGTTAATTTATTTATTTATTTACCGACAAATAGTCCATTAACAACATACTTGTAGTAATAACACGTATAAGAAACAAAGATGACAGTGAAGGGAGAGCACATATAAATGAAGAGCAATGACATACATTATAAAAAGTACGGTGACCGTCCAACTCAGAATGAAACAACTCAGAAGCACCTCAGAAAGGTCTTTAAGAGAGATGATAAAAAAAAATAAAAAAAATGGTTAAATAGGTTAAGTTAGGTTAGGGTTATTTTTAATTTATTTTTCATAGCTTTTAATGACCTTTCTGAGGTGTTTCTGAGTTGGCATGGAACCAAAAAGTACGTATAGAAGATATGGAACGTACCCATACTACGTGACTAATTTTTTTTGCAATTTTTACCCCCCTCCCCCCCCCCCCCCCGGTGACCAAAAACCTAAGCAACCCGCCGCTCATTTGTATGGAGCGTGACATTTTGAAGACACCCCCCTCCCCTAAACGTGTCGCGTAGTATGGGTACGTTCCCATAACTAAAAGTCAAAGCATGAAGGATTTAAATGGCTTTAAAAATTACACATTGCGTATCGACTGCCGAAAGTCATTTAGGCCTACACCAAAAAATTCAATGCTTTGACTTGCGTTGATAAGTCTCGACATTCTGAACAGAGGAGAATGGTATCCATAAATTAATTAATAGAATGTTGATTGAGGAACAACCATTCATTAATTATTATTTTTAATTGTTAAACTAACGTTTAAGACAAGATTTTTATGCATAGCACAAAGGGTAACAATTGTTATAAGCAATAATTATCAGCCTGAAACACTCATCCACATTGAAAAGTCTTCCGAGAAAAGATACATGACGCCAACGGGACTTGAACCCGTGCCCTTCTGATTGCCGGTCAGCTGCAAGTCTGGTTCAAGTCCCGTTGGCGTCATGTATATTTTCTCGGAAGATTTTTCAATATGGATTAGTGTTTCAGGCTGATAATTATTGCTTATAATAATTGTTACCCTTTGTGCTATGCATAAAAATCTTGTCTTAAACGTTAGTTTAACAATTAAAAATAATAATTAATATTTGACAAGTTTAAGTATTTCCCCAATAAATGAAAACATAATTTGTCTCGACGCCACCTAGTGAGGGATTTAACACTAACAGCGTCTCTCTCGCAAAAATAAAGTTGGTTGTTTTCAGGTGGAAAAAATATAATAAGCAGTAATTGTTGAATGAAAAACTGGTATATATTGAATCATTTGGCGGGTATAAGATAAGCCGCCATAGCTCAATTGGGAGAGCAGCTGACCGGCATTCAGAAGGGCACGGGTTCAAGTCCCGTTGGCGTCATGTATCTTTTCTCCGAAGATTTTTCAATGTGTATAACGTAATAACGTTTAATGTAATAACGTTTGAAAATTTTATTACGTCATTCTTCCAAGATTACATTATTTCACATCATCAAGACAGCCAAAACTTTAATCTAACAAATTCATAAAAGAAAATCTTAACTGAATTATTGAAAACGCAGCTAAACTGCGCCGATTATGGACACGTGGCCGCCAATCAGATAACGGCAGTTAATCCCTAGATAAACCACACCCGCTATATCCGTTCTGACACGAGGAGTTTCTATGGACGTAGTCAACTAAGTCTCCCCCGTTGTAAAATGTAGGCAGGAGCGTTGTGATTGGTGGGGTATTTATGCATTTATCAGGCCACGCGCCGTAATCGGATATTTGACATTTTGTCATAGGATGGTTGGAAAGTTATCTAATCTAGATTGAGACGAAATTTTTGAAGTGAAAACTTATTTAGCACCGTTCTGATTTGAAACTTCATGTAACGGAAACGAGCAACAAATAGCATTTAGCCTGCGAGAGAATGAAATAACTTATTTTTTTAACTTTATGAGTAAAATCTCAAATTGTAATATTTAATTAATGATCTTGCCATGTAAACAAAGGGTCCTGGGTTCGAGTCCCAGTGGAGCCAATATCTTTTTCTGATTTTTCTGTCTCCAGATTTTCGACTGAATTTCGCTAATATTGTCTTCATTTAATTAAATAAAATATGTATTTATTCACGGGTAAACGCTTACAATATAATACGACAAATCAATAATCCCACGCAAGTCTCCTTCGAAACTTATCGGCCAGACATTTAGCGGACCAAGGATCGAATCCTGTCTTCGAAATCTTAAAATCACTCCAAAATGAACAGGCAAAGCAAACACAAAATAAAGCTATATCTAGCGACTCCGAAGAAGAAAATACAAATACTAATAAGATGACCAAATGTTTAGGAAAGGGTGCACTGGAATTCGACGAAAAAAATTTTTAAAAATCACCCTTCAGATTGATAAAAAAGTGCTTCGTAGTCTCCCCACTCTTGTCTACTTAAGTTTTCTGAAGGTTTCACTTCTTGCGTGTGAATTGCACACTCCGATTTTTTTTATGATACAAAAATGAGTATTAATTTGGAACTACCTACCGTATTGCAATTTTACTTCTCTATATTTGTAGTATATGTCAGGGCCAATTCAACTAATATAATTGAAGAAAAGAAATCAATTTCTTTAGGGTATATCAGCAATTAGATATTAAAAAGTCTTCAACCGGAGATTCCTGCACATATTTGGAGTAAAAAATGTAGATTTCGTTTTGTTGACCGATGATTTATTTTTTCAATAAAAAACATAAATATATATTCAATACCAAGTATTTTGTGTTACACATCGCAACGGATTACGTGATGCAAGCACCGTCTCATACTTCTTTTGCATTAGCTCCACGCAGGAGGCGCTGAGGAAAGAAATTTCCCTTAGAGCCTTTATCATCTTTGTGGATGCTGTGTTGAGGGAAAGGAAATAGTTGAAGTTCTGGGAAGGAAAAATATATGAGGGATGAGTAGGAATCTGGGGGTTAATGTTTTCAGAAGTGAAGGACACTGATTGGTGGATAACGCGATATACTATACTATAAGATTGGATATTTTAGAAAAGATGTTATGAACTGAAAACCGGTTTGGTAACTAGAAAATTAAATATTGTCTCAATAATTAAAAAAACAATTACTTTGAATTATTTTTTAAATTCCGACTACAAAACTGTGCTAATTTCATGACGCCACAGCTCATCATTCGAGAGTTTGTTATTTTTCAGAACATGCAAAATGTAGGCACTGCACAGCTAATATAACAAATAACAACTATCCAATAAATTGAAGATATTAGGTAGTTAAAAAAAGAATTGTTCAAATGGTTAGAATGTTGGTGGTCACCCTGTGAAATGCATCTTGCATCCTTTATGTAAATGAGTGTAACAGCTCTGGTACTACGGCTATTGCTAATGTGTAGGTACTGGGTGCATTACGACGGTGCACCCGATCTATAATAATCACGTCTAATTAAGATTGATCGATTCATTCATGATACAAACATATTATCTATCTATAATCCTACTAATATTTTAATCTCGTGTTTATTATATTATAATTCAACTTTTTTCAAAACTATTCTTTTATTTTTTAATAATTTATTTCTTTTAAAGAAGAAAAACATTTTACGTCCTGCTACGACCACAGTAAGCTGAAAATGTTTCTTGTGTTGTGAAGAAGGAGACACCGCAGTGTATTTATTTGTTCATGGATTATGCACATTGCTAGTTGCATATTTCTGCACTTCTTTTAAGTAGTCTTTTTTACTTTCGACTATTTTCATTTATTTTAATAATTATTTTAACAGAGGACGGTATGCCACACTACGTATCTGAAAACTTCAGCCGTTGTCATCACCATGTCATTTTCAAGATACCACATGGTGGAACAGATATTCTAGCACAGCAAAGCACGAAAAGAAGAATGAAAAACAGTAGATAGGTGTGTTTAAATACTCTTCAAATCACCTTAAAACTTTCTTATGTTTGTTTCTCTCTTCCCAAATATTGTGAATTTTAAAATAAGAAATCTTGTACCTACTGTAAATTGATTGTTCTATTTTTTTATAAAAAAACTCTCTAGTTAGTTACGTACTTCTCCTTGCTTCATCCGAAATGATTAATTTCCTTTTTTCACATGTAGCAAACACTTTGTGGGTATGCATAATTACGATAATTACAATAGTATAACTTTGCGTGAATACCACTTTATTACATATCTTTAATATATTAACCAATCGGTTTCGGTTCAACCTAAACCTTCATCAGAGGTGTATACAAACAAATTGTATAAAAAGTTATGTTATTTTAATTATTATGATTAATTTCCACGTACATTGGTACCTAACTTTCTATTATGTCTAATAACAGAAGATTTCAAGTTCAAAATTTCAAAGTTTCATGAGGTCATGAGTCTTCATGACCTCATGAAACGTTTGAAGTTGAAGTATTTTTATTCACTACTCCCACTACATTATGATATATATTATGCATATACTCCTTTCTTCGTTCATCCACTCAACAACTCCAAATCATTACAGCTTATCTTATCAAAATCAAAATCAAAATCAAAAAATATTTATTGTAAAATAAAAATTACAAAAGGTGTAGCTTATGGGTAGACCCCATTTCTTCCAGCTAACCACATTTATTTAATTACAATGTTTATGTAATATTATTTGTTTTATTATAGTTACAATGTTTATACAGATAAAATAACAATATTCCCATGGAAAAAAAAAATACAAATATATATACCAATAAAAATAGGCGTTTCATTTACGTGAGGTATTCACTCAACGTGTAGTGACATTTATTAACAAGGAAAGTGTTAGTGACGATTTGAATTTGTGTGTATCTTGTATTTGTTTAATGTTATGTGGAAGGTTGTTATATACTTTAATGGCCATGTAGTATGGTCCTTTTTGGAATGTTGTTTTGTTTGCTTTTGGTATTAATAGGTTTTCTGTGAGCCTTGTAGCGTATTTATGTGTTGAGTTTTTTAGTGGGAACTTGTCTGTAGATGATCGCACTAACATGCATAACTCCATTATATATATGTCTGTGACTGTTAGAATTTTCAGATTTTTAAACATAGGTCTACATGAATCTAAACGACCGGAGTTTGTAATTTTTCTTATGCATCTCTTTTGTATGATGAAGACATCTTTGGCGTTTACCGAGTTTCCCCAAAAAATAATACCGTATTTTATTATTGAATATACATAACCATAGTATGCGGCTATTACTGATTCGGTGTTCAATATTTTTCTCAAGGTACCCAGAACATAAGAAAAACTACTGATTTTTGCTACAATTTTTGAGACATGTTCTTTCCAGTTTATGTTTATGTCTAATTCTATTCCCAGTAGTGAACAGGTTTGGGAAGGTTCGATAATATTATTATTAATGTTTACATTTATATTTATAGGTGTAGCTTGCACTGGACAAAATTTTAAAATTTGGGTTTTGTTTGTGTTGAGTGATAGGTGTTGCGATAACAGTCAGTTTGCTATTAATTGGTAATCTTATTAGTTCGGAATTGATTTTTTTTATAGAAATTCGCAATCGAATTACTGTTGTTGAACACAACTTATAAGGAGTTATTTGCAATTATTCAAAGTCTGAGAAGATTATCAGCGAATCATTTCACCTTTAGCCCTTCAGTGCCAGGGAGATCTAACAATATACGCCCCCCTATTTAGAGTTGACTACTAAACCTAAAACAAACCTATTAAACAATAACCGAAATAAAAATCTTAATTCACGTATTCATTTCACTTCTCCCACATGCGTTTACGTCACATTACATCGTTTATCCGCTGAAATTGTTATTAATAAAAACATATCCTCATGCAACTGTTTGACTTTCACACGAGTCTAAAATTAGACCCCGAGGGGCGAATATATCATTTTTTTAAATTACAGTAATCCGTGGTCCATAGAGGAATTACCACTAAAGCCCAATTGAAAAAAATCTACCGGGATGTTTGATTTTGGGGTTGAATTAAATGGATAGTTGCCTTTTCAGAGGGTTGAAGTGTAGGAAGTAAGTTCCTTTTTTGTTGAATACCTAGCGGAAGCAACAGTGGCACAATGTAGCATGTTTTGAGATACGTATTTAAAAAAAAAAAAATTTGCAATATTTTTGCTGAATATCTTTTTTATTTTTTTGTTATTAATTTTTTTAAATTTAATTACCCAAGTTTCCATAAATTTCACCATAAAACAATGCTTCAGTTTTCACGCAGAATAGTAATTCCATTGAGAATTCGGATAGCACTATATTGCATTTCACATCTCTACATATTATAAATTAAAATCCTCCGCCGCGTCTGTCTGACTGTCTGTTCGTGATAAACTCAAAAATTGATGAACGGATTTTCATATGGTTTTATTTTCACCAATAGATATAGTGATTCATGAGGAAGGTTTAGGTGTATAATTTTTCAAAGTTTTGTGTAAATTGGTTGAAATATGTAATATATAACGGAGAATGTCTGTATGTGGAGGACGAACGGGCTGGCAAGCGGGTGGTGTGAATTTGATTTGTATGCAAATCTACTGTTTTATGCCGAGGAGGAAGGTCACTGTCTACATGTGATTTCGAAAACTCTGTATAAAGCCCGGGCATCGCCGGGGACTTCAGATGGTTAAATATGGAATAGAGTTTAAGAAGGGCGTGATAGAGTTTAAATATGAAATGTAAGTCATTTAAAAAGAAAAAATAAGTGAAAATAACGGATGACCAACACCTCTGCCATAAGTCACCCCACATGGGTCGCTACGTTTGGTGACTTAGCAGGGGGCCCTGTTCATGTGGTGAGGGGTGCCCGTGTCTTGGTGGCGGATTCGTCTGCCCGCCAATTGCGTGGCATGCCAGATCGCGAGAGACTGGTTGAGGAAGACTTTTGACCCATCTCTAGCAGGACTCTCTCGGAGCATCGCCTCACACAGCAGTGGAAGGGATGGATTCGTAAGTCCATCACTCCTGGACTCACACTAACCCCCATTTTTCTGAAATAATATTGAAAGGTATCTTTTTAAATCTGATGCGAAAACCGAAAAAGTCCCCAATACAAACTTTTGCGATAAATATCAATTAATAATAGTGCAATTTTATCATTTGAATATCAAATTAATATTACATTTACTTTTTAATTATAAACCTCCTTGTGGGAAGTAGGTAATAAATTGATACATATTCATATCAAAAATCTTATTAAAGAATTAATGTAATCCATTAAATCCTTGTAATCCGCCCACAAAGCCCCATAATATCCATGTAAATGTAAATATAGAGATTTTTATGCCGATGGAAGGGTGAATAACTTACTATAGCGATTATGAATATTTCTGTATGGGAATATTCGGGTGATTAAAATCCTCACACCCTAAAAGAGCAGTGTTTGATTAGTGATTTTGTGATCTTGGGATCGTGGGATTGTTATGACCCGTCAAAAAATTGCATTTTGGGTTTTAAAAGAAATATCCGTTGATTGTTATTATTTTGATTATTGTTTTTGTCCTCTTTTTAATGAGGGTGTTTAAGTAAGCGTCCCTCCTTAAGATGAAGCCATACTAAATATTGCAAAATCATGTTTTTGTTTTTTGAAAATTTGATCGCTTAGAAGTATTATAAATGCTTCAATTAAATACTGTGTGTAGAACATATCTTGGCCTTTAAAAATATTGGTAATTTTTTTACAAGTCTATTAATAAGCCTAGAAAAAAATAAAGTATAAGGTCTATAACAAAAACTTTCAAGTCCAAACTCTCCTATTTATAAACCTTTTTTCGGTTATGGTTTTATTATTTAACGTGGCGAATTCAGTTTATTTTATAATAATCGCAAAAAAAAATGAAATTTACACCCGAACTTCACAAAATAAAACACAATTTGCATTTTCGCGTTGTTATTTTTGACATCACGGTGACAATACGGCATTCGACGAATTTGGATTTTCAAAGTCAACCTTATACCGTGCACCGAAGAACTACTGATTAGCCATACCCATTTTCTGTCAGTCCTCCCCAAGACGGAGCCGCGAGGACTGAAGACGTAAGGCTCCACGTTGGTTTCGTGAAATCAATTTTAAATTTCCGTTTTATTACAATAAACAACGCGTAAAAAGAAATTAATATTTTTACAGGCCTTTACGAAATCAACCTGTAAAAAAAATTCTCAAATACCTTTGCCAACCTATCCAAAAGCCTTTCCTCAAGTATTTTTAAACTCCTCCCATAAAGGGGCGTGAATTCCGATTTCGATTTTTTCCTGGACTGTTGGATCGCCGAGCGAAACATGAAATGCATTTCTCTCGGCACGCCTTTTTTTGAATCTGTGAATACTCAAAGAGTTTTTAATTAATCGTTAAAAATTGGCAGATCCTTTCTTTATATAATTACTCTCTATATGAACCCAAATTCGTAGTCAGATCATTGTTCAAAGTATTTTTTAATTGGAAAAAAATGTAAAAAAATGGCAAAAAATCAACGTTTCCTGGTTACCCACCTGTAAAAAATTAAAATTTTCAATTTTTTTGGAAAATATGCATACATACACATATTCTCAAACTAAATTCAAAATCCTATTGATTTGAGATGAGAACTTACTGTGGCCTCCTGAATGCACACAAATAGCTCCGTCTGATGGTGACGTTCGACAGGTAGCAGCTGATAATTTTCATATTTTCCGAGGAAATGTATCAAAAATTTCACAAATTTTCTAAAATAGATCTATAAAATGACCCCAAAGTTTAAATAAATTGTATACATTTCTTCCACGCCAAAAAAAACATGAAATCATTAATAAAAACCTACTCCTAAACTTATATCCCCCTTAAGAGGGTATTACCAGAGAAAACCAGAAATATGTCATTTTAAATCAGATTTTAGACGTATTGACTCCTTTCCACAATAAAATATAAATGGATATCAAAAGATTGTTCTTTTATCTAGCATTCGCATGTTTTAAATTTTGAGAAAAAATGTTTATTTTTAGTATGATAAGGTTATACCATAGGTCGTTAACAGATTTGTTAAATTTTTAAAAGATTTTGTATTACACCACAACCATTTCAAATCATATAATCATGCAGTAAGATAAATCAATACATTATCTACGTATCGCATGTTTTAAAATTTTAATTTTAGTTTAAATAAAATCATTAAAAATATATACGTACATGTGTTTCTTGACGAAAATTGGTCCGTTTGTGTATTTATTTGCGCACTTACAATCTAATGTATTTGAGATTTTTTTAACATTCTTACTTAATTTAGACGTTATTGGAAAGTGATAAATACTTATAATCAAAAAATTATTACAAAAAGTACATTATTTTAATAGTTTTATCATCACGCCTTTCAGCATTTTGGATGTAGCTATAAATTAAAGCAAATTTGGAATGAAATAAAATCGATATTGAGTTATAATTTTAAAAAAGCGGGTACGGAGAATAATTAATCTTTCTCATTGTAACCGCCCTGCACGATCGTAAGAACAACTTTCGACGAAATGTGGATTTTCGTCCGCTGGCTGGTTAAATGCTCTTAAGGCATCCACATTTGGGGTATGTTGTGAGTCAGGACGGAGTCAGTAGGGGTAGGACATAGGGAGAGAAAGGTTAGAAGTTAATCATTCAAAGGTCACGAAACACGGCGTAAGTCATTTCAGGCAACGCTTCTATTAACAATTATGGGATTTAGAGAGAACCTATCGCTGCAAAAGTCAATCAAAGGAAAAGTAGGAATTGAATTTCAGAAAATAAGGAGAATTCCAGGTTTCAAATTTGTATTGGATTTTGTTTCCAAGCATATCTGGTATGACCCTGAAAATGTTTTTTTTTTTCATATTCCCCGAACGCTCACCGCCAAATAACTACCTACCTGCGTAAATATATAAAATGGTTTTTATTCGTTTTCAATAATTTGAAGCCATATTTAGCTAAAAATGAAAGAGTGATTATTGTTCCTCAAAGTCTGGATATAGGAGATATCCTTGTCCGAAATTCATCGACCCTTTAATTTTTCCGGAATAATTATAGATGAAATCGTAGTAGGTAATTATTAAACTATGTGATTTCGGTTTTAATTCTGTCTGTAACTCCGGTTCAATTTACTCTGGTACTTGGATTGACTTTAAATTATAATATTTTTATGAGTTTATTTATTGTTCTGTTATACGTGGTGAAATTATATTGTATTAAAATTGAAATTAAAACACTTTTTAACTTATTTCCACTTAAGTTTTAAGATTTTCACGGCCAAAGGCATTTTCGTTATTTGTTTTTGGGGTGATATGCTGTGTTGCGCTACCTCCTTCTTTAGCCAACGTTTCGGACATCGTTGCAGTGTCCATCATCAGGGCAGATCCGGCAGATCCGGTAGATGTACATCTAACAAAAATTCAATGAAAATTATTTCCACTTATTTATTTTACCAGTATTTTTATTTCAAGTGTTTTAATGTCAATTTTAATAATATTTTTTTAAAACTGTTTGTGGGGCCAATTCAGACAAGTGATGAAATAGGCACCAAATTTGTTTTTTTTTTAATTAATCATTAATAATTCTAAATGTAAAATGTGTTCATATTTCTGGTGTTAAAATTTTTGACTGATGTCATAATTTTTTGTGTTTACTAGAGAGGTAAATTTCTGATCATCCTAAGGCAAATATTTCTGTTCCACAAATCCCAAAATTATTACAATATCCCGTGATATTTCACGGGTCTGCGCTAGTATTACCTATTTACATAGGTACCTATTACATAATATCAAATCTTTACAATAATAACCGCTCAATGTAATAGGCATCTAAATGGTAAGTAGATAGTTATGGCATTGTAGGTATCTACTTTATCTGCGCCATCTTACAAAGGAAAGTACGAGTACTTATGCAGGGACTAGTTTAGTAATACGATTGTATAACTGCTTACCTATATAATGAGTGTTAAATTTATGAGCATTTCGTAAGTTAATCACAATAATAATATGTCTCAGCTTTCAGTCATTTCAATTTACAAGCAGCCAGTTTAAGCACGTAATTAATATAAAGCGATTGGAGGAATTTGCTAAGCAAGTTTTCTGTCGTTTAGTTTATAACTTATCGCAATCTTAAGGCTTGGTGGATTTACGCTCCGAGACTAAAAGGCACTATGTAAATTGTTGATTGTATTAGGTGCCCACCTGTTTGTGCAAACAATTATTGGTATAATGAAAACAATCTAAAAACAAAAAACAAAAAAAAATAGAATATTTAGGCAAATTGCGCACTTTAAATATCAGTGACAATTTTTTTTTGTTATTGTTCTTTAGGCGGTAGTACTTGTATCTATACATCATTAAGTATTATGGAACATAGGATTGCGAATCTAAAGGGGGATTTACACGATGCTTTATTTAAAAAACCGACATGTTTTATTTTGGTTCCGATTTTCGATGGCGGAAATTTTTTGAAATCTGTCATCGTTTTACGTAACTTTATGGGAATTCACGTAGGTGTAATTATGTGGAAATGTTGCGTGTTTTTTGGTTTTATTTTTAAAATATTTATTTTATAAATTGTGTGCAGTTCACACGCGGTAGAAGTGAAACCTTCAGAAAATTAAAGTAGACAAGAGTGGGGAGGCTACGAAGTACCGGACAAAGTGGAGACGATTCTATCTCATTCTGTCGCAGGCTAAATCCTATAGATTATAGATGTATGTGTTTGTCTCTTTTTAGTGTCGCTTTTTCGTTTCATCGAGTTTCAAATCACAACTATGCTAAAGAACTTTTCATTTAAAAAAATACTCTGAAATGTTATTATTACTGATTTGAAACATTTATTACTATTCGGTTTTGTAATTTCGAATTGCGTATTTTTGAGTATTCGCTGACGGCCACCGCAAAGGAAAATGGCAGATGCTTTTATGTGATCTATGTGATCTACTTTATATTTTTTATTTTAAAGGTGCTTAAATTTATGAAGATTTAGTACCTGCAGTCCCAAAATATTATAACTCTTCTCTTTAATCTGTATGAAATAGTAAGTAAGAAAATAATAAACAAAGTTTTTTTCATATGAGTCCCGATACAGTTTCCATATGGAAATCGGTTGGAATGGTAAAGGATCGAAATGTTTCGAATAATTTTTAACCACTGCACGAAAATTTACTTTGCAAACTCTGATTTTAAAAAAAAAAATAAGAAGTAGACATTGACATAGGTACTCTTCAGAATAGCAGAGAATGAGAAGTATGTGTTTAATAATTTGTATCGTATTAATAACATAATCGTTAATATCTGAGCGAAAATGAAAATGGAAAAGGTATTCGAAACCTTATGCTGTATGGTGGTCAAAATATTTTAATATAAACCGGTGAGTAACTTATACGCGCCACTAAATCACTTACCAATGTAGAAAGATATCTTTAACTATCACCTACTAAGGTTGATAGGTTTACAGATTTTCAATGATCAAAGACAAAAAAAACAGATAGGTGTTTGGTCAATTTTACGGAAATCTTTAGTAATTATTCACAGGCGACAGCAGATATTCAATTTGAATCATAGATTGTATAACTTTGTAGGATGCATACAAGTGATTTGCTTACTTATTTAACGCTTATTATTTTTTTTTTCCTCGTAATATTTCGACCTCCTTGACTTATATGTATCTACAGTTTACACTCCTTGCCAATGATCACGAATTCAAAATCTGGTGTGGTCAGATAAAAAAATAATTACATTTTAAGATTTTAATAAACTAATAAATTATAATAATTTGCTACACAGTGGAATATGTACTGTGGTGAGAAACAACCATTCAGCCGAGCAATTCTATATTTTTGTGGGACCGTTATCGAGATAACGGACGTGATCTCCTGTCAGATTTATGTGATTTATTTGCTTTTTCTATATACAACGTACATTAAATGAATAAATAATCATGCATGCTTGCAGAAATTCGTGTTTAAAACTATCAAAACTAAAATATGTGACAGTAAATATGTAAAAATTATACAAATCTGACAGGAGATCACTTCCGTTATCTCGATAACGATCCCACAAAAGATATGGAGCAGATACTCAGCAGGTTGGTAACTAGAAACGTTTCGAAATAACTTTGGTAGGGGAGACCGGGGACAGTTGTACCAATTTGACTTTGACCATTTTCTACATCTTAGGTATAATGTTTATGAAAAAAATGCTAATACTCGACGGCAGATAATTTAGTTGTCTACCAAATTCTTATTCTATTATTTTTCTAAATCTTATAGAAATTAAGCTATAAGCGCATTAACATATCGGGGAAATGGTACAACTGACCCCTACCCCGGGGTAGGTGTACCAGTAGCGGAATTTAAATTAAAATACAGAATTTATTGATAAAGTTATATGATTTTAATAATTTCGGTGAGGAAAAACAGTTTTTTTGTTGGTTTATAAAATTACTTTTCAAAATTTCAATTACATTGAACGTAATACGCAATTTATCTGACCACAAGAAATCTCTTATAGAATTCGTCAGTTGAAGTATTATCAAGAACCTTAACTGTTGTAACATAATAAAATGACAATACAAATATATATTAACACCATAGCATGTTTTAAACTCAAGAAAACAGAAGAAAAAAATAATAAAATTTTATATGAAAATATTGTGGTACAATTGTCCCCGCAGTACAATTGTCCCCAAACAATATGTATATATATTCCTTTTGCAATAAGTTTTTTTTTGACTATTTACAACGAACAAATACACTGGCTCAAACTATTACATATTAAAGTCTTATTTAAATTAAAATAATTTATTATAATATAAACTTGTAACCATACAAAAACGTATTCAAAAATGACTCAGTGTTGAAATTAAAACATTTATTTCAAACAAAACAGTAACAAACAGAAAATGTCAAAAACGCTGGCTTGTTGAGTGATCGTTCACCTTATAGCTAATAGGAACTACGTAACCACACAAAAGAACAATTAAATAAGAAATAACCTCTTACCATATTATGGGAAATAAAAATTGTATTACGGACAAAGAATCACACTGGCTAAAAATTCTACATATAAATTTTTTTATAAACAATTTACAAATAAAATATAGATATACGAGTATATATTTATCCATGATTATGTAAACTTGTAACCATACAATATACATAATCAAAAAAACTAAGGCTTGAAAAAATAATAACATAAACGTAACAAATAAACTAAAAACGAACAAACAAAAAATAGCGAACATGCTTGGCTTGGTGAGGGATCGGTCGCCTAATCACTAATGGAAACTATATAATCATACAAAAGAAAAGTTTAATAACCAACAACCTCTTACCATAGTATTTACTTATTTATTTAGAAATAATGAAAATATTATGAAAAATGATCGTTTTGAATAAAGCAGGAAATTATCAAAATGCAAAAGAAACATAATTGTACAAATTTTTACTAAGATTCACATTTATGGCACACGTATCCAGGTTCTCGCTGTGTGCAATCTTCGTGGGACCAGGATTTGCATTTAATCAACATTAACATAAATACATAAGTGAAAAGGGTTTGGACATTGAAAGTATGGCGGACCGGCACGGACATGCACTTGAGCGTATGATTTGGGAGCTGTACTCACAGAATCTTAAAAAAAACCTCGGGGTTAGTTGTAGCACGGGGTTGATTGTACCGGTACAATCGGTAGAACGGTAAAATCGGTACAACCATCCCCGAGGGGTCATTTTAAATTAAAACGCAAATTTTTGGTTAATTCCTACTCACGAACGCTTCAAATCCCGTCTAAAATAAACTCAAATGTCCAAAGAAATGTGTCGATAACAAAATACTAACAAATAGTACATAGTCATTGTAATTAGCGAATGAACGCATTCGAGAAAAGTTACGTTTAGGGCTCAAAAATCTCTTCTTCCGATTGCGGACGTCCGGGTTGCACCATGTCCCACTGGCTACTGACGATTGTCCGCGTGTATTTATTTATTTATTGTTCTTATACGCCCGTAGGGGCTTTTACATAGATTATAAAATAATATTTAAGATATCGAGGATTACACATACATAGAATTTATATCAAACGTTATAAAAGTGAAAAAACTTTTAAGAATATACAAGTAGTTTTTAAAGAAAAAACCACTTGTATATTCTTGCTTAAAACTGTGAAATATTTTAAACAATGTGATATTTAACAATACCATAGAACAAAATATAATATAAAACATTACAATAACACATCAAATCGTTAAATATATTATACCCACGTTACAATAATTTATAGGATTCCACAAAGTGTTGGTTTAAATTGCATTTTAGAATGTAAAGGGAATCAGCGAATATATCTACAATACCACCAAACTTGTTGCCTAAATCATGCATCCTATTGGTAAGTGAGTGTGATTGATAGTTGGTTGTGTATGTGTTGCAAAAGAATGTTATATTTTGTCTAGTATTCCTTGTCGGTACATGGAGTTTAATACTAGAAACGATGGCAGGGCTGTCAATTAGGTTGTTCATAACTCTGTACAATAAAATTAGGTCTGAAATAATTCTTCTGTCAGACAGCGTAATTAAATTTAGTCGATTCATTAAACTTAAATAATTAATGTTTTCTATTGGAATTTTGAGTTTGAAATTTAAGTACCTAAGAAATTTGTGTTGAACACGTTCTATTTTGTTAGAGTGTACTTTATAGAAAGGGGACCAAATAGGTGAATTATATTCTACTTGACATCTAACTAATGAAATGTAGAGTGTTTTCATGCAATCCATGGACTTAAAATCAGTTAGGGTTCTACAAAGGAAGCCAAGAATCTTTAAAGCCTTATTAGTTATATCATCTATATGTGCTGTGAATGTTAAGTTTGAATCGAATATAACTCCCAAGTCGCGAATTTGTAATACTGGTGTTAATTTAACATTATTTAAATTATATTCATGTAAAATATGAGAATGAGTTCTGGAAAATCGTATTACTTGACATTTCTCAATATTCAAAAATAACATATTTTGTTCGCACCATTTAAAAAATTCATCTAAATTAGCTTGCAAAATTAGGCAATCATATATATTTCGTATTCTTTTAAACAATTTTAGATCATCTGCAAAAAGTAGGACTTGTACATCTTTAAATATGTTTACAATGTCATTAATGAATATTAAGAAGAATATTGGGCCGAGGTGGGACCCTTGCGGGACACCACTTGTGGCCTCGAATACATAGGATTCTATAAAATTAATCCTGACACTAAGCACTCTATTACTGAGGTAACTGATAATCCATGTCAATAAACTTCCTTTGATGCCTAACAGTCGGAGTTTGGATATAAGAATGTGATGTCGAACCTTATCAAATGCTTTACTGAAATCGGTGTATATAGAATCCACTTGTTGTTTCAGACTAAGGGATTCGGATATGTAATTATTATAGATAGTTAAATTACTTAAGGTAGATCGACCTCTGATAAAGCCATGTTGGTTAGGAACAATAATATTGTTGATAGGTTTTACAATGGTATCTAATACTAATGACTCGAAAAGTTTGGGTAAAGCAGACATAATACAAATAGGTCTATAGTTTGATATATCGCTTTTGTCACCTTTTTTATGAATAGGCGTTAAATAACTCTTTTTCCACAGAGCCGGAAAACAGCCAGATGCTAAGGATTTGTTAAAAAGTTTGTGTAAGGGATATATCAAACTATCAATGCAAGTTATTAAAAATATGGGAGGAATACCATCCGGTCCAGCAGATTTATTACTATCTAATGCGTTTATGATCTAATGTGTATTAGGGCTATCGCCCGACGACACATAGTATACGTTCCTATTATAGTTAGGGAGTTATTCGCTTTGGTACTACTGACCCGTGGTACTATTGTCCCCGCCCTACCCACTTTTTTTTACATTAGCTCCACACAGGAGACCCTAAGGAAATCAATTTCCCTAAGGGCCTATGTCATTTTTAGCTAAAGGAAAGAGAGAAAACTCTCGGAAGGAAAAAGGTATGAGGGGTGAAAAGAAAAGTAAACACGATAAATTTTAATAAATAATTTCGCTTATAATTTTATACAATTTTTTGGTCTTTTTTATGTTACATATTTTTCTTATGCATTACGGCAATCTTGACTAGATAGATATTGACGGTCATTGCCTTGCCCGGCAAAACCATCGTAATAAGCAATAATATGCAAATAATTCCTTAACACCCTTCAAAATGGGGGGTGCAAAATCAGTTTCCCTGATTATTTGTTGTTGCTCTTATGTACGTTAAGGTAATCAACGTTACTTGAGATTTCATAAAAGTAACACATTCTTTATAATTTTTCCTCCACCTCCATACAATGGTGCCTTTACATCCGCGCTAAAACAATTCGTATTAATAATGCTCATTCCGCTACGGCCGCAAGGGTGAAAGTCGTGAGACAACGTTGATATTTATTTATGTAGTGTTGTATGGCCGGGCGTACACATCGGTTATGCTAAACGGGACATTATAAACATGTACGAGATGTTGTATGGATACGAGTCTTATAATGTATTTGTGGTAAATACTTGGCGTAGTGTCGAGAGTTGTTGCAGGTTTTATCGTCACGTGAGGAATGTTTAATGATTTTACGAGAGATTTATACACCTATACCTATATTATAAGAAAGATAATAAAAAAACCTACCAATCAATTTACTCACAATCTGGAACTAAATGGCAGATTTTGTTTAAATTTTCTGAAGTTGAAAATTAACAATACATCATTTTCAATTTTTGACCTAGTTTCTTATCTTTTGGGCTAGCTAGTAGCCAATTTCAGAAAAATGCACGTGAGTGCGTGGGTCTGTGTGAGTGCTACTAAAATTTGATGGAATGAATTGTCACCAACGACAAGCCTGTCTGCCGAGTTTCAGCTTGATCGGACGTCGGAAAGTGGGTTAATTTCAATTTCTAAGATTTGCATTCATTCAAGAAGAGAAAATCAAAACACAAACAGAGGTATTTAAAAAACCTTGAATGGTGGACCCCGATGTCATGAAATTTGCACAGCGGATTAGGTTAGGTTACAATAATATATTGATTAGATTAGATAATGTAATTAACATTATTTTCTTTTGGAAAAAATGAGCTAAATGTTTTTTTATAAATTGTAAGGTGTCCTTAAGGTCATATTTTTACCAAAATGGCGCCATATAATTTGGCCCAGGATATTTATAAATAGCGGTTTAGTAGATGTTTGTTAAGGTTAGGTAGATGAGGTTGGTTTAGATTAGATGAGATAGACGAGATTACTAGATAGTTTAATGTCCTGCATTCATAGAAAAATGAATATAAGACTAGAAATACCACAACACGGGCATTAGCCTAGTTGGCAGTTAAAAAATGTGCAAAAAACTGTAACATTTATGAAATAATAAAAAATAAAAATAATTAAAAAATTGCCACTGAACTTTTGGTTTTAGACCATTTAGCACGTATTCCTTACTCTTGGCTGAAATTGTATATCGCCATCCCCTTTGCATTTCGTAATCATGGCGAAACACAGTTTTGTATTGAAATATTGGCCGAAATTAGGCCTATAATTGGATCATGGAAAACGCCAACCAGGCAATTTCAACTACAAGTCCAAATATGGATAACTTTCTTACAGATAGCCAAAAGAGTAACAAATGAATGAACGAACTATCTTTCTTCAAATTGTAACCCAAATACCATTTTTAAGCGACGCCCTTAACTGCAGAGGTTTTAAGATCTGCCTTACATATTTACTTTTCTTTAAACGCACCAATTGTCTATTTCTTATTGACCCCTGTCTTTTGCTTATCCTGCGGCTGTAGTGTTTGCAGGGCTGCGTGAGTGCAGGGTTGCAGGGGTGCCCAACAGCGGCCGCGGGAGGGGCCATGCGGGCCACGTGGGCCATGCGGGGCGGCGCGGCCCGCGGACGGCCGACAGCGCCGCACAATCAAGACATTACACGCCGGCCCGTACTGACCGCCACATAAATATCACATTGCGGGCCATACGTCAGACAGGCCCGCACTGGGCGCTGGGCGCTGACATCTGAGGATAAGTTCAATATGGTGGGCCTTTAGTTTCCAGAGAGATGAATTGAAGATTTACGAATTTTTCATCTGCTTACCCGGTCCGTTCGCAGCACGTTACTTTTTGTGCTGTCTAATTGAAAGCATTTTTACTAAATACTTATAGTCTGACGATCCGTAAAAAAAACATTGTAGGGGCACATCGTTAAGAATTCATAATTATTAGGAAATAAATAAATCCGTAATACACATGATAATAATAATTTAATAATTTGTTGAGCGCCGTTTTTGTGAAAAATCACCTCAAGGGCGCTGTACAATTTATTAGGAATTCTCAGGATCTATCTAATTTTACTATTTACAAATAGATACAGAAACATTCTTACTTGGCAGGTCACTTCCGATAAACACACTTTAATTAGAAAGTTTATGCTTGGAGAAGATACGGCTTTGCACGCATAGGACATTATATTTAAAACGCTGAACTTTGTACGATTTTACATTTGCTACCCCCCATCACTATTAGTATTACATTTATGAAAAGATTAGTGGCAAAAGTACAGTTGATAATTATTTTGAAAGACTGGAGAATTTAGGGCTGGAGAATGTTCATGAAAAGATCTTTACAAACGCGTACAAATAACATATGTTTTTAGATTTTCACGGCCAAAAGTATTTTCGTTATTTGTTTTTGGGATGTTATGCCGTGTTGCGTTACCTCCTTCTTTAGCCCACGTTTCGGACAGCGTTGCAGTGTCCATCACCAGGGTAGATCCGGCATATCCGAAACGTTGGCTAAAGAAGGAGGTAGCGCAATATGGCATAACACCCCAAAAACAAATAACGAAAAAGCGTACAAATACCTAAGTTTTTTTTTTCAAATTAGTTTTATATCTACACGAGAAACTGTAGAATCTATAACTTTTAAAGTAGAGTTTGTCGTATAATTTTTTTGGTTTGAGCTTTCGTTTGTGAGTAGATCGACTAAGATTTTTTTTATCGGTTACTAGGGGATTAAAACGTGTCAAAGCGTAGACCCGGCTCCAAGATTACCGAGTATCTAATAATTATTACAAGTTACCAAGTATCCAATAAATTGGATACTTGGTAACTGAGGAAGTTCATCGGGTGAGGTGTATTCAGGATTCAGGTCTTGGCGGCGGTTGCGCCTGCCCACGTGACGGGCATTAACGGAAGCTTCCGGTTTGGGGAGACAATTTTGACCTCTCCACCTTGTTTCTCTCGACCCATTGTGTTGCACCACAGCGGGAGGGTTGGATTCATACGTCCGTCGTTCCTGGACACTCGGACCCCTAAATTCCTAACCAACCCTCTTACCTTCTTCTTTTCCAGAACTTCCTCTACTTCATTACATAAAAAGGCTCTCCACACATCATCCCCAAAGATAACCTTCTGCCCTGCGGGAAATAAAGAGGGGTGTTTTAAATGTATAAAATCGTGAATCTTCGAAGCTATTTAAATAAATATTTGAACCAATCCGCCCATGGTCGCGACATTTCAGTGAGCGGTGAGGCAGAATATGCCCCTACGGAACAAATAAAATATGGGTATTTGAACACGAGACTTCTGCGGACCAGCCCAGCGCCTAACCTTTGGGACGAGGTGGCATGCCCGACTCGATAATCGTGTAGGCACTATTATTTTTTTCACCGTACATTTTTTTCGATAGTTGAACCATAAAGATGTCAAGTTATTGTTTGAATTTCGTAAGAAAGTTAGCATATTATAAAGTAGGCAAAAGCTTGCGAGGAGGAAAATGTTTTTATTAAATTTGAAGACCCAAGTTTCAACGTCCGGAGCCAGTGGGACGAAAGCGCCCCCACTTATATTTGCGTGGCGAGTGAACATGGCAAAGAGTGAGAGATGTGTAGAATCTGGCTTTACATACCATAGTTTTTATTTATAGCTAAATCCTTTTGCGTTATCTTATCGGGGAGAAATGTCTTCCACTTGGAACATCAACCCCCTTATTGAGAGTTAATGTCTTCCGCTGGAAATCTATTCTCTTACTGAGAGTTAATTTCTATCTCTTGAACCATCTATTCTCTTACTGAGAGTTCATGTCTTCCACTTGGAACATCTATTCCCTTACTGAGAGTTAATGTCTTTCACATGGAACATCAACTTTTTTTACTGAGAGTTAATGTCTTTCACTTGGAACATCTATTCTCTTGCTGAGAGTAAATTTCTTTCACTTGGAACTTTTATTCTCTTACTGAGAGTTACTGTCTTCCATCTGGAACATCCATTCTCTTGCTGGGGGCTAAAATCTTTCACTTGGAACATTTATTCTTTTACTGAGAGTTAATGTCTTTAACATGGAACATCAACTTTTTTACTGAGAGGCAATGTCTTCGATTTGGAAAAGGACAATGTGCTCTTTTTCCAATTGTGTAAACTTCTTGTCGTGAAAATCCTATTTCTATTTTCTTTTATTCCCCAAGCTTTGAAGTTAAATGAAGAGTTGTTACACATATTACGTCATATTGTCATTTTTATAATAGTAGAGGTAGCTACTTTCAACATCGCTCGGGAGTTTAAAATCGCACAAAAACAAAAAAATGAGTAGAAAATTACCTACTAACTGATCCAAAATCTTCTCTTTTCATTGGCACTAAAATGAGATTCCTCCCAAATATTTAGTTTTTAAATCCGGATACCTAGGATCTGCAATTAAAGCTATGCCATATCGTAATGCCGGATTGGCAGGTATTCCGTATTGTGTCTCGCACTGGACAAATAAGTTACGATTCCGAACGAGACTGGACGGAGGCTGCATAGGACGAGGAATAATAATACGGGGAAGAAGAGGTTGGAATTTCAGAGGCTAACAAAGAGATTTATTTGTTTGCCACTGTTTCTGCCCGAGGACTGTGCCGGCTGCAGGTGGAACCAATGGCAATTTAAATTTAAAGGATATTTTATTTTATTAAACGTACTCATATGGGCTTTTACATCATAATGTAACAGTGATACAATATAACATATTTATAACAGTTAATGATTTAATTATCACTTGGGAATGTAATTAATATCGCTGTATATTCTACCAATGGTATTTTTAATAAAACCTAATGAACCTAACCTCATGTTTTATCTTGTTCCGTTTTTTCACTGTTCTATTTTATCAGGTTACCAAATCATATGAGTAGGTAAAAAATAAGAAGAAACGAACATAATCACCTTAATTTTTTAAAGTTTGTAAAAATTTCTAACAATTAAAACAGGAGTTCCACAAGGCTCCCCCCTTGGACCTATTTTATCTTTGATTTATATCATGAGTGAGATTATTTTAAACGTTTGTTCAGTTAGTACTGACACAAACATTTTTATTGGTGAATTCATTTAAAGGTTTTGTTGGAAAGCGCAGAAAATAACATTCATATAAATTTAGTCTCTCCATTAGTTCCGACTTTCTCGAACGATTACTTTTTGTTCATATTTATACATGAATGGAAATGCTTTATCGAATGGTAACACTTGAAAGATACGTTTTCAAATGATAAAGATATTTATTATTCTAAATATATTTTTTATCAACAACTGTACCAGGATCCAATCCTAACCCTGTTGGAGTTGTCTTTATATTAAAAACTATTATGATAATAATTGGAAACCTTATGCCTATTTACAGCACCCTTGTAAAGATATAGGCGCTAATCCGAATACATAAATATCTTGTTTTACTTGGACATGATATCTTAAATTTCTTAAAATTGATTAATTGATATTCCTGGAAAATACAACATTATGCTAACTATTTCTAATCTGGAAGTTTAAATGAAAACTATATGAGTGAAAGACTCTCGAAAAACACGGTTGATATTTTAAACATTTTTTTTTAAATTTCGGAGTAGTAATAGATTAATAATGTATGTAACTGTGAAATAAGTATATTGGGAAAATAAATACCACCATAACTGTTTATTCTGTGAACTCTTTAATGACGTAATACCCACCAGAGCTGAAAATAAAATTGCTCGAACTGAAAGTCCCGGGTCGATCATGCATTATTATCTATTGTTATCGCAAGGGAAAAGTGACCATGGACTTTATGTCAATTTATATTCAACCCCATAAAATACATGAACAAAGAAAACTAAGCAACTTTAACAAAGGGAACCAACCATTTACATTGTGAAAGTAGGAAGTTTTAAATTAGAAATGCGTATTTTTTTAAGTGTGCTGCTGTTTTAATTTCTTCATGCGTTCTGTCTGAACCTTAAAACAGTTCGATTTCATCCTAAATTGGTTCTTATTTCCCTGGACATCTCCCAATACAAAATGCGCCGATAATTGAACACGGACTTTGCGCCCGCCAATAAGTTCTGGTGTGGTTGGACCCTAATGATCTAATACGTTCGATTTCGGTTCGATATTCAAATTTGAATCGAATTTTTTTATTCTAATTCAAATAGCTGTCTGTTCTAGAACAATAAATAAACGGAAGCTCTTATTTTAAATCTGATATAGGTACCTACACACCGGCCGTGGATTCTTGGTATGCAAGTCTGAGTAGGGCAATAAATGCCTTTGAATGGATGGTGGGTACTTAGGTACCTAAACTCATTCAAAAGAACGGCACAATTAACTTTTTAGTGAAGTCCGTGGTGTCGTCACTATTTTGGGTATTGAAGATACCGGTGCAAAATAGACTCTGGGCTTTATTTAGAACTAGCTGACCAGGCCACGCATTGCTGTGGCTAACGAAACATAACGCCATCTACTGAACCAAATTTTATAACCACGATAAATTAACTCACACCGCCATCTGTTAATTTGCATACAAATAAAATTAACACCCCCCGCTTGCCAGCCCGCTCGTCCAACACATACAGACATTCTCTTTTAATATTTCAACCAATTTACACAAAACCTTGACAAATTACATACCTATTGGTGAAAAACGCATGAAAATCTGTTTAGTAGTTTTTGAGTTTATCGCGAATAGACAGACAGACAACTTAATATATAATATGTAGAAAAGTTTACAATATGTTTTACTACATTGTTTTTAACAATAACAACTTCAATAAAACGATACATAAACACTTCTCATTGTAATACTAGAACGTTAATTATATACAATTGTACCTAGATACATATAAAAACCAAAAGTTCGCTCTCTTGTTGAGTTTGGCAGCCGCCTCTGGTCTGGAGCCCCTAAACACCTAAAAAAACATTTGGCTCATTGCAAAAACAGTTTGATAGATTCCCATGTCTTAACAGTTGAATTAGGTACAGTTTTTAGACTATTTTTCATCAGGCTGGAACGCTGCGTTAATTCTACGGATAGTTCAATGAAAGGTGCTCGAAGATGGAATTTTTACAAGGTAGACATATTTTTACGAAAGGAAAAGACTGCTTCTGCATTGCTTGTTGTTTGCCCCACTCATTAATTTCCTCCTTGGATCACTTCAAGTCTTCTCAAGAGTTCTCTCCATCCTGTCCAAAAAAGACCATCCAAACATCATTCCAAAAGTTCGCACAGGTTCTAAAGGAAAACTAGTCAAACAGACAGACATAATGTGGAATACATCAAGGTAACCAATTTTAAGATCATTAATTTAATTTGATGTGAAAACTCTTTTAAATAATGTAATATGGGTTCTAAGGGGGTATCCATGCCTATTCCCAAATAGCTGGTTAGTAGACAAAAATGTTTATATCCGCCATCTTTAAAAGTTAGTACCTACCCACAAGCCACGCCAATTGAAGAGTGCTAATTTTCCCTCGTTTTCCCGGCGTTTTCCCGCCGCACTCGTGCGCCGTCCAATCAGCGCTCGTCGCTTCCACGTTCCACATTCAAATGAGCTGTCAGCTGTCAGCTCCGTCAGCCATGTTGTGTTGTTATGTCGCTGTCTTCATACCGTTTCCATCACCACTCCACATTTCACTCCGACAACAATGGCGGACGCTTTCGCGGCGATAAATAATATAATGCGGATAAATCATTAAAATTTGAGTTACGGCGGCCGTTTTTGACGGACGGGGTTTTTAGAAGATGCTTTAATGGCGTGTTCTTCGTTTTCTTTTTCTTTGATTGTAAAGAACCTACAATACCATGAAAATGTACCGACCCATTCAGGAGCACTCCTTTCCCGGTACGACTAGTAGTTAAATATACAGATACCTGCTTGAAACTTGCTTTGAGGATGGGAAGGAGGTTAGGGTTTAATCAGCAGTTATTTATAAATCGGGCAGGCTGGATTGCACTATCCTCCCAGTATCGCCCTGGTGTAAGACCACCATTCAGAATTGAAACGTTGCTTGAAATGGCTTTAGCCGTGTTTGGTGACCAGATCTGAATTGCCAGATAACTCCCACCTTCCTCTTCCCCACCTCCTTCCCCTCCCCACTACCTTCAGCTTCACAACATACCCCAATTGGGGATGCCATAGTCTCACTGGCTCCAGAAGGGAGCAGCTGAGACTCTTGTGAGGTATTCATATAAAAAAGTCGTGCTGAAATAAAATCTTAAATAAAATAAATAAATAAAAATGAACAAGAACAAAAAATTTAGACACACATTTCGATTTTGACTATACCAAAACTCCCGCAATTAAAACTCCCAATTCTAAAATAAAAGAAAACAAAGTTAAATTGTTTCATTTATCTAAAAGAAAACTCTTTAAAAATGTCTTTATTTCCCCACTTTCCCGCCATTTTGAAGAAATTTCCGCGCAAGCGCCTTGGGAGGGCAACGCCAACTCACACAGATGTTGTTTATTGATATTCATTTCCCGTCTCTGTCGCTCCCACTTGAATTGCGCTCCCTCGTGCAAGCGAGACTGTACAATTCGCTTCTCGGCGGCCCCTTATTACGGAGAGAATGTGTCGCAGTTTTGCGAACGAGGAGTTAATAAACCACGATCGTAAGGGAAGGGCTTACGGAAGGTTCTGGAAGGGATATCTCTTTATTTGTGGGCAATTATGACCCTTAAGGAGTGGAGGAAGAACGCTGGAAGGACGTGTAGGCGATTCCTATGCAGCGATAAATATCAGAATGAATGGATGGGGTTCGTTTAGGTAGTTATTTATTTAACCGTGTTCTTTCGACAATTTTAAGGCGTTTTTATATCAATGATACATCAAACGACAAAACAAGTATCTACTTTTATTTTATTTTTTTAAATTATTTTAACCAGACCATTGACTAAAAAATTCTCGCGACGATTTTTTGTCATTTTATTTTCTTTTGTAAAACAGGTCCTTTCTGCCCGGAGCCAGTTGAACTATGGGATTACCAATTTGAAAAAATTGTTTAGGGAAGAGAAATGAATTTTATATTTTGTTTGGGTATCACTTATTAGGTTCCCAGAGTAGTAGATGCTTTCAGTATCGCCCTGGTGAAAGACCACCATTCAGAATCGAAACTTTGCTTGAAATGGCTTTAGCCATATTTGGTGACCAAATCTGAATTGCCAGGTACTTCCCCATCTCAATATCTTCAACCTCACAACGTGCCCCAATTGTGATGCCATAATCTCATTGACTCTAGACACATAAACAGCGTGTGCAATTCACACGCAGCAGTAGTGTTATAACCTTCAGAAAACAAAAGTAAACAAGAGTGGGGAGGCAACGAAGCACCGCACAAAGTGGAGACCGATAGGCCACCAAACACCGCACGAAGAGGAGACCGATTATACTATCTCATTCTTTCGCAGGCTAAATCTTATAGCTGTGCGTGTTTGTCTCTTTTTATTGTCGCTCTTTTTCGTTTCATCGAATTTCAAATCACAACGGTGCTAAAGAAGTTTTCACTTCAAAAGGTATAATAACATCTTTGATGATGCTGTGTGGAAGGTAACTTTGAGGAAATTAAACAGTGAATCCAGGAGACTCGCTTACTAGACTACTGTAGGAGGGAGGAAACACAGAAGTCGGCAAATCTTTCCTCAACTAAGCTGATAAATAAAAAAATGAGACGAAAATCCTACCCGATCTCATATGCAAATAATATCAAGTCACTCGTGTGTAAATGTCGTGCTATACTTTTTTTATTAGGTAGATAAGTAGGCATCAATCAAGTCAAGAAAATAAAGAGAAAGCGGGTGATTTTATCCGTATTACCAGGATAATAAATTGCAATTTGTGTTTCTAACTCTCAACGGAAAATCAGTTCGAAGGGGTTGATTTCATAATACCGAAAGGCGTCAAAAGTCAATCGCTTTCCAAACAACATCACACCCCATCTGTGGGCGAGCTTCCAAAGTACACAAACTGCCATAGTAGCTAATACCCGCGCATATCGCATTACAGCCACTTAATTGAAGATCGCGAGTTGGCCGCGTGGCGCCACGTGTCGAGAGGAAGCCGACGACGCGAGACGCAGGCGACATCTATTGTCATGGAAATGGGATAATGGCCGTTTTCGGAAGGCTGATTTTGATAAAGAATTTTATTTATTGTTGTTTGAGTTTTGATTGTGATTTTAAACCAAAGATTCTCGTCTAAAAGATATTAAGGAGATTATAAAATGAATACTTCGTATTTAGAAAATTTTCTCAGGAGAATGCTCTCCAAAACTAAAAAAAATATAGCCTATCAGTTACACATTTTGTCTGTTTTGTAAGTAAAATAAATATTTATTAATAAAATTTGTATGTGAGAAGATGGTTATTTTTAGAAAAGTTTATTTTTATATCGCAGTTTTGTGATAATTCATCCCAAGTGCGCTTTACACCGTACAAAAAAGGATGCAATACTTCAGGTTAAAATTTAATATTTGTTATCAAGATTTACTTTCCAAGCAAATGGCTTCTCCTATTGGGGTGTGTTTGAGGCTGAAGGTTGTGGGGAGGGGACGAAGAGGAGAAATAGGAAGTTGGGAACCCTGAATATTCAGATCTGGTCAACAAACATGGCTAAATCCATTTCAATTTTGAATGGTGGTCTTACATCAAGAAGATACTGAGTGTATCTTAATTATTTTAATTGCATAAGCTATGAAATAACGCATCAAATAAAAATTATTTACTTGCGCCGGAATTTGAACCCGTGACGTTTCCCATCGACCAACGAATTACTAACCAACTATATATATTCGTTTCCCCCCAGGGATACACAGAGAGGATGGACTGCCAAACGACTTGGTATTGGCGCATATTCCTTGCTTCATTCAAATTTATACACAGTTTCTTAAAATATATCCTTCGGTTATTTTGATTCTTGACATTTGGACCGTATCAAGTAGGTATATGGTTCACTTGATCGTTCCATGTATTGCTGCTCCAAATAATCAACATTCACAATTACTTATATTGCACACTGTTTCCGTACTATCTCTTACAAACATTGTTTCACTAATTATTTTAATGCTCTTACTGTTTTGTGATTAAGGGTGGGTTTCTTCATTTACCGAGAATGCTAAATGCAATGCTAATTGTAAAAATAAACGATCGAAATTTAAAATTTTACTTTTACAATTAGCATTGCATTTAGCATTCTCGGTAAATGAAGAAACCCACCATAAAGAGTCTGAAATGTAAAACTTTTTCGGGCGTTCTACACTCATTGCTTACACATAGTCAGCGTTGTAATGGTTAATTAGTGAACTAAATTCTCACTTCATTAACAATACATATACATTTCATACATATTAAAATAACCTTATATATCATATTATAAAGAGAAATACGCGGATGTGCTAAAAAAAGTGTACTTTCTGACCTATAAACTGAGAAATAATCACAAAAATTATTCAACTGAAAATTTTTAAGGGGGTGGTTATAACGAGCCGGGGTACATTTTATAAAATATCATCACTTTTTTCTCATGGGGGTCGGATTACGCTAATTCTAAACTTACGGAGGGTGGCTTCATTTAATAATGTTATTAATATTCAAAACAAGAGGCAGGAAATGCTGTTATTACCAGTGATAAATTATACTAACTTAACGTGTCAAATAAGTTTTACATATTGGTGACCCTGATTCAGAAAACTTCATGAGATTTGATTAAAATAATATTAATTATTTTTCACCAAATGTTGTTGCTGCGACTACGATGTGAAAGCAGGGGTTTTATTCGGCGGGTTAGTTGGGCGAGCAGTCCAAAGCGTCTGGTTTTCATTCAGGCATTGAGGGTTCAATCCTCTGATAGCTGAAACCTCTATAATTGTATAAGCAGGTTATTCGTAACTGGGGAAAGTTTGAAAGTCTGAGTACCTACCTACCTAATAACCTTCAGATGGTTATTTATTGTTATTAAGTTTATTTTGTAGAACTCCTTTAATTTTTTATTTGTTTTATACATTCAATAATATTATTCGATAAAAACAGTTTCTTTGCTATGTAATTATTATAACGCGTGACATCTGTTTCGCCCTCTGAAGGCATTATCAAACTGTGGTCATACCACTTGCAGATGATGTCTTTATATCACTTCTAGATAGGTACTTACGATGAAAAAAAAATTATCTCCGCCATTATTAATTTCCGAGAAATATTTCTGAAAATGTTAATGGTTTTTTCCCTCTTAAAAGTTTCCCCAATTACTGATTGTTTAAATTTAATAATTCATAGCAGAACTTATTTGTAATAAACTGTTTTTATAGATTAAGTAATAATATTATTGAATGAATTAAAAAAAAAATAATAAAAAAAAAAATAAAAAATAAATAATTAGTTAAATCTCAGCACTTTTAAATAATAATTTAAAAGTGCTGAGATTTAACACAGTTCTTTTTGGAGGTGAAAAAGCTCCAGGTATTTTCTAACTAACGACCATAACCAGATTTTGATGACCTTTGACGAATATTTATATATTCCAAAATAGTACCTAGACTTTGTGTCGCAAGGTTACGTGTTCGAATACAGCACAGCGCAAAATGTGTTGCAACATTTTCTTAAATCTAACAAATCCTTTCATTAATTAAAATTATAAATTCTCACGTCCGCTAACACTTTCAAAGGTCCCACGCAAATTAAAACTTATTACTTTTTAAGTCAAGTCTTTGCAACAATAGCGAAAACCCCATAAAACACGGGGTAACTTTTAGCACTGCATTGTAACCAGATATTGATAAAAATGATTTCTAAATCTCTGTAACCATATTGCGGCAATCAAAACCTTCCCCTATTTTATAACCTTCCCCGATGGATATTAAATATCACATGATTACGGGCGCTTTGTGTAATCCCGGGGGTGAATTAAACGTGATGCGGTGGTGTTGGAATTGTTATATTGATAAGACCATAAGTTTTTATATTTATTAATTTTAGGGGTTGTTTATGAGAACGTGCCAGATTTGATGCGTAAATTTCGGTATTTAATTACTGGTGACTTTAACGTTTTTATTATCCAAACTCTTAAGAATAAATATAAACTCTTATTTAAGTTCGTAGTGTTTACTCTTAAGATGAAGCCATGCGAAATAATGCAAAATCATACAAAATCATGTATTTATATTTTAAAAATTTGATCGCTTAGAAGTATTATATATGCTTCAATTAAATACTGCGTGTAGGACATTTCTTGGCCTTTCTTTTTCTTCTCTGGTCTTTGAATAAGCCTATAAAAAAATAAAGTATTAGTTCTATAAAAAAACACTTTCAAGTGCAAACTCTCCTACTTATAAACCCCTTTTTGGATATGGTTTTATTGTTTAATGTGGCAAATTCAGTTTCTTTTATAAAAATCGCAAAAAAAAAATTGATATTCACGCCCGAACTTTATAAAATAAAATAAAATATGTATTTTCTCGTTCTTCTTTTTGACATCAATCAATGCGGCCGGTATTCGACGTATTTGGATTTTTAAAGTGATCCTTATGCCGTCCACTTAAGCAAAACTTGGCACACCCATTTCGTATCAGTTACGCCCCGTCTGCCATGGGGAATATACGTCCTAGACTCTGCATGGCTTGGTTCCATGAAATCAATTTTAAATTTCCTTGTTATTATAATAAACGATGCATAAAAAAGGAGTTAATGTTTTTTACAGGTCTTTAAGAAATAAACCTGTAAAAAAAATTCTCAAATGCCTTTCCAACCTTTCCAAAAGCTTTATCTCATGTATTTTTAAACTCCTCCCAAAAAGAGGCGTGGATTCCAATTTCAATTTTTTCCTGGACTATTTGATCACCTTTACTGCTATAATTTTTCTTACGATATCCACTAACAGCATTTAAATCACTTGTGTATTTAAATTTACATGTACATTTACATAATGAACATTATTATAATTTTTTTGCATGTAAAATACTCCTCCCATAAACACGAACTCCTAGAGCTCAACTTATGGAGTAGTAGAATAAAACATGAATTATTTTGTAATCTTGCATATATTATCATTGTAATGTATAAACAAAAATCTTGAAATAAATAAAAAAAAAATAAAAAAAATGGACCATGAAACTTTACATCGATTTTCCAGAGGAAATGAGTCC
The DNA here is from genome assembly GCA_929108145.2 of Limnephilus rhombicus. Classification (NCBI taxonomy): domain Eukaryota; kingdom Metazoa; phylum Arthropoda; class Insecta; order Trichoptera; family Limnephilidae; genus Limnephilus; species Limnephilus rhombicus. The sequence goes on from OV815293.1 coordinate 20,328,215, forward strand.
AATCAAATTTAAAAAAGCGTAAATTTTCGGTGATTAAATTCTAGGGTTGATCATGTGTGTATTAGTATTTGTAATATTGTGCATTATTGTAATGTACTGAAAGAGCTTCTATCGGATGCCAACAGATGCCAGCAGGGAAAGTGTTTCTATCGTTTTCTACAGGGGTGACCGGGTAGGCGGTGGCCATCGAGAGTGGTTCTCGCCAGCCCACCGCTCAGATTCAATTAGCCGCTAGTATAGACAGGTCGTGTGGCTTAGAGGATAATTATTGTAAATACGAAAGCTCATAATAAACATTACAAATATATAGATGCTTGCACAATGATGTCAAATCTAACTTGAGGTCACCCACAAAAATGTATTTTTTTAGTTTCTCTTTTGATATTAGATAGATATTCTACTTCTTTCAAATTTCAATACTCCCGATAATTTTGTATCGTGATGTGACATAGAATTAAGAATAACACAGGACGTGCCTCGTAGGTCTATTTCGTGATCCAATTACCGGCCTAATTCAGACCTATATTTCTACACAAAACTTTGTTTCATCATGATTACGAAATTCAAACGGGATGGCGATGTACAATTTCATGCAAGTGTAAGATAGTACTCATACCTTTATTCTCTCCGAAACCAAATTGATTGTCAGAGGCTATGTTGTGTTTGGATATGTATAATTATTACCATCGAAAAACCTTCGAAATTAGGTATAACCTTGGCATTCTTACAATGAGAAGGATATTTGCAATTCTTAAAACTATCATTTTGAGATATGGGACCAGTCAACTCAGAAACGTGTCATTTAAATACTTAAGAGGAATATAAACGCTAGAAATATTTCGATTCTCACGCCTGCAAATTTTAAAATCGAGCGTCTTAATTGCACGAGGCAAGTAAGCGAAAAAGTGGTTTTTATTTATTTTGTGCATAATTTTACAACAACGAAAAAATGTTAGAACATAGAAAACCTCAAAAATAGCCTTAGCCATAAAGGGGTACTTTTTTTAAATTGTTTCTTGTATTGCTTCATAGTTAAGTAATGAAAAAACATTTTTTTTAGTGGTTTACGCTTATATTTTTTGTTATGTAAATAATAATTTTATTGTAATTCCGATACATAGAAAAGCTAGTAAAAGCTTCAATTTATCCGTAGCATATTTTTTGATGTTCATACAATGAGCCGATTCGTCGTAAAGATTAATCTAAATAGGATTTCACGTATAACTTCATCTTAAGCTTTCAACACATATAACTTTTGTTTTTTCATAAATACTTGTAGTTTTAGAGCAATTGCAATGCGGTTCTACCACTGTAGCGACGATGTCAGAAAATTACTCTCCAAGACATACTGCACTGCCCTGTACACATCTGACCAGCAGCGCAATGGGACAAACTGAGAGTATGCTACTACAATGCACGCAGGCAACTTACGCAACTACCAAGGTTCTGCAGTGCCTCCATGATGTTCACCGAAGGGAGGGTGCACTGATTCCCAGCCTTACTTCGCAACCGCCTAGCCAGCTTCTGGAGCAGGACACGGAAATCAACCAACACCATTGTCGTGGCTGCATCCGAGTGGCTCAATTCCCCACTAAATGAGTGATGGATGCAGATGATGAGGCGATCTCTCTGATGGACAATCCTAAAATATCTTTTTATTTTTAATTCTGTGTAATTTAATTTAAATTTTATGTTTAATTTTTGCTATTTATGTGATGAATTTTATTTTCATTTTATGTTTTATTAAGGTACCTACCTAATATGTAAACTTTTCTTTTTCTTTTATAGTTTATAGTTGTTTGTGTAATATGGCATACAGGGATTGCACTACCCACCCAGTCCCGCTGGAATAAAAACTTAAATAAATAAAATTTTAAACCAAAACTATTTCCTGGAACTTGAGTACTGGGTATAAAATTGTTAACAAAATGCATTTTTATTTCTATGCACATTTTTTGCGAATCTAGAATCAAAATAACTAAAGAAGTTATTTACGTAATTAGCAATAATATTTGGATTCTCCTCCATTGAGATTTTCAATTTATCACTTCTTCTAATAGTGCAAAATTATTTTGTGGTAACATTTTAAATTCAAATTAATAGATAACTTTGTATTAACCACTTAATTATTTACAAAATCCGACATGTTTCGTTTCGTTCTGTCAAAACCCTGAAGAAGTCAGCTTTGCTGACGAAACATGTCGGTTTTTGTAAATAATTAAGTGGTTAATACAAAGTTATCTATTAATTTGAATTTTCAATTTATATTTTTATTTTCTATTTTTTCATGGACTTTGTATATATTTTGTATATTTACAGCCCCCTTTATAATCTTCGGCTGTTGCTTAGTATTTCCATTGACGTTATCCAGTTTCCTTCCGTAATATGCTTGCTTTGTAAATTTTCTAATGTTTGTACACCAGTTTCCATTTCTTTTATTTTATAATAATCTATATGTTGAATATTATTTAACTCTCCTCAACATTTGTTGTACATTTGTCTTCGTCGCTTTTCATTAGAATGGATCCATTTTTAACTCAAATAAACTTATAATAATAATAAATTTGGAAAACTTAATCGCCTCAAGAGCGCTGTACAAATTAGCATGGATTTTACATTAGAATTTACTTAACTTAGGAGGCTCGATAACAACTCGTCTTGCAGCTATCAAGCGCATGGATTGTTGGAATTCTAGCCCCCCGATAAATTAAATAAAATATCTTTTTATACACGTATTTCAATTTACTTAACTATGTAGGGGGCTAGATAACCACTCGTCTTGCAGCTATCAAGCGCATATCTTTTATTTGATTACATAAAATATCTTTTATTTGATTTATTTTCATAATTCCATAATTCTTTTCCATTTATGTTTTAATTCTTTTCCATTTATTCTGTCTTTCCAAAGTATGTAGTTCCTTTGAATGATGAGATAGTGATTCTCTTAGAAATATTACTTTCTGACGGTTTGAAATCACCTTCTTGTTTGCTGTTTGCTAATAATTTTAATCTCGTTTCTAGGAGAGAATTTTTAGTAGAATTTTTTTCGGTCGTATAGTCTTATTGCCGAGGTAATAATATAATCTGAATTTATTTTGAGATTAGCATTTTCCATCAGTTTCATAGCAGTTATTTTTGGAAGTTCGACTGTCTTTTCCTTCATCAGGGTTAGACTGTTCTAAGCGAGTCATTCTAATTTCCAGATCAGAGCAACCTCTATCAATCAGCCCCGTGCAAGAAATAATTCAAATATCATTTATAGGAGATGCAAAACTTAGTCATAACCTCCGAAGTTAAATATTACTTATAATAACCACTTCATGATTTAGGTGTTCATAAAGTAATATAATAATAACAAGAAGTAACAGTGAGGATGTGGATTCCTCTAGGGCCAACGAGGCTTATTTGCCGCCTGTTACAAGAGCATATTGGTTTTTCCCTTAAACGTTTTAACACCCCTGCAGTGACCAGATGTGGATTGGACAATCATTTTTATTATGTATTAATGCCGACCGGTTTCGGAACAACTGTTCCTTCCTCGGGAAAAAATATGTACTAAGTTAACACGAATATCTCATATTGCAATACGACTGTCGAACATATACTTAGGGTTGAAGTGGTTGTGGAGGCGCGACTTAGGTTTAGTGAATAGTTGGGAGGAGATAGAACGGACGGTGAATGGGAACATATCTAAGATGGAGCTGTAAGAAAATATTTTTTGTTTGAAAATCATAGATTAATTATTATTTGATGGATTTATGGCAAGTTACTGGCAAGCATTATTTTTTATTAAATACATGTTTTTATAGTATGAAGGCTGGCCACACCGGACACAAGCAAACTGTAGTTCCAATTTCTACCGCTAAGCATTCCCGTTTTGAACTGTCTGAAAAATGTTAAAGTAGGCCTGTCGCCTGCTTTAACATTTTTGTTCTCGCCCATTCTGATATAATTTAGTGTTACGTTATTGTGTTCGATAACTATTTTTGAATAAAGTGAATCTGTTAAATTGATCCATCTTATCATTTACTAAACTCCCGTGACACGCTTATGGAAGTGTTGATTTGGTAAGATAAACCCTTCTATATTGGTGACCCCGACGTGAACACCAAAATTGAAAGCAAGCGGCAGGCCAGGAAAATAATTTTTTTTAAATAATAATAATAATAAATATTGCCTGCCTTAACTTCATTTCTAAGACTTCAATATTATCTAAGCGTTTTTCATTATTAGACACTAACGTATTTTTACACTATGATTATTTGCAATAACATGATTAGCGAAAATGGAAAAAAAATAATTAAGGCTCCTTAGATATTATTTGTTTCTGATTTCTAAATTACGCCTCGCTTTCCCGATATAATATGAGGAACAATCATTAAAATTCATGGTGTATGTACCGGGGTAAGTCTTATTTATTGTTAAACAAGAAAAAACGGTATTCAAACTCGCACAAAGCCGGGTAGTAACTACTGGTCGACTAAACTCTGCACAGCCTTTTCTTCCGTCAAAGCCTCCCCGAAGAGAATGCATAGTTCGTACTACATTTTGACCTCAGGGTTACTGAGTGATCAGTAACTTAGAACGCTTAATTGGAATGCAAATCATTCGAAATTGAACCCACGACACTACAATCAGGAAGCTTGTGATTTACTGAGTACTAAAGTAGCTTTAAATAGGTGTGCTTTTTATGCCAATGTAGAGAAAGGCATAGAATAGCTAACTAAATTTTCTTAAACTGAATTGTTTGTGTTGTGTTTTTTTTTGTTTATAATTTTAACTCTACGAGTACCTTTTTTTTTACAGTGAATACCGCACAAGAATCTCAACTGCTCCCGTCTGGAGCCAGTGAGACTATGGCATCCCCATATGGGGTATGTTGTGAGGCTGAAGGTAGTGGGGAGGGGAAGGAGGTCACCAAACACGGCTAAAGCCATTTTCAAGCAACGTTTCAATTCTGAATGGTGGTCTTACAGGGCGATACTGATAGTATCTTCCACTCTGGAACATGCCGCAAATATGCTATATATTATTTTAAATGAATTAATTGTGAAATAACACAAATTAATCAAATAAAATTTATTTGCGCATGCCGGGTTCGAACCCGCGACCTCCGGATTGTGAGTCAAGAGTCTTACCCACTGGACTACGGAGGTCATCATACCTACACATACACAGAAGAACATGAGAAACATAATTTCCCCCGTGAACTACATATGTCATCTGGAGATGATGTTTAGAGAGCATTGTGAGGATAAAGTGTGTAGCGGTTGAAAAGAGATGGGGGGAGGAAGGTCGGTGGAGGAGTAGAGCAACGCAAATTCGTTGAAATGCTGTGAGGTTGAGGAAAGTTGGAAGGGGGATGAGTTGGGAAAGCAGGGCTTTGGGAAGTACCTCATCCTCCAAATCTCGTCACTAAACATAGCTAAAGCTACGAAGGTTGAAGTATGAATTGAAAGGTTAAAAGTTTATCTCCTATCAGAGCGATGCAGAGAGTTTATCTTGCATTATTTATTTTGGGTTAACATGATCTATCTGAATTTGCATGCTAACTTTTCCGTAAAAACGCAATAATATTTGAAAATAATATTAAATTATATTTGGTCTGTTTTTGAAAAAGAACGTATTTTAAGAGAAATTGCCATTTTATATTTGCACAAACCAGTTCAACCCTTACTTCTAACAGAGGCTCCATCGACCCTCCAATAAATGCGGTCTGCTAAACTTTCGCGCCTATCATAAAAACTCGATTATTGGCCGACAGATTTTCCTTCCCTCTCCCACTCTTCGTCATAGCGTTCTTCTCCCTTTCCATTTCATCCCCTTTCCCATCTCTTTCTTTCATTTCTTCTCTATTGTCGACAGGGATGGCCATTAATCAGCCACATCCACTGGTTAAACGATTCGAAATGAATTGGTATCTTCAAAAAATCTAGATTCAGATATTTCCTACATATCACAATAGTTGTTGATTTGTCTAATAGGTACAGTTGTTACGACTTCTTTTCAGTAGAATCTGTTCAATAAAAGTAGAAAAAGAAAGAAGTTTTTCCGGAGACGAGTAAATAAGATGTTTACAATGGATGGTTCTTTGGTATTTGTAATTTTTTATTTAGTAACTATATATTTTAATTTTTTACATTTTTATATGACACTAGCTGGTTCCCGGCATGCGTTGCAATGCGTTGCAAAAAAAATGTTTCTCCCTGCATTTCCTTTCCCGTGCGTCCCCGTTCCTCTCCCGCATCCCCTCCCCCTTCCACGTTCCCCTTCCACCTTCCCCGCCTTTCCTCTCCCCTCTCCCGCTCCTCCGTCCCGCCAACCCCCTCCCGAGTTCCATATATTCAGTCCAAGTACATTAAGTTTTCAAACAGCTCGCGTGCCACCTATTACAATTTTTTTAATTCAAATTTTCGTTTTTCGTATATTAGAAAAATTCATCTTTGTATATTATAAGGACAATCAAATATTATAAAAACAGTCAATCAAATTTGGTACCTAACGTAGGTAGATATTTAAAATACCTATAATTCTTGATTCCGTTCTAATTTTTATGTAAGTAGGTACTTCAAATTAATTCATTAATTTAAAGAGTTTTGAAATTTGAATTTTGACTTAACAATTATTGTTTGCAAAGTGCCATTCTCAAATAGTTGACAGTTTCGCAAGAATTTTTGTGGTGATTAAAAAACTTTTCAGATGTATTGTCATGTGATTGTAATAACCCAGAAACATTAGCGAGGGCTTAAAGAAGGTATTTTGAAAGTTTCAAACATTTCCAATGCTTAATGTAGCAATACATAACCATCTCACTAACCCCCAAACACATTTTGATTTGTATATATATAGACATGTTAGTTATATACATATGTATAAAATAGATGTTGATTATATTTGTAATCCTCCTCGGTAGGATATCCTGTGCTGAGGGGAACTATTTTTTGGATAAGTTTACAGGCACTGCTACGGTTCATCTTCAATCATTCAACAATTGACCGGTGTTCACAAAATTACACTTGGAGGTATTTTCAACTTCAGCACGGCCAACAATTGATAATTTGATCTCGATATTTTAGATGTTATTACATAGAACAAGCCGATGTTTTACTTTCCGTTGTTTTATTACACCCCTACGAACATCCCATTCCCGCTCGTCCCTTTTCCGCCAATTCGTTTCAAAGGTCGGAGCTGTACAAATATAGCCCTAATGCCCCTTTCAAGGCCCACGAGATATTGCGGGAAGGTTATTTAAGAATTGAGCCCTTTATTCTTAAATAAATTGAAGGGTTATTCTACATTATGGCCAGCGTTCCAAAAGCCTCCAACAGGGAAAAGTAATAAAAATGATGTATCCTTGTACTTATTTATATATGTTATTTACGATAGCTGTAATCATTTTAGTTAGTAACACAACACTGCAAAACTTGTTATCAATTCCTTTACAGAGGCCCTATTTGCGCATTGATTGTGTGATATCAAGAAAATAAAAGTGAAATAGTCCTATATTTTGGAAACAGAATTAATCCCGGAGAGGAGTATAATCTTAGTTAAAGCCTTGGTAAGCCTTACGTCCTTCAGAATCGAAACTGAAAAAGCTATGATTAATTCACAGTGAACACTTTTCTTTATATCCTGGAAATCTTAGAAAAGTTCCTACTGCCATTTTTGAAGTGGTAAAATGTTGTCTGTAATAGATGGAGGACTTAGCTAACAGAAAAATTAAATTCACAACGTCTGGTTGGGTACCCGACGCATTTTCCACTCCTCAACATTTAAACAGGCACTTCCGCTTTTCCTACTCTACCATATGTTAAATCAACTCCAAAATCTTTAAATTTGGGAGACGGGTTTTCCTGCGATTGGGATATAATCGAGTGGCCCATACAAAAGATGCATACTGAACATGAAAGTGGTTTGCTGAAAAACCCCAGATAGTAATTGTTAACTATCTATAAATTCGTATCATTTATATTTATTTGGCTATTTTCCACCAATGACATGCTCAGAATAATTATTTTCTATGGACAACGGGGTTTAGTCTATGGAATTTCTTAAAACTCTATGAGGACTTCATGCATTGTTTATGGTAAAATGGGTAATTTACTATACTTTTTGGCACTCCAACACACAATGAATTGTATCGTGGCAATGTCCCTGAATGTTGCCGTGTATTTGTCCAAAATTTAATCTAATCTTTTGGCATTAAAACAGTATTTTGTCTCGCACTAGCATAAAGTTCAATGACCTCTGATGCACTTTGTAAAATTCTTTCGTACACTTTAGCTATACCACACTTGAAATCGGTATTCATTGGCACTTAGCATTCCGTTGTTGGCGTGCCGTAAAAATCGTTACCTCGGATCCTTCACTTATCTCCCCAAAAATCCAAAGCCAGTTTTTTCTTATTATTATTAAATATGTATGTTGTTACTTCCTATAATGGGAAGAGGAGCATTTCCAATGCTTCCGGTTTCGTGAGGCAGTAACCACATGTTATTGGTCCCACCTGGCTTATCAAAATTTGAAAAACCGGTTTCATGTATGGAATGCACCCAAATTTCCTTCGTTATTCTTTAGGTTTATTAGTTATTATTTGTTACTTCCTATAATGGGAAGAAGAGCATTTCCAATGCTTCCGGTTCCGTGAGGCAGTAAACACATATTATTGTTCCCACCTGGCTTTACTTCCTATAATGGGAAGAGGAGCATTTCCAATGCTTCCGGTTTCGTGAGGCAGTAAACACATGTTATTGGTCCCACCTGGCTTATCAACATTTGAAAAACCGGTTTCATGTATGGGATGCATCCAAATTTCCTTCGTTATTCTTTAGGTTTATTAGTTATTATTTTTGTTTTTTTTATCGTTTTTCTTTTCTAATCGTTGTGTAATTGCAAGGTATTGGATACCCTGTAACATGGCAGTGGAACACTTCTTTATAGCAATGTCACAGAGACGAAAACTGAACCATATAATGTGTCTCGTCCTTATCCCCTCCATTGGGGATGGCTTGTGACCCCGTCCCTGCATGTGGACACCGGAGTGAGGACGACCCGGAGCGATGTCTCATGGATGGCCCGCGCCTCCCCTGGGGGGGAGGTGTGGGTCGTAAGGATGTCTCGCGTGAGTAAGGGGACCCTTCGCCCTGCCTCCGACAACCCGGCGCTGATCCTTCTTAGAGTCTTTGGGCGTTCTGCCACCCACATCCGTTAGCAGTGTCGTCGATGCATCACCGGGAAGTTGGCTTAGAGACGCGGAAACCGACTCTCGCGCTTGGCTTTCCTGAAAACATGCACCTCTCAACAGGACTGCCGGGCATACCCGTGACACACTCGCTCCCTACCAGCAACAACGTTAAAATTGAGTTATTATTTATGTACATTAAACAGTTTGAGTAGGCATATCGCCTACACGTAATTATTTTATTTTCCCCTCTGATTTTCCCCAATGAAAGAGGTAATGCATATATTTATTAGTTACTAACCTGTACATATAAAGCACTTGCATATTGCTCGTTAACACCGTATGCGGGGACATTAGGGGTCTAGCTTTGTTCAAATTAAATGTAGAGTCGTTCAAATAAATTAAAATTAGCTTCCTTGTGAGAGCTCTGAAGGAGTAGCCATAAGTTACTTATACCGGGGTGGGTATGCGGTTGGAAACCTCCAGTGTGCCAAATTAATTGCGCCGCCACTGTCGCTGTACGAACACACGAGAACAATGCACACAGCGCAATGTACTGCCGGTACATCTACCTACAGCGGTTAATAATATCGCCAACGCCTAGAAAGGTCTCGAGATAGCACCGTACAATATCTGTACGGCGCCGAACATTCTCGTCAACTGCCGAGTGGCACGCATTACCTACCGTGAGAGTAATTACTCGCCGCGGCTATAAAAGCAGCAGATCCGCTCGTCCGCTCCAGTCAGTCCCATCCAGTCTTCATGCATCGGTCAAGCAACACACACCCGAGCAGTGCCGCGACCAAGTACGTGCCTGTGCGGGGCACCTGACCGCGCAGTTAGCATCAAGTGAATAACGTTTGTCCAGTGTGACTCCAGGAACATTACCAACACCTTCGAGGATTCCTTCTCCAACCACCATCCGCTGTCCGGCCCTTCGTGCCTCCACATGAGATGTCATCGTCCGCAGCACATAAAGCCCGCCGTGCTTTCTGCTTGGGATGCAACCCGTTCTCTGGCATTCGAAACCCATCGCGTTCCGCTGCCAGAGATCATCCTCATCGCCTCTCAAGGTTCCATCCTGCGTTACGTGTGTGCGCCGACTCAAAGGACACACAGCTGCCATATCTCGTCAGCACGATGATGATCGACCGCCTGGACCAAGGTCACTTCTACACCGCCATGGTGTAGAGCAACACGCCGGCTCTCTGAAGACCTGTGATCTTCACCGCCGTAGTCTCCGACCTTCATCACGCAGCAGCATCACTAATGGCACCACCGTCACTCCGCTCCGCTTCGACCCTCGCTACGTAGCCAAATAAAGACTGACTCACCACACCGACTGACGCCTTTTATTTCACGCCCCATCTCTGCCGATCCGGCCCGCTCCCTCAGTGCAATTATTAATGTTCTCCAAAATGACCTTGAAAAAAAATCACATCTTTGCGATTCTTTCAAAGACATTAAGAAACCAACCCTTCGTTCAGAATACAATTTTTAATGTTCTCAAAAGTTGACTTGAGAGCAGCAAATTCCTGTGATATTTGGAACGAAACCATTCCTTTGTTAAGAATTTTATGAACTAAATATACAATTTGGCTGTCCTGAAACGGGTATCCTTCCCAGTTGGACAAAGTATAATTTTGTAATGTTTGTAATATGTATGCATATATAAATAAATAAAATAAAATAAAAAGTTATGCTCGCTAAAAAATTCTTACTTTCACAAAACCAACTCTAAATCTCATTTAGCAAAAAACCGATTGGGCAGTCAACCGCATTCTAAAACTAAACCATGAATCTCGGTGCAATTTAGATATATTTAGGGAATGATGTGTTGAAATTTTTTTGAAGGAACCATGAACACAGAGTGGAAGACTAGAAACACAGAATCCGGAAAATCGTTTCACAGCCGTACTGAACCTAACGAGTCATGTAAACTGTAAACGACTCCCTCGTAAGGCTACAAAATTTTATTTTTTTCCAAAAATAATTGTGCATTCGTTTTGTCTGTGCGTCACTTCACAAACAAACTGCCTGTCAGCGTTGACAAGATCCAAAAGAATACAGAACACAGAGTACAGAATACAGAATACACCCATCTCGTTAGTTGGGATAAGCTTCTATTCAAACAAATATAATCTGAAACCAGTTATCAGCTGAAAGGCAACAACAAAAGGGGACGCTTTGTAGGGGGTGAAACGAGAAAAGATATATATTATGGCGGGCTCGTTGTTGGGAAGTCGAACCCTCGGCTTTGTGAATCAATCAGCTCTCGATAGGAAATGGTATTAATACTTATACCTATTACACTTGCCCAAGGGGTGTGTTGAATGTTTTGATTTGAATTATAGGTTGTGTGTTGATTTTTAATTGATTGTTTCATTAATGCAAGTGATATGGATATGATATTAATTATTATAAGCAATAATTATCAGCCTGAAACACTCATCCACATTGAAAAATCTTCCGAGAAAAGATACATGACGCCAACGGGACTTGAACCCGTGCCCTTCTGATTGCCAGTCAACTGCTCTCCCAATTGAGCTATGGCGGCTTATCTTATACCCGCCAAATGATTCAATATATACTAGTGTTTCATTCAACAATTACTGCATATTATATTTTTTCCACCTGAAAACAACCAACTTTATTTTTGGGCACGGGTTCAAGTCCCGTTGGCGTCATGCATCTTTTCTTGGAAGATTTTTCAATGTGGATGAGTGTTTCAGGCTGATAATTATTGCTTATAATAATTGTTACCCTTTGTGCTATGCATAAAAATCTTATCTTAAACGTTAGTTTAACAATTAAAAATAATAATTGATATGATATTACTTATTGCACATCAATCAATTGGCAAATCATTATAGAAAATTTCTAAATTTTCAATAATTACGTCTCAAATTTGAATAATAAATATATATATATATATATAATATTATACCATCACCGTCTCTGCTGCGAATGGACGCTGACTGCACAGTCAACCGCACAGCATCATTCAAATTGATATGTTGCTTCAAATGGCTTTAGCCGTGTTTGGTGAAGAGATCTGAAAAGCAAGATAATCCCCCACCTTCTTCTTCCCCATCTCCTTCCTCCCTCCTCACTACCTTCCGCCTCACGCGTACCACAATTAGGGATGCCATAGTCTCACTGGCTCCAGACTGTTGAGACTTTTATGCGGTACGCACATAAAAAAAAACAAGTGTGCAGTTCACACGCGGTAGAAGTGAAACCTTCAGAAAACTAAAGTAAACAAAAGTACCGCACAAAAAAGATACCGATTATACTATCTCATTATACTGAAAGTTCCTGTAAGAACTAGCACTGACGAAATCTTCAACAATCTTAACATAATGTCAATTAAACAACTATATTCTAAAACTATACTCATTTACATTCATAAGTACAAAACCCAAGAAATAACAACTGAAACGTACATTAGAAACACTAGATCTCATGGTCAAAAACATATCCAACAAGTAACTTCTAACACAACATTTGGGCAAAAAAGCTTCTTATATTATGGAATTAAACTCTACAATAAAATACCACTCTCACTCAAAAATCTCAACATTATAACATTTAAATTTCAAATAAAAATCTGGATACTAAATACAGGGAGATCAGAAATAGAAAATATACTGAAATCAAATACAGACTAAAACCGAATCTAATGAACTGAATTATAAAAAAACACTATCTTATTTACTTTATAATTATTAAAAAAAAAATACTACATGATATATGTTATGTCGAATTCATATTATTCTTATAATTAAATTATAAAATGTAAATGAAATCCTCAGCACGGGAGATCCCAGTGAGGATATCATTATCTCTATTTGTTATTAAGAAATGAAGACAATAAATCATTATTATTATTCTCTCGCTGGATAAATCCTACAGATCTGATGTGTGTGTTTGTAATCGTACTTTTTAGTGTCCCTTTTTCGTTCATCGAGTTTCAAATCACAACGGTGCTAAAGACGTTTTTATTTGTGATTATATAATTTAATTTGATTTTGCTTTATTTGAATTCTGATTATTTGATTTTGCGATTAATTATTTATTTATATTAATATATCAGAGGCACTGCTGAAAATCAGCTGCATTCTGGAAGGAATCCGGAATGTATGGCTGAGTAAATATAATCAAATAAAATAAGACTTATAAACATGTATCAGTCTGATACGTTTTTAAATTTTCACGGTCAAAAGTATTTTCATTATCTGTTTTGGGGTGTTATGCCATGTTGTGCTACCTCCTTCTTTAGTCAACATTTCGGACAGCGTTACAGTGTCCATCATTAGGCCAGGAGGCAGCGCTACTAAATGTATCAGTCTATTTCGAAATAATGTTTTTATTTATTATTACTATGTTTATTTCATTAAATTTATAATATGAGAAACTAAGTCTGCTCACGACTTATAGCTGCTCTCATATTATACAATACGTCGAATGATAAAAGCCTCTTGCTGGGTTGTTAATATTTACGTTTAGAGCTTTTAAAAGCTTTTTGTACAACAGATCGTTAGCCTTTGATGAAAACTTTGATTACGAAAGCTCGAGACTTTTCGTATGTTTCGTTTCGCGGTTAATTGATTTAATCCGTTTATGTATTATAATACATCAGATAAACGTCATAGTTCCCCCGAAACATTTGGGTGTATTACTCTGGGGGTGATTGTAGGCTCGATAGGGAGGCTGTTATATTTTATCTTATCTGTAATGATATCAGGAGCCAAGTGCGCAATTTAATGATTTGATGACTCTTTGTTATGGAAAACTTTCCGATAAATGGCTTAACTATTGGATTTATTGCGTCACCCAATTATACAGCTTTTATTAGAAGGGATCAGATATCGAAGTGAAAATACAGAAGGGAATAACATACCTACTTATGTACATTTATAAAAAATATTATTGGGATATTTGTAATTAAAAAACTTGATTCCTCACGCCGAAAGTGTTTCAAATAATATTAAAAAGACTTCATTGTTGTTAACTGACTCCTTGTACTGGAAATATATGTAAAGGACTTGCTCACTTAACTAAGATCTTCTTCTTGGTGTGTCCCGACGTTGGCGATTACTCTGGAAAATGTCTCTCTGTCTTGCGCTGCCCGGAATAGTTCCTCCACACTTCTAATACGGGTCCACTCTCGTACATTTCGCAGCCAAGATATTTGTCTCCGCCCTCGGCGACCCTCTATCTTGCCTTTCAATATTAATTGGAGCAAGTGATACTTCTCCCCTCGAAGTATGTGACCCAGATATGAAATCTTCCTGACTTTTATCAATGCAGGCAGTTCTCTATCTGCACTAGCCCGCCTGAAAATTTCTGGGTTAGTGATCATGTCGGTCCATGGGACCTTGAGTATTCTCCGGTGAAGCCACGTTTCAAAAGCTTCTAACCTGTTCATGGTATTTACTTTGAAGGTCCTTGTCTCACATCCATACAGCAAGACCGACCACACATAACATTTTACCATTCTCTGCCTTAGTTTTAAACTGATATTGTCATTTCAGAAGAGGGATTTCATTTTACTGAATGCAGTTCTTGCTGCTTCAATTCTGCACCTACCCTCTATATCTGGGTCAAGAGTCTCCATGAGAATACAGCCTAGGTATCTAAATCTTTCCACCTTTTCAACATTGCAACCATTTCATTGTATCACTGATCCAGAGTGATCTAGTCGTCCTAATGTCACCCATTTAGTTTTATTGACGTTGATTGTTAAGCCCAGTTGCTCACCAGCATTATTAACCAGATTTAATAGGTCTTGGAGGTCAGCGATACGGTCAGCTAGTAATAAGATAATAATACGATTGTATCACCCCAGCCAGGAGCATTCTGAACACCAAGGGGTACTGAACAGGAACTAGGCTTGAAACACATCCTCTGAAGATGGCAAGGAGCTTCGAGTTCAGAATGGGCAGGAATATAGGAATTGATTGAGCTTGTAATTTTTTCTTTGTCTTCCTTCTTCTTGCCTCTTCACGTCTTTTACTGAATCTTCTTGTCTCTTTTCGTCTCTTCTTTCCTCTTACTTTTTTTACATTACTTCCACACAGGAAGCCCTGAAGAAAAATTCCCTCAGGGTCCATTTCATCTTTCAGACGGATGCTGTGTGAAGGGTCTTTTCAGGGTAAGGAAGGACAGGAAATTGTGGGAAGGAAGAATGGTGTCAGGGGTGGGTAGGAATCCGGTGGTCAATATGTCCAGGAGTGACGGACGTATAAATCCATCCCTCCTACAGCGGTGCAAGAAGATGGGTCGAGAGAGTACGGATGAAGAGATCTCCTTTAACCTGTAAGTGGGCAAACGCCTTCGCTGCCAGGACCTAGACAAACCTTACCCAATGGGCCTGGGCACCCCTGCTAAGTCATCAAATATAGCGAACTACTTATGATGACCTACGGCAGGGGTGTTGGTTATCCAATAAACGTCTCCCGGATTTCCAATACCCTTCTTTTCTCTCCTAGGCTCTTCTTGCCATCCTTACTTTCAGGAACCAAAATAAAAAATAGGTACTTCAGAACTTTCCTCCCCCTTTTCATCAACATTTTCATCATCATCAACAACGATCCTGCAATCCTTGGAAAGTCCGAAATGTCAATAAGAAACGCCACCATTCCTGTTGCTATTTTTCCATCTCCCTCCAATGGTTTATTTTTTTTAAATTTCGTTATTCCAATGTTACATTTATTTACAGAAATAACATACTGTCCATCTCACTGGGTATGGAACAATGTGATGAGTTGGCAATTTATAGAGTGGTTATTAGCTAGGTTTTTGTTTACGTGTTATGGTATCTAAATATGTAGTGGTGGCCTCCATACCATTGGCTAAACTTAGGCCTCCAAACTATCCTTCATCCTGGAGGCTTATTGTAGGCATGCTTCTTGTTTGTAGGTTAGTATCCTGCTCAGCGGAGAGTTTGAGTTTAATAAGTATTGGTAGCTCTTCGAAGAGTCGGTGCCATAGACATCCAAATTCAATAGACCAGAAGATACAGATAAGGGGTAAAACCAAACTAAGGGGGGGCGAAGAGGGTAAAGATATTGTGATTCGTTAAAAAATCAATCTGACAGTATATAGGCATCTCGCATTATAATATCACCATTTAGTTCTTAAAAGCGAAATCTGCTTTGAATGAATAGACCTTTTTACATGGGAGCGCGAATTGCTTGCCACGTTAATAACATATTTGCCAAGGACAAATGCTTGCCCCGAAAAGGTTCGCTAATATTCACATAGCAATATTTTGTTGCCGTGTTTAGTTAAGACACTTTTACAAATGTTTCACAATTTACTTACCCCTGTAACCTGTGACGAGCTCACTAGAGAAACGCCCACATTCGATATGTTCTAGGTAGGTCTATAGCACAAGCTCTCATATTTTGCCGTGTTATTTCGTAAAATGTATGATGTTACCTCTGCGCTGGTCAGGACAAGAATGATGACATCACATTTTTTTTATTCAAGCGAGGCTCTCGTAAATCCCAGATGGGTCCAAGAAGGAGCTCCAGCTGGCTCCATGGGGAGGGGGAAATAATACGTTTTTATCACTTAGGGCATGTCCAGATATATTCATATATTATGTCCGTGGTCGGTGCGGATCCTGATTGGACCTTGTCCGCCAGACGCTATTTTTTCAAACAGCTCGTATATTAACATTTGTTTTATGCTAGTTTCCCTTCTCCTTTCCCTAACCCATTTAACCCGCTTTTATAATTACCGTAACGATTCACGGTTACGGTACTGTGACGGCAAAAAAAGCAATAAACATATTGCTGTAATGCAGCAGCTCTTTCAGAAGATGAGATACACAATGTACATAGATCTGTTTCCTCCAAACGAAAAAATTCATCATATTCTTGCATCTCTCTCACTCTTCGCACCGGGACGTCACCGTGGGCCCCTACCAATACTACTTACGGTAATGATAATTTTGAAAGTATGGAATATGTTAACAAGGATGATATTGAAGTGTGATTGAATTCCAAAAATTCAAAAACGACAAATGTCAATGCGCTGATGACATTCCGATTTTGCTTTTGTTCTTAAACATATAATGCTGCCACTCTTTCTCAGACACTAAATAACAACAGTCGAAAATGAGACAAACAGTGAACGTATGTCTGCACCCTCCCAAAGGAAACATACAATAATTATCATACATCTCCCTCACACGTATAAAGGAAATGAAACGCAATTCCTGTCGAAAAAAAGTAGTATTTTTGAGGAAACAGTCCCATGTATTTTGTGTACCTCACCATTATTTAATGTGTAAGAAAGATCTGCAGCATCATAGCGATAAGGGACGTATGTGTATTGCCTTTTTTTGCCGTAACGCTACCGTAACCATGAAACTTCACTGTAATTATAAAAGTGCACAATGGTTCCGGAAAATAGAACTTTTATCTTTTGTTCTGTAGGAAGAAGATGCGCAATGTTACGTTATTCCCAAAAATCAATCACAATAATAGTTTTAGTCATAAAAACCTCAAATATCTAATTTTTTTGTTGAAAAATCATAATATTTACGACACCTGTCCCAAGCATTTGATTCGGCACCTCTGCCTCGTTTGCCATTTTAATTTCGCAAGATGGCCGCCATCCCTAACTCGATGTAACCCCACTTTACATTATTTCCTACCCCTACCCGGCCGCAGCCCTCGCCCTCCCTTACCTTCTAACTCTCCCAACCACCCCACCTCCTCCCACCCCTCCCACTGCCTCCCAGCCGGTTAATTACGGGCGGCCTTTATAGTTTTAATTACTTCGTTTTGTTCCCAGTTTAGTTGGGGTAGTGTATGGTGAATGGCGAGGGTCGCGATTTGTGATGTGCTTTGCTAGACTTTATTAATAATATTGAATATTCTATTTTAAAACTGATTTCTTAAAATAATGCTCTTTTTATTTTAGAACTTACGCAAGGGTTATCATTATAATGCCCCCAGTTATTGAAATTTTTGATCACACTAGTCTTGCAAATTATCATGCATTGACACACCTTTAAAGAACTCTACAGAA
Source organism: Limnephilus rhombicus (assembly GCA_929108145.2). NCBI lineage: Eukaryota > Metazoa > Arthropoda > Insecta > Trichoptera > Limnephilidae > Limnephilus > Limnephilus rhombicus. The sequence continues at coordinate 20,346,444 of OV815293.1, forward strand.
TCATCCAAATATTCTTGGAACATTGGTCAACCATTGATTGATTTATTCTAAAATTGTGTTTACAGAAGAGGCTAATTTTATAAAAAGCAAACTTGCCGCTTATGGAGTGAGGCATCCATAACTTTCGCAAAAATGCAGTTTATGATGAGGTTTACACGCTGTTGGCAACATTTTATCTTTTTTTGTTATTATATTACTCGTATTTAATGGAGAGCTTTGCATGATCATGCTTACTGATTTTTAGGATTGATCCGTATGAGAAGTGATATCAACGGGATGGTGCCAAGTGCCATATGGTATCGTCTTAGTGAAAGCAAGTGGTTCGCTACGTTTGTCGATTTAGCAGCGTTCAGGGGGAAGGTTTATCTAGGTCTTGGCGGCGGATTCTACTCCCACTTACTTTCTGGGCCCATTGCCTTGCATCATAAAAATAAAGAACTTACTCAATTTTATCATTTTTGTTTTTAAATCGAGGTATGGTTTACCCATTTTTTTGAAAATCATTTTAAGTAAAAATGCTACAATTTAATAGCTTTTTTTATCTGAGTAAAAGGCCGTCGTTTTTCCCTTACAATTATTCATTTGAAGATTTTAAAACTTACCTAAATGTTTGTATTAATAACGACAGAAGAAAAACACATAATTTTCGTAAGAAAACTCCCCTATTAAATATCTGCAGTAAGTACGTAGGTATCCCAAAACATTCTTGATAATCCTTTGTGAGTTAAAATAATTAAACTTTCAAAGTCCTCCCCAAAACCTGAATGCCCTTACAATCCTTAAACTTCCTTGTTGTAATTACTTTGGGTTAATCACTGGTAGGTCCTTCGCCCCACTCTGTAATATACGTTACACTATCTATATAACAAATACAGATACAGCCTCCGACTACCACGGTTAAAGCCTTCGGCAAGTAGTTAGCAAGCGGAAGGCATGAAGGCAGCGGCGTTCTGTAGTTTTAAACGTGAGATTTAAAAAAAAATTACGTCAACTCCGCACTGGAGGCCCTGAAGAAAATAATTTTCCTTTGGGCCTGTCACCTTTGTGAATGCTGTGTTTATTGTTAAGCTATGTGGGGGGGGGGTCTTTAGATTGAGAGTAAAGGAAGTTCTGGGAAAGAAAGGGGAGTAACGGGTAGAAAGGAATTTGGGTGTTAGTTTGTGCAGTATGAATACTTGCCTCTTTGCCGTACAAGGCGTTGGGTCGAGAGAGTCCAGCTGGAGAGGTCAATCAGGCTCTCCTGATTCTGGCAGGACAGAAAAAGAAGACCTTGCTACGTAATTTATGAAAAGGATTAATTCAGTATTTTCAGTCAAGATCAACGATTTTTTAGTATAAGGGAGTATTTTATCATACCATTGAAAGCTTATCCGTTGGATAACGTATATTTTCTATTTACGATTTATTTACTGATGTCTGATTTTACTTTTCGGTATCCGAATCCAAATAATGACTAAATGTCGGATAAGTTAGCCGAGTTTTCTGCCCTACTTATATGTTTATTTTTCAATAGGTATATGTTATTCTACAGAAAAGCAATCAAGAGGATGGTGAAATATTTTCTTTCCATGACTAAACTCTGTTTTGAAAACCTTAAATTAGGGATTACTTAATTTATATACTCGTATATTACATAGCAATGTTCACTATTTTGTTAATTGCACTGACAAATTGCAAGGACGATGGAACGATAAATGTAGAATTATTCTTAATTTGGATTGCACGATAAATAATGTCTGAATTTTAAGATTTCATTTTCATTTTCCCCTTAATACCATTCACCGCACGCCAATGCCGTAATATCCTCAGTAGTTAGCAGCTTGGAGGCTCTACACCGCTGTAAGGCTGTATTGCGAGTGGGAGTTGGTTGTTGGGGGAGGAGGCGTTAAGGTCACGTGGAGCCGAGACATCTTAATTGGGCAGGGCCGGTACTTTAATGGGGCGATTAGTGCGTGCCGTACAGGGCCTACAGGGCCTACAGGGCCTACAGGCCTACTGGGCGTTTGGCGTACAGGGCCGGTTGTTCTATTCAAGTACCTTCATTATATTCAACTTTATCTCTTTGCTTGGATAATTATCTGCGTAGGTAATTATTAAATTCTTTGGAAGGTTTATCGGAAGGTTGAATGAACCAAAGCGCTCACCAGATATTAAGTTCGGTCAGCGAGCTTTCGGAGTGTCTAAAGCCTCTAATAAATTGACAAATGATTATTTAAGAATGAATAAAGACTCAGTAGAATTGAGATCGAAGTTTTTTTTTTTTTTTAACATTATTTTACAAAATTTCATAATACAATCCAGTAATGTTGGCCTCACTGGGTTGAGGCCCCTATTTTATAATATAATAATTTATACATAATACAGCTTGAAAAAAAGAAATATACAATGTTGGTGACGAAACAAAAAAAACATTCAAAATAAAGATAAATTTAAACTAAAAATTTTGTTTTTAAATTTTGTTTGTTAATTTAAATAAAATTAAATTAACAAACTAAAAAAAAAAAAAAAATTAAATGAAAATCGGCGTATATTATGTTTTATGTTTTTGTGAGTGTTACGTGTTTTATATTAAGTCTGATGTCTTCAGAAAATCATATCCGTGGATGAGGGGTAAGGCTCTAGACTCGCAATCCAAAGGGATCGAATTCCGCGTGCACAAATAAATTTTATTTGATTAATTTGTGTTATTTCACAATTAATTAATTCAAAATAATATTATTATATTTGCGTCAAGTTCCAGAGTATCGACAGTATCGCCCTGTTCTCAGACCACCATTCAGAATTAGTACGTTGCTTGAAATGGCTTGAGCCATGTTTGGTGACCACATCTGAAAAACTAGGTACTTCCCCTCCTTCCTCTCCTTCCCATCTCCTTCCCCTCCCCTCTATCTTTCAGCCTCACAACATATCCCAATTTGGGGATGCCATAGTTTCACTTGCTCCAGACGGGAGCAGTTGAGACTCTTGTGCGGTATTTACATAAAAAAATATCAATATACGGTTCAGTAACTGTCGGCAGGTAACTCTACTAGGTACATCATATTTTTCCGTAACTGATTGTTCATAATAAGAAAAATCCAATAGTAAATAAAATTTGTTAAGCGCCCTTTAGATGATTTTTCACCACAACGACGCAATACAAATTATCTAAATATTGTATATTTTATTTTGTATTTTTTTTTCTGTTAAAAGAGAAGTTTGTTTTTGCCAACAGTTTAATAATGTAAATTGCTAATACCCCAAATTTGTTGTCTTAATTTTTCACGTCACTTTCCTATTCTAACTGTTTCGTCTCAATTTTAAGAAAAAAATAGCTGCGAGATGGTTGTCTCTCAAAAGATAAAGATACTAAGAGTATACACACTGAATAGACAATTCCTAGAAATGTAATCTAGATATTCCTGTCATCAATCATCGAACAGTATTAATAGGCTTCAGACTGTACGGTTGAAATTTAAGAATCCGGCTAAGAATGCAACTCTGATGATGTGCTTTACGCAAAACCGTTTTCGTACATGGAGTTTGGATGCAAATGTATTTTGTAATTGAACCAAATTAAAGCAAAGCCAAAATATGGCGCCACTTACGTTAACGTAAGGGAGGCGTCTACTAATATCTACAGGAATTCCAAAAACTGAAAAAATCGAACTAATATCTATGAGAACCTAAGTGTTGACGAATATCTACAGCTCAAACTGTTGACTAATATCTATGAAAACCAAAGTGTTGACGAATATCTACAGCTCAAACTGCTGACTAATATCTATGAGAACCAAAGTGTTGACAAATATCTACAGCACTGGCAGAGGTTGGATTTGCAGTTATGTATAGCATATTGGAATAACGTAATATTGCGTATGCAGTTTAAAAAACTTAATTTATGTAAGTATGTATTTAAAAATCCCTAATATCGGACTATTGGACACATTTAGCTGATTAGTCCAACCTACGCTCTGTAGATATTAGTTCAACCTACGCTCTGTAGATATTAGTCAACACTGGGACCGTCATAGATATTCGTCCGACCTTAGCTCTGTAGATATAAGTCAACACTCTGAAGTTCGTAGATATTAGTTCAACATATGAGCTGTAGATATTAGTATCTGGAGTCGGCGTAAGTACTACGGATTTGTAATTTTGTATATCTCTCCAGGTATGGAGAGATTAACGATAATATGAATACTATTGTAACAATATGATAATATGACATGACCCTCCACACAGCATCCCAGATGACATAGGACCTGAGGGAAATTATTTTCATCAGGGCCTCCTGTGTGGAGTTAATGTAAAAAAAAAAAAAACTGGCAGTTGTGAATAATAGTACCACGCGACTATGTATTACATATGACGTCATTGCCAGTCGGGATTACTTTGTCCCGGTGACTAGCTGTCACTGGATCACAGCGGATCCGAGGAACCGGCTATTTTTGGAACCAGTTCCTATCATATTTAAAAATGGTCACTAACACTAAAACTGGGCAAAGCCGAACCAAAAAGCGTCCGCAGTTAATAAAATTTGTATCGCCGTTTTATATGACGGGTTTAAAATGTTTCTACAATTTTCGGTGATGTTTTACAATTAGGGGATCTTTGAAGAATTACTAAAGAATTTTGATGAAAAATGTACAAAATAATTAGTTAATTAATAAACAAATAGTTAATTAATAAACAAATAATTAATAGTTAATTAATAAACAAATAATTAGTCTGCAACCAACACTTTGCCACAATTCGGTAAACAGCATGATAATGAATTATTCATAAACAATTTCGACCACCACGGCAATAGCCGCTGTGTTGAAAGGCTCCGATAGCGCGGACAGAAAACGTCGCTATTTCGTAGGCCATTAACGGTTTAATAACGCTGTAATTGTAGCGGCAATTAAAGCTCCCGCGCAGGCGATTATACGACTACCACGTACCACGTGATATGTACTACGTACTACGGCGTAGAGGGTGCCGTAGCAGAGTTTTAGGGCTGTGTGCTGTGTGTGGTTGTTGGAAAATTGAAGTTCTGGTCTGTTGTATTTTTGAACATCCTTTTTGACTCAAATTTTCGTTCGTAACCCAATGAAATTTGTTTTTTCGTCCGTGCAATATATTAAATTGTGTTTGTTTTTGATATTAATTAAATAAACCTGTGACTAGAACATCACCTTAATTGAATGATTGAATATTATTACGAATATGGTGTTTTCGTAACACCTACTAATATTTATAGAAATTTTTACCGACATTTATATTTTTTTAACATTTTAGCCGACATTATGAAATTGTGGTACTTAAGTAAACGCTACCAACATTCGTATGTATATACTTAGCAGCAACCCTTTAAATATTATAAAACTATCAGACCCGGCCACACGTTGCTGTGGCTAACGAAATACAACGCCATTACTCAACCTTTATAAAATCCACACCACCCGCTTGCCAGCTGCCCGCTGCCCGCTGCCTGAATTGAATATTTGAATTTCTCGACTTTTCTCTACTATAATAAGCATGTTTTTATATATATAAACCTTTCTCTTGAATCACTCTATCTATTGATGAAAACCGCATGAATATCCGTTTCGTAGTTTAAAAGATCTATGCGCACATACATTTTGAGCGACTTCATCAAATAAAATAATTCAAATCAAATACCTACTTACTCTAGGACATCTATTTTCCAATTTCTTACGTAGAACGAATTTCAAAAGTGACTATAGTACGGCCCGCCAGCCGTTTTAAATCACACAAAAATATGTTTTCTTTAAATTTCTCGGCTTTTCTCTAATATAATTTACATGTATTATACATATAAACATTCCTCTTCAATCACTCTATCTATTGGTGAAAACCGTATGAAAATCCGTTGGGTTGTTTAAAAGATTAACGCGCACATACTTTTTGAGCGACTTCATTTTATACTATGTAACGATGTGCAATTGATAATGGGGTATTTCTACAAACGAGGGATTCTGTTGAAAATGTACGGAATATTTAAAGATCATTTTTCTGATTTTAATCATCCTACTAAAAAATTTTGTTTTACATGTTTTCATTAATTATCATTGATTTTAAAAACGGTCTAAAACTGACAAAATCCAAACGACCCATGGTTTGAAAATCGGAAAGTGACGTCACAAGCGTCGCTCAGCTGGGCCACCATAAATTAACCCTGTCAGTGAGCGTCCACGCTTATGGCGTCAATGATGGCCCCGCCCCAAATTATCGCTTTCGAAAATTTATACGTCAATATAAAAATAATATAAAAATGCTGTAATCATCCTATTTTTTTACTTAATTTTTTAAACAATTATAAAAGTGTGGAAATACCCCATTGTTTGTTAGCTAAAAAGCGCACATCTTTGAAAAATCACAAAATCCTATTTTACTTTTAACCCTAACCAAAGGGAATAAAAATTTCAATTTAGAATTAAAATAACTTTCTGGTAAAAAATATTCTCTTAGAAGTGGGCAGATAGATACTTCATCACTTCTCTGAATTCTTGATACATCAGTTCCAGTTCTGAAAATGACATCATCATCACTATTGGCTCTACAACCCCTGGTGGGTCTTGGCCTCCTCAAGAGTCTTCCTCCACTCATCTCGGTTTTGTGCCAGCTCTCTCCAGTTTGGAAGCTCCAAGATAGATACGTCTTTGAGGACGTTGCCGCTCCATCTTAGTCTTGGTCTTCCCAGGCTCATTCGCCCTATTGGTCTTGAGTTCAGCAGGGACTTTGGTGTTTGATGCTCGGTCATTCTCTCCACATGACCCAGCCACCGAAGTCTTCCCAATTTTATAAATTTTGCGACGTTTTGCTCCTTAAACAGAGTATAGAGCTCATTGTTATAACGTCTGCGCCAAAATCCATTTTCTAGAACAAGTCCGAAGTTGTGCCTCAAAATTTTTCTTTCAAAAGCGTCCAGTGCTCGCTCATTCCTCTTAGATAGTACCCAAGTCTCAGCTGCGTACGTAAGTACTGGTCTGATAAGTGTTTTGTACACTAATATCTTCGTGTTTCTGGATAGCAGTCTGGACTTAAATTGGTTTTGTAGGCGGAAATAACAGCGATTTGCGTTCACTATACACTTCTGGATCTCCTCTGTGGTATTATTGTCGCTTGTTATCAGGGAGCCTAGGTATGTGAATCTTGGTACCGTTTCGAAATTTTGGTTTCCACATGAGAGAGCTGAAAATGACAATAATCTTCAAAATAAATAGGAATCCTTAGAAGTCCTGGCTGCGTAGGTACAACGTAACAAAGAAATTTACAGAAAGAAGTTCGAATAGCTCGAGTTAAAGTAATCAACTAGTGGCAGGATTTTGAAGTAAGAATGGAATGGAAACCAAATCTTTTGAATTTGGAAAAAAATCAACCAGTTCTAAATTTTTTTCAAGTGAAAACTACTTTAGATTTCAAAATAGATAAAACGAAAAAAGCGAAACTAAAAAGAGACAAAACACATACATCTACAGGATTTAGCCAGCGAGAGAATGAGATAGAATAATCGGTTTCCTCTTTGTGCGGTGCTTCGTAGCCTCCCACCCCTATTTACTTAAGTTTTGTGAAGGTTTCACTTCGACCGCGTGTGAACTGCACACAGTATTTTTTTAAGAGAAAACTTCTTTAGCACCGTTGTGATTTGAAACTCGATGAAACGGAAGCAAGCAACCTAAAAAGAGACAAACACACACATCTGTAAGATTTAGCCTACGAGAGAATGATACGATTTAGCTTATGAGCGCGTTAAAATATTTATTTATTTCACTTGTACTCGGTTCCAATATAATACGGTAAATCCACGGTCCCATGCATGTCTCATTTGGTCTATTGGTAAGAAGCGCCTGACGAACCTTAGCGGCCGGACATTCAGATGACCAATGATCAAATCCTACGAAATTCAAAGAATAAATTTTTTTTTTTTTTATAAAATCAATATTCAATCTTCAATCCACTCCAAAATGAACAGGCAAAGATAACACAAAAGAAACCGATATCTAGCGACTCCGAAGAAGAAAACACAAATACTAATAAGATGACTAAATGTATAGGAAAAGGTGCACTGGACGACAAAAATACGGAAAAAATCATCGTTGATAAAAAAAGTGGTTCTTAGTCTCCCCACTCTTGCCTACTTTAGTTTTCCGAAGGTTTCACTTCTACCGCGTGTGAATAGTACGCTCAGATTTTTTTTACAATAACACATCTCTTTTCAATGTTCGGGCTATCTCTTGGTCTATGGTGGTCACTTCAGAGAAAAGGTGTGTGCGCGAGTATGCCTGTACGTGCCCCCAAAATTTGATAGAATGCATTGTCATAGATAACGAGTCTATCTGCCAAGTTTCAACTAGAATGTCGAAAAGTGGGTAAATTTCCACTTCTAAGAATTGCATTAATTCAAGAAAATTAAAACGATATCCAAATACTCATAGTTGCATTAAAAAAAACTCGTTGAATTATACCCACGTTACGTTTTTATTAACTTCTCACGGGGTTCACTTGTGTTACTGTCAGATGAATTATTATTGTGCTAAGTGAGGCTAGTTAAAAATAAATATTTGATTTACTCTTCGACATTTACTTGATAAATAAAATTATTGAAACCACGCACCACCAGAACTTTCCCTAAAGCTTAAGGGTCGTGGCACATTACCACCGTAGGCCCAAAGCTCTCGTAGCATTGTAGCTTTCGGGTTTTATTAACGGAAGTCGGTACCTACGCCGGGCGGGGGGCTGGGTGGGAGGCGTTGGGTGGTGCTGGGTGGGTGGCGATAGGGGGTGAGGGGTGCGGAGGCTTCGTTGTGAGAATAATAATTGCCTTGCTATCTAAACGGCCGTAATATCGTTATGTAACAAATGCATGCGGGTGTGTGTGATAGGGTGTAATTAATTCCGAGTATTGTCCCGATATGAGGCAGAAGTCTTGAACTGTTAAATTCAAATTAATTTATTTGAAATAATTTTAAACAGTAATACATTATTTTACCTCGTATTTTATCAATTAAAAACTTAGACAATCTATGTGGCAGAGCAGGTAGTTTCTAAGTTCTGGTCGCAAAGGCGGTGTATAATTTTAATATAGAATGGTGAATACGAGACACCCAATGGAGTAGATACTGATAACAATCTTGATGTGTGAATCTGCTAAAGGAAGATTACCGAATCATATGTGTGGGACACATCTGCCCTGACGGTGGACTCTGTAACGCTGTCCGAAACGTTGTCTAAAGAAGGAGGTAGCGCAAAACTCGAAAAATAAATAACAAAAAAATGATCTTTTTCTGATTTTTCTGTTTAAAATGTTCCATTAAGGGTCGCTAATATTGTATTCAGTGTATAAATATAACAATTTTAGGTTTTATTCATGTTAAAATAAAAGTACACATAATCATCTATTGTTCCGAATTGGAAGTCACTATCGGATGTGGATATCTCCAATGATGTGTAAAACGTTGCCTGAAATGGCTTTACCTACATTTAGTGCCCAGCCCCACCCCCAGCCCTGAATACAAAGATACTTTCCAACCTTCCCAGGCTACCTATTTAAAAACAAAAACGCCTTGAGCGATAGAGATCTCCGATTTTAGATACGGCCACACTCAATACAAAAATCGTACCTCTGAGTATTAATACGGAACCATTATACTATAAACTGCTTGCTGTAGTTTACAGCCAGTAAATCAACCTTAATATCTATATTTTATCGTTTATGTATTACATATTTTCAGCCCGGCAGTCCCGGCACGTTCAATATGGTGTTATTGCCCTCAATCCCCCATCCATGAAGAAGGTTCCTGTTTTTACCTTAAGTGTGTGCTTTTGAAGATATAAGGGCTGGAAGTTTCGCCCTCTAGAAATTTCTAGAACAGTCCATAACTTCGAGAGTATTCCAGAACATCCCGGAACGCTCTGGAATGTTGTCCCAGATCATTGTAAAACATTCCATCTCGAATGTTCTGGAGCATCGTGGACCATTCGAAGCCTTTTTTTATAGGTGTGGTTGCCCATTGGTAGGGGTATATAAAGCAAGATCCGTCGTGGGTTCGAATGTCAGATCAATCTTATATCAACTCCCTGAGCGAAGCCGAAACCCGGCTAGTTTTATTTTTTATTTATTAATTTTATTTTAGTAATTTGTTCATTAAAGTATCGAAATTGCTGGTTAATTATAACATTACATAATTGCATATCTACTATATTTTTTCCAGTTTGATGTAGCTCCTACAATACATCTTGAACTCTGGTAACGTGTTATAAAACTTCATCCCTTTGTACAGTAAACGAATAAACTATTCTGCGTATTCGCTTTGTCCTTTTTTGTAGTCTGATTTCCTTGCACGTCCTTGTGTTATGACTAGTGTCCGACCGAAACAGGATTTTCTACCGAAACCGAAACCAAAACCGAATCTTCGGTAGCTGTCTCAGTTAAAAAGACATGATAAAAATCTATTATTTACTGAAATTTGGCTTATTTTTTACTCTTATACAAACAGTTAACATGTCTTAAATCGTATAAAAAAACAATAATTGAATTACGTAAAAAATTTTTTTTTTTTTTTTGATATTCGATACTAAAAATTAACACACACGTTAACTACTTTTTGTAACAAAAATTTGTCAATAATCAACACTTATGTACATTATAAAGGAAGGACGTCATTAATTGTGTATTTTAATTTTAATTCCGTTTACAATCACAACATTCTTGAGACTAAATTTACCATTTATGGAGACCTTTTGCAGAGATTCGGTGCGGCCGAAACCGAAACTGATACCGAAACTAGATTTTTTTGTCGAAACTTGCCGAAACCGAAACCGAACCTTCGGTCTGTCACTAGTTATGACTGTGAATGTCTTTATTATATATAATTTTATTTGATATGTATTTTGGTAATAGCTTTTTTCACTATTTTAGGGATAAATGTCATCAAAAAGGTAAAATGCAAATAAAATATTGTATAAATAAATAAAAACTGTATCAGTATTTTCTTTGAGTGCCTATTTATCTATATAAAACGTTGATTTAAGCGTTGAGAACCCCTGGCAATATAATAACACAAGTGTGTGAATTTTTGTACGAACGTGTTACTTGGTGCGTGATATTACTTCGTATACTCGCACACAACACAACACTGAACGTTCGCGTACATTTATACTCGTAAATGGATAGGTACATTCGTGGTGAAATTCACAACGTAATTAATTCGTAGCCATTGTTGTGTGGGTTCAAACCTGGAAATACGAATGTTTGTGTATACATTCGGCCATGTTTTTACCCTCGAGCATGTTAATTACGCTAATTATCGGTTTTATTAACATAATTACGACATTTTACGGTTCCCGGGCGATATTTTTAATGGCCGACATTTTGAATGTGTCGGTAAGTTATGTTCGGCGTTTGATCCGATTATTTTTGGAGGTTTTTTGACGGTTTTTACGCTCTTTTAATGGACAGGTGAGGTGAAAGCAAAACTGTGTCGATTTTGAGGGAGTAAAAGGAACCAATATAAGGTTATTTTAGTTGGGTACATAATTAACGAAGAGAACAAGCTTTTGGCCTTTCAAATGCCTACTAAAATGGTTTTTTTTACGTGATGAATACGAACGATAAAGAACTTTTATTTAACTATATTTTTTTATATAGAAGTTTCTACAAGAAGTGATAAGATCCGAAAAGACTGGAATTTACTACTCTTGTAGGAAATATATAGGACGTTAAAGAATACAGTACTTACTTTGACCAGTGATTCCTGACATTATTTATAGAAAAAAAATTTGAGAAATTTTAGTCATTGGGTTTTTTTTTCTATGTAATTTATTTTCTTCAAAAACCAACAAAAAACATTTTCTTACACATATCATCACTGGTCACTCAGCCGAAAACCGCCGAACCACTCATCTCGAAAAAAAGCATCAAAAATGTCACCGAAGTAATTCGTTCACATTTTTTAACGTCAGGAAGCACTTTTTTTCTTTAGGTATTTATTTTTTGAGGTGTTATTCCGTTTTGCGCTACCTCCTTCTGTGTGGCGGGGCACATCTGCCCTGATGATGGACGCTGTAGTGCTGTCCGAAAGGTTGGCTGAAGAAGGAGGTAGCGCAACACGGCATAACACCCTAAAAAATAACGAAAATGCTTTTAGCAGTGAAAATCTAAATTCATAACTAGGAATAACTGGCTAAATGAAGTTAAGTCAAGTACCTACCTACGTCCCTTAATACCCTGAATACGAATACTTTCGGGTATGGGTACCGCCGCCCCGGGAACCATTTATTGGATGACCAATACCCCTGTCACAGGTCACCCCAAGTGGTTCGCACATTTGGTGACTTATCAGGGTTGCCCGGGTTCATGGGCTGAGGTTTGTCTAGGTCTTGGCGGCCAATGCGTTTGCCCACCTACTGCGTGGCGGGTTGGATCGAGAGAGATTGATTAGGGGAAACCTAATCTAGACTTCTCCAACCAGACTCTCTCGACCCATTGCCTTGCTCCATAGTGGGAGGGATGGATTCATTTTTTCGTCACTCCTAGACACATTGACCCCCAAATTTCCACCCACCCCTCTTACCCTTTTACTTCTCACAACTTCCTCTCCTTCCTTTCCCTAAAAAAGACTCTCCACACAGCATCCCCAAAGATGACATGAGGGATTTTTTTTAAACTCAGAGTCTCTTGTGTGGAGCCAATGTAAAAAAGAAATGAGAACAGGTAGTTTTTTCTACTCGTTCTTGTGAACAACAGCTCGGTTGCGGAATAATTTTAAGCTTTTGATTCCACGTTCCTCCAACATGGGTGTTCAAGGTTCAAGAGTTCAAGGTTCAAAAAAAGATCTTCCACACCGCATCCCCAAAGATAAAACTAGGCGCTAGACTAGACTCAGATCCTCCGATATGGACATATAAAAAATTAAGTGTTAACATTTTTGAAGTGAAAACTTCTTTAGCGCCGTTGTGATTTGAAACTCGTTGAAACGGAAGCGTACACATACATATATAGGATTTAGCCTGCGAGAGAATGAGATAGCAATAGAATATTTATTTACTTCATGGGTGCTCGGTTCCAATATAATACGATAAATCCACGGTCCCACATAAGCCTCCTTTGATCTAGTAGTAGAACCCTAGCGACCAGAGACATTCAGCGGACCAAGGGTCGAACTCTACGAAATCCAAAAAAAAATATTCTTGTAAAATCAATATCCAATCTTCAAACCACTCCAAAATGAACGGGCAAAGAAAATACAACAGAAAGCGACATCTAGCGAGTCCGAAGCATAAAACTTGAATACTATTAAAAGATGACCAAATGAAAAAGTTGCACTGAAATTCGACGACAAAAATATAGAAAAAAAACATCCTATACGTTGATAAAGTTTCCTGAAGGTTTCACTTCTACCGCGTGCGAGATTTTTTTACAATTTTTTTTAATGGATTCTAGAAGCATAAATTTTCATTTAATAAACCAAAATAATACATTACACCATTCCCATTATGTCAAATAACCATTTAATTGTGACCTACTCGCTGTAATAATTACGTATTGCATTATCGATTGGACGCAAAAGGGTCAGAATAGAATATTATCTCGTTACCATAGAGATATCTGCTAATGTTCCGTACAATGCCGTGTGCTGGTCTCGCTCGCACCTTATGCGGCCGCTGCGATAGGGAGGGGGACGGCGATGCCACTTATTCGCAGGCTGACTTCGTAGTCAATCGAATGTAAAGGCTCGTCTATATCACGAAAAAAATATTTAATAATTTTTATTCAAATTTGTATGATAAAAATATCGAAGATTTATTTATTTTTCATAGTCTCCGTAAAACAATTGTAAACTACACCAATATATTACAGGTATTACAAATGTGGAACACACGACACGACAGTAAATGAGAGCCGGCGTGGTCGACGGGTAAGACTTTTGATTCGCAATCCGAAAGTCGCGGGATCGAATCCTGGCGTTGGCTAATAATTTTTTTTTGATTAATTGTGTGTTATTTCACAATTAATTAATTAAAAATAATATGAGTTATATTTGCGGCACGTTTCAGAATGTAAGAAACTGTCAGTATTACCCTGGTGTAAGACCACCATTAAAAATTAAAACATTGCTTTAAATGGCTTTAGACGTGTTTGGTGTCTAGATCTGAATAGCCGGGTACCTTGCCACCTTTCTATTTCCCATCTCCTTCCCCTACCTACTTACCTTTAGCCTCACAATTGGGGATGGCAAAGTCTCACCAACTCCAGAAGGGAGCAGTTTTCATTTGAGGTAGTAACATAAACAAGTAATTACAAATAGTAGAAGTAAGTATGTGTCTCGCAAGCTGAGTTGACGTCATCACAATACTCACGATGCATAATAAATTTACAAATATCGTGTTTCGTTAAACTAATAAAAATAAAAACAGCAATTATTCAACCAATTTGAAGTTTAAGTGTGTTGAAAAACGTATTGTATGTCACCCCGAATATTGTTTTGTTTCATTGTTGTAAAATACTGAATGTTATTAAAATGCATTTAATTGAAAGTGAAAATCTTCAGGACTGAATCCAATTGACAATGTGAAGGTATGTGAAGGTATGCCCTCATACAAATCAATCCAAACAATGTGAAGGTATGCCCTCTTAGAATATTCTGACTTACGATAAGATAACACATGTGAACATATATTATCTTCCTGTCCCCTATCCGCTAGCTACAATAAACAGGAGTAAAAGAGACAAAGGAAATATTACAGATCCAATAACTTTTCAGAAATCATTAGTTTCATGGAAATATATCTACATTGATCGAACTGAAACCGATAAATATGATACGCTATCTCAAGTGGGAGATAACGAGTCTTTCGGGGGGCAGTAGAAGGCTCAAAGAAAATCAGGAGGCGTTAAGAAAATCTGGAGGGACGACGGCAGACAAATTCTGTCTACAAAAATCGGAATGAATATAGACATGCCACCACTTAAGCTGCGATTTACTACTCGTTGGTGGGTGAAATTTGTCTATACCTTGGTAGCAAGTGCGTTTGATCAGCTACTGCGTGGTGGGCCGGATCGGAAGAGACTGCTTAAGGCAGACATAATTTAGACCTCTCCAGCCGGATTCTCTCGACCTATCGACTTGCACTGTAGTGGGAGGGTTGGATTCATTCGTCTCTCACTCCTGGACACTTTAACCCCCGGTTTCCTACCCATCCCTCGTACATTTTCCCTTCCCAGACGTTCCCCTATAATGCAAATCATAAAAAATCATTTATTTTTGTTTTGAAAATTTGATCGCTTAGAAGTATTATAGATGCTTCAATTAAATACTGCGTGTAGAACATATTTTGGCCTTTTTTTTTCTTCTCTGGTCTTTGAATAAGCCTATAAAAATATAAAGTATTAGGTCTATAAAAAAACACTTTCAAGTGCAAATTCTCCTACGTATAAACCCCTTTTTGGATATGGTTTTATTGTTTAATGTGGCAAATTCAGTTTCTTTTATAATAATCGCAAAAAAAAAATTGATATTCACGCCCGAACTTTACAAAATAAAATAAAATATGTATTTTCTCGTTCTTCTTTTTGACATCAATCAATGCTTCCGGCACTCGACGTATTTGGATTTTTAAAGTGAACCTTATGCCATCGGCGTAAGAACCATGCACTTGGCACACCCATTTCGTATCAGTTACGCCCCGCCTGCAATGGGGAATAGATGTCCTAGCAAGAGAGAGAAGTGCGCGCGCACATTTTCTTTCTCTCTACCTATCATATAATAATAATAATAATAATAAGCCTTTTTATTCTGGAATTCTGTTAGGTATATATTAGACATGTTCTTATTTGTTATAATATATCCCGAAGCTCAGTTTGCCTCTTGGCATAGGCCTCCTCTAACATTTTCCATTGGGACCTGTCACGCGCTACTCCTCCATTGATGTCCAGTCGTGAGTTTTAGGTCATCTTCCCATCTTATGTGTTGACGTCCTCTACTTCTCTTGCCATCTCTGGGATACCAGTCAGTGACATTTTTGCACCATTTCTCTTGTGGATCGCGGATCACCTATCATATGGATGGAGCTAAAGAAGTTTTACTTCAGTCGTGTGGCCTAAAGCACACTCGTTTTTTTTTTCTTTTTTGGATCTTTAAAACTTTTTTTTATTTTCTTGTTAGGTGAAGACGGGCCACAATCCCGCACAGATGCCGTTATGTAAATATGGCACAGCCTTCTGAAAGCTTTATTTATACATCGATTAAATACCGCCGTCTCTCTCCGACTCGAATAAAACTTCCACCCCCACCGCGAGAGCGACAGAGACAAAATACCACAATAATGCCCAATGAAATTTCCCAACCTCGGAATATATACACATCCTTGCGTCTCTTTTACTCTACCATAAAAAACCAGAAATAAAAAGAGATGACTGTACTTTTGTTAGTTCGTCTTTTAAGGTTTAACAAACAAAAGGCTCGTCTAAATTAGCTTTTTGTCATTAGCCATTATATAATTTTGGTAATTAACGCCTTTTCAATATTAGAATGTCGTAAGTCACAATATTTTATGCAAGGCATTTTGATGTTTAGGGAAGTATTAATTAGGGGTGAGTTTGGGTAGTTGTGTTTTTCAAAGGGAGCTCAGAAATTTGTAATTAAATAAAATTAAGCATATCTAATAGTCTTACGCGAACAGCATCCGAGAAAATTAACTTCTCAAAGAATTGTAATTTGGGCCAGAACACTCGGAAGAGGATGAAGAATTTGGCGTTTGCTGGGAAATTTTAATTAAATATCACGGCCTAATTTACTTTTATTGCGAGGAATTAAAGAGGGAAATTCAAATTGCGATGACAAAGGTTTCTGACTTAGCGAAAATAAAATAATTTTAAAAGAGCAAGTATTTTTAGAAATATTACTGCCTTTCTAGTTGGAAGGTTGGTACATTTTCCGACGGCTGCGGGATTTCTACATTTAAGGTGATCCACTAGTCCTGGATAAATTCGGCAATGGAATCCACACCTCTTTTTGGGAGGGATTTAAAAAGTTTTTGGTATTTGGTGAATAGTGCAAAAATCAACTTTTGTGTGACACGTCACAAGGTCGCCCATGTTTGTAGTCTATGTCGCCACCCATTTTAGCAGTGTTGTGAAGCGGGTAAAGGTAGGGACTGTAGAAAGGGATTTTAAATCGGAGCAAAAACAGATCGAAGAAACGATCCGTTCTCATGAAGCCAACATCAACTGTGAACGGGTGTTCCGCTCGTGTTAGTTGAGTTTCACATTCTTCCACCGACGCACCGGGATCGTTGCTGCCGGCTCCTAAAAGCGGGCTCATTAAAATATCTGTAGAACAGACCTGGCATGCCTACATTGAGCATTAGAGATGGAAATGACGTGGTTGTGATTGGTTAATGTTAATACCTACCTATTTTTACTATATTTAGGTATTTACGTAGAACATTTTTTATGATGATGGCTTATAGCTATAGATAACATTTTTATTTATTTATGACTTGATTACATTATTAATTTGATTATTACGTGATTATATTTTATACTTGATTTGATTTTATTCTGAATTTGATTTGATTTGAATTGATCATATTTTATTTGAATCGACTTCATTTTGCATTGGAGTTTTAATATTGAGATTATTGGCTTTAATTTGAAATCCGATTTACACTATTAATATTATATATTTTTTTTATTAAATATTTTATTTTTTTATATTGTACTAGCTGACCCGACGAACTTCGTACCGCCTCAGAATCAATAACTGTTGAATTAAATAAAGTTATTTTATTAAGCTTAAAAATACACAATGAAGCAATTATCGTTACCCAACTGTCCGTGTTGTGTTTTTGTCAATATCAGAGATGGCGTTGTGTACGGATTTATATTTTTTGTGATTTTCTTACTTTTCCTAGCGAAGCTAGCAGTCCACAATGGAGTCCTGGTACCTACCCTGATGTATTGCAATGAGGCATGGAACTGGCAGAGGAAGGATGAAAGTAAACTGAATGCTGTTGAAATGAGATCCCTGAGACGTATGTGTGGTAAAACAATGTATGATCGTGTGAGAAATGTGGATATCCGCAAAGAATGTAAGGCTGATGTAAGCATAATGAGTAAGATTAAGAAAGGGACCCTCAGATGGTTTGGGCATGTAGAGCGAATGAACGAAGGAAGTAGTGTAAGAAGAATATACGACGCGAATGTGAATAGTAGAAGAAGTCGGGGACGCCCGAGGAAGACATGGCACGATCAAGTGAATCAGATACTTGAGTCGGGTCATGTCAAAAGTCAGAATAATAGAAGAGAATGTATGAGACGATGTATGAATGTGAGTGAGGCAAAGAGTGTGTGCCAAGACCGAGTTGTTTGGCGGTCCGTCCTCTCTGCCTACCCCTGCGGGGAAACGGCGTGATGGTTAGTTAGTTAGTTAGTTTTTTTTTCTTACTTTTCCGTTTACTTACGGGAATTTTTGAAAGGAAGCGGGTACGGGTGCCGCTGCCCGGGGAACCAATTATTGTATAACCAACACCTCTGCCATAGGTCACCCCAAGTGGTTCGCTACGTTTAGTGATTTAGCAGGGGTGCCCGGGTTCATGGGGTGACTTTTATGCGGGTCATGGCGGCGGATGCGTCTACTCACCTGCTGCGTGGCGGGCCGGATCGAGAGAGACTGGTTGAGGGAGGCCTTTTGACCTTTCCAGCCGGATTCTCTCGACCAATGGGTTGAACGAGTCCGGCTGGTAAAAGGTAAAAGGTCAATTCCGGTCAAGTCAATGGCCTTGCACCGCAGTTGGAGGGATGGATTCACTCCCGGATACACTGACCTCCAGATTCCAACCCACCCCTCATGCCTTTTTCCTTCCCAGAACTTCCTATCCTCTCATTCCTTAAAAAGACCCTCCACACAGCATCCCCTAAGATGACATAGGTCCTGAGTGGAGCTTACGTAAAAAAATGCGTTTCATTTTAGAGATTTATTATTATAGTATTTTTCTTTTGACATACGTTCAGCGTTTGTCTCATTCTCGACCATTGACGTTTGTTTGTAAGAAAGAGGGGCAGCATTATAATAAGATTAAGAACAATCAGCGCATTGACATTTAACGTTTTTGAACTTTTGGAATTCATGCATAGGTAAATATTATACCTACCACAATATTGCTGCAGTTCTTTCAAAATATGAGAATTCGTTCCATACGAAATGTATGAAAAAAGAATTTTCTTCATGGCTTTTTTTTTCGTGAATTTATGCGATGTTTTAATAGTTATTCTGTTATCCGGGGTGGAGACAAATCCAACAAATCAAAGATCATCCAAAAGCCGATCTCGAGTTATAAATAGTGTAACTAACCCGATTTTGTTTAATATATTACTAGCTGACCCGGCGAAATTCGTACCGCCTAAGAATCAATAACTGTTGTATTAACTTATTAGCTGAATTAATTTCTTTTTTTTTTAAGTTAAAATTAATATTAAAAATGAATTAAGAAATGTAATTCACGTGGCAGCAAGACATTTACTTTATTAAAGCGAATCGAAATGATTCACGTGGCATTATTGTACTGCTTTCTGTTAAAACTATTTACTGGGTGGGTTGCACTTGGGTCGATTCCCTTCATTGAAGCACCTTGTGATATTAAACATTTTTCGTTTTGTTGTCGTTAGATATCTTCCCAGTTCCACCGGGCGCATTGAGGAAAAATAAGCCACCATTTCCATCATCAACAGCCTTCATTAACGAATCGTACACTTCTTTCTGTTGGGGGTACAACAGTGGTACATTCGTTCAAACTGATTGGTTCAATGCATCTTGATCATATTCACGTTCACGTACCAATTCTTGATTGAAAGCATCATTCATTGCAAGTTTCATTGCATTCATTGCTTTCATGAAGCGTCGATCTGGCGTTGTTATTCCTAACTTGACTAACAAACTGCCGCACATGAGGTAACACATGTCTTCGATCAAAAACAAAGCCTGTTTATGTATATCCTCATTCACCTCGAGATCAGGATTTCCTGAACTGACGAATTCGACGTAAAATGTCTTCTGACCTGTCATCTTTGTACTTGTTCCATAGTTCATGTGGATTCGATGGGAAACATGTCGAAATAATGATAGCAAATAATGTGCGTGTCAGACTGGAGATGCAGAAATAATTGCTTCAGTGATTGTCATGTCCCAATGAGTATCGTTTTCAAGCAAATTGATCTGCTGACATGCAACACGAATTGTTGGGCACACTACACCATTGACTTGTGATTCAAACGATGTCGGCCCACGAGCATTCACCAGCAACAACCGAAAGTAGCAGCATTCGTTACTTTTTACATGAACTGTGTAAATGCGACCAAGAGCATCAGTAGAACGCACAACCCGATGATCAGTAACCACATCGCCGTGCTTCCGACGTAGAAATCTCTTCGACAAAGCGTTCGACAAAGTGTAATAACGTGGCATCTCAGAGTAGAGCAACGTCCGGGCAACAGATCACATTGGCAAATCGAAAAGAAACAGGTCAATGTTGTTGCTGGAGGTGTTTCAGCACGTTTGGCCACAATCGATGTAATGAAATAAACTCGTTGATCATTCTCCAGATGCATCGCCAAATATACAACAATGGAATGTCGTTCATGAATGGGGAATGAGAATATACGCCAAATCGCCTCATTGTAGCTCACAAACTTGATAGCGTGTGATTTCATCGTTTTTTATTTGTAGTTTTAACGCCAAAAACCGCCATATCGCTGATTTTTGTGACAAATTTGCAGATGTATTTGATTGACTTCACCGAATTGCAATAGGTACCCCACGTCACAATGCGCCTTAAATGTTTTGAAAAGAAGTGGCTGTTTTCCTGGAGTTGTGCAGACATACGTTCACCATTTGTCCCCTTTACGACTGTTGACATTTAGTGTGTAAGAAAGAGAGGCAGCATTATATGTTTAAGAACAAAACAAAAACAATAAGCACATTGACATTTGACGTTTGTGAATTTTCGGAATTCAAGCAAACTGCAATATTATACCTACCTACCACAATATTCCTTCAGCTCTTTCAAAAGATTTAAATTCGTTCCATATTAAATGTACGAGGAAATGAATTTTTGTCATAACTTTCTTTTTCGTGAATTTTTGCGATGTTTTAATAGTTATTATCCTATCCGGGGCGGAGACAAATCCAACAAATCAAAGATCATCAAAATCGGTTCAGCCGTTCTCGAGTTATAAATAGTGTAACTAACCCAACTTTGTTTTATATATTAAGATATATCGTGTGCGTTGAATTAGAGATTTGATTTAATTTTTTTATGGAATTTAATTAAATTGTGTTTATTTTATTTTTATTTTTGAATCCATTTTTATTTCATTTAATTTTCTGTTTTATATTGGAGGCACTGCTGAAAACCAGCTGCTTTCCAGGAAAAATCCTGAATTGTAGCTGAGCAGTGATCTTTTCATTAAAAGCATCAATGATAAAAGAAAAAAAATATATTGTAAAAAAATCTGTTGATGAATAAAACTTTTTATTATTATTAGATCCCTAAGACGTAACCGATGTGGAAAAAACATGTAGGACCTTGTTAAAATGTGGTGTTTAGGAAATAATGTAAGAACGTAAGCATACATCAATTTGGGAGGCGGGTATGGGTACCGCCGCCCCGGGAACCATTTATTGGACAACCAACACCTCTGCCACAGGTCACCCAAGTGGTTCGCTACGTTTAGTGACTTAGCAGGGGCTCCCGGGATCATGGGATGAGGTTTGTCTAAGTCTTGGTGGCGGATACGTTTGCCCAACCACTGCGTGGCGGGCTGGATCGGAGGAGACTGATTGAGGGAGGCCTTTTGACCTCTCCAGCCGGATTCTCCCGACCCATCGCCTTGCACCGAGTGTGTCACTCCTGGCCACACTGACCCCCAGATTCCTACCCACCTCTCATACCTTTTTCCTTCCCATATCTTCTTCTCCTTTCTTTCCCTTAAAAAACCCTTCACACAGTATCCTCAAAGATGACATAGGCCCCCATGTCCTCCGCGTCGCTTTGTTCCGTGAAATCAATTTTAAAAATTCTATAAACAATGCGTAAAAATGAGTTAATGTTTTTTACAGGCCTTTACGAAATCAACCTTTAAAAAAAAATCTCAAATACCTTTTCCAACCTTTCCAAAAGCTTTTTCTCAAGTATTTTTAAACTCCTCCCATGAAAGGGCGTGAATTCCGATTTCGATTTTTTCCAGGACTATTGGATCGCCTTAATTGTGTAGGTGCATGCTATTTAGATAATTAGATTCTGTGGTCTCTAAAATAATGGAAAAAGGTGTAACGAATGTTGACCTAACCTTGCGGGAGGATTTTAACATTTACGTTAATCCAATTGAAGGGATTGTGTAATGTTAATTTTAGAAAAGGCGCCTTTATGTTTTTCATTCTTTATGTAATTTTCATTTAAATTCGAAGGAGTCGTCAAAACTCCACGATTATGAAAATTTCTTCTCACAACAGATACACATTTACAAAAAAAAATACGAACGAAAACAGATATGTAATTTTCGTGACCACAACTTGTTCGTGTGTGTTTGCTGCTTCTGAAAATAGATACTAAACTAAATATTGTTATGTGTAATTAGATTTCTGCTTTATAGTAAAGAAAAGTTTATCGTTCGAATATCACTAACTTAAGCCAAGTTACCAATTATTAATAAATCTATTAAAATTATTAAAATTACTAATTATAGAAAACGTGAGTGAATCATTTTGTTCGTTTGCGAGTTAAAAGTATTTGCCGGAAATAGAACACGGTAATGTGAATAGAACACGGTATCTGTGTATCTACTAATTATGGTTATTATTGCAACTATTGGATGTGCGTGTTTGTTTCCGGATGCACTTTATTTCCGGTTCGTGCTCAATGCCCTAAGTGCAACACAGAACTAGTTTGTTTATGTGTAAATCATCAACTATCTATCGTCTATTAACTAACGAACCATCTTTTGGATTTTCTAACTTCCTCTTCCTTTTCCTCGACTCCATCCCCTCCCCGCAACTCTCCATCAGACTCACTACGTGACCCCCATTATATGCGATAGTCTAACTGGCTCCAGACGGTTGGGAGCAATCGGGACTCTTATGCTATATTCACAAAACAAAAAACATCACCTTGCAGTTGCAGAGAGAATGGGCCGTCACACAACTGTCTCGGCTACTTGCATTCATTCACATTCATGCATCGTCTCATACATTCTTGTTGTGATCTGTAACTAAGTATTTGATTCACTTGGTCGTGCTTTCCACGGGCGTCTCTAACTTAGTGCGTCGTTATATTCTATCGGCCCTCCTGTCTTCGTTCCACAAATCCAAACCACCCTAGCATCCCTTTCTTGATCTTTTTCACCACGCTTTCTGCAGTCTAGCATGCTTCCAGTATCTCCTCATCGTGACACAGTCAATAATGGTTTTACAATACATATTTCTCGTGTACGTCAATTCTATAGCACGCAGCATATAGTCAACTTTCATCCTTCCTATGCCAGTTCCTGACTACCATATTTCCTACATTAGTGTTGGAATCGACACTACATTATGAAAGTCAGAAAATTTGGGGACACTGTGAGGAAGATCTTTTTAAGGAGAGGAATGACGGAAAGATCTAGGAATGAAAGGGGTATGAGGGATTTGTAAGAATCTAGGGGTCTATGTGTGTAACAAAATATTTTTTTTTTTTATTTTTTTTTTTTTTTTTTTTTTTTTTTTTTAAATTATTTATTGAAACATTTATTATAATTACAATTTTACAACAAAATAATTTTTTTTACAGGTTTTTTTTTTACTACTCTTCCATTAAAAGCATTTGCTTGTGTATGGAAGGGGAGTGTACATAAATGCTATTAGTTATTAGTTAGGTATAAGTTAGTACTTAAATAATGAATTGTACATAAATATATGTGAGCTGCAGTATTTATTTGATAATGGTGTGTTTTTTTTTTTTTTTTAAAGAAAGAATGTTATGGAGAAATCAACCATATAAATCCATTGCTCCCGCTGCGGTGTAAGACGGTGAGTCCACACCCGGCATGCCACGCAGCTGGTGAGCAGGCGCATCCGCCGTTAAAATCTGAACACACCTCACCTTATGAACATGGGCACTCCTGCTAAGTTACCAAAAGTACCGAACCAGTCGTGGTGACCTAGAAGTGTTTGTTATCCAATAACTGGCTCCCGGTACGATGGTACCCACACCCGCCTCTCTATATAATGAAACAGGTAGTATATACTTAAAAATCAAGTAATACCTGATTTTTTTTTTGTTCCGTGCCAACCAGAATCAAGTCTACTTAACAGCTATTTGAAAAGTCATGAAAAGCTTTGAAAAACATAATTTAAAAATAGCCCAGAACTTTAACCACGTAACCTGTTTAAATATTTTTTAATATATATATTTTTTCATCACTTTAATGTCTTTTCAAATGAGGTTCTGAGTTGTTTTTTTTTCTTTAGTTGGTTGATTTTTGTCGAATTCTTTTTAAATTTGAAATTCCAAATTTTTATATTATACATAATTACACAATTTTTATATTATACAATTTTTCACCCTTGACTTAAAGCAAGCACAAAAATGTTGCTTTAATTGGCTTCTAATTTCAAATTAGTGCTTTTTAGTTCGTTTAATGGCAGAACTTTGAATTTAAATATCGTTCTAGCGGCAAACTAATTGAACGTTTTTCACAAGGAATGCTTAATTCTTTGCATAAAGAATGTTTAATTTCGTTCCGGCTGTGGTTTTAGCTTACATTACCACAACTAGGAAAATTACATAAATTTTTGCCGTAGACTCTAAGATACATGAATAATATGTAAATTATGATATTTAGTTTTTATTTTTTTATATTTTTAATTTTTCAGATTCTTGTGTGGATGTGAAACTTTAATATAAGTAAAGGCCGCAAAAATAAATACAAAAACCATAGTAACTATATTTATTTTGTTATCGATTTACGCCAGATTTCTGAAAATGAATAGAGGTACAAAGATTTGTTTTTAATATTCGTACATATTTTGTTAATCTGAACACTGAACAAGAGTCGCAACTGCTCCCGTCAAATAGGCTAAATATTATTTTTAATGAATTAACATAAATTGAACAAATAAAATTTATTTGAAAACGCTGGGATTTGAAACCGCGACCTTCGGATTGCTAGTCGATAGGCTTGCTCCTCGATCACGGGCATATACGGCCGTTGACATATACCATCTACCTTTTTGTTTCTTACATTAGCTCTGTCTTGGAGGCTTTGAGGAAAATAATTCCCCTATTAGAATCTATGTCAACTTTGGTGATGCTGTGTGGAATATTTTTTGAGACTGGGAAGGAAAAGGGTATGGGGTGGGTAGGAATCTGGGGGGTCAGTGTCCCCAGGAGTGACGGACGTATGAATCCATCCCTCCCACTGCAGTGCAAGGCGATTTTTATAAATACTTTTATATATACTTTCAGCTCTACAAATCCTACAATTTTGATATTCCGTGATTGTCCACTTGAATGATGCAGATGTTGAAACACTTTTTTATGAACTATATGTAAACCTTCATGCTTCACTTTTTAATGCAATTCTACTGTAACTTCAAGACTATTTTTATTTATCTAATAAAAAATCAACTAACTTGTATGTGTCACTTTATTACTACAATATTTTCAAAGATACATACTTATATTTTTAAACTTTTACTTTGAAATTAAAATTTTTTTACTTCTACCACCCTTTAAAAATTTAGCACTTTAGTTAATATTACCCACGCACAGGCAGTGCGTTAGAGGGTTCCCATTATCTACTTTTGTCTTATATATATTTTTTTACTTTTTTACATTATTTGTATCTTGTGTTAAGTTATGTATATTTAGAAAATACGTAAAAAATTCGTTTTGAAATGTATCAAGGTATAACGAGAGAAAATAAAGGAAAAAAAAATCTAATAGGTACTCAATGTAGGTACCTACCCCATAAAATTGAACAAGTAGTGTTGTACATAAAGTGCTATCTAATGCTATTAAATAACACGGTAACTATATTATTCAATCAAGGCTATTAGCTTCAAAGTGTTTCTGATATCGCATTCATTTAACGCCCGACCATTATCACTCGATTAAGTATGTTTTCCATTACAACCCCTATTGGGGTAAATTACACCCCCGGGGGGGTAGATTGACTCCCTGTTGGGGTTCACGAGGCCCCCAGGGGGTGCCAGAGTAACCCAGCCTCTTTGCTAGCAATAAGTGGACGCAAATTCACTTTGACGAAGCGGGGTGTTAATTGTTTAGCAAAGGGTATTTTGATAAGGGATTCGTTTACGCGCAAAGTAATGGAGATAGGTTTATTTTTTTATTTCATACTATAACATAGCCAACATACTTATTATCACAAGCATTAGTATCAAGTAAATAGCCATTAAGCTTTTTCCCGACGTCTGGTTAAAGTAGGCAGATGGTTAGGATTTATATTAAAAACGTAAAATTTATAAATTTTCTTTTAGTTTTCAACAACATCTGATTTCTAAAATCCTCCATTCTTTAATTAGATCCGTCAGGAACAAAATCTGCGACCTTATGTATTAAAAAAAAAACATTATCTATTTCAGATGGGTACTGAATCTGAATAATTTTTATGTGAATACTAACAAGATACCCAACTTCTCCTAACCATCTGGAGCCAGTGAGACTAAGGCGTCCACAATTGGGGTATGTTGCGAACATTTATTTACCACCAACTACAAAAAAAATCAATTCAACACACGTATGTTAAAGATTACTGTCACTTCACTTTTTTTATTTGGTTATTAAAATTATCATAAAAAATTGGCAAACCTTGGCTTGGACGTGATTCTATCCCCCCTCCACCTTCCCCGCCATCACACTCCCCTCTCCGCCGGACCCCTCTGCCGCGATCACCTCCCGTCTCCCGCGTTCAATATATTCAGTCCCGGGACTAACTTTCAACTTTTTTGTACAAATTTTTGTTTTTCGTATATTACAAATATTGATTTTTCTAATATTGTAAGAACAATTAATCAAATTTCGTACCTAACATCGGTAGGTACCTATATAAATTAAATATATTTTTTTATTCGATTAAAAGAATTCGATTTTGGTTAGTACCATAGGTGAGTACTTCAAATAAATTCATTAATTTAAAAAGTTTCTGTAATTGAATTTTGAACGAACAATCATTGTTTTGCAAAATGTCATTCTCAAATTGTGATATTTTAAAAATGTTTGTAAGAGTTTTTGTGATGATTAAAAAAAATTTCAGATGTATTGTCATGTGGTTGTAATAATCCAGAAACTTTTGCGATGATGGAAAGAAGGTATTTTGAAAGTATCAAAACATTTCCTATGCTTAATATTGTAATATTTTGATGTATATATATTTAGATA
Organism: Limnephilus rhombicus; assembly: GCA_929108145.2. Classification (NCBI taxonomy): domain Eukaryota; kingdom Metazoa; phylum Arthropoda; class Insecta; order Trichoptera; family Limnephilidae; genus Limnephilus; species Limnephilus rhombicus. The sequence continues at coordinate 20,373,864 of OV815293.1, forward strand.
ACTGACCGTAATAGAAAAGGAGATAGAACGAGTTTTATTTGGCGACAGATATAGCACTACATATCTTACGCACTTACTTTAAGAATCGGAACCAAGAATGTATTGTTATCTTATTATTACCAAGCGCGACTCCTTGCAGACATCTTTGTGGCTACTCTTGAATCAACAAACAACAAATTTAAAACCCATTTAAACACACAAATAAAACAGCTTTTTAATACGTTCACATTTCAAATCCATACAAATCTCTTCATGCCACCTTGGAGGGAAATAATAGCGAATTCCACACAAAGGGATTATGTTATTATCCTGAACACGCATCCATCAAACGTTCCTCAGAATGAGGACGAAGCCAATCTTTTGTGGATTGACCTACGTCATAATTTGAAATTGATTGAGTCGCTTTGTTGGAACTTACCTGTAATAACAGTGGTGTTCATCACTGGGCCTACGGGCCATAATCCAGTCCACATAATTCGAGTTTTTTCTCTGTTGGTTGAAAAATGAGCAGATGAAAATTGAAAATTTGGACACCAACAAACTCTCTTAAAATTTCACAATAATCTGATAAATTGCAAAATCGAAAAATTTGCTGTGCATTATTTTTAATTTTCAAATGTTCAAGTTTCGTGAAGATACTATTCCGTACTGTGATGCAACCGGCCCTTGATGAAATAATAACATTGAACAGCTCTTTAACAGAACATGAATTTTAACACTGAAATTTGATGAATTGTTCAAATGCTGTGCAACAACCCGCCCATATAAAGTCCGCTGTACGTAGGTACATCAATGTTATTAAATTCAATGCATTCAATATTAAGTTCAGTTGTTTTGACAATCAGAAATCTGTGGTTAAATTGTGTATAATTTTCCTAACTAAAGCATACATTTTCAATACTTTTAAATTCACTTTGCTGAATCAAGTAGTGAAGACATGTGAGAATTTTGGTCTAGAACTGATTATAAATAAAACAAATTACGTAATCTTTATATTGCTGGAACGAAACTAGAGAAGGCACGAGTATTGTATACTTGGGCTGCATTGTATGTAAATGATAGATGGGATCCTTCGGCTGAAATCAAATGCCGCATTGAGCAAGCTCGAGCAACCTTTGTCCGCATGAAAAAGATGTTCTGCAGTCATAATCTCAACCTTGGATTACGAATGCGAATGGTCAGATGCTACGTGTTTTCGATATTATTTTATGGAATGGAAACATGGACGCTTACTGAAGAACTAATTCGTCGACTTGAGGCATTTGAGATGTGGATCTACAGAAGAATACTTAAATAAGCTGGATGGACACTGTTACAAATGAAGATGTTATGGTTCGGTTGAATAAAGAAAAAAAGTTATTAAAACTATAAAAATCCGAAAACTTCAATATCTTGGACATGTGGTGAGACATCCAGAGAAGCATGAAATCTTGCATCTCATAATACAGGGAAAGATTGCCGGAAGACGGGGCCCTGGAAGGAGAACCTCGTGGCTGAAAAACCTGAGACAGTGGTTTGGCCAGTCTACCGTAGAGCTGTTCCGGGCAGCAGTAAACAAAGTCCGCGTAGCCAATGTCCGTTGAACGGACAGGGCACAAGAAGAAGAAGTCCCCTAATGAACTTGATTTAAATTATAATTCACCTGATAGATTTTTGTTTTGATCGCCAAGATTCTCAGTGTTGGCAGCACTGGACGCATTTTCTGTTTCCAACACTTCTTGCATGAATGCCGACTGTGATGATGATCAGTATTTACGATGATGCGACGCGTTGGGTCAAGAGATTTGGTTTTTAGTACAATCATGGACTGGATTCATTAAAAATCCTTCAGATTGATTTACGATGTGGATATGTGTCGATATCATGCCGTCTCGGTACGCATCACGTATAGCATCACGGTATTTCTTTCCGTAGATTATGATCACACAGTCCACGAAAACAATTTAAAACATAGTCATGAAACTAGTGTCTATTTTCCTGGTCTAAGAAAATATGCTCCGCCTCGCTGGCCCGCCAAGCAGTTGGTTGTCAAACGCATCCACCGCCAAGACCTAGACAAACCTCAGCCCATGAACCCATAGGAAGATTAATCGTTTGAAATGTCAATTCAAAATCATATTGGTTTTTATAACTTTTGTTTCCTTAAATAATCGATATACCTAATGCATATAGTTTCGATTTTGTAATTCGAAAGATCGTCATTGGTAGCCAACTTAACTAGGTACTTATGTTTTGCAGATATTTGAATTCAAAAGCACATAATTGATAACTTTTGGTTTTCTCAAAAATAATCGGTGTAAATTGATGAATCGTTTAAATTCTGTGAAACAACCCGTCCCGATTGTAGTTTTGTTGACCACCCCTGTTTCAAAGGTGCTGTTCAGTAGGCATAATGGTTGATTAACTAGGTAGGTTTCGGCAACTCCTACGATTTTTAGATACAGCGATCACCAACCCTTGTTTCAAAACAGCCAGGGTGCTTCACTGCTCAGTGTAGGTTTTCCGAAGATCATCTCCGTTTTCTAAATTAGTTCGAAAACTAACTATTCCATGAATCAGTCGAACTTGAAAAACGCTAGACTTACACCTAAAAAGTTTACTTACAAAATCAATGCTGTCGCTAAGTGAACTTCACTGTATAAAATGGTTTAAGCACTCTGTTCATTAAAATGCTAACGGGAAAGCAACACACATATCAGCAGTAAACACGAGTAGCAACATCTATCATTGCTCGATGGCACTTGAAACTTCAAAGTCCTTAGTGCGCTTAGGTCTCTATTCTATTCGACGAAAATACGTGCTTTAAACAACAGCTTTCAGACAGAAAAACTCTACAAATTTTACAGATATACAGTTTTCGCTACTGTAGCAAATTGATTTTATATTACATACTCGTACTTACTCATTACATACTTAGTAAGTATTCAAATACCTGTTACTTTATTTCAAATAGAAGATCGTATCATCATAAACATTTGCAAAAATAGAACCATCTACTTACATACATAAACATATCAAAATATTTCCGCTTTGCAATAAAATCCAAATGAATGGAATATTTTTGAACGTATCCGAAAACTAAAAACGGTTTTTGAAAGGTGATGAAATACGTTTTCAAATTTTTGTAATTACAAATAAACATAAAATTATTTTTTTTAATGCAAACATAAAAAAGTATTAAAAATGGCTCACCTTGCATTTTTTCTATCTAAAATGACTGATAACGAAAAAAATAAAGGCACACACATATTAGGTACTTTATTAGCAAATGTATTATAAATGTTATCGTCAACTCACTTGTGTCGTTTCATGTAAAAATAATTATCATAAAAAATCCAAAGTTTCATAATTTTTTTTTGAAATTGCAGTAAGAAACTTTGGATTCATTAAGGTGTCTTTTTAATTATTTTGCAGTTGGCTTTTATATTTGAATATAAAGCGTGGTGTTTTCTCTTTCTAACACTGTTTAGGTCATATTTCTAACCATGATAGTAAGGGAGACACAACTATTTTTATAAGACCTGTATGAATTGTTCCAGAAACCGAACAAATTAGCCTGAGGGGAATAAAATACTAATTTGTGCCAAAAGAAAGAACCACAATTTTACCGAAATAATCCATTAATTGAAGAAATTATCTTACGATTGTTAAAAATTATTTTGTTTGCCTTTAGATAATAATTTTTTGAATTAAGTTCACATAACAGATAACTTCAAACACAAATATTTCATAGCCCTATCAAATGCAGGCGAATAAAGCTCTATTTACACTTTCCATTTGTCATACACAAAAATGAAAAAGCAAACAATATAGGTGTATTAAAAAAAATCAAGTTGACATGAAACGACACCCACGCTTTTCACTTCTCCAAAACTCTAACACCTTTATCAATTCACGGTCAATTATTTTCATTGTGTAAAAGTGCGGGTGGACAAAAGGATTTGTGTGAATGGGGCTTTCGTTTATCTTTTGTTCGAAATTTAAATCCGTCACACAGTCGAGTAATTCGAAAAATGAACGAATAATGTGAAACACTTATTTATTTTCGAAATCGCAATGACGAGGGTATAAAATTTGTAATTTTGAGTGCAAATTACATGGTTTGGTGTTATAACGTTTTTGAAACTAGGCGAAATAAAAATGATCTACCCAATTTTTATTGTGATTTTTAAAAGAAGTTAAAAAATTTACCTGCTTCTGCAGGTGTTGGTTACATACTCCTATCTCTATAACTAACAATCAAAATTATTGTTTTTTATATTTTTTTCATTAGCTCCACACAGGAGGGCCTGAGGAATAAATCCTCAGAACCTATGTCATCTTTGGGGAAGCTGTGTAGAGGGTCTTTTTAAGTTCTGGGAATCTAGGTGTCAATGTGCCTAGGCGTGATGGACGTACGAATCCATCCCTCTCACTGCTGTGCACAAGGCGATGGCTGAAGAGTTCAAAAGGTCTCCTTCAACCTGTCTTCCAGATCCAGCCCGCCGCGCAGTAGGTGGGCAAAAGCACTCGCCGCCAGAACATAAACAAACCTTGTTCTGCAGGGAGAGGGATGGATTCATCCGTCCTTCACTCCTGGACAATTTGACCCCAGATTCTCACCCATCTCTCATACCCTTTTCCTTCCCAGAACTTTCAGACAGCCTCCCCAAAGATGACATAGGCCCTGTGGAGGTCGAACACCGATCTGCAGTCTTACGACAATCCGATTGGTCCCCCGTACACCAATAGGAATCAAGCCTTATCTTGAGTCACTCTCACGCGCTGCAACAAAAATCATCGAGATCATTCTACCTTAAACTCCCGGTCAATGCACAGCCTTGTGAATCGTACTTGTTCGCTCTCTACTCCCATATACAATTTTTCATATTTAAATATTAAATTATGGTGCGTTATGTTCGTTTGTAATTTGTTAAATAAACCTGTAAGTATTGTAAATACGATCTACTTATTTGATTTACCACACATCAATCACCACATAAACATACCCCCATAGCCCTGAGGAAATTGGTTTCCTCAGTGCCACCTGAATGGATCTAATGAAAAAAAAAAGATTTTTCACATACATATATTTATTTTACAATGTAACTGTTAATTAATTACCTTATTATTACCTTACTGTTTCCACTAAATCTAAACAAATAAAAAATCAAATAAGGTAGTCAGTTATTTCAAATGGTAAACATACTTAGAAAAGTATTAAAAAAAATTCGATGACATTTTTTTGCATTGCTTTCAATAAATGTAAATAACGCAGTAATAATTTTTCGCCAAGATGCGAACAGATGGTTTGAATAAAATAACAGTAAATACGTGCGTCACCTAAATACATGAAATACACATTGAAAAACTTATAAAAGGATGAAAGTGATACAATGTATGTATTTTGTTAATTAAAAGCAGAAAAATAATATTAAAAACGCTACAAATAGAATTCACTTGTCAACTTTAATATTGCATTCGTAAAGTGGAGTGTCCACATCACAACGTGACTGGATTAATTAAATATCTGAATATTTATGTTTTCCCATTTGTAATTAAATATACCTACATCTCGCCTTCTTTAAAGGTGCCTTTTAGGCATTACGAATTGCGGCCACATCATTTTCTGATTATCGACTGCATTTTTTAATATACTTAGTATCGACTTTATAAAACAGGTGGGACCAATAAAGTGCGTTTATCGAATAATTGAGTCAATGAATATTGCATCAAATTTAATGAATACCTTAAAAGGACATCCTTCTTATATGTGGTTTCAAAAAGTAATTTTTTTCTCGTTTGTTCATTTCGCATGTTTATTGGCAAATATTTAGTACGGTCTTTTCATTGAAGGCTTTCCGCTGTTGCCTCTCTTTCTGTTGATTAAGTTTTTAAATATGTAAGTCTGAGGAGAGGTTACGACAAAGCTATATGTTGTATTCCTTTGTGTTTCAATAATTTCTTACCCACATCCAAAAATTACTTAGGTAGGCATAAAGATACTGCAAAAATAAAGGTTGTACCTATAACATTTTTTTAAATGATTATAATAAAAGTTATTGTAGCAACAAACCTAATTAAAATACTTAATTATAAAACTGAGTGCTGTTAATAATTTATTAAGGGGGATATTTCACTGACCTCTCGATAACCTGTGGAAATAACTATTCATTAAAATAAACTAACGTAAGTCCTCGTCGTTCCCCGGGCCAACAATAATTTTCCTCTCACTTTAAACATCAACACAATTGCTAAAAGAAAACCTTCCACGGCCGATAACCTGTATTGTTGCAACAACATAAATAAAGCCCGTATACACTACAATACGTTCTGTTACTAATAAGCTTTCTTCAAATGCATTGAATGTATTTTACATCTGGCAACGTTGTATATGGTTATAATTTACTTGGCAAAAATGGTTGTTTTAATTCTTTTCCGCGAAGGGCGTTATTGGCGCGCCTGCGCATTTGTACTCCGCGGCCCGCGCTGAAAAACAGTTTGGTAATATTTATGGCGGGATGTTAGTAAATTTTATTTAATGATTTTTATTATAGTGAGCAATTCGCTCTTCTATTCACATAATTAATATATTTTGTTTTTTGTTTTTTTTCATCAGCTTTAGTCAAGTTTTTAGCACAATAATCGTACTTTGAAAATTGAACTGTCAGAAAATTGTTTTATAGGTTACATAAAAAATCAAATTTACATTTAATGATCTTTATTTTACGAGAATTTCTTAAAAGTAATGTTTTTTTTTTAATATTAATATCTAATACATGTGTTGGTAAACGTATCAAAGAAATTAACGTCTTTAGAGATGCATGAAATCCGTTAGAAATGTCGGTTTATTTTTAGGTTATTTTTTAGGCGTTAAAGCAAACTTCGAAATGTTTTATATTTTTTTATTGTACCTACCTGTGCACGGGGAAAAAGTGAGATGACAGATTTCCTTTCAAATTCATTATATAAAAGGACTGTGTTTTTTAATTATTTTTTATTTCTCTACACTTTAAGCAAAAATGTTTTGGTAAGAATTTTTTTTCCGTTTTTTTCCGTGTTTGAAGCTTAAAATGTGGCAATTTTTAATCTTAAAGTATATTTCAAAAACACAAATCTAAAAGGTAATTTTATCTAGTTTTTATAAATGGTATTTGTCTTTACGACATCTTCAAAAATGTGAATACTTTGGCAAAATTCCAAAATTCATACAGAAATCATTAACGTACACATTTTTTTTTACGTGAGCTCCACACAGGTGACCCCGAGAAAAATAATTTCCCTCAGGACCTATTTCATCTTTGGGGATGCTGTGTGGCGGGGTTTTGAGGGAAAGGATCAATGGGTTTAAGGGGTGGGTAGGAATCTGGGGTTCAGTGTGTCCTGGTCATCCGCCTCCAATACCTAGACAAACCTCACCCCATGAACATGAGATAAACTACCCTCTCAGGTTGTATATTTCTTTCCCTGAACAATTTTTAATTAGTAATGTATTCACAATAAAATATTGAATAAAATTTTCACGGGGTTTTTTAGTAAGGCTGAAAGTATGCAAAATTTCCGCAAGAATTCAAAATTCTGCTTTAAGGGATGAGGAAATGGGATTCCTTTCTCTTATTTTGAAGGTCAAGTGTATAAAATATCTTCAATTTCGTATTAAAACTGAAATCGGCCTGTCAGCCACAAGCACTCTTCTTCATATGCATACATAAATAAATGCTCGCAATAAGAAGAAAACTCGGTTAACTTATCCAACGCTTAAGCACTGTTGATTGGTTCTTGTTCCGAATAGTAAACTCAAACTTATAAATAAATCATTCGTATTTTGAAAATAAGAGTTATCCCATTATACTGCCTTTTATAGCTATTAGGAGGCTGGTGAAATACCCTCAAGATGAATTACTTAATATTCGGCGAGCACCCATATATATCTTAGTAGCTCGTGCCAATTAATTCGATCATCTTATAAATTACAATAATTTATATCAATAACTCATAACGGAAGAGGCGTTAAAGGACGCCAGGAATATTTTAATTTCCAACACCTGATTAAAGTCATAACTCTCATTACTAACCATACCGTGATCAACTTTCACACTTGAAATATTCCGAAAAGAGCACAAGTTTTCATACTACGTCAATCATTTTTGAACACTTACACATTAAACCCAACACGTAATATATCTTGTAAGAACGCACAGCACGCATAAAAATGCACATATTAAATTGCTACGAGAAAGAAAAATGCAACCATTTGCAACACGGTTAATCAATTGTGCATCCTGCTAATGAGATGAACTTTTAAAAGCATTTCAAATATGAGCTTATTAGCAAGAACACCAATTTGATCTTCTAATTACATTGACATTAGTTCAATAATTTATTAATATATTCTTTTGAATTTGATGAGGATTTTCCGCCTTCAAATGTGGTATGTGTTTTAATACGTTTGTTGAATTTATTAGTGTATTTGTTCATATTTTTTATTCTAAGTATTTGATTTGGATTTCACGGCTCTCCGAGTATCTTTGTTTTATTCTTGCTAATGGTATTCGTACTGGCCTGCACTCATAATTATGTTGACAATTAAATTAAAGAACTGAAATCACATCACGCCAATTCCTTGATGTAAGTAAAAATGTAACGCGTTACTTTGGAAATTGAAATAACAAAAGAAAAAAAATCATTTCATTTCAATTTGTTTCGGCAGGTACCTACGAGTATGACTTATATGGCAGGGGTTAGAAATCTCCGGTTCACTAGACTATTTGATCCAGCATACCAAACTCTATGACAACAAAATGAAGACTAAAATTTTGTTTTCATATATATAGGGTGAAACCATTATTTGTCTCTTATGCCGTAGAAATGGCAGCACTTCTCCAGGTTCTGGCTCTGTACCCTCTGGGACGTGATCGACGAGAAACTACTCACATTCCTCGAGAAAAACAATCGTATGTTACTCCCCATTCAATAATACCATATTGTTTTAGTTTCATCTGGTTTTCTATTATTTTCAGGATTCTTGCAAAAAAAGTGTAGTGAATCTTTAGCTGCAATGGGAAGGGAATTAAATAACTACCGTCAATACGGATTCCGGCGGAACCGCTCGTGCGGTGATCTTCTCGCGAATATTACGCATGTTTGGGGAGGTTTCCTGGAACGTTTTGGTTAGACCCATTGACCGGAATTGGCACTGAGGACTTGTCAACAAACTGTCTTCTCACGAACTTCCCACATCCTTGTATACGTGGATTATCGACTTTTTGAGGGAGAGGTTGATTCAGACGGTTGCTGATGGTTTCACCCCTTCCTCGCATTCGATAAATGCTGGCATCCCACAGGGATTGGTTTTGTCCCGACTTTGTTCTTGTTTGATTTTGGCTCGAAGGGGTTTGAAGCAAAGATTGGAGAGTTATCTCGTGAGTGTTTTGAAAAGGAAATAATCCCTGGGTGTTTCTTCCATATTTATGATACAGATTCGAGGCTATTAGCGCCTTATGCAATGACAAATATCAAGATACATGTTGTCTGACAAATGATGTCAATTTTCCATATTGAAAGCCTCACTTATCAAACCATCGTATTGTCGCTCACATTATAACACCGCGTGTCTCATTGTACGCAGGTTTTCAGGATGGATAAAAAAACCGTTTAGTTTATTATATAAAAATGACACATCTTTCTTTAACATATTATTAGGTATTTTAAATGACGTACCTTGAGTAACACACAAAAAATGTTGACGAATAATGAGAGACGCGCTGTTCTTATGCGACTAAATTTATAATATTCTATTCATCTAATAAAAGAAAAATAATAATAAGAGCATTAAAAAAATAATAATTTTATTCCTATTACTAAATAAATCTTTTGCATACAGCATTTAATGCTAATCACAAATAAGTACCAATTATTTTGTTACTAAACTTTGTATAAAAGGAGCGATGATTGGTCAAAACATTTGTTTGTTGGCAATTCAAACCATGGCGCACGCATAGTTCTAAAAGAAATTCGTTCATTCGCGGTGTTATAATGTGAACGATGATATCCAGGATTAAACTGTGAAAGTGTTGAGAATAATACCAGTAATTAAAAGAATTAATCGAAAACGACCAGTTATCACCGCATTGACAATCTACGTATTTCAAATATCCACCAACCAGCTCTGGTTTCGACACGAGCCCGATGCGTTTTTTTTTCCGAAAATTGCCGGTACGAGCGAACCTTCTTAAATACTCTTTCTACGAACCTTGCCCACCCACCGCCAAATTAAAACTATCTTTGGGGTTAAGCAGAGCCTCTAACGCAAAATAATTTAACGGAAGATTTTGTGGCGCAAGCAAGTTACAAATAATTACCGATATTCTTGATAAACTCTACCAACGTGAAATGTTGATTATGTAAAAGTCAACCTTCCCCTCTTTTTTCCACTTCTGTTTCACTTTCTCTCACTAAAATGTGTCCTACAATGAGTCATATTTTTTATTTTTTTTACATTAGCTCCACACATCTTTGGGGACGCTGTGTGGAAGGTCTTTTTAGGGAAAAGGAAGTAGAGGAAGTTCTGTCAAGGAAAAATGTATGAGGGGCGTGTTGGAATCTTAGGATCAATTCCGTAGTGTTTAATATAGCAACCCCTATCTTTCTATTTAATTCTCTTCCCATTTCAGCTAAAGATTCACGACCTTTTTTTGCAAAGAATCCTGACAAAAAAATTTAAAAAAAAGAAGAAACTAATACAATATGGTATTACTGATTGGGGAGGAACACATGAAAATATTTAAAACACACTTAAAATAGTTCAAAGATTGATAATTAAGAAAATTTTGAAAAACCATCTACATTTTCTACAGAATTTTTTTAAATATTCAATACGCCTACAATATTCAATTAAACAAATTTTGAAAGAAGTAGAGTTAAATAATTTACAATTCAATATATTAGCAAGATAACAGAATAATAATAAAATCCCAAAACTTAAAACCATGCACATTATTGCGCATTCAAAATACCTATCCGGATTTAGGTATAACTTATTTTAACAACTCCCATTAAATATAAAAATTATCGAAAGTATTCATGGAATTTCAGATTAATTTTTTTTTAAATTACCTAAAACTGCTATTGCCTAAATCTATTATTTTATCTTGTAATCTGTTATTAATAAATCTTGCGTTTTTCTTGCTACTCCTTTTGTTATTATTTGGAATATTTTGTTATTTACTTTCTTACTCTTACATGACTTTATATAATTGAGCTAGAATTCCCTCACCAAACACAAGAGCCTTGTCACTTCATGCTAAGGAAAGGCTATTTTTATTTTCCCTTATAACACTGAATAACATGTAAAATTGTAAATTTATTTTTAAAAACACATAGAAATGCCGTTCATCAGAAGAGTGATTCTGAACTTTTGTCGATACGTAATCGATTCCATTCGTAATCTACTGTGAAATGTATGTGATTGTCTATGGCTTGCAATTAGTTTTTTTAGAGACTGATTTGTCAGTTGTCATATTTCAACTAGTTTAAAACACGAAATGCTGCAAGTATGCACGATTATTAATTCATTTAATGTACGTTTAAAGTTGTATAGCATGGATTTGACATTTGCGAAGTTTCTTTTTAATGTAAATACGCATGAATTGCTTAGTTTGCCCAAATTAAGAATCTAATTAAGCAAAGCTTTTGAGGTAATATGCACCTAAAGAATAATTGAATATTTGATATATATTAATTATTCCACTAACCGCCGCATTTTTAGACACGGATTACGGGAATAACACTTCATTTCAACAGTTACTTCAAGAAACAACTATTTACGTGCACAAAATAGGTTACTTGGTTCTTAATTTGAGTAAACTAAGTAATTCATGCGTATTTATATTGAAACTTCGCAAATGTCAAATACGTGGAATACAACTTTAAATGTACATTAAATAATCATGAAAACTTACGGCATTTAGTGTTTTAAACTAGTTGAAATACTACAGCTGACATATCAGTCCATAGAACATGCAATTGCAAGCCATAGACAATCACACAAATTTGACAGTAAATTACGTATGGAACCGATTCCGTATCCACAAAGGATACAGAATGGCACGGCAGAACTCCATTCCAATTTAAGTCAATTTTTTAGGAAGCTTCGATGTACTTCGCTCCAGGAGTGTTTTCTGTACTGTTTGGGTAGATATACCTTTTTGGATCACAATATCACAATATTCAGTTTTTTCTGTGTCCCATCCATAATATTCTTTTGCAACTTCTCCCGTCATTTAAAGCCGAAAGGTGCTTATAGTGAGACTCCCCGCGTAGAGTTAAGTGACTGTCAAATGGTTTTTGCCTTCCATTGGCCACAAATTGCAGTTGTTGTCGAGTGAAAAAACCCACTCATGCGTTTCACGTGATGTTTAGATAATTGAATTTATGCGGCTAATTATAAATTAATGAATGTTTTGATCTCAATAGAGCTAATTGGATAAATAAACATAAATTACCTGTTTCCATATCAGCAGTAACTCGATGGTTGGGGTAAGTGTTTTCTTCTTTTAATTTCATTGATTAAAGAGAAATAGAGATAATCACCGATGGAAGAAAGCAAAACAATGAGATATATTTGACAATAAATATATTTATTTTATAAAAGTTAATTTTGAGAAACTTCTGCCCAAGAGCAAAAGAAAGTTATTTTTTTAAAATATTTTTATTTGTTGCTATTTTTTAACTTTTATATTTAGCTAAAGTTTTACGATAACTTTGTATTGTTGAGTTTGCGAGTTTGATTGTAGTAGCTCATTTAGAGGACTTGTCTCCGGAAGCTTAATTACAGAAAATTATCTGAAGAAACTAATTTTAAGAAAACTTTTCTTAAGAAGCTCATGTCGAGAAACGTCGTCTCTCGAAGCTCATTTTGAGAAAATTGTCTAAAGAAACTAATTTTAAGAAAACTTTTCTTAAGAAGCTCATGTCGAGAAACGTCGTCTCTCGAAGCTCATTTTGAGAAAATTGTCTGAAAAAACTAATTTTAAGAAAACTTTTCTTAAGAAGCTCATGTCGAGAAACGTCGTCTCTCGAAGCTCATTTTGAGAAAATTGTCTGAAAAAACTAATTTTAAGAAAACTTGCGTTAACCAGTTCATATCGAGAAAGTTCGTCTATCGAAGTTCATTTTGAGAAGCTTGTATCATCAACTTAAATTGAACATCTTGATTAGCTCGTATTGAGGAGTTCTTCTCGAGAAAATTGTCGTAATAAGTTTGTCATGAAAAGCTGGGCTCGAGAAGCTGATCTTCAGAAGCTTCGAGGAACTCACTCAAAACGCTTACGCACAAGAGCTCGTCTTGAGAAACTCACCTCGAAAAGTTCATTTCAAGAGCTGATTTGTTTTTTGGTTGGTTAGCTATTCTCGAGAAACTCATCTTGATGAACATATCAAGAGTAGCTCCTTTCGAGAAGCTCACCTTGATAAGTGAGTCACGTGTAACTCCTTCCAAGAAACTCACCTTGATAAGCATGTCACAAGTAGATCCTTTCGGGAAACTCACCTTGTTAAGCGTGTCACGAGTAGCTCCTTTCGAGAAACTCACCTTGATAAGCATGTCATGAGCAGCTCCTTTCGAGAAACTTATCTTGATAAACATGTCCCGAGTAGTTTCTTTCGAGGAAAACATATTATAATCATGTCGCGAGTGGCTCCTTTCGAGAAACTCACCTTGCTAAGAATATCACCAGTAGCTAGCTCCTTTCGAGAAACTCATCTTAATAAGCACGTCACGAGTGGCTCCTTTCGGGAATCTCATCTTGATAATCATGTCACGATTAGTTCCTTTAGAAAATCTCATCTTGATGATAATGTAACGAGTAGCTCATTTCGAGAAACTCATCTTAATAAGCAGGTCATGAGTAGCTCATTTAAAAAAAACTCATCTTAATAAGCACGTTACGAATAGCTCCTTTCGAGAAATTCGTCTCGATAATCTCATCTTGAAGAACTCATCTCCAAACGTTAGCCTACCGAATTTTTATCGCCAGTTGAAATTTTAATATTTTAATATCGCCATAGACTGTAGATTCAAGTTCATTTAGAGAAACCCTCCTCGACGAGCTTTCCTCCTGCATGTCTTAAGCTTGTCACATAAGGTTGGTTTCACAAAGCTCGTGGTAAGAGCTCATCCAGAGAAGTGAGAATCTAGCCTTCGGTGCTGGGAAATATCGCCTTGCTTCGTTTTTCCAAAGTAGGTAGGTACCAATAATTTTCATAGTTTCTCTGCACCCTCTACAATGCATTTGCCCAAGGTTTTTTTTTTCTTTTTACAGGGGAAGTATTGTTGACGAGAACGAGTTGTCCCAGTTAGGTTATTCTTAATATCGTATTGTTATAATTGGAAAACTGCTGTGTGCAAGAAGAAAGGGTATTTCACAAAGATTTTAACATGCCACCGTCTGGTGAGAGCCTAATGACGTATAGTAAAAGATTTAACAGTTTTGCACATAAGTCAACTGCAATGTAATCAATACTACATTACTATCACAAAATTGGACTGATATCTGAGGACTTCCATACAATTTACACGTTATTAGATGTTTGGGGCATTCTTAATCCACAAAATATGGCGCTTAGGCTGACAGGACAGGCAAAGTGAACAGGTCCTAAAGTTATTTGGAGTCATCAATAGAATTGTTCTAAATTACTTCAGACAGATGTTACGAGGAAACCTCAGGGTTGAAATCATCTGTACGGATGCTGAAACGCAAATATCTGAAACTCAAAACCAAGGAGTAAAAATTGCCAATGTTCAAGCGGAAAAATGCCAAGTACATATTTAGTAACTAAAAAGTTGTCATCATTTTTATCGGCCTTTCGAAGGATGGTGGTAGGCAGTTCTGCCCCCTGATCACCATTTAGGTACGATTATTAAAAGGTGTTTATCAGGGGCAGGTCAATGACTAAATGATTATCTATTAGGTGATTGCAGAATTGCACTTGTTCCGTTCATTAGATGAACAGATTGTCTTATGTCCTTTTGAAGTGCGACGTCGATATCACCGGTTATCAATATTCACTTGGATTATTTATCTCTCTTTTTTATTTATCTCTCAAGAGATATTTAAAAAAATCGTTGACAAGTAGGACAGTGATCCGTCAGATGCAGAAAATAATATAATATAAAATATGTAAATAACTTAAGACGATCCACTAGTTCTTATAATAAATAAATAAAATAAAAAAATAAATAAAATTATTAGACCTTTCGATTCGTATAAAAAATTTTGACAAATTGATTTTTCTTCCAGCAACATATGAAAATGTCAAAATACTTTGTTGGATCATTTTCACCAGAAGTCGGGAATATTGAGTTTCTTTCTGGCGTACGTGCACGACCACAACTAATAGAATTTGCGCGGAATTCGCAGGAATTTTATTAATTCATTGCCCACAACAAATCATAAAACTTTATTATTTATTTGGCAACATTTTTTATTGTTAAAAATTGCCGGGTTACAAATATCACCACAGAAAGCGGAAAATGTTACCTGTGTCGTGATGGAGGACTTAGCCAGCCGAGGAATCGAACAAGTGCCTGAGTGGGACCCAAACGCGATGCCAACTCAGCCACTGACTGGTCTATGAATTGTCTCGTTTACTGGTGTATTAAAAAGGGTATTTTTTTATAAGAACAACTATCTTTTTATAACTTTTGAGGGTTATTCCCATCAATGCAATATATCATTAAAGAAGAAGATAACACAAATAATCTACACGAAAATATGAAAGAGAACAAGACACAGAAAAATAGAAAAAGATAATGGTCGCAACTGGGACAAAAAGATAACAGTCCCAGTTGCGACCATTATCTTTTTCTATTTTTTGTGTCTTCTATTTATTTATTTATTTATTTATAAAAAAAATGTTACATATATTAGACATTTCAGTAGATTAGATTTATTAAATCACCATACTAGGCGGCTGCCTATTTCATGGTGATCAATTAAAGATAGATAGAAAAGAGAAAAAGAAGTGCGTAAAATAAACATGTAAATAGAATAAACCTGTAAACATATGGTACTAGTATGTAGTGATGTTGAACATTATTAAAGTTATAATAAAGAATAGAAAAGAGAAAAAGCAATGCGTAAGGATGAGATTATGAAAATATACATATCAATATTAAAAAATTTAAACTTATTTTTATATGTGTTCGTGTGTACGTGCATGCATATACAGGTGCACACATCCATACACACACACACACACCCTCACACACACCCTCACACACACACACACACACAGACACATATGCCCCTACGTACATGAATACATACATATATACATACATACATATATGCACCTGCCTATCTGAATATAAGAAACAGATTACTCACACTATCACATATTTTCTATGATAAAAAAGGTTATTGAATTGGTAACACAGTAAGTCATTCATGAAGGCTTTTTGCATCAATCAACTTTGGTAACAGTAACATTAAAAAATATATATATATTTTTCATTTTTAACTTTATGAGTAAAACCTCAAATTGTAATATTTAAATAAATGAAGACAATATAAGCGAAACTCAATCGAAACTCTGGAAACAGAAAAATCAGAAAAACATATTGACACCTCTGGGACTCGAACCCAGGACCTCTTGCTTTCCGGGCAAACGCGCTAACCACTGCGCCACGGTGTCGATAGCGCGCAGTGGCTAGCGCGTTTGCCCGGAAAGCAAGAGGTCCTGGGTTCGAGTCCCAGAGGTGTCAATATGTTTTTCTGATTTTTCTGTTTCCAGATTTTCGATTGAGTTTCGCTTATATTGTCTTCATTTATTTAAATATTAAAAAAAAAATTTAAAAGATAACATAATAAGCTTCTTAAGATACGTATTTTTCTAATATTTGCACATCAGAGATTTTTATATTAGCGAGAGCGTACAATGCTGGTAGTTTATGCTGTATTTTGACAAATATTTGTCAGAATGTTTGTTAATTATTAGTAAAAGTGTTCATATTATCTTTAAAAACGTCAGTTACTTAATAAAATACTATTCTAGAAAATAAATTATCAATAAATTAAATTATTACGAAGTATTGTAATGTAGTTCAATTAAGTGTCTCCAGATTTAACCAATTTCAAAACACTGGGTTATTGTTGAGAAAATTGGCTATAAAAATACATCAAAATTTTTGTATTCTTTATATATTGCTCCATTGACTAACTAACTAACTAACTAACCATCACGCCGTTTCCCCGCAGGGGTAGGCAGAGAGGAAGGACCGCCAAACAACTCGGTCTTGGCACACACTCTTTGCCTCACTCACATTCATACATCGTCTCATACATACTCTTCTATTATTCTGACTTTTGATATGGCCCGTCTCAAGTATCTGATTTACTTGATCGTGCCATGTTTTCCTCGGGCGTCCCCGACTTCTTCTATCATTCACGTTTGCATCATATATTCTTTTTACACTACTTTCTTCGCTCATTCGCTCTACGTGCCCAAACCATCTGAGCGTCCCTTTTTTAATTTTGCTCATTATACTTACATCAGCCTTACATTCTTTGCGGATATCCACATTTCTAACACGATCATACATGATTTTACACACATACGTCTCAGGGATCTCATTTCAACAGCATTCAGTTTTAAAGAGTTTCTAGTATTCAGGATTCAAGGCTCCGTTATACCAAGCAGAACTTTTTTTTATGTTTCCTACAAATACATATTATGTTATCACTCCAAAAAGATATTTAAGCTCATTACGAAATACATCCACGTCAATAGATTATAGGCAATAGAAGCATGCGCTTACGACTAAGCTGCATGGACTATACATTTTGCGTTTGGTGTAAATGTACGAGTAAAAATAGGCAATGCGTAGATGCGATTTGCAGTAGCATGTTTTTTTTTTCATTAACTCCACACAGCAAAATAATTACTACTCTCAGGCCCTCATGCTGTGTGGTGGGTCTTTTTGTGGAAAGTAAGTAGTGAACCTTGGTAATGGAGAGACACACGTTGTAGGAGGAAGGAAAGAGATCGGCAAATCGTTCCACAGCCGAGCTGATGAACTCAAGAACGCGTTATTAAAACGGCCTGTTCTCATGTCACAAATATCAACTGCATTCAAATGTTGAGTATACAAAAAATGAAAGAAGTTGGCGAAAAGTTTTTGCGTGGTTTCATACTAACTCTGGTTCGTGGCTCTTACCCGTTTGTTTCAATTATCTTTGATTGCATCAATAATTAATATCACATCCACCTCAGTTGTGACAACACACTAACTAGCTATACTAACTTTATTAGCAGGCGACAGAAATAGCTAGATAACTATGGCCATTTTTACAAGATATGGGAAACGCACGACTCATTCGTTTTATTAATTAAATCAGTCCACTTACTTTATTTCAACATTTTCAATGTGCGCATTAATGTCCGTATTCGAAGCACGCTGCGGCCATTTTGTTTAATTATACTTGCTCCTCCTTCACAACCCTTGTTTAATCAGAAAACACTACTACTTGTAACGTGAGGTGATTCCTCGGTAGTTAAAGTTTATACGTACAAGGAAGCTGGTCACCTCTATATGAATATGTAATTCTGTACCAATGTACAAATCAGCTAGCGGGGGTTTCTAAAGTTTCCTCGAAACGTACTTATATGCAATAATTAAACCTGCTTATAATTACCTACATATAGTTATCGAAATCTTAGAGGTTTTTAGGGCTCCGTAGTAAGCTTTAAAAAAGTAGAAGAAGATTGTTTGAATGGGAGATATGTAATTGCGAATGTTAGAGGTAGCGCGCTAATACTAAAAACGATAATAATTAAGGCGATCCACTAGTTCAGGAAAAAATCTAAATCGGAATTCACGCCCTTTATAGGAGGAGTTTAAAAATACTTGAGAAAAAGCTTTTGGAAAGGTTGGAAAAGGTATTTGAGAATTTTTTTACAGGTTGATTTCGTAAAGGCCTCTAAAAAATATTAATACCTGTTTTACGCATTGTTTATTGTAAGAAAACTGAAATTTAAAATTGATTTCACGAAACTAAGCGACGCGGAATCACACGACTGTCTCCCGCGCCGGTTGGGGCGTGACTGATGCGAAATAGATGTGCCCAGTGCATGGTTCTTGTGCCCATGGCATAAGGGTCACTTCAAGAAACCAAATTCGTATAGTGCGGGCCGTATCGACTGATGTCAAAAATAACAACGAGAAAATGCATTCGCAAAATTTCGGGCGTAAATATTAATTTTTTTTGCGATTATTATAAAAGAAATTAAATTTGCCACATTGTACAATAAAACCAAATCCGAAAAGGGGTTTATAAATAGGAGAGTTTGGACGTGAAAGTGTTTTTTATAGACCTTATACTTTATTTTTTTATAGGTTTATTAAAAGTGGGATAAAAAAATATTATCGATATTTTTAAGGACCAAGGTATGTTCTACACACAGTATTTAATTGAAGCATGTATAATACTTCTAAGCCATCAAATTTTCAAAGCAAAAACATATGATTTTGTATGATTTTGCATTATTTAGTATGGCTTCATCTTAAGCGAAAATTGTGAAAATATTTAATAAAATATGACTCGTTTAACCCGGCGAGATGGGGGTGGAAAATTGTTACACGGAGGTGGGGGCCGGGTAATTGTTACCGGAATAGATAATGTCACACATTTCAGTATCTATTTAAGAAAATTAATATTTTTCGTTACGAGCATTATGTTACTGTTATCAATGTAATAAAACACCAACAAATCTTATAAATAAACTTTTAATCATAGGAACAAGGCTTTGAAACTTAATATCTAAAAAAATCAACTAATTTTGGCTTATTTATTGTTATCAAGTTTAATTTGTAGAACTCCATTTTAATTTTTTTTATTGTATTTACGCACCAGATTTAAATGTCCGGGTTTAATTTTCCCCACAGGAAAAACTAAACCCTTTCACACACTTCCCAAATGATCATCTGGTCAATCCACGTTATGCAATTGCACTAAATAAGTATTATAATTACAAAACCATACAAGAACAACATGTCAACCTACCAGAGACCATATGGGAAAATAATTCACCGACTCCAGATATTTTCATATCAGAGGGTTCGGCTCTGTAGAATTCCTAATTGAACCTATAAATCCTACTGATCCCTCAATATAAATATTTAAAAAGTCTTTTGTAATACTACATGTATTTAAAATTACCAATTTTTGCATTTTTATATTTAAATTCTTTGACAAATCTAATATGCCTAAATTTTTAATCAGAAAACTGTATACAGTTTGATAATGCCTTCAGAAGGCGAAACAGCTGTCACGCGTAATAATAATTACACAGCAGAACTTGTTTGAAAATAAACTGTTTTTATTAATTCAATAATAATATTATTGATTATATAATAAAAATAAATAAATAAAAAATAATAATTTTGGTTTCTAGCAAAATCAAAGTTTCACATAACAATTATCAGTCTTCAATTGCTTAAATGTTCCTTTTATAAATCTACTAACATAAACAATAGAGAACTCCAATCCAATTCCCCCCACGTGGGTGCCATGTGGAAACATGAAGGAGACACCCTGGTGCCAATTACAACAGAAGATCTAAAATGATATTTTGCCACTCCACCAAGGATTGTGCGATTGGCAAATGTGGATACCGAAAAACAAAGCTGACCTGTTCTGCAGCGTGCCTCCACTGCCAAGGGAGATGCCTCAATAGCGTGCTTCTTTCCGAGGACGACGATGAAAACGACGTAGAGCCCATTCAGCAAGAACCATCCACTACCGAGGATGAAGATGTCATGGATGAACAACGCTTGTCAAGACCCTCACGTCCAAAGAGGATGAAAACGTGAATCCATATAAAGTTTGTGATGAATGGTAACCTCCAATCTACGAGAAAGCCTACCAGAATTTTTTTTTTATTCTAAGAAGAAAAGCGCTGCGCAACGACATCTGTATTTTTTGTTTTTTACATAAGCTCCATACAGGAGGCCCTGAGGAAAATAATTTCCCTCGGGGCCTATGTCATCTTTTGGGATGCTGTGTGGAGGGTTTTTTAAGGAAAGGAAGGAGAGGAGAGTTCTTGTCATCCGCCTCCAAGACCTAGACAAACCTCACCCCGTGAACCCGGGCACCCCTGCTAAATCACCAAACATAGTGAACCACTTGGTGTGACCTATGGCAGAGGTGTTGGTTATCCAATAAAGGTTCCCGGGGCGGCGGTACCCATTCCCGCCTCCCAAATTGATCAAATTCAAAATTTACTCGAAAACGGAGGTATTATAAGGTTGGTTGATGATTGAAAGTTGTCTTAGATTACACACAGATGGTGATAAGATCAATATTTAACGGGAATCCCGGGGATGAGGGCCAATTACAAACACAAGGATTGAAACAACCAACCAAATAGCAGGAAAAACAATTAAAAATTAACTCGGCCTATCAGCAGGAAGAGGGCCGTGCCCATTGTGGACACAAAAGATTGGACTTTGACCCGAGTGATTAGTAAGGTAATTTATGGTTTTGACGTTCCCACAGAGATCAGGAGATATAAATATCGAACTATTCAAGGACCTTAGTACAACGAACTCAAGAAATGTTATTAATAACGGGTACATTTAGGAGATCGGAAACCTTAGTTTTCGAATGTATTGTAACCTTTTTAGTTGCGGGAAAACACATGTGAATAACGATGGAAAATTTCACAAGTAATATATTGAGTAGGAGTGCGCGGGGACGAGGGGCACGCTTGCCGGAGGATTTTCAACTGTAGAATGACTACGTATGACGGCCGAGATGCCAAATTCGAGGAAAAACGTACGAAAGAAAAATGAGAAATGTATAAACCAATGGAAAATTATTGTTATCAATTTCAGACAAAGCGGAGATATAAGAAAGACGATTTTTAGAAGAACATTTAATAAAAAAAGGTGGTTGCGTTGGGGGCGTAGAGCATGCAAGAGGATGGCTCGGTGTGCTAATTGCAATCTCAATGGAAATACAATTAGTATTGTTAAGTGCCTGGGGTCGAGTAACAATACCGGACAAATTACGGATGATTTTATTCAACAGAAAGAATTGTTTTACGTCATTTGTGCCGCTGAATGGATCACATAATTGAGCTTGGTTACTAACGAAGTGGACGCGGGAAATGGATGTCGATCACACATGTATTTTGTTTTCAAAAACAATGGAGATTCGAACATGCTTTTTATTTATACAAGGCCCATTATCCATTAAAAAGGCAATAAAAATTAACCCAAGCCTTATGGAATGTTTAGATAAAGAAAAAGACATAAAACTAAATTACAAACACATAAAAAGGAATTTATTACCAGGTATGTAGAAATTATAAAGTAAACAGATGTCAAAGCGTATGATTCATTTGAAATTTTGTGAGATGAGACGGATTGGGCGGGATTGGACCGAAGTAGTTAATTTGACAGATATTCCAGTGTGAAATTGGGTAGTGGGCAGAAAAAACACCATAAATAATATATCAAAAAAGGAAAAAGGTTTTAGCGTGGGGATGGAATTACGACATAAAAGGCAAACGTCAAATTTCAATAATGGATCATGAGTTAGGGAGGGGGAGAGAGAACGTAAAACCGAGATAACCGGAAAACTCAGGTAGGGAAATGGGAAAAACTCAAAACGTTATTAGTAGAGTAGATACGGAATCAGAATATGGTTCTGTTACCAAAATAACAAAAAATGCACTATGGATACGCCATAATATTATGTGAATACAGCATAGTAATGT
This sequence comes from Limnephilus rhombicus, assembly GCA_929108145.2. Taxonomy (NCBI): domain Eukaryota; kingdom Metazoa; phylum Arthropoda; class Insecta; order Trichoptera; family Limnephilidae; genus Limnephilus; species Limnephilus rhombicus. The sequence goes on from OV815293.1 coordinate 20,396,625, forward strand.
GTTACGACTCTTGACTGAGCCTTGGGATGTACAGTATTGGTATTCAATAAGGATTAGCAAAATTGCATGTCAAATAATTGATTCTATCTAACTATCTATCTTGTAAAAGGGAAATAACATCTGCCAGCTTTATTTTTAAAGGGGCGCCACTGGTTGATTAACCAGGCTAGCAGATGAGTAAGCAATAATCCTCTCTCAGGGCTTTTGGTATACAACTTTAAGTTTAAAATAGAAGGATTTTAAATAAAATAGACAGTATTGATAAGTAACAAGAAATAATCGATTTATTAAAATATAATTGGGACATTAAAACACATTTATAGCTCTCAATCTCACCTCCCTTGGATCGACCCAAATTCAAGTAACTAACTAACTAAATAACAAATCTTGGTTTTTCTCATGTTGCAAAGTCCGACAAAATACCTTGAACTGTAGTCAGCTGAAAACAGTATTTGCTCCAACATTTCACTCCAGCCATGGAATATTTGTAAATCCAGGCGAGATTATAATTCCTTCGTCATTAGACAGGTTAGTCTCCTTGTGATTTATCAATCCTCCATATTTTTAAATATACTGCCCTGATACTTGGCAAGTAAATTCAAATTATATCCTTTGGTTATATTCTGTGGTTATTACGATCTCAGAAATGTGTAAAACACCTTATCGGCACCACGATTTATATAGGTCGCGGCCTTTTTAATAAAGAACCATTTCGGTTCAATAAACAATCGTTTTACTTTTATAATGTTAACGAAATAACACGTAAATAAGAATCACGTTAGACTTTAGTAAATAATCCACCACGACGGACTAAATATTGAGGAGTGCGCTCTCAACAAATTTTCCAATTTTTATATCATATTCGAAAATAAATAATTGAATGATTTTACTTCCAAAATTCAAAAAAATAAATTTATGTTGATGATTATTATTTTTTTAAATATTATTTAATCACCTCTTGAAATGAGGTACCTGCTTGCCTAAATCTATGATAAAATAAACTTCGAGATATATTGACAAATATTTTATCATAACAGTTCCTTATGAACAACGAAGGGAAAATCATTAAGAATAGTTGCTAAAACACTGTTACTTGAAGGAAATTCAGGTGGGAAAAAGGAAAAGTTAAATATGCCAAACAAATAGTGAAAATAAGGATCTGAGACATAATTGTTTAGGCAGACTAGGGGAAAAGAAAGAATTTCCGTGAAAATTAGTACAGGAGAATTTGCATTTAAAACTAGGAGACTGAAGAATCTACGTTTCACGGATATTTATGTCAATTTAAAATATAGGTTTAGCAAATCACGTATGGGCATATTTCAAATTGAGAAAAAAAAACAAGATTTAAACCATGTTTATAAAATATATGTTGAAAACAGGAGACATGTGAAAAATGGGCAAACTGAACGGCAGGTTACTAAGACCGGGACTATAAACCTTAGAGAAGCGACATGAAATTGTGGGACGTAACCAGAACTACTAGGATGTAAAAATCGAAAGGTCTTATGTATGAACAAGGCACAACGAGATGGGAATTTCGAAAAGTTTCGAGCTATTAAAGATTATATTTTCTTGTCAGGGAAAATACGATTATGCCCTTTTGGAGCTGTGTTGGGTATAAAATGGCATGTTTTGGGGTATTCAGGGGGTCCTTCGACAACTGGATAGGTTGCTTAAAACGTCACGCGTGTCGTGAGAATTACCCTGGTAATTCATTAATAGAGTCTAGAGTCAGTTTTATACTTTAAAAATTCAGTGGTTACATAGTCAGTTTTATACTTTAAAAATATTCAGTGGTAAAATAGAGTCAGTGGAGTGTCCGGATAGGGTTAATCGTGCAATTTAACGGAGTGTTATGTTATTATAATAAATCTAAAATCAGTGTTTGCAATATTTTCCGATTCAATAAAATCTAATAATTAATTACAAATTCAATGCGGAAAGAGTTTAATAGAGTGTGTTTGAATTGATTTAAATCTGTTCTCTGAAGGTTAAAATAAAGTTATTTAGTCCGAAGAAAAATTAAAGAAAAATTACAGTCTAATAAGTTTAGTTAAATAAAAATTAACGTTTAAGCTGAAAGTTGGAAATTTTATTACGAGATATTAATTATCGTTAGATGACAAAGTAATAATAATAATTGCTCCGAAATCTGGAAAATACCTAACCCGAAGTTCGAATAAATAACCCAAATTACTAATTTGTTGATAAACGAAAGTGTTACAAAATACAGTGAAAGTGTTTCTTTAGTTTTGTTGTAATTTGAGTGACGAATAATATTTAGTTTGTTATAAAAGAATTATAATTTAAATTGAGAAAAAAATAAATAAAACTTTAACTTTGTTCTTAAGTGGAATAATTCAAATTTATAGAAAATTTCGAATTAATAAATTAATTCATTAAAGAGTAAATAAGTGTAATTACATATCAGATAATAAAATAATATTCGAGTGAACGCTTATTTAGAATCGATTCTCCTCTTTAGATTGAAATCACATATGGAAGAAAAGGGGAGGGGGTAAGGATCGTCGGGGTTAATTAGATAGAATCGTTCTTCTTCTAAAATAACGGCAGATATAAAAGGAAAACGTGAGGATTTTATACATCAGAGATTTATTCAAAGGGGAAAGGAAGGAGATAGATCCCGGATCCTGTAGGGTTAAATTGTTAAAAGCTAAGTGGGAGTCGAAAATAAGAGTGCGATAAGTTACACAGGTAGTCTGGATGTTCTAATAAATTTCATACCGATGATAATTACCCGGTGGAACTGAAATTAAGCATTAGAACTTTGGTGAGTCTTTACAATCTTTAAGCTTTTCCAGGTTCCTACGGATAACCTTACACTGATGAACGTGATACCAAGTAAGGGTAAATAAATAACTAACCAATTTATTCGCATATACATGTCACTGCACCCATACGGAATGAAATGTTGTAAAAGAAATACTTAACACATAATTAGATAGAAACGCATCTCTAAATCAATTTTGGTATCTTAGCGTATTGTAAAACGTACCTATCGCTTCCTTTCACTAGCATGATCAGGGTGTGTTTATATGACCTTCGATTGTGTATCTAAAATTTCGACTGGAGTTCAATGTCATCCATTGACACAGTCACCTAGATATTATTAACGAACAAACAAAACGAAGCATTAATGTTAAGGGACAAGTTTATCAATTATAGCTTACGACGAAATCTGCAGTCAATATTTGAAAGCAACATCGACGTTAAATTTACTCAATTCTAAACAACTTGATTGTACTAGAGCGATCGCCAATAGGAAGCATTGATTCAGCATGCAAAATTTCGCAAAGTAAAGTACTGCGACTAGCTTCAAACTCAAAGAGAGCTCATCACAATTATTCAGGAGGTCGTTGATTCAATGACAACTTAGAAAGATACAACATGATTAATCTCATTTTTTTTAATTTTTCTTATAGGAAGTAGGTATCCAAGAACCTATAAATACCCATAATCCTAAATACCTAACACACGAGGAACAAGTGACCTCATTTAAAAAACACTTGTATTCAAATAATCATACAGTCCTGAATTCTAAATTTGCTCTCGAACTTAAACTTCAAGGCTGCTGTATGTGATTATGAGCTAAACGGAAATGTAAGTGTCAACCTTTCTGTACGGAGAGCTTTGATCTTGTGGCGGTATTGTCGAGATGGGGCATGCGGGAGAGAGAAAGGACGTATGCAGACAGTACGCTGACGCGGCATTAAAGCTACAGGTTATTTGCATACCGTAAGTCCTTGTCGAACCTGAAAGCAAACGTAAGGCTCATGAGGTGTGTTTTATGTCAGCTAGTCAGAGGTGGAGTATAACGCTAGGTCGGTCACGTGGGAGGATGGATCTGCCTGTCACAAGCTTACGCCACATTCAATGGATAGACATGAAATACCCCTTCTAGACTCAGTAGAGTTAAATTCAATCCGGAGGAGACGGAAGTCGGAGTAAGACAGAAAAACGGCATGAAGACTTGGTATTCTCCCATCTGGCGTGAAGGGCCCCTTTCGTAACAAGAGACGCTCGTCGAAGAGAGTAAAACTCGGACCTAAGGACAAGCCTAGCAAGCGTACCTGGGAGAAACCGGTTTGTAATTGTTGTTCATCGGTCTTCACTTGGATAGCGGAGGAGCCGACATTTCAGAAAACATATTATCCCCATATCCATTCATATCCACCCATTCCTACTTTTCCCACAATTATGCGAATAATAACCATGAATACTAAAACATTATGTTAGGACAGACAAAGACTTAAATTGAGAAAACTGGACTCTTGAGTACGAACATTCTACACCGGCAAGGTAAAGTTTTCTTTCTTGAAATGTTTAATTTAAGTTTAGTTTAAGTTAAGTTGCAGACAAAGACTCAAATTGAGAAAACTGGACTCTTGAGTACGAACATTCTACACCGGCAAGGTAAAGTTTTCTTTCTTGAAATGTTTAATTTATTAACTATTGTTTTATGTCATCGATAGCAGCGGTGATAGGAAGAATTAAATAAACAAACTAAATTCCTACGGAAATCAAATAGACACGAAGCTTAAGGCGGGGCTAGTTCATCAAACTCGGTTAAATATACTAAAATAATAATAATTAAATAGATCGTAAAATTCTCACACTTTCTCGAAAAGAATCTAGTGGTTACCACACGTAATACATTATCTTCTCTACATATGTGTGCATATTAAGTATGCAAACAGATGTAAATTCTAAATTTAAAAAGTACACAACGAAGAATATAGAAATAATGTGAACTAAAAAAAAAACTTAAATCTTTGTAAGCGACGTTTCCCGCCACTCACATAGACTGTAAAATAGGGGCGCCGGGTAGTCCTGGGTAGCCGCCAAGATGCTCGTCAATAATGCCCCGGTAATGGCCCACAAGAGGAAGAGGCAGCGTCCAAAAGGGGGGGCAGAAATGAAATCCAAGTTTTCAAGTCAAGTCCGGGGAGAGGTCCTTAGGTTAGGCAGAAGAGGCGGAGAAGTGCTTGAGACGGTACCAGATCGAGTTTGTCAAGTGCGTGTGTGCGTTGGAAACGCTTCTTGTCGAATGCTCTAAGTTCCCGGGGTACCGCTGTATTTATAGCCGGCCCCTTGCCCTTGCCGCCGGCGCGGGTGGGCTCGAACCTTTTGCCCATTTTTCTGGCGGTTCGAGCTTTGGCGGGCTATAACCTCTGCTGCGGGCTATACAGCAGAGTTCTCTGTTGTCTCAGCTCTTCCCCTTATCCTTCTCTTATGTCTGACCCCCACAACCTCTCCCCTAGTAATTTATTTAATTTTATTATGGCATGTTAAATAACTTTCATTGGGGTCCCTGCACCCACATTTTGTCAGGGAAACTTAAATATCTTCAACATTATTAATTATACATTCATCAGAGATATTCATTAACATAAAGGAGAGTCCGGTCTATCTGTCCATATCATTTATTCGGTGACAGATTAGACCGAACTCTCATAATTTGCCAAAACATTCGGAGCCTTTTGTGTATTTCCGATTCAAAAATACCTACTCCCCCAGACGGAGCGTTCCTATTGGTCCGCCCGGTGGGTAGGTGAGGGGAAGGGTAGGAAGCAGTGCCCGCCTGCCCGCGCGGGGGGATTTCGCCCAAGGCGACGAGCACCGACAGGAGCCACAGGAGCCCGTTCTCGGGCCAAGGAATACCTACTCCCCCGGACGGAGCGTTCCTATCGGTCCGCCCGGGGGGGTAGGTGGTAGGGGAAGGGTAGGAAGCCATGCCCGCCCGTCTACGCGGGGGGATTTCGCCCAAGGCGACGAGCGCCAACAGCCAAGGCGACGAGCACCGACAGGAGCCACAGGAGCCCGTTCTCGGGCCAAGGGAACTGGTCTTTATTCAAACAGGGTACATTTTAATTGTGAACATAATTATTAGCATATTATTTGCCTCAAACCCTTAATCCTACGTTATTTAAAGAGACGAGGACGGCCTGTGAGGGAACTCATCCTCGTCTTCGTCTACAAATATATTTAATTTTTCTTAAAAAATAAAGGAAGAAGATGTCCGGAAGGGAATCTTCTTTCCCTCGTCGACACGTCCGGTACACTCCCCCCGGTGCAGCGTCAGCTGTGCCCTACTCAGCTAGGACGGGTGCGGCGACGTCGGTGTCCCTGGCGGCCGGATCCTCTGTGGCCCGCTGGTGCACGTGGTCTGCCTGCCGCTGGAAGCTGCGTCGGAGGTGGCGTGGCTGGTAGGAGGACGATGATCTTCACTGCAGGCCTTATGTACTCGCCCGTGCTCGTTCTCACGCGTACTGCTCGCACCTGGCCATCTGCTGCGGGAATCGCCTCGACGATTCGTCCCCTGGGCCAGCTGTTGCGGGGCAGAGTGGAATCCACGATGAGGACCAGATCATCCTTCTGCACGGGGGCGCTGCGGTGTTGCCACTTTGGCCTCTCTGCCATGGTGGGGAGGTACTCCTTCAGCCATCGTCGCCAGAACATGTCCGCCATCTGTTGACTGATGCGCCACTGCTTCCGTAGGCAGATCTCTTCGTCCTTCGGGCCGTAAAGCGACAGGTGCGGCCGCCCACCTGCAGATCCTAGCAGGAAGTGATTAGGCGTTAGTGGTTCCTCATCTCTGGGGTCGACGGACAGGTGGGTAAGCGGCCGGTTATTCACGGCATACTCTGCTTCAGCCATTGCCGTCAAGAGGGTCTCTTCCCGGGGTGCTCGTTCTCTTAGGACCGCCTCCAGGGCTCGTTTCACAGACCTTACTAGCCTCTCCCAAGCTCCCCCCATATGCGGTGACATTGGCGGGAGAAAGTGCCACTCTGTTCCTTGCGTGGAGAGATGATCCTGCAGTCGGGGGTCCTCTTGGAGCTCTTTTAGCGCCCCCCTCATCTCGCTGTCCGCCCCGCGAAAGTTCGTTCCGTTGTCCGAGTAGATCGCTTCGGGCTGTCCTCTCCTCGCGGTCATCCTTCTAAGGGCCATAATGGCGGAATCGGCTGACAGCGAGTGGGCGATCTCCAGGTGTATCGCTCGGGTGGAGAGGCAAGTGAACAGGGCCCCGTATCTTTTTTCCCGCCGCCGGCCGATGGTAACGTCAATCGGCCCGAAGTAGTCCAGCCCGCAATTGGTAAACGGGCGTACATGGTGGGCTAGTCGGGCTGCCGGTGATTGACCCATTAGCGGCGGGTGGGGCCTCCCTCTTCGTATGCGGCATTCGGGGCAGGTGTGCGCAATTTTCCTGAGGTTCGTCCGTAGTCTCAGAATAAAAAAGCTACTTCTTAGCTCGGACATGGTTCGCTCTGTACTTGCGTGATCCCCCTTTTTGTGATAGTGGAGGATCAGCAGGCGTGTGTAGGGATCATCCCCGTCTAGTATGATCGGGGTCCGTACGCTTTGCACGACTCTTTTAGCGGCTCGTAGCCGGGAGCCCATTCGTAGGATTCCGTGAGGCCCGAGAAATGGTGTCAGGGCATTGAGTCGGCTCCCGGTGGGTGTCGGCGCGCCAATGCGCAGCGCCCTCATGTCTGTGTTGAAGGCATCCCTCTGAGACTGCCGGACCCAGCGGGCTTCAGCTTCCTGGATCTCTTCCGCGCGCAGGGGCCCTTCATGGAGGGCGCGATAGGGTCCGTCGCGACACCGCCTGATGAACCGCAGCATCCATCCTGTTGAGCGGATTAGTCGGAGCCATGATGAGAAGCGCTCGATAGCCGGCAGGGCCTTCTCTTCTACGGTGGTAAGGCCCACAAACTTGGGCTTCCGCTCCAGGGCACTTTCGTCCGGCTGCATCCCGTGACCGCGTTGCACTGGCCACTCAGTATCTGGGAGAGTGATAAAGGGTGGTCCGGAGAACCACCTTCCAGTTTGTGTGAGGTCCGGTACCTCCACGTCGCGTGTCCCGATGTCCGCTGGATTGAACTTTGTGGGGACCCATCTCCATTCGCTGGTACTCGTTAGATCGTCGATCTCACCCAGGCGGTTGGAGACAAATGTTGAATAGCTCCTTGGGTCCGTTCGTAGCCAGCATAGAACCGTCGTGGAATCTGTCCAGTAGGTCGTCCGACTTATGTGGCACTGCGTCTCTTTTCTTATGCTGGCCGCGAGGCGGGCGGCCATCAGCGCTGCTTGAAGCTCGAGCCGCGGGATAGACAAAGGCTTGAGGGGCGCCACCTTACATTTACTTGCCAGGAAGGTAGCGCGTTTGTCCCCCGGGTTCCCCTCGACCAGGTACGCGATGGTGCAGCAGGCAGACTCCGAGGCGTCGCAGAAGAGGTGCAGCTCGAATGCCCCGTTCTTTCTTTGCAGGCAGCGCCTCGGGACTCGGATGTCATTCTCCTGCAGCGTCTTTACCCAGCTGGCCCATCGTGTCGCATGCGCGTCCTGGATGCGCTCGTCCCAGCCAACGCTGGACCTGCAGACATCTTGTAGGAGGATCTTCGATCGCACGGTGAGGCAGGCTACAAACCCCACAGGATCGAAGATTTTCATAACGGTGCTCAGCAGCTGCCGCTTTGTTGGGTGTCTGACGAGCTCCGCTGCTTCGGTCTCCTTGAATTTGTAGATGAACTCATCGCTGCAAGGGTCCCACGCTAATCCCAGCACCTTTTCCGTTTCAGCATCGGCGCCGCTGCTTATTGTGACGGCTGACTTTGCCCTTTTTTCTGCTGGGACACTCTGGATGGCGGTGGGCGCGTTGGATGCCCAGCTAGCGAGGTAGAACCCTCCTTGAGCCAACAAGGCACCGACCTCTCGAACCAGCGTCGCGGCTTCCCTCACGGTGTCGGCGGCGTCCAAATAATCGTCCATATAGAATTTAGACCGCGCTGCAGCGGCGGCATCGGGGAACTCAGTGGCGCCTTGCTCGGCCACTCGGTTACGCACGAACTGCGCACTACTCGGGGAACACGTTGCGCCGAACATCATTGCCGTCAATTTGTAGGTGCTAGGTGGTTCCTGTGGCCTAGCGCGCCATAGGAAGAGCTGGGACATCTGGTCTTCCCTTCCCCCGCCTCGTGGTTCCTGTGGCCTAGCGCGCCATAGGAAGAGCTGGGACATCTGGTCTTCCTTTTTTATGCGGATCCTTAGAAACATTTCCTCTATATCGGCTGCTAGGGCGACCTTCCCCTCGCGGAACCGCAGCAAGTTCCCCAGCAGTGAGGACAGGAGGTCGGGCCCGGTTAGCAACCGGTCGTTCAGGCTCGTATCTCGGCAGCGGCTAGCGGCGTCAAATACTACCCGCAATTTCCCGGGGTTATTCGTGTTTGATACGGCAAAATGCGGCAGGTACCATTTCCTTCTGCATGGAGTGCTTGCTTCCTCCTCGGACAACTTTACCGCATATCCCCGCTCTATGAGGTGCTCTATCTTGTCTGTGTACGCCGCCGCCAATTGGGGCTCCCTGCCCAATTTCCTTTCAAGCGAGGCGAGCCGGTTTATTGCGCACTGCCGGTTGTCGGGCAGCCAGGCGTCGTCCTCCCTCCATAGTAGGCCGGTCTCCCACCGGTTTGTCCCTGCTAGGCGGGTGGTGCTCTTCATTAGTGCCTCTGCTCGTTGGATGTCCGTGGAGACCCGGATCGCGGCGGTCACGCCCAGCGAATCCACGGCGAAATGCTGCTTGACCAGCCTGTCCACCCTGTGGTCCGGGTCCGCTGCCTTGGCCGACATGTTGAGTGCGATGCCGCCGTCGATGTCCCGACGTCCTCCATGCATGATCCAACCGAGGGCCGTCCGTGTCGACATGCGGCCGCCGCTTTCCATTTGCTGTTCACGTGCTACCAGTAGATGCACGTTGTCTTGTCCTATCAGCATACGCGGTTGCACTGGCCGGTGGCCCACTACTGCTTGGTCCGGCAAGTTCAGATCCCGCACCGTGTTGGCGGAGATGGCGTACTCCCCACTGTCGCCTCGCACTGATACTTTCGCTCGCCGAGAATCGCTGTCTGACCAGCAGGTCCCGTAGGCCCCGTGTATGCGCAGTCCACAGGGAGGCCCGCTTGCTCCCACTTGCTCTGCTATTGCTGCGTCGATAAGGGTTACTGTTGACCCGTCATCGAGCAGCGCGTGTGTCAACACTTGACCTTTCGGGCCACAAACTTTCACTGGCACCACTTTCAGGAACACTTCACTTGGCCCGTGGGCCACCGTCGCATTCACGGTGTCACTGCTTGCGGGGTACCGCGACCCGTCGTGCAATAGTCTGTGGTGGGCGAAACGGCACGTGCCCACTCCACAGCTCACTTTAGATTTGCAATAACGGGTATAGTGGCCCTTTTCTAAACACTTGTTACACACGCGCACTACTTTCGCGAGTTCCCACCGAGCGGGAACATCCATCGCGGCGAACTGCGGGCACTCGCTCAATGTGTGGGCGCCATTACACTTTGCACACTTCACACTCTTCTCACTTTTCTCACTTTTGTTGCCCCTTTCACTTTTGTCGCCCTTTTCACTTTTGTCGCCCTTTTCCCAGTCCTTCACTGCACTCTTTTCATATCCCGCGCTCTGTGCGTGCACCTGCTCGCGGCGCGGGCGGGTTGCCTTGGCCGGGTCGACCAGGCCGGAGCGCGGGACCGCATTCGCGAGCCGCTTCAGAAAGGCCGCAAACTGGTGCACGTCCGCTTGCTCTGGGTTGTCCGCGACCTTCTCCAGCCAGGCGATGCGTAGGGCGAAGGGCATCTTCGAGGACATCTCGCTCAGCAGCGCAGGGTTCATTAGGTAGTTGTCGGCCAGGTTGCCGAGCGACGTCACCACATTCTGAACCGTCCCCGAGTACTCGACCAGGGCCTCGTTGGTCGCATCGTCGGCGAGCCGCGGTAAATTCTTCACCCTCTCGTGCATCACCGCGGCAATCGCTTGCGCCCCCCCGAACCGGTTCCTGAGGGTCTCCATGATCTCTCCGACCTGCTCGGGATCCATCAGAAGTGGGTTGACCGCATCCCGTGCCTTCCCGCGCAGCGCGCGCTGGAGGCGGATTAGATTCTCCGCCGCTGTCATCCCGCACGTGTCCGTTGATTGCTTAAACTGCACTGAGAAGGTGGGCCACTCCACTGGGTCACCGGAGAAGGTGGGCAAGTCCTTAGCCGTGGACTGCCGCGCTATCAGGGCCGCCATCCGGTTGTCCTCCTCGTAGGTTCTCGGCGTAGCTCCGGACTGCGAACTACGGATGGCGTCGGCCACCACGGCGGCGAACTGTGCGAAAGGGTCCGGTCCATGGTTGACCCATTCCCTCGTCTGCCGTGCGGTTTCTTCGGCTGTGGGATGCCCCGGGGAGTGCACCGAGCCAGCTGTGGGCGCCACCGGCGGGAGATCGGGCGGCGTTGGGCCGGCCCCGGTGTCGGCGGCGGGCTTCGGCTGTGCTTCCCCGGTCTTGCCGGTGTGGCTCGGCTGTGACGCCCCGGCATCGCTGGTGTGCCTCGGCTGCGCTTCCCTGGCGTCACCGGTGTGGCTCGGCTGTGACGCCCCGGCATCGCTGGTGTGCCTCGGCTGCGCTCCCCTGGCCTCGCCGGTGTGGCTCGGCTGCGCTTCCCCCGCCTCGGCGGGGTGCCTCGGCTGTGATGCCCCGGCTGACTGGGCAGGCTCTGCTGGCTCTTGAAAGGTTCGTGACGCCTCCAGCATGCTGATCAGCCGCTCCATTTGCCGGGCCGAGTCCCGTGCCTGCTGCTTGCTGCGCTTCCTTTCCGCCCGTAGCTCTCGTTGTAGCAGGCGGAGGGTGTCTTCTGTGGAGGGCTCGTTGTCCGAAGCTGACTGCTCTTCCGCCGAAGCGGAGGCGCTCTCCGGAGCGGGGGCGTCTTCCTCTGCTCTTGCCTGCTCCGCGACCGGAGCAGCGGGGCTCAGGCCGGGGCGATCGGCACCGTCTTCTTCTCCACCTCTTCCTGACCGCAAGGACCTGGGCATCGTAGCGGCTGGTGACTGGATCCGGCTCGAAGGACCACTATGTAAGCGACGTTTCCCGCCACTCACATAGACTGTAAAATAGGGGCGCCGGGTAGTCCTGGGTAGCCGCCAAGATGCTCGTCAATAATGCCCCGGTAATGGCCCACAAGAGGAAGAGGCAGCGTCCAAAAGGGGGGGCAGAAATGAAATCCAAGTTTTCAAGTCAAGTCCGGGGAGAGGTCCTTAGGTTAGGCAGAAGAGGCGGAGAAGTGCTTGAGACGGTACCAGATCGAGTTTGTCAAGTGCGTGTGTGCGTTGGAAACGCTTCTTGTCGAATGCTCTAAGTTTTTTTGACTTTTGATTGATTCATTTTACAGAGTTCCTAAACATGAGTTTACTGACTCTAACATAATTATATAATGGATTATCTATAGATACTTTACTGGTATTTTATTATAATGGTTGGTTTGAAAGTGAGATTAAAACTATACTGCGACTGTAAGCAGGTTTTTTTTATTCCTTCCGGAGGACTATCTTGGGTTTTTTATATTTAAAATTTTCATTTTCGCTATATTTCGCGAGCGTGTTAATCGTGGGGTTTGAGTGGCCGGGTAGGCCGGCGTAGAATTTAGTTGCTTGTGAGAAAATGAAGTCTTTTATCAACGGAATGTTGGAGTCTTTATGGAGACAAGAAATTCTACTCCATTTAGGCGCATTTAAGGCAAGTCTAATGGCTTTGTTTTGAAATATTTGAATCTTCTCTAAGAGACTGGGGGCCGCGTGCCCCCAAACGGGGCAAGCATAGGTGAAGCCAGGCCTTATGGTTGTTTTATATAACAGTAATTTGTTGCCCGTTGATAAACGACTTTTTTTTCCCATCATTGGATAGAGTGAAGATAGACATTTATTAGCTGCTTTAATTTTTCCAGTTATGTGTTTCTTCCAGGTGAGCTTGGAGTCTAGCGTTACACCTAGGTATTTAATTGACTTTTCCCATGGAACATTATCCCCAAACAGTCTAATGAATGGGGGCCGTCTTGGCCGTGTCTTTGAGAAAACGGTCGCGGCGCTTTTAGTCGGGTTAATAGATATTCTCCATTTTTTACACCACTTTTCAGTTAGAGTGGTTTGTATCTGTACGCGGCGTGTAGCAGTGGCCTCGTCAGTTGAGCTAGAAATGATGTTAGTGTCATCCGCAAATGAGTGATTTTAACATTATGATCCACGGGTTTAGGAATATCGCTACAATAGATGTTGTATAGGGATGGTGAGAGTTGGCTGCCTTGTGGAACCCCAGCTGATATGGGGCGGGATGTGGAGAATACATTTTCTACTTTGACTTTGAAGGATCTATCTCTTAGGTAGCTGGCTATTAGTTGAATAAGTCTTAATGGATAACCAAGAGAGTACATTTTATATAAGAGGCCGTTATGCCAGACTTTGTCGAAAGCCTTACTGACATCGAGTGAGAGAATTACTGTTTTTTTCTTGATATTGAATGCCTCCGTGATGTGTTCCACCACACGTAGGAGTTGGTGAGAGGTGGAATGACCTGCTCTAAAACCGTGTTGAAAGTCTGGCAAGAATTTACTTTTATTTGTGAATGCATTCAGTCGTGCTAGTATTACTTTTTCCAGGATTTTACCTAGGCATGGAAGGAGGCTAATTGGCCGATGATTCTCCGTTAATAATGGATCCTTGCCTGGTTTGGGAATTAAAATTACGTCAGCTTCTTTAAAATCCTTAGGAAAGCAACGCAGCCGAAGTGACGCGTTGCAGATGGCTGTGATGGCGCAGATGCCTTTAGTTGATAGATGTTTTAAAATCTTATTTGAAATGCCATCGGGCCCGGCGGCCTTCTTCTTCTTTAATTTCCTAATTATATTTAAAATTTCTTTAGGAGTTGTGCACCTGATTGGGGGGTCTTCAGGGTCTAGATTTAAGATTGCTTCTACTTTTGAATCCACTTTTGCTACGAACGCAGGATCGTCGTGATCGGTGTTTGGAGAGAATTGACTTTCAAGGCTATCTGCAAAGGCTTCTGCCTTGTCTGCAGCGGAGTAAACTTTTCCGTTGAGGCCTTGAATCGGGGAGATTTTAGTTTTCGGGCGTCTTAGTGCTTTGGAGAGCTTCCAGTAAGCTGCTCTATCGTCTTCTAAAGTTGAAATGAAATCGTGCCAACGCTCGTTGCGAAATTCGCTGAGGGCATCGCGCACTTCTCTGTTGAGTCGATTTAAATGTTGTTTCACTATCGGGTTGCAAGATCTTTGCCACTCCTTTCTAACAAGATTTTTTTCCCTAATAAGATCTTTGATCTCTTCTGGTATTCCGTGACGTGTTGTGACGTTGGGAATCTCATCGGACGCCTCGGTGATGCATGATTTTATTGTCTGGATAAAGTTGGAGGTAGCGGCATTTAGGGAGGCTTCGTCGGGAATTGATGTAGGTATAACTATGTTTTTAATTAGCAGCTCGGTTAACTTTTTCCATTTGATTTTAGTGCGAGGAGGATTATCGGGGACCAGGGGGTTAGAGCCTCCTGTTAAAGTTAGAAGGACTGGATCGTGGTCTGAAGTAAGTTCTTTTAGTACTCGGAGGGAGTGTAAATGACTGGTATTTTTAAGTAGAACGATATCAATCACATCCGGATTACCGTTGTGGTGATGAATCGTGGGTCTATCAGGGGCATCGACTACGATAGGTTTGGTACTCGCGTACTTTGCGAGCACGTTTCCTTTTGTGTTATTCTGTTTGGAATGCCACGATCCGTGTTTAGCATTCAAATCCCCAGCTATTATAGTGGGGACATTTTCGGACAGGAGGCTATCTAATTCGGATGGAATTAATTGACGGTTAGGAGGTACATAGATTGAAATGAATTTAAGTGGTCCTGAAGAGGTATTTATTATTACCGATGTGGATTCAATATTAACACTAGAGAATGAATGCGCTAGACGGTGGTCAATGTTGTTCTTAACCAAGATGGCGGTTCCGCCTCCCTTGTTGGCTAGTCTGTCGTCACGATAGGTTATGTAATTTGGAATTCTGAAGTTTCTAGACGGCTTAAGCCAGGTCTCATTAATGAGGAATACTTCGATGCTGTAATCTTGTAGGAATTCAATTATTTCCTCCTTGTGCGTTAGGACAGAGCCGTTGGCGTTCCAATAGGCCGTCTGCAAATTGATTAATTTAACATTTTGTCTAGACATCGTAATAATTTAAAATTGATTGAATTCTAGCCATCTCTTTGGTAATCGTCGCCAATTGTTCGATAAGCGCTTGCCTATGCACTGGATCTAAAGTGGGCGGGGGAAGGTTAGGATCGGAGGTGCGTTTAGACTCATGGGCGGGATGGGGCTCTCGCTCCAACCTTTGTTGCTGACTAGGCCCTGGGTTCGTGGGAGCTCGTTTCTCCCTCTGGGAAGAACGGGGCTTATAATAATGTGGCTCGGGCCACTTACGGTGGGGGGGGGGAGGTGGAGCTGTCTTGGCGTGGGTAGGGGGGGTGGGGAGAGGGGGGAGGGGGGGGTATTCCGCCCAAGAGGCTGCAGGTGTGGCCTGGTTATTGGTTGGAGGTCTAAGTTCGGCTTGTCTTTGCTGTTGGTTACTATTGAGATTATTACGATGGTTGATTTTATTATTGTTGTAATTTTTATAATAGTTTGTATTTTTGTTTCTATTGTAATTGAGGCTTTTTTGGGGCCTGGCAGGGCACCCTCCATAATTGGCTGTGTGCGGTCCTTCACAGAGGGCACACTTGGGCGGCGTATTTTTGGGTTTTTTACACTCAGAGGATCGGTGAAGACCCGCGCACTTCACGCAACGTTCGCTGCCATGGCAGCACGTTGCTGAATGTCCGTGCGCCTGGCAACGGAAGCATTGACCTACTCGGGATTTGTTTCTCAGAGATTCCACTTGGATTCTCAGGCGGAAGATTGATGAAAGGCTATTAAAAATATCCTTTCCTGCCTCATTTTTAGTCAGCGTGACGAGAACTAATGGGATCGGCTGTTTGGTCCTCCCGTTTTTCATACGGTGGACAGAAATAACGGGATATTTATGTACAAGTTCTTCCCTTACCTCCTCTGGGGAGATATCTTCAGGGATTCCTCTCAGAACCACCCTTAAGGGCTTTTCCTCAGGAAGTCTAAAAGTGTGGAATTCCACCTTTTTCGCGAGGAGATAACGCGTGACGGCATGATGGTCGCGCGGCACCTTGGTTAAAATATGGAGGCCGTTCCCCATATTTTTGGCCATAAAATCTATTCCCTTGTCTTCGAGCGAGCGAAGAAGGGCCGTCGTTTCAGATTTTTTGTGTAAAACAATAGGTGGGATACGCGCAAATTTTTTTGGCGCATCGTCGTTAATTGTAGGCTCTACTTGGGCAGGGGACGTTGGGGATGGGGACTGCGCCCTTAAAGGTGCAAATTTATTATCGCTGGTCGCGATTTTCTTTTTTAGTAACGGAGACGAGCGCGGTGAATTTACCGGAGTTAACGATCCGTTAGAGCTGGTGCGCGTTCTTTTGCGCCTAGTTGAAACTAGCTCAAAACCAGATTCCGATTCGGATGAGGATGGGCAATCCTCCATCTCTACATGATTTTCCCAGCCGCGGGAACTACCGGGCTGGGTTTGAGGAGTTAATTGCCTCGGTGAGGCTTCTAATGATTCCTCCAAGTATGATTGAAGGACAATCCTTGCCAAGTGGTCTTTCTCCTCAGGAGAAAGGTCACGGCCGAGACGTTTGGACAAAAACGTCCTTACATCTGATTCAAATTCTACCTTGTATTGGGACATTGTTATTTATTGAGATTTTTAACAGTTGCTGTGCGAGCTAAGTTAAGTGGGACGCTAATGAGCTGAGGGCGATGCTAATTGCCTGAAAATTCTGAGAAAGTTGGCCGCTCGGCTTGGTTAATTGCTTTTTAATGACTTCGGTCGCTGGGCACCGCTACTAGAACGGTAAATAAGTAAATTCAGTAATTTTTAACTGTTGCTATGCGGGGAATTTGTTATTATAGCACGTTTTAAGATGCGATAGGGAATTGTAGAAAGCAATATTTTGTTATTTGAGACAAGATTTTACTTGAATGAAACGGGGGCGATGAACCCTGTAATATAAATCAATCAATGTAGCGATATGAAAGGAAATGACTTACTGCTTTTGGAGAGATTCTCGATAATACTGATGAATTAATCACCATTCGACACACGGTTTTTTCACCAAAACACTAGCACCAACACCACAACACCGGATGCACTGAAAACCACGAACACACACTGCAGGCAGGGACCGTATAAACGGAACCACGAGTGGAAAATTCTCCCCGAGATAAAAACACTCGTATAGTTCCGAGATATCACAACAGATTTTATTTAGGTAACAAATAGTGTACGCAATGATCACAATCACATGTGCGGAGCACAATGCAAAAGAAAGAATTGAGTAGAATATTCTAACTGTTTCAGCAGACGGGAGCGAGAAATATAACTGTACGAGACAGACGTCTTATCGCTAGCGCAGGCAAAAGCAGAATGTGAATGCTCTAAGTTCCCGGGGTACCGCTGTATTTATAGCCGGCCCCTTGCCCTTGCCGCCGGCGCGAGTGGGCTCGAACCTTTTGCCCATTTTTCTGGCGGTTCGAGCTTTGGCGGGCTATAACCTCTGCTGCGGGCTATACAGCAGAGTTCTCTGTTGTCTCAGCTCTTCCCCTTATCCTTCTCTTATGTCTGACCCCCACGACCTCTCCCCTAGTAATTTATTTAATTTTATTATGGCATGTTAAATAACTTTCATTGGGGTCCCTGCACCCACATTTTGTCAGGGAAACTTAAATATCTAAAACATTATTAATTATACATTCATCAGAGATATTCATTAACATAAAGGAGAGTCCGGTCTATCTGTCCATATCATTTATTCGGTGACAGATTAGACCGAACTCTCATAATTTGCCAAAACATTCGGAGCCTTTTGTGTATTTCCGATTCAAAAATACCTACTCCCCCAGACGGAGCGTTCCTATTGGTCCGCCCGGTGGGTAGGTGAGGGGAAGGGTAGGAAGCAGTGCCCGCCTGCCCGCGCGGGGGGATTTCGCCCAAGGCGACGAGCACCGACAGGAGCCACAGGAGCCCGTTCTCGGGCCAAGGAATACCTACTCCCCCGGACGGAGCGTTCCTATCGGTCCGCCCGGGGGGTAGGTGGTAGGGGAAGGGTAGGAAGCCATGCCCGCCCGTCTACGCGGGGGGATTTCGCCCAAGGCGACGAGCGCCAACAGCCAAGGCGACGAGCACCGACAGGAGCCACAGGAGCCCGTTCTCGGGCCAAGGGAACTGGTCTTTATTCAAACAGGGTACATTTTAATTGTGAACATAATTATTAGCATATTATTTGCCTCAAACCCTTAATCCTACGTTATTTAAAGAGACGAGGACGGCCTGTGAGGGAACTCATCCTCGTCTTCGTCTACAAATATATTTAATTTTTCTTAAAAAATAAAGGAAGAAGATGTCCGGAAGGGAATCTTCTTTCCCTCGTCGACACGTCCGGTACAATCTTGATTACTGTGAGAAAATAGCAGGGATTTGAGAAAATAGGGTAGGATTAGCTTAATTATAAATCACGAGCCTGAGGTAGAAACAATCCGAAAAGAGGGTTAAGTCAGACCATTATACCTAGTGGTGTGATCAGTAGGACATAA
The DNA here is from genome assembly GCA_929108145.2 of Limnephilus rhombicus. Lineage (NCBI taxonomy): Eukaryota > Metazoa > Arthropoda > Insecta > Trichoptera > Limnephilidae > Limnephilus > Limnephilus rhombicus. Next base: position 20,415,185 of record OV815293.1, read on the forward strand.
GGGTAGAATTATGAACGTAGCTACGAGATTTGAACTACGAGGTAGAAGCTTAGAAAAATAAATCAATTAGGTAGGGTTCATCACAACTGGTGTCAAAAGCCAGGAGTGTCGGACCATTACAAGTAGAGAGTCTAACACGATGTTATTCAGAACAGTGAAAACAATGAGTTTTATAATTTTATGTACTCAGTGTCACGAAGCAGAATAAAATTATTATGAGATTATTATCATTATCACTATAAAACACAATTTTATGTTTTTAAGTAATATAGTAACGAAATGTAATAAAATTATTTTGAGATTATTATCATTATCACTATAAAACACAATTTTAAGTTTTTAAGAAATATGATTTTCGTCTACTTTATTTAAAACTAGCTTTTTCTAGCTTTTTCTGAAAATGATGACATTTCATAAAAAAACTTAAAATTGCTATAAATATTTACGTTAGAGATTAATTTACATATGTATATGTACATATATATTCTAAAAGGGAATTAAATTATTAACAACTTCTTTCTTGTAAATTTCTTTCTTTGATAAATATTTTAGATGATATGAAGGAATTTTTGACGAAAAATGTGAGGTAAAATGATTTTTTTCGAAAATATCTACATTTGTGGATCGTGTAACTCTAAAACGGCTGAAATTTCGAAAATTACATTTAGTTAAAGTTGTAGATAATTTAATGAGCTTTTACTTATTGTAAGAAATTTTTCCTCTGCGACGCACCGTTTTCGAGATATAAGCGGAAACCCTAAAATTGGGACCTCCCCCTGCCCCTTCCCCCCCTAGCTCACCACCTAGACGTCAGGACTTTTAGTATGTTCACACCCTAAGCATCCTGAACAAGTTTCTGAAGGAATCGCTTAAATTCCTGCTGACGCACTCTACACCTTCTTCATTGACTGGACTAATAGTAGGAATTTTATTTAAAAAAAAAAAAAAATTACCGGTTCAGCCTGTATTTATTTATTCCTATTTTATCTATATGGGATAATATTTGTATGGGACCTCCAAAATCCAAAACACCTCTTAGATAGGTTACTAAGCATATTTTTTATAATTACACAAACAAAATGGTATTGATAATTAGTGTAGTAAGTAACCTGTATCTTTGTATTTTGCCTTTTATTTGTGATTGAAAATCCTGTTGACAATTGTGGAAAAATTTCTGTTTTAATAAATAAATAAATATTTTTAATAAATAATATATATACATACATAATTACAGTGAATATTAAAACGTATCAGAAATATTACAAAGTAGGTAGTAATAATATTTAATCGTACTAATTATTAATAATATTAAAGATAAATAAAATCTCGCAATTACTTATACTAGCTATAATAATTTACTCACTTATGAACACTCTGAACGTACTATTGTTATTAATTATTTCAAACGATTACTATTGGCGATAAATTTGTTATTAAATTTAGTACGATAATTCGACCTAACCGGGAGTTGAACACTTAACCTCTTATTCTTGCAATTAACTGCGTTGACCCCATTTTAAATAATATAACAACAGTAGAGTATGATTTTTCATGCTACAATGTATCAATTATTAATTTAGCAATTATTTTAATTGGAAAATTATCAGACACTTTATTTTTGTTTCAGTGATAAAAATATAAATTTGCTTAAAATTTGACGTACAAAACTTTAAGGAAAACTGATTACCGCCAATTCACACGCGACCTTTTGACTCTTAAGGCAATCGTACATGAAGATATTTACAAGCGACTCGAGTTTCATGCGCGTATGGCATTCGCCAATCGGGAGTACCCGCAATACTATTTCGCTCGTATTTGCGCACGATGCTACGCGCCGACTACTTCTATTGGCAAAAGATAATAATAATATTATTAAATTTCCCGAGTTCTACGAATTAAACACAAAACAATTAATATACCTACTAGTCGTTTGACGTTTGACGTTGAAATGGCGACCGAACTTGAATGGAATGTTAAATTTGTCCAGGAAGTCGAAAAAAATGCGTGTTTATATAACTAATACGTAAGAAATAATTTAGTCGAGAAGACATGAGTTGATGTTGGAAAAAGTGTATTTTTCTTGTGAATACTAGGAGTTAACAACTGCACCAAATTAAAATAAGAATAATTAACATTCTGTAGAAAGAATGAAACTGGTTGTCATCATTCTCATACAGTACCCTGGCGGCAACGAACCACCCACACTTAATATATCTTTCGATGTATGAATGAACCCAAAATCTTCAATTAGATTTTTTTTGAATTAAATTAAATGAAGACAATCTTAGCGAAACTCAATCGAAAATCAGGAGACAGAAAAATCAGAAAAATATATTGGCACCTCTGGGACTCGAACCCAGGACCTGCTGCTTACATGCAGCTTTACCAACTTAGCTAAGGTGTCTGTATATAATTCGGTCACTTTTAACTGTATCATACTTCGACTAAGAACTACCAACATTATCTTCATTTTCTTAACGCACATATTATTGGCTGCTATCTTTATATACGATTGCAAGATTCAAAGCCGAAAATGCTGTGATGGTGGTGATGGTTAAATTTTTAACCATCGATTTAAGATGCGATATCTATGGACCTTTTCCGCAAACCTCAAATTGTAATATTTAACTAACTGAACACAATATTAGCGAAACTCAATCGAAAATCAGCAGACCGTCAAATCAGAAAAAGATTCTGAGACTCGAACGATCTTTTTTTATTCTTAAAATATATAATAATAATATAATAAAATATACAATAATTAATCTTAAAATATTCTTGTAATAAAGATAAACGAGAACAATGTCTTTATCGCTGATCAGTAAGATAGGCACGTGAAAAACTGATCGAGTTCAGTATATTTCGGGAAGCGTAACGAAACACGTACGTTACACGTTACACGTGTACGAAAACTAGCAGAGTATCTTGTGGCTATTGTGGTTGCATCGCAGTCACGTGTATCTCCATGTACGAAGGACCTTCGACCCCAAAAAGATTTATATTCATTGATTTACAAAAAATACCTAGAGTGTTTTCAGAGAATATTAATTTCTTATTTAATCGCCGTCAATATCGGTTCGGCTGTCAACAATAAAAAAAGGGTTTGGAACATATGATATAAAAACATCGTAAGTTACGCCTAAGGATCCGGTATTGTAAAGTTATCGATTTCACAGTGCTAGAGCTCCAGGGAGAGAATTTACTATTTAAGGTACCTAAACTAAATACTTTACGCAAACTTATTAGGTACTCTGCGTATCGCTTTATGCGTTCTTCTTCATTAACGATTGTAAAATAATTGCTCGACCTTTGGCGTCAATAAAAACATACATAAATTGTTATCTCAAAGTTAATTGCGAGTTAGTACAACAATGTAGCCACCAAGTGGCTGGGTACAAGATATCACACGGCGGTCATACGGAGGGGTCAACTGTGAGTGATTGTGATTAGTAATAAATGTAATTATTTATATTTGTTAAAGATACAGTGTAATATTATATTTTATTGAAGAACGAATTCACACAAAATTTGTTTTGTGTTTAAGGTTAACAAAACTGAAAAATCTTTTTTGAAATCAAAGTTTAGCAAATATATCATGTAGACTTAAGGCCCGGTAGTAGGTGAGCAGGGGCTAATGGGAGCCAGCGGGTAATGGGAGCGGTGCGACTAGAGACAAAACTATAGCTCGTAATCACTCGGTTGCCACTCGGGCGCCTTCGTCACACTGCGGCCGTGTTCCCCTGCCGCGCTAGGCTCGCCAGTGCCAAGCATTATGTGACCACGGACGCTTGTCGATTTTTTGCCCCGCGCTTATAAAAAATACGAAATTTCAATGGCCAGGTACTAACTAACTAACTAACTAACATCACGCCGTTTCCCCGCAGGGGTAGGCAGAGAAGACGGACCGCCAAACAACTCGATCTTGGCACACACTCCTTGCCTCGTTCACATTCATACATCGTCTCATACATGCTCTTCTATTATTCCGACTCTTCACATGGCCAGGTAAGTGTGAAGTTATATGTTTGTTACAATCAAACCTGTTTCATTTTATAGCTAATGTAATCAGTTTTGAGTTTCCGATTTTTTCATATATGGAACTGGTAAAAAAACTAAAAAAACGTTTTTGTAATAATTTTCGCAGCATACTTTGCGATTTTTTATATCGATGGAATTGTATGTATCTAATTGCCGTTTGGGCGTGGGGAATATACAGATATTATCTTCAAGAATATACTTTACGTATACTTTTTTAAGAGCTTTAAAACTTCAAATGTTTAAGGAGATATGTAAGAAATCGGTATGTAAAGTGTTTGGAAAATATTGAATAAATCGGTAGAGATGCGGAAAGCTCGACCTTAAGAAAGTGTTTGAAGTAAGTATTATCAAATTGGTGAATTGTGGAATTGGAATTGTTATTTTTGGAAGTGTTGGGAAATGCTGTATTAAGCAAATATTTGGCAACAGCATTTTATTTTATTTAATATACTTCCAATGGAATTTTTTTCAAAGGAACTACCGTATCTGGTGTCAAATATTTATTAAAAACTTGAAAAAACTACTTTTTTATATTAGTTTCACACAGAAGATGAATAAGATCCCTCAGAGCCTAGTCATCTTTGGGGTTGCTGTATGGAGGGTCTTTTTATGGAAAGGAGGAAGTTTTGGGAAGGAAAAAGGTATAAGTAGGAATATAGGGGTCAGTGTGTCCAGGTATGACGGACGTATGAATCCATCCTTCCCACTGCGGTGCAAGGCGATGGGTCGAGAGAGTCTGACTGTAGAATCAAGAGGTATCCGCAAACGCATCCATTGCCAAGACCTAGATAACCCTTTCCACATGAATCCGGATACCCTTGCTAGATCACCTATCATAGCGAACCACTTGTTTGATCACTAGTTACCTACGGCAGGGGTGTTAGTTATCCTGCAATAAGCGGGTAACGTACGAGTATTAACGATATTTTTTGACTGCATTTTCTAATTAATTAACCATCCCACGTTATACCCGCAAGTTATACAGGATGGAACGCCATACAACCTTGACACACACTCCTTGCTTCATTCGCATTCATCTATCTTATCATGTATTCTGTTATTCTAACGTAATTTAAAACAAATCCAGCGTAGATCCCTAAATACAAGATATAATCAATATGTCATCCATTTTTATAAAAAAAGTGCAGTTCACACTCGGTATAAGTGAAACCTTCGCCCATACAATCTCAACCAATAGGAGCCTTGAAAACTGTGCTCATAATCAAAGCGGCCAATGCGGTAAGGTTTCATTATATCTCATTCTCTCGCAGGCTAAATAAATCCTATGAGATGAGAAAGATGTATGTGTTTGTATATTTTTATTGTTTCAAACCACAACGGTGCTAAAAAAGTTAGTTTCACTTCAAAAAAATATTTCATTCAGCTCAGTTGGGAGATTATGCTTTACAATACATTTTTAAATTAAGAAACAGGCACTATCTGCGTTCCACTTAATGTTTAATATTGCGTAACTGTGTTTAAAAATATGTTTTTAACACAACGCAGTATCAGTGAACGTCATGGTATGACTCACGTTATCTACAAACGTAGGCCTAGAAGCTATTTTTAAGATATATGTCACAAACACACATATTGATCATGGTCATCTTCGGCTCGAAGGTTCCACGTTTTTTCTCAATATTTCACGCCCCTTTCAAAGAGGCAATATTCGTAATTACGTAAACATGCAAAAGTTCTCTTCTTTCTTCAGAGAAGTATCTCTTCTTCTTCTTGGTGTGCCCTATCAGGTCCCCCTGACGTTGGCGATGACTCTGGAAAATGTCTCTCTTGCGCTGCCCGGAATAGCTCCTTCACAGTTCTGCTCCTTCACAATAGTTGGCTCCAATCAAATGTTTTAACAATGAATGTTAAAAAAACAGGATACATGATCTTAAGCTCAACCCGTAAAATAATTCCTCCTCATGTACCCTTAAAAATTGAAAACAACGACTTGCAAAACCTTATCCAGGAAAAATATCTTGGGTTGTGCATTGATCAGCATTTGACATTTAAACAACACATACAAGGTATTAAAGATAAAATCATCCCCTTAATTAGCGTATTTAGCCGGCTATCATATCTGTTGCCAAATAAATTAAAAATAGGTTTATATTATAGTCTCGTACAATCACATTTAAATTATTTCATTGAAATTTGGGGAAACGCATGTGAAACACAGATAAATGAATTACAGGTAATACAAAACAAGGTAATCAAAAAACTATTTAATTACAAGCCCAGAACATCCACAAAAAAATTATATATGGAAACAAAACTATTAACATTAAGAAAACTATATGAATACAATACATGTCTCCTTATATACAAAATACAAAATAATCTCGTACACACAAACACAGAATTCATTAAAACGTCCCAAATACACAAACACTTTACACGACAACGCGATAACATACATTTAAATACCATCCACACTAACTATGGTAAACAATCCATTGGTTACGAGGGGGGCAACTTATATAATTGCCTCCCAAATGACATTAAAAACGAAAAGAAGCTGGGTAAATTTAAAAAACAATTATTTATATTTATTCTTGATAAACAAAATAATGAAATAGAATAGCGCTGCATTGAAATATTTATTTTATCTTAATGTGTATAATTATTTCTAGTTAAATGAGTGAAATCTAATTTTCTTTTAACTGGAATAAAAATTAAAAAAATAAATAAAAAAATAAAAAAATGCCGTCCACTCTCGTACAGTTCGTAGCTAAGACATTTGTCTCATACCAGGCCCTCGGCGACCCTCTATCTTGCCTTTCAATACCAATTGAAGCAATTGATACTTCTAGAAATTTTCTTGACTTTCACCAAAGTATGCAGCTCTCTATCTGCTCCAGCCCGCCTGAGAAGTATTTAAGATGAAGCCATAGTAAATAATGCAAAATCATACAAAATCATATGTTTTTGTTTTGAAAATTTGATCGCTTAGAAGTATTATAGATGCTTCAATTAAATACTGGGTGTAGAACATACCTTGGCCCTTAAAAATATCGGTCATTTAATAAGCCTATAAAAAAATAAAGTATAAAGTCTAAAAAACACATTTTCAAGTCCAAACTCTTCTATTTATAAACCCCTTTTCGGATATGGTTTTATCGTATAATGTGGCAAATTCAGTTTCTTTTATAATAATCGCAAAAAAAGTTGATATTTACACCCAATCTTCCCAAAATAAAATAAAATAAAATATGCATTTTCGCGTTGTTATTTTACAATACGGCCGCTAGTCGACGAATTCGGTTTTTCAAAGTGAACCCTATGGCGTCCACCGAAGAACTACTGTCCACGCTACAGTCGCCATACCTCAGTCACGCCCCGAACGGAGCGAAAGATGGACGCGTGCCTCCGCGTCGCTTGATTTCGTGAAATCAATTTTAAATTTCCGTTTTATTACAATAAACAATGCGTAAATAGGGAGTTAATGTTTTTTACAGGTTTTTACGAAATCAACCTGTAAAATTTTTTTCTTAAATACCTTTTCCAACGTTTCCAAAAGCTTTTTCTTAAGTATTTTCAAACTCCTCCCATAAAAGGGCGTGAATTCCGATTTCGATTTTTTCCTGAACTATTGGATCGCCTTAACTACCTATAAAAATCTTACGATACGACAGTTTTACTGGCGACCTTGGTGAACTTTTGAAATTTAGTAATATGTACAACTATTTCAGTATAATCTGAATGAAAATAAATAAATATTTTAATTAATATAAATAAATTTTATATACTTTCAATTCGATGGTTTCACCTCTTCCTCACACTCGATAAATGCTAGCGTCCCACAGGGATCGGTTCTGTCTCCGACTTTGTTTTTGTTGCACATCAACGACCTTTTGTCATGTGCACCAATTCACTGTTACGCGGATGACAGTACAGTCCATGATAGCTTTTTGTTTGACAGGCCCCCAAAGGGCTCACAAACCCCAACGGCTCGGAGGGCTTTGAAGCAAAGAATGAACGGTTAGAGTGTTTTCTCTTGGGGTAAAAATAATCTCGTAGAATTTAATGTTTCAAAGACCCAATCTTGTCTGATTACGTCTAAAATGGATCGAAATGAATATCCAGTATCTTTCAACGGAAGCAATCTTCCGAACAGGCCCTCCATTGATATGCTTGGTGTAACCCTAAGTGACCAGCTCAGGTATGGGCTCTATCGAAGCCACAGTAAAGTTAGCTTCCCAAAAACTGGGCGTACTGTACAGGGCCCGCAGATACTTTAATAGTAGGTACATAACTGCTAACCCTGTACAAATCACAAGTGCGCCCCACGGTTGAATTTGGCAGCCACCTCTGGTCTGGAGCTCCAAAATACCTGAAAAATACCCTTGACTCTGTGCAGAAAAGGGTGGTCCGTTTAATAGATTCTCCCATCTTAACAGACGGATTGCAATCTTTAGAGCACAGGCGTCGGGTGGGAATGCTATCCTTGTTCTACCGGTATTACAATGGAAGATGCTCTGAGGAACTAGCATCATTGATCCCTTCGGCACCGGTGCATAGTCGGGAAACACGCCAAACGCGTGCCCAACATTTGTACACGGTTGACTTTTGTCACATAAGAACGGGTCGTTTCTTCGACTCGTTCTTGTGTTTAACAGCTCGGCTGTGGAATGATTTGCCCGCCTCTGTGTTTCCTCCTTCCTTCAACATGGGTCTCTTCAAGACCAGTGTTCATTCCTTCCTCTCCTCAAAAAGACCCTCCACGCAGCATCCCAAATGACATAGACCCTCAGGGAAATTATTTTACTCGTGGCCTCCTGTGTGGAGTTAATGAAAACGGACCAATGCGACTAATTTAATTATATATATATATATATATATAATTAAATTAGTCGCATTATATATATATATATATATATATATATATATATATATATATATATATATATATAATTAAATTAGTCGCATTGGTCCGTCAAACAGTTAAGATTTTAGGTCTCACGGCCAAAATAATTATTTTCGTTATTTATTTTTGGGGTGTTATGCCGTGTTGCGCTACCTCCTCATAAGCCAACGTTTCGGACAGCGTTACAGCGTCCATCTGCGTTATGATGGACATGGACGTCCTCCTGATGATTGACATTGTAACGATTATTATAAGCAATAATTATCAGCCTGAAACACTCATCAACATTGAAAAATCTTCCGAGAAAAGATACTTGCCGCCAACGGGACTTGAACCCGTGTCCTTCTGATTGCCGGTCAGCTGCTCTTGACCACTGAGCTATGGGGGCTTATCAAATACCCGCCAAATAATTCAATATATACTAGTGTTTCATTCAACAATTACTGCTAATTATATTTTTTCCACCTGAAAACAACCAACTTTATTTTTTGCGAGAGACATTGTAAGTGTTAAATCCCTCGCTAGGTGGCGTCGAGACAAATTATGACTACATTTATACTTAAACTTGTCAAATATTAATTATTATTTTTAATTTATAAACTAACGTTTAGACAAGATTTTTATGCATAGCACAAAGGGCAATAATTATCAGCCTGAAACACTTACAATGTCTCTCTCGCAAAAAATTAAGTTGGTTGTTTTCAGGTGGAAAAAATATAATAAGCAGTAATTGTTGAATGAAACACTAGTATATATTGAATTATTTGGCGGGTATTTGATAAGCCCCCATAGCTCAGTGGTCAAGAGCAGCTGACCGGCAATCAGAAGGACACGGGTTCAAGTCCCGTTGGCGGCAAGTATCTTTTCTCGGAAGATTTTTCAATGTTGACGAGTGTTTCAGGCTGATAATTATTGCTTGTAATAATTGTTACCCTTTGTGCTATGCATAAAAATCTTGTCTAAACGTTAGATTTTAAATTAAAAATAATAATTAATATTTGACAAGTTTAAGTATTTCCCCAATAAATGTAGTCATAATTTGTCTCGACGCCACCTAGCGAGGGATTTAACACTTCAATGTCTCTCTCGCAAAAAATAAAGTTGGTTGTTTTCAGGTGGAAAAAATATAATAAGCAGTAATTGTTGAATTAAACACTAGTATATGTATATTGAATTATTTGGCGGGTATTTGATAAGCCCCCATAGCTCAGTGGTCAAGAGCAGCTGACCGGCAATCAGAAGGACACGGGTTCAAGTCCCGTTGGCGGCAAGTATCTTTTCTCGGAAGATTTTTCAATGTTGATGAGTGTTTCAGGCTGATAATTATTGCTTATAATAATTGATACCCTTTGTGCTATGCATAAAAATCTTGTCTAAACGTTAGTTTATAAATTAAAAATAATAATTGACATTGTAACGCTTTCCGAAACATTGGCTAATGTAGGAGATAGCGCAACATGGCATAACATCCCAAAAACAACTATCGAAAACGGTTGTTCAAATTAAATGACGCCAGAGCACACCGGAAATGGTGGGAACACAACATTAAGTAAAAAGATAAATATTATATGGTGTGAAAGGTATACCTACTGGTTCCAGCGAGATATCGTATGTGACGACATCGTTCTAGTATCTTCGGTCTTTTTCGTTTTCAAACAAGACGCACAAGAAGGATGGATTGATGACGTCCGCTCGTGCCCGTTGGAACTAGTTTACCAAACACATTGTTTAACCCTTAGAGGAACTTTTGACTTTTCTTTTTACTTCAAAATTTTGAACTGAATGACACAAATGTCAGTAAATAGATTGTTATTTAAAATTTAAAAATTTTTGATAACGAAAAATATTTGACAGCATTGGTTACTTTAATATATATATGTGTTATCTTATAAAGCTCACTGCGATTTTAAAAAGCTCATAGGTTATAATTATTTTGTATGTGTTACTACTGGGGTACTATAATTCCGCTAATGGTTAAGATAAATTGGTACCTTATAGGGTTTTAAATCCCACACTCAATCTCGAAATAAAATGCTCCCGGCTCTGTTTCGTGTATTTTTCAAAACATTATTGATGTAGGTTTTGCAAGGGAGCCAGCAATTTTAGGTAAAAGCTATGAAGCTGAAAGAACTTGGGAAGAAAAAGGAAGGGGAATGAGGCAGGTTAAGAAGAATCTGGTGATGATTGTCACGAAACATAGCTATTTTAAACAACGACAATGTTTCTATGGTGGTCTCTCAGTAGGGTGATACTGAGTATCTTCAACTCTGACAATTAATGAAAAAACTGTTTTATTTTTCAAACACAAATTGTTTCCAAATGTGATTATTTATTTTCGTATTATTCATAAATTGTACCATTATATTTTCAACTTATTATGTACAAAAAACATTTATGCGCATTATTTTATCAAATAATATATATATATACCTACAAAATTTATGTTTTTCACATTCATACGATTTAAATATTCATACATACATTTTTGTATTCTACAGTATCCCGATATTATTTTTAATCGGTTATATTTATTTTTACAAGGAAATATATCTAAGACATCTTATTTTTATAAAAAATGAACAATAATAAAAAAATATCTATTGATAAAAAAAGATAATATGCAGTAAAATTTAAAACGAAACGGGTAGGTAGACAGTACAAGATAAAAGATTTCAGATTGCTTGAGAAATAAATTTATATAAATAAAATGATCATATTTCTAATAAAAAATTTTTTAAATAATTTAAAAGAGAAAATATACATTTTTATCTTTGGTTTTATGTACATACAAAGGCAAGTTATAATTTTTCAAAAACATAATTTATTTTTATTAAATAATTTACACATTTTATTTAAGTATTCACATTTCTATTAAAAGCGATATAATTCATTCATTTATTTACAGTTTCTTATGGTGGAACATGATAATATTACGATATGTCATCATCATTAAATTATTTAAATTTACAATATCATTTTAGTACTAATTTATCCATTAAGTTTATTGGCTATGTTATTAAATGTAGATAAAAATGCTCTTCATTAATTAAACGTTTCGAAAGATCACAAATTATTATGAAATAGGCCAATCCAATTAAATAAATGATAAAGAAAAATGTATGTTTAAATAAATCTATTCATATAAAATCGAATTTTAGAAGGATAAATTAACCCACATTGCGACATCCGATCAAGCTGAAACTTATCATATCGACTCGTTGTCAATGACAATACATTATCAACGACAATACGTTGCCAATGACAACACATGAGTGCCATCAACTTTTGATGGCACTCATGCACCCACGCGCGGACACACGCATTTTTCTGAAATTGAACTATTTAAAAATTTACAGCGGTTAATGTACGAAATAAATGTCAGTTAGGATTTTGCTTAGTTGTTAACGGAATTGATTTCAGTAACTGTGGAAAAAGGTTTAATTCAGTCAAACCAAAAAAAAAATTCTTCAAAATTGGACACTAGGTCGAAAATTGAAATTAGATGTATCTTAGTAAAAAAAAAAGCTCAGTAAAGAAACTCTTTTTTGTGCTAATTACTATGTACACTAGTGTCATCTTCACGAAAAAACTTATTCATCTCGCATTCAACATAATATGTGATAAAATGCAGTTTAAATAACAATCTTTATTTTGAAGTAATTAATTTAATGGTTGCAGAAAGGTGTTCGTCTAAAGCAGGACGAACTTGACTCGAAAGTTAGCTTTGTCGTTTTGAAAACTGCATAATATTTTCTGTCTTTACATCAATACAACTATTTTCAGTTCTTAAAAAAATTGCCAACATGAGCGAAGGTGCTAAAATGCCCGTTTAATGTCGCAAAATAAGATAATCCGTGCACTGTATGAATATAGTTTTATTAATTAAACAAGATATTGAAATTGTAAAAGTTACATTGAAGCTTGCATGAATGATAATCGTCACATGTGACTAAATTTTAACCAGTTTATAACATCAAATGGCAAGGAATAGTACATGATGCAAGTATTTTCAATAATATTATTTCACATCAATTCTGTATACCTAGCTAATCAATTTATTTGTCTTCGATGAGATCTGTCCGAAAAATCTCTCTCCAAATGATATTTGCATTATATGTATTTTCTTAAAGTAATTTCATAAATCTACAATAATGTACACATTTCTCTAGTACTGGTACACGGTTACTTGGCTTTTGTAAGCTTTGTTTTAACACGAAACTTTTCAAGTTACATACTAGTTAACGACGCGACGTGTCATACTAATAACTGGAGAGTTTAAACCAATTATGAATGTTTGATGGCTTCTTCTATTTCTTTTATTCTATTTCATATACTTTTCGTTAAGGAAACCGATATATTCATTTTGCTTTCAGTTTCTGGGTTTTATGGCATTTAGCTTAGATGGTTATGAATAATGGCGCATTTACAGGGATTTTAAATCTCTTCCATTGGTTTTCGTTTAAAGTTATTTCTCTTTTGTGAATCTATTTGAGAACCCTGTGAAAATCCCAAAATTTCATCTACACTCTTCTTCAGTCTCTCTTAAGAATATTGCCCATTGCTTGAATAACTAAATCCATTCAGATTTTAAAATATCGAGAGGTTCACTCGCGAACCTTGCTGGAACCCGAAATAGTTTCAGTTACACTCAAATCAATTGGTTTCTGTTCAAGATTTTGTCCATGTTTCATGGGTTGCTGATCCTGTCTCTTTACCTGAGAACTAGAGGGTACTCCCGACATGTAGACAACTTTCACGTTTTAAAAACATTCTCATGGATTTATGTCAAATGACTTCTACGGGTCTAGTTGTGAACCCTGTGGAATTCCCGAAATAGTTTAAGTTGCACTCAAATCAATTGGTTGCTATCCAAGTTATTGGCCATGTTGCATGTTTTGTTGATCCTGTCTCTGCTGCTGAGGACTTGGGGGACCTTGGTGAGCTCCCAGCATGGCTAGATGGGGAGGCAAGAGTCCAGGAGGTCCAAGAGGTCTTCCTCCTAGAAGAGCGCCCATGGGGTGAGCGGGGTGGAAGTATTGTTGCAGGGCGTGCGGGTAGAGGGCGTGGTGTGGGTGACGGGAGAAGGAAGCCATCTTCAGCTTCTCGATCTCGGCTTCTTGTAGTCGCTTCGCCTTCGCGCGACGATTTTGGAACCAAATCTTCACCTGAGAAATAAAAAAAACAATACTTTAGTCAAAGATGTAACGAATTTTCAATAGGTTTGGGATGAAATTTTTGCGAAGCTTAAATGCTATAAATTAATGATCGATATGGTTGTCTCTTCTTTCCATGTGTATTTCTATTCGAAATATTAAAAATACGGTTTGATAGATTAGAAGCAATATAAATCTTCCCATCATTACCATAACAATCTGCACTAACAATTGGAACTATTATAAACATTAAGAACGACAAAATATAAATGTAATTCAAATATCATCGTGGTTGGTAAAAAGAAACAAAGCTCCCACTAATGTGAAAGTTCGACAACCAAAAAAGAACTGCCGCAAAGCATCGATAAAACCGGAGACATTTGAAAGAAGCCTATGTGACAAACTGGAGGTAAGAAAACTACGAGTGAAGTATGGACGCTTCCAAAATACTGGGTAAAGAAAGTGTGTATTATACAGGTAAAGTTACACCAGAAGGTACAAACAAGTTATTGCACACATATCTAATTTATTGGAATAACTTAAGGCTATGTATATCCACAATTGAAGAAGATGATATTGATAAATCTAAAAGATAGGACAAAACACATAAAATAAAAAGGTTGTGGTCGCACTAGAGTGTAATCAAGCAATGATGGCATCCAAAAAATATGGGAATTAGTTGAAGATACTATGGACATTTCCAAGATTGATATATTATGAGATCGACAACAATTACGTACAATAATCGAGTGGTTAGAAGCATTGTTGCTGAAGGAGAGAGATCCTGGAATCGATTCCCAGTTGCAACGGTTACCATTTTATTTTATATGTCTTATTTATTAGTATTATCTTATTTAAATAATACATAGATATCAATCAATAGACCATAGTTTTGCTTCAATAGAAAATATCATAATTTTGAAAGTAGAGTTACAAACCTGTGTTTCAGTGAGACGCAGCGAGCTCGAGAATTCAGCCCTTTCGGCTATGCTTAGGTACTGTTTGTCCCTGAATTTCTTCTCCAGGGCCAGGAGTTGTTGGGTTGTGAAGGGGGTCCTGGGCTTCCGGTTGGGTTTGTGCTTGCGCAGGTTGCACTTCAGCTTGGGCGGCTCTCCGTTGGCGTCTGTAAAGAAACGAACAACTACTTTAGATTGTATTGCCGAACATTTTCAAAAGACAAATTGGACAGTTTATCCAATGAGATAATAATATTATTTATATTGGTGGTATGTGATCAAGAATAAATATAACACATCGAATGGTTTTGAAAAAAGACTTCGGTCGTGTGATGCAATAATTTTATTATAATTGAAATACCGGCCCTAATAGGATTGACCCGCCCAACATGGCATCAGTTCTACGTACATACACAATCTATACTCTAGACATATGCCCTGATGATAGACACTGTAACTATATATGAAACGTTGGTTAATGAAAGAGGTCGTGCAACATGGCTAGGCTATTTAAAAACCATGTAAGTTTTCTTTGTGAAACTAAGGTCATAATGGAAACAATTTGGGAGGAAGGTAAATGTACCGCCGCCCCGGAAAACCTTTATTAAATACACCTCCACCATAGGTCATCGCAAGTGGTTTTCCAAGTGTGCTGATTAAACAGGGGTGCCCAGGTTCATGGGGTGAGGTTTATTCGGGTCTTAGCGGCGGATTTGTATGCCCACCTGCTGCATGGCGGGCCAGATCGAGAGAGACTGGTTGAGGGTGGCCTTTTGACCTCTCCAGCCGACTCTTTCAATCCATCGTCTTGCACCGCAATAGGAGGGATAGATTCATAAATCCATCACTCTTGGATACAACCAGACACCCAGATTCCTATCCACCCCTCGTAAATTTTTTCCTTCCCAGAACTTCCTCTCTTTCCTGAAAAAAAAAGACCCCCTGCACAGCATCCCTAAAGATAATGTAGGCTCTGATAGAAATTATTTTCCTGGAGCCAATGTAAAAAAAATAGGTAGCTATTCATGCATATCGGGGAACTAATTTTTTTATTTTTTTTTATTTTTTATTTAGTAATAGAACTAATGCAATGCAAATTATATCAGTTAGATATATTATTTAATATAACTGCGTAATAATTAAAAAAAATAATTATGTAATTGCCAGTTTTCTGATAAAATTTTCGTTACGATCAAAATACAACATTTTCTTTTATTTCCAAGTGCTTAATTTAGACCCATTATTTCGTTTTATATTATGAAAACAATGAAACGTTATTAAAAAATTCCTTTATAATATAAAACAAAGTTCACATTGGGAATAAAATAAAATAACAATAGGTACGAAATAAGCTATAAAAATCATTGTTAAATTTTGATAATTAAACCACAAATGAAATATTATAAACTACAAAACTAATCTTTTCATCCTTCGAAAATTATAAAATAAAATATTCGATGTATATCTGGTATCCTTAGAAATAAGTTTTTAACGATTTGTTTGAATATTTTATTTTTTATGTCTCTTTGTCCCTAGTTATGCCTCGAAAATTGCTTCACTCACTTTAAGCGTTTTACGTTTCACAACATTATTTTCCGGCAAAACGCAATTTAGTAATAATTGTATTATTTTGAAAACTTCACGGTTTATCCTTGTTCCTAATTGCGTGACTTTTAAATATTTACTTGTCGTTTAATGCCCTAGTTGTAATAACAAAGTTTTATTATTATTTTAACCCATTTATTCCCAGAGATAAAATTGTAGTTTTTTAGTAGCCATATTTTCTGTGTACATCTGAATCTAGTTGATTTTTCACATTTTTTTATATTACTTGATATGTTGAATGTTTTATTCATATACGTTATACTCCGAATTTATTAGATAGAATTTGGCCTGGTAATTCTTGTGCAAATTTCTGGACGCCCGAGTGCTTATGCAAGCTTTGTTAGATCAACAGGTGTTTTAACTAGTTATAATATCTGGATTCGAAAATTGTTAGAATGCCTTTTTTAATGTAAACAATAACACCTAAATTAAAAAGGTAAAGAAACAATAAATATATATGGGTTATCGTATCCCATAACTTTGTCAAAACTAAAAGATCACACGGATGGCATTTCTAAGGTGTCACTTACACTATAAAATACAATCATATTTTAATGAAAACGGTCACTTAAATGGAATGAAAACAATAATGTTGTGATCAAAACGGTTTCTTTCATATTTATTTCATAATTATTTCAGTCACTTTAATATTGCATAAGAAAGATTCGCTCTAATGTAATCGCTTATAAATCATTGTTTTGTTTCATTTTTTTTATTTTTTACACATATTTAAAAAAAAAAACCTAAGGACATATATTTTTTTAAATTTTATCTATTGTTGAAAATGGTATGAACTAATGATATAATGACACCAAACATGGCTAAAATCATTTCAAGAAACGACTTACTGAAAGTATTTTCTACTCTAGGACGTGCCGCAAATATAGCTTATATTATTTTTAAATGATTAAATTATAAATTAACATAAATCAATCAAATAAAGTTTTCTTGAGCACTACGGGATTTGAACCTGTGACTTCTAGATCGCACCTTAGAACGTCACCCTTCAAGCATGTTGTAAGTAGTACGTTCGAAATTGTTATGGATTTTAATGCACTGAACTTATTATGTAAGAAGAAAAAGCTTTGAAAATTTCATGAAGCCTTAGCTCAACGTTCGCTGATTTTTGCTGCTTCAGATAAACTGAGTTCTCTTTTATATTAGAAATTGTTTGCAACTCGAGCTAACACTGTTTCAATATTTGATAGGTTAATTAGGTGTGTTATATGTGTTATTACAAATCTTATATATGTGCTTTCTAAATACCGCTTATAAAAATCAGAGAGATCTTAATAACCGTTGCCGCCGCAATTTCTTCTGTGCACTAAAATGCGGAGAAACAAAGTGAGTAAAGTTCACTCGGTATTTAGTGCTCACAAACACGTATTATAAATGGTCCGACGAACGAGATGAGATGGGTAAAGATGTAAGGGGATTCCGAACTGAAATATTTGTAAACATGTCTAATTAAACATCGGTTCGTAGCCCGGTGACGTGCACACTTCTACTGGTGAGTAATGTATCAATTTAATTTAATTTTCCCAGTGACTATATCTGAAGTACATAACATAACTTAGATATTAGAAACAGAGTTTCCTACGTAAATTTAACAATTTATTGTGAATCTATTTTTCACAATAATTTTTTTTTTCCTAAGTATGTTAGATATACATAAAAAAGAGTGGGGTAACATGATAAAATATCATGTGTCTACATTTTTTTACATTAGCTCCACACAGGAGGTCCCAAGGAAAAAATCTCTCAGGGCGTATGGCATCTTTGGGGATGCTGTGTGGATTTTCTTTTTATAAAAGAAAGGATAGGATATTCTGGGAAGGAGAAAGGTATGAGGGGAGGGAAAAAATCTGGGGTCAATGTATCCAGGAGTGACGGACGTATGGATCCATCCCTCCCATTGCGGTACATGGCGATGGCTAAAGAGAGTTCAGCTGGAGAGGACAACCAGACTCTCCCGAACCGACCCGCCATGCAGTAGGTAAGCAAACGCATTCGCCGCCAAGACCTAGACAAACCCATCCCATGAACCCGGGCACGATTGTCAATTCATCTGTCAGTCTGCTAAGTAACGTAAGCGAACCACTTGGGGCGACGTTTGGCAGGGTTGTTGGTTATCCAATAAATGATTCCCGGGGCGGCGGTATCCCGGTAAAAAAAGTTTTTGTGTGTCTATTTTTCTGGCTTCTAAAAGCATGTACAAGGGTGCCCCGATAAAAATACGAACTTTTACATTTAGAAGCAGCCTAACGTCCATATTCTTCTTTCCATAAAATTCTTCCACAGAAATCCCATTCTATTAAGAGTACATCGCAATTGGTTTTAAATATCAAAAAAATTGCGCCATGTTAATACAATGTTATTTAAGGTACACGTACTATTAATATTCGTAAATTTGCAATAATTAATAGCTGTGGAAAATTGATTATCTTTCCTAAAAGCTCACATCTATAATTCAGGCTGATGGGTCGCGCAATAAAATCGTCTACCAAATCCGTTGCCAAATTGAAACAAAAAACGTATAATTTCATCATAATAAACTTAATTGATTGTGTCTCACATTTGTACAAAAACATGAGCATTTTCATTCGTTATTCCGTAGTTTACTAAGTTCTAAACGTTTAACTTATTAATAAAAAAAAGCTTTATAAATAAGACGCTAGATTATCCGACGCCCATTAAAAAGCTCTTAAGTTTTTTTTTGTGACGCATAAATTAATAGTGGAGTCGTTCGTATTTCGTCGGCCTGGGAGTAAAAAGCTCACGGCTGCAATAAATCTTTCAAATTTACTGTTGCAAGTGTTCCACGGTATCGCTAGCTTTAAGCTATCACCAACCCTTTAGAAAAGTTAACAAAAATCTATATGAAGATATCAAAACTTATTGATTTAAAACTCAAATGTCTTTCATTTTTACCTCTGTTTGCGATGAATCACTAGAGGGACGTTGTTCTAAAGCTCCTAAAGGACGTTGTTCTAAGGGACGAGTTACAAACGATGGCATTGTCGTGCACGATCAAGTGAACCATGTACTTGAGTTGGGCGATGTCAAGGTCAAGAGTCAGAATAACAGAAGGTTAAGGTATGAAATGATGTACAATGTGAATAAAGCAAGGATTTTGTACCAATACCGAGTTGTTTGACTGTCCATCCACTCTGCCGACCCTTATGAAAAAACGAAAAGAAACGGATTGATAGACAGTTAGTTACAGTCGTTTTACACCTTTTCATTCATTTCAGACCGATTCCCGTATACAGGACCAAAGACATTTTTTTTCAATTTACACAATCGCTATTTTCATATCTACGATTTTAGTTGACATCACTGCAAACAACACATGAACCATATTGTTTGCAGTGATGAAAACTGAAATCGTAGATGTGAAAATAGAGATGAAAATAGCGATCATGTAAAGCGAGAATTTTTATCTTTGGTTTCTAAACAGGAATCGGACCGATAAAGATATGGTGTAAAATGGTTAATAGTTAACATTACATAATTTTTAGCTTAAGGCCCCACATCCGCGCTCAAAAAGAAGAAGATGTATGTAATTACGAATGTAATGTAATATACCTATACTAATGTTTGTGATGCTAAACAAATATGACTATAAGCGTGTGTTACTTTAATAAGTAAAATGTTAAACTCCACCTCCAACTTTTTTTACATTAGCTCCACCCAGGAAACCCTGAGGAAAATGATTCCTTTTAAGGCCTACGTCATCTTTGGGGATGTTGTGTGGAGGGTCTTTTTAGGAAAATAATTGTGGTAGGTATTTTGTCTGTCGATTTAATCGCGAACCCACAAATTCCTGCAACATTTTAGATATTAATTTTCTTAAATATTTCAGATTAAGACTTTCCCGGGCTTCGGATGCCTGCTGTGCAAGCTAATAACGTGTGAATACTTAAACACGTATAATAATACTAAACGCACATTCTAACGTGGATGATTCTAAATGGTATGGACGTATTCATACATCGGATACAAATAGATCATTCGAATGGGACATTAGTATATTTGGCAGTGTGCCAGTCAGTCTCTCTCGAGATGTCGCTCCAAGATGAACTGCCTCTACTTAGTTGGGCGACAAAATCACTGGACGAATCAATAAAAGAATAAAACATTCTTATTTCGAAATTCAAAAATCAAGAGAAGATAAAAAAAACTCATCATTTAACTCTACACCTAGAAAGTACATTATACAATTTTCACTAAAACGTTCTTATTTTGAAATTTAAACAATTATCTTCCTGGGTGGGTGTATTTATTTATTCTCTTGATAGATTTGAATTTCAAAATAAGAACGTTTTAGTGAAAATTGTATGTAGGTACTTTCCTAGGTATAAAGATTTATATAGGAAATATTACCTACCAAATTTTAAATCTTCATGGAGAAGTTGAAAAACTTGTATGAAATGTTTTTTTTATTTCAAAATGTGACTTTTTTTCACATTAGCTCCACACAGGAGGCCCTGAAGAAAATAATTCCCCTCGGGGCCTGTGTCGTCTTTGTGGATGCTGTGTGGAGGGTCTTTTTAGGAAAAGAATGAGAGGAAGTTCTGGAAAGAAAAAGGGGAGGGTGGGAATCTGGAGGTTAATGTGTCCAGGGTGAAGGACGTATGAATCCATCCCTCCCACTCAGTGACGTAGTTAGCATGGGTAACACAAGGGGGGGGGTTAACGTGGTGTCACCCCCCCCCCCTCATTTCGATTTCACAAATGTGTAGAAACTTGGTCCATCCTGGGGGGGGGGGGGTGGCTAGAGAATTTCATAAATACGCTATTTTCGTCAATAAAAAGACCGTAAGGCACAAAATTCTCCCCGTTTCTGTTCATTCCACAAATGCACTAACGGTCGGTTGTACGGTACGCTACTGCTCCCACTAGGAAGGCGATGTTCCGAGAGAGTACGGCTGGAGAACTGAAAGGGACTCCCTCATCCATTCTCTCCCCATCCGGCCTGCCATGCAGCTGGTGAACAAACGCATCCGCCGCCAAGACCCGGACAAACCTCACCCCATGAACCCGGGCACCCCTGCTCCAAACGTAGCGAACCACTCTACAATTATTTACGAAATTCGTAACAAAATTCAATCGCTTACCTAATTTATGGAGCATTGAAATTTGCATCGATTTTTAAATGTGATTTACAGTGTTCTATAGATTCAGTGTCATTGCGCTTTGTATATCAACGCAAATATTGTCGGCTTGCACCGTAATTCAGATCTTGTATATGGAACTTTGCAATATTCATTAGCTGTCTATAACCAGGGTATTATGGCGTTATATGGTTTATTCTACTAGTCGGTATCTACATCTGGTACGAGTATAAGTATAAAATAAGGTATTTTAGAATCGTTGCAATATCGATAGGCAAGCATAAGTTTTTTGATCAGCTCATTTTTAAATTGTTCATCTTAATAAATAAGAAATGGTAAATTGTTTATTTAAACAAATGAGCTTTTGTTAATGAAGTGTGCGGGCGTTTTATTATTAATTAATTCAGCGGAAATCCTGCAAAACGAAGTGGACACAAAAAAGGATTTCTATTATTGATATCCTTAAGGCATTAACCTTTTAGAGTTGTCGAGTTCCTTTGTCGATTTGTTTTACTGCCGTGACTAATACTTAAAGGAAACAGAGGGTATAAGTCAAAAGAGTTAGCATGCTTTAAAATACTTATTGAATTTATTTCATTAGTAGGTACCTACCTACCTACCTGCCTGAATTATATGGAAGCTTTTTAAGACGACAATATATCCTAAAATATATTCAGAATCTTAACGATGTAAGTAAAGAAACCGTGTACACAAATTGCGACTTGCGACCTGTGTATTGGACGGAACTAGGTACTGTCGAATTTGCCGTATCAAAGAAAAGAAGAAGAAGAAAAATAATGTGGGAATCTTAACGACGTAAGTGCAGAAAGCGTGTAAACAAATATACGCCGCGGCACGGCGTATTGGACGAACGTACGGTCGAATTCACCATAGCAAGCCTGGAGATTGGACCTTTCCGCAGCGTTCATTTTAATTAATTCTGAAGAACGTGTTACAAATATTTAAAATGTGTTTCCATGTTGTCCTCCCGAAGTTATTAATTCATCGTCTAGAAAAATAAAATCTGGTGCTTACCGCTAACTTTATAGTTAAAACAGGATATAAAGTTTTAAAATCGTTGTACGTAAAATATATTAATGGTAAGGTACTGTTTATATTAATCTATAATATAAATAAGTCGCATCCCTTGTGCGTCATGGAAATACAAAGGTTATTATAGTTACGAATTCGTCGTATATGATAAACATCTCAGTTTTGAGCGAACAAAAATTATTAGGGTTGTGTACCGCCTAAAATCGAAATTACACTTTTTTAAACATTGATGAGTGAAATGTCTTTACTTTCGTCGAATGGCCCTTTATATTAATATTTTGCTATGGTGTTGGGATGGCGGAATAACAGACAATAGTCTTATATTAACTCATTGTATTTTCTCGGGTTACATGTGATAGCTAAGACACACTGGACAACTTTGCACTCTCTTTCATACTTATACTAGCGGTTTTTTTCATGCTATTTCTCTCATACAGTACCTACGTCAATTACATGTTCGTTTATGGTCACCGTCAAATAAAGTGGTGGGGTATTTTCACACACTATGGAAATCATTGAATATATGCGGAAAATTTAGAGATCAGTTTTCTGAATCTATATGACTGTAATTTTAATACGTTACATACGTTTACATGTTACATATTCGTTTAATGTTTACCGTCGAATAACGTAATGGGGTATGTTCACATACTATGGAAATCGTTGAATATATGCGGAAAATTTGGAGATCATTTTCTGAATCTATATCTGTAATTTTAATCGTTCATAATTATTGATTTGAAAAACGATCTAAAACCGCACATTCCAAAACGGTTTCAACTGGCACTATGACGTAAAAAAAGGCTGGTAAGACGGTTGTCACCAACATTAACCGGTATGACGTCAACACCGCCATATTCAAGAACAAAAACGAAAATCTCGTTTTGGCGGCAAATCAAAAATGGCATATTTTTAATTTAATTTTTACAGAAACTTTGTTTTAAATAAAAATAAAACCTCGCAGTGAAAATGCCCTTTTACTGCTAATTGCATGTTTTAAAATATTAAAATGATATAATATTTAAGCGGTTAATGCTCTCTGTAAAATAAATCACACATAGACAGAAATAACTATTCACATACAACCTAACCCATATAAAATAAATGAAAATAATGGAATCCTGTCAAATTTAACCTATAAATAGATTAAGCAGAATTTATTTCATTACTCCATCTCCAACATTTATAAAATAACTCTCTTTAAAAGATTTACCACCCTTCCAATCACCCTTCTGTTCTAATTCTATTCATAATATGTATTTTACCTGAAATATCCTTGTAACTACTATATTCATTTATATACCTGTACGCCTGTCTCGGCACAGGTATACCCTAGTGAGACAGGCATACAAATAAAACCATTGTAAATATATCTTATTATAGATAAATAAATAAAAAAATGTATCGCCCTGATGAAAATCCTTCATTCAGAATCGAAACGTTCTTTTAAACAACTTTAGCCCTATTTGGTGACCAGATTTGAATAGCCGATTACTTCCCTTCCTTCCTCAGCCCTAAATCCTACCCTTTCCCACTTCATTCAGCCTCACAACAAGCCCCACTTAGTTATTCCATAAGTTGGAATAGTTGGAATTTTCACATGAAAAAGATCCTTGAAAGTAAGCAGAGATGTTGTAACACCGTATTGGGTATCGATACGTGTCGCAACAAAAAAATATATTGTTAATAAAATCAGCGTTGTGATACCTACAACAAACGACACCACAGCATTTATCAAAGGCTATTCGTTAACGATCAATTTAAATACTGAATTCAAATAATTTGCGATCGCTACGCTTTAGTTTCCCCTTCTGCGCAGGCGCGGGAGATCAAAGCCGATTGGCCTGGTCGGGCGTGCCGGACTTTGCCGACTAATCATGAGCCGGATTTCAAATTAGAATATTTAAAATAAGAATAGAACGTCAAACCAAAATAATTGTACATCGAATTTTCTCGTGTTTTTCTAATATGCTTTCATTTTTCTATTGGTAGATATTACGTTATTCAATGTGGCATTTTTTTAAATTATTTTTTTGTCTTTTCTATCCGGAATTTTTCGCTTTAATAGGAAATCCTTACGTTAGTTAGGTTATTGCTAGCTCTAAAAGAGGATAGTAAATTCCAAGTTCATGGAATATTAACCCTTTAGGATCATTTGTTCGCTTTTAGGAATAGCTCATGTAGATTCATAGAAATCGTTGAATCTCCCTTACTATCATGGTTAGAACTATGATCTAAACGGTTTTAAAAAGAGAAAACACCACGCTTTATATTGAAGTGAATTTAATAATACTCTTAATTGACAGAAAACGTTGGGCATGTTCACGACGCCAGAGATGAATTCAAAGCTTTTTACCTTCTATTGAGAATAACTTTATCTGAAAATATTTGCGTTGGTCAAAGAATTAAAGATAAAGAAGATAAGATTAGATAATTCAACAATGTTCTGTAAACTCGTGACGCCAGAGCTCACAATTTTAAAGTATTTTTCGCTTTAAATGTCAATCTACGTGCTTTTTCAATTCCCGTTTGTATTCAACGAGTAAAATTTAGCAAGTTGGTAGTATAGCTATTGGTAGTATAGTGAGTCCGGCCCTTACTTGCGAAAAATCGATTAGAGGTAGGTACATTCTGAGCGTATTTTAATTAGCGAAACAACGTTTGGACTGTGCGACTAAATACTTCCCGACGTGAGCGTGAATACCGTTTTCAATTATTATTTTTATTGAGTGTTTCACTTTATTATTAGTTATTAGTTGAAAGGGGGTGATGTTTTTAATCAGGCGCAAATTTAAAACTGATTTGAGTTCAACATAAATATTCGCAATAAGTTTTTTCGTCATTAAGAAGGTGTAGGTACATAAGTAAATACGTAAAATGTGAACTTGAACAGTTAGATGGTTATAAAAAATAACATAATTATTATAACCACTGTAGACAATGTTGGCAAATTTCAAACGAAAATCTGAAACAGAAAAATTAGAAAAAGTTTCGGTCGCATCTTGGAATTGAACTCATGATCTTAGGCTTATCGGGGTTCTGCTTTACCACTGAGCTAATTTGACCTTTTCTCCTCCGTTCGTATTTAACTGTTTCATACCTTGACAAAGAACCACCAAATTATCTGCATTTTCTTAACGCATATTTGAATTGGCTGCTAGCTTTATACATGATTGCAAGGTTCTACCCCAACTAAATGCAATCTATAGAGTGTCTTGGATAAATATATCAATTTTAATGTGCGACATCTACTGACTGTTCTACAAGTCTACGATGAATATTTTTTTTGGAATAATTTAATGATTAATACCTCATATTGTTATATTTATTAATATCTGTTCAGCAGGTACCTACGTGGGTGTTACATTTTAGACAGCTGTGTTTATTTCTGATTAATATAAAACTTTTCAAATCTTCAAAGGTGTTCAATTGAGTTCAGTTCATGTATTTCTATATTGACCTAATGAAACATTTTATCTATTTTAATTCACAGTTTCATGATTTTTTTCAGGTTCCGCAGCTCATGGTGGAAATGGCGCTGTAACCTATAAATATTTGCTTTGACCTTAAAAATCCAGACAGAAAAAGTTGTGCAAAACTCGTGAAACCAGAGCTCACCGTTCGATAATTCTTCCAGCCTAATCCAAATAAATGCATTAAATACTTCTTTATTTTGAGCTAAATGAATTTACACATTTTTTGTTATTTAACAGCAGATAAAGAAATACTATTTATAGGTTATATTAGTCCCAGCGAGAGTTTGTGCGCATGTCATCGGCGGTCGTCTTCTTTCGTCTCACATGTCTTGTACGACAACGTTAAAGACAAAGATACAAGAACGATGCCATCCCGTATAGATACACTTACCATAACTTTAATAGATTTTTTATTTTTTAAATTTTTTTATTGAAATAATAGATAATACATAATATAATCAACAAACAAGTCCTGCTAAGCCAATTGAATCGGCTTGTCAACAGGTGCTTATATTTTAGTTACATATTTATACATTTTTAAAATTTACATCTTATATCTACAGATTCAACATTTTTTCATACATATCAAAATCAATATAAATCTTTTTTTTCCGATAGCCAATTTTTCACCATATATTTAACCTTATTCATAGAATTACATTGCTTTATAGTGTCAGGTAATAAATTAAATATCTTCGGTATGATGTATTCAAACGTTCTCTGTCCGTACTTATTGTTAAATTTCGGAACTATTAACACGTCGTTACGCGTGAATCTAGTGCTGTATTTATGTTCTAATTTCTCTTTATGCTACGGGGTAAATATATGCTGAATTATAATTTTGTGCCAAAGTATTGCCTTAACAGGTAAAATTTTGGCACTCTGAAACAGCAACGGTTTATTTTGTCTCTGTTTGAAAATATTAAGGACGACCAATAATTTTACAATTGCGTTTTGTACAACTTGCACTTGTTTCAGATTGGTTATAGTAGTATTTCCCCATATTGTTAATCCATATCTTATAATAGATTCTGCTAGGGACATATAAATTATTTTAAGTGTTTCAATTGATAGGAAAAAATTTAATGTGTACATTCTGCCAGCAATCGATCTGAGTCTTTTACAGGTTTTTTTATATGTTTGTCCCATTTAAAAAAACAATCTACAGTAACACCAAGATACACGTATTCCGAAACTAATTCTTAGCTTTCACATTTACAATTAGTTGGAATATTTTTATGGATGCAATTAAAATTATGAGATATAATATTAGGATTAAATTGAATTTGGCATTAGGTGATCTTATATGCATTACTTTGGTTATTTTTAGCATATTTACCGCTAAAAGCTCGAATGTAACCCTATGTAATAATTATTATTAACAGCATGTAATTAGTTTAGATCGGTTAGTTAGTCGAGTGGTTCAAAACGTCGGTTTCCCAACCTGGTCACCTGCAGATGTTGCCGATACAATTCTTTAATAGCTAAGTCATCCCTAATTGCTCTAGCAATGTTCTCTACTTATTGTTAATATGTCAGTAGTATGAATTAAAATATGTCCAGTTTAATCGTAACATTCTAATGTAATTCTTTCATTTTGCAATCATAAATTTTTTCTATGTTATTATTATTTCATATTTGTAAAAAGCATTAACTTTGTGGCTCGCCATAATTTACAATAAAACACATATAAATTTGTTGTAGACCACTTTTATTTCATAAACGCTCTAACAATATAAGAATATTATAACAGTTATAATATTCTCCTGACGAAGGAAGGGTGCTTCTGAAACCGGTAGAGTGTTTATAAAATAAAAGTGGTCTACATCAAATTTATATGTGTTTTATTGTTATTAGTTATTATTATTTCTTCGATATTCCGTAATAATGAGAATTTTTTTATTTTTCTTCAAAGGATTTTTCCAATACTTTGCACAATATAGCTGAATAAAGATTGGTATAATATACAGTAAGAGACGGTTGCATTGGCGGCGGTAGAAAAAAGGCATACTTCCTGGTGGCGTGTTCGCCTTTTATAATCATAACTAGTTTTACCCGACTGAGAAATCCAGCAAACCTTGTCACGACTATAATAGAGTCAGCGACGGATATTAGACTGAAAAAATAGTGGTATCATGCGGTTATTAGAATGAAAAAAATAATGTAATTTTTCGTTTGAGGACAGCATAGAAAATGGAGAACAACATCAAAGCGCAAAGTTGTGCAAAAATGTAATTGCCACGCCCTTTTACTGCCTGGAAAATGGCACTTTCAATTCGCCTAAATCATTGTTAAATTCTCAACTTTTTTATGAATATCGCACAAGAGTCCCAACTGCTCCCAACCGCCTGGAGCCAATTTTAGTGAGACTATGGCATCCCCAAATGGGGTAGGCTAAAGGTAGTGCGAAGTGAAAGGAGAAGCAGTAGAGGAAGGTTGCGAAGTACCTGGCTATTCACATCTAGTCACCATACAATTTCAAACAATTAATTAATTAATTAAATCTAAATGGTGGTCTTACACCAGGGCGATACTCCGGACCTCTCCGGAACCGTTCCGCAAATATACTATTTATATTATTTTTTAGTGATTTGAACCCGCGACCATTGGATTGCTCGTCAAGAGCCATATCTCTCCACCACGAAGGCCATCAAGATATTTCAAATGTGAGCATGGTGTGATACTAAAAGAGTGAGGATGGGAAGGAGATGGTGCAGAGAAAGGTTGGGAAGAACACCGCTTGAAGTAAAGTTTCATTTATTCACTTAGCAGCCAATACGATTCATTTATTCAAAGTTATAGCCGTTCAAAAAACAGTCTGCAGTTCACACGCGGTAGAAATGAACTCTTCAGAAAACTAAAGTAGGCAAGAGTGGGGAGGCTATGAAGCGTCGAACAAAGAGGATACCGATAGGCTACGAACCACCGCACAAAGAGGAGACTGATTATTCTATCTCATTCTCTCGCAAATCGCAAAGGTGCTAAAGAAGTTTTCACTTCAATAAATTATCTGCCTATCGAATACGAATTGAGTTTAATAAGCGGTCAAACATTAGTGCAGTCGCCGCTTAAAAAATTCAAATTATTACAATATCCGGTTATTAATATATCCATGTTTCCGCACCGTTGTTAGTACGGCCAAGTTTTACGCCAAACATGCAAACTTCCATGCCGCAGTACAACTAATTTAGTATTAATTTCTTAAGTCTACATTTTTTCGATAATAGGATCGCGTGTTTGGGCTGACAAATGATCATAAAAACCTACACCAACCGAAATGAACACCGCACAATTAAATTGTGGACTTTATCAATTAAAAAACTATAACTCACCGCTTTTTAATTGCTGACCCTTGTTACTGGATTAGTTTTTTAGAGGTAGGCACATACCTACTTACTTACATACAAATTTGTTGGATTTATGATTCAAAACGTTATTTAAAAGGCATGCCATAATTGCAGTACTTGGAATCCACTGAGAGGTATCTTGTTCTGAAACGTTGAAATAAATAGATACCCGCTGCGAAATTAGAAGTCTTTTCAATTTTCAATTTGGTAAATATTGAGAAGCTGAACGGAAATTGAAAGGAAAAGAAATGGTATGGAGAAAGATTTGGGAAGTAGGTGCACGACTATTTAGATCGGGTGATTTGCGATGTATAAGGATTAGACATGTAGTTACAACATCCTTAAACAGATATCTTTAGTATAGTTAGTTATACATTGTTTTGAGGTATCTCAACAGATATTACTTTGGTATTAATCTTCTTATAAATGTAATACCAACAGTGTTGAGGGTAGCAAATGTAAAATCATTCAATGTTAGATATAATGTCCCCCACGTGTATAGACGTATCTTCTTCAAGCATAAAGTATTCATCGGAATTGACCTGCCAGGTAAGTATGTTTTTGTATCTATTTGTTAATAATAAAGCCAGATAGAGCCTCATAATAAATTGTAGCCTAAGCCTTAGAAATCATAATAAACTGTACACACTGTACAGCGACTTTGAGATAATTTTTCACTTCAATGGCGCTCTACAAATTATCCAATTATTATTATTATATCAGTTAAGTAGTACCTTAGAAGAGTATCATCTATTGCCGTTCGTGTCTAATGGATGAACGGTTACGGTAATAGTCGAAGGCATATGGTAGACGACTGAACTTCGTCGGTGTCGCGAGTACAGCCGCAGAATAACTTAGAGCCTCCTAGTATATAATAGAAAAGACGTCTGGTGCAGTTAAATATTCTTTGTAAACATTACGATAAATGTAAATAAAGCAAATTGTAATCTCAACGAACCTCGATCTTATTAGGATGTTTCCATTCTTCACTAATCCCTAGTCACGCGTCCATCCCTCTACTATGTTTTACCACTTCTTTAATATGTGCACCCATAATTTTGTAATATTTAGTAAGTGTAGGTATGCCCTAAGGAACGAACTGTTGTTCTGGAACCGGCCTGCGCTAACATAAAAAATTGATGGTTTAAACAAATTAATATTGCTTCATTTAAATCCTAAAATCACCTCCATTGAGGTTTATCAACACAGCAATTTTAAGAGTACGAATCTTTCAAGAACGATGTGGAAATAAGCATTAATTTTAATTGAAAATGCAGCTAAAAAAATAATTTTATTGAACTCTGCCCCTAGATCCGAGTTGCAGGCAAGTTTAGTAAGAAAGTATAAAAAATAGTGTGTAAAATAACCTTTTAACCAATCTTATTATGTATTATGTAGGTAGGGAACCTACCATGTATTATGTAGGTAGAGAAGTATATAAAAAAAATGTAATTATTATTTTTTTTTAAATAAATGTTCAAAACAGTAAATATTATACTGAAAAACAAAAAAAAACACTCACTACTTGAAAAAAGTTACTTTATAATCATTTACATATTTTTTAAAGTTGTGACAGTGTCATATTCGCGGCGCGCTGCGGTATTTATTCGATTTTCTTTCAGGCCGTTTTTTATGCTGATTTCATTTGACATCTCGTTGCCCGTTCAAATTAATGTCGACAGCGCCGGCCGAATAAATTACTGCCACAACTTAAAATCGCAATAAAAACATTTAATTGATCACCGCTCTTTGAGATTTTCGCAAGTCTTTTCGACGCGAAAACAAAATGGCAGCTTTTCTAAATAACGTAGGTGCTTTTTTCTATAAGCTCTCAAAATCCCACGAGTGATTCAAATTTTTCAAAAAGAACACGTTTGATTTTTAAACACGTTTTAAAAGTACCTTTATCGAATTTTGGTATTTGGAACCTCGAACCCCGCATTTAAGAGAGTAATTCAATCAATTATTGTAAATTATTGTCAATGATTATTACTCGTTGCATGGCCTTGTTTCTTGGGATGCAGTCTATTTAAAAGGAAAATATTATGTTCGTTGAAATTTTAAATGTCTTATTTGTTGGCATTTAGTAAAGATGTAAACTGTAAAGTGCGGCCAGTGAAAATATTATTTCAGTTTTATTCAGCCGCTTAGCAATATATTTCAAAGTTTTTAAATTTTTGAATAATTCCGGAAAAATTTGGACACATAAATAACTTTGAATTATCTAATGGCCACAACCATTACCTAAAATTTAAAGAGATTTTTATTTGTTGAATTAAGATGTCTAAAATTAGACTACATCATCTGTAGTCTTTTGGGTTTTGTTATTTCTGATCCTGTATGTATTTTACATGGAAAATATCTGTCATGAATGAACCTACAAGGTACATATCTACCAAAAAAAAAATTGGTTCCAAAAATTTCAAACAATTCAAATAATAAAAGCTCATTTTGATCATAAACTTTCATTCAGAAAATCTGTGTGTCGATATCAATGTGGATAAAAATGTCAGAAGGTGAGCTCAGGCATCATTAAATTTGTAATATGTTATCTATAAAGAGATTGATTATTTAAACAGGTTAGCTTTTAAAGTACTCAAATTTACAAAGGCGATG